>CM051479.1:6979030-8229030 GCA_028015225.1 Carex myosuroides
TTCCTGTGAAAAAGATAAATGCTGCGCCTGCTGCAAATACTCCTCTTCTAACCGTCTGGCAATTAGGTGGGTCCACGAAGAAAAGGGTACGGTACCGAGTGTGGTACGCATTTCGTACCGCCCCAGCTAGAAGGCACGCCTCCGCTATCAAGAATGTTATCCTACAAAGAAAACAAGTTTTATTCACAAGACATGATCTTTTTACCTTGGTAATTACTCTTAAATTGCATTTCAAAAAATCTGATATATGAAATTAATCAGAACACAAGTAACCTCAATTAAGCCTTAATTAAACAAAAAAAGAAGCTAATTTAGAAATGGACCTAAGCAACTATCAACGGAGAGAGGTGCTCACCAGCAGAGGAATAAAAGGAGGAGAGCACAGGAGCGGGATCCACCAGGCCGCATGGCTTTGCCACAACAGAAGCACTTGCTAGCGACCATGACTACTACCTGACTTATCAACAGAAACAACAAAGCGCCGACACCGAGGCCTGTTGAGATGTCAGAGTCGTAAACACAGTAGGTGTAGTTCTTCTCCTCATCTGGCATCACAGACGCCTAAAAACACCAAAACAAAAAGAATCATCATAAGGGGAAAGAAAGGTTCTTTGTACGTAGATAGAGAGATAGAGAAAGAGAGTACTGTGCTGCGGCGTTGCTCGGCGGCAATGGCGAGGCCGAAGGCGATGAGATCGAAGACTATGACGAGGGAGATCACTAACAGTGAGGCCATTGGTGCACGGCCTCTCTCTCTCTCTCTCTCACACACTACCGATTCTACAAATAGATCTGATCTGAAAACTTGTCTTTCGGTTTGGATTAGGTGTTAAGAATTGGAGAAGGAAGAGAAAGGGACTTTTTGTTATCTGAGGTAACAGAATATTTCGTTTTAGATCTGGACCGTCAGATCAGAATCCGCACGAATATAAAAGCTCTCTGCATTTCACCTCCGACCGAAGAAATATTGTGTTACCTCAGGTGATATGAATTCAGAAAGGGACGGGATACCTAACAAAATATGTGCATCTCAATTGAATTCCAGGAAATGAGAATGCCAACTGTTTGAAATTCTCCAATTCCAACATGCTGTTGTTGTTTCCCATCATTGAAAAAGATCAAAGAAGAAAAGTGAGAGAGAAGAGAGAGATGTGTTGAATATGGGATTAAATTAGTCATTTTCAAATTTAATCATTTGCTTAATTAATAAAATCATTAATTGGGATGGAGTTATACGAATATTAAAGATTTATTAATGGATAATTTCAATTACAATTTTTTTTATGGATAATTAACTTATCGCCTTTTCAATTAATTGCTGGGTCAAATCCAGCTTTGTTTTATTGTCAAATCGGTCCATTTTGGGAAGTAGGTATTGAAGAGAAAATTTAACAAAGCCCCTTTTGTTTTGCAAATTTATCAGAATTAGAAACCATCGAAATAGTTTAGTCTCATATTATGTTTTCTTTTCCATACATTTTAAATTTATAGTTTGTTAAAGAGCGAGTCAATGGTAAGTTGCATATTTACAGACTGACCTGTACTGTACATGTTGAGTTATCAGATCATAACTACATTACTATACTAATTAAGTTATTTCAGCATGTAACCAAAATATACTATCCACAAAAGAAAATAAGATTCAAATAAACTAATAATCTTTCATGACAAATAAAAAAAAGAGCACAAAATCACACCTCGCCGAATAAAATAATATAATATTAGTTATTTTTATTATTCATATAATTAACTAATATAAAGATCCGTGAATTAAAAAGCTGAGAAGTGTATATATATAATATGTCATGTTGTCAGTAGAAAGTACGCGCGTAAATTCTGTTTAAATAGACAAAAATATTATGTTAGATAAATGCCAAGTAGTAGTTAAATAAATGTGGAATATGATGAGCACAACTAGCTACTATATGTTTTAATTATTATTGTATATTTGTTCGCTCAATAGTTGAGATGTTATACTGTAATTTTTTTTCAAATAAAAGTAGGCATAATATATATTGAGATTTTGCCCCAATTAAGGTAGTTAGAATTTGAAATTTTCTTTAGTATAAATCAAAGCAACAAAACAATTTCTACTTATTATGTTCTATAATTTTCTTTTGCACTGGAAGGGAAAAAGAGATCAGATATGGGTTTCTATTTGACATCACAAACATATTTTTTTTCTTCTTGTTTTCTATAGCATAGAAAAATTATATATTTATAATTTGAGCCCATATATACACATAAATGATAAAGTATAATTTTATTAATTTTTGAAACGCCGGTACTGTCAATAATATTTTATAATTAAGATAAAGACCCAAAGAAAATGCCAATATATATATATATATATATATATATATATATATATAGAGTGATGCTGCTTTGGGAAGTAAAGATGGTGTTTTACTTTCCGCTCATATCTCCATTTTCAAAGTTCAAAAAGTCGATCCGAACTTCTCAACATAATCTTCCTATTGATATGTGCTTGGAAACTAAATTTTACATTTTTTGAAAAATATTTACTATTTGTTTAGAATTTTTTAAAATCACAGCTTTTCATTAAATAAAAATTCAAAAAACACTGATTTTCAAAAATTCTAAAAAATAATAAAAAGTTCCAAAAAATATAAAATTTGGTCTCCAAGCACATATTAATATGAAGATCATGTTGAGAAATTCGAATCGACTATTTGAACTTTGAAAATAGAGATACGAGCGGGAAGTAAAACACCATCTTTACTTCCCAAAGCACCGTAGCATCACTCTAGGGTGCTCTTGAGTTCACCAAGTTCTTGGTGAACTCAAATCTAAAACTTATCGGATCGGCTTCAAACGATGAATCCGAACCGTTGAAACCCGTCTACCTTACGAGTGATGCGTCTACATGCAAAAATTTTAAATTTTGCAATTAATTTTGCATAGAGTCAAGTGGTCAAAAAACGTCAAAAAATGAATGCATTAAAATTAATTTATTAACCTTCTAATTTTGACCGCTTGACTTTATCCTAATTTAATTCGAAAGTATAAAATTTTTGCATGTATACGCATCACTCGTAAGGTAGACGGGTTTCAACGGTTCGGATTCGTCGTTTGAAGCCGATCCGATGGGTTTTAGACTTGAGTTCACCAAGGGGCTTAGTGAACTTAAGAACACCCTAGTTCTACCCTATATATAGTTGCATTCTAATCAATATTTGCATGTTTCATGAGCAACGCTAGCTTGTAATAATAAAACAAGAAGAAAAAAGAAGAAGGTAAAACCAGATGAAGCAAGGGGTAAGAACAAATGTTGGGAAGAGCCTCTGTGCACGCTCCATTGGAAACAAGAGAAATTTGCTGTCATGCTCCGGGTCACGATTGACCCGGTTTGGATTCGATTCTGACCCAGTCAAAGGGTCTATTGGAGATTTGGAGGAGACGATATATCTGGGCTACTTGGTCAGATAGAAACGGACGGGGCAGAATCATTTCAAATGGAGTGTCACTGCGAAGGGGGTCCCACAATTAAACAAATGCCCAGAGCCGCTGGAGTCGTGTGAAGCGTTCGAACAGCTCAGCAGGAACAGCTGACACCGTAGTTCATTAGAAAAATCTATTCGATCATTTTCTTTGGTTCTTTCTCTTATAGTTTCACCTATATAATGGCTATGTTTGTAACCAGATGGATTAAGCAATATATGAGAAATTGAGTTCCTTTCCATTTCGTTTTTCTTACTGTTCTTCCACTTCTATTATTTAATTTCTTAAAAATCCATCGATTGATTCATTCTTTTGTGAAATTGCTGCTTTCTTGAGCTTTGTGAGGTCAAGAACCTCACATTTGCTTATATATGAAATTGTTTTTTCGGAGGAATTAAGACGCCTTTCAATTATGATTCAAGGATGCTATGTTAATTTATGTCGTACCTCTGAACCTCTGTTATATATATTCTGGCATGGTACCTGGATAATGCTTTTTGGGTCTAAATGATGAATCTTCTATAAATAGTTACTGGCTCTCCGGTTTAGTCCTGAGTGTTTGGGATAATAAAACAATTGGTTTAGGATAAAGTAAATCTGAAAATCACCAAATAATTAATGTTCAATAAAATGAGCACCCATTGTGAATTCTAAATCTGTTGTCAAGAACTAATGGTGTAGAAATATCGGCTGCCTCCTTTTTGTCAAGAATGATAAAGAATCGGTTTAGTTATTTAACTACAATGATTTATTAGGGAGAATTTCCAGTGTATCCATATGAAATTCTAAAATAGCCAATTTACCCATAAAACCACCATAATATCTAATATTCCCACTAAAACTTAAAAAAATAATCGTGTGTCCCTTTTATTTAGTTATTTTAAATACTGAAATTACAAATATACCCTTTCAATTTCATTTTTGCTCTTGCTATTGCCTAACATAATTTATCTTTCAATACACCAAAATAAGATGACTGCTCAAAATTCAGAGTAACTATAAGGCCAACTATGGTGATTGAGAAACTCTAGCAGCTATCAGAAAGGATTAAAAAAATTGCAATTAGAGAGATTGAATAAGTTTTTTGAAATGAAAGGTGAAGGTCTAGCTAGCTTACCAGCTTTCTTCAAACATCTATTTATATCAGAGAGAATTTTTCCACTTTGTACTTTGTGGGTTTCTAACTCATGACCTCTCACATGAGAGTTATGTGTCTTTATCACTAGACCAAAGTTGATTCTCAGAGGGACTGAATAAGTTAATACAGTGTAATTTATTTTATAAAAAACTTTAATTTGGAAGACTGAAAAATATTAATACTAACAAAAATAATAAGATTAGAGGGACTAAATAAGTTAATATAGTGTAATTTATTTTATAAAAAAATTAATTTGAAAGACTGAAAAATATTAATACTTACAAAAATATAAAACATAAAGGATAAACTTGCTAACTTTTATTTATAAGACTTAGCCATCCGCAGCACTCTTAAATCCGCCTCTGACTAGTGCAAAATATACTTAAAAGATGATGCGTTACTAGTTAAATGGTGGTTTAGGTTTCATGATTCCCAATTATTTTTTCTGTAGTTATAGATAATCAGATCTCAATAGCTAAAACTTTAGAGGGGTATATAAATATAGCATTTAGGAGTAGCGTATTAAAATTCGGTCTTCAAATATATTTTAATACAAGGATCATGTCGAGCGATTCGAATTGACTGTTCGGCTATATGTTACCCCGATACTTCATATATGATCCCGTATCTGTATCCGATACGTATCGTATTGCCGTATCAATATCTGTATCATATTGCTTGATACCCGTATACATTTGAAAATTTCCGTATTGCCGTATCCCGTATCGTATCCGATACGATACCCATACTCGTATCCGATACGATACCCATACTCGTATCCATATAATAGTTGTTTAGATTTTGAAAACAAAGATAAGAATGTGGAACATAATTAGAACATAAAACTAAGAGTGCATTTTAACCATGCTTTATATATATATATATATATATATATATATATATATATATATATATATATATATATATATATACAAATATATTACCAATGACATAAACAAGGGCCACAATACATGAAATTTTTTCTTTTCAAGTTACATAATTTAAATGAAATAAGCAAATCGAATAAACTTATTACGGTATAAAAATAGACAAACAAAATGCCATGACATATTTATTTGAGAGGAGGGTTCCAATGCCTCCATTTTTCATGCCTCCACCATGCCTCCATTTTTAAAACTTTAATAACTCAAAATTTAAAACTTAAAAGTCAAAATAAAACCGTTGGATATGATCTATATCATTTTATCTATGTGCTCATAAAAAATTATCACATTTTGATTTTGTTTTTATGTGAATCAATAAGTTGAAAAATCAACGTCTAGAAATTATCCACATTAGTACGTTTTTTACAAGATCTTGATGACAACCAAAACAAAATTGAAATGTCATAATTTTTTATACGTGTATAGATATAATGATGTAGATCATATCCAACGGTTTTATTTTGACTTTTAAGTTTTAAATTTTGAGTTATTAAAGTTTTAAAAATGGAGGCATGGTGGAGGCATGAAAAAATGGAGGCATTGGAACCCTCCTCTTTGAAGTAAACAAATAACTTTCATTGTGGCAAATTCTACAAATTTTCAAGTTCTACAAGTTGTTTCCGTATCTTGCATTTTGTATCTGGAATACACCGAAATGAAAAAGTGAGAGATTGAAAAATATCTCAGTGATATTCAATTCACTACTAGAATCTGAGTTTTTTGCATGGTAAGGAAAATGACTTGTTGCAAGGAAATACGCTTGCAACAAGCCCGAAAATACTTGTTGCATTGAAATACCCTTGCAACTCTGCCCTTGCAACAAGCTTCCTTGCAACTACTAAGTATTTGCATGAGCAACCATGCAACAAGTTTTTTCTGACTTGTTGCAAGAAATTACGCTTGCAACAACTAACCATGCAAATACTTTTACATCTGACCCCGTTCGGAGTATTTGCAAGGGGAGACAGCATGGGCCCCATCTGGTTATTTGCAAGGGAAGCGAACGTGGGTCCCACCTGACTATTTGCAAGGCTAGGGAACGTGGGTCCTACCTGACTATATGCAAGGCTAACACACGTGGGTCCCACCTTGACTATTTGCAAGGATAGGGAACGTGGGTCCCAGCTGACTATTTGCAAGGCTAACACACGTGGGTCCTACCTGACTATATGCAAGGCTAACACACGTGGGTCCCACCCTGACTATTTGCAAGGCTAACAATGGTACTTTTTGCATGCTCCATAGTCCTTAATATTTGCATGTATATACCAACACAAATAACCATAATATTTGCAATATATCAGCATGCCATAATTCTACAATTCTCCCTCCCTGTACCAATCTGGTACCAACCCGGTACCAACCCAATAATCTATTACATTTCCCATTGAACCAGACTTACATAAACACATTGAAATATAGAGATAACACATGTAATAAGCATTAATCAAAATAATATAATAATCATACATTGTATCAAAATACCAAAAAACATTACAACAGAAGTGCTAAAAAAAGATTTTATATATACCCAAAATATATCCTAATTCAAGATGACTAACAGTAATATTAAGAATTGACAAAATCCGCAAAAATATTTTACGAGAATGATGCAGTCACTATTTCTCCTCTTGCTATGATGTCCTCACTGCAGTAAAAATGAGAAAGTGAGTTAGTTTGATTTGGAGAGTGGAGTATTGTTGATTATTGGATATTTTAATTTTTCAAGCATTGTTTCGATAATGTACAAAAAAAAATACATACATATAAGCATTTGACACAAATTTTGAATTTTATGAATTATAAGCAAAAAAAAAGCTAGGCTGACTAATATATATAAGCACTTGACACAAATTTTGAATTGAGCTTTAGTAAGTACATATATACAAATAAGAATCTGCATATTATTAATGGATAAGATGAAAACAACATATATGAATAAATAAGGCTTACTTTTGTTTGGAAAAGGATGGCAGTCAACATCATCCTTCATTGCTATGAAAATTCCATGCATTATGGATATTGGTTTCCCTATGAATAAGATGGTCTAAATCAATAACAAATTTCATTGTTGAAGTTCAACTCAACTAAAACAACAAGTCAAATGTAAAAAGAAAAGGTATAGGGGGTGTTCGGCAGCCCTCCTTAAAGGGGTGAGGATTAAAAGTTTAATCCTTGCTAAGGAGCTCTTGTTCGGTAAAGTGGTAAGATTAAGAATGAAGACTTAATAAGAGTAAAATATATGTTGTAGTATGTAAAGACCTAAATACCCTCTCACATATTTTTTTCATCTAAAGTTACAAATAATTTTTATCTTCAAAGTTAATGACTAATACAAATACTCAGCAAATCCAAACTTCATCAGTAACTTGCCATACTTGATTGAGATAAGCGAAAACAAATTGTTGTCGAAGGCAAATTCCTCTTTAATTAATCATTCATTTTCTATTTTTTTATTTAAATTGTTGCTATCAAAATTGTATTAGTATATCTCAACAAAAAATCATAACCATTATTGCTAGTACAGTGAAATCAGGAACTGGTACATACCTGTGGTACGTGCTTGATTTATTTAGCCAATGCATCTAACTTTATGAATAAAAAACGGGTACAATAGATGTCAAAAAGAAAATTAGACAAATTTCTTAGGAAAAAAGAAAAAAAAAGTGGAATGTGCCGTATCCTGAAAGAAAAAAAATGTGATACTGTTATAATGAAATAATATCGGACAAAATTCAAAAATTGAACAATTAACATCAAAGTGGATATTTGTTTTTGAGATTCTTAATAGCAGCTACTAAGCGGTACAGATAAAAGGAAAAAAAGGAAAGGAAAAAGGGGACTCTCATCCCCCGGTACCATGTACCGGTCTCCTCCAATAACCCTTTAACATCAAAGTGGATATCAATCGCTTCCTCTCTACCTAAGATTAAGAATCAGGAACTAAGAAGGAATGTAAATCCAGCCTAAGGAGAGCGTGTTCGGCTGGATTAACAAAGATTAAGAGGTAAAGGAGGCTTAAGGAGATGTGCCGAACAGGTACATAGAGATTTAAACCTTGAGCAGTAGTTTTCACCTGGAGATATTGATCTATGGTTAATTTATAACTAAGATATTTTTATTTTATCAAAATTTAGCATATATAAACATATCTACTTATATATAATGGCCACTGCTATAGCCACCATATACTCTATAATCCCTATCTAAACACTGTTATTGACTAGCTACTAACATGGTCAAGCTGACATTACTAATGTCACATTCGTCAAACTAATTACATGATTAAAAAAAAATTACTCAATTCAGCTAGGTAATATGCCAAGAATTCCAATGCCAAATCCAAACTCTACAAAATTAAAAAATAGATATTAGTGTTAACTTTTAAGGCATGTCAAGATCTGTTTATGAGAAACCAAATTGGACAAGACAAAACTACCTTGCCGTCATCCTAACCTGCCCTTAATCATAAACACTTGGAATCCAATTGTCAGCATATTACCCCTAAAAATGCTAAAGGCTGGTACATTGGCATAAAACCTTAACAACATCAATTAATCCTGGTTTTTTACCTTAATCAGAAAACATTTTGGAACTTGAAGATTCATAAGAAGCTGCAAAGATTTCATGTTGTCAGAAAACTGAGTGTGTAAAAATCACATCTAAGTCCTTGACTTTATTTATCATCGTAAAATAAGATTTGGTTAAGATCTAATAAATCTAATTCCTGAGAGTGCAAAGATTTCAACTCCTATTTCAATAAAGAGTTCTAGAGAAAGTTACTTCCTTCAAATTACCAGTATCACTGAATTTATGCCTTTCCTTTTTGTTTTCTGGCTTTTACTCAAATCCCATTCTTGCCATTTTAGCTTCATATTGGTCAAACATTTGACAAAAGTTATAAAAAAGAAAAAAAAGCTAGTTTTTGACTCACCAAGAGAGCTCTGGAGCAGATATGTAAGTTATGAACTCCTGCAAATTAGAAACCCAGGAAATCCATTAGGAAAAATCATAGTAAGGCGCACAAAGATGCAACAAAAAGACAGATAATAGAGTCTAAGGTAAGGTATATTGAGAAAACATACCTAAATGTCAATTAGTCGGTCCAGCTCGTCTAATATAATCGATCTGTAACAAAGAAGTTTAAAGAAGTGTATTAATCGATTTGGTAACTTTGTTGGTCCAGCTCGACCGTGATTGTTATAGATCAAAGGTTGATCTGCTTAAAAATGCAGTGAAATCAAAGGTTCTGTCATTGGCAGAGAGATCAAACACATTACATCAAACAAAAAATAAAATTCTCACACAGGCATTTCATCAAACACATTACGAGCAACATAAAATCTGTTTTGGTACCTCAGCAGAGAGATCAAGTTCTGTCATTGGCGGAACCCTAGCTCTGACCACATTACTGGAACCCTAGCTCTGAACCCTAGCACGGCGGAACCCTAGCTCGACGGACGGCTTCCAATCGACGGAGAAAGGGGTCGGTGCTCGAACCCTAGCTCCGAAACCTGTCTAGCGCTGGATTTCGATCAGAACCCTTGAAATAGGAAAGGGGATTGGTCATGTAAGAGAAGAAAGACGAGAAAGGGGTTCGATCGGGAGAAATGAAAATTGAAATAAAAAAGGCGGCTGGGCGAAAGGCAGGACTTATGAATTGATAGAGGAAGGCGGGGACTCGGGAAAAATTAGAGGGAAAAGCGAATTTGCTGAAAAAAATAGGAGGGAACACGAAAAATTGGAGGGACATGAAAATTATCTTACAGAAGGTGAAAATAATAAGTTGGCGCTTAAATCCTCTCTGGATGCAATGGGGAACAGAAAATTTGGAAGTACAGATTTTAACAGAGCAGTTTTAGCTTCAAGCAGTGTGTCAAATATATTGAACGCTAGTTAAATTACATAGATCGTGTGCTGCATTAAATCAAAACTGCTCTACTAACAAAAATGCCTCAAATGAAGACATCAGGACCATTCATTACTTATCTAACGGCTTTGAGCTTGATATCTAATAATTAGGTAATGCATGTACATCAAATAATATGAAAAAAATTAAAAAAAAAAATTAAAAAGTTAATTACATCTTCTATGGCCAAATCATACTAATAATTGTCAATTTTATAGACCTTTAACATTATTTGCCCTTTCAAATTTAGCAAATATTTGCGAACCGTTCATTTTCACGTGAGCAATCAACGGTCGATCTGCAACGAAATGATTTCAAATTTGTTTTCAAATGATCATGTGAAAACATTGAACACAACCAACATAAAAATTTTGAAGCTTTGTTGCGTCTGAGCTTCGATCCGACGTGAAGTGTTTATATCCCTTAGATGTTTTGATATTTCCTCGACTGGATGGATAGGTAAATATAAATAAATTTTCATCAAACTTTGCTGCAAGTGACTAAATTCAGTGCTCTATAATTTCAATGGTTCCGATCAAGCAGCGGCCGATATTTTTCCGTGCGCCTTCATTAACTCACAAAACTAGAGTTTATGTTTCAAGTTCATAAACTCTAGCTTTGTGAGTTAATGAAGGCATGCAGAAATATGTCGTATATTGGTCGATCGAAACCGTTCAAATAAAAGAGAATTACATTCATTTAATTATAGCAAAGTTTGATTAAATTTTATTTTTATTTACCTATCCATCGAGTTGTTGGAATATTGAAACATCGAAGGGTTATAAACATTTCACGTTGGATCGAAGCTTAGACATAATGAAAATTCAAAACTTTTATGTTGGTTATGTTTAATGTTTCCCTTGATCATTAAAAAATAAGTTTGGAATTATTTCATTACAGATCGACCGTCGATGGATGACGTGAAAATAAACGGTCTGTAATTATTGACTCAATTTTAATAGACAAATAACGATGAAATTCTATAAAATTGACATTTATAAGTATGATTTAGTCATAGAAGAAATAAAAAAATAGAAACTTTTTTTGCTGTAAAAATTATAAGTATGATTTACTTTCTTTTTGAATTTTCATATTATTTGCTGTAAAATTATCATCTAATTTATATATTTGCAAATCAAAACCGTCGGATGGGTGATGAAGAGTCATGATTTCAAAGGAGGTCTCCATTTTAGAGGCTGTGGGTGGGAGTCAATATTCTCTGTGGTAACATAATATTTCTAGTTAGATCTGCTCTAGTTAAATTGCAATGGATTCTTCAATATTCGTGCGAAATCAGATCTGACGGCCCCGATCTGAAATGGAGAAATTATGTTACCTCAGGTGATATGAATTTGTGGGTAAGGTGTGATTAATCCCCGCCTCGTGTCAATTAATCGAAATGACACGCAAGGCTAAACAAGAATAATAATGAAAATCATACAGCGGAAGCAAACAACAAAATAATCAAGCAAAAGTCATAAATATCAAATAAACATACATACATACAAAATATCCGTACAATCCACCTCAGGATAGAATAAACACAAACTAGTCAAAGGGATACATAATCTATCGAGTCCAATGCGTATAACAAAAACGTCGGACTCGCAAAACCCTAAACAAAGGTCCCTAATCTATATCAGGCGATGTGGCCGTCGGGGACAGCTCCTGACGCCTCCTGCTGCGGACCGTCAGACTCTGTACCTGCCCACATCCATGAAAAGGAGGGGATGAGCGAATGATCGCCCAGTATGTGACCCAGTATTTTCCCTTCAGGGTTCCTCTCAAGTCAAAGCACGTTTTAAACTTGAAATCTACATATTTTTCGGTAATCGATTCACTTTTAAATGCACATGTTGCGGAAATTAAACCTATCATATTAACTACAAAAGAAAATACATATAGTACATGATATGATGCGATTATCCTATTATGCCAACATGATTAAAGTTCCCCAAAATAAAATACAAGCAGAATGAGTATTATAATCAATCGGAATCCAGTACAATAGGTACCGTGTGTACAATTTAATATAGTAATAATACGGATAAATTTTTATCACCCCGTGCCGTGTCAAATTCATCCAAATTGAATTTATATCTCAATGCGACATAACACAAGGACTGCGATCAGTGGATGCAAAGATACTTGATGCCTAATAGCATCGAGCTTTGCCCCAAAGACTTCAACCCGTAGGCAAGTGCACGCTAGCCGATGGTTATATCCAAAAATTCGTGTATTTCCTTACTCTAGACGATTCTTCATCCAAACATATCCAATAGGAGAAAACTACAAGCAATGCGTAAGAATAAGTCAATTCGTCTCCTCATGTGCAGAGACGAAACTCCACCATCCGGCCAGATCAATGGGATAAGGGCTCGTGAGCGGCCCATAACAACAAAAATAAAATCTGCCACCGCATCCTCGGCAGCCGTACTAGGCAAGTAGCTCCTAATGTAGGGGGGATAGCTCCCGAATCGTCTCCGGACTCGAGATCGGTCCGCACAAAATGTAAAATGATCGACAAATGATATGATACCAATTCCATGCATATAATAATAATAATCCTAATAAGACCTCTAAGGGATCAAGTGATCCCTCAGCCCAATGACCCACAAACCGCCTCGCAGCCCACTCTACGAGGACGGAAGCAGTCATTCGGTCTCCTATCTCACACTCACCAATGCACATGCTTAACTACGATAATAGGTTGTCCTCTACGAGAAGATGACAACTAATATCCTAATATATTATTAATTAAGTTACGCTACTCCTAAGAAAGCATTAAATTTCAATTTAGAAGGGGTTATGCAAATCCTAAATTACAGTTCAGAAATGATTAAACATGCTCTAATGCAACTACGAAATTTAAAGTGCGGATGACAGGTCAAGTGGTCGACTGGTAAGAGTACGCCACGAAAAGATAATTCAGATATCCCACACCTGATGGCTGTAGGGGTAGAACGCGCTAATAGTCTCCGGGATCCACGTAATCCTCGCCTGCTCCTGTACAAGCCTCAGCGGGATCGATCCACGGGTCGGAATCTACGTAGGTCGGCTGACCTGTAATTTAGACGTAACTTAATTAGAGTCTAAACTAAGTACTCGTAACCCTTATTACCCCGTTTGATTATTTTCACCAAGTGTTCGTACTTAATTAATTAATTAACTAGGGTTCGAATCTAATTATTAATTTAACTTACTTAAATCATTCGTTATATTTTAATTTGAAGATAAACTGCTTATTTACTTAAAATATAATCTACGTGATTTAATTTGTTATTATTTGATCCCTAACTATATATGTGTATTATAAAGGTGCTTCCTAATTAATTTAGCTACACGTAATTTAAATCTTAAGTACTTACTCAATAAACGTTAAATTCCTAATTAGAATATTCCTAAAGTCATACGAACTCATTTTAAAAATTTGTACCAGTTGATTAATTTATAATCACAAAATATTACGCGATTATCTAATTATCCTAATAACTAAACTTTTGTAATCGTAATGATTCGAAAATATTAATATGTTGTTAATTAATTGTCCTTTATTAATTAACAACATATTTTATTTGAAAGTTATTTTCTTTAATTAAAATTTATACTTAACTTATCAACTTCTAATTATTAAATTTGAAACATCTAATTACTTAACTAATTATTTTAAAAATCTAACTTCTAAATTTAAAATGCTAACTACTTAATTTATTAATTTATTTAAAATCCTAATTAATTTAAATGTGTTAAACTATTTTAATTGGGTGTATACACATATATTCTTAAGTACATAACATATACATATACATGTACATAATTTAATCGTACGTAGTTCTATCATCACCTAATGTTTTTATTTGTCCTTAGAATATATATATATTACATACTTTAATTAATAAAATTACTTTTAAATAATGGTATCTTTTATAATTAATTAATTTGTCACTTTTAAATAAATTTTGCTTAAATTTCGGTTTGGGCCTAAGCCCTATTTAATTAAATTTCAACTTTTTCAACAAAGCCTCTAAAGGCCGAGCCCAAACAGAAAAAGACTCAATGCCTCTTTTTATTAAACAATCAATGGCCCATTAACATTCATAGTTTATATGGCCCAACAACAAGACCTATATTTTAATTAATTTCTTTTGGGCCGAACCCTCTTAATATTTCATATTTTCTCCAATTAACAACGTTCAACAGAGAAAATCAACAGAGGTCAATTTGCACCGTTTACCAGTGACTTGAACGCACAACAAACAACAGAGTACAGATGGAACGAAGGGTCAGTACCGGTAATCAACACTGGGCTGGTACGACTGGTACCAGCACCACAACCAATTTAACCGCAAACGAATTATCACAAGGACAACAAGAACAAAGGAAGCAAAGGCCGGTACCAGTGGTGCAACCATAATAGAACCACCGTACCAGTTAACAAAATCCATCGTGGTATCCCCGAATTCCCCATTATTCAATTAACGTAATCGCGTCGAGAAAATCAACAACTCGCACGTGATATTTAATAATTCAGTTTCTACATCGTAACCCAAAAATCATCAAGCACAGTTCAAAATTGGTCAACATATACAAGGAGTAAGGCCCCTGTCAGTGCATACCAGCACCGAGGCAACGGAAAATTCGAGAACGAAAATCGTATACCAGTACACATTTATCACAGAGAAATCCAAAGAGGAATGGCTCGGCAAATGCCCAAAATTCCCCCAAATCAGCTGGTAAGGCACAAGAAAATAGGAAGAAATATTTACCGGATATTTTAGACGGCTTCTCTTAAAAATGGCCGGTACTAAGGATCATGAAGCCTTGCGTCTCGATCGTTCGGAAATCTTCCAACTCAACCAACGGGAACTCCAACAGTGGCAGCACCAAGAGAGAGGCACCACCAAGACAGGGCAATGGCCGGCACCAGAAAAATCACAACGAAAGGCACCCGCAGCTCCAAGTGACACAAGCCAGCACCAAGAGAAAACACCAAAGAACCGAAACCCCAAAACCAGTGCAGTCACTACTAGGGTTTTCGGGATTTTGTGTGCAACAGAGGGAAAATGGAAAAGAGAGAAAGAGATAAAATTTCTCAGCACATGATCGAAAGAGAGCAAATAACCCAAAGAGTAAGAGAGCGGGTACTTGTAACCTGGTGAGGAGTAAAGAGCGGGGTCACGGTCGCTGCTCTACAGAGATGCGATGGGACGCAGCGACTAAGTCGCGAGAGCAAAATTCGTCGCCCGTACGGGTTTCCTGACAGGGAAAAGACAACACACGCAGCGCGTGGGAGAGAGACGGGTCGTGAGAGAGAGAAAAAGGCAGAGATCGGTCTCTCGGCTTCCTTCTCCAGGAAGTAACGGAGGAAAGGGGTTCTCGTGGGGGCAGCGGACAGAGAGAGAGCGAAAGGGGAATGGGGGCTAGGAGTCAGCGGAATGAGGGGGTCTGATAGGTGGGGTCCGCTAGTCATAGGAATAGAATGAGGGAATTAAATATGGTGGGGTGCGGATCCGAACCAAAACTTAAATTTGACTAAGGCCGAAGTTTGCTCCAAACTTTAACAGGGAAAAGGAGTGGCTTTGAGATTCGTGCAGAAACTAATTGAACGGTTGTGATAATCCCAAATCAAAGGAATTTATATTTAATCTATTCTAGGAATCAATTGTATTAAGTCAAACAATTTCATAAAACTTGCGTTTAAGAATCGATGTAAATTTTCGATTGTTTACCGTGTAAATTTATAAATGAAATTGTAACCTCATCTAGTTGGAAATTTCCAAATTCAAAAATTGAATATTGTGATTAGACGACCCCAATAATTTTGTTGATCAAACAATTAAATTTCAACGAGAATTTACGTTTAAAAATTACTACGATTATTCGCTGATATTATTTTATAACTTCATTTAATTATTTTCAATAATTATAATGGCAATAATATGATTATTTTCGATTAGAAATCGTAATTATGAAATATAATTTAGAATTCGTAAATCCTTAATTGGTTTAACATGCAATTAATGTAATCTAATTTGTAACCCTTCGCGAATTGTACGTTAGATTAATAACAACTATATAGTTTAACTATCTAATTTCAAATTTGTCCAGTTTTAGATTTAAATTTAAGATTGGTAGAAATACAAATTGATTTAAATAAACAAATTTTATAAAAACTTCGTCAACATATTAATTGTTTAATCTTCGCTTTGGTTAATTAATTAACCGAAGTTTTAATTAACTGCAAAACTCGATCATTAGACTAATTAATTAGATTTAAATTTACGGGTTATAACATTCTCCCCCCCTAATAAAAAGTTTCGTCCCGAAACTAAAAGATCATACGTAAAAAGACGAAATTTCGAGTAGCATTATGTCATCCATGGTTGTGCACTCATTGCACAAGTCTCATCGACTAATTAGTCACTGGAGTTAGATTCCACAGCGTTTACGTCTTTTCTTACGCATGTTCATGATAGGATTTGTGATCTAACATGTTTCTCACGGCTCTGTTTTGTTCCTTGATTATATCTTCAACGGGGTTCGTAGTACGTAGTTGAGAGTTTCAATATAAGTTTCACTCTCGACTCTCCAAGTCGATGTGGGGCATAAAGCCTTCAAGTGCGTCGATCTAAATTTTACGCAAAAGAGTTACTAAGTTTCTAAAATTGAGATATAAGAATGTCGAGAGGGTAAGTCATTTCAACACTTAGTATAACGAAATGAAGCTTTTCTCCAGCGCTCTCTATCCCGATCCCACCCCACCCTGTCAAGTCCCGTCAAAAACTTGCAAGGTGAGATTCGAAGCTTGCAAGGTCGTCAGATTCACGAAAGGAAGAGATGTTTGCCTCCTTTCAAGTAACTCTCACACGTATCATTATTCTTCTCTTCTTTTAGGTGGATTCATAGTTTATGTTCTAAAATTTGTTTGAATAATGAGCGAAGGTTCTTTTGTATCAATTGGTCTGACAAAATTAGTTCCAATTCTCAAGATCTACTATGATTATCCGGTCCAATTCTCAAAATTAGTTCCTTGTTGTACATTTTTTAGTTTTCTAAGTTGTATACCGGTGTTTGATTATGTGCACTCAAGGTGTTCGATGAAATGACATAAGTGCACAAGCTTTTAGTAAATTGATAATTTTCTTTGTTTGGTAGTTATAGTGTTTAGATCTTCTAATCTTAAAGTTAGGAGGAGTTATAAAATGGAAAAAATTTTAGTAAACATAAGTGCACAAGTTCCATGAAAATCCATTGCCTTCTCAATTTCACCTTTATTTCGTAGCCCCCATATAAGAAGCAACTCAAGCAATCAAGCTTAATTCTATTAATATATCAAACTACACTTGTATTTGAGAGTGTTAAATCTAAAAGGCCCTACTTTTATCAAACTACAGATGGGTCCCACTCGTCATTCCGGTATCTCTCTGAAAATCCAACCCCGATCGCTTTTTCTCCAGCGCTCTCTGTCCCAATCCCACCCCACCCTGTCAAGTCCCGCCGGAAGTGTGCATGCGTGCTGTTCTTCTTTGCTCAGAATTGCAAAATTAAAAGTTAAGTTTGTCTTATCTAATTATGATATATTTTTTGGTTCGCTTTTTGCTTTTCAATCAAGCTGGATTTGTCATCTCTCTACCTCTCTACCTCTCTATTTGCTTACAACTAATGCAGTGATTTTGGACTCTGATTTTGAGAGTAAAAGGTTGATCGGTAAAAGTTGTGAAAAAATTGGCCTAAATTAAATTTCCACTATGGTACTTTCCTTCTTACATTAGCCTGAATTTTAATGCAAATATACTAGCAGCACATGTATCCATTTGCTTATTGTTTCTTGATATAGACCAACACATGGACATGTATGCCCCCAATAAAAGGAGAACCAGCAAAGAGATATATGCTTAGATAGCCTGAAATAATCTTTAATTATTGTTTCTTGATATAGCCTGAAATTAAAGGAGAACCAGCAAAGAGATATCTCATCTCTTCCCACTTTTAACTCTTCTATGGATGCAAAGCGAAGCCAAAACCAAAACTAACAAAAAAACTCCCTCCACTCGGCGCTCAGCCTCTCTCTCACTTCGGTAATATCTGATCTCTCTGGATCGGAGATCTGCAGTACCGGATGGACGAGAACTACTTGTTGGCTGCTTCGCCACTGCTGGAGAGGTATTTTTTTTTACCCCCAGCTTGAACTGAATTAATAAAAATTGCAATAGGTAGGAGTTCTAAGAATTGCAAATTAATTAAATAAAAAGCATAAGATGAATCAGCAGTTATAATTGTTACTCGTCTGGTATGTTTTTTTCTTCAAAAGATTAGGCCTGGTGCAAGATTTGGTCAGAATTTATAATTTATAACTGCCATGGCATCGTTAAATTCTCAACCATGCCAATCTGATTTTGCTGCTGTTTTGTCTCGTTTGGGGAAATTTTTAGTTACAAGAGGTACAGCCTGTTATATAATTCTTACAAGAGGTCCTGTTCAATTTGGAGCATATTGCTTATTGCTTTCAATTTTTAGTATGTGTTCTTCGTATCAAACTGTTTGTCACAAGGTTTGTACATAATGTTTTACTTTTCTACCTCAGAAGGTTTGCACAAATATTGACAGATGTTTGAAAGGCTTGAAGTTTTGAGTTGATTTTATTAAATAAATTAATGCATTACAGGTGTTTGATGAAATGCTCAAACCAAAACAATAAACTTTTTTTAATTATTATATGAATAGCATGTCGAGTAGTGCCTAGGATTGCCCATAATACTTTTGTCAAAACCAGTTTGGTCTGCATATAGGTATAAATGTGTTCTTCAACTAATCCTCTCACTCTTCTTTTTATTATGAGCCCATGTGTAGCTCATGCACAATACTAAATGATTTGTTACTGTTACTAATTCAGATCCGAGGACCCCAGTTCGTCTCTCTCCCCGCCTTAGTTGACTCAGTTGAGTCTCAGGTACTTTTTTCATTTAGGTTTAAATTTTTGATAAACTTAGGATGTTAGGGTTTATGCTTATCCATTTATACTTGCTGAATTTATGGTAAATTTCTTTAAATTTCAGCTAGATGTTTTGTGGTGAGGTGATTAGCGAGGCAAAATGAAAATTTCTCATCATATCAGTACATTAATGTACCACAAAATTTGTGCTACCAGTAAACAATGCCCTTTGGTACGGAGGCCATATCTATACACTTGAGTAAAGACATTATTGTATTTTTATTTATAAAATTTGGGATAGTTCAAATCTTTTATGGAACTCCTTTGATATTGGTTATCTTATAAGTTTTTTTTTTTGTAATTGTGTCTGATAGTATACTAAAAATATATTTCATATATATTTAAATTCATGTCTTTTTTTTTTTAACTTTAACAATATAGCATGAATATTTATCTTTTGTAGTGTGGATCCACTAAATTGTCTCATATATTTTGTCTAATAAATTCATGTCTTTTTTTAACTCTAATATAGCATGAATATTTATTTTTTGTAGTGTGGATCCACTAAATTGTCTCATATATTTTTTTGTAAACGATGTTTCGATTGTGTTAACAAATACTTTCTTGGCAATTTGAAATTTAGTGCATCTTCTATCACTTGCATTTTTGAATTGTCCAGACCAAATAAGCTGGTCATTAGTGGAGAGTGCGATTTTGATGTGTTTTTTTTCCTATTTTAAACAATTGAACTTTGTCATTTGATATTTGATTGTGTTTTTCTGAATTGCCAAACTCTAAAAGTTGACTTGTATGACAACCCCTTAGAGCAAGAGTATCGCAAGGTGAGAAAAAAAAGTTGATTTGTATGGGCTTGATGGTTTCAATGAAAAATATTAATTGGTACAGCAATACATATAATGTGTTGTGTCACGATGTTTGTATAGTTATTTTTGTATTTCAATTAAAATATTAATTGGCTTATTCTAAATATTAAAATTTAAGTTATCAAGGTATTTAATTCTTATATACTGCTATTATTCATGTTGTTGTGATTTATAATAAAATTCTTCATTTACAAGGAGATATCAAATAAACGGAAATGCATCTGTCTCCAGGAACTAAACAATTGCAAGGGCAATCCCATTCAATTAACGAGAACATGCCCATGCAATTGGACTACTCACATGGACCTTCA
The DNA here is from genome assembly GCA_028015225.1 of Carex myosuroides. Taxonomy (NCBI): domain Eukaryota; kingdom Viridiplantae; phylum Streptophyta; class Magnoliopsida; order Poales; family Cyperaceae; genus Carex; species Carex myosuroides. The sequence continues at coordinate 6,999,611 of CM051479.1, forward strand.
ATAAAATATAATATAAACAGGGGGTTAAGTAGTTGCATGGGCATGGGGTTAAATAGTTGCATGGACCTTTAATAAAATATAATATCTACTATTTGGTTTAGTAGTTGCATGCACAAGGGGTTGAGTTGTTGCATGAACCTCCAATTAATTATAATATCTAACATTCATAAAGTATTTGCAAGGGGAGATAGATGAGTTGTTGCATGGACCGCCAATTAATTAATAATATCTAACATTCATAAAGTATTTGCAAGGAGAGATAGCTGAGTTGTTGCATGAAACTCCAATTAATTATAATATCTGACATTCATAAAGTATTTGCAAGGGGAGATAGAAAACAGTTGCATGGTTGCACATCACACAGTTGCATGGCAGACATGTTGCATGGGCTTAGCCTTGCAACAACTCTGACGAATTCAGAAAAGCCATTTCTTTTGCATGGGCCGTCATTACCTTGCAACAAACTAGTTCTAACCATGCAATAAACTCAGATTCTAGTAGTGATTTCAGTCGAGTTATTCTCATATTTGACCAACAAAAACCGAAGCAACACTGAACATAAATAATAAAGACAATAACAATAATATAACAACCAAATAAACTAGCTTCAATATGTAATCAGTCAACCTACATAAGCAGAACTGAACTTAGTAAATGCTCAAAAATCAAAAACTGCAATTTCAAACGTCCCAAAATGGAACTGCGATCCAAAATTCCGCCAAAAAAAAAAGCACAAAATCACACCTCGCCCAATAAAATAATATAATATTATTTATTTTTATTATTCATATAATTAACTGGTACAAAGTTCCACCAAAGAATTCATAAATTACAGCAGAACCAATTAATGTATTACTTATTCCACTTACAAAAAAGAAATTGAACACAAACAAAATGAAAGATCACTTATATATGGATCCGTGAATTAAAAAGCTGAGAAGTACATATATATATATGTCATGTTGTCAAGAACATGCAGTAGAACATATATATATACGCGCGTATTGCTCGATCAATCAATCGATCAACACTGCGCGGCGCAATAGCACTTGCGATTGAAATGATGAATTTGGCACTCGCCACCGCTGAAGCCTTCGGTCTGGCAGATGCTGGCACAATTTTCCGAAGAGGTGCACATCCCTGTGAACGTCTTACTCTCGGATTTACAATCTCTTGCATCCACAGATGCTGGTCCCATTTCTGTTTAAATAGACAAAAATATTATGTTAGATAAATGCCTAGTAGTAGTTAAATAAATGTGGAATATGATGATCACAACTACAACTAGCTACTATATGTTCTAATAATTATTATTTTACATTTGTTCTCTCAATAGTTGAGATGTATACTGTATTTTATTCAAAAAAATAAGGTGGGTATAATTGTTTTTATTCTTTTGCACTGGAAAGGGAAGAAGAGATCAGATATGGGTTTCTATTTGACATAAGATATTGGAATTACAATTCTTGTTTTTTATAGCATAGCAAATTTATATTTTTATAATTTGAGCCCATATATACACACAAATGATAAAGTATAATTTTTATTATTCTTTGAAAACGCCGGTACTGTCAATAATATTTTATAATAATGATAAAGATCAAAAGAAAATGCCAATATATTTATAGTTGCATTCTAATCAATTATGCATGTTTCATGAGCAACGCTATCTTGTAATAATAAAACAAGAAGGAAAAAAAAGGGGTAAAACCAGATGAAGCAATGAGCAACAAAAGGAGAACAAATGTTGGGAAGAGCCTCTGTGCACGCTCCATTGGAAAAAAGAGAAATTGTTTTTTCGGAGGAATTAAGACGCCTTTCAATTATGATTCAAGGATGCTATGTTAATTTATGTCGTACCTCTGAACCTCTGTTATATATATTCTGGCATGGTTGCTGGATAATGCTTTTTGGGTCTAAATGATGAATCTTCTATAAATAGTTACTGGTTCTCCGGTTTAGTCCTGGGTGTTTGGGATAACAAAACAATTGATTTAGGATAAGTAAATCTGTAAATCACCAAATAACTAATGTTCAATAAAATGAACACCCATTGGTGAATTATAAATCTGATGACAAGAACTATCGGCTGCCTCATTTTTGTCAAGAATGACGTAGAATCGGTTTAGTTATTTAATAGGGTAAATTTTGGTGGAGGTTGCTAAATTTTGTCTTTTGTCATGAATTAGTCACTTAAGTTTGATTTGTTCCAATTAAGTCACTGAACTATTCATTTCTCCCAATCAAGTTACTCAATAACTTTTCCATCCAAAATGATAACGGAATATTCTCATCCGTTAGTATTTTGAACAGAATGAGCATATTCTATTAGCATTTTGGACGGAATGGGTATATTCCGTTAGTATTTTAGACAGAAAAATTATTAAGTGATTTGATTGGGACAAATGAAAAGTTTAGTAATTTGATTGGAACAAATCAAACTTAAGTGACCAATTTGTGACAAAGGACAAAGTTTAGTGACCTCCAGCGAAATTTATCCTATTTAATCAAATTATTTATTAGAGAGAATTTTCAATGTACCCATCTAAATTTCTAAAATAGTCAATTTATTCATAAAACCACCATAATATCCAATATTCTCACTAAAACTTAAAAAAAAAAAATCTTGTATCCCCTTTTATTTAGTCTGACAGGCATTACCATGTATTGTGACTTTCACCGACGATTTTTACTAGAGAACTGTTAATGATTGTTATTTTTACTGACTGTTTTTGCTACAAAATCACCACTAATTATATTATATTTTAAAAAATAATAATCAATTTGCAAATGTGATTAGCCATAAATATTAATTCAAAATTATGAAAATATTACAAATTAAAAAATATGAATTCTACGTATATATACATCTAAACTGAGTGCAACTATTTTGCTAATTAACTACAAAATAAAAATACTATAAAAAAAAACCCTAAAAACGAGTACATATTTTTCCTTTTTTTTTTTGAATAAAAGTGATGATATGCTACCGATTTTCATTAAAAAATTAACAAGGTATGTGAAGATGGTACCAAAACGGTACCACCTCATATAAGTTTGTACATCATACATCATGCCTAGAATTATTACAAAAACATACTAAGCAACATAGCTATAGAAATTAACAAAATAACAACTAAAAACTAAAACAAGTCTCATATGATAACTCAAAATAGCAAAAATAAATAAAAATAAAGGTCATGTTGGTACGTCAAGTATAACGCTGATTATCGAATCAATCGAATCGCAGATACATATCCAACAGATCCTCGTCGGACTCTATGCCCTACATAGCCAAATTATCTTCTAAGTCCTTTTCACCTAACAACAATTATTCATATAAGTCCATAAAAAAAGAAAAAAGAAAAACATAAAACCATATGTCATTTTGCAACATCTCAATAGCTGTGACGACCGTAGGATCCTCTCTAATCCAAACCATACTACCTACAAGTCTCAAGGTGCTCCCTCCTTTTAGAGGTCCATAGTGATAATAATATCCTTTAAATCATGAAGCAAAATTAGAGAAAGTTTTAACAAAGATGAGTCATTCTTACTCTTCCTTTCAAAAATTTATAACTGCAGTTATCCTAATTAGCTGCTAAATGTTGTATAGGCTTAAGATTAACACTATTAAAACTTAAAAGCATTTCTTTCAAGCCATATTACCCAAAATATAGCTCCTCTAACTATCTCAACTAACTTTCTATCTTTCAAAGAAATATAAGCATAAAGAATCCATAAATCTTGGACTGAGGTACAATTAAATACAAAACCATGAAAGTTTGCAACCCAATTCATAGCAAGCGAAACTGCGAAAGAAGAAGAAGAGAGAAAACCGTCACGAGAGAAACAACGGTAATTTTGTTTGGCTTTCCGAGATTAATTGAGAATTATTGTATCAGAGGGGGAGTGATTATATGATAGATAAATAAGAAAGAGTCGTGTGAGTTTAGGAATTTGATAAATTAAATTAAAAATTTGAAAGGTAATAAGAAATTGAGAACGTGCAAGGAGATATGAAATATTAATTATTATTTTTTAAAATAAATAAGAGTTAAATTTAATTATTCTAATATTATAAAAAATTTCAGTTTAATTGTAAATCTGCAGTTTTTTATACGAGAAATATAACTTAATTATTATTTTTAAATTAACGGTCTACACAGGCAGAGTCATAGTATGAGAATGGAGTCAATTGACCTTTTTTTTTATAAATGTTTGATTTGTAACTTATTTTATATATAATTTATAATAAAATGTTAAGATAGTGTAAAATGATCCTATTCACAGCAAGAATTTTATATAATTAATCTCTATTCACGTTTGACCTCTATAACTTAGAAAGTTCGACTCCGTCCCTATCGATCTTTGTACTTGGATTTTTCTCCATCTGAAATTTTTTTACAAAGAAAGATATTTATATCTAACCTACCCATTATAACAGAATATTTTGAACCATCCGATCAGAATTCTCACCAATATTAAAGGTTAAGTGCATTCCACTTCGAACTGGATTTTGATCGGACAGTTCAGATCTATCTAACTAGAAACATTTTGTTACGTCACACTCAGACTCTCAGAGACTCATTTTATATGAGTGCATATCCTCTGAGATATCTCATATTTTGCGTGGCCGACGTGTCCGGTGTCTATTCCGGGATAGCGCGGGGGCCAGTATTATTTGAGCTTGCAGAACGTATTGAACGGTTGAGATTTTCCGAAAAATCACGCTATCTCAGAGGATGTAGAGACGTTTTATATCGGGTAGCGGACTTCGTTGCATATTGAACCTACCCGTTTTCCAAAACCCTTGCTCAGCTCAGCCGTCCTAGGGTTTTTCTCTTCCTCCCTGCTCCTCTGTTCCTAGGAGGTCTAACAAGCTTGTAAACTTCTCTCTCTTCCTCCACCATCTCCTCCATCACTTATCCCCTTTTTACTATTGAGTTCACACTTCGCCATGTCTCACAAGTCGAAACCAGATTACGAGGCGCTGAAGCAGCTGTTTCGACCGCATATTGAGTCGTTCGATTATTTTATCGATGAAGGCATGGAGAAGGCGGCCACCTCGGTTCGAGCAATTGAGATCAGTCAGAATAACACCAACCTTAGAAATATCCTTTCTTTTGCAATTTTGCATTCTCTTATGTCTTAACTTTACAAAAAGAACAAGAGATTTAATGGTGTCATGTGATAGCAGTTGTTCAAATTCAATCCTTGAGCTAACCAGTCCGACTAAAATCGTGAATTGTACTTAGAGTTATCCCAAAATTTGCATTCTTCAACATTTGTTTTAGTGACTTCTCTTGATTATTTGTCCCCTTTCATATCCTTTTAGAATTGTACTTAGAATTTTTTATTTTTGATATTTATTTTCCTTGACGTGTCTGATACTTTATGTGGAGAAAGCCATTTTACAGCCTCCTCTGAAGAAGGAACATCATAATGACATCCGTTTGTATCCTGACGAGGTTTGAATCATATTTGGTTTATATCTTGCACAAGTTCTCATACTCTTTTTTTAACTTTTGTTTTTCTTTATGTTGTATTTGCTTGTGATCAGTGTAGAATAGCAAGGTCCACATATAGCGGCGACTTCAAGGGTGTGGTTGCTTTGCAATATGATGACAAAACCATTATAAGAGAAAATGTCAGTTTTGGCAGTATGCCAATAATGTTGAAGGTCAGATTACTACTCCAATTGGGCAAAATGAATACTCCCAAGAAATTCCTTTTCTCATCATTCATGATTCGTACTTTTGTCGACTTAATTTATCTGAAATTTGGGGTCTTACTATTATTTATTTGGCATTTTATGAGCTAACGATATGATTAACTTCTTATACTTCATTTTGGTTTTAGTCAAAACTGTGTAGCTTAAGAGGTGCGAGTGCTAAGCAATTAGTTTCGCACAAGGAAGAGGCGACCGAAATGGGTGGGTAAGTATTACTATCCATAAATAGCTTGGTGGTATATGCTTATGTTAGTTCTCTTAATGGAATTTTTTGTGCAGCATTGGGCATTTGCATGGTTTAGCAAAAAATAGACCCTCCACTCATTTATTATTAATTTCTATGTTACCTTTCGGTTTAATATCAGGTATTTCATTTGTGGTGGGTTGGAGAGACTTGGCCGGCTTTGTATAATACAAAAGCGTAACTATGTGAGTCGATTACTTCTATGCAATACCACAGAAATTTTCATAATTAATTTGTGCAATATATTTGTCATATTGTTTACTGCATCCGTTTCCAGCCAATGGGGATGGTGCGCAGTTCATTCCGTGGACGTGGACCCGGGTTCACTGACAAAGCTGTTGTTATTAGGTGCATATTGTAATTATTTCATTGGTCTGTTATGGAACAATTTTTTGTTAGTTTCAGGGGCTTCCAAGTATAAAGCTAATTTGGGCGCTTTCTTTTGTTTGTCTTTTTAGATGTGTAAGAGATGATCTATCAGGTGTTACAGCTAAGTTGTACTACCTTCAAAATGGAAGTGCTAGACTTGGTTTCTGGTAATAATGCTCTAACCGATTTGCTTTAGAAAGTTCTGTTTGTTTTTACTTTTTGACTGTCAAATGTTATATTTCTGTGATATGTCAGCTTGTTTACATGCTTCTTTACCGTTCAGGATCGAAGGGAGAGAGTTCTTACTTCCTGTAGGGATTATTTTAAAGGTATTACCCATCGTAACTTTGAAATATTATATTCATGTAGGCAGTGATTACCATAATGACCTGCTTGTTCTCCTGTAGTTTTAGAGGAAACAAGTGAATATTTTTTCACTTAAATGTTACAGTGCAAAATAGAAGCAAATAACACATCAATAGTAGGGGATCAGTAGATACAATTATATCTAAATTAAGCTCTAGTCACCCCAATGTAAATCTCAAGCTTGCAAAATAGAAAGATGTAAGATAAATAGCAGAAGGAACAAAAAGATCGCCTTACATTTCACACTGTTACCCAAACGGAACTAAGAGTTTTTTTTTTTTTCAGGCTCTAATTGACACAAATGACCGCGAGATATACACAAGTCTGACTAGTTTTTATAGTGAGAAGTACAAGAATGAGAAGGGTGTTGTCGGTACACAATTGATTGGTGAAAGGGCTCAGATAATTCTCGATGAATCCAAAGATCACGAAATTTTCACTCGAGACCAGTGTTTGAAGCATATTGGTATTTCAATTGTATAATAGATTTTATTTGGTTCTTTGTAATTTGGACCCAACATTTATGTAAAGCTGCATATGTTAGCTTTTTCTGAACTCGATAGTTCAGGAAAAATTTCTTACGGTAGAGGATTAGTTACAAGATTGGGATGTTTGCCTTGTTTGGGTTTAATTGGCAAAGCAGAGAAACCACAGTACTGTAGTTGCCTGACTTGGTACTTTTTTGAGAAGAGTACTGACTCAGTACATGGCAGTACTCGTAAATTTTTCTTGTTCACATATGTTCCAGCTACTTATACTCTCACGTTAATTGTTTCTTTTTTTCTGATTAATGTAGGCGAGTACTTTCAAGCTGCTATGCCCGGGTTTGAGAAAGACAGTTATGACGTTGTATGAGTTTATCTTTAGCTTTTGTGTTTCTCAATAGCCGGGTTTTATCAACAAATTGTTTAACTTGGCATGGATATCATGTTTGCTTAAGCATTTTTTTTTTTTTTTGAAAATATGTTTGGTACTCTCTGATGCGTTAAAATTTTGAATTTCTAATAGTATTTTTAAAGCTACTTAACCTTATTTCATACATTAATGGTGCTACAAATGAAAAATATGGCTGATGAATTTCCATTTATTTTTCCATACCTTTATAATTTGTAGGTGGCTGAAGCTGTTCTGAAGGATTATATCTTTGTGCATCTTACAAGTAACCATGACAAATTTAATCTACTCATGTTAGTTACCTCTTGACTGCTTTTTCCATTTTTTTCTTTGCCATTCCCAATATATGCACACCATTTGCAAAGGTTACTTGCTCTTCTCCATTTGTTTCAATTTTAAAAGAGACATGACCGAATTATTTAACCTTTTTCATAGATTCATGCTTCAGAAGTTGTATGCACTGGTAGATCAGACTGCTTCACCAGATAATGCTGATGCCATGCAAAACCAGGAGGTCTTGATGCCCGGCCATCTCATAGCTGTTTATCTCAAGGTTACAGTTTGCTTTTATCCTCAAGTTTCATATATCTACACTTGACAGTAAAATATGTGGTTATATTTCCCTCTGCATGTCTTTAAGGTTTCTAGGTTGTGTAATATGCAGGAGAAAGTTCAATCTTGGCTGAAAAATGTAAGATATTTACTTAATGCTGAGATGGAAAAGAGTGCAAGATTTGATTTAGGGAATGGTAAGTTAATATTATATATGTTGTAAATACTTTAATCAGAAGCCTAACATTTCCATTTAATTGCTGTGGAATTTGTAGGATGTGTTTCAATTTCTTGTTATTATTATTGTGTCATTATATTTTCCTCTTTATCTTTCCAGAGAGGGTTCAAAAAAATGCCTCCATTATACCTTCATTTTTCAAAAGTTAATAACTTAAAATTTAAAACTCAAATATCAAAATAAAACATTAAATATGATCTATATCATTTTCTCTATGCACATATAAAAGATTACGACATTTCGACTTTGTTTTGTTTGGAATCAAGGCTTGCAAAAGTACATTGATATGGATAAATTTTGGACGTTGATTTTTCAACTTTTTGATTCATATAAAAACAGAACCGAAAATAATTGATAATTTTTTTATGTGCATGTAAAGAAAATAATATAGATCACATGTAATGGTTTTATTTTGACATATAAGTTTTAAACTTTTTGTTATTAGAAAATTAAAAAAAATGGAGGCATAAAAAATGCAGTCATTTGAACCCTCCTTATCTTTTGCATTATGGTTTGCTCCTAAATTTTATATTGATTAATATAGGGACCTCGTGTCCAGTTAGGACCTTTTTTGCTCTTATCTCCCTTTTGAAAATGCTATATTGTTTGTTTACAGTGAAGGAGGTGAGGAAGATTGTGTGTGCAAAATCTTCATCTGTAGGTAGAGCCATAGAAAGTATGATAAGGACTGGCAAATTGAATACTTTGTCAAGTCTCGACTTGCCTCAGGTATACTTTTATCATTATAGTTTTTAACACTGCCACATAATAGGGAATCGAACACCAATCAAATTTGAAATAAATGGTCAACACTAATCACGTTGTAACATATAACCAGTATAATGTACAGCAATTTTGCACCTTTCCATACTCATATTTTCTGAAGCAGGCAAGGACATTTCCTCTCAAAAATTTACCTGACAGTATCAGTTCAAACCTGACTAGTTGAAACAGGGATTAGTGGATAACTTTATTCTTCAATTCTGTATAATCATTGTTAATGTACAGAAAGAAGGGATGACAGTCCAGGCTGAACGGCTCAATTATTTTCGTTTCCTTTCACATTTCCGGGCGGTGCACAGAGGCACTTCATTTACAAAAATGCGAGTAACCACAGTGAGAAAGCTGCTTCCTGAGTACGTATTAGGTTCCTTTGTTCTCTTTTTTACAGTTACATAATTTTTTAAATTTGTCTTGTTGGCTAAGTTCTGTAATGATTGCCTGTCTTTAGGTCATGGGGCTTTCTCTGCCCTGTTCACACACCAGATGGCACGCCTTGTGGTTTGCTAAATCATATGACTGCTGTCTGCCGTAACTCTCTCTCTCTCCACACACACACACACACACACACACACACAGAAACACATGTTTGCACATATGGAGATGCACACAGAACTGTTACATTTAGTTTTAGAACTTCAAAACTAGGCTCAGTAGTTAGTGAGATATTGGGTTTTTTTCAATGTAGTCACAGTTACCATATTTACTAACACCCAACAATCTTTGAGTTATATTCAGTTTATAACATCAAAGCTACAAATGAGACAACTGAGTAGACTTGGTAATTAGTGTGGTATTGAGGTTTCTTTCAAATTAGACTGTCAGTTACCAGATTTGTTAACACCCAACAGTCTTGAAGATGTACTTCTCGAATGCTCTGCAATTGATAACTGAAGTTTAGACTGCTGTGTTGAATATGACACGTAGATGAACCAATAAACATAAAGATTGTCTTCTTTTTATGTAATAATAGGGTGATTTGGATAGCTTTTGGATGATTAAATCGTTGGTAATATAGTTTCTAAACTTTTGTTATTAGCTGATAATCCCAATGGTTAGGTTTTGGGAGCATAGATAAGCAGTTTTGGATTATAAATATGGTTTCTTTGTTTTACATCATTGCTTAATTCATTCTAGGACTGTCGCAGGTGTATCATCATTTTACAACTCTGATGGGAAGTTGAAGGATTTTGTGAGGACGAAAATGTCCATTTTGACCCTTTTAGCCTCTCTCGGGATGACCCCAATAGCTCCTAAAATTGAGCGTGCGGGCCCCCCAGAGGTTCTTACTGTTCTCCTAGATGGCTGTGTTGTAGGCACCATATCCTCTCACTCAATAGAAAATGTTGTCCAGCATATAAGGAAATTGAAGCTCTCTGAATCTGCGGTTAGGCTTTTTTGAAATTTTCTTGTCCTTTTCTCTTCCTTCCAGAGTCCAAATGTATATATTTTGGGTCTGTTTTAAAAATTTAATGAGGCTTAACCAGTACAGCAAATGTGCAGGTTTAGTAATTGTACTATTGAATGTAAAATTGAAGCTTAGTTGGTTAGGTGAGTGTTTATGGAGCATAATTGTTAACAACAATGTGATAGAATTGTGGCATTGTCGGGTTAACTGCACCACCAAGTATTCCTTGAGCTTAATTTGGTATTAATTGAAAAATAAGCATTGCATTACTGTGTAATACATCTACAAGTAAAAGACTGGTGTTCACCACATTTTTTTAGCCAATTAGGAAGACAACAACATTTTGTCTTCTAATTGATCAAAATCAATACTTTAGATGGAAATAAAACACATATTGCAGTGATTGACTGCGTTGCTTGAAACCGATTATTGTAGATTCCAGAGGATTTGGAAGTGGGCTATGTGCCTTTGAGCCTTGGTGGTGCCTACCCCGGCTTGTACTTGTTCACAAATCCATCGAGGTTTCTTCGCCCAGTGAAAAATATTTCCTTTTCTTCTGATGGGAGTAAAAATATCGAGCTTATTGCGCCATTTGAACAGGTATGAATGTTCTTTGTCTTATGTGTTAGAATACTTCGAACCAGTTATGTACCAATTGTGCCATTACTTGACTTGTTCTGGTACATGTCAACTGTACTAGACATGAAAAGGTAGAATTGCAAAAGAAAGGTATCCTATTTGAACCTTCGAGTGAATGATATTCCTGTTTTGAAGGTTGTAATATGAAATTTGTGTACTTCAGCCAGAGTTTTATTGTTTGAAAAAAATATATTCAGGCCTTTATGGAGATAAGATGTCCAGATGGAGGAGACGGTGGGAGAAGAGAATCATTTCCTGCAACGCACGAAGAAATTCACCCGACTTCAATTCTAAGTGTGGTTGCCAATCTCACCCCTTGGTCTGATCACAATCAATCTCCACGTAATATGTATCAGTGCCAGGTATCATTTCCTCTTATTCTGACTGTATCAACCTGACCCAATAACTTTTTAGGCTTGAAAAAGATGGTTGGAGATAATTAAACTGACTTATTATTACGGCTTTAGTTTTGAGTTTTACGATCAATGCTTTGGTCCTGTAGATGGCGAAACAAACAATGGGCTTCTGTGCACAAGCGCTCAAACACCGGTCTGATATTAAGGCGTATCATCTCCAGGTAGGTTTTTGTGGTCTTGGGGTTTTGTGAAATTTTGACTAAGTTTACCTTTTAAAAGCAGTATGTATGTTGGGTCAGCATAAATTCATAATGGATTTAGTTTGGCAATCTTGAAAGTTATCATAAATGAAATTTGGTTGAAAATTTGAGTGGGTCTATGGTATTATGTAATAGCACCGATCTCTAGTTTTGAAATCAACGTGGAGCACCGTACTAGGAGTTTCATGCTTGTCAAAGTTCAATTTGTTAATGAATATTGGATAGCTCTCTCATATGATTTCTTATATTGTGATATTGGGAATCTCTTTGTTTAGACACCTCAAACTCCTATTGTGCGAACTGCTACCTATAGCAAGTATTGCATGGATGAATTCCCAAATGGAACGAATGCCATTGTGGCAGTGCTGGCATATACTGGGTGAGTTTTGATTATTATAATCCAATTTATTAAGTAAACGCACCAAGGTGCTAAGTCAGGAGCTGTAACTATTAATTTGGTTAACACATTGCAATATTTCTATTTCAGCTATGATATGGAGGATGCCATGATTTTGAACAAGTCATCAGTTGATCGTGGGTTGTGTCGCGGGCACATCTATCAGGTCTCTCAGCCTTTCACCTTTTTACTGTTTAGAATTGTTATGTATTTACTTCTTTCCCATTGCGTAACCAGCAAGTAGGGGTGTCCAAACAGTCCGGTTTGTTAGGTTATCAACCGAACTGAAAAAATTCGGTTTAAATGGATCAGTTCAGTTGAATTTTTAAATTATCTCGGTTTAAATGGATCGGTTCGGTTTAGACTTTTCAAAACCGACTAAACCAAACTGACCGAATTATATTGGTTCAAGTATGGTTTATATTTTGTTTGGTTCAATCATCACTTCTTTTATTTTGGTTTGGATATCTTAGAATATCTACATATTTTGTATGGAATTGAACAATGTGTGTATTTATCTTGACATTGTTTCTATGAAATTACTAATGTATTGTTGTATGTATTGAGTTTTAGACTTTTTGAAATTTAATCTCTCTTATTTGGTTCAACCGAACAAACCGAAATTTAATTCGGTTTAAATAGTTTGGTTGTTATTCGGTTGGCCATTTTAATTCGGTTGGTTCGGTTGGGTTTTTTAAAACCGAAAAAAGTTTCGTTTGGGTATTTTACTTTGGTTTCAACCGAACTGACCGTTTGAACACCCCTACCATCAAGTTCAATCAGATCTGATGGGTCAATATGACCTAGGTAAGTCCGGTTCAAACTCTCCTGAACCTCAGATGAGCTGGGTCAGGTTTGGGTTTGATCGATCATGACTAGAAATGAAGCATTTTGTTGGAATTGCATAGTTGAAGTGTGTTCGTGTTGGGTCGGGACAGGATTATAATAGTGCAAAAGAAAAATGACCTGCAAGTGCCTAAGGGTTGGATCAAGTTATTCCCTCTCTAAAGAATTAAAGAAAGATACAGCTTAAGCACAACCTTGATCCAACTTGGAAATGGCACAATCATGCTTATATAGCAACATTATGGTTCCAAATTTTTTAACTTTTGTGGGTTGGGTTGGGTCTGGTTGACCCATGGCCTGTGCTGTAAGTTCCAGGAAGGAGCATTATGACCTGGTGGGAGGTTGGCTAGGATCTGAGCCTAATAAATAAATTATAAAATATTTATGAGCTTACCAGAACTTGAACCAGTTGCCGCAATAGTCTAGCATATCAGGAGAATGATAGTTCTCCTGGGATAAAGCACTGCTAAATGAATAAATAAACTAACAATAGTTAGCAGTACAGTCTGCCAGTGAGACTCTAGTTATATCAATCCAATTGTTTGGCCTTTCAAATCCTAGTCTGCTAAGTATGCTAAGGAATAACACTTGCTCCTTTTTGTGATCTCGTCTTTTTTCCTAGACCGACACAATTGATCTGGCTAAGAAAAATGAGAAAGGAAGAGAGTTGAAAGGAATAGAAATATTTTCAAGGAGTATACTTAATAGAAATATGCAATCCTCTATCGATTCTGATGGGCTTCCTTGCATTGCTCAGGTGATTATTTATCTTTGTCATTTTCTTTAAATTTTTGTCAAAAAATTTCCGAGTTCTTTTCTTTTTAAGTATGTACTTCCATATAGATTTGACAATTTTTAACTGACGATTAACCCTTGAGAGCCTTTATATAGTACACACTGCACACTTAGTGTTTTTCTTTTACTTATTATACATTTTTTGATGGAGTTCGGCAATTTTTAAACAGACAATTAATCCTGGAGAGCCATTTTATAGCACGCACAACACACTGACTGGTGTTACAAAGCCAATTACACTGAAGGGTACGGAGTCGATGATTATTGATTATGTTGCTCTTAACGGGACGAAAATAAAAAATGCTCTTCAAACGGTAAGCTAGGTCTATGCATAAGTTGTGTATATCTTCGTATTTCTCTTACTCCTTGATATACACTCACTTAATAAGTTTTGTATTGAATGTATGTAGACGAGATGCACTGTTTATTGTTATGAATTTTAAAAAATCCTACTTATGTTGAGATAACTTCATTGTTCTTTTCCCTTGACAGGTAAGTATTAGGGGCCGCAAGATCCGAAACCCGATAATAGGAGACAAGTTCAGTAGTAGGCATGGGCAGAAGGGTGTGTGCTCTCAGCTCTGGCCAGATGTGGATATGCCGTTTTCAGCTGTAACGGGTATGCGACCGGATCTCATTATAAACCCACATGCCTTCCCCTCTCGTATGACCATCGCCATGCTTTTAGAGTCTATTGCGGCCAAGGTAACAAAATTTTGTCAATCCTTCCATTTCGAGATTTTCATGGTCATCTCGAATTACTGTGTGCCTTTGAATTTAGAAGGTTATATCTGTAATTGCTACAAACGTCACTTGTTTCCTCTGAATTCTTCGACAAACTATTTCTCCTCTCTATCATTCATGTAGAGAGGCTATGCGGATGCGAGGCATGCTGATATTTAGGAAGTAGGAAATATTTTTATGAAGCTGTATATTCTTGTTTATGTAGTTTATTATGGTTCATATCCATACAGGGAAGTTTTCTAAATATTGTAAGATGCATGCTTGTCATTTTTGTGGTTTTATAAGATGATATTTTTGAGTTTTTTCTGGGTGCACATGAATTGCCTTTGAACCAGATATCAAACAAAATTGATTACCCTTTTTTTTTGTTTCAAAGAGCTCTTTTTTAGATATATTTAAAATTTAATTACAAAACACATTTCTCTATAATCTCTATAGGGTGGTAGTCTGAATGGGAAGTTCATAGATGCAACTCCATTTTCTTCGTCAGTAAAGGAAGATGATAAAAACCAAGGTAAAAGGAAAAAATCAGGTTCTGTGGTTGATGAACTGGGCCCTCTTCTGACAGCTCATGGTTTTAACTACCATGGGACAGAGGTACTGTATAGTGGTGTGTTTGGTACAGAGATGACTTGTGAGATATTCATTGGGCCCGTTTATTATCAGCGTCTCCGCCACATGGTCTCAGACAAGTATCAGGTAAAAAAACTTTTAATGTTACTTGTTTCTTTTTTTTGCCCAGAGAACGAGTCTTGTTGCATTAATTTAATCCACTGAACTATTGGTATTGATGAGCTTGTATGGGGTATTAGGGGCTTGCTACCATTCAACTAGAGTGAGGCTACTGTACTATGCATAGTGCATATTGGTCTGTACTATGGATCAATATCTCCATTTTCAAAGTCCAAACAGTCGAACCTAACCGTTCAGCATGATCTTCATATGAAACTGTACTCGTAGATTAAATTTTTCTTTTTTTAGAATGTTTTTACTATTTTTATAGATAGGTAGAAAAACACTTAATCTAAATATTCTAGACCATTTAAAAATAATGATTTTCTACCTATCTAAAAAAATAGTAAAAATATTCTAAAAAATATAAAAACTGTACTCGGAGATTAAATTTACTTTTTTTAGAATGTTTTTACTATTTTTATAGATAGGTAGAAAAACACTTGATCTAAATATTCTAGACCATTTAAAAATAATGATTTTCTACCTATCTAAAAAAATAGTAAAAATATTCTAAAACATATAAAATTTAGTATGCAAGTACATTTTTATACGAAGTTCATGTTGAACTGTTCAGATCGACTGTTTGGACTTTGAAAATGAAGTTATTGATCTATAGTATGGACCAATCTATGCTATGCATAGTACCATAGCGCCACTTCTCTTTTAATGTGTTGTTTGGTTTCCATTGGTACGGACTTGATCCAAACTAAAAAATATTTTTCCAAGGTGCAATATCTTTGTCTAACAACTTGGTGCTGTTATCAAACAAATCCCACGGTCCGAGTTGCAAGTATAAGAACTTCAGGGTGCTATTTGCAAGATTGTTGTCAACGAATATGAATACATTTTATACTAACCAGGGACGACTGGCACAGAACCGTCTTTCTAAATTTGCCAAACCTTAATTTCTCAATATTAACACTGGCACGTCCTTTACAACTCTAGGTTCGTTCTACTGGTGTTGTTGACCAAATTACAAGGCAACCAATTGGAGGGAGGAAACGGGGTGGTGGGATCCGTTTTGGTGAGATGGAACGCGACTCCCTTATTGCACATGGGGCTGCTTACCTCCTACACGATCGGGTTCACTCGTGCTCGGATTATCACATTGCCGAAGTGTGTTCATCTTGCGGGAGTGTTCTTACATCAACAACAATTCCCCCGAAAAAGGTGAGCAGAGAGAAGCTAGGCCTTCCGAAGATCAAAGAACAAAAGAATTTCATGTGTCTCTCGTGTAATTCTAGCAAGGGGATTGAGACGGTCGCCATGCCTTATGTTTATCGGTACCTGGCGGCTGAGCTTGCCGCTATGAATATAAAAATGGATTTGCGGTTAAGTAATAAGGGTAGGTCTTGAGTAATAGTGCTTGGGTGAGAGCAGCATTTTTGCACGTTTAATTGCGTGATATACATGTACTATTTAGATAGCATTATTTAATACATGTACTAGATGTCGTCATTTAGCTTGATTGTAGGTCGTATTTTTTTTTCCAACACGCGTTTGATAGTACTTGCTGAACATTTGATGTTCACATTCGCAAAAGTGAACTTGTCAAGATGGTGAGTGAAAATTTGAACTGGAAATATTGTTATAGACAAATACAATGTTTTAAAATGAAGTTTTTAATATATGCGGATGATCATTGCACATTGCATAGTGCACAAGTGGTATGTGAATTTATACATGACAAGATACGTGAATAATACGTGTAAATGGTTATTTTAAATAAAATTTACAATTTACAAACTATTTTTTAAAAAAAGAATTAGTTTAAATAACAGAATATAATAAATAATTAGTACAATCTTAAGATTTATCAGATGATAAATATCATATCATCAATTATATCTTTTGAAAATTAGAGTCTGCTATTGATGAAGGATGTATGATTGTACGCATGTGGTTTTGTACCTTTTTAGTAAATGTAGTTCATGTAGTTTGTATTATAATATATATGAGCATTTTTCTGATATCCTCGAGCATCCGTATGACCTCAAAACTAAATCAGAAATAATAAAACTTGAAATGTAATAGTTTCAAAAATAACTGAGATGATGTGTTTCAAATGCATAAATGTACAGTATGTAAATTTATGTACAGTAATGCATAAGTGATGAATTACCTTTGTTAGTCAATCTAGACTCATCCGCACGTCATATTCCGTGTCAATTAACACATAAACGGAATCCAGAAATGGTAATTCTCTATTCAGGTTATCTTTAATTTTGCTTAACTCAATTTTCCAGTACAGTCTACTGATTTACTGGTACAGGAGGAGCGCTCAGAGGTTATTCGAAGGATAGCATCTTGTGCTTGGGTTTGGACAAGAGATGATCGAAGAATGCTGCTGATACTTTTGTTTCCTAACAGGGGTCTAAAGTTGTTATTATATTTTGTGTCCCACGTCTACTAGTCTGCCCTGCCGTCCTCTGTGTTGAGGGAGAGCACCTTGAACACGGCCCCCTGTACTCCTACCCTATGTCCCTTGGTTCGATTATGTTATTATCGTGGTATTCTGCTGGAAAGGCGTTAGTTGTAGTTGGTGCCAAATGGTACTTGTAATTACCTATATTATATTGTATCAAGTAGTGCTGGTATGAATTGGTCTATGTTCCGAATATGATGTCCGTTCTTATATCTTTTAGTACTTTGCTGTTTAGCGACATCAACAAAATATATGACTAGTGATAATGTACTATCATGCGAGATGCAGCCGTTGATGAGAAACAGAGGTAAGCCAAATTAACGCGTTATTCTTAAGCAGCCGTTCGAAACCGCTAACTCCTCCATTATTCTATTTAACCAAAAATTAATTAGATCATCAACTGAACTGGCACACCTCACATCACAGACCCACTTTCCGTCCAAATATATATATTGTTCGTTTGACAGAAATATACGCGGGTACGGTGTGAAATTCGGCCCTTGTACAAATTTGACTAACGCAATCGGATCGAGTCCGGATGATTTTTGCGTGTAGCCCATTAAGCGAGCAGCTTATTCGAACCCAAGAGAACAACCGGTCATTTAGCGTGCAGCCCACCCAGCGTATTTCCATGTATGAGGGGACCAAAGAAATTGTAGCTCATATCGACTCGTAACGAGTTCGATAAAAGTTGGCTCGCTCGGACCTATATGAAAACGAGCCAACTCGATCTGATTCGGTCGAACATAGGATAGCATTTACATCTCAACAACTCAAATGAGTTTATAAATAACTGTTAATTACTTTCTAAAAATTAAGGTCTCTAAAATTCTTACATTTTTAAAATTAATTTTAGAATTTCTATTAAGCTACGTCAGTAATAAATTAAAAAGAAAAATAATTTGAACCAATTATTTAGCCAGCATGGAATTTATACAGTTTCTTAATAAGAAATTTTTCTCACATCTCTAAAACTAGATTAGAAACTGTCACGTCAGATTAAAAACTCTCTGCATTGCTCTGAGATTTCTAATTAGATCTGGGACCGAGCTGAAACAAGCCAACTCGCTCTGGTTCGGTCGAGGAACAAGTATCCTCTCCATTACGGTAAAAGATTCCCTTCACTTTACGGTTTGAGATTAACTCTCAGCCGCTTTGAGATTCGGGCAAGTGCAGGGGCAGTATTATTGGGCTTTGAGATTCGTGCCAAGTTAAAAAAAAAAACGGTCAAGATCTAATAATCGTAAAAGATTCCCTATTACGGTACCGGGGAGGATGTGAATTCTTCGGGGTCGAGTGGCCTGGCTTGGTTTAGGGTTTAGGGCTTAGTCGAAGTTCTGAGCCCTAATTCTCTCCGCCTCTCCCAGTTGCCCTCATCCCCCTCACGGCCTCACCTCCTCTTCTTCCAGTGCCTACTTCTCTGCTGCTCCAAACTCGCCTTCGCGCGCCTAAGGTCCGAAGCCCCGCCATCCCACCACGTTCTCTATCGGGTGAGTTCTCTGCGTGGAACATCACGGTCTCGCCAAATTAGGCCGTGCATCCTTTTGTTGTTATTGTACTCTTTTTTTTTTAATATAATTTATTCATTTTTCAGAATCCAGTAATAGCTTGGATTCCGCTGCCAACCATGTCAGATTCAGAGGGCTCAGGTATTCTCCTTTTTTTTTTTAAGTAAAAGGTTGGGGATGGAGAAACCTATCATAATCAATCTGAGTTTTTGTTATTATTTTATTTTTCATACAATAGATTATTGATAGTGTTTCTCCCTTCGGAGTAACCTGCCTTGTATGATAATTGATTATGATATAGAGGAAGGCTTGACAAACCAAATATAAAGAATGTTTATGTGCTGGGGAACTTTGTCTTTGCATTTCCATCTGAAATTGAAATGTAACTTGCATATTTTTGAGGTATATTTGTTTGTTTCGATTTGTGGTTGGAATGCATTTTTTTTTTTGGGTTTACAGACATCAGTGGCATGGAAAATGAAGAAATTCTATCTGGATCCAATGCCAAACAACATGAGCAACAGCTTAAATTGCTTCAAGAAAAGGTTTGTTCTTTCCTGGTTGATTGCTTTACTGTTTTACTAATTCTGACAAGAGTATTTAACTACGACATTTAAGGCAATTGCCACACTATGCAAGATGTTAGGTACAGCTACAAGATACTAAAAAAAAAATTCTTTGGCACATTCATAGCAAGGTATTTAACATGCATAGATACAGAAAAATAAATAAATAATCAAGTGCTTTTGTTATTGCAGTTGATTATTTGTTATGTGTTCGACTTTTTTCTTCTCTATGCATTAAGCAGCTTTAAAATTTCTTATTTTTGCGTAGGACCCAGATTTCTACAAGTACCTGAAAGAGACCGATAAGGAGCTCCTGGATTTCAAAGATGAAGGTGAAGATACTGATGTGAGTGTAAATACACTCATTTGTGGCTTGAAACTTCAACAAAATGCACCACTGATGACTATTTCCATAATTACTGTTTCTAGGTGGATCTGGAGACTGACATGGAGGAAGATATTGAATCAGATCAACCTGCAAAAGGCAAAAAGAAACCACACATGAAACCCATCACGACCTCTATGGTTGATTCATGGTGCAGTGACATTAAATCTAGAGGGAGCGTTAGAGCGATCAGATCCCTTCTGAAAGCCTTTCGTGCCGCTTGCCACTATGGGGATGATAATGGGGACACCGATGATTCTTCTGAGAAGTTAGGGATCATTTCTAGTGCTGTCTTTAACAAGGTGATGGTGTTTGTATTAAATGAGATGGATGGGATCTTGCGCACGCTTCTTAAAGCACCTGAAACTGGTGGCAAGAAGGAGACGATTATTCAGTTGACAACTACTAAGTTGTGGAAGGACAATGGGGGCTTGATGCGGGTGTATCTTGGCAACGCGTATCATATCTTGAACCAGATGACTGATGAACAGATGATTTCTTTTACAATTAAGCGTGTCAAGGCCTCGGCTGTGTTTTTAGCGGCCTTCCCTTCTCTATTGAGAAAATATATTAAGGTTAGTAGAATGTTACCACTATAATATTAAGCGGTTCAATGCTTATTTTTCTTGTCTTTCCTTTTCTTTTTGAATGGCTTGTTCTGCTTTATGCAGGACTGCTGTGATGTACCAATATTGGTTGGTATAATAATTCTTGCTAGACAATAATGTCTTTGATTATTTTTTCAAATTCAAAAGAGTCCTCTGAATTTTTTTTTATTCAATTTGTTCATATGTATTCTTCATAAACTTGTACAGTCAGGACTCATGTTGTTGATAAAAATGTAGAAGCTCATTTGATGTTTATCTTATGTGTAGTTTCTACCAAAATCATTATAGTAATTAGCAATGTACCATATCTACAGGTTATAATTCATACATGGGGAACCGGAAGAGGCTCACTTACAGTGATGTCATTTCTCTTCCTTCGAGATCTGTGTGTGCGGCTAGGTTCTGATTGCCTTGACATGTGCCTTAGGGGTGTGTACAAGGCCTATATCATGAATTGCAAGCTTTCTAAATCGGTTAGCATGTCCAAGCTACAGCAAATTCAGTTTCTCGGAAATTGTATAACAGAGATGTGTGGCGTGGATCCGCCAGCTGTTTACCAGTTGGCCTTTCTTTTTATAAGACAGATGGCAACTGTTCTTCGTGGTGTCCTTACTGAAAAGGGACCAAAGGTATAAGTGCATTTTTTGTTTTTTGACCTTTCTTTTTAAGTATATCTGTGTACTAAAGATGAAATTTGTTTTCAATGGCGTACAACCCTTTATATGGTTACTACAGATAATAGACACCATTTAATAAATCTAGACATGGTTTTCTTTGGTTTTTTAGATTTTTAGATTAATAATGTCAATGTTAAAAGAACAACAGAAAATAATCTATGCATGAATTGCAACATACAAATTACAGTATAAATAGTGATACAATTGAAATTGCTTACTGAAATGATGACAGGTACAATTTCATACTAACAATTATTTACAAACTGGTACTCCGATGCAGATTAGTAGCTTAACTACATTACTCATACAATCTGATACCATGTATAAGTCACGAGTATGATGTCTTTATTATTTTGGAGTGTATAAGAGCAAGCATTTTCATCTAATTATTTCAAATTTGCTTGTATCTAGGTCGTAAATGAGAAAAGGAAAGGAAAGAGAGATAGAGAAAGCAAGCCTAATAAAAATCAAATGGAGGTGAGCTTTTTATCTCCATGATTTATATATATATAATATATGCATATTTGATAAAATATCATGTCTGCAGTTCTTTTTTTATTTTTCTTTTATACTAGGGATATATGAAATTCATAGGAATTTGGTTTCATGTCATTGTCTCAAATTCAAAAAGGCCTGACCTAGTAGTTGCAATCAAAACACTTTCACATTTTGGAAAATGAAAATTATGTTATGGGTCACACTCAAGATATGAAAAAATGTTGCACATTAATATTATCGCTCAGATTCCCTGAGCTTCAGAGAGAATATAGTGAATAATAGTTTGCTCATTCATGTAACGAAACTGGGAAATGAGGGGCATGATAGATACATCTAAATTTTCTAAAGGGGGGAAGGGGCTGTATTTCTTTCATTTTTTATTGATGTACATAGAAAAACAATGAGGTTTTCAAATGTACACCACTAAATTTAAAAAACGCTCACAAGGAGTATAGACGATAATATTTTCACTCTTACTTTCAGAAAGCCTACCAAAAGGTATATGACTGGCAGTACATATTTTGCCTTGAGCTCTGGACAAGTGTGATTTGTACATACAATTCAGATACCGATTTCAAGCCCCTTGCATACCCACTAACTCAAATAATACAAGGGGTAGCCATCTTGGTACCAACAGTGCGGTACTTTCCTCTGAGACTCAGGTGCATTCGCATGCTCAATCGTATTGCTTCGGCAACTGGTACGTTCATACCGGTTTCATCTCTTCTTCTTGACATGCTGGAGATGAAGGAGCTAAGGAACGCACCAACAGGCGGGGTTGGTAAAGCGATCAATCTACTTAGTGTTAAACAGGTTATACTCTGTTTTTATCATTCACTTTTTAGGCACTGACATGTATTGATTCATAGCAATTGGTTTTCTTTACCTAATAAGTGCCACATAGTTGCATTCTGTATACATAAAACATCTC
Organism: Carex myosuroides; assembly: GCA_028015225.1. Taxonomy (NCBI): domain Eukaryota; kingdom Viridiplantae; phylum Streptophyta; class Magnoliopsida; order Poales; family Cyperaceae; genus Carex; species Carex myosuroides. The sequence goes on from CM051479.1 coordinate 7,022,566, forward strand.
CTAAAATATAAATTGAATAAATGAGTAATATTGCAGACCTTTATATAACTTTTTTTTTTTACAGGTAGACAAGAATACAGTAAAGACAAGATCATTTCAGGAGGCATGCATTCATGCTATTATAGAGGAGCTGGCACAGCATCTCTCTCAGTGGAGTTACTCTGTTTCCTTCTTTGAACTATCGTCTATACCTCTTGTTCGCCTGAAGTCCTTTTCTAAGACCATCAAGGCTGAACGTTTCAGAAAAGAAATCAAAGACCTCATTCGCCAGGTATGTGGTTGACTCTTTAGAAACAAAATAATGGGTTGAGAAAATTGCAACATATCTGTTAGTTTATTTGTGTATTTTATTCATTTTCTCTATTTGGTTTGTGGGGTGGGGGGGGCAGGAGTATATTGACTGTTTAGGAAAGTTTTAATGGACAGTTGGAGAGAGTAACATGGCCAATTTGATTTTATCCTATTTTTGTCATTTGTTTCATTGGGTTGTCATTGTATGCTCTATCATAGGTTGAGGCCAATGTTGAGTTCACCGTTTCGAAACGGGCGGGTGTTGATTTTTCACCAAATGATCCTGCCGTGGAGGAATTTCTTCAGGTACTCTCATCTTTGTCTCTGTTTCTCTTTGTTAGTGTGAATGGTTCGAGGGGGTTTAGTTTACTAATGTTAAGTTGTTTAATGTTTCTTAAGGCTGAAAAGGAAAATGGAGAGGGCCTTCTGTCAGCATTTGTGAAGAGTTTGCGAGAGAAGACCCAACTGATGCGTGATTCATTGGTTGAGAAAAGGTAATCCTGCGTCTTTCATTTATTTATGAGACATGCAACATACTTGAACAAGTTGAATCGCTGTTTGAATTTTTTTTGTATTATAGTTCATTTATATTTTTACAAATTTTCTTATGACAGTGTAATAGTTGGTGATGAGTCGTCAGTATTTGCTGACAACCTGTCAGAAGATGATGAAGAGAATGAAGAGGAAGGCAAAGCAGCTTTCAGCTCATCATGGCTGCCTGAAAAGAAGAAATCTCAGTAATATTATGGATATTTTTCTCTTTATATTTGCGCAACTTGTTTTTAATCTCTCTCTCTCTCTCTCAAACCTTAGCAGTGGCTGCTCACTTGCTCGCTCCCTCCCTTTCTTCCCCCCTCCCCCCCCTCTTTATTTCTTTTGAGCTAAGAGCCCTAAATATATGGTGTCTGTATCCTATGAGATATCTCAAATTTTCTGTTTATCTAAAGCTGGGCCAAATTTTTTGGGGTGCCTATTATGAATGCAGGGGGTCATTATTATTGTGCTTTGAGATTCGTACAGAAAGGATTTGAAGGGTCCTGTTTTTTTCACAGATCAACTCAAAGTTTGAGATATCTCGGAGGATGCAAATTCAAATACATGCAGTTCATAAAATCCCAATTAGAATTAAATCTGTGATAAGTGGGATTGGAAGCCTGACTAACTGGCTTGGAAAGATACCAGTTACCTGCTTTTGTTGTAGTGGAATGTTGCTGTGAGGACTTGCTCTTGATTTTTGTTATAATGCAGGGTTGATATAGAAAAGAAAAAGAATAAGAAGAAGAGAAGTATCGAACAGAGAGAAGATAATGTAGAAGCTGACGAAGAGAATGATATAGTAGAAGATTTGGTTTTGAGCTCAGATGAAGAAGACGAAGGAGATGTCGAAGAAGAATTGCCCTCGGATGAGGAAGGAAACAGCAAACGTCAAACAGCATCCAATGATGCGAAAAAACAAAATAACATGTCAAGAAAGAAAAGGAAGCCGAAGACGAAGCCGAGGCGTAATAAGAAGGCAAAGATATCTGCTTAATTTAACTATAGTTGAAATTTAGAGGAAAATTTTGTGATATTGGTAGATTCAATTTTGGAACCATAATTGTGTATTTTGTAGTTGATGTCATATGCTTTGCATTTAGACATCATACGAGCCTTTTGAATTTTGAATTAGTATTTGGTCATTATACAAGCATCGCTTATTTTCATCATCGTTTGAAGTAGCCCGTTGAATTATAAAATAAAATATTCCCGTCCACTGGTACATTTTTCGGAAAAGAAAGGAACTTTCTTGTACACTTTCCGACGAATACCAAGTTTCTTCTATCCCAAATTGGAAGAAATGCTGAGAGGTATGAAATTCTTAAATAATTTAGTAATGTATTGTACCATGATAAGGTGAGGATAGATGGTGATATGAAAAATCATGATGATGTTGAGAGATTGGGATATAAAAATTATAATTTTGTGGTGACATAGCAATTGGAATTTGCTGAGATACGGAAATTCGAATTTGTGACTAGTTCTTGCTTGCAACTAGGGCTGCGAAAAAAGCTCGTAGTTCGTGATTCGATTGACTTCGATTCGAAAAAAAAATTCACAATTAACTTGTTCGATTGAAGTTCGTTTTGAAACAAATTAAACCAGTTCGGTTCGAATCTTATTCAAACTCAAACTCAAACTGGGTATAGTTTGTTCAAAATTGGTTCGCGAACTATTTAGGTTCAAATTTCAAATTAACATGTACTGTTCAAATTAGAGCAACGCTAGTGGCTCAGTGCAAAATTAAAGTTTCATTTCAAATAGGTACAAATAAGTACCTAATATGATTAGATAAGATCCAATGCAATGCTTAGTTTAAGCTATCCAATTTTCAAAAAATAAGGGGGGGTAGGGCTGCCAAAAAAAGCTCGTAGTTCGTGATTCGATTGACTTCGATTCGAAAAAAATTTCGCAAATTAAACTTCGATTGACTTAATTAGTTTAATTGCCAAAAACCCACTGTGGGGCGGTCAGCTATATCCTCGGTCAGCCAATTTTTTTTTCAAAAATTAAGCCAATTTTCAAATTTTATTTTTTTCGATTGAAGTTCGTTTTGAAACAAATTAAGCTAATTTGGTTCAAATCTTATTCAAACTTAAACTCAAACTAAGATAGGTTTGTAGCCTGCAATGCAATGAGCTTCACGCTCAATTGCTAAAGAAAAACAGGAAAGTAGAGAACTTTGAACAAACGAAAATCAATTTGAGATAAAAGCGAGGTTCTGACAAGAATCCATCGCTACGAATGCAACAACAATTCGCCTATTTTATATATCAAAATCTGGATACAACTCTATAAGAGTATTTGCCTTATATAGGCGAAACAAGATGTGAATAGAAGTAATCAAAACAGGTGTAAAATAACCAATTTATTCTAGGAGCGCCATGTCAGCAATGAGAGCTGCGTTGGCATAACTACTTCTAACAAAATCCAGAACCTGTCGCTAAACGGTTCCTTCCTCATCCTCTCCTGTCTCGCCTCCATTTCCCTTCCTGTACTGTTCTAGTGGGGTCCCCTTGACAGCCTCAACTTCCTTGCCTTCTATCTCGCTTTGGGGCCCTTCATTAGTGTGTGTCGCTTTATTAAACGCCTGACCGTATTTACTGACCCTTCTGCCCTTCGATTCATCTTCTTTCTTTGAATGAATCCATTCAACGGTAATCCCCAAATCAGCTCCCTGTCGTTGCATTCCACCCCCCTTAGAAATATTCGTGACCTCACAAATGAACTCGGGATATTTCTCCTTCAACAACTCATAGTCTTCCCAGGTAGCATCAGCTGGTGACTGATTACGCCATTGAATTAACCATTGAGCTGATGCCGAATTGCGTTTCTTCACCACTCGCCGGTCTAACACCAATTGAGGTGTTTGGTCCAAATTGGGAGCAGGACCAAGTACTGGTAGCGTTGGTGAAGGTATATGAGCATCGCCCAACTTTGCTTTGAGCTGGGAAACGTGAAAACAGGATGAATCAATGATTCAGGAGGTAAATTGAGTTTGTATGCTACCTTGCCCACCCGCTTGATGATCTCAAAGGGACCGTAATATTTAGAACTCAATTTCTGGTTGCGCATGCCACTTATGGTAATTTGCCGGTACGGTTGTAGTTTCAGATATACCCAATCCCCTTTGTCAAACTTCCTCTCACTTCTGTGTTTGTCCTCATTGCGCTTCATTCTCTCTTGAGCCTTCCTCAGATTGAGTTTCAGCTGTGCCATTGCCAACTGTCTATACCTCATAAACACATTGACAGCTTCTACCTGACTTTTAGGAATACTTCCCAAACCCAACTGTGGTGGTGGATAGCCGTAAAGAGCCTCAAAAGGTGACACTTTAATGGCACTGTGCCAATTTGTGTTGTACCACCATTCGGCTAAAGGTAAATATTGGGCCCATTTGTTTTGCTTGTCATAATCCATGCTTCTGAGATACTGTTCTAAACATTGATTGACTTTTTCGGTTTGTCCATCAGACTGGGGGTGGTAGGCAGTTCCCATGTTTAATTGAACTTCTAATTTGGTCATCAACTCTTGCCAAAACCGGCTGGTAAATACTGGGTCACGATCAGAAACTATGGTGAGGGGTAAGCCATGTAATTTATAGATATGGTCCATGAAAGCTTGGGCTACAGTGGTTGCTGAAAAAGGGTGTGTGAGACCAATAAAATGGGCATATTTTGTCAACCTATCTACTACTACCAATATCACTTCATATCCTTTTGACTTAGGCAAACCTGTTATAAAATCCATGCCAACACTATTCCAGGCTTCCTGAGGAATTGGTAATGGCTGTAGCAACCCAGGTGCAGCCACATGTTCAGCCTTGTTGAGATGGCAATTCACACATTCCTGTATGAATTTATGCACTGCTTCTTTCATCTGAGGCCAGAAAAAATGTTTCTTCAATCTTTGGTATGTTGCAATTATTCCTGAATGACCCCCCAAACTAGATGCATGTACATCATGTAATATTTTCTGCCTCCAATCACCATGGTTACCAACACAAATTCTCCCTTTGTATTTGACTATGCCCTGATACTCAGTAAGATGGTGGGGTGTGAGCTGTACTGTTTTCTCCCTCAGTTTCTTTTGTAATTCTCCAATCCACACATCTCCTTCATAACTCTCCTTTATGTCCTGTACCCATTTGGGCACCAATTCACTCACCAATTTGATTTCGGCCCCTTCCTCTTCATGTATCTCCACTAACTGTTCCTCCTTTGTATTAATTTCTGCTCCAGCTTGTTGAATCCTTTCCCCTTGGTTGTGACCAGAATACCCCTCCTGTCTAGATAGGGCATCAGTAGCTCTATTATCCACCCCCTTCTTATACTCAATTTTGTAATTTAGCCCTAGTAATTTACTGAGCCCTTTGTGTTGCATAGGGGTGTTGACTTTTTGCTCTAACAAATACTTCAAACTGATCTGGTCAGTTCTGATAATGAACTCACCACCCAGAAGATAATGTTTCCACTTACTGACTGCAGTGAACAATGCCATCAACTCCTTCTCATAGGTGGAAAGTGCTTGGTTTTTGATTCCTAATTTCTTGCTCAGGAAAGCTACTGGTCTTCTCCCCTGCATCAGTACAGCACCAATTCCATCATGACTAGCATCAGTTTCCACCACAAAGGTTTGTTGAAAGTCAGGAAGCTTGAGTACTGGGGCTGTCACCATAGCCTCTTTTAAGAGCTCAAATGCCTTCTGTGCTGCTGCATTCCATCTGAAAGAGTTCTTTTTCAACAATTCAGTTAGTGGCTTTGAAATCACCCCATACCCTCTAATGAACTTTCTATAATATCCAGTCAACCCAAGAAACCCCCTTAAACCTCTAACTGTATGTGGGACTGGCCAATTGATCATAGCCTCAATTTGTTGTGGATCTGTAGCTACCCCCTCTTTTGAGATAATATGACCTAGATATTCAAGTCTATGTACACCAAATTCACACTTGGACCTTTTACAAAAAAGCTGATTGTCTTGCAAGGTTTGCAAAACAATTCTGAGGTGTGTTACATGGGATTCTAAGTCTTTGCTATAGACTAGAATGTCATCAAAAAAAACTAAAACAAATTTTCTCAAAAATGGCTTAAAGGTGTTGTTCATCAATGCTTGGAAAGTAGCAGGTGCATTAGTCAAGCCAAAAGGCATGACTTTAAACTCATAGAGGCCCTCATGTGTTTGGAAGGCAGTTTTGGGTATATCATGCTCAGCCATTCTAATTTGGTGATATCCTGCCCTTAGATCTAGTTTGGAGAAATAATGAACACCACTCAATTCATCCAACAGATCATCAATAAGAGGTATGGGAAATTTGTTTTTGATGGTCTCCTCATTCAATTTTCTGTAGTCCACACACATTCTCCAAGTGGCATCCTTCTTCTTAACCAACAACACAGGAGCTGAGTATGGGCTGGTGCTTGGCTGAATGAACCCTTGTTGTAACAGTTCTTTAATGATTTTTTCAATCTCTGTCTTCTGGAAGTAGGAAAATCTGTAGGGTCTGAGGTTGATGGGTTTGGAATCAGATTTGAGCACTATTTGGTGATCAATTGCTCTATGAGGAGGTAAGGTTTTAGGTTCAGCAAACACAACAGGAAACTGGTCAAGTAGTGCAGTAATGGCTGACTGAGTGGTTGCACTGGTAACTTCAGCCCCTTCTTGCAATTTAGAGATCTGTGCATAATAGGCATGCCCCCCTTCCTTAATCTCCTTCATGACATTAACTACCCCTTCCAACAATTGCATTTCAGAGTCAATGATCTTAGTCACCAAGGTGACCTTTTTACCCTTATTTTCAACTGTCACCATACCTTGTTTCAACATCAGCTCAATTTTGTCCTGATCAGCCACCCAATCAATTCCTAAAACAATATCATAACCCCTGACTTCCATTACCCACAAATCGGCCTCAAAAGGAAAATCTTGTATACTAAATTTGACATTCTTACAACTTGTCTTAGAGATCATTTCTTCTCCTCCAGCACTTCTGACCTTAAGGGTTTTAGTTGGCACAACAGGCAGGTTCAAGGTATGAGCTAATAATGGGTTAACAAAAGAATGGGAAGCACCTGTGTCAATCAATAAGCAAATGGGTGTACCAGCCACCTGTGCTTTATACTGCAATGTCCTCCTTCTCTCAACTTTGCTATTACCACTCAAAGTACCAATGATAATTTCCTCCTCATCTCCTTCCCCCTCTTTTGCCTCTTTTTCTTCGTCTTTATACATTTCAGATAGTTCATACTGGTATTGAGCTTCTAGATCTACTTCTTCTTCACCTTCCATGGTGTGTAAGGTTTTCTGACATTTGTGGCCCTGACTCCACTTATCATTACACCTGAAACACAAGCCCAGTGCCCTTTTCTGGTCTATGGTCAAGTTAGAGTTGGTTTTATGAGGAAAAGAAGTTTTAGTGTTGTGGGGCCGTTCTCCAAAGTTTTTATAACCAGCATCAGGTGGTTTGAGTATTGGTGGTTTATAAGTGATAGTGGATTGAGATTTGTGGTTAGGAACGCTTGGTGGTCTGAGAAAGGTAGGTTTCTTTTCTCCAGGTCCAATTGCAACCTCAATTTCAAAGGCTAGGTTAAAGGCATCATTAAGGGTCTGTGGTTTGAACAAATGAATAGAGTTCTGAATCTCTTCTTTTAATCCACATATAAAACTCCACACAAAAAAGTATTCTTGCTTAATACCAGTTTCAGCTAATAATCGGGCCTTTGCCCTTTGAAACTCCCTTACATAATCATCCACACTACCCTCTTGCTTAACCTTTTTGAATTGAATCACTGGATTGGTGTTGTTTCTGAGTTTAAACCTTTCAAATACTGCCTCTACCAATACTGGCCAAGCCGGATCCGGGTATTCCTCCCGATAACACTCATACCACTCAGCTGCATCACCAGTAAAACTTAAAGATGCTAACCTTGTTTTGTAATTTTCAGGAGTTTGATTCACCTCAAAGTATAACTTGCAGTGCTCGAGCCAACTGGCAGCTTTGTTGCCATCAAATACTGGCATGTCTACTCTGGGCATGTAAACTCGTAGATTGTACTGATCCTGATAATCGGGACCAGTCCTGTGATTGGAGTGCTCTCCATGTGCCAACCCAACTTGCTTTTCTGGCAACCGTGACGAAATCTCCTTCAATAGGACATGGATACCGTTGACGGAGTCACGCAGCTCAGTAATGCGTGATTCAGCACCTTGGAATCGATGCTCAAGAGCAATAATATGCTCATCTCTCGTCTTGGATTGCTGGTGGGACTCGCGGGCCAGCTGATCGATCCTCTCGTTGAGCGCAATCAGATCCATTGCTCCATCATCAGGGTGTTCGGTAACCCTCTTCGGCGGCATGGAAGAAGAAACACGAGCTTCCCAGATAAGATACGGGGGCTCTGATACCAATTGCAACGAGCTTCACGCTCAATTGCTAAAGAAAAACAGGAAAGTAGAGAACTTTGAACAAACAAAAATCAATTTGAGATAAAAGCGAGGTTCTGACAAGTATCCATCGCTACGAATGCAACAGCAATTCGCCTATTTTATATATCAAAATCTGGATACAACTCTATAAGAGTATTTGCCTTATATAGGCGAAACAAGATGTGAAAAGAAGTAATCAAAACAGGTGTAAAATAACCAATTTATTCTAGGAGCGCCATGTCAGCAATGAGAGCTGCGTTGGCATAACTACTTCTAACAAAATCCAGAACCTGTCGCTAAACGGTTCCTTCCTCATCCTCTCCTGTCTCGCCTCCATTTCCCTTCCTGTACTGTTCTAGTGGGGTCCCCTTGACAGCCTCAACTTCCTTGCCTTCTATCTCGCTTTGGGGCCCTTTATCAGTGTGTGTCGCTTTATTAAACGCCTGACCGTATTTACTGACCCTTCTGCCCTTCGATTCATCTTCTTTCTTTGAATGAATCCATTCAACGGTAATCCCCAAATCAGCTCCCTGTCGTTGCATGCAACGTCTAACTTAGATTTGTTTTATTAAAATTAATTATTTGTTTCTCGGTCTTAGGGAGGACTTGTTAGGATCCTTATCTCTTTTTCTTTATTTTTTTTTTGTTTTTTTGGGAGGAAGTTATTGAGGTCCTTCATCAAGTCCAAAGAGAAAACGGTATTTAAGGAAATAGGTAATGATAAGTGAACTAACTTTTTAAACTTTCATTTTAAAATTTGTTACGCATAATTATGAATAGGTGTCAAATTAGTTTCAAAATTCCAAAAAAATACATATTTAAATATGAGAAGGGTTCAAATGCTTTCATTTTTTGTGCTTCCATCGTGTCTCTATTTTTTAAAACTTTTTAACTCAAAATTTAAAACTTCAAAGTCAAAATAAAACCATTAGATATGATCTATATGATTTTCACTATGTGCTCATAAAAAAATTATCACATTTCGGTTTTGTTTTTATGCGAATCAATAAGTTAAAAAATGAACATTTATAAATTATCTACATCAGTACATTTTTACAAGCTCTTGATGACAAACACAACAAAGTTAAAATATCATAATTTTTTACACATGCTTAGATAAAATGATATAGATCATATCTAATGGTTTTATTTTGACTTTGAAGTTTTAAATTTTGAGTTATTAAAGTTTTAAGAAATGAAGGCACAATGGAGACACAAAAAATAAAGGCATATGAACCCTCCTCTTTTCAATGCACATTTAAGTATAATATATATTTTTTTTCGCAGAAAATATATTTTGGACATTCAACTTTCGAATATACTAGTAATTTATTTCTTCAAGTAATATGCACTTAACCCATTAAGAATGTTTCATACAGTACACAGCAGAAAAAAAAAGGGAAATTTAAAATAAAATAAAATACAGAAGCAAATAACATTTCAGCAAAGGAAAGACTTTGTCAACACAGTTTGTTGCTGCAATGGCGTGTGGGCCCCTGCCAGCCCACTTGCACACTAACATTCGTTAAAATTTAAAACTGAAAAACGCACTTATATTTTTATTCATTTAAATATTCATTAGTTTGTGACTTTGTCAATGGCAACTAAACTAAACTATGTATATATAGGTATTCTTTAAATCAAAGGAAAGGAAAGAAACAAATTAAATAATATATCTATGGAGTATCTGAACTTTATATTTAATCTGATGCTACTTGACTAGGAAATTTCCTCCCATCAATTCTTCTTCAATTTTCCTACTAAAAAACTGTTGAAATCTTTCTTTTTCTTGCAATTAGTAAACCAGAAACAAAAGGAAACCAACTGCCATCTCCAATGCTATCAATCCAAGAGAAAGTGCCATGCCCGACATCAAATGCCGGATGCACGGCAATTGCCGATCAGGAGCTCTCTGCTCTCCTAAAATCTCAATTCAGACTTACTCAGACCACCTCCTCCATACCAACCACTGTTTCTTTCGAAAGCCGCCTCGACAAATGGTACTCATACTTCCATTCCCTTTGCAAAATAATGCCCCATTACACCATGGCGCTCGAGCGGTCCCGCCTTCAGTCCCTTCATTTCACCTGGCAAGACTCCTTCAAGCCATTAAAGAAGCACTCCCACACCTCGATTGGTTCAGAAAAAATTGCGGTTGTGTTCAATGTAGGAGCAGTGTACTCACAAATGGCAGCTGCGGAAAATCGGGGGACAGTTGACGGGTTGACCAAGGCATCCAAAGCATTTCAGAGTGCAGCAGCGGCATTTCGGTATCTAAGGGAGACATTTGGGGGAGGTGAATCGGTTGATGTTTCGAGGGAATGTGTGAACATGTTGGAGACGCTCATGGTTGCTCAGGTTAAAGAGTGCTTTTTTAATCGGGCGGTTAGCGCCGGTATATCGCCTACTAATTGCTCCAAGGCTGCAAAGCAGGTAATAATTTTTTCAATTTGAAAATCCACAAACTCAACAAAAAAGCTAGAAAATAATTCAATTTCCTTTTATCAAATGTTTTTTGTTTACTTGAATAGGTCGGGTTATACTACGAAGAGGTTTTCGATGCACTAAGCACCGCACCACTCAATCAACACTTTGACAAGGGATGGTTTGCACATGTACAACTCAAAGCGTCACAATTCTACGCTGAATCTTGCTACCATTACTCTCTACATCTCCATGAAAATGATCAAATTGGAGAAGAAATCGCATGATTACAGATGGGCATCGACCGCCTTAGCAGCACAAAGAGAGCCGTCATCAAAGGCGCTTCATCTTCTCTCATTGATGTCATATCAAAACTAAAGAACAACATGAATTCACAACTTGAGAAAGCAAAGAAAGAGAACAATAGCATTTACTATATGAGAGTTCCGACCGCTGGCTCCTTAAATGATTTGCCGACGTATGTCCCGGAAAGACCGAGACCGCTGGAGAGCCTTGCGGCTCTCGAACAATAACGCAACATTGGTTGTAAAAAAATGATATGAGAAATGAAGAAAAACTCAAGCCCCTCCTTTGCCCCAATTCCCCGATTTCGGGTCTCAAGTACCTCAAACTTTGAGTTTGGATTCGGACCGTCCGATCAAAATATACACGAATATTAAAGGAATCCCGTGAATTCTAATTTTTTTTCATTGTTTTTAATAAAAGCATCTAATTCATAATTGATCGTTTTAATCATGAGATACTACTATTTCCTGTTAGTAGATAAAGTCAATGGGCTTTATTTGAAAGCCCATGGGCTGGAATGGACTCCTCTTTGGTCTTTAGTAGTAAGCGCGCGCAGCGCATATTAAAAGCATCAAAAGCTACCCATCTCCTATATCGCTTTACATCCATCAGAAACGCATCGGACGTTCAAAGATTATCCGAACGAAATTTTGCGTTGTTTTGGTATGTACGGTTTGCAATTTGTGACTATATTTTTTACGATGAGAGCATAAGTCTTTTTGTGAAGTCAACTCTAAAACTTATTAGATTAACTTTAATTTACAAATTTGAACCGTTGAAACCCATCTACTCGTTCTTATGAGTGATGCATTTACATATAAAAAAAATTTAGTTTTTAAATTAATTTTGTATAGAGTTAAGTGGTAAAAAAACGTTTAAAAATGAATACATTAAAATTAATTTCTAAACCTTCTAATTTTGACCGATTGACTTCATACTAAATTAATTCGAAAGTTTAAATTTTTTGCATGTAGACGCACCACTCATAAGATAGATAGATTTTAACGGTTCAGATTTGTCATTTAAAATCAATACAAAAGATTTTAAAGTTGAGTTCACAAAAAGACTTGATAAACTTAGAAACACTCTAGTTCTACTCTTTGAATATGCTATATATAGAACTTCTATATAGCAAGATTTAAAATCAAACATACGTCGCATTTCTGTTCGCAATTCAATTAAGCCTTCAATTTGGTGCGGCATGCTCCAAGTAAATAAAATAAAACACTATTATTTTTTTTACAGAAGTTAACAGGGATGCAAACGGATCGAATATTATTTGTTCGTATTCAAAAATTAGATACAAATATCCGATATCCAAATATGCATGCGGATAGAAATACATAGACAAATATAGTTTTAAATTTTAATTATCCGTTATCTCTGAAAATAAAAGTAGATATTTACTACTATCTGATCCGTTTGCACCACGGTAAGTTATGGAAAAAAAAAAGGTTTGCCAGGAAAATTCTCCGAGAAGTTCGCATATCGATTCCTTTAATTTATCTCTTTGATTGGATTTGCCTGTCTGTGCTACTTTACTATATAATATGGGCAGTACTATTTTAAGATCATAATTTCTAGTATTGAGCGCAAAGATAATTTTTTGTTTTTAATGTCGGTTTTACCCTTAATAAACACCTTCTTATTTTTTCCTCTGATTAAATCTTTGTTATTAATTGAGAAAGATAACAGATTTAGTAACTCTATTATGTACAGTCTCAGAAACATTTTTGTGCATGTGTCTACACTCAAGTTTTTCCGTAACTCTCTATTAATAAATCATAACAAACATCTAGATTAATAAATTAATCATAATTGACCGCATAAAATAGTCAAATCAAAATCCTCTAAGGAACATACAAAAAAAAAAAAATTAGGAACTTATAACTGGCTGAAAAAAAATCAATTAAAACTTATTATGGTGTGGACTAATTAATTTGCTAATTTTTCAATATCAATCATTATTATATACGAGCTACTAGGGACAAGCTATCAATTGAAACTATTTATGCACCAAATCGGTGTGTAACACATGACATAAGCAGGCCGAAGAATTTTATGGGTAACAACAAATTAAAATGAAAAAAAATATGGCAACTTATATCTGAGCTTTTGTATTTTTTCCTTTATTGGTTTTTGCTTTGGGTTCGTGCTGATTTTTCTGGTATTAATCTGATCAGAACAGATCAGTTTTTTAGTTGCTGTTTTTTCTGGTATTAATAAGAAAGAGCAGATATTTTTGGGGTGGCTGTCTTTGTGCAGTACCTGGTGGCCTTTGTGGCAATTGATTTGATTTTGTGAGTCAGGTTGTACAACCCACTCTAATACCATGTTGAATTTTCTAGAGTAATTTGCGGATAGATGATGAATTGAAGTTTTTATTCAATCTGATATATGAGATATACAGTGAAGCTTGTTATAGCTTGTTTATAAAGTTAGCCTAGCTAATTTTGACGGATTCCTATTCTAAAGGTGTGTAACAACAAATCAAAATGAAAAAAAAAAAAAAAGTTACCACAATCATATAAATCGCCTAATATTTATGATGCAAGTAGGATAGGTCATTGAGAATTTTACGGGTGATCAGGATGACAAGAGAAGAAGAAAATAAGCAGGCCGAAGAAGTTCAGTAAGCAAAATTCATGTTTTTTTTTTTAATTTATTGTTTTGCTCGCAAAAATATTTTGTGGGTTGTAAAATTTCATATTTGTCTGCAAATTATTTATGCTCTTCCATAAAAACTAAATATTTCATATTTGAGAATTTTATGGGTGATGTGGATGACATCTTAATTTCCTATTTTATTAAAAATGGTAATGGTAAAATCAAATTTTCCATAAAAACTTAATAAGACCAACTCTTCCATATTATATGCATTAAATATTTCCATTTTATACAGTTTAAAAACAAAATAAGCAGGTATTAAATAAGGGTAAGTATGGTTTAATCAAACAAAAGTTTCTCTTTGCACTTAAAAATGCAATTTGAGCACTTAGGATAGCGCTAGCCATATAATATTGGGTCCGCCTAGCTCTCCCCCGTGAACAATCCCCCGTTTCATCCCCCGTCAGTTGCATTAATTAAGGTAGTTAGTTAGTTAGAATTTATAACTGTCAGTGTATTTTAGGAATTTGCAGAAGTATTCATATGTAGCACAACTAGTATTCATCCATCTATATGAAGGTATTCACATTTGCAATAGAAACATATTTGGATATATTACAACAAGAAAGTAGGGGACAAACAACATGTGTGGGGGACCGCACAACTGTCAGAACATTAATTAAGTGGGGGACCGCATAACCGTCAGCGCATTAATTAAGTGGGAGACTTCTAACTACCTTCAGCTCATTTTAGAAATTCGCAAAAAAAGTATTCATCTGTAACACAACTAGCATTCATCCATCTATATAAATGTATTCATTTTTGCAATAGAAGCATATTTGGACACATCAACCACTCATCTTTTACACGTTTTTAGAGATGAGTTTTTTTTTCTCCGTTCAATCTAACCAATATTTCTGACGATCTGTGAGGAATTTTGCAAATCTAAAACCACGAATGTCTTCTACACAATTTTCTCTTTCAAATGAGATCCATGATGACATACTTTCGAGTTGTCCGTTGCACAAGTATTCACACCTCGTCATGTAAGTATTCATCCCGCATTAAGCAAGTATTCATCCTAATCGTGTAAGTGTAAATAGTTAATGTACCAAGAGTATTACACGTTTTTAGAGATGGTTTTTTTTTCTCCGTTCAATCTAACCAATATTTCTGACGATCTGTGAGGAATTTTGCAAATCTAAAACCACGCATGTCTTCTACACAATTTTCTCTTTCAAATGAGATCCATGATGACATACTTTCGAGTTGTCCGTTGCACAAGTATTCACACCTCGTGATACAAGTATTCATCCCGCATTAGCAAGTATTCATCTTCATCGTGTAAGTGTAAATAGTTAATGTACCAAGATTATTACAAACATATGTGCATACAAAACAAATAAAAAGTATTCATCCATAAGATATCAATTATTCATACATATAAGTTAAAGTATTTATGCCTAAGATATTAAGTATTCATCCATAAACGTTGAAGTATTCATCTCTAAAACATTAAGTATTCATCCATATGTACTTAGTACGCACTGTTCTAATTCACCATTAATGAAGCTTTGTTCTTTGCAAATAACTCGGATCTGACCCGGCAGAGGCGGATCCGACCCGGCGGTCGACAGTGATGGATCTACTCCGGCGGAGGTGGAGGTGGAGGTGGGAGAGAGAGGAGGCGAAGGTGGGAGGTGGGAGACGGAGGTGAGAGACGGAGGTGGAGGTGGGAGAGGGAGAGGTGGGAGAGGCGGGCGGAGGCGCAGAGGATGGTAATGGTAATGGGGGATGGATAGATGGGGGAAGATATAATTACCCTATAATATTATGTATGAATTTGAACTCATGGTATGGATGGTAATGGTAATAAATTTTTTATTTTAATTCATATATATTTGTTAGATTATGGTACCACAAGAACTAAAATATGCAAATATATATTCAGTTGATCCTAATCTTATGGAACTTAAATTCATTTGGATCATTATTAAAATATGCAAATATATATTCAGTTGATCCTAATCTTATGGAACTTAAATTCATTTGGATCATTATTGAGTTCTCTTTCAGCTTAAGATTGGAATTGGATTGCTCTCAATCTGGCTTCACTTTTAGTACTGTAAGACAAATTTTATATGCTCTCATGATATTAGTTGAGTATATATATGCAATATATATATAGTTTCCAAACTATATGAACATGTTAATGGGTAGCACGAACCGAGGTATCTCACCAAAATATTGAAAAAAAAAAAATCAAATAATCAAGTCCTTTGTTTTGTTTCCACCTTTCGTAGTACAGTGCCAACCATATATGCATATTGTATCAGTACCTAGATAGATTAGATACAATACTGCTTGAGAGTTGAGACGGTCTTAATTTGCGGTATTGATAAATACTGAAGTACTAATGTTTAATTATATATATAGAATTAATAACAACTAAGTCAAGCCTAATATTAAGAAAGCTTTCATGCATCAAAGGGCTCTTGATCACTGACTAATTATGTCATCATTAATACCATCATCTTTGTCTAAACACTTGCCTGTTTAAGATAGAAGTATTTTTTGTCGGTACAATGATCGGTCCAAGCTGCCAATTAACTAAGTGGTACCTACTACTTAATTACCCTATATCTACTGCGTGAATTTTCCGGTAATAATGGGATTTATATATCAACACGTACTTGTGCTTGGTATATATACCATGAGGAGGGCTCAAATGCCCCATTGTTTCATGCTCCAATCGTATCCAACATATTTATCTTTAATTTCAAAGTTTAAACAGACGATCCGAACCGCTCAACATGATGTCCACGTTTAAATATAATTGGAGAGCAAATTTTATATTTTTGGAATTTTTTATTACTATTTTTTAAGATAGATACAAAATCATAGTTTTTCAGGAAATTGTGGACCATCTAAAAACAATTATTTTGTACCGATCTTAAAAAATAGTAAAAAATTTCCAAAAAATATAAAATTTGGTCCAATCATATTTAAATGTGGATACCATGTTGAGCGATTCGGATTATCTGTTTGAATTTTAAAATTGAAGATAAAAATGTTTGAATACGATTGAAGCATGGAGTAATGGAGCATTTGAGCCCTCCTCATATACCATTGTGCAACACCAATGCTAGAGTAGCAAATATGGTGGATCCCTTCAAAATTTCTCTTCCATTACTACAAAATAATAATTTCTTCCCATATAGTCTTTGTTTGCAACACTAGGTAGTAAAATGCGAACTATTACTCGAACCATCGATCACCATTAATTAGCTTGCCTTACTGCAATGGCCAGCATGCATATATCATAACTAATTTGTAAAGCACCACATTGCAAAATACCAATACTACTTAGTACTTACCACAATATACAAGTCTAACAAAACTTCATTAATTAGAAGCTCAATAGAAGCTTCCACATTACAATTTAAGGTTCAAAATTTCAACAATCCAGAAAATGTTATAATGGAATTTGTTATTGAATTGTTTTTGAAGGAGGGATGCAAGAACCCAGAACTGATTCTGAAAAATTAGGTTTTCAATGAGTGATGAAGAAGTTGAAGTCATGGTGTTGAGCCTGGACCTGGCGCAGCCAGTCGCTGGCAGCACAAAGGAGGGTTTCAGCAAGGGCACCGTCACCGGTCTCTGGATTATTCCAGAGAGCTCCATTCACCTTGTGACTCGCCAACGCGAAAGGCGGCAGAGACATGGTCATGAACTCATCTTTCTGTTTCCCTTTGTTTCGGCTTGGCGGCAACTCGTCGCTTTTGCTGTCCTTCAAAGTCTCACGGGCATCATCTGGAATATAATTTTTTTTTAAGTAATTGCCAGTGGAAGAATCAGAAAATTTAGATTGGAGGCTAATTTAAACTCAAGTCTCCACAATCAGAAAGTACAATTTTAACCACTAAAACTACAATCACACGTTTAGCATTTTATGATAGAGCTGAACTATATAAAAACATTGAAAAAAAATTTAATTAAAATTTCAATATAAATATGATTAATATTCTTAAAATCATGGTGTGACTAAGCATTTCCTAACTTGACTGTAGATCAGCCAGACCCTGATAATAAGTATTTCACTTAAGTGTGGGGTTATGGAAAATTAGAGTTAAAAAGTTACATGCTAGAGCATGCATGTGAATGATAAAATTTCAATCTTTATTAAAAAGGAAATTAATATTCCATCAAATAATAAATTCCATAAAAAAGGAAATTAATAAAGAATAAAACTTTTTTTATGAAAATAAGAATAAACCTTACCTTGTGAAGGGCAAAGGCTGTGATAAGTTAGAAAACATGTACTATAGTTGTCTCTGTCCAACTGTGCTGGAATTGTATAAATGGGATACCTGAAGATTATAGAAGATATGAAAATTAACAAACTATTAGATAGCAAGAGTGCAAGACCATCATGAACTTGTTATGTGTTTCCATATGCATGAAAGACTGGTAATTAATTAGCTAGTTATCTTGTTGTTGTTCCTAACAGGTGCAACAGGTGATGTGGTTACACAGTGTTGGACTGGCCAGTTATGATGTCCAAAACATTGTTCAAGTTCTCAAACTGACGCGACTTGTGTAACGTGTTAATTGCTTGTGAAAATCGCTTTTCGCAAAAATGCTTTACGAAACCCGCTCTTCACTGAATGGCTATATATGAATCTCGATTTCAAGATGAAGGCTTGATTTACCAACTTTCTTCAAATAAAAAAAAGGATCGCTTTTTCGCAAGATTACTTTGCGGAAATTGCTTTTCGCAATAATAATTTGCCGATGATGCAGCAAAATGTTTTTCCAAATTTTTTTAATTAAGGTGAAAATATTTGAAATTTTTTTGCTAAGTTGTAGCTAGGATTTATCTTTTAATTATCTTGCAGAAACTAAAATGGGCCGAAGACTACTATTTTTCATAATATAATGCTCCAACAATGGCTTACCAAGATTACACAATTACTGTGAATGTATCCATTTATAAGAATTCAGCCTGATAACATTACACTCTTATGGAAAATTAAATCAATCAATACCAAGAAATTGACATCCAGCTCGCTGGAGTAAGCTCGATGCTTTTGAGAGAAGTTAAGCCCGGGAAGTTCTGAGCTAACTCTTGCACCTAGAAGAAAACCCACCAAATTAATTCAAAACAATTCCAAAATTATGAGAATTCATGCACTGAACATGAAATACTAGATAATATATACCTTGTCCACAAGAGGCATCCTTGTATAAGGGGAAGACATTTCAAAATATTCAAAGTACTTGCAGCCTAAATTGTTCTCTGCATCTCCTAAATTCATTTTGCTGAACATTGACTCCAGTGACAATGTGTTCCAAGGTTGATATAGATCCTGGTTGTAATATTCATTTCCATACCAGTACATCCCATTTTGCAGAGCAACATTCCTGCATCCCAAACATGTGCACACATATTAACAACAACAACAAAAAAAAAATACATCTATAATTAGCTTCCTAAAGAAAAGGAGCAATTGTGAAACAAACAGCAGCATTATAATCAACTTGCAAGGACCCTCCCTTTATAAGGTTATTTCTCTTCCTTCTGTTCAAACATCATTCAAATCAAAACACTCGAAAATAACTATATATATGTGAATAACCTTGCCGGTAACATGCACATTTCATTGGTGTACAATTGAATTGCAGATAGATATGGCGCGAAGTATTGTACTATGGTTTCACCATTGGGAAGCACAACATTTGTACTGGCACCATACACACTCCATTCATAGAGAGAGTCCCACAGGTCAGACAGTGTGAAGTACTCGACACAGTTCTTATTACCCGGCCACCAGTTCCTACTTGAGCTCCCATAGTTGTAATAAGGCGACTACATTTGATATTTTCAACAAGTCAAAAATATTAACTTAAAAAAACTTCTATTTTGTAGATGTAAGAATTACTATTATTGATAAAAAGAAGGTTCTCTGATTCATTGCATTTGCACCACAAAATTTATCTAGTTTTAATTAATTGATAAGAATATGTATTAAGTAATAATTTGAATTTTTTTCAATTCTAGGCCGGTCATACTTATCCCATATATTAATTTCCTGCCAAAAGTGCAAACATGAGCTACAAAAAGTTATTACCCTAGTTTAGGTTAAGTGCGATCGATGTTCTGCGCGCCGTCATTGCAACAAAATAAAAGAAATCTCCTGTATTTCTTATAGATTCTATTGTGAAATTGTATAAAATCATACTCAATAATAAATTATAACGAATTGAAGGCACAAAAAAATTTCTTGAAAAGTTGACTCTAGAATTGAGAGATTAATTTACAAACTCTTAAAGAAAGCTATATCTATTTGAGGGGAAAGAGATAGAGATACCTTGAAAAGGAAATGTGAGTCCACTGAAGGTGTGACGCTATACAGAAAGCACTGCAGATTTGATTGCTTGGTAGCCATCTCTCTCTAATTGTCTCCTCTTCCTCTCTTTCTTTCCCTTTCAATCTTCACCCAATTCCACACGCAAATTGATCTGATTCAAACCCAACAAACAAGTTATAAGAAATCAAGACTTCAATTATTTTATCTGCTAGCTTGTTTTCTTTGTTGTCAAAATACATACATACCTTGTTATATTATAAATATATGATTCTATGTGCCGCACCAAAAGCTAGCACTGAACCTCCTTCATTTACTCCTACTACTCCTACTACTCTCTCTCTCTCTCTCTCTCTCTCTTTCTTTACTAGAAATTATATATATATATATATATGGGTCTGAAAGGGCAACGGTAGTAAGCCACGTGCCACTGCCTCTTGGCTCTCTTATATGTTTTATGGTACTCTTGGTAGCTTGCAACTATTAATAAGTGAGAATATTTTACATTTGGGTCCCTTTTTTGCAATTTAAGATTGTAACAGGGTGTGTCAGGGAAAGTGGATAGCGTATTCACCATGGAGATAAGTTGAAGGGCACGAGAATGGAGATTGAGGGAAAGAAAGAGCCAAAAGAGAAAGAAGCAAAGAGAGAGAGAGAGAGAGAAAGAGAGCAAGTTTGCCGAGTGGAAAGAAATTTAACTGACGGGAGTTTTCTTTTATGGCAGTCTAAAGTTTATGAGGTTATTCGTGTAGCAAGTCAAAGATGAACTTGTTTATGACTCGCTACAGTTTATGAATAGAAGAAACTAAATGATTGTTCCATCCGTTTTTTGCGTTTCCTAGAAACGCATATCATTTGTCTAAGTTCTGCATTTCTACTAGAAGTCTAGAACCAAAGTTACATCTAAAGGCCCCAGTGGCCCACTGTCAGTCGCCACTATGGAACATGATCAGTTGATCACGATCCAACGCTCAGGATTTGGCCTCATCGATCTCATGTCTTTACAGCAAAATGGAACATAATCATATTAATTATGAGAACCAGAGGCATTTCGATGTGAACATGATCAAATTCGGTCTAATAATGTCTGGTTAGTCATTTAATTCGCATCAAGATTTGAAAAGAGAAATTTAAAATTCGTGTAAATCAAGTTCCCACAAATCTCTATGCATATTCAGACTACTCTGTCCGAATTGACAATTCAGTTCTTTCCACTAAATCAAAATCTATCCCCAATCCATCTAACATTCTATATTATTTTAATAATATTTCTATAAAAAAATATGTGCATTGTGTTGAGGAATTAAACATGAATTTAATTTTGAAAAAACTTGTGCATTTATTGGTAATATATATATATATTTTCCTAAGTAAGCAAATCACCTCTACCTACTACAAAAAAGATGAACACATTTGCTACTCATTTATCAGTAGAGAATATTTGAGATGGTTAATAAATGACCATATCATATAAATATAATTCATGCATGTATGCGCAAATTTATTTCACTATCACTTCTTCATTAAATAAGGATTTGCTGATTTTCTTTTTCTCTTTGAAAGGTAAAGATTTAGTATTTTTGGAGTTATTCACATAAGATAACTATATATATCATATTGTTTTTTTTTTACGATTTAATTAGGATATATAATGTGGAATAATAAAACAAAGGATGACACCATTTTTTTTTAGTGAATACAAAATAGTATTTCTATTAGAGTTTTAACATAAACCTTTAACCATAAAAAAGTAAAGCAAAACGAAACAAAATGAGGAGATGCTAATAAAATAAAGAGAAGTGTGTGTGTGTGTGTGTGTGTGTGTGGCCATTTCTCTCAAGCACCATTTATATAATTAATTTGCTCCAATATCGGGTAAATTTCGCTGGAAGTCACTAAATTTTGTCCTTTGTCACGAATTGGTCACTCAACTTTGATTTGTCCCTCCATAGCCACTGAACTTTTATTTTGTTCCAATCAAGTCACCCTATAACTTTTCCATCCAAAATATTAACGGAATATAACTTTTCCGTTAGTATTTTGGACGGAATGAGCATATTCCGTTAAATTTTTGGACGGAATGAGCATATTCCGTTATAATTTGGATGGAAAAATTATAGGGTGACTTGATTGGGACAAAATAAAAGTTCAGTGGCTATGGAGGGACAAATCAAAGTTGAGTGACCAATTCGTGACAAAGGACAAAGTTTAGTGGCCTCCAGCGAAATTTACCCATTATAAATCTATTTAACTAAATTTTTTTGGCCTCCAGCGAAATTTACCCATTATAAATCTATTTAACTAAATTTTTTGTGCAATATGGACTTAAAACTCGATTTTGAACAACAAATGCAACAATTCAACTTTATCAATTTCACGAATGAATGATTACATGATAATTTAATTTTTTAGTTTATCTAGTATAAATTAGTAAGTGGTCAGAAAAAAATAAAGACTCAAAAAATTATTTACCGTATTAATTTTTCATTATTTTTTTTACCATTTGACTTTAGTCACTTTATACTAAATGAATTTTAAAATTTATTTGTTTAACACATAAACCTATCACTCATCATATATATAGATTGATTTGAATAATTAAAATTCATTTATTTAAAGTTATTTCAATAAATTTGAAAAATTAAACTCACAAATTATTTTGTATATATATGTATGTGTGTTATATATAATTTAGAATTATATATTCCTTTACTTGCTATATATAGTCTATTTCTTTCATTTGACTGTAACGACGCAATTAATTCCTATCTATCAACTTCAAAAGAAAACAATGCTAATTTCTCTCGTCTGTCCGGAGATGTAGGATTAATTGGTGACAAATGGTAGATCTTTGACAGCGACACTTTGTCACGTGTGTTTATTATTTTCCTTCTTCTTATTTTTTTTTTTCAGATAATCATGCATATATCTTTTCATGTGATAGTGCTTCAAATTTTATGTTTTTATATTCAACTTGCGTGTATATATTTATGTAATATTTAGAAAATATTATTTAAATTGTAAAATTAAAATTAAATTTTTTTATTTATTTCTTAAATAGTATGAATATATAGTATTTCATCAAACAAATTAAAAAATTTAATGTTAGAATTTTAATGGTTTATGGTGAATGGTCAATTAAATTTTAAATTGATTTAAATTTAATCCACGCTCTATTTAAAGAAATAAAAAATATTTTATTTTATTTTCAGTTTAAACAGTATTTTTTAATATATCAAATAAATATATAAAAAGTTGAAAGTATGTTAAAAACTTAAAATTATCTTAATAATAATAATATTCTATGTGATGTAACAATGCCTTGTGGAATTTAATGACAAAACTTAAACACAAGTATTGAATACATTTAATTCTCGAACATTGTAGTAATTTAAATCTAATTAACAAGTCAAATAATCATTAAATATTGTACAATATACACTCGTTTATTATTAAATTCACATTTGTCTAAAGCGTAATGCAATTTATCTATTTCAGTAAATAAATAATTGTTGACAGCTGTTATAAGTTTTTAGTCATGCCAACATATACACCGGTTCACCCTAAAATATACACTTAGTTATTGCTTAATATATATTCGGCAATTATATAATATATAGTATACACTATTTTTGTTTTAGTAGTGAGGCTATGGTAAAATGCATAGTAAAGATTGGTCAGTTTCCATCTGAATATGTACTTGTAATTAAACTAAATTTTATATTTTTTACAATGTTTTACTATTTTTTTTAGATGAGTAGAAAACAGTATTTTTGGATGGTCCATAATTTTTAGATCAAGTAATATTCTACCAATCTAAAAAAATAGTAAATTATTTTTAAAAAAAATGTAAAATTTATTTTACAAGTATATATTCATATGAAAACCATATTAAATGCTTCAAATCAATAGCTAGGACATTCAATTCCAAGATTTGAGTTCATAGCACAGGTCAATATGCGCACGCATAGTACCATAGGTTTATAGCCTCCCTCTTCTTATTTTTATAATTACAAAGGGTAACTGCCTTGAACTTATTTCCAGTCGCGGAGATTAATTAGTTATAAGATTAGCTATAAATTTGTTGATTTTTGTATTGTGAATTGAAAAACTAAATAAAATCTTAGAAGCCATGTCCATTCGTAGATGTTACTGGTGGACCATAATTCCATAAAAAAGAAAAGAAAAGAAAATTAATGTAGGCTTCTGATTACTTATCTTTGGTCTAATTATAGAATACATCGATACTTTCTGGTATATATGTTCAATCTTTTGAAAATTTATTCAATATAAAAATGTATTATTATACATCTCTTCTTTATCATTTATATTTTGTATTTTTTTTAATCAAATTTTTCGTCGATTTACAATTTAAATATTGATCATTCATCAACAAGTCTTAAAAATTCAACCATTAAAAATTTAAATTGTTTGATGACTTTCAAATTGATAAGACTTCCATACACACTATACTTGAGTAATATAGTGAAAATAAATCTACAATTTAATATTTTGGTTTAAATCATATTTTCAAAAATATTAAATAAATATATCATAAAAATTGAATATATATATATATATATGTTAGATCTTTAACCGAACAACTTTACGTTCTTTTTTAAATTGAAGTTACATATTTATTTGACTTCACAATCTCAACATTTCGAAGAAAAATGTATAAAGAAATTAAAGCTTGATGTTTTAGAACTATACAAACCCTGTCAATTCAATTATCTTTAACTTCAATAATTGACACTCGAATAGTGCTAATTGTCGTCGTTGCATCCAAGTTGGCACTTATATCATATATTCATAATAACACCTGTGATACACGGTTGATTATATTTGTTTACATGAGAGGTCATTAGGTCAAGCGTTACACAAATCAGTCTACTCGTATCTTGACCGTTAGTTATCACTTATCACCATTCACCAGTCAGGTTTTTCTTTTTCTTTTCATTTTGGGCCACGTGTCAGTACTATTAAATAGCGGGTATGTTTCAAGATTGGTGTTTTATTTTTTTAACCAAAATTGCTTGTCAACCTATTAAGCCCAGAAAGCCCAATAAGAGAAGTTATAATAAATTGTTACGGAAAGATGGAATCCAAGTATTGATTGATTGCTCGAATTTAAGCCCAACGCACTTTCTGGGCTCTACAAGCCCATCATTAAATCGCCCGAAGGCAATTAATCAAGCGTGTTTGCACGAGTCGTGTCTAAATGTATCCATATATTTAGGGGTGTTCATCGGTTCCGGACTTCTGGTTTAATCAGTTTTAAACTGCATCGAGAGAGTTCGGTTTAAACGGTTCTCGGTTAAATGAACTAGTTTGATTTACTTTTTAAAACTGATTTAATAATTCGGTTCGGTTCAGTTCGGTTTATAAATTTTAAAACCAGTTAGATCGAACCGACCAAATTTTTTGAAAATATTCAAAAATTATGACATAATGTATATTGCTTGGTTCGGTTTAAAACCGGTTAAACCGAACCAAACTAAATTTTTAAATCCATCTTAAAAAAAAATCAAAACATTAACAAAAAATAAACATATTAATACCCTATTTCAGTTAACCGAACAAATCGAAATTTACTTCGGTTTGTTCGATTTTTTAAATCCATCTTAAAAAAAATCAAAACATTAACAAAAAATAAACAGATTAATACCCTATTTCGGTTAACCGAACAAATCGAAATTTACTTCGGTTTGTTCAATTTGTTCAGTTGGATTCTTATTTGGTTCTTATTCTATTTCGATTTGGTTTGATTTTTGAAAACCAATTAAAATTTTGATTTGGACCAAACCGAACTCATGAACACCCTATCCATATTGTGGCGTTATCCGTGTTGTATTCAATAGTGAGAATTTGCAGAATGGCACAAACACATGCAACAGCACAGTCAGACATGATCAAACAAAAATTTGCACTCATTTGACACCACACGTATTGGTATGTCTAAACACATCATACAAGCACATGTCATGTCAGTTTGCGTATTGTTTAGCACGATATGCAGAAGTAGAGCTAGACTTTCATGCTGCAAATTTCATGCTGCAAATAAAAATTAATTTTACAGTAACTATAGCATTTTATTCTAAAATATATAATAACAACATATCTAATTATTATATTTTGAAAATAAATGAAATAAATTGACTCATTGAATCCAAATACATCCACTCTTGACGATACGGTACAATTAATTTATCAGATCGTCAAAAATACTGACACATCACAACACTTGATACAAACAAGACTAAATTTCAGTGCTTTCATAGTACCACATGACCAGTTTCAGCACTTGGTAAATATGTTGTGATTGATAATTAATTGAGGACTCAAGTGCTTTATTGGTTTCGTGCCTCAGTTATGTCCCACAATCTTATCTTTACTTTCAAAATTCAAACAGTTAATCGAATTGCTCAACATGACATTTATACTAAAATTTGTTTGGAAACAAAATTTTATATTTTTTTTTTGAAAATCTTTTACTATTTTGTAGGTATGTACAAAAAATTATTATTTTTGAATGGTCCAGATATTTTGAAAAACAATGATTTTGTATCTATTTGAAAAAAAAATCCAAAAAATATAAAATTTGGTCTCCAAGCACATTTTAATATGGAGATAATTTTGAGCGGCTCGGATCAAGTGTTTGGACTTTAAAAACGGAGATAAGAATGCGAGACATAATTGTGACAAGAAATTAATAGAACATTTTGTTTAAAAATTTTAAAAGGTAAGATAATTTGTAAAATTTCTCTATTTTAACGCTTTATTCATCGATAACCTCCATTTTGTTTTTAGTTAAAAAAAATAATAGGTTAATGTACATGCACACTAATCAGGTGTACTACGGAATAGTTAAGCATGTACTATGCAATCATGAGGTGTCTATTTTAATATGATCTACATAATGAGTATAAATGTTGAAAACATCATGCATGTATTATATAATAAATAAAATGTATTTTGTGCATTAGTGTGTATTGTAAAATAATCAAATATGTATTTTGAGAGTTTGCATGATGATGCGTTCGGATGATTATGACAAATGTCAAAATGCATTTTAATTTGGTAAGAAATCATATAATAAAAATATTGTCAATAATTATTTTATACTGAAAAAATAGCAGTGCATTATGTAATAAAAAAGTATGTATTAGACAATATTAAAATACACTAAATAATATTAAATATGTATTTTAAGATGTCTGGAAAAGTGAATGAAATATTTAGGAGATAGTTGAGATTATTGATTCTCGGCATAAATTAGCTTTTTTGACATTTTTTGAGCAATGAGCAGTGTTAAATTGGACTAATGCTATATGTAACCCAAAATTAATGAAGTACAAAATAGTAAACATTATCAATGCAAAATTTGGTCCCATTGATTGCAAGATTTGAGTTATAATTACAAATGGGTCCTTCTCTTTCTTGTAACATGTAACATAACTACATGAGTTAGATATATGTCAACTAATTTATCCTGTACGTGAATAAGATATATATCATTGTATAACTTCTACACTAAGAATTTTCTATGCATATGGTCAATGGTGAGTAATCAAATCTCCTTCTCATAGTGTGAACACGAAGTTTCTGCCAACAAGATTCATTTGTCCATCCATTAATAATTTGAATGGTCATAATTAATTTGAGAAGACACAATTCATACTTTAATTATAACGGTTCAAATTATGAATAAATAGATAAATGAATCTTATTGGCACGAATTTTTTGCCCACATGTGGGCATAAATCAACCCCTTTTATTTTTAATAGGGAGCGGAATTAGAAAATTTAGATAATGTTGAAATATAAATTACATAATGTGTGGCGGCTGAAATATAATTTAAACTGAATCTTCACGACTAAAAAATAAAATTTTAATCATAAAATTACAAGCACACATTTAGCATCTTATGAGGAGCTAACTCATATAAATACTTTAAAAAATATATATATATATGTATAAATATAAACTATGGACATAGCTAAGCACTCCAATACCTGAGGGGACACACTCTAAGCTGTAAAAGTAGTACTTTAGTTAGTTTACAATATTAAGGAGAGGTAATTTTTTTGGTTAGTAATTTGTCCCAACTATGTTTCACTAATTAATATTTTAAATACAACATTCAATAACATATTTAAATCTTCTATTCCAGCAACGAAAATTGTTAATTTTGCTCTTCTACACGAGAAATACGTTTCATGTAAATTATTTAAATATTTTGAGTTCATCTAGTTCCTTGGTCTTTAATTTTTTAAAAACAAATGTCATGAGAATAACAAATTCGAGATATATAGAACTGATTTATTTACAAGTTTGACAACTACAAATGGCTTGAACGTGCCTAAAGAATAGCGTGGAATGGTCCGTACTACATATCAATATTTTTGTTTTTAATTAAAGTTTAAATAGTCGATCTGAACCGTTCAACTTGATCTTTATATGAAAATGTACTTACAAACTAATTTTTATATTTTTTTAGAATTTTTTTACTATGTTTTTATATACAAAGAAAATCACTATTTTTGATTGATCTGGAATTTGTAGATCAAGTGATTTTCTACCCTTCTAAAAAAATTAACAAAAAAATCTACAAATATAAAATTTAGTTTGTAAGTACATCTTTATATGATGATTATGTTGAATAGTTTAAATCAACTATTTAAACATTAAATATCGATCCATAATATGAACCAATTTGTGTTATGCATAGTACCATAGTCTCTTTATAAATTTTTAGATATTTCATGAAAAATATGAATTACTTGGTATTTGTATGGGCCAGTTTAGGTCACCTTCACGGATTTAAAACTCCAACTGCTACTTGGAAAACGATAGCTACATTGTTTTTCTCACAAAAAACCTAAATGTCCCTACGGTCCCAATTGATTTTGCATCTGTAGCATTTAATTGTTCCCTGCCAGTACATACTGTTGTTCCAAAAATACCTAATTCATATCAATATAAATTTTTTCTTTGTTTTTTCTAAAATGAAAATATTTTGGTATATAATTACTAGCAATGATAAAATAAATTATTGTAAAGCCTATCAGATTTGGGAAAACAAATTGAAATATAAAATTACGAAATTATACTATATAAGATACAATCATCATAAAAGAAATTAAGAGCATAAATTTTAACAAATAAAGTAAACCTCAAAAAGTTATAACTAATAAACAAGAAAATTTAGGCCGAAACTTAATTTTTCATATTTGAAAATTTTAAATTTGGCTTAAAAATTTAGGCCGAAACTTAATTTTTTTTTTCAAGGCTCTTTACAGATAGTAACGTTCCTTTTTTCCTGTTAAATTAAGTAGAGGTTAATTATTTTTAATAATCTGGATGTTATAGTTAATAACGTCCACACGGGACGTTATAAACCATAATGATTTTCTTATATCTCGAAATTTGACAAATTCTTTCACTATTTTCGATTTTTTTTGTTTTTCCTATTAATAAAAAAATCGAATGTAATTAGAACCGTTATATCTTGATCGAATGATGAATCTTGAATAAACTAATTTAATTATGAAAAATAGTTAAACGTGACAAACGTGACCAGTCACGTGTAGTCATGGCATGACTAACGTACTGTGACCATCCTTTTAAGTTTGATCACAATATGTCACATATATAAATCTGATTTGATCACGATATGGTACGGCACATGATCCAAATCACACCACCACACATCCTTCTAAATTTAATCACAACACGTCATATATATAAATCTAATTTGATCACAATATGACACGGCACATGATCCAAATCACGCCATGAGACGTATTTAGATCCCTAGTGCCTCTGACGCAACCTTTGTTATTTGGGCTAACGGACAATAATAACTTTATTTATGAATCCAAGCCTCGTATTAGTTCACTAGACTGATGCCTGACTAGACTAATTCTACTTGCCTTAAACTTGTAAATTTAAAAATATATAACAAAAGATGAGGATTTAAATACCTTTAATTTTGTGCCTCCGGCCGTCATTTTTTTGTTTTTATTTTATTTTTTAACAACAAATTTGTAGAAAATTATTTTTCAAAATAAAATCGTTAAATATAATATATATATACTTTATTTACATACATATAAAAAATATCACTTTTCAGTTTTGTAAATAAATTGAAAAAATCATTGTCTAAAAAAATATATTATGTTAATTTATTTTTACAAGCTCTTGATAACAAGCAAAACAAAGTTGAAATGTTATAATCTTTAATATATGTATAGAGAAAATGATATAGATCATAACTAACATTTTTATTTTAACATTTAAGTGTTAAGTTTTGAATTATTAAAATATTAAAAATAAAGGCATAGTCCCCTCCTAATAAAATATTTTTAGAATTGATTAACTTCTTGTTTGTTTCTTTACAGAGTCCATTAATAAGCTAGCAACAAGAGTAAATTACAAGGCAATTTGGTTTGGGGATTTGAACCAGTTCTGGAGAGAAGAACAAAACATCTTACTGGTGGTTAAGAGTTAAGACAGAGGTTGCAAACCTAATTATGGCAATCACAGTTGCATTAATGCTATCCACCTCCATAACAAATTAATTTAAGGTCCTATGTAGTGATCAACTCTTCAACTCTACATTTGAACCAACA
Organism: Carex myosuroides; assembly: GCA_028015225.1. NCBI lineage: Eukaryota > Viridiplantae > Streptophyta > Magnoliopsida > Poales > Cyperaceae > Carex > Carex myosuroides. Next base: position 7,053,158 of record CM051479.1, read on the forward strand.
AACTGTATTAAAGATGTTCATGACATATACTGGTAAAAAAGTTAACATTATCACTAAACAAATATTCTACACATCAAACTCATTCTAAATGATTAAAACATTAAAACATGCAGTTGTATTTCAAATATAACCTAAAATTTGTATAAATATTTATAGATCAATTTTGAAGTATAAATCAATCACATCATAAGCAGTTGTATGCATTTGAGATCCTTTTTTATATTCCGGATTAATTACAAATGATTAAAACATCAATAATGTCGGTTATACTCCAAATTACGTAATACTTGCAAAAATATTTATTTCATCAATTTTGAGAGTATAAATATATATTTGCGCAGCTTAACCTCATGTAATGTATTTACAGCGTATTATATGCATCTCCGATTTTTTTTAATAATTATTAACTATTTTAAATTATTAAATCATCAAAACTGACAGTTATACTCCAAATATAACCTAATAGTTGTGCAAATATTTATTGAATCAATTTTGAAAATATAAATTAATTATTACGCAACATAACTAGCTAGTTCTAATGTATTTTTTAGCATGTGCATATCCCAAGATGTGCTTTTAATAAAATATTTAGTGTATCAATTTCTTATATTTGCAATTATATTCCAAATATAAGACAATACTTCTAAAAATATTTATTAAATAAACTTTAAAAGTATATCTTTTGGAATGCCATGACAGAAGCTAAAAGTATATATATCAATTTCTAAAAATATAAGAAATTGATCCATGCACTTTATAGTTTAATAAAAAACATCTCGGATGCATTTAACATTCTAAAAAATGCGTTACAACTTGTTAATTATGATGTGTCAAAAATAATTTTCACTTCCGAAATTGATTTAATAAATATTTGTACAAGTAGTACGTAGGTTATATTTGAAGTGCAATTGTTAGTTTTATTGAGTCAATGATTTAACATAAATTCAGAATTAATAAAAAAAAACATTTCGGAAGCATACAAAAGTTATACCCCGTTGAACTTTAACATCAGCATAAACTACACGCATCTTTATATAGTTGTGAGTGTGGATCATTTCCGGAGATTATGACCTCATAAATTGCACTACTATTTTTTTTTTAATGAAAGAGTTTATGTACTAGTTGTCTAGTTGCAGGACCGTTCGACAAGACTGGAATAGAAGAATAGAGGCGAAAAGAAGTTTTATTTCTGCTGAACAAGAAAATAAGTGAATAAAATTGAGAAATTGGAAAAAATAGAATTGAGTTTGAACTTTTACCGTCAATCTCTAGTTTTTTTACATTTTGGTCCCCCTCTATTCTTCTATAAATTAATTCTCTATTCTATGAGAAATATGTAATAGAGGAATTGGATTTTTCATCACGGATCATCGGGAAAATGAACGAGAATAATTAGAGAAAAATAAAAAAATACTGGGTAAAAGGAATATTTTCTTTTTGAATTTGAAGAAAAAAGTAGTTAGGAGTTAAACTACACAGATTTATAATTTAAATGATTGCAAATAGAGGTTTAAATGCTGCGAGTAGCATTGTCAAATATTATAAATAAAACTTAAAAAAAATTAAATATGAACGCTGAAAATAAAAGTTAGATATTAAATATTGAAGAACATGCTCGGGAATTTATTTGATATATTTGGAGGCAATTATCACCGACATTTTTATTAATATCCAAAGTTTAATACAAATTATTAATTATACCCAGAACTCAACTCAATATCGAAATATACCCAAGCCGGCCATAAAATGGCCGGCTATGTACCTTTTTTTTTTTAAACCCCAAAAACTCTATAAAAGAGCACCCCTCCCTCCTCTTCTTCACGCAGCCCGAGGCTTTCGCTAATCACTGTTGAGGTAATATTTATATTTTATTTTTTTATTTTTTATTTATTTATTTTTTTTTTTTTTATTTTGTTATTTTTTTTATAGATTAATTAATTGTTTACTATTTAGTTAATTGTTTACTATTTACTTAATTGTTTACTATTTACTTAATTGTTTACTATTTAGTTAATTGTTTACTATTTACTTAATTGTTTACGATTTAGTTAATTGTTTACTATTTAGTTAATTGTTTACGATTTACTTAATTGTTTACTATTTACTTAATTGTTTACTATTTACTTAATTGTTTACTATTTAGTTAATTGTTTACTATTTAGTTAATTGTTTACTATTTAGTTAATTGTTTACTATTTAGTTAATTGTTTACTATTTACTTAATTGTTTACTATTTACTTAATTGTTTACTATTTAGTTAATTGTTTACTATTTACTTAATTGTTCACCATTTACTTAATTGTTTACCATTTACTTAATTGTTCACCATTTACTTAATTGTTCACCATTTTCTAAAATGTAGTTTGTTTACCATGCCTTTATTTCATTACACTATGGTGGGAAGATGCTTAATAGTGCACAAGGGGCGTATTACAACAAAGATGCAGCTCATTCATTGATGATTCCAGATGACATCTCACTTTTGGACCTGAAATCCATAGTTTACACACACACACCGGTTACAACCCAGAAAGGTGTGACCTAGAATTGGCAACCCGATATTGCCATCCCTCCAGCGGAAAATTTATGGTTGCGAAACTGGTAGATGAGAGTACGTGGAGAGACATGTTTGGTTATTTGAGGTCCGAAGGGAATTTTCTAATAGAAATATTTGCTAGAAGAGTTCCGGTAGAGCCCGGAGTTGGAAGTTCGGGCTCTGGATCAGCGGCACCACATTATACCCCACAACCAGAAACCAACAGACGTGACTCCACCTTACTCCTCAACGAACCTGACCCAAAACCCTACAACTACGTCACTCCACCAGCACCTCAACGAAGACACTCAGTTGCATCCTCACCTAGACACAATCGAGGCAGACCAAGACACTCAGTTTCAACCCCACCTAGATCTATAAATGTGGCTGATTTACCGTTACCTCCAGTATCACCTTACCCCAGACCTGCACCAGTAGACGATGCAACATGCCCGGACTTTGAAGATATTAATGAAATACCGGAGGACGAGCTGAGGAGCGGGGATGAATTTGAGGGAGAAATGTGGGGGGATTCAGATCACATGGAAGGTTGCGATGAAGACGGGCCTATTCAAACAGTTGAAAGGCATACTGATGAGGGGGGCCGCTTAGTGGCCGGACTGATACGCACCCGTTCCCAGACCTCAATGATGTTTCTGAGTTTAGAGAAGCAGATATTGGTTATTATGGGCAACAGATTAAGTACAAAGGTGAGCTGTGTGCAAACCTATATTTTAAAACCAAAGAAGACCTAATGAAGAAGATCAGAGAGCACCATATAACTAAGAATCAGGAGTTCAGATCTTGGAAAAGTGACAGGGATCGGGTTACTCTGTTGTGCAAGGACAAGAATTGCTGTTACGAGCTTAGGGCAAAGCCGACGGGATGTGGAGACGCATGGGTTATAACTAAGCAAGACAGGCCTCACACATGTAGGACTGAGAGTACGAGGGTCGACCACGAATGTCTGACGGCATCACTCATTGCCGATGTCATTGAGAACGCCATTAAAAAGGACCCGTGTATGAGTATCCAGACGGTGGCAGACATTGTTTTGTCTATGTATAATGGTGTGACACCTAAATACAACCGACTGTGGAGGGGCCGTGAGCTAGCAATAGCCCGGCAATTTGGGAGTTGGGAGATTTCATACAGCTTGCTGAGACCACTGTTGCTTGCAATTTGCCACAACAATCCCAACTCGATCCACCAATTTCTGACCAGCCCGGTACAGAATAAGGAAACAGGACTAATCATGCCAGGTGTTGCCCAGTTCAGAGCCGTAGCCTGGGCGTTTGGTCCATGCATTGCGGCGTTCCAGTACCTGAGACCAGTGATCAGCATCGATGCCTGCTTCTTGTCTGGGCGATACGAGGGGAGGCTTTTGATAGCTTGCGGCTACGATGCCGAGAACCAATTGTTGCCTATTGCATTTGCAATTGTACGTCAGGAGGATACTGAGAATTGGGGCTTTTTCTTGCAGTGGTTGAGGAATGAAGTGCTCGGTGTTGTTCCTTAGGCACCACTAATTTCGAAAATAAAGAAATAATTGCAAATAAAATAAAGTAGATGAGTTTAGAGAGATTTGACACAAGGAGTGATAACGGAGTTCGGCTTAAAATGCCTACGTCTCCGGGGCGTCGCAACCGCTTCTCGGTGCGCCTTTCTATTACCCAAAAGAGAAAGGTTACAACTTGTGAACCGGTGAGCCCTTACAACCAATGGGAAGTCACACAGCCAACTAGAGTAGAGAACGAAGTCTCTAAGTTCGAAATCTCAAGATGAACACTCAAAGGCTCACTCTAACCTAATCTAACTCGAGATTAGTGAAGTGGATTTGAGGTTGTTTGAGGGATATTGAAGTTTCTGTTCTTACAACAATGGAGGAACTTGAGCTCACAGAAAATTAGCTTTTGAAATGATTAGGGTCGGCTGTATTGTGTTGAGGAGAACCCTAAGGTTCTATTTATAGTGGCAGCTTTGAAATGAGTTTTCTGCCATAAAACGTCCCAACGTTTTGTAAAACGTAGAAAATGTTTTACTTTAATTTAGTTCAAAAATTCAAATTTCTGTGAGAATTCCTAAAACGTTGCCAACGATTATAAAACGTTGCAAGACGTTTTTGTCTGGAAATTTATCGACTAAAATGCTATTTTAAATTCTGAAAAAATGAATTAAAACGTCCAGACGTTTTGACAAACGTCTGAAACGTTTTAGAGTATTTTTCAGCTTTTAATCGATCAATTTCTAGATCTTTTACTCGAGGTAAAACGTCTGAACGTTTTGTTAACCGTTCCAACGTTTTGTCCCTGTGAATCAACATCAAAGCTACTTTACTAAATGTAAATTTTACAATTTAGATTCTTGATAACTAGCTTGATGATTCTTCAGTTCAAGCACTTTGTATATTGCAATTCCTATCGTCTTGAACCTGCATTCTTTCTAAGATAGAGAAAATCGTAAAATTCAATCATTGTATGTTTTGCAAATTAGTCAAATAAACTAAAAGAGAATTGCTTGAAACAACAATCTCCCCATTTTGACGATTTGCAAAACATACAACGCAAGTAAGTGCATAAATCGATTTTTGCATGTCTTGCATTTTCTCCCCCTTTTGGAAATCGACGAAAGGGAGACCAAAAGTCATTAAATAGCACAATCAATAGTGCTCCCCCTCAAAATATGCACTCCCCCTCAATTTGATAATATATGACTAATAAAATTTGAAAGTTATGCATAGCATCATAAATAGGATTGGCATGTAAGATAGTAAATTTATAAATAATCATGCAACCATTATGCAAACATTCATATCAATACCATAAATCAAAGAGTCATAATAATATCATAAATATTCGTGAGCAAAAGAGAATCAATTCATGCAAGATAAGGAGCAAAATAAAACAAGTTTAAGGGATAGCATAACATAGCAACCATTTAGTGAATTTTAATTTAAAAGCTAGAGAAGTTTAGAATGAGGGGTCATCTTCGTCATCTCCACCATCTTCAACATCATCCTCGTCATCATCTTCGGACGGAATATAAGGAGCACTAGAGGTCGCACCACTAGAAGCACCGTATTGTTGCACAAAGCGCCGAGCAAGTTCAGAGGTAGTGATATCGACATCATGAATGGCTTTGGCGTTTTTGAGACCTCGGTTTCGTATTTTGCGCGAATCTTCCTTCAAGACTTTAAGATCATTCTTAATCGCGGTAAATTCATTGGTATTGGTTAATTGGTATTGTTGCATGTGTTGAATAATCCAAGCCAATTGATTTTCCGCTCCTTGAGGTATCTCACCTTGAGCCATTGGTGGTACCTGTTCGCTCCCAGATGAGAGGTACAGAGTTTCACCACAGCCTAGGCTGTGGAGTTTAAACCCTATTCAACTCTTGGACGAAGGTTGCAAGTGCACAACCCTGTCGTGTAGTTAGAACGGGTGTCGATCCTCAGGGACGGTCTATTTTCTGAACTTAAACTATTCCTAGTTAGGTACTAGAAGTTGAATGTTTGAGGTTTGTTTGTTTAATCCTAAGATATATGAACAAGTCGAATGAAATGAAAGAATGAATGAACAAGTATGAATATATGAACAATTGTATTAACAATGAATTAACAGAATCAACTAAATGTTTGTATTTTGTACTATGGTATAAAAGGGCGTTTCAAGGGTTTCAGATTTCATCTTCAACTTTGCTGCTCAGACCTGCCACGCGACCCGCATGCTCTCGCATGCGACCCGTGTGACGCGACCCGCATGCTTTCGCATGCGACCCGCTTGGCCTTAAGCGCTCCGAACCTGGCACGCGACCCGCAAGCTGTGGCTTGCGACCCTCGTGATGCGACCCGCGTGCTAAGTCACGCGACCCGCATGGTCCCTGAGCTGAGTCTGCACATGTCAAGTTTCTTGTTGTTTAAGTCGTGTAAGGTTAGATTGACCGTACCTAGTGTCACTGAACCTCAACTTTCGTGTGTTGGCTTAGCAGACCTGGTTTGGAATTGCAATTTCACCTTCTCAGGTTTAATCAAGCTGTTTGATCTAAACCTAAGTTCTCAATTCTGTTTACTAAAGGTATCCACAAGCTGAAGTAGAAACTTTCACCTTTCGGCTACTCATTGATCTACAAGCTGAACAGAAACTTTCACCTTTCGGCTACTCATTGACCTCACCTTTCGGTTCTCAGACCTACCTCAGGTACTTAACCTAATTGCAAGAAGCATCAAGCCTTTGGTACAAGAAGAAATGCCTAAGGCATTCAACAGTAAGCAATCAAGAATCAAACAATTTAGATCAAGCAATCTCAGATAATACGAGAATCAAGAAACACGATATAACAATAAGAATCAATCAATATGCATCATCAAACAAAGTATCAGACTACAAATCCAAACCCTCGAAACTACAGTATCTACTCAGACATCAAATAAATCAAAACAAGAGAGAGAGATAGAAAGCAAATCATAGTGAGGGAAGAGGTAGAGAAGAGGATTGAAGCTTCAGGTTGAGTCTTCTCCTTCAGATCGCCTCCTCTTCAGCTCCAGATCGTCTTTCTCCTCCTCAGATCGCCTCAGGCGCTCAGGCCTTTACTTCAAACTCCACTCTTCTCTCTCTGGTGAAAAATGGTGGAATGAATCGGATCCCCTCTCTGTTGCCAGGCCTGCTACATATATAGCTTCTTTTGTGGGCCTTAATTGGGCCTGGCTTGGTTAGCTCGACGCGACCCGCATGAGTTTCCATACGACCCGCGTCAGGTGGCAAGGATGCGAGCTGTGAGGGTCGCGTCTGAGGTCGCGTCCGGGCTGCAATGCGACCCGCATCAGGTGGGACGCGGGTCGCGTGGGGGAAGTCAGAACTCTGCTCTTTTTGCCTGTTTTTCGCCTATTTCCTGCAAATCAACCACAAACTGCAGCAGTACCATATTCTATTGATTTTCAATATAAACTATGCAATTTAGTGGTCAAAATCATAAAATCTGGTCTGGAAATAAGACGAAATAATAGATGAAGTATAGACATATCAATTTCCCCCAAGCTTACCCTTTGCTTGTCCTCAAGCAAATCTGTACTTTCAAACGGGTTTGGAATCTACATGCAAGCTAAATGCCTAAGATGTGAAAATTTACTTAATTGCTCCAATAAAGAAACTGAAGAATCTTTTTGCTATGGTTAGGATTTTTCTTTGGTCGATTTTGATTCACCTCACAAATTGATTAACAAAACCTCAAACTCGAAATGTTTCGAAACTTGCAAAGCTGATTACTTGAATTATCGAATTATCATTCTTTCACTAAACTATGCCCTCATTTGTAGGAGATTTTCCCTTTTTGTCCCCCCCAAGCTTGGATCAAGCTTAGGTCAGAAAGTTGCGGACTTCATGTGTCGATATGTGCAAAATATATATGTTATTTTATTTTATTTTATTTATTTTTTTTTTTTTATTTTTTTTTTTCACATTGGGAGACGAGCTCAAAGGCGTCCATTCAAGACTTATTGCCAGTACTCTTATGTTCTCCGTCTTTTCATTCCTTTTTATTTTCATTTTCTCTTTTTTTTTTATTTGCACATACCATGAATACACACATCCACTAGCGTTCATTCACACCAACGGATATCCCAACCTTTCTATATTTGAAATCCCTATTTCCAATATTTGAAAGGCACAATTCAGTTTCTAAATTCTATTTCAACATTCAAGTCTCCATTCTCAGAAGTCTCAAACCATTTATTCCTAATCAGTTCTATTTGGTCAATTATGAGGTTAGTTCTAACTTCCCAAAGTCATCCCAATCACATGAAAATTTTCAAACAAGTCCCAAATCGAAACAATCAAGCAAATTTTTCACCTAACAATGCAAGAGAAAAGTAAAAATGACCTAAGTGCAATCAAAATAAATCCTAAAGCAGAAAAGTAAATCCTAAGATACAAAAGTCGTCTTCCCCCCAAGCTTAGCCTGAGCATTGTCCTCAATGCTTCAAGACTGAAAGATAAAGAGATATAAGAGCAAAGGGGAAAGAGAAAACATACCAACTCACTCCTGCGGAGAATCACGATCGAAGCCTCGCCAGCCTCGCATCTGCTCCTCTAGAGTGCTCATCCGTAACTGGAGATCATCGAGAGCATCACCCTGCTCGCGCCGCATGTCAAAGAGGAACTCACCATGCTCGCGCCTCATGTCATACACCAAGCTGTAGACATCATGAATGGAGGGATCGGCGATGGGAGGTGGATAGGAGGGGCGAGAATAAGAGGAGGAAGGACCGGCTGCAGACGAGGAAGGTCCAGCAGCGGAGGTGGAGGCGTGGAACTGCGTAGGCGGCACGAGAGCATCACCCATGTGAACATCACCATAGGCACGAAGCTGTGACTGAGGAGGAGGTGCTGGTGGTGCATGCTCAGCTGGCTGTGGGGGAGGAAATAGCCAGGTGGCCCTGTCCGTGAAAGAGATATGGAATGGACGAGGCAACTGGTGCTGGCTACCATCCTGCATGCGCCAGAAATACCGGTCACGGTGGTTGGCAGGACCTCGCTCGATCTTGACGAACGTCGCCTGCTGGAAGGCCTTGGCATCCATGATGAACGGGCCTCGGGAGAGAGTGAAGCCGGCGACTGATACGCCAAGCTTCTCAGCAATAAAAGTGACGTAGGCACCGATGTGAATCGAACCTCCTACCCTTCTATTCTTTTGGACATCCAGCCAGTGAGCAACCATATTGAGCATCAGATCGGGCCGCTCGAGATTCTCTTCGGTGCGGAGCATGAAGTCCAGCAATGCGAGGTCCTCCTCATTGGCACGTGCAACTGTCTCACCACGTGCAAAAATGGTATTTGCAAGAGTGCGCTGGATGCAACGTAGAACAGGGTGAGGTATGGCAGAGCTCCTGAACTCATTGCTCGTGGCGACCTCCTTACCCGTGATCAACCGCCAGAAGATGTCTCTGTCAAAGCCCTCGCGGTAGTGAATGGAGTCGGTAGTGGGGTTTGGTGCGAAGCCAAACCACTCGCGCAATGTTTCAAGAGGAACAATGCAAGGCTCGTTGCGCATTTGGAAGCGAATGTACGGCTGGTCTTCTGCATCATACTTGAGTTTGAGAGAAGAGAGGAACTCAAGTGTAAGCTCCGTATAGCAATCACACTGAATGCTCCAGAAAGTGGGAGTAAACCCGATCCTCTCTGTGAGGCGAACAAACTCCTCGTGAACTCCAAAAGCACGAAATGTACCCAAATCGACTCGGCGAGTGTTGGCAAATGTGCGCCTCCGCAAAAACTCAAAACGGTTGAACATACCGCGATTAGAGATGCGAAAGTGTGGTGGTGGGTACGCATCTGCCCGAGGAGTGTACTGACCAGAAAGGGGGTCGGAATGCTCGGAGGAATACTCAATCTCGGGGTTTTTGGTATGGGAGGCAGAATGAGAGGAATGATGGGAAGGAGAAGAATGATGGGAAGAAGAAGAATGATGAGAAGAATGATGAGAAGAATGATGAGAAGAATGATGAGAAGAAGCAGAATGAGAAGGAGTGGCTTGCCTCAGTTCCTGTCTGCGCTTGGATCGAATTTCTCGGCGAGGGTCCATGGTTTTATCTCTGAGTAAGTCTCTGGTCCAGTACGGCGCGGGTCGCGTGGACTGTGATGCGACTCGCGTGGGAACTGACGCGGGTCGCGTGGGCTGTTGTGCGACTCGCGTGGGAACTGACGCGAGTCGCGTGGGTCAGGACGCGGGTCGCACGAACCGGACTAGTCTGGTTTGGGTTGAATCCGAGAGATGGAGCGGGTCGATTGGGTCAGGACACGGGTCGCATGAGAACAAAGAGGCTGGTTAGGGTGGTGAACCGACGGAGTAAGAGGAGAGAACTTACCTGCGTCGTTGGTGGCGTCGGCGGAGAAGAAGTGAGAGTCGGCGGGGCAAGATCGATTAAGGGAAGGAGTGCTTCGGTCGAGGGAAAAGAGGAGAAAAAGAGAAAGAAGGAGAGAGTGAGCGGCTGGGAAGGGGAAGAAAGAAAGGGGACGCGGGTTAAAAAGGGTGTCGCGTCGTTTCGATGCCACCGCCTGCAGTGCCATTTGTTCGAAGTTGACGCGGGTCGCGTGAGATCTCACGCGGGTCGCATCATGGTTAACTTTTTGGGATTTTGTAAATGGAAAACAACTTATCTAGCTAATCTAATGTCTAACTAATCTAAAGGAACGAGCTTGGGCTACCTCACTGGTTGGTGGGGGAATAGATCAGGTGGCACTGGTGGGAGCACCCACTTCTGAGGTACACGAACCATGCGATCAAATTCTTGCATCAGAAGAATCCGCAAGATTTCTGTCAAGTTCTTGATCAAGCACTCGATCGCGCTTTTGTGAGCTTTAAATTTATCCAAGAGAGTAGCAGTCCGATCGGGTTTAAGATCTGCACTTATGATCACAGAACAAGATCTATCTAGGTCCAGAAACTCATACCTGAGGTGAAGAGGCTTGAGCTCAGGAGTCAGCCACTCTGTCTGAGTCTTGATGCGGGTCGCATCAGGTGGCGTGCGGGTCGCATCAAGTGAAATGGCATCGCGTGCTGACCAATTCGACTCGCGTCCTTCGGTTTTCAGGTCCTCAGACCACGGCATGCGGGTCGCATCAGGTGGCGTGCGGGTCGCATCCACATGCTCTTCAGGTGGAGATGCGGGTCGACTTGGCTTGATGCGACCTGGGTCCATATGTTCTTCCGTGGGTGACGCGGGTCGTGCCTCAATGATGCGGCCCGTGTGCAGTGCGGTCTGGTTTGTTGGCTGAGCTGGTCCTTCGCATTCTGGCTGAGGTGGCAGAGGTTGAGGTTGGCGTGAGATGATGATGTGGCTCAATTGCTCCAACAACTTGTTTTGAGCGGCCATTTGTGTGGACATGTTTTGCATCTGTTCCCACATCATCTGGTTTATCTTCCCTTGCTCGTGTATGAATTCGATCTCAGCGGGATCAATGTACGGCTCGGGTGGATCGGGTTGGAATACGCAATTGTTTGAGTTGTCGAATGGTGCAGTGTCGTAGAAATTGCAGTTGTTGTTGCTGAGATAGCCGTCCTGCTCCGATTCCTCATGCCAATCCGCCAGTGGGCAATACTCGTAAGAGTGTCTCCTGTCCCCACACATGACACATGGCTGTGGCGGATGGTTTCTGGCTGCCTTCACGCTCATTTCGATTGAATACCTCTCAATGGCCTCCTCTAGCTTGGCAGCTGTGGTATATAGAGCTGCGATCTGATCAGCTTTGGATCGGCCGCCTCCTCCAGCTTGAAAATTGTCGCGGCCATACCAATGTCGGTCTGTCGCCATGTACATCTTGAGCTCCTCATATGGTGATCGCTAAACTCAAGCCAGAATGTTCCTGAAAAGGAGAAAAGAAAAATAAAAGAAAAGAAAAGAAAAGATACAGATTAAAATCTAGATTAACTAAGAAAAGTAAAAATTCAGAAAATGAAAGCCGTCCCCGGCAACGGCGCCAAAAACTTGTTCGCTCCCAGATGAGAGGTACAGAGTTTCACCACAGCCTAGGCTGTGGAGTTTAAACCCTATTCAACTCTTGGACGAAGGTTGCAAGTGCACAACCCTGTCGTGTAGTTAGAACGGGTGTCGATCCTCAGGGACGGTCTATTTTCTGAACTTAAACTATTCCTAGTTAGGTACTAGAAGTTGAATGTTTGAGGTTTGTTTGTTTAATCCTAAGATATATGAACAAGTCGAATGAAATGAAAGAATGAATGAACAAGTATGAATATATGAACAATTGTATTAACAATGAATTAACAGAATCAACTAAATGTTTGTATTTTGTACTATGGTATAAAAGGGCGTTTCAAGGGTTTCAGATTTCATCTTCAACTTTGCTGCTCAGACCTGCCACGCGACCCGCATGCTCTCGCATGCGACCCGTGTGACGCGACCCGCATGCTCTCGCATGCGACCCGCTTGGCCTTAAGCGCTCCGAACCTGGCACGCGACCCGCAAGCTGTGGCTTGCGACCCTCGTGATGCGACCCGCGTGCTAAGTCACGCGACCCGCATGGTCCCTGAGCTGAGTCTGCACATGTCAAGTTTCTTGTTGTTTAAGTCGTGTAAGGTTAGATTGACCGTACCTAGTGTCACTGAACCTCAACTTTCGTGTGTTGGCTTAGCAGACCTGGTTTGGAATTGCAATTTCACCTTCTCAGGTTTAATCAAGCTGTTTGATCTAAACCTAAGTTCTCAATTCTGTTTACTAAAGGTATCCACAAGCTGAAGTAGAAACTTTCACCTTTCGGCTACTCATTGATCTACAAGCTGAACAGAAACTTTCACCTTTCGGCTACTCATTGACCTCACCTTTCGGTTCTCAGACCTACCTCAGGTACTTAACCTAATTGCAAGAAGCATCAAGCCTTTGGTACAAGAAGAAATGCCTAAGGCATTCAACAGTAAGCAATCAAGAATCAAACAATTTAGATCAAGCAATCTCAGATAATACGAGAATCAAGAAACACGATATAACAATAAGAATCAATCAATATGCATCATCAAACAAAGTATCAGACTACAAATCCAAACCCTCGAAACTACAGTATCTACTCAGACATCAAATAAATCAAAACAAGAGAGAGAGATAGAAAGCAAATCATAGTGAGGGAAGAGGTAGAGAAGAGGATTGAAGCTTCAGGTTGAGTCTTCTCCTTCAGATCGCCTCCTCTTCAGCTCCAGATCGTCTTTCTCCTCCTCAGATCGCCTCAGGCGCTCAGGCCTTTACTTCAAACTCCACTCTTCTCTCTCTGGTGAAAAATGGTGGAATGAATCGGATCCCCTCTCTGTTGCCAGGCCTGCTACATATATAGCTTCTTTTGTGGGCCTTAATTGGGCCTGGCTTGGTTAGCTCGACGCGACCCGCATGAGTTTCCATGCGACCCGCGTCAGGTGGCAAGGATGCGAGCTGTGAGGGTCGCGTCTGAGGTCGCGTCCGGGCTGCAATGCGACCCGCATCAGGTGGGACGCGGGTCGCGTGGGGGAAGTCAGAACTCTGCTCTTTTTGCCTGTTTTTCGCCTATTTCCTGCAAATCAACCACAAACTGCAGCAGTACCATATTCTATTGATTTTCAATATAAACTATGCAATTTAGTGGTCAAAATCATAAAATCTGGTCTGGAAATAAGACGAAATAATAGATGAAGTATAGACATATCAGTACCGGTGGTGGTTCATTGTGTACCGGTGATTCTTCTTCATACGGATCCCAATATTGGTTCGGTTGGGCATTGGGAGCATTGATCCAATCATTGATAGGCCGTCCATCGTGTCTAAGCATTGGTAAGCCCGAGTCCGAATGACCTTTAATCCAACCATGTTTGGGTAGAACATCAACCAAATGTTGTGGTTCGTTACCAATGATATGACTTGGGACGGTTATGCCACTTTGGCGAATTAATCGATGAATCACATGACCGTAAGGGAGAGTTGCAACGGAGCTTGTGAAGCAAACGATCATGTGGCGAAGAATTATGTATGGGATGTTGAACCGTTTTTCATCCCGGGAAATGAGATGTCGCATGTAGTACATTGGACCCCACTCTATGTTTGATTTGATTGTTGCTTTGGGTACGAGAATATTGTTGACTAGGAGAAAAAGCAAACGATGTAGAGATGGAAGATGGGATGCATAGAGGGGTCCACCGCCATGGTTACGGCGATCAAACCAGGTTTTGTAGTGATCGGCGGATTCTAAAGCTTGATCGGGCCAATTCCGAAGGAGATAGGTTTCTTCACCCTCATTTGACAAACCAAGCCAATTGGCTACATTCTCCAAAGATAGGACAATTTCTTGCCCGCATACATAGGATTTTACTAGAAAGGGGTCTTCGGTGAATGTTAAGTTGGAGTAGAAAGCTTTGGTGATTAGTTCGCTATAGGGTTCATCACAAGTGAGCAAGGATTCCCATGGCCAATGGTTGATAAATTGGATAATTTTGTCATCTTCGGGAAATCGAAAGGTAACCGAGGCTTTGTTAAAATAGTAGCAATTGGATAACTTCCGATTTGTAAATTGGCCCGTGAAATTGGTGTGAGCAATTTGATTCCGGAATAGGTAAGTGTTAGATCGAAAAGGGTTGGTATCCGGGGCAATTTCAGTTCTACTTGATTGACCCGCTTCGGTTCGGGCCCTTTTCTTTCTAAGTGCATTCATTTTGGCAAGTTTTGGAGCCATTGGTTTGAGAGAGAATTGTAAAGTTACCGATTGAAGAATGAAGCACGAATCCGTGAAGAGAGCGACTCTACAAGCACAATGGTGAAGACGGATCGTCGATTGAGCGGTCAGATTGCCGGATTTGAAAAGGTGGCGAGAGTTAGGGTTTTGGTGGAGAGAGAGAAGGAGGGAGAAAACCTTGATTTTAAGTGGAGAAATGGAAGGAGGGTTAAGAGGAGAGGAGAAAGCACTTTAAAATAAGTGATTTGGTGGTGTATGGTGGTTGTAATGGAGGTTGAAGGGCAAGGGTGGCGGAGAGAAGAAGAGAAGGAGAGAAGATTTGAAGAAGAGAGAGAGGCGGCTAAGGGAGATAGAAGAAAATTGCGTCGGTTCACAGGTGTATTTGGGATGCTGCGCCGAAAACGTCTCACAACGTTTTGGTCTGGACTTTTGGAGACGAAAATTTCGTTTTTTGAATTTTGATTTAACATTAAATCGTCTCCACGTTTTACAAATCGTCTAGGACGTTTTGTACTTTTTGTCATATATATTTTTTGAAATTTTGAAGATTAATATCGAATATGAATCGTCACGACGTTTGACCAAACGTTCCAGCCATTTTGACAGATTTCTGAGAAGTTAAAAATTCAGCAGACAAACGTTCAGACGTTTGGCTAAACGTTCAGACGTTTCAAAATTATTTGTCATGCAAGGAATTTGAAGAATTTTTGAAGATAAAAGAACACTGAATCGTCCAGACGTTTGGTAAAACGTTCGGGACATTTAGGTCATTTTCTCAGATGAATTTTTCGGAGTTTTGGAATGAGCAAATCGTCCAGACGTTTTGTAAAACGTCTGGGACGTTTTAGGTCATTGAGATATTATCTGGACAAATGTTCATAAACGTTCTGACGTTTCAGAAACGTTTTGAGACGTTTTTCTCTGGCGTTTTTGTCTTAAAATGAGCTAATTGATTGCTATGCTTCCAATTAAAAATTCTTACTCCTTAAATTCAAGCATGCCTAATTTAAATCGCAATTCGTTGTGTTGTTGAGTATTTAAGGGCTTGGTAAAAATATCGGCAATTTGATTTTTGGTATCAATATGAATGAGTTGGACCTCACCTTTCTCAACATGATCCCTAATAAAATGATGCCTTATTTCTATGTGCTTAGTTCTAGAATGAAGAACTGAATTTTTGGATATCATTATGGCATATTGTCACACATAATTGGTACGTTGCGGAAGCAAATTTCATAATCAGTTAAAGTTTGAATCATCCATAAAATTTGTGTGCAACAACTACCGGCCGCAACATACTCGGCTTCCGCGGTGGAAAGCGCAACCGAGGTTTGTTTGCGACTTGACCATGAGACAAGTGATCCGCCAAGGAATTGACACGTACCACTTGTACTCTTTCTATCCATTCTGTCTCCGGCAAAATCGGCATCGGTATATCCTATTAAATCTAATTCCGATTGTTTGCCATACCACAATCCCAAATTCAAAGTGCCTTTGATATATTTAACAATTCGTTTAACGGCTTTCAAATGCACTTCTTTGGGATTAGATTGAAACCTAGCACATAGACATACCGCAAACATAATATCGGGTCTACTAGCAGTTAAATAAAGTAGGCTACCTATTATAGCTCGGTATTGGGTGATGTCCACGGGTGTGCCGCTTGGATCCGAGTCAAGATTTGCATTGATAGCCATTGGTGTTGGACTCGTCTTGCTCTCGGTCATTCCAAACTTCTTCACCAACTCCTTGGTATACTTGGTTTGGCTCACAAAGGTGCCATCCGAGAGTTGCTTGATTTGTAGCCCCAAGAAGAAATTTAATTCACCCATCATGCTCATCTCGAACTCACTACTCATAAGAGAAGAAAATTCCTTGGCAAGTGCCGCATTAGGTGAACCAAAAATGATATCATCGACATAAATTTGTACTATTAGAATTGAATCATTTCTCTTCTTTGTAAAAAGAGTTGTGTCATTCTTTCCTCTTGTAAATTCATTTTCAATTAGAAAGGAACTAAGCCTACCGTACCATGCTCTAGGAGCTTGTTTAAGACCATAAAGTGCTTTGGTGAGTCTATAGACATGATTAGGAAATGCGGGGTCAACAAAACCGGGTGGTTGATTTACATATACTTCTTCATCTATGAATCCATTCAAAAATGCACTTTTAACATCCATTTGAAATAGAGTGAAGTTTTTATTTGAGGCATATGCTAAAAGCATTCGAATAGATTCTAGACGAGCTACGGGTGAGAAGGTTTCTTCAAAGTCAATACCCTCTTGTTGTTTATACCCTTGAGCTACTAACCTAGCCTTGTTCCGAACGACATTTCCATTTTCATCTTTCTTATTCCTAAAGACCCATTTAGTTCCAATAATCATTCGTTCTCTTGGCTTAGGTACTAGTATCCAAACTTTGTTCCTTTCAAATTGAGCAAGTTCTTCTTGCATGGCACAAATCCAATTTGAATCCCCATTGGCATCTTTAAAGTTTTTGGGTTCAACATTTGATACAAATGCACAATGGGCAATCATTTGATTTAACCCCGATCTAGTCCTAACCCCTTCCCTAGGATTTCCAATCACATTAGAAAGAGGGTGAGAGGAAACTTCCCTTAGATCTTCGGGAGGTTGATATATACATTGTGGAGATTGTGCTTCCTCGGTTTGCATTGACTCGTTCAATGGATTTTCTTCGGGTTGCTCTTGCTCGAGTGGTTGCTCAATGTTGTTGTTTGTATTTTCGACCTCATTAATCTCGAGCTCGGCATCTTCAACACCTACAATTTGAATATCTTTCTCGGCCTTTTGATTAGTAGCTTCATCAAATTTGACATGTACGGACTCAATTACAATTTGATGAGATGCGATGTAGATTCTATAGGCTTTACTTGTCAAAGAGTACCCCACAAATATTCCTTCAATGGATTTAGAGTCGAATTTTGTAATTTTTGGTGATTCGTTAAGCACGAAGCATTTCGATCCGAATACTCTAAGATGAGATATTTTTGGCTTATACCCCTTCCATAGCTCATAAGGTGTTTTCTTCAATATCGACCTTATACTAACGCGATTGATCACGTAGCAAGCCGTATTGACCGCCTCGGCCCAAAGGTGTTTGGGTAAAGGGTATTCGTTTAGCATGGTTCGGGCAAGCTCTTGTAATGTTCGGTTTTTCCTCTCAACAACCCCATTTTGTTGAGGTGTGCGAGGAGCCGAATATTCATGTTTATATCCTCTTTTAGAGCATACTTCATCAAATTTTGCATTTTCAAATTCACCCCCATGATCACTTCGAATACGAATGATTTTTATGCCTTTTTCATTTTCAACCCGATTGCAAAATCTAATAAAGTTTTCTATTGCTTCATCCTTATGTTGCAAAAATATAACCCAAGTAAAGCGACTATAGTCATCTACAATTACATATGTATATTTCTTTCTAGCCAAACTTGGTACACTAATTGGTCCAAATAAGTCCATATGTAGTAATTGCAATGGTTGATCGGTTGAGACCATATCTTTGGACTTAAAGCAATTTTTAGTTTGTTTGCCTTGGACACATGCATCACACAATCCTACGATTTCTAATTTGTGTGTTGGTAAACCGCGGACTAGGTCTAATTTAACCAACTTTTTAATGGAGTCAATTGAAATGTGACCTAGTCTACGATGCCATAACCTAGAGCCGGTTGTAATGACATTCAAACATATTTCACCGGATTCGAAATGATTAAAATATAAGTAGTAAACATTTTTCTTTCTCTTACCGGTGTAGACTAAAGAATCATCGGATTCTCTAAACAAAAGACAAGCATTAGTATTGAATTTAACGTAATAGCCGGCTTCACATAATTTACTCACGCTAAGTAAATTATAGTTCAAGCCGTCAACAAGGTAGACATCCGATATGGTTAAGTTTTGGTTGCCAACCGTACCTAATCCGATTATCGAACTCTTTCTTTGGTTACTACCGAAAGTAACCGACCCACCATCATATGGTTCTAAAGATTTGAAATTAGATTTATCACCGGTCATGTGGTGTGAACATCCACTATCAATGATCCAAGTATTTTCTTTATGTGTTGTAATCAAACATACCTACAAGAGTATATATATATTTGCAATTAATATATACCTTGTTTTAATCTCCCCCTTCCCCTTTTTTTTCGTTTTAGGTTGGGGAGATTTCAATTACAACTTTAAGCTAGTTTAGCTTTAGGAATCCAAACAACATTTGATTTGTTGCTTCCTTTCCTAAAGTTACACTCTAATGAGGTGTGGCCAATTTTACAACAATAGTTACAAAATGTGACTGATTGCTTGACATTTGTTGAGCCATGCTTGAAAGTGGCTTGAAATTTATCTTTCACTCCTTGAATTTGATTCCTATGATTTGTAACTTTAGATGAATAAGACTTATTTTTGTTTGAATCAAATTTGTTGGTATGTTGGGGAACATCTCTCGTCAAACCATTTCTTTGGTTTTTGTTTTGGAAAATATTTTTGTTGTTGATTTCATAAAACCATCCATCCGGTCCTTTGAAATATGTTTTGTTTGACCTTTTTGGATTAAAAGTGTTCCTATCACTATTTTGACATTTGTTTTCATTTTTGTAATTTTTGTTAGAAAATTTGTATCTAAATGCATGATTTTGTTTTGACTTTTTGGTTTGAGGAGTTATCCCTTTATTTGACTCCTTTGTCAAGGGTGTTTTACCATGTTTGGAGTGAAATTGGTAATCAAAATATTCTTTGCAATTGAACTTGAATTTATTTAAATTTTGAGTAAGTTCCCCATTTTCTTTTGGGCTTTGTGAATAATTTGATTCAAATGAGGATTGACCCTTCTTGTATCCAATGCCCATTGTACCAATTTTTCGATTCAAATTAGCATTGATCAAATTATCTACATAGTAGGGATCGAGACTAATGACATTTGAGAATTCACTAGGAGATCTTAAAGCCCTATTTTCGGTCTCTAAAGTTTGAATTTTTACTTTTAACATCTCTATATCCCCTATGTGTGATTTACAAGAATGTAATGTAAATAGTTCCAATTCTAAGTTTTTTATTTTGGATTCAAATTCAAGAAGTTGTGATTGCAATTTTTGTATGGTACCTTCCTTTTCAAGCACGGTCTTTTTGGATTCCTCAAGCAACCTAGGTGCATTATAATTCATTAGAGTTTCATCCATGAGCGTGCTTGTCTCATTTGTCTCTATATAATTCTCATTCATGTCAATTTTGGATTCATCTTTCCTAATTCGGTAACCGTTTAAAGGGTAGTCGGGGTTGGTCAATTCAATGGGAGACATGTACCGGCTAGGAAAAGAAATAAGATGTACCTCATTTAAGGAGTATGTTACATCTTCTATAGATACATCATCTACCTCAATGATGGTGTTAGTTGAGGCTTCGATGGGACCAACCTCAATCTCAATGGTAGAGCTTGTGGAGGCTTTGGTAGAATCCTCCGACTCCTTGTTGTTTTTTGAGTTGGCGAGATCTTTGAGGAATTCAATAGTGGTCTCGTCGGTTATGTTTTTGTTTGCAATGATTGTATCCACGTCAATCATTGCCGAACCCTCATCTACTATTGCCATAAGAGCGAGGTTGATCTCTTGTTCATTGCCCGACTCCGAGTCGGATTCTTCTCTATCACTCTCATCGGAGTCGATGCAAAATAGAGCTTGCATTGCCTTGGCCTTCTTCTTGCTCTGATACCACTTTGTTGTTCCTTAGGCACCACTAATTTCGAAAATAAAGAAATAATTGCAAATAAAATAAAGTAGATGAGTTTAGAGAGATTTGACACAAGGAGTGATAACGGAGTTCGGCTTAAAATGCCTACGTCTCCGGGGCGTCGCAACCGCTTCTCGGTGCGTCTTTCTATTACCCAAAAGAGAAAGGTTACAACTTGTGAACCGGTGAGCCCTTACAACCAATGGGAAGTCACACAGCCAACTAGAGTAGAGAACGAAGTCTCTAAGTTCGAAATCTCAAGATGAACACTCAAAGGCTCACTCTAACCTAATCTAACTCGAGATTAGTGAAGTGGATTTGAGGTTGTTTGAGGGATATTGAAGTTTTTGTTCTCACAACAATGGAGGAACTTGAGCTCACAGAAAATTAGCTTTTGAAATGATTAGGGTCGGCTGTATTGTGTTGAGGAGAACCCTAAGGTTCTATTTATAGTGGCAGCTTTGAAATGAGTTTTCTGCCATAAAACGTCCCAACGTTTTGTAAAACGTAGAAAACGTTTTACTTTAATTTAGTTCAAAAATTCAAATTTCTGTGAGAATTCCTAAAACGTTGCCAACGATTATAAAACGTTGCAAGACGTTTTTGTCTGGAAATTTATCGACTAAAATGCTATTTTGAAGTCTGAAAAAATGAATTAAAACGTCCAGACGTTTTGACAAACGTCTGAAACGTTTTAGAGCATTTTTCAGCTTTTAATCGATCAATTTCTAGATCTTTGACTCGAGGTAAAACGTCTGAACGTTTTGTTAACCGTTCCAACGTTTTGTCCCTGTGAATCAACATCAAAGCTACTTTACTAAATGTAAATTTTACAATTTAGATTCTTGATAACTAGCTTGATGATTCTTCAGTTCAAGCACTTTGTATATTGCAATTCCTATCGTCTTGAACCTGCATTCTTTCTAAGATAGAGAAAATCGTAAAATTCAATCATTGTATGTTTTGCAAATTAGTCAAATAAACTAAAAGAGAATTGCTTGAAACAACACTCGGCCCGTGTAAATTTGTATGTGTCATATCTGACCAGCACAAGGGGATCAAAGCTGCACTGACAGCTGAATACGGATGGCCTCCCGAGCTCTTTGTGCACAGGTATTGTATGCAGCATGTTGCTGACAACTTAGTCACGAACTGTGGAGGAGACAGATGGTACGGATGGAGGTTCAGGGAAGGAGCAAAGAGGAAGAAGCCGAGAAGATTACAAGAGATGTTCCAAGAGTTTGCTCATGTATGTCTAACTTATAACATTTCGTTTAATTATCTTATAAGAATTTTATGAAAATGAAATAACACATATTTGTTTTTGTGCAGCAAAATCCGAAGTGTAATGCATATTTAAAGAGAGTGGGCAAAGTACGTCCTAATGATGTGATGGAGCCGTCCAATTATGTGAAAATTTTCCAAACCTGTGACGGAGGATACTGGTTTGGTATCATGACAACAAACGGCTCCGAGTCGCTCAACAATGTCTTCCGAACGAGTCGTAGATTGCCTGTTTGTGCCATTGTGGAGGATACGTTCTACACGTGCAACAGATGGTTTGTTTAGCGGCGTCAGCGAGCAATGGAATTACAAGACAATGGACAGGTTCTGTCTGACCGGGTTTTGCAAAAGATCAAAAAACGTTGGGAGAAAGCTGGAAAAATGCGGGTGGTGCATTACACGCAGGGCCAAGGTCAGTACCAAGTTTCATCCCCAAATGAGTACGTTCCTCTCACCCGTAGCGACATGGGCAACATGGAACCCACTCACAGGGAGTTCATGTATATTGTGACGCGCGGTCCCGACAGACAAATGGAATGCACTTGCAGAGGTATCCAATTAACTTCTATTCCGTGCGCTCATGTCTTAGCTGTTTGCCGTGATCGAAACTGGCAAGAGGACGACTTTGTTGCAGACTGGTATAAAACACCCTATCTTGTGAGTACTTGGAGCCATGTGTTCAATCCAATTGGCAATATGGGAGACTGGCCTCCTAATGTTAGAGACAGAATCCTTCCGAGTAGTGGTTGGATTAGGAAGGGGAGGCGAAAACACACCCGTCATGTAATGACGATGGATGAAATGGAAGGTAGACGAATGGGGCATCAGCCTCGCCGTTCCACTTCCGATAGGCAACGAAGAGGTATGTAACATTCATCTAAAATTATTTTTCTTTTCAATTTATACCAACTTACTAAGTAACACATGCAAATGCAGAGGCAAGAAACGCAGCAAATACGGCAGAAAATGAGCGAGTAATGGCGTCGGGAAGTGGGTCCGGAGGGTCACGGCGTAGCACAGCTACGAGCCGTTTAGATGCTGATATCTCGCAAACTTATCTATATTTCGACCTTCAAATTGTACCAAACTTGTGTTTTAAATCATTAATTCAGTTGTATTTCATTGAATATCTTTAGAATGTGGTACTGCTGCAAGTTTATTCTTATTTTGCAGGATTCGGGCGAAATCGAGGAGAAAATCTGGAATCAAGAAGTCTCTACACGGGCCGTGTCACATTCCACACGGGCCGTGTCAACCTCGACTCGACCGCTGATCCGACCACATACAACTGCTGACTCGACCACTTAAGGAACACAAGTCACACGGGCCGGACAAGATTTGACACGGCCCGTGTCAAGCAAATCCGGAAACAGATCCAGAAATCTGGAAAGAAGGCTATTGATGGAAGGTCGACCAAATGAGTATACAATCGGGATTTCTCTCCAGGAAAGGTAATTCTGGAACAGGAGAGCAAGTTCTAGGGTTCATCTTTGGCGGCTAGGCTTGGAAGCAATTTTGAGAAGCGAAATACGCGAGTTTTCGATTGATCTTCTTTGCACTTTGGGTTTTGTCATGATCAACTCTATCTTTATTTGTATTTGCTGTTTTAGAACCATGAGTGAGTAATTTACTTTGTTTCTAGGGTTTTGATGTAATCGAATGTTTTGTCTTGCATGCTAGTTATTGAATCTTTGTATTGAAATTTGTGTTTGATTGATTGAGTAGTATTTTAATTGCTTAGATTGAAGTGTTTGACTTATATTGGTTTGCCACTAGATGAATGATCACATCTATAAGGCATTATAGCCCTTTAACGTCTCTCAACCAAACTAAGTACATGAGGTAGGATTTGTGATCCGGGAGGTGAAACCAAGTAGTAACCGGAAGGTGAAAGTTACTCTCTATCGGCGGATAGGAGTTACCTTTAGTATACCAATCAAGCAACTAGGTAGTAGGGACCAACACACGAAAGTTGAGGTCTAGAACCCGACGAGGGCATATATTGCAGTTTCCGTACCAAGTTGATGAACCAACAAACGGCAGTTGAGGTCCAGAAACTTTAGGTCCGGTCAGTAGAACCCTACACAAAGGAACGATACAAAGAAACAATAGCTGCTGCATTAACCCGAGACTGACACGGACCGTGTAGCGAAATGACACGGCCCGTGTAAACTGATACGGCCCGTGTAGGAAATGACACGGCCCGGACAGGACAGTCAGAGGGCAAAACTGAGATGAAGTCTTAACCTTGGGAACGCTTTTTATTATTGATTAAAACCAGTTTAATCTTCTTTGTTGCACTTTATTATTACCTTGAATCTGTAGGAAACATAAACAACCAAAATCAACCCTTCCAACTTCTAGTTTTTAATTAAACTAGGTAGAGTCCGGATAACACTTGAACCGTCCCTGTGATCGATACCCGACGATATACTACGCGGTAGGATTGTATACTTGCAGTCTGAACCAGAAGTGTATTTTAAGGTTAAAAAGTACAGCTTGCTGTACTGAAACTTTGTACTATACCTTTTCGGTGTAACAGATGCAGCTGCTATGTATGCCGAAGCAATGGGAGAGGCGGTTGCCATAGGAGGAGAGGCGGTTGGGGTGCAAGGGGAGCCATCTGCCCAACCGAGGAGGTCCACTACTAGACGCACAACAAGGGCATCTACAAGCCAAGCAGGGCCATCTGGAGCCCAGGCCGGCCCATCTACAAGCCAAACAGCGCCATCTGGAGCCCAGGCCGGCCCATCTAGTGAGCAACCAGAGCCATCTGTTAGACCACCTCGTAGGGCATCTTTCGCAAGTGGTTTACTTCGGGGATTACCTTTTAGACGTAGCAATAATAGGTTATTTGTATGCATGTTGTAAAAAATGTGTGGACTCTATTTGCAATTTGTTTGTACTTTATTATTTTATATGAAACTTAGAAATGAAATATTTGACTTTAATAGAAATTACCTAAAACAAAAATAATGCGGTTAAAAAAAAAAAAAAGGTACATAGCCGGCCATTTTATGGCCGGCTTGGGTATATTTCGATATTGAGTTGAGTTCTGGATATAATTAATAATTTGTATTAAACTTTGGATATTAATAAAAATGTCGGTAATTATCAGACTCCTTGAGAAAAATCCAAGAAGAAAGCAGGACGAATAGAGTTCGCTTTAAATTAACCGAAGAGGATGTAATTTGAAATAATTAATTCTGTTAAAAGATATTGTCGGTTACACCACGTGCGTACTATGACAAGTCAATCAGAAGGATGAAGGTACTCCCTATCACTGCCAAAATTGCTCACCATTAATTAATTACTTTTTTTTCATCTTTTTTTTTTTTAAATTTTGGTATACATAAGAGGTATAATTTATAAACCAAATTGTCCAGATACTCGGCGACATGAATTGACAGCGTGATTTCATACTAAATAAATTCAAATATTCATAAATTTTATTTGTAAATGCATTACTCGTAAGATCATTGTCATTAAAATCGAACTGAATTGGCGATTAAACCGGACCCGGAACTCTATCCGGTTCTGTTTGAATAAAATACCAAATAAGTATGTAAAACCGAAAAAAAATCAGCGATTTTTTCAAGAAAACCGGTCAACCAAGTAAAAAAAAATCGGTTTTTTCAATTTGAGAACCAACTCAAAAAATTGGCTGCACATTATTTTTTCTTTTGAAGGAAAAAAAGGTAATACTTTTTGAGAAAAAAATGTAACATGTGGTAGATACTTTTCTGTGGACAAATATTTAGACAATTATGTGTTTGTGTATGATCAAATAGTCGTCACAATTTTATATTTTTTTAAAAAAAAAATTGAAATGTTGAAATTATAATATGGGCAGTCGGAAGTTTGCTTGATCACAAAAAAATGTATTTTTTATGTAGTTATTCAATTCTAAATAAAGTATAAAATTATAAAATCTCTTTAATGTAAAATTATATCAAAGTATTCCTACAGTGTCTTATTATAATAATTGTAAGAATAAATTTTACATATTTGGAGCATAAAAAATGTATTTGTTGCATTTTTTATAATCTGTAAATTTATTTTTAGTACAATATATAATACTACGTGGAAATGTAATATTTATAATAATATTTATATCTCGAGCTGGGCTATGGTGAGTTGTGAAGTAAGAGGTTATTTTTACTTCACGCTCATATTTTCATTTTGAAAATTCAAACAACCGATCCGAACCGCTCAACATGTTCTCTATATTGAAATCTGCTTGGAGACTAAATTTTACATTTTTTGGAATTTTTTTTACTATTTATTATGCCACTTTGAAAATCGCTGATCCGGTGGTCCAGAAATTTTTACTGTTTTTTACTGTTCACAGAGGATCAGCGATTTCAAAGTGGCTTAATAAATAGTAAAAAAATTTCAAAAAATGTAAAATTTAGTCTTCAAGCACATTTCAATATAGAGAACATGTTGAGCTGTTCGGATCGGTTGTTTGGATTTTCAAAATGAAAATATGGCGTGAAGTAAAACGACGTTTTACTTCACAACTCACCATAGTCTATCTCTTTATATCTCATAATTATGTAAATATTTTAAAAAAAAAACTAGCAATCGAACTGGTTGATTCATCGATCCGACTGGTGAAACGTTAACTCGGAGCTTAATTTACTAGATTGACGTCCAATCTGATTCTGACAATATTTCGTAAGGTAAATCAGCTTAAACAGTTTGAATTCGTTGTTTGAAACTTATTTGATAGATTTTAAAATCAGTACCACCACGTCTGAATTAATACCGATATCATAGTAGCCATATCAATTATAAAATCCCACTAGCATTTTCCATACTGCAAAATAGAATAATTTCCTTTAGAGAAATGGGTTTGAACTTTTAAAACTTATCTGCCAGTAATTAAAATAGTATTATTCAGTAAATAGCGTATTGGTTCGGCTGAAAATTTATTGTCAAATGCGGCCCAATGATTATTGTTTATATACTATATCATTATTATTAATTTTGTGAAAATATTGTTACCATCATAATCATTATTATTATTTAAAAAATATTGTTTTTCTTATCATTGTTGTCACTATAATTGATCACTAACTCAACTAATATATTTACTTTTTTAAATACTGTAAGAACAAACACTATTCTGAATATCATGAACAGAAATTATGTAGCTCCCAAGATAATTTTATCATATATTTTCTTGGTTTATCCAATAATCATCTCTAGTTAGCTTTAATTATGTGATTATTCTTCATCGATCATTACAACATCATCATTACATATAAATTATTTATATTGGACATTAGTGCTACCGATCAACTGCATTGTCATTTGTCAACAAAACACACTTTCCTGTCTAGAGAACTTCCAAATTAATATGGCACGGTCAACACGTGTCCGGTGGCCAGTGCAAGGGACGAATCAATTCAACAATCTTCCATACTTCCTGGAGACGGAGCCATAATTTTGTGAATTTCTATATATCATGCATGTCATGTGCATGCATATTGCATGTAGATTAAACTTAACTAACTAAAGAGGTTCATACGTAGCCACCTCCATCTCCATCACATGAAAAAACATTACTTCAATTCCGTATATTACTAATATATATTGTTTATTTATTCATAATGAGGAGTACCAGAAGGTTTTTCTTATATTTTTTTTTATTCAAAATCTAGCCTAAACTGTGTGATTTGCGTCAAAATCCTTACGACTTGTTTTAAATTCATTTGCACTGATCTTAATGCAGATCGTACGATTTAAGCTTAATTTTAGATAAAATTTGTTTGAACGAAACCCAATTCTGTAATAGAAAAAAAAAATGAAAATTTCACCTGTTTTTTTGGAAATTCCACCGCTTTTTAACAAAGATTTATAATTTATTCCACATTAATTATTCCCATTAAAAGAATTGGCTGGAAGGTAGCGTGAAAGAGTACACAGAAGACCTTTGCTGTTGCTTTAAATGCTCCCAGCCAACATCCACCAGTCTCTATTTAATGCTCAAATCCCATCACTTTCTCTAACTCCCTTCTAACCCAATTTATTAATTAAGTAAAACTTTTTTTGAGATATCAACTTATAGATTTTTTGTAGAATCCAAATTATCAATGACTAACCGTTTATTGGTTTTACATGGCCCACATTATTTTGGAATTGTAGATACATAGAATGGTTTTAGAGTTTGATTATTTGCGCATATCAATCAATCCTTTCAGCTACCTAGAGAGTAGAGACCTTGATCTTCATTTAAAACAATCAAGTATATATGTGCATTATTAATTAATAGTATCGTTAAGCATCACTCTCTTGCTTTCTCTCTCCTTCTCTCTCTATCACAGAAGTTGTCAAAAGGGATATAGTCTTTGTTTTTGTTCTTCACATCTTTCTCTTGACAGATTCACACCAAAGTAACCTTTCCTATTAGTACTAAGGTTCCATTTGTGTGTTTGCTTGCTTAGTCAAATAAAAACACACACTAAGCACACTTACTCACCCACCTCTCTTAAAAGCTCTTGACACCTTCACCTCATACCTTTCTTATTTTTCAATCCTTGTCTCTCTCAGTCTGTCTTTCTCATATTAAAACAATGTTCCTATTCTAACTGATTTTTTTTAATGTGATCTTCCATATCTTTAATAATATATACCCATTTTATTAGTTCCCAAGAGATTGGAACTCAGGATTTAATTTCTTGTGTAATTGTGTTTATACATATTACTATTTACCTTACCAATTGTAATCATGAGAGAGGAAGAGATGAGGAATGTTGCCGGGCAAGTTATGGCCGATCTTGAGAGAAACAAACCAGCCAGTGCCGGTATGGTACCGGGTGGTCTGAGCCCACTCAGTGAGACACTCTGGAAGGATAAAACAAACACAGAGATTATAGGTATGTTAGCTAGATCTTCTCATTATATTTTTTCATGTTATTTTGTGACTGTAGATCTTGTAGTTAATTATGAATTTATTATGTCAAGGTTCAAATTTCAACACTAGAAAAAATCAGAAAGCACTTTTTTGTTTTTTTTAGAAAAGCTTGTCTTAATTAGAGAGAAAAAAAATCTCACTCATGTAAGTATATATGCTGATCCTTTTAATTGTGTGCTTTAATGTATATCTTATTCTCCATTAGTTATTTCAAAAACAGATTGGAAAGCTGTGACAGTGAATATAAATTTCAGCTCTCTTTAACATACTGAGAATTGAATTAGATTGAATCTCGGATCGATCGAGTGTCAATGAATTATGTAATCTGATCTTCAATTGGTATCCTGTAATTGCTAATCATATTTGATTATTGTATGAAACAGGTGATGTGTCAGCCAGACTGACATGGAAAGATGTGACAGTGACAGTTGCATTAGGCAGGGGTATGCAGACAGTACTAGAAGGGATGACTGGGTACGCAGATCCGGGGACACTTACTGCCCTTATGGGTCCCTCAGGCTCTGGCAAGTCAACTCTGCTCGATTCACTGGCAAGCCGACTTGCTGCAAATGCATTTCTAACTGGCACAGTACTGCTCAATGGCCGTAAGACCAAGCTCTCTTTCGGCAATGCAGTAAGCCCCTCGATCGTTTGCTTTATTCATTCCATGCATGGCCACATGGGTTTTATAATTCTTTTAGATAGGATAAATTCTATTGAAAAAATATATTCTAATAATTATTGTGTTATGCACCAATATAATTAGTGAAAAAATAAATTGTTCTCTGTGCATGACCTTTTTAAAGAAGTTTCATAAAAACTTCTATTTGCATATCGATAATTATAAATCTTGGTAATTAACTCGTGATTGGATTCCAGAGTAGTCAATGTGCATTAATTCTTTCGGGAGATCGATAAATATATCTTCAATTTTTTTTTCTCAGAATTAGTGATTATTGCGTAATTCTTCTGAAAGATGGATAAATATTTTCGGTGTTTTCTCAGAATTAGTAATTATTATCAATGATCAAATCACCTCACACTTTAATTACTGGATTAAATTAAAACAAAGTTTGTTCATGCATCACCTTCATAGATAACATTCCTGAGAACAATTTTACCAATTTAATGCTAATTTTTTTTAATGGCAATTAATTCTTTTTTATATGTAGTACTTTCATCATTACTTGAAAATTTATCTTGATTAAGTAAATTTCAAGAAAATTATAGATGATCTCTAACTAAGATGATTTTTCTATTTCTTTGTGCCATATTTTTTATAATCAACTTAACAGATAAACTAACAGAAATTTCAACATAAGCGACATCTTAGCACCAGCAAAATTGTATTTGAACTCAAGTAATATTTTTTCACTTTTTTTCCTTTTTTTTTTCCTTTAGGCTTATGTGACACAAGATGACAACCTCATTGGTACACTAACAGTAAGAGAAACAATCATGTACTCGGCAAAGCTGAGGCTTCCAGACAAGATGCCAACAGAAGAAAAACGTGCATTGGTCGAGGGAACCATTGTAGAAATGGGACTTCAAGACTGTGCTGATACTGTCATAGGGAATTGGCATATGAGAGGAGTAAGCGGAGGCGAAAAGCGGAGAGTTAGCATTGCACTTGAGATTCTCATGCGGCCTCGGCTTCTCTTCCTTGACGAGCCCACTAGTGGCCTTGATAGGTATATACAAAACCTAATTTTTTCTACTCATATCCAAATAGGTTTTGAGTTGAGGGTCTTAATTTCAACTTGGTACTTAACGGATACCACATTTCTAATAGAATTTGATCATAGTTTAGCACAAATGTAAATTAAAGAATATAAATAGAATATATTGAATCTAGAAATTTAAATGGAGTTGTACATAAGCTTACTTTTCCGGCAAATCAGTTCTTAGTAATACAAAACTGAAATAGATAAAATGTACATTTTTATCAGCTTTATTTCTTTTATATAGATCTATGTGCATTTTTTATTTGTAGCGCCTCAGCATTTTTCGTGACTCAAACATTGAGAGCTCTAGCGAGAGATGGCCGTACTGTAATTGCTTCTATTCATCAACCGAGCAGTGAAGTCTTTGAATTGTTTGATCACCTCTGTCTCCTATCCAATGGCAAAACTGTCTATTTCGGACAAGCTTCTGATTCATATGAGGTTGTGAACTATACACGTTGGGTTTTTGTACTGTACCAGTTGGTTCCTGAATTAGCATGGAAAGGCTGGTAGTGGTAGGTTAGGTGCCAGAACTGGATCCTGTACTGTTATCAGTCGAAGATAAGTACACAGTGCATCCTGTTCACAGCTGTACCAGCCAATACTTTACAATCCAGGGGTAGGGATTTCAATGGTACCATTTTATCTGTTTACCCGACCCGTATCCTATTCGATAAGACAGATACAGGTAAGGTTATATTTAGTTAGCTTATTGGGCACGGGTAAGGGTACAGGTAAAGACTATTTCTTACCCGTTACCATATACGGTAATTATAAAAAATAAAAATTATACATAGATATATATTTATACGGGGATGATGCATGATATGATATAGTTTTATTCATGGATCATATATATCTATTCAATGGCACCCTTTTATCCATTTACCCGACCTATACCGTATTCGATAAGACAGATACGGGTAAGGTTTTTTTTGTTAACTTAACGGGTAAGGGTATGAAGATGCTTCCACCCGACCCATTTCGTACCTGTTGACACCCCTATCCAGGGGACCAAGAGACCTTTTTCTTTCTGCAGTAACACCTATAATTACCATGTAAATTTTTAGTATTTAATGTATTTAAATCTGTATTAGCTAAATAAGTCAAATTATGTGACTCTTCAATGATTCTAGTTCTTTGCACAAGCTGGGTTCCCATGTCCATCTCTGAGAAACCCGTCTGACCATTTCCTTCGGTGCGTTAACTCTGATTTCGACAAGGTCAAAGCAACTCTCAAGGGCTCCATTAAAAACAGGGTACACTCATTAACTAGAATAAGAAAACAAAACAAATACATTGAAGTTTGCTTTACTTATCAAAAAGATAAGTCATTATTTGTTTATTTTATGGTAGTTTGAAAGGTCAGATGATCCACTGGAGAAGATCACAACAACTGAAGCAATCAGAAGACTTATTGAATACTACAAGCATTCTCAGTACTACTATGCAGCAAGACAGAAAGTCGACGAAATTTCCCGAGTTGTATGCATTTCATTTGAATTTATCTCCTAATTTGCGATTGCTATTACGAACCCCAAATTTCACCTGAGTTAATACCGTTTTTGTTTGTTTTCTCACTGTAGAAAGGGACCGTGCTGGATGCAGGTGGCAGCCAGGCTAGTTTCGCCATGCAATGTTATACACTCACAAAGAGATCCTTTGTGAATATGTCGAGGGATTTTGGTTACTACTGGTTGAGGCTTGTTATCTACCTTGTTGTTACAGTGTGTATCGGAACTATCTACTTGAATGTGGGCACAGGTTATAGCTCAATTCTGGTAAGTTAATTAATTTACCATTTTTTTATGCTTTTTTAAATCTGACATTGATATTTGTTAAGCATGCACTAGTATACTAGTATACATTGGAGTGTACTTCAAGATTTTTAACTTTGTGAAATATTTTGTTTAATAAGGAAAGTTGATTAAGATAATCTAATATAATCTTCTAACGAGTTGCAAGATGTAATGATCATTTCTTTTTTATGGTGCAGGCTAGAGGAGCATGTGCTTCATTTGTGTTCGGTTTTGTGACTTTCATGTCAATTGGAGGTTTTCCTTCCTTTGTAGAAGATATGAAGGTCTTATTTTAATTATCAATTTCATTTTAGGAATTTGATGCTAATTTTGGTGTGGTCGCTAGCTAAAATTATCAATCAACATAACAGTTTATTAAATTTCGACTTTAAATCTAGATATAAGAAACAGTCGTAAACGAGTGGCAGTTAATACAATATTGGCTTTGAAGCTAATTGATTTTGGCTTGACATTGGTCAATTAGGGATTTGGATGACTCAATTAAGGTCATGGGTTTAAAAATATAAATCCCTCAAAAAACATAATTAATTTATGGTTGTAGAACTTCTTAGTGTTCTCTACTTGGTAAAAAGAAACAAAAATTGAAGTTTGGTTGGGCTTTACTATATAATTTACCAGTACTATAATCCCTAAACAATGTTAAATGATTGCTCTAATTAGTGCAACCAATCATGCATTATCTACCAGTACTTCAATAACTGTCATAAATGGTGCACCAGTACTTTTGTAAATGGACATTTTTAAATCATCAATCATGTAATTAATCATGAATACCCTTCAAATATAAAAATTAACTGGTTCTTATATTCATTGATACAGGTTTTTCAAAGGGAGAGGCTCAACGGGCATTATGGAGTGTTAGCCTTTGTGATTAGCAATACAATTTCGGCATTGCCCTTTCTGATACTGATAACATTTTCGTCAGGGACTATATGCTATTTCATGGTGCGGCTTCACCCGGGATTTATGCATTACGTCTTCTTTGTTCTTTGTTTATATGCTAGTGTTACCGTTGTTGAGAGTCTCATGATGGCGATTGCTAGTATCATACCAAATTTCCTTATGGGAATTATCGTAGGAGCTGGAATTCAGGTACTGATTTTAAGGTTTTTTTCTTTTTAAATTAAACATATCTTCACTCACTTCTAATAATTCAACTTTTAACAGGGTATTTTCATGCTTGTATCGGGTTATTTTCGTCTCCCAAATGACATCCCAAAGATTTTCTGGAGATACCCCATGTCATACATCAGTTTCCATTTTTGGGCTCTTCAGGTAATTAACTAGTTGTGAATTGTGGGACTAATAATATGCCAGCAAAAGCCACAATCTATATTTAACAGTTTGTACCAATCCTAGGCTAAATTAATATATCCTCTAATTAATGGTCAACATTAACCACCCTATCAAACCAATGAAAGAACTAGTTAAAGAAATATAGTCTAATTTAGTTTTAATTTGGTCTCTAAAGTATGGCATTTTGACAAATATGTAATACAAACCTTCCTCTTGAAAAGCCACTTATATATACTGAGTTTTGTTGGATCTATGTCAAATGAATTGAATATCACATATACATTTGATAATCTCCTAATTATTTAATTCAAAATTGCAGGGACAATATCAAAATGACCTAAAGGGGCTTGTATTTGACAACCAAACACCTGATCTTCCAAAGATACCAGGGGAATACATACTCGAAAACGTGTTCCAAATCGATATCAATCGATCAAAGTGGGTAGACTTGTCGGTGCTATTTGCCATGATTGTAATATACCGCTTGATATTTTTCATTATGATCAAGATAAGTGAGGATGTGACTCCATGGGTAAGAGGTTTCATTGCAAGAAGAAGGTTGCAGAGCAAGGAGAGAATACGAAACGGGTCGTCAGATATCGGGCGAACACCTTCACTGAGAGCTTATGTGGTTGAGCATCCACCAATCAATGATACAAATGATAGATGATATATATATATATATATATATATATATATGATCTTAAAGCTTCACATATTTGGTTATGTGGCACTTTTGTATACATTGCCTTAGTGAAATTTCCATTTGCCTTTTTCTGTTTTATTTGTTTTGTTTTTTAACATATATCACATGAAAAATATGAGACTAAGATCGATACATTGTTTTACTTAACCTAAAGTTCTTAAAGAGTTTAGGGGGGGGGGGGGGGGGGGGGGGGGGGGGCGTTGTTGTTGCTTAATTAAGTAATAGCTTTTCTATAAAAATGTTACAGTGTGAACTATGATTATTGTAATTCTCTTTTATATCAATCTTTATTCCTTCAAATTTAAAATTTGGATTTTTTTTGCCACATCTTTTGTAATTTGTTTACTTCATTTTAGAGTGTTTTCATTCCAACAATTTCTATGACTTCGCTCATGTGACAAAAAAATAATTTTAAATTAATAAAAAAACAGTTTTTGAGTTATTATTATAAAAAAAACTTACAGATAAATTAAATATGTGCATTTAAATTTTTTCTTTTATATTTTTGTTAAATAAAATAGATATAACAAATTCTGCTAGAGTGTATATCTATTGACAATGCATTTTACACATCTGTTCATGGTTTTGAGTGAGTCTATGGTACTATGCATAGCACAGATTGGTCCGTACTACGGATCAATATTTTCGTTTTCAAAATCCTAACGGTCGACTCGAACCGTTCAACATGATTTCCATATGCATGAGAATATACTTGTGGGCAAAATTTTCTATTTTTTAGAAAAAATTTACTATTTTTTTAGATAGGTAGAAAATCACTGTTTTTGGATGATCTAGAATTTTGAGATCAAGTGATTTTCTACTAATCTTAAAATATAGTAAAAAAATTCGAAAAAATATAAAATTTAGTACATATTCATCTGGGGATCACGTTGTACGGTTCGAAAAAATATAAAATTTAGTACATCTTCTAGTTATACTTCGTATTCTTCTAGTTGTATTTCACTTCTTCTAGTAGTCTTTCACCTTGTACTGGTTGTCTTTCTTGTTCTACTAGTTGGCATTGATAATCTACTACATGTTGTATTTCACATTCTTCTAGTTGTCTTTCATGTTATACTTGTTGTTTTCGTCTACTACAGGTTATATTTCATCTTCTTCTTGTTGTATTTCATTTTATACTGTTTGATTTTCATGTTCTATTGATTTTCTTTCGTATACTACAGGTAGTATTTCATCATCTTCTAGTTGTACTACATATTCTTCTAGTTGTATTTCATCTTCTTCTAATAGTCTTTCACCTTGTACTGGTTGTCTTTTTTGTTCTACTAGTTGGCATTGATAATCTACTACATTGTTCGCGCGAAAGCGCAACGCAAGTTTCGGTACGCTTGAGGGCGTACCTTTTAAAACCGCGTTTACACTTCACGAGTAAGGGTCGCAAGTGCACAACCCCTATCGAGTAGTATAATCGGGTATCGATCCACAGGGACGGGCAATTACTAGGTTAGAATCTACCAAACTCAATTAAAAACTAGAAGTGAGAAGGTTTTGGTTTGGTATTTAAGTTCCTAA
Source organism: Carex myosuroides (assembly GCA_028015225.1). NCBI lineage: Eukaryota > Viridiplantae > Streptophyta > Magnoliopsida > Poales > Cyperaceae > Carex > Carex myosuroides. Next base: position 7,088,923 of record CM051479.1, read on the forward strand.
AAAGGTCAATTCAAGCAATTCAAACAATGTAATAAAATGCTAGAAGAAATGTAAATTGTGTTTTGATTATGGATAAAAGGCATTTCCAGGGTTTCAGATTTCATCTGTGATCTGCCTCTAGTGGTACGGCCCGTACCAAGTTGGTACGGCTAGGCCGTACTCCACTTGGTAAGGCAAGGCCGCACCACTCTGGTAAGACCCGTACTGGCTTGCCAGAACAGAGCTTACCAGTTCGAGTTGATGCATTCCTTGCTGGTACCTTGTGCTAAACTCTTTAGAAAGGTTCAATTGACCATACCTAAGGTTCCTAAGCCTCAACCGTCGTGTGTTGGATCAAGATTTAGGTTGGAATGCAATTGATTGTCTTTTAGGGATTTCTACACCTCAATTCTCATGTGTTGGTACAGATCTACCCTAGCTGGTTGATTGGAGACCTAAGGCACCCTCTAATCTGTCGATTAGAGGAGAATTCAACCTCTCGGCTTCAATTCGAACAAGTCTACCCTAAACAATTGATTTGGTTGAGAGATTGAGATGATCACATGACCTTGATAGGTTTGATCTAGACCTAGAGGTTCATCATACACAATCACAGCAATCAAAGCAAGAGATGGCAAAGAAAATCACAATCAATCAATCAAAAGAGTTCATACAAGATACAAGTCAAAGAAAGTCAAAGCAAATCAAGAATCCATCTCTAAACCCTAGAAACTGAAATAACTACTCACAGCACATGATCTGATCTAAAAATACAATAAAAGGGATAGAGAAAGCCATGGATCGAAGGGATCGAGAGGAGGAAGCTTTATCCGTCGAGTTTCGCCTCTTTCCTCTTCCTTCCTTCTTGCTCCTAGCTCCTTAGCTCTCTTTCTCTCTCTTAATGTGCTCTCAATTAGATCTGGAATGGAATGACTGTCGAAATTGGAGAGTTCCTCGCTTTAAATAGCCTCTGCCAAGATTTGAATCTGTCAGGCCGCCTTTAGGTACGGCCCGTACCAAAGTGGTACGGCCTGGCCGTACCAGGCGTGATGAGCTGAAATCGGCTAAGTCCGGTAAGACCCGTACCAAACCTGGTAAGGGCCGTACCAGGTCATCCTAAATCGTCGTTTCTTCGTGTGTTTTGCTCCAAGCCTGCAGAAAACAAACAAACACCCAGCAGTACCAAATTCTAAAGATATATCGATGAAATGCACATGATTCTGGTGAATTAGGGCACGAATCTGGTACTAAAACAGGCCTAAAATAGACTAAATATGCGAGGTATCAAATTCCCCCAAGCTGAACCTTTGCTTTTCCTCAAGCAAAAAGTTTCAAACTCGGGTAAAAGTGCTAGACAACTAAATCTAAATGCGGATACAAGTCTAAATGTGAAAACTTACATGAAATAAAAGAACGCAAGAATCTTTTTGCTATGATTCGGACTTCCCTTGGTCAATTGTGATTCACCTCACAAATTGATTAATAAAACCTCAAACTCTAAATGTTTCAAGTCTTGCAAAGTTGATTACTCGAATTTATCGATTTATCATTCTTTCACTAAACTATGCCTTCGTTTGTAGAGATTTTCCCTTTTTGGCACCCCCAAGCTTGAATCAAGCTTAGGTCAGAAAGTTGCGGACTTCGTGTGTTGATATGTGCAAAAATTTTATTTTTTTCATTTCTAATTGGGAGACGAGCTCAAAGGCGCCCATTCAAGGCTTATTGCCAGTACTCTTATGTTCTCCATCTTTTCATCTTTTTTTTTCTTTCTTTCTTTTTTTCTTTTTTTTCTTTTTTTCGCACATACCATGAATACACACATCCACTAGTGTTCATTCACACCAACGGATATCCCAACTTTTCTTTATTTGAAATCCCTATTTCCACATTTGAAAGGCACAATTCGGTTTCTAAATGCTATCTCGACATTCAAGTTTCCAATTTTACAAATCTCAAACCATTTGTTCGTAATCAGTTTTGTTTGGTCAATTATGAGGTTAGTTCTAATTTCCCAAGGTCATCCAACTCACAAACAAAAGTTTTCAAACAAGTCCCTAATCCTAGCAATCACACAAATTTATCACCTAAATGCAAAATTTTTGAAAAAGAAACATGTCTAAATGCAGATACAATTTTCTTCTATTCCACCCCCCCAAGCTTGAATGAAGCATTGTCCTCAATGCTTGAATCTACACAAGGCAAAAGTAAATAGAAGAAAATATGGAAACTTACTAGATGGTGAGCGAGGGATGAAGCGGGGGCGTCTCACTGGTTGGTGGGAGGTGGATCAGGTGGCACTGGTGGGAGCACCCACTTCTGAGGTACACGGACCATGCGATCACACTCTTGCATCAGAAGAATCCGCAAGATTTCTTTCAAGTCCTTGATCAAGCACCTGATCGCGCTTTTGTGAGTTTCCAATTTCTCCAAGAGCGTAGCAGTCCGATCGGGTTCAAGATCTGCACTTATGATCACAGGACAACATCTATCTGGGTCTAGAAACTCATACCTGAGGTGAGCTGCTGGAGGCTTGAGCTCAGGAGTCAGCCGCTCTGTCTGGGTCTTGACGCGGGTCGCATCAAGTGGCGTGCGGGTCGCATCAAGTGAAATGGCATCGCGTGCTAACCAATCCGACTCGCGTCCTTCGGTTTCCAGGTCCTCAGACCACGGCATGCGGGTCGCATCGGGTGGCGTGCGGGTCGCATCCACATGCTCTTCAGGTGGAGATGCGGGTCGACTTGGCTCAATGCGACCTGGGGCCACATGTTCTTCCGTGGGTGACGCGGGTCGTGTCTCAATGATGCGGGTCGCGTCAGGTTCTTCCAGGATGTCAGCCTCCTTCAACGCGGCCCGCGTGTCAGTTACGCAGCCCGCGTTCACATGTTCTTCAGGTGGTGATGCGGGGCGCATGTCCTTGATGCGGCCCGTGTGCAGTGCAGTCTGGTTTGTTGGCTGAGCTAGTCCTTCGCATTCTGGCTGAGGTGGTAGCTTTCCAGGTTGAGGTTGGCGTGAGGCGGCCATGTGGCTCAACTTCTCCAACAACTTGTTTTGAGCGGCCATTTGTGTGGACATGTTTTGCATCTGTTCCCACATCATCTGGTTTATCTTCCCTTGCTCGTGTATGAATTCGATCTCAGCGGGATCAATGTACGGCTCGGGTGGATCGGGTTGGAATACGCAATTGATCGAGTTATCAAACGGTGCTGTGTCGTAGCAATAGCCATCCTGCTCTTGTTCCTCATCCCAATCAGCCAGTGGGCAATACTCGTAAGAGTGTCTCCTGTCCCCACACATGGCACATGGCTGTGGTTGCTGGTTTCTGGCTGCCCTCACGCTCATTTTGATTGAATACCTCTCAATGGCCTCCTCTAGCTTGGCAGCTTCGGCATATAGAGCTGCGATCTGATCAGCTTTGGATCGGCCGCCTCCTCCAGCTTGAAAATTGTCGCGGCCATACCAATGTCAGTCTGTCGCCATGTACATCTTGAGCTCCTCAGATGGTGATCGCTAACCTCAAGCCAGAATGTTCCTGAAAAGGGGAAAAGAAAAAGAAAAGAAAAGAAAAGAAAAAGATACAGATTGGTGCGGCCTGGCCGTGCCTGAATCGGTGCGGGTCGGACCAGATTGGTGCGGCCTGGCCGTGCCTGAATTGGTACGGGCCGTACCAGAGGGTGGCTGAGCAGTCTCGGCTGAGTCTGGAGGAGTTTGATCGAACAGTGGGCCCTTGCTTCTCAGATTATATTTCAACCTGTATTTGCCTGCAGGGGGGGTTCAAAAGCCAATTTTTTAGTGATTTTGAATAAGAAAAAGCAAGAAAGATATAAGATAAAATCTAGATTAACTAAGTAAGGTAAAATCTAACTAGGCAATTGGTTACCGTCCCCGGCAACGGCGCCAAAAACTTGTTCGCGCGAAAGCGCAACGCAAGTTTCGGTACGCTTGAGGGCGTACCTTTTAAAACCGCGTTTACACTTCACGAGTAAGGGTCGCAAGTGCACAACCCCTATCGAGTAGTATAATCGGGTATCGATCCACAGGGACGGGCAATTACTAGGTTAGAATCTACCAAACTCAATTAAAAACTAGAAGTGAGAAGGTTTTGGTTTGGTATTTAAGTTCCTAAAAAGGTCAATTCAAGCAATTCAAACAATGTAATAAAATGCTAGAAGAAATGTAAATTGTGTTTTGATTATGGATAAAAGGCATTTCCAGGGTTTCAGATTTCATCTGTGATCTGCCTCTAGTGGTACGGCCCGTACCAAGTTGGTACGGCTAGGCCGTACTCCACTTGGTAAGGCAAGGCCGCACCACTCTGGTAAGACCCGTACTGGCTTGCCAGAACAGAGCTTACCAGTTCGAGTTGATGCATTCCTTGCTGGTACCTTGTGCTAAACTCTTTAGAAAGGTTCAATTGACCATACCTAAGGTTCCTAAGCCTCAACCGTCGTGTGTTGGATCAAGATTTAGGTTGGAATGCAATTGATTGTCTTTTAGGGATTTCTACACCTCAATTCTCATGTGTTGGTACAGATCTACCCTAGCTGGTTGATTGGAGACCTAAGGCACCCTCTAATCTGTCGATTAGAGGAGAATTCAACCTCTCGGCTTCAATTCGAACAAGTCTACCCTAAACAATTGATTTGGTTGAGAGATTGAGATGATCACATGACCTTGATAGGTTTGATCTAGACCTAGAGGTTCATCATACACAATCACAGCAATCAAAGCAAGAGATGGCAAAGAAAATCACAATCAATCAATCAAAAGAGTTCATACAAGATACAAGTCAAAGAAAGTCAAAGCAAATCAAGAATCCATCTCTAAACCCTAGAAACTGAAATAACTACTCACAGCACATGATCTGATCTAAAAATACAATAAAAGGGATAGAGAAAGCCATGGATCGAAGGGATCGAGAGGAGGAAGCTTTATCCGTCGAGTTTCGCCTCTTTCCTCTTCCTTCCTTCTTGCTCCTAGCTCCTTAGCTCTCTTTCTCTCTCTTAATGTGCTCTCAATTAGATCTGGAATGGAATGACTGTCGAAATTGGAGAGTTCCTCGCTTTAAATAGCCTCTGCCAAGATTTGAATCTGTCAGGCCGCCTTTAGGTACGGCCCGTACCAAAGTGGTACGGCCTGGCCGTACCAGGCGTGATGAGCTGAAATCGGCTAAGTCCGGTAAGACCCGTACCAAACCTGGTAAGGGCCGTACCAGGTCATCCCAAATCGTCGTTTCTTCATGTGTTTTGCTCCAAGCCTGCAGAAAACAAACAAACACCCAGCAGTACCAAATTCTAAAGATATATCGATGAAATGCACATGATTCTGGTGAATTAGGGCACGAATCTGGTACTAAAACAGGCCTAAAATAGACTAAATATGCGAGGTATCATACATGTTGTATTTCATAATCTTTTAGTTGTCTTTCATGTTATACTTGTTGTTTTTGTCTACTACAGGTTGTATTTCATCTTCTTTTAGTTGTATTTTATTTTCTATTGGCTGGTTTTCATGTTCTACTGGTTGTGTTTCGTCTGCTACAGGTTGTATTTTATCATCTTCTAGTTGTCCGTCATCTTCTTCTAGTAGTATTTCACCTTGTACTGGTTGACTTTCTTGTTCTACTAGTTGGTATTTATAATCTACTACATGTTGTATTTCATCTTCTTCTAGTTGTCTTTCATGTTCTACTTGTTGTTTCTTCTACTACACGTTGTATTTCATCTTCTTGTATTGTATTTCATTTTCTATTTGTTGGTTTTCATGTTCTACTGGTTGTCTTTCGTCTACTACTGGTTGTATTCCATCATCTTTTTGTTGTACTACATATTCTTCTAGTTGTATTTCATCTTCTTGTAATAATCTTTCACCTTGTACTTGTTGTCTTTATTGTACTACTAGTTGGCTTTTATCATCTACTACATGTCGTATTTCATCTTTTCTAGTTGTCTTTCATGTTATACTTGTTGTTTTCCTTTACTACAGGATGTATTTCATTTTCTTCTATTGTATTTCATCTTCTTCTTGTTGTATTTCATTTCTACTTATTGTCTTTCATGTTCTACTGGTTACCTTTCGTCTACTACAGGTTGTATTTCATTATCATCAGGTGGTAACATATTCTTCTAGTTGTATTTAATCTTCATCCAGTAATCTTTCACCTTGTACTGGTTGTCTTTATTGTACTACTAGTTGGCTTTTATCATCTAATACATGTTGTATTTCATCTTCTTCTTGTTGTTTTTCATGTTAAACTTGTTGTTTTCGTCTACTACAGGTTGTATTTCATCTTCATCTAGTTGTATTTTATTATCTACTGGTTGGTTTTCATGTTCTACTGGTTGTGTTTCGCCTACTACAGGTTCTATTTCATCATCTTCTAGTTGTATTTCATATTCTTCTAGTTGTACTTAATATTCTTCGAGTTGTATTTCATCTTCTTCAAATAGTCTTTCACCTTGTACTTGTTGTCTTTCTTGTTCTCCTAGTGGGAATTAATAATCTACTACATGTTTTATTTCATCTTCTTCTAGTTGTATTTCATTTCTACTATTCTACTGGTTGCCTTTCGTCTACTACAAGTTGTATTTCATCATCTTCTAGTTGTACTACATATTCTTCTAGTTGTATTTCATCTTCTTCGTGTAGTTTTTCACCTTGTACTGTTTGTCTTTCGTGTACTGATAGTTGGCTATTATCGTGCAATATATGTTGTATTTCACCTTCTAATAGTTATTTTTCATGTTTTACTTGTTGTTTCGCCTACTACAGGTTGCATTTCATCTTCTTCTAGTTGTATTTTATTTTCTATTGGTTGGTTTTCATGATCTACTGGTTGTCTTTCGTCTACTACAAGTTGTATTTCATCATTTTCTAGTTGTACTACATATTCTTCTAGTTGTATTTCATCTTCTTCTAGTAATCTTTCATCTTGTACTGTACTACTAGTTGGTTTTTATCATCTACTACATGTCGTATTTCATCTTCTTGTAGTTTTCTTTCATGTTATTCTTATTGTTTTCGTCTACTACAGGTTGTATTTCATCTTCTTCTAATTGTATTTAATCTTCTTCTTGTTATATTTCATGTTCTACTGGATAGTTACAATCTTACACCGTACATGTCAGTTCTGTACCAGTACAGTACAGAACCTATACCAGATGGTACCAGTAGTTAATGACTCATAAAAATTGTACTGTGCAATGTCGTTCTAAGACTAGTTAGACACATTACCAGTACAAACCAATTAAACCAGTATCATACAGACTGGTTACATGTTACATGATCAATTGAATTGATAGTAAAGAGAAGGACAAGGGCATATATGTAACTATTACAAGGAACAGGAATATAATGAAAAAAGACAGGGTTGATAGTGAAAAATACAGAACCTGTACCAGTTTGACAATTGAAAAAATGAGGCTTAAAATTCAATTCAGGACAAATATTTACAAAAGAATTCAACTTTATGACATACAGTTGCAGTATGCTCATTCTTAACCTGTGCTTGGTAAATACAAAATTTAGAGAAATCCCAAGGGCATACATGTAAATTACAAGAGACACAAGTCTGTCAACAAAGGTCAATCACAATCCTTGCACAAGTCTGAAATTGGCAGGAGTAACCGGTTTTCAGAATTGGGATTATACAATATATATGCTTGAGTTTCTACAAAACCGGTTTTCAGAAAAAGAATAGAAGGCAAAAAGAACTCATTTAAGGTACGAGTTACTCGAACTGAGCAATTGAGTGCCACTTAAACCCAACTAAACCTTCAAATTTGTACTTGATCCATTTACCACTAATTAGTCTCAATTTAGTATGAAGTTTCTTTTTAAACAAACAGTAAGATGCCCAATAAAAGGCAGAAAGAAAAAAGGGGAAATAGTTGGTCACACTGGTAAACAACTATAGACAAACAAAGAATTACTGTTATGCCCCTAGATATCAGATCTCAGAATTAAGGTGATCTAACCAAAGGGTTGAAATGTGAGTAGTATATTATTGACAAAAATAAGGGTTGAAATGTGATCATAATTATTGATAAAAAGAAGGGTTTATGAGAAACAAACCAAAGCATCAAAGATTCAAAGTGACAAAGTGTTGGTCCCTTGTTCCTGCTTCTATCCCATTCGCTAATTTCTCCACTAGCTACAAACCAAAATTGAATGCAATAACATACAGTTGCAGTATGCTTGGTAAATATAAAATTCATCTATTCTTCTTATATTTTGGTATTCAGGAAGTAAAATTCTTAATCCAGATATGGGTTGCGATTTGGTTGGAATTTCGAATGTGACTGAATTAAGGGGGCTTTTAGAAAAATCACTATTGTTTTATTTGAGTACAGTACAAGTATATTCCAGACCTCTTGCTTTTTGTAAAGTAACATTTGGAGAAGTTCCTTTGTTCTGCATCACAACAAGCTCATCCCTTTGTAATTTGTTTTCAGAGAATGAAAAGATGCATTAATTATCCAAATGCAAAATTGTTCAAAAATGGAAAAAATTACCAGTATATCTCTTTACACAAACCAAGTTGATTTTACCAGTCGGGCTGGTATTTGGGCAAGTTGATTTTACCAGTCGGAATGCGATTGAGGGACTCGACACCAATTTTTCACAGAAAACGGGGGAAAAGAGAGAGAAGAGAAGAGAACTGATTGAGGGAAACTGAGTGTAACCAACCTGGTAGAAGAAGCGGTGGAAGAGGAAACGAGCGAAAAAGGCGTGCCTCTAGGTTAGTAACCCAGAAGCGTGACATGCGGTGCGATGGAGAAGAGGCGGCGCCATGGAGATAGATCGGTTTGCTAAGTGAGTCAAAGAGGCGGCGCCAGTCTGAGAGAGAAGAGAATATGAGAGACCGATCATTGCTCAACCGGGCTCAACCGGGCTCTCAACGGGCTGCTCATTGTTTATGAATTAAATTTTTGTTCGGTTACTGTTCATGTTTAGCCCGTGACCGGTCCGTACTTTTTATTTTCAATTGAATCTGAACCGGATATTAAACCCATTTATATTACAGCCCGTCCAGACTTTGTCCAGTATTTGTCTAGCCCGGTTGCCCATGGGCAAACCAGTCCAATTAGCAGGCCTAATTCTTCTAGGTGTATTTCATCTTCTTCTAGTTGTACTACATATTCTTCTAGTAGTTTTTCACCTTGTACTGTTAGTCTTTCTTGTACTACTAGTTGGCTTTTCTCGTCTACTATATGTTGTATTTCATCTTCTTCTAGTTGTCTTTCATGTTCTACTAGTTGTTTCGTCTACTACATGTTGTATTTCATATTCTTCTAGTTGTATTTCATTTTCTACTGGTTGTCTTTTATGTTCTACTGGTTGTCTTTCGTCTACTACAGGTTGTATTTCATCATTTTCTAGTTGTACTACATATTCTTCTAGTTATTTTTCATCTTCTTCTAGTAGTCTTTCACCTTGTACTGGTTGTCTTTATTGTATTACTAGTTGGTTTTTATCATCTACTACATGTTGTATTTCATCTTCTTCTAGTTATTTTTCATTCAAGTTGTATTTCATTTTCTACTGGTTGGTTTTCATGTTCTACATGTTGTCTTTCGTCTACTACAGATTGTATTATTTCAGCTTCTTTTAGTTGTATTTCATTTTCTACTGGTTAGTTTTCATGTTCTGCTACATATTCTTCTAATTGTATTTCATCTTCTTCTATTAATCTTTCACTTTGTACCGGTTGTCTTTATTATACTACTAGTTGGTTTTTATCATCTACTACATGTCGTACTTCATCTTCTTCTAGTTGTCTTTCATGTTATACTTGTTGTTTTCGTCTACTACAGGTAGTATTTCATCTTCTTCTATTGTATTTCATTTTCTTCTAGTTGTATTTCATGTTCTACTGATTGTCTTTCATGTTCTACTGGTTACCTTTCTTCTACTACAGGTTGTATTTCATTATGTTCTTGTTGTACTGCATATTCTTCAAGTTGTATTTCATCTTCTTCTAGTAATATTTCACCTTGTACTGGTTGTCTTTATTGTACTAGTTGGCTTTTATCATCTACTACATGTTGTATTTCATCTTCTTCTAGTTGTTTTTCATGTTATACTTGTTGTTTTCGTCTACTACATAATGTATTTCACCTTCTTCTAGTTGTATTTCGTCACACCCCGAGACAACCCGCCACGTATTGCTACGTAAGACGTACACATAACACATACATTATCAATACATCCATAAATGCCACATTTAATTTCACAAATCGAGTCTTACAATAATAACAAAAGTAGTCTAACAGTGGTCATGACAGACATGGTTAGAATACGATAACAACCATGCTTGTTCAAATGTACTAATTTTTCTGGAAAATAAACACAAGACATAAAAGCAAATATAAATGGCATTTAATCTAACATGGATCTTTCCGCTTGCTATTACTCACAACCTTCCTCTGGCGCCTTTTCATCATTACCTGGAACCCATAGAAATATGGAACGGGTGAAAAATTCGAACATTCTCTCAATGCGGGATTCAATTCCAGCCCGGAGTTTGTAAAATCTACTTAATTCTCACAAATATGATATAGATAAAATATAATAAAATAAATACATAAGTATCTCTAATGCAATGCAATCATACATATTAGGAACTGTTATTCACTTTCAAGTTTCAGTTAGTCCATTTTATTTGTCTCACTAGACGACGAATTCATATTCCGCTAGATCTTGACTGTGATAGGGCCGCTTCTGCCTACAATCACGTTTGTGACAGGACCGCTTCCGTCTACAATCAAGTCCGTGGTAGGACCGCATCAGCCTACAATCACATCCGTGACAGGACCGCTTTCGCCTACAGTCACGTTAACGAGGGGTCTAGTCGAACACCGGACCCAATGTATACATCTCGATACGCAAGCATATCGGCCCCTGTTCACTTTAATTATTTGGTCATGTCACGTTCATTCATTTAGCACAGCACGCATGTCATAGTCCTTTGACCAAACGAATAATCATATCTTAATATTTTCTAACAAAGTCAAATGGTTGTTCGAATTCAACATACATAATTCAACTATATGAAAAATAAATGCACACAAAATGATAAGTAATAATTTTACAAATTCCAGGAAACCCGCACTTGTTGTTGTGGGGCAATTCACTCTTGTCTCTATATTTCTCCTTACTTCAGCACTCGGACCTAGACTACAAAACATGATTTCTGAATTAATATTCATGATCACAAAATATTTCTATATGCTACCTTTCCAAAATTTATTAAAATAAATTACATATCATATTATATGATCTCATAAGAAAATTAAGTAAAATTAATATAACATAGTTTCAGATTTTAATAGACCTAAAGAAGTACTTTATTAAAGATTTATATTTTCAGATTATATAATAGAAGGTAGTAATTGTTAAATAAGGAAATTTAATTCCAGATTTTGTAACTTAAAGAAAATATACTCATTTCTAATATTTACTAATAAACAAAATACTTGCTAATAAAGAAAATTTCCATATTTTAATATACTTAAAGCAATACCTATTGACAATTTATGTTTTCAGATTTTAATATACTTATTATTGGCTACTTCTAATTGTCTAGAAATCTAACATAATTTTACTACTATCTTGATATATATATTTGATATTGTTTTTTTAAGGTTTAAAGTCATATATGAAACTTTAAAAGATATATAAAATGAATTGTCTAATGTTTTATATAAATAATAGCGCCTGTCACAATTTAATTATGAAACATATGTTAAATTAATAACACTTGATTCAAGAGATAAGAAATTAAGTATTAATATAATCAACAATTAAATAATAATCTTATGAAATCATAAGACAGATTTTTCAGATTTTATTATAATCGAAAATAATTTCTACTGAAAATGAAAATAATTAACGAACCAAAAATTATTTTACTCAACATAGATCTACTTATTGATTCGGTTCATGAATCTATTATATTATATTTATAAATAACGTAGTCTTGAGTACCTTAATGCAGAATTTTCAAACCAAAGAGACAAATTCAATCAGTTTGGCAACGGGTGCGGTTTGGGAGTCTTCTTCTTTGATCGATGGCTGTGAAGAAAAGAGGAGAGAGAGATGCAGGGAAATAAAATGGGTGAGGTGGCGGGGTTCAAATAGAATAGGGAGTGATTTAAGACAAAATTTACGGTTATTAAAACTTTGAGAAATTAGGGTTTTATTTATAGAGATTATATCAAGGGGTGCGGGGGTTTACAAATTGAGGTGGCGGGGTTTGAACATGGGAGCTGGATTTTAAAATTGGAAGGGTGGCTGTGGGTGGAGTTTATTTAGTTATTTTGGTAGAGAGTGAATATGGATCGCTAAATTAAATTGGGCTGAATCAGGTTCGTTTGATATATATATTAATTTATTTAAATATGTTGTGACCTACTAATTAGAAAAAATGAAATTTAAATTGAGTCGTTTCTCACGTCTATTCTCTCAAGTTACGTGGTGTTACATATTTCATTTTCTACTGGTTGGTTTTCATGTCCAACTAGTTGTCTTTCGTCTACTACAAGTTGTATTTCATCATCTTCTAGTTGTACTTCATATTCTTCTAGTTGTATTTCATCTTCTTCTAGTAGTCTTTCACCTTGCACTTGTCACGTTAAGAAAATTTTATAATAAAATTTTCAATCATTTATTTATTTAGAATGTTTAAAACGGAATCGAAATTTGACCGACGAGCGAGGAATGAGAAATTAAAACACGTTAAATGGGTTTATATTGAATTTTAGAATTTTCGGACCATTGATTCATCCTAGCACGGATCGCGAAGCACCCTCTTTAATAAGCCCTAACCTTGATTCATCCTAGCACGGATCGCGAAGCAAACCCTTTGATAAACCCTAACCCCTCTCTCTTCTCCCTCTCCCTTGTGTGTGGCCGGCCAAAGAGAAAGAAAGAGAAAGAAAGAGAGAGAGAGAGAAGAAAAGAGAGGGAGAGCTCCGAAATCCCGTCGGATTGCGCCACCGTCCGGGAAATCGAGGTTGAAACCGAGAAGGCAGCTGTAAATCTCTCCTAGCCATCCCGTCGGTAATTTCTCTTTTCCCTTCTTCGTTTGAAAATCCGAGATTTCTCGAATCCGCGAGTTGTTCGTTTTAAAACCGAGATTAGTGTTAGAATTGATTGAACTCTAACTCATTTGAGCTTCTTATCTCTCGTTTGCCTATCTTCTACGTGATTTCGTCTTCCATTTTGGATTTTTCCCATTCTAGGGTTTTGATGCCAAATCCCGAATTGACACGCGGCATTGATTGATTAGGTTAGTCCGACCAACTAGACTCGTTCTCGGTAGGGTTATCTCTTGATCGGGAAAGGTTAGAACATGTAATGGTTAAATCGAGGTTTCGACCAAATTAGGGTTACACCAACCGGCCAATCGAATTGATGCGTAAACCAGAATAGCGAACCAGTACAGGAATGAGACCTAATTGAGATGGTATACGTGGAATGTAGGTGTAGGTTCGGTTGAGCAAAGGTTTGCGGGACACTCCGAGACGCCTGGTCGGCAGTCGCGCGGTACGTCTATTGCCAACAGGTGCGGGGTTCTTGGACTTGTTTGATGTTTCATTTTCAGAAATTAAATTGTTTTCGATTGTCATGTTGAATTGCTTGATTGATTGCATAATCGAATTGTTTGAACATATGCATAACTGTATTAAATTAGAACTGATATGTACTGAAATCGCCTTATTGCGGGCCGCAACAACCCCCATTACGGGCCGCAATCAACAGCGTAGCTCAAGATATAGACTGACTGACTCTACTTTGTTGCGGGCCGCAATAAATTCATTGCGGGCCGCAATGAACGTAGCAGAATGAAATACTCTCTGGCTGAGAATGGAGTACTTTGTTGCGGGCCGCAACCACAGCCATTGCGGGCCGCAATAAGGGCCTGGAAAATGCCAAATCAGAGTTGGAAACTTGGGGAATTTAAGTCGCGAGCCGCAATAACCCCATTTCAATCCGAAATGAATATCATAGTTGTATTTGCATGTTGAATGGTATATCGTTTGTTTGTGTTCTGTTGTTTTGAGAACTACGGTCGAAAGTCCCCAACAATTTATGACTATCTAGGATGGTCGGTAACGTTTCGAAATCAACGCTGGGCGATGACTCGAAACCATGTGCGCATATGAGGATAATTAATCACTGCTGGGCAGTGATTGATTAAGATCAGTCAATGCTGGGCAATGACTGATCGTGACGGAGACTTTGGGTGACTGTGAGGAAACGATGAAATGGTGTCATATCCAGTCTGGGACAGGAATGACAGTTTGGTTTGATGTGTTGTGAATGGACGATTCTGAGCTTATTGCATACGAATTTTCTTTTATCTGATTATGAACCAGACCTTAGTTAATGGTTAAGCCAAAGCACTGCGGATGAGTGTCAGATAAAGGGTCCAGCTGGTGGGCCATCTGTAGGTGTCAGTGACACTGCAGATGTGGGTTGGATAAAGGGTCCATCTCGGTGGGACATCCGTAGGTGCTACCAGCTGTAATAAACTGAGTTAAGCCAAAAACGCGTGTGTTTGAGATTCATCTTGGAAATTCCGTAACTTGTATTTCATTTGGAAAATTGTTGTCGATCATATGTACTCGCTTTATTTATGAATATGCACATGTCTGAACTGCTTTTGTATGGTTTCATTTCTGAATATAGATTTTGATTGCAAGTCCAATAATCTAAACTGTGGCAAATTTCGCACTGAGAATTCGTTCTCACCCCCACTCTTGGGTTATTTTACAGGATTTGAGGCGTCGGGTTCTGGAGAGGCACGCGAGTTGTAGACCCTTGGTAGTTACTTCTGCATGGCCTAATCTACCTTTTTTTGTATAGTCTAGGGTTAGGCCTGATGGTTAGTATCTGTATGAGATACTTTTATTGTATTATACTTTGACTAGACCGTGTACCCTTATCTATGGATTGATATATATATATATATATATATATATACATAGGGATGTGCTTGATAGTAGTTAATGATGCATATTTAGATTTAACGGGTACTAGCCTTGTAAACATACACGATTTGTATGTTTACGGCAGGGAACTGTTACGAGCCGTGGCTGCGGGGTGTGACAGCACTTGTTGTCCTTCTTGTTCTCCAAGTTGGAATTGATAATCTACTACATGTTGTATTTCATCTTCTTCTAGTTGTATTTCATTTTCTACAGGTTGGTTTTCATGTTCTACTGGCTGTCTTTCGTCTACTACAGGTTGTATTTCATCATCTTTTAGTTGTACTACATATTCTTCTAGTTGTATTTCATCTTCTTCTAGTAATCTTTCATCTTGTACTTGTTGTCCTAGTTGGAATTAATAATCTACTACATGTTTTATTTCATCTTCTTCTAGTTGTATTTCATTTTCTACTGGTTGGTTTTCATGTTCTACTGGTTGTCTTTCGTCTACTACAGGTTGTATTTCATCATCTTCTAGTTGTACTACATATTCTTCTAGTTGTATTTCATATTCTTCTTGTAGTTTTTCACCTTGTACTGTTTGTTTTTCGTGTACTACTAGTTGGCTATTATAGTCTACTATATGTTGAATTTCATCTTCTTCTAGTTGTCCTCCATGTTATACTTGTTGTTTTCGTCTACTACTGGTTGTATTTCATCTTCATCTAGTTCTATTTCATTTTCTACTTGTTGGTTTTCATTTTCTGTTGATTGTCTTTCCAGTTCTAATGGTTACCTTTCGTCTACTACAGGTTGTATTTCACTATCTTCTAGTTGTACTACATATTTTTCTAGTTGTATTTCATCTTCTTCTAGTAATCTTTCACCTTGTACTGGTTGTCTTAATTGTACTACTAGTTGGCTATTATCATATACTACATGTTTCATGTTATACTTATTGTTTTTGTCTACTACAGTTCTTCTAGTTGTATTTTATTTCTACTGGTTGGTTTTCATGTTCTACAGGTAGTCTTTCGTCTACTACAGGTTGTATTTCATCATTTTCTAGTTGTACTTCATTTTTTTCTAGTAGTATCTTCTTCTAATAGTATTTCACATTGTATTGGTTGTCTTTCTTGTTGTACTAGTTGGCATTGATAATCTACTACATGTTGTATTTCATATTCTTCTAGTTGTCTTTCATGCTACACTTGTTGTTTTCGTATACTACAGGTTGTATTTCAGCTTCTTCTAGTTGTATTTCATTTTCTACTGGTTGATTTTCATGTTCTGCTGGTTGTCTTTCCTGTTCTACTAGTTACCTTTCGTCAACTACAAGATGTATTTCATTATCTTCTAGTTGTACATATTCTTCATGTTGTATTTCATCTATTTCTAGTAATTTTTTACCTTGTACTGGTTCTCTTTATTGTACTACTAGTTGGCTTTTATCATCTACTACATGTTGTATTTCATCTTCTTCTAGTTGTTTTTCATAACTATTTGTTATTTTTGTCTACTACAGGTCGTATTTCATCTTCTTCTAAGTTGTATTTCATTTTCTACTGGTTGGTTTCATGTTCTACAGGTTGTCTTTCGTCTATTTCATCATCATCTAGTTGTAATTCATATTGTTTCTGTTGTATTTCATCTTCTTCTAAGTAGTCTTTCACCTGGTACTGGTGGTCTTTCTTGTTCTACTAGTTGGCATTGATAATCTACTTCAAGTTGTATTTCATATTCTTCTAGTTGTCTTTCATGTTATACTTGTTGTTTTCGTCTACTACAGGTTGTATTTCATCTTTTTCTTATTGTATTTCATTTTCTACTGGTTGGTTTAATGTTCTATTGGTTTTCTTTCATCTACTACAGGCGTATTTCATCATCTTCTAGTTGTACTCCATATTCTTCTAGTTGTATTTCATCTTCTTCTAGTAGTCTTTCACTTTGTATTGGTTGTCTTTCTTGTTCTACTAGTTGGCATTGATAATCTACTACATGTTGTATTTCATCTTCTTCTAGTTGTCTTTCTTGTTATACTTGTTGTTTTCGTCTACAATAGGTTGTATTTCATCTTCTTCTAGTTGTATTTAATTTTCTAATGGTTGGTTTTCATGTTCTACGGATTGTCTTTCGTTTACTAATGGTTGTATTTCATCATTTCCTAGTTGTACTTCATATTCTTCTAGTTGTATTTCATCTTCTTCTAGTAGTCTTTCACTTTGTACTGGTTGTCTTTCTTGTTCTACTAGTTGGCATTGATAATCTACTACATGTTGTATTTTATATTATTCTAGTTGTCTTTCATGTTATACTTGTTATTTTCGTCTACTATAGGTTGTATTTCATCTTCCTCTAGTTGTATTTAATTTTCTAATGGTTGGTTTTCATGTTCTACAGGTTGTCCTTCGTTTACTAATTGTTGTATTTCGTCATTTCCTAGTTGTACTTCATATTCTTCAAGTTGTATTTCATCTTCTTCTAGTAGTCTTTCACCTTGTACTGGTTCATAGTAGTCTTTATTGTTCTACAAGTTGGCATTTATAATCTATTACATGTTTTATGTTATCTTCTTCTAGTTGTATTTCTTGTTCTACATGTTGTTTCGTGTACTACACGCTGTATTTCATTTTCTTATAGTTGTATTTCAATTTCTATTGGTTGGTTTTCATGTTCTACTGGTTGTCAGTCATCTACTACAGGTTGTATTTCATCATCTTCTAGTTGTACTTCATATATACTTCTAGTTGTATTTCATATTCTTCTAGTACTCTTTCACCTTGTAGTGGTTGACTTTCATGTTCTACTAGTTGGCATTTATAATCTATTACATGTCGTATTTCATCTTCGTCTAGTTGTCTTTCTTGTTCTACTTGTTGTTTCGTCTACTACAGGTTGTATTTCATCTTCTTCTAGTTGTACTACATATTCATTTAGTTGTAGATCATCTTTTTCTAGTAATCTTTCACCTTGTACTGGTTGTCTTTATTGTACTACTTGTTGGCTTTTATCATCTACTACATATTTTATTTCATCTCCTTCTAGTTGTTTTTCATGTTCTACTTGTTATTTTCGTCTACTACATGTTGTATTTCATCTTCTTCTAGTTGTATTTCATTTTCTATTGGTTGGTTTTCATGTTTTTCTGGTTGTCTTTCGTCTACTACAGGTTGTATTTCATCAGCTTCTAGTTGTACTACATATTTTTCTAGTTATATTTCATCTTCTTCTAGTAATCTTTCACCTTGTATTGATTGTGTTTATTGTACTACTAGTTGGCTTTTATCATCTACTACATGTTTCATGTTATACTTATTGTTTTCGTCTACTACAGGTTATATTTCATCTTCTTCTAATTGTATTTCATTTTCTACTGGTTGGTTTTCATGTTCTACAGGTAGTCTACTACAGGTTGTATTTCCTCGTCTTCTAGATGTACTTCATTTTTGTCTACTTGTATTTCATCTTCTTCTAGTAGTATTTCACCTTGAACTGGTTGTCTTTCTTGTTCTACTAGTTGGCTTTTATCATCGACTGTATGTTGTATTTCATATTCTTCTAGTTGTCTTTCATTCTACACTTGTTGTTTTCGTCTACTACAGGTTGTATTTCAGCTTGTTCTAGTTGTATTTCATTTTCTACTGGTTGATTTTCATGATTTGCTGGTTGTCCTTCTCGTTCTACTGTTAACCTTTCGTCTACTACATGATGTATTTCATTATCAGAAAGTTGTACTACATATTCTTCTAGTTGTATTTCATCTTCTTCTAGTAATTTTTCACCTTGTACTGGTTGTCTTTATTGTACTACTAGTTGGCTTTTATCATGTACTACATATTGTATTGCATCTTCTTCTAGTTGTTTTTCATGTTATACTTATTATTTTTGTCTACTACAGGTTGTATTTCATTTTCTACTTGTTGGATTTCATGTTCTACAGGTTGTCTTTCGTCTACTAAAGGTTGTATTTCATCATCTTCTAGTTGTACTTCATATTCTTCATGTTGTATTTCATCTTCTTTTAGTAGTCTTTCACTTTGTACTGGTTGTCTTTCTTGTTCTACTAGTTGGCATTGATAATCTACTATTGTATTTCATATTCTTCTAGTTGTCTTTCATGTTATACTTGTTGTTTTCGTCTACTACAGGTTGTATTTCATCTTCTTGTTGTTGTATTTCATTTTCTACTGGTTGGTTTCATGTTCTATTGGTTTTCTTTCGTCTACTACAGGTTGTATTTCATCATCTTCTAGTTGTACTCCATATTCTTCTAGTTATATTTCATCTTCTTCTGTCTTCACTTTGTACTGGTTGTCTTTCTTGTTCTACTAGTTGGCATTGATAATCTACTACATGTTGTATTTCATATTCTTCTAGTTGACTTTCATGTTATACTTGTTGTTTTCGTCTACTATAGGTTGTATTTCATCTTCTTCTAGTTGTATTTAATTTTCTAATGATTGGTTTTCATGTTCTACTGGTTGTGTTTCTTCTAGTTGTATTTCTCATCTTCTTGTTGTACTACATATTCTTCTAGTTGTATTTCATCTTCTTCTAGTAATCTTTCACCTTGTACCAGTTGTCTTTATTATACTACTAGTTGGCTTTTATCATCTACTACATGTCAGATTTCATCTTCTTCTAATTGTCTTTCATGTTATAGTTGTCGTTTTGGTCTACTACAGGTTGTATTTCATCTTCTTCTAGTTGTACTTCATTTTCTACTGGTTGGTTTTCATGTTCTACTGGTTGTCTTTCGTCTTCTACAGGTTGCATTTCATTATCTTCTAGTTGGACTTCGTATTCTTCTAGTTGTATTTCATCTTCTTCTAGTTATCCTTCACCTTGTACAGGCTGTCTTTATTGTACTACTAGTTGGCTTTTATCATCTACTACATGTTGTATTTCATCTTCTTCTAGTTGTTTTTCTTGCTATAGTTGTTGTTTTCGACTACTACAGGTTGTATTTCATCTTCTTCTAGTTGTATTTCATTTTGTTTCGGTTGGTTTTCTTGTTCTATTTGTTGTCTTTCGTTTACTACATGTTGTATTTCATCATCTTCTAGTTGTATTTCATCTTCTTCTAGTTGTTTTTCACCTTGTACCGGTTGTGCTCCTTGTTCTACTAGTTGGCATTTCTAATCTACTACATGTTGTATTTATAATCTTCTAGTTGTATTTCATGTTCTACTTGTCTACGACACGTTGTATTTCATCTTCTTCTTGATGTATTTCATTTTATATTTGTTGGTTTTCATGTTCTACTGGTTGTCTTTCGTCTAATACGGGTTGTATCTTATCATGTTCTTGTTGTACTACATATTCTTCTAGTTGTATTTCATCTTCTTCGAGTTATCTTTCACCTTGTACCGGTTGTCTTTATTGTACTACTAGTTGGCTTTTATCATCTACTACTTGTCTTATTTCATCTTCTTCTAGTTATCTTTCATGTTATAGTTGTTGTTTTTGTCTACTACAGGTTGTGTTTCATCTTCTTCTAGTTGTATTTAATGTGCTACTGATTGTCTTTCATGTTCTACTGGTTACCTTTTGTCTACTACTGGTTGTATTTCTTTATCTTCTAGTTGTACTACATATTCTTCTAGTTGTATTTCATCTTCTTCTAGTAGTCTTTCCCCTAGTACTGGTTTTCTTTTTTGTACTACTACTTAGCTTTTATCATCTACTACATATTGTATTTCATCTTCTTCTGGTTGTCCTTCATGTTCTACTTGTTTGTTTTCATCTACTACAGGTTGTATTTAATCTTCTTCTAGTTGTATTTCATTTTCTACTGGTTGTCTTTCATGTTCTACTGGTTGTTTTTCGTCTTCTACAGGTTGCATTTCATTATCTTCTAGTTGGACTTCGTATTCTTCTAGTTGTATTTCATCTTCTTCTAGTTATCCTTCACCTTGTACAGGCTGTCTTTATTGTACTACTAGTTGGCTTTTATCATCAACTACATGTTGTATTTCATCTTCTTCTAGTTGTTTTTCTTGCTATAGTTGTTGTTTTTGACTACTACAGGTTGTATTTCATCTTCTTCTAGTTGTATTTCATTTTGTTTCGGTTGGTTTTCTTGTTCTATTTGTTGTCTTTCGTTTACTACATGTTGTATTTCATCATCTTCTAGTTGTATTTCATCTTCTTCTAGTTGTTTTTCACCTTGTACCGGTTGTGTTCCTTGTTCTACTAGTTGGCATTTCTAATCTACTACATGTTGTATTTATAATCTTCTAGTTGTATTTCATGTTCTACTTGTCTACGACACGTTGTATTTCATCTTCTTCTTGATGTATATCATTTTATATTTGTTGGTTTTCATGTTCTACTGGTTGTCTATCGTCTAATACGGGTTGTATCTTATCATCTTCTTGTTGTACTACATATTCTTCTAGTTGTATTTCATCTTCTTCGAGTTATCTTTCACCTTGTACCGGTTGTCTTTATTGTACTACTAGTTGGCTTTTATCATCTACTACATGTCTTATTTCATCTTCTTCTAGTTATCTTTCATGTTATAGTTGTTGTTTTTGTCTACTACAGGTTGTGTTTCATCTTCTTCTAGTTGTATTTAATGTTCTACTGATTGTCTTTCATGTTCTACTGGTACCTTTTGTCTACTACTGGTTGTATTTCTTTATCTTCTAGTTGTACTACATATTCTTCTAGTTGTATTTCATCTTCTTCTAGTAGTCTTTCCCCTAGTACTGGTTTTCTTTTTTGTACTACTACTTAGCTTTTATCGTCTACTACATATTGTATTTCATCTTCTTCTGGTTGTCCTTCATGTTCTA
Source organism: Carex myosuroides (assembly GCA_028015225.1). NCBI lineage: Eukaryota > Viridiplantae > Streptophyta > Magnoliopsida > Poales > Cyperaceae > Carex > Carex myosuroides. The sequence continues at coordinate 7,110,635 of CM051479.1, forward strand.
CTTGTTTGTTTTCATCTACTACAGGTTGTATTTAATCTTCTTCTAGTTGTATTTCATTTTCTACTGGTTGTCTTTCATGTTCTACTGGTTGTCTTTCGTCTACTACAGGTTGTATTTCATCATCTTCTAGTTGTACTTCATATTCTTGTAGTTGTATTTCGTCTTCTTCTAGTTGTCTTTCACCTTATAGTGGTTGTCTTTCTTGTTCTACTAGTTGGCATTGATAATCTACTACATGTTGTATTTCATATTCTTCTAGTTGTCGTTCATGTTATGCTTGTTGTTTTCGCCTACTACATGTTGTATTTCATCTTCTTCTATTTGTATTTCATTTTCTACTGGTTGGTTTTCATGTTTTACGGGTTGTCTTTCGTCTACTACAGGTTGTATTTCATCATCTTCTAGTTGTACAACATATTTTTCTAGTGGTATTTTATCTTCTTCTAGTAGTTTATCACCTTTTACTGTTTGTCTTTCTTGTACTACTAGTTGGCTTTTATCGTCTACTATATGTAGTATTTCATCTTCTTTTATTTGTTTTTCATGTTATACTTGTTGTTTTCGTCTACTACAGGTTGTATTTCATCTTCTTCTAGTAGTCTTTCATTTTCTACTTGTTGGTTTTCATAATCTACTAGTTGTCTTTCGTCTACTAAAGGTTGTATTTCATCATATTCTAGTTTTACTTCATATTCTTCTAGTTGTATTTCATCTTCTTCTAGTAGTCTTTCACATTGTACTGGTTGTATTTCTTGTTCTACTTGTTGGCAATGATAATCTACAACATGTCGTATTTCATATTCTTCTAGTTGTCTTTCATGTTATACTTGTTGTTTTTGTCAACTATCGGTTGTATTTCATCTCCTCCTAGTTGTATTTCATTTTCTATTTGTTAGTTTTCATGTTCTACAGGTTGTCTTTCGTCTACTACAGGTTGTATTTCATCATATTCTTCTAGTTGTATTTATCTTCTTCCAGTAATGTTTCACCTTGTACTGATTGTCTTTGTTGTACTACTAGTTGGCTTTTATCATCTACTACATGTCGTATTTCTTATTCTTCTAGTTGTTTTTCATGTTATACTTGTTGTTTTTGTCTACTACATATTGTATTTCATCTTCTTCTAGCTGTATTTCATGTTCTATTGATTGCCTTTCATGTTCTACTGCTTACCTTTCGTCTTCTACTGGTTGTATTTCATTATCTTCTTGTTGTACTACATATTCTTCTAGTTGTATTTCATCTTTTTCTAGTAATCGTTCACCTTGTACTGTCTTTATTGTACTTGTAGTTGGCTTTTATCATCTACTACATGTTGTATTTCATCTTCTTCTAGTTATTTTTCAGGTTATACTTGTTGTTTTTGTCTACTACAGGTTGTATTTCATCTTCTTCTAGTTGTATTTCATTTTCTACTGGTAGGTTTTCATGTTCTACTGATTGTCTTTCGTCTACTAAAGGTTGTATTTCATCATCTTCTAGTTGTACTTCATATTCTTATAGTTGTATTTTATCTTCTTCTAGTTGTCTTTCATTTTCTACTAGTTGGCATTGATAATCTTCTACATGTTGTATTTCATATTCTTCTAGTTGTCTTTCATATTATACTTGTTGTTTTCGTCTACTACATGTTGTATTTCATCTTCTTTTAGTTGTATTTCATTTCTACTGGTTCGTTTTCATGTTCTACTGGTTGTCTTTCGTCTACTACAAGTTATATTTCATCATCTTCTAGTTGTATTTCATCTTCTTCTAGTAGTTTTTCAACTTGTATTGGTTGCCTTTCTTGTACTACTAGTTGGCTTTTATCTTCTTCTAGTTGTATTTCATTTTCTACTGGTTGGTTTTCATCTTCTACTGGTTGTCTTTCGTCTACTACAGGTTTTATTTCATCATCTTCTAGTTGTATTTCATCTTCTTCTGGGGGGGGTTGGTGACATGTGAGCATTGAGAAATTGGAATCATGATTATCCATGGCATTGGCAGGGAATAATCTGATGTTTTGCAATGATGGCAGAACCCCATCAACTTGTATTGGTTGTCTTTCTTGTACTACTAGTTGGCTTTTATCGTCTACTATATGTTGTATTTAATCTTCTTCTAATTGTCTTTCATGTTCTACTTGTTGTTTCGTCTACTACAGGTTGTATTTCATCTTCTTCTAGTTGTATTTCATTTTCTACTTGTTGTCTTTCATGTTATACTGGTTTTCTTTTATCGTCTACTGCATATTGTATTTCATCTTCTTCTGGTTGTCTTTCATGTTCTACTTGTTTGTTTTCATCTACTACAAGTTGTATTTCATCTTCTTCGGGTTGTATTTTATTTTCTACTCGTTGTTTTTCATGTTCTACTGGTTGTCTTTCGTTTACTAATGGTTATATTTCATCACCTTCTAGTTGTACTTCATATTCTTCTAGTTGTATTTCATCTTCTTCTAGTAGTCTTTCACCTTGTACTGGTTGTCTTTCTTGTTCTACTAGTTGTCATTTATAATCTACTACATGTTGTATTTCATCTTCTTCTAGTTGTTTTTCATGTTCTACTTGTTGTTTCGTGTACTACACGTTGTATTTCATCTTCTTCTAGTTGTATTTTATTTTCTATTGGTTGGTTTTCATGTTGTACTGGTTGTCTTTCGTCTAATACAGGTTGTATTTCATCATCTTCTAGTTGTACTACATATTCTTCTAGTTGTATTTCATCTTCTTCTAGTTGTCTTTCATGTCATACTTGTTGTTTTCATATACTACTGGTTGTCTTTCATGTTCTACTGGTTGTCTTTCGTCTACTATAGATTGTATTTCATTATCTTCCAGTTGTACTACATATTCTTCTAGTTATATCCATCTTCTTCTAGTAATCTTTCACCTTGTACTGGTTGTCTTTATTGTACTATTAGTTGGCTTTTATCGTCTACTAAATGTTGTATTTCATCTTCTTCTCGTTGTTTTTCAAGTTATACTTGTTGTTTTCGTCTACTACAGGTTGTATTTCATATTCCTCTAGTTGTATTTCATTTTATACTGGTTGGTTTTCATGTTTTACTGGTTGTCTTTCGTTTACTACAGGTTGTATTTTATCATCTTCTAGTTGTATTTATCTTTTTCTAGTAGTCTTTTACCTTGTACTGGTTGGCATTGATAATCTACTAAATGGTGTATTTCATATTTTCCTAGTTGTCTTTTCATGTTATACTTGTTGTTTTTGTCTACTATGGGTTGTATTTTTATCTTCTTTTAGTTGTAATAATCTTCATATCTGATATAATACCCGTACTCGTATCAATACAACATAGGCTATAACTAATGTCGTCTATTATATGTGCATAAATTTGTCCGTACTAAATCAAATAGATACAACAAATATTTTTCATCAAATTCTGTTGTAAATCAATTTGCAGGGCATTTAGGTGTTTGGTGGTTTTTTTTTTCTGCTACAAATTATAATGCATTTGTAGCAAGTTTGGATGTATATGCTGATATTCTCAATCAATTTAGATTATTTCCTCATCTTAAATTCAACAAAATTGAAATCTAATCTATAACTCATGAATAAGTTTATTCTTTCTATATAAAAAGGATACGAAAAATATTACACATATAATTCTACTTGGATACATTTACAGTCCGTTTGAATGTGTATGTTTTTAATCAATTTAAGCATCATTTGTGATCGTAAAATTATCAAATTTGATGGATCTGCTCTACCTTATGTCTATTACATATGCATAGATTTATTTATGCTAAATTAAATTGGTACAACAAATATTATGCGTAAAATTCTCTTAGAATCATTTACACTGCATTTGGGAGTATCTTTTCATAGTTTTAATCAATTGAGGTCATATTTAAGATTGTAAAATTATCAAAATTGATAGAAAAAAAAAGATTAATTTATGTCTATTATATACAAAATTTATTCATGAGAAATCAAACATATAAACAAATATTATGCACAAAATATTACTAGAATGCATTTACAATTTGGTTGGTTATTATGTCTATGTTTTTAGTAACTAGTTAAGTGCCCACACGTTGCCGTGGGGATTGAAGGTATGTTTTGATCATTTTTTTAAAATATTAGTTTAAGGATTAATAGTATTACAATATTGTAATTTTTAACTTTCAAGAAAATTTTGATGACAATTCAAGGCATCTAACTTGGCAAAAAAAAATGAACTTAATTTTTTATATTTTAGTTACTTCTGTATGAGTGGGTTTGTTCCATTTTGAGAAGTTTATATTTTAGGAGTTACATACTGACACATTCTTTTAGTTATTTTGTTGTGACTATTTTTTCAATTTCTACTTGTTTGTTCTATTGACATTTTAACTATCTCATCAAGTGAAAGTAAGTATAATGTGTCTGAGGTGAGGAATTTGATTTCTGACAATATTTCATATCCAATATTCATAGCAAACGTTGTTTTCTAAGATGCACGTAGAATTTGATTTGGCTCTTTGTTTTTTTAGAATTCATATCACCAAAGGTAGCAGAATATTTCTGTGCAGATTCGGATCACAAAAAATATTAAAGGATTCATTGCTATGTGAATATTGGCTATTTGATGCGATGGTTATTTTTTTTTATGCTAAAAATATAAAAAACGGAATATATCTTGTACATCCAGTACTATTCACTGTAAAAAAGTTGGACATGGATAGAAAATTGAATTTATATACAGTTTGGTACCTGACGTGGTACAATGAAATCCAGACCCAAATAATAACTAACACACACCTAAAAGGTTAGTTCCTGTAGGTTAAACAACCTCAAGGCATAAAAAGTTTCAAATCAAAGTCTAAGAAGTATATAAATAGAAATGAACCAATGCTTTCCATCATCAGCAGATTGTCAAACACTTTATTAGTTTTCAATCTTTACAGAGAAAAAATACTAAAGAAGATGTTAGGTGTTGATGGTTTGAAATATTTATTGAAATATTTTAGGGGATTGGGGCAATGCAGTATAAATACTTGATAAATGATATACAGTATAATGAAAACCATTATAGTGAAAACCCACTGTAATTGACAATTTATCAATATAAATCAAAACACAAATGATATAAAATACAGAAAACTTATCCTAATTCTAATTGACAATTCATCAATATAAGAAGGCCCACATGCAGAGAAACAAAACTTAGTAATTTAGTTAATCACAGACCAGAGAAAAATAGGTAAAGCCCATTGCCGAACCATTAACTTCTACTATTTGCTAAAACACAGAACTCATCGCTTTACAAAATCACCAGCTACATTGACAGCAGGGCCCACTAATCAGAGAAAGTAGCAACAGAGCAAAGTCAAGACATAGGATAAGGTACAACATAAATTGCAGTACAGTACCCTCATTTTTAACTGAGATATTATAACTGGGTCGGGTAGAAATAAAGTAATTTCAATTCAATCCCATCCAACTCGCTGATGTCCTAGCAAAATTATGGATTAAGGTTTGGCTTTTGGAAATTTGTCTTCATACTATTCACAAACCAGTATATACAGATTACAAAATGTCAAGTTAAGAAATGAAATTACAATTGCATTCGCAGTCCAAATTAGAAAAAAGGATTATCTCCATGTGCACATTCAAGAAATAAGATCATGCACTGAGCATCTCGATTGCTTCATTTGTTCGTTAATTTTATTGAATATAAGTTTTCAGTTCTTCTTTCAAATATTCCTACAAAATAACAAACTTGGTTTTCATATACTATAAAAAATTCATCTTTTGCAAGGTCTAATGACTAAAAAAGTTCGAAATCTACTATTGAGAGAAGTATTTTACCAGTCTCTGTTTCAATAAATCAACTGATTTTCTCTCTTACGAGCAAAATATTTCAGGGACTACAACATGTAACATTAAAAATAAATAAATCAATCAAAAGATATTCATAAAAGAGGGAGGCTATGGTACTATGCAGAACACACATTGGTCTGTACTTTGGATCAATATCTTAATTTCCAAAATCAAAATAGTCGATCTAAATGGTTAAACATGATCTCCATATGATAAACTTTTTATATAGGTACAAAATAATTACTTTTGAATCGTCTCGAATCTTTAGATCAAGTAGCTGTCTATCTATCTAAAAAATAGTAAAAAAATCTAAAAAAAAATGTAAATTTTGATTTCGAAGTACATTTTCATATGGTGAGCATGTTGAACAGTTCATATCGACTATTGGACTTTGTAAACAGAGATATTAATCCATAGTATCAACCAATTTACGCTATGCATAGTACCATAGCCTCACTCTTCATAAAATATAACTATATATAAGGGGGTTTAATGCAAAAAACATCATAACAAAGAAATCACTAACCCGGGTCTTTGCGTGCAGTCGATCTTCTCAATCCCTCGTCTTTGCGCCTCAGTCGATCTTCTCAAGGCCTCCTGACCTTCTCTTCTGACACAAGGGCCCTACCTGTCATTAGTTCTAGAAGCTTTACAGTGTATGTGCTGTCCTATCCAGTTTGTTTTGTAATCACTTTCACAACCTCTTTGTGTTTCCAGTGCTGGTGTACACTTCCAATTACTCCGTCATAAACACCTCTCCTCCCTGCCGAAAAAGAGAAAAAAAAATATATATTGTAACACTTAATTGGCTAAATAATTGGACCAATGAGTGAGGCTTGTGGTACTCCATACTACAAATCAATATTTTCGTTTTCAAAGTCAAAATAGTCGATCCGAACCGTTCAACATAATTTCCACATGAAAATATTGTACTTGCAAACTAAAATTTACATTTTTTTAGAATTTTTTTTCCTAGATAGGTATAAAACCACTACTTTTGAATGGTCTAGAATTTAGAAGCAGTGATTTTCAACCTATCTAGAAAAAGAGTAAAAAAATTGATCTACAAGTATATTTTCATACGAAGATCATGTTAAACTGTCTGGCTTGATTGTTTGGACTTTGAAAATAGAGATATTGATCCATAGTACGGACCAATATGCGCAATGCATAGTACGCTAGTCTCACTCAACCCAACTTACTTAAAAAGAAAGACATGCTTTGCCAACACCCTTTCTTCTTTGTTTTTCATATGCTTGTGTGTTTCTTATCAGAGTTAACTATCACAGCAACATTTTCTCATAAATAGTGTGATTTTTCAGACCATGTAATAAATACTTCTCCATCTTAAACCAATTGACCTGAGAGTGCGTCTTTCTTCAGAGAAGTTCTTTATCTGAATTTGCCATCAAAGGCCCTGACAAATTTTTTTTAATTTTGCCATCTCTCTCTGATCACTCTATCTTTTTCCTAAGCTGTTATTGAAATAAAGAAAATATTGAATACATATGATAGACATCAATAAATTTCTTTATTTCAAACATGCAGCTTACATGCCTATGTTTTTGAATCAAATTGGTACTTTTTAGAGGTACTTCCACAATTATGTTCAAATAAAGTCGATACCTCACTTCTCCAAAAGAAAAAAGTAAATAAAATAAATGAATACACATGACTAAGAAGAACAAGAAAAATAGTACAAGCAACATTAATCTAGCTCTCAATAGCCAAATAACCATTTAAATCCCAAATTTTTTAGTGAACAGCTACTTGTCTCTTATTTTTCCATCTATTTATGTTTGATTCATTCGTAAAAATGACCTAAAATAAACAGAAGAGTTGTATAATGAATAGAGAAGAAAAACAAATAGCGACATCAGGAAGAAGGATCATTTGCAAAATAGACCCAGTAGTTTAATACATTTGCAAACAACATAGTATTTATAAGGTCTATATGAAAACCCATTTGGCTGAGAATTCGCACAAAATCCATACAAGAAATTCAGAGCAAATTAGTCATCTTTTGCTGATTTAAGTTGTTATTCACACACAATTAGACATTGATTGATCTTAGTTTGCAAACATGAGAAATGCTGAGGCATTATTTGCAAATACAGTAAAGACATCATGTTAATCTGAAAACTAACCAGCATGTAGCCATCGTTATACAATCCTTTTAACTTCTTAGGGATATTTGGGTACATCAAAGACCATGTGTTGGCACCAGTTCTACATAAAAACATACAAATATTGACAATTAATTTCCACTTTTTGGCAGATAACAAATATTATCCATTTTTGTTGCTAAAGGAAATTACAAGGAAAACAATTTGGCATTGCAATAGTAAATAAAGGTTCGCACTTGTCTAGTTACACATGGAAAATAATTTCCAAGAGCTGGTGCAAATAAAAAAAAAGGTTCGCACTTGTCCAATAGTAAATAAAGGTTCGCACTTGTCTAGTTCGCACCTGTACAGCATGTTTGTACCAGTACCAGTACTGGTACCATTGTTGATCCTCGTACCATCTGCCGGCTGTGTCAATTGCCTTTCTGTTGCGCTTCCTTGATCCGTACCGTGACGTTACCAGTACCGGTACCAGTATCGTGGTTTGCCATGCGAGAATTTGTCAGACCTCTTTGTGGCTGCGTCTCATACCATTTGACTTTGTGGCTGCGACAAGAAACAAAGTTTCCATAAATGTCCTCACAAACAAGAAATATATCATTCACCCCAAAAAGTATTAGATATATTATCTTTAATTATCATTTCCACAGCAATTTATAAGCTAATTGAAAATCTTAGCACTTGTACTTTAGCATGCATTATGACATTTTGAAGCAGGGTGATTGTGAAATTATCTCTAAAATATGTTTCCATGATGAAAAAAATTTAATTAGACTAAAATATGAAGAATTGGCAAACTTGATAAGATGTTGTGATTATTATTTTGGCACCTGCTCCTAAATAATCCAGATGTACCTATCATATATTTTTTCTTTTTAAGGATTGCAAAAATAAACCGATATAAACAATCTCTGGTACTGACAAAACTAGTACAACCGTACAATCAAAGTTGTTAACTTTACCAGTTCTGATACTGATGAAGAAAAAAAGAGAAAAAAGAGAGATAGAAGGGGAAACCTTGCGGATGAGATGAGAACTAATGAGGCCCTTGGCGCTCTAGAGAGGATCATTCAAATTAGCGCCTTTGGCTTCGAGCTCGGTGGCCAATCCATCGTCGATCACGACGCATCCACCCGTCTCTATGAGGAAATCTCGCATCAGAGCCGTCGTCGTTCCCCCTCGTTGAGAGAAGTAAAGAGAGGGGAAAGTCTCTATTAAGAGGATACAAGGTGTTTTAGCCCACCCTGAGAGAGAAGGAGATCGTCACACCTTGCTAATGGTCGTGCTACTGATTTTGAAGCTAGAGAGAGAGATGTGAGAGGCGTAGTGCGGAGTAGCACAGCGGAGGTCACCTTCAGCCTTTGTTGTTGTTGCATCGTCCCGAGCTAGGTGAGAAGAGTCGGTGAGAAAGTCACTGGCATTGGGAAGGAGAAAGAGAAAAAGGAGGAGACCGTGTGGGGAAGGAGAGAAGGAAAAACGTGTCCTCTCTGCATCGGGAAGAAGGAAAGCGCGTTCCGTGCAAGGCAACAGAGAAAAAAAGAGAAAAAAGGTGGAAAAATATGTGGCACTAAGATTATGTATGGCATTGAAACGGTACGTTTTTAATCTGAATTTATATTTCTACATGTTAGATAACATGAAACGAATGCATACAATCGAAATCACTGATTTATGGCTGAGATTGAGATATACTTTTGATGTGTGGCTCAGATTAAATCAATGAACGGCTCAGATCTCCTCTTGACGAATAGAGGATTGGATTCCAAAAAAATATGCGTGATATTTAGTAGTCCTGATTTAGGTTTCAGATAATCAGTTTTTGGTCTAGTGGCAAAAGACAATGTTCTTTGTGTGAGAGGTTGCATGTTTGAAATCCGAATGAGAAATCTCTTATGGATATTAAACATGTTTGGTGGCTTTTCAAATTTTACTCAAAAAGTAATTTAGGTTCCAATTCAGATCGTAAATGCTCAATTGTGCGTCTATTACTTGTGTATATAATTTTTTATGTGCTAAATGAAATTGATATAACATATATTCTACAGAAAATTATGCGAGAATGTATTATACTTATGTATCAATTCTTAAATAGAATTAACTTAATCATGTTTAAAATTCCAAGATTAATAAAAACTTCACTGCAGAGAAGAAATCTAGGTTTCTGTCGCTCTTTGCAGTCTGCGCTAATCTTAAAGCAGCCTTTTAATTAAACGGTGCAGATATAAGATACATAATATACATAATCAATAGTATGCATTAGAGGACACACTTCGCTCTGTTCGGCAACACCCTTGGATGTACCGGAGACGAGTCAGGATCCTCTGCAGTAACTCCAATTTTGAGTTTAGATCCGGACTGTCCGATCAGAATCCAGGCCAATCCGGCTCGAAGTAAGATGCACGGATTTTTTTTAATATTCGTGCCAAAATAAATCTGACGGTACAGATCTAAACTTAAAGTATGAGTTACTTGAGGTATATGAATTCACCGTAGACATGCTCTGAGGGTTATTTGGGCCTATATTAGGCCCAATCTGTAAAAGGAAGTTCATTGAACCGATCTATATTCGCACTTGCTCCAAATTTAGAAATTTCGGTCGTGTATCATTCTGTGAAACTGGGTAAATATTTTAACAGAGCAATTTTAGCTTCATACAGCGCACGAGTCCTATGCAGTGCTATTTAGAGTAGGGCTGCTCATGAGCCGAGTTGAGTCCGAATCGAGGACAACTTGGATTCAACTCGCGAACTCATGAGCCGAGTTGAGTCCGAATCACTAATCCAGTTCCGAGTCAGAAACTCCAATTTGGAATCAACTCGCGAGTAACTCGAGTCGAGGTGAGTCGACTCGTGACTCATAATATAGTACACAGTGAGACAATCTAATTTAATTATAACAAAAGATATATTACATAGTTTACCAAAATAATACACAATTAAAGACAATACAAAATATAATAGCCAATACATAATTAAAAATACACAGTTCTCTTCTCTACTTCTCTTCCTTTTTCTTCTATACTTCTTCTATACCAAATGTATCAATAAAAAAAAAAAAAAACTGTACCAAATGTAAAAATTAGAAATATAAATATTATAATTTGATGTGAGTCAAACCGAGTTGATTCCGAACCGAGTTAGGAGTAATTTGGAATCGACTCATAAATCAACCGAGTCAATAAACTCGAGTCAGTTTTAACTCGAGTTATTAGTGAGTTGAATCCGAATTGATTCCGAACTTGAGTTTCGAGTCGTGAGCTTTTTGTGCACCCCTAATTTAGAGTTTATAGTTCGTTATGCAGTGCTTTTTAGAGTTTATAGTTCGTGCGCTGCATGAAGCCAAAATAACTCTGTTAAATCTTTACCCGTGAAACTTGGTAAAGAGAGAAAAAAAAAAGCCGGTCTACAGACTACAAAAGTAAAAGAGAAACTAAATCCAAAACCTCAAAACAAATTGAAACGAACGTTGTAAAAAACAAGAAGAAGAAGAAAAGAAGAGAGGAATCCCTAAACCTGAATCACTTGAACCATGCTACAAATCCGGCTAAGCAAAGGGTCATCAGCAGACACCGCCGTAGCGGCTGTAGGCGGTGGCGGAGGCGGAGCTGCCAGCGGACTAGGAGCTTCATCGGTGAAAGCGGCGGCGGTAGGGCCCGGCGCGGCGGAGGGAGTGATGGTGGCGTGCCCTGACCACTTAGTGATCGCTGACCTTCCCGTGGCGAAGAGCATCGGCGCCGTCACAGCCTCCGCCACCTCGGCCGCCCGTACGATCGGACGAAGGTCCAGGCGGCCTCTGGGAGAGCGCGTGCATATTTGTTCTAGGTGTGATTTCCCGATTGCAATCTACGGCCGCCTTGTAAGTACCATTCCTGTACCAATGAAATTGGAAAGTATAGCTTTTGACTTATTTGGTCGCTTGAGATTTTAGAATAGGGGATCCTTGGTGTGTTTTCCTTCTATTTTGGAATTAAATTAGAACGAAATTACATCAGCAAGAACCAAATTCTACTTTGTTTAATGCAACTCTAGATTAGGGTTTTGTATTGAAAGCTCTATTTGTAATGCTTCTAGGATTTCCAAATCAGCCTTCACTGTGAGACACCCGAAAGGTGTTACTATATCAGAAACCAAATTTGAAAATGGGACTGCAAAGTTGGGTGGCTAATTTTTGAATTTATTCTTCTATTGGTATTTTAGTTGTTCGGATCTTTGGTGTGTGTTCCTTCTATTTTGGAATTAAATTAGGATGAAATTACACTAGCACGAAACAAAATTTTCTTTGTTCAATGCAACTCCAGATTAGGGTTTTCTATTGATAGCTCTGTTTGTAACGCTTTTAGGATTTCCAAATCAGCCTCCACTGTGAGACACCCGAAAGTTGTTACAATGTCAGAAACCAAATTTGAAAATGGTACAGCAAAGTTGAGTTGCTAATTTTTGAATTTATTCTTCTATTGGTATTTTAGTTATTCGGATCTTTGGTGTGTGTCCCTTCTATTTTGGAATTAAATTAGGATGAAACTACACTAGCACGAACCAAAATTTTCTTTGTTCAATGCAACTCCAGATTAGGTTTTTCTATTGATAGCTCTGTTTGTAACGCTTTTAGGATTTCCAAATCAGCCTCCACTGTGAGACACCCGAAAGTTGATACAATGTCAGAAACCAAATTTGAAAATGGGACAGCAAAGTTGAGTGGCTAATTTTCGAATTTATTCTTCTATTGGTATATTAGTTATTCGGATCTTTGGTGTGTGTCCCTTCTATTTTGGACTTAAATTAGGATGAAATTACACTAGCAAGAACTAAACTTTACTTTGTTCAATGCAACTCCAGATTAGGGTTTTTTATTGATAACTCTGTTTGTAACGCTTTTAGGATTTCCAAACCAGCCTCCACTGTGAGACACCTGAAAGCTGTTACTATATCAGAAACCAAATTTGAAAATGGGACAGCAAAGTTGAGTGGCTAATTTTTGAATTTATTCTTCTATTGGTATATTAGTTGTTCGGATATTTGGTGTGTTTCCCTTCTATTTGGGAATTAAATTAGGATGAAATTACACTAGCAAGAACTAAACTTTAGTTTGTTCAATGCAACTCCAGATTAGGGTTTTGTATTGATAACTTTGTTTGTAATGCTTTTAGGATTTCCAAATCATCCTCCACTGTGAGACACCCGAAAGCTGTTACTATATCAGAAACCAAATTTGAAAATGGGACAACAAAGTTGAGTGGCTAATTTTTGAATTTATTCTTCTATTGGTATTTTAGTTGTTCGGATCTTTGGTGTGTGTCCCTTCTATTTTGGAATCAAATTAGGATGAAATTACACTAGCAAGAACCAAACTTTACTTTTGTTCAATGCAACTCCAGATTAGGGTTTTGTATTGATAACTCTGTTTGTAACGCTTTTAGGATTTCCAAATCAGCCTCCACTGTGAGACACCCGAAAGCTGTTACTATATCAGAAACCAAATTTGAAAATGGGACAGCAAAGTTGAGTGGCTAATTTTTTAATTTATTCTTCTATTGGTATTTTAGTTGTTCGGATCTTTGGTGTGTGTCCCCTTTTATTTTGGAATTAAATTAGGATGAAATTACACTAGCAAGAACCAAACTTTACTTTAGTTCAATGCAACTCCAGATTAGGGTTTTGTATTGATAGCTCTGTTTGTAACGCTTTTAGGATTTCCAAATCAGCCTCCACTGTGAGACACCCAAAAGTTGTTACAATGTCAGAAACTAATTTTGAAAATGGGACAGCAAAGTTGAGTGGCTAGTTCTTGAATTTATTCCTCTTTTGGTTTTTTAGTTGTTGGGATCCTTGTACTTCTATGGTCTAAAATATATTGATTCTTTCTTTAGCTATTTTGGGATTAAATTATGAAATAAAGAGTTGTTGCAGTTGAAAGATATTAAGTGCTAGTACTAGGATGATTTATTTGGGTATTGATATAAATTAGAAGCCATGAGAGTTTTAGAAAGAAGAAAATTATTTTCATTCAAATTTGCGTTATTTTTTTTTCTTTTTGACTGATCTAAATGTTTAGTCTAACAGTTAAACTCTGAAGTGTAAAGAGTTTGTAATTTTTTGTTCAGACACCTTGTGAGCATGCCTTCTGTCTGACATGTGCACGGAGTGATTCAAGCTGCTATCTGTAAGTTTCTCTTTCAGAACTTGATTTATTAGTTCCTTTGTCAAAACATGATTCGCGAGTCAAAACCTGCCTGATTTGCATGCTCATTAATTTTGGAAATTACCATGATCTGAGAAAATGCTGTTCTTTTATGATAATGGCAATCGGCATATGATCTCGAAACACGTTTTCAAGCAAATGACATAGTTTCACATAATAGTCCTGAAAAAGGAGGACAAGAGAGAGACTTTCTTATTTGAAGAACGTGACCAACTCCATTAAATCATTGGAACTCCTATTAATTTCTTTGATCTCCTTTGATCTCCTACAATTCATTTCTTCTTTGACCCTTCGCTGCCAGTTTTTCTTGTTCTTCTCTGTTTCCCTTGTCTCAATTTTACTATCAGAACTCTGGTAGGGAAGAAAAAAGGAGTGAGCATGACATCCAGGTTAGGATCTATACTGCTCTATAATATAGTAAACAACACAATAAATAATTGGTGAGATCCAATGGTGGTTAGGGGACAGTCTGATGTATTGAAGAGTTTTGATCAAATGATTAGATGCTAGGGTATATCAGGAACTTCGTAATGTTTCTTGGTAGTAGGACAGATGTAAAGCAGTTTAGTGGTTTTTAACAGTAATATTTCACGATTGTTTTTCATGATATTTCTTTTTGTCAATTTCACTTAATACAATTTTTTTATAATTATACTAATTGTATTTTCTCTTTTCTCCTTTTGGCAGCTGTGATGATAGAATTCAGAAAATCCAAAGTGTAAAGATGATGGAAGGAATCTTCATTTGTGCTGCCCCACACTGCCTCAAATCCTTCCTTAAGAAATCCGATTTTGAGATCCATATCCATCGGGTCCACGCCAATCTCCTTGAGTCTCACCATGTCAAGGAAGGTGCCGCAGAATCAGACGCACCAAAAGACACCACACTGAAACCTGAATCCTCTACTGCACGTGGTCCCGCACGGCAACTGCCCATGTCTCCCACCTCCAGCTCCCAAATAAACGACCCTGACTCACGCAACCGAGCCCATTTCCAAAGGGAAAATAATACACTTTCTAAGCAGAAATCATTGCAATCTGACCAGGTTATTACACCAGAAAAGATGGATTCACCATTTATCTATCCACCTCTGCCGCCTCATCAGCCAAATTTTGGTATGGGAATGAACATGAATCAACCAATGGTACCACCCCAGCCCTTTGGAAACCAGCAGTTTTTCCCAAATCCGTACCAGCTACAAATGCCTGATGGGGGTCCCGATCCAGGATCTCTTTTGGGCATACCACCTTCACCATGGGTTATGGGTCTAATGGGAATGCCGGTACAACAACAAATGCAAATGGGTCAGGGTGGTATGGAGGGTGTTGACCCGTCTCATGGTGGACTCGCATTCTTGCAAGGGATGCATGGAGATAACAGTGGGGATAATAAGAATTTTCTGGCAAATCTGCAAATGCAGTTGCAGATGCCGATGTCAATTCAACCGCCTCAGATGCCACCAGCTTCAATGCAGCAACATTTCAACCGGTGATTGCAAATTTGATTGAAGAAAAGGATTTAGACTTAATCATGTGGGATTATTACCTTTTTGCTTTCTGGTACGTGATTTGTGGCGTTATTGTTGTCAACTCCTATATAACTATTTCTCTCGTTATGAACTTTATATCCAATTTGTTGATTTTTTTTTTTTGGTAAATACCAGTAGGAGTGATATAAGATTACATTTTTTTTAAGTTTGTGGCAAATCTACGGGTGGTAACAATGACATGTTGATGAACTACATTCACTATTAACAAATGCACTAGATATTTTTTGGAATATTATATATAGTCTCAATCCCACACCTAATAGAATCCTAACCTAACTGTTTTTAGTTAAGTTCAGAAAATATTTCTTAAAGATTAAGAGTTCATTGATAGCAGTTATTAATAGTGTAGACAATTTATCAGTCTATTGTCTGATTGATCAAGGAAACCACTATACTTCAGACGACAAAAAATGTTATGTAAAATCATATACTCTAAACGTTGCAAACTAAATAAAATTTTGAGATAATGTGTTGTGTTTGAAGTTCATATTTTAAAAAGCAGGTGGAACTGCAATTCAGAACTGAATTAGCTAATATTAATGTTGCATCACACTTCACAAGATTACTTCAACAAAATTCTAAAATGTGCCTCCAATTTTATCATATTATCTTAAAATCAAATAAAAGAAGACAATTATTATGAGATTTCATAACCACACAACACAAACATTGTAGATTTATGCGTCAGGCCAACTATGTACAATAGCAGCGCATCAACACCACTAAATAAAAAAAATGTTAAATGGAAAAAATTTCTACAAGGGCATTACCCAGTAAAAATGGGGATCAGGAAAAGCCACTCATGTGAAATACCACACTAAAGAAAACACAAAAAGAGTTCTTGTACTAAACCTTGGCTATTTTTTTTTTGGAGAAACTTGACAGAGGCTGTCAAGTACTAAACCTTGACTATACACGCTAAAAAGGAAAACAAAATCTAAAAAAAAAAAAAGCCATGTCAAACTCTATATTTTATCTCTTGGTTCAATTACTCGAAAGAATCCATGACTTTGGTTAGCCTTCAATGGGACTGTTTTTTCTTGATAAACAGTCATCTCAGTTTGTTAATGCCCTCAAGGAAAAGATTCAAGTCCTGGGCGGATTTACCAATTGTGCCACTGCGCCTGTTCAAGATGGAAAACAATTAAGAGCTGGCAATCTTTGATCTGAATAGAACTGCAAGTTTAGATCATGATTCATGACTTGCTTGTGTTTAACTCGGAATTTGACTTGACAATAGCTTGCTCTTTTGTTATTCTAGCCAAAATCAAACTGAGTTGACAAGCTCAAAATGTATCAAGCTGCCCAATTTTGCTCTGTTGGGTCATTGTACAGTTTTTTGTTTTTTTGTTTTTTGAAGGTTAGATGACATTGCGCAATGTCATCTAATCTGAAATATATAATTAATATTCTGCAGGGAACAAGTAACCTGGTAATTGGAGGAAGGAGGGTTTTTAGTTTTTCCAGTTCAATAAAGCACATATTACATCGCTCCAACCTGGAATCACAAAAGAAAGATGAGGTTTAGGTTTAAGGGACTTGTGTATGTGAGAATGACAACGAGGGAGGAGGGAGAGAGAGAGAGAGAGAGACCTTTCTTCAGCATGAAGATCAACACCAACTGATGTAGAGGCTGTAACTGTCGAGTATATCATGGGGCCAAATGTTTTTAGAAGTTTAAGCAACATCTCCAAGGCTATATTTATATGTCTAAAACCCAAAATAAACAACTTAATTAACAAGAATTTTGATAATTGAAATTATTTTGAAGTCAAGAATCCACATTTCTTTTTAAAGTGAACCTCTATTAAAACTTACCTGTCAAATCTACTCTCTAAAAGAGTTGTAATGAGTGGAAGGAGCGAAGTGCAAAAATCTAGAGTGATGATATCGCTTTTCTCCATCAAAGTACTACTGACAAAGTCAGCTGAAACCTTTATACAGATATTTTTATGTTAAAATGAAATCTTCGTATAAAAAATAAGGGAAATTGATAAAGAAAGACACAATAAGGAAAATTAATAAAAAAAAGGCATAATATCAGTTTAGTTCGTACGGCATGATCAGACATCTTTTGCAGTGCATTGATTACACCTTTGAAATCATTCTTGGTCCAAAGTCTGTGCACCACCTACAAAATTTACCAAAATGTTTTTTACTAACTCCACTGAAACAGTCCGAAAATTTGTGGCTACCTATGCAAAGTTGCATCACCTGTAGTTTAGTCAATCGGGTTTGACCAGTGGTTACAAAATCTTGGTGATTTTCCATAAGATCAGCAATTGCATCTTCGTCACTAGCTGATTCCATCTCCTTCCCAGCAACCAAGGACCTCTGTCACAAAAAATTAAATTGCTAATAAGGTACTGCCTCCTCTTGTTAGAATTTCAAACAGACATATAACAAACTAAAGTAACTTACAAGGCCTTCATGCATGGGAGCATGCTTGCTCCTGTCCCAAATTACTACCGGGGGCCTTGTTGGTCCTGTAAAATTAATAAACATGCTAATTTCTTTTCTACTTTTGTGATTAAGAAAATAATCACATTTCAAGAGTAGAACTAGGGTGTTCTTAAGCTCACTAAACGATTTGTTGAGTTTAGCTTCAAAACCTATAAGATTGATTTCAAACGACGAATCCAAACTGTTCAAATCGATCTACTTTATGAGTGATGTGTTCAGATGCAAAATTTTATAAATTTTCAACTTAATTTAGTATAAAATCAAGCAGTCAAAAAAAGAATGTTTATAAGTTAATTTTTGTATTCATTTTTCATCATTTTTTTATTGCTTGATTTTATACTAAATTAATTCGAAAATTTATAATTTTTTATGTAACGCATCACTCATAAAGTAGATCGATGTCAACGGTTTAGATTCGTCGTTTGAAACCAATCTGATAGGCTTTGGAGTTAAGCTCACTTAGGGACTTCGTGAGCTTAAGAACACCCTAGTTCAAACATTACAATACAGGATCCAGATTTATACCAGATAAATGATAAATATTTTTGGAGAAATGGCAAGGATTCTTACTGTATCTGATGTTGTAACTTTTAACTGGGGCTGTACCAACCATACCGGTCCTATTTGAAGTAATGGGGCCCAAGTCCCCGTCATTACTAGACACTGGTTTCTGAAACACCCCAGATGAGGAATAACCACGCCTGTGTCTGATTGGAATTGCACTCGTTGCATTTGACTCAGTATTCTCTGTGTTCCCAGATTGGGTCCCTTCTTCTCTGTCAGAATCATCCTCAGTGTGCTTTCTCCGTGTACCAATACTCACAGTAGCCTTTGGTACCGGCGGTACGAGGTCCTTATTATCCTTAATGGCCGTGTTGGTCTCAGAATCCACTCTTGGGTTACTGGCCGGTAAAACAACAGGTGCAACCAATGTTGTTTCTTTCGGTCGAGTTCTAGAGTGATAAATATTGGTTTCTCTGGGTTCTGTCCGGGGTACAACTACAGGTGCAACACAAGTTGCATCTTTTGACCGAGATCGAGAGAGGGAAATATGAGGTGGGTTATTTTTGGTGACTTCTCTTGAGCTAGTTCTAGACGGAGGTGGAGGTGCCACATCAGCATCATCAGACTTATTGGAAGTTGTTTGTGTCAGCAGAGGTTTTGATGGTATTTTCCTTGTTAGTACCGAGGGAGCTATGGTTGGAGGATTAGAACTTAGTACTGATTTTTTTGGACTACTAGGTGCACTCTCTGTAATTATAAAAAAAATAATAAGAATATATAATTACATTCTTCTTTTCAAGAGCATGAAAAAGAGTTTGAAATTTGTGTTTAGCCAATGGAATTGTTCTACAAAGAATAAAGCAAGAAAAGAAATTTAGCTCCAAAGAAAAAATGTGTTTATTGCTTTTTGTTTTATGCTTTATCATGCTACACATTATTTGTCAACAGGTACCTTTTGAAATAGACAATCTTGTGAAATTAGATTTCAAATTGCTCTCAGTTTGCAGTGGTGGGTCATTGCTGATATTTGACTTTTGCTCTGCATTTCTGGCTGCATATGTCTCGACTTTCTGTGATTTCAAGTTGCACTAAGCTCAGCACATAAAAACTGTAACTACAGTAGACATGGTAACTAAAGGAAAGAAGAGGGACGGTAAATTACCAAAAGGTCAACGACCCAAATGCCGACACACGTTTGGTTGTAAGAGCAACCAAGAAGCTTTCCGTCATGCACATGAAGGTCACATAATTTCGACCAACCCACATCCACCATATCATGACATCTTATAGGCTCCCATGACAGGACCTACAAAGTAATTAATAAACAACATATAAGCATATAAACAATAAGAAGAAAAACAAGGACAACTGAGGAGTGGAAATGCTACTAATGGAAATAAATATTAAATTTCCAAAAGAAAATTAAAAGATTATATTTTTTGCTTCTCTTTAGAAAAACCCGTTCAATGCTTACTGCAAGATCACCAAAGTCAAAGAATTTACATTGGATCAACATTATCATGATATGATATTGGATGAAGAAAATTCAATAACACCAACAAATGTATCTCCGATTACAATTGTTCATTTAAAGAATCATTTCTTTCTAAAGTGATGTCCGAGAAAATGGATCTTCTATCATAAGAGTGTTACCTTCATGCTCTCATGCAATCCACAAAACATAGATCTTCCATCACTGTTAAAAGTCATTGCACGTACACCACCCGTCTGTGAACAAAGTATGGTTCTTTGCATGTTAGTTAGAAAAAAAAAACATAAAGCTAAATTTCAGTGCCTGAATTAACAACATACTATTTCACATTCTCAAATATTTTTTCATTTATAATGCATGAGTACATACATATCTCAGCATCTGCTGTGAAAGTGGCACTTGCGGAGAGTTGTTCGGGCTTTGTGCAGTCTGAAAATAATAAAACATGTCCAACATTTTCATTGGATATAGAGATTGAAATTGTGAAATAAATCAAATGTATTTTTGTTACCTCAGGTCCTGACGAGCCAATCATCTCAAAAGTTTCAAGGTCCCAAAACTTAACTGTTTTATCAGCTGAACCTGTTTTAGGAAAAAGAAACAATAGGTCAGATTTGTAGATTATATTTTCTAAAAAAAGAAAAAGAAAGAAAAAACAACAAAGGGCACATGCCTGTTGCCAATAGAAACTCATTTGGGTGGAAATCCAGACACTGAATTTGACCCTCGTGTAGTTTGAAATCATTCAAGAGTTTCCCGGCCGTCAAATCCCAAATCTAGAACACAGGATTAATTTTCTTTTTAAAAGGAGAAGGAAAGATTATGTGCATACAAAAGAAAAAAAAAAACTTAGGATTATTTGCATGCAAAATTTAAACTACTTTGGATTATTTTCAAAAAATAAACTACGCCAATGACTTTTGGTAGTTGGAAGAAAGATCCATTCTTAAATGAATGAGTAACAGTCAGAAAAGATTCTTTTGCATCTAGAATTATCTCTTTTTCTAGTGGTGGTGCTACATATATTTTACAGACATAGAAAAACCCTAACTTATCACTGTTAATGATGTTTTTTTATACTTTGCGAACCAGTATTCCTAAGTTGCGACATCATAGAAAATCAGAGTTCTGGAGACATTTGCACTTAACTGATACATAGAAATCAGCACAGTAATTACTGTTGGAAAGCAAGTAGTACCTTTACTGAGTTGTCTTCTCCTCCTGAAACGACCCATTTGCCGTCAGGGGTAAATCTCAGAACATTAACCCCTCTAGTGTGCCCCTTGTAAGTGTGAATACAACTCTTTCTTCTGATATCCCATATTTTTATATTTGTGTCTAACGAGCCTGAGGCAAAGAATTCACCAAAAGGATGAAAATCAATCGTCATACAGTTTGACCTGTGCCCTGTCAAACTCCTCATCACTGCAAAAAATATATAATTTATATAACGAGTGTAGAGGCTTTACAGTTATATCCCCTTTTAAATTCTGGCCTAATATAACCCAAGGAAGCAATCTCATGTCATTGGTACTACTTCTGATCTCTACCAAACATCCTAAGCTTAATTGAGACATAGACATTAAATATGAGACTGAATTAAACCATAAAATGCGTACGGATGCATCCTGTTGAGGTAGAAAAGGGGTAAATTTCTAGGGTTAACAATTGTTCGGTAGCTTTTACCTACTCAAAATCCCATAGATTTATGTTACCATTTGCGAACAACCTATTTTAAGCTATCAAAATTCATCGAATCAAAAGGCTAGTGTGTTCAATGTACCAATAGTGTTTAGGATAGTTAATACTTGATACCAGTATTGAAAAGGTGAAGCTTAATTGAAACTAACATTACATATAAGACTGAAATTAAAACCCATAAAACATCCTCATACGGATGAAAACGGTACAATAACCAATTGATACCTTTTGCCTCCTCCAAATCCCATAGTTTTATAGTACCACTTGCTGCACCACCGGCTACTATTACTTCTGAGGGATCAAAATTCACCGACTCTACTGGGCTACTATGGCCTGACAAGCTCTGTGCATTACAAAAGAAGAATCTTAGTTGACAATCTGACCTCGAAAATTTGGCAACATTGAACCGATTTTCATTTCAAACACATCATTTTGGTCAATTTGCACAAAAAAATTAGCCAATTGCCATTGAGTGTATCAGAAATAGTTTATTTTGGTCATAAATGGTAAGTTGACTTGGTAAATTTGTATACACATAAAAAGTGTAACCTTTTGCTACAATGAAATCATAGAATTTTGGGGGTGATTGACGTACCAATATGGCATTAGGTTTTCCAATGGCCCAAAGGTTGACCTTCTGATCCTCTCCACCAGTTAGAAGAATTCTCGAGGTTTTTCTCCCGATTTTTAGGCAATTCACATTTGATGTGTGTGCCACAAACTCCTCTAATAATAGTTAAGTGGTACAATTTTCAATATTAACTCTGATTAGATTAGTATACTAATTTGATAAGCCACTAGAATTCCACAATGAGAACATAAAGAAGCATCTTTACTGAATGCAAGCAGACCAAAACGTGAACTGAAACAAAAAAATGTAGAAAAAGGGAATAACTTCTTGATTTTATCAAAAAAATTCTTGACAATTTGAAATCTATATCAACTGAATCACACAATCTAACTGACCAAATTCCTTGAAATTCGAATCAAAACACGACAGAAAACTTATCAATCAAATCTAACAAAACAAATATCTAAAATTGACTAAACTGGAAAGAAAGAAATAGTAATTCAGAGGATACGAAGCTTATACGCTCGCTTGGTGGTCATCTAGAAACTATCCACAGGTGATGCAATGTCCCGCCTTTAGTAGATCGAAGAGCAGCCCAAACGCACGAATTGAATCAGGTGCCTTTATTCTCATTAAAATTGTGGTTCGTTTAGGAGCGCGAGAGAGACAGAGAAAGAGAAAGAGAGAGAAAGAGAGGGAGGAGGTAATTGGAAATAAAAATGAAAACGAAAACTGAGGGATACTCGGAAAGAGAGGGAGGGAGGAAATACTCGGTATTTTAATTTCTTTTTTAATAAAACCAGACCCGAGGGCTTAAAAGGAAAGAAAAAAACCCAGGCAGGAGGGAGAACTAAGGAATGGATATCATCTGAGGTAACAGAATATTTCTGTTTAGATCTGGGCCGTCCGATCAGAATCTGCACCAATATGAAAGAACTCTGTGCATTTAATCTCGGACTGATTGGCCTGAATTTTGATTGGACGGTCCGGATCTAAAAGAAATATTATGTTACCTCAGAGGATATAGACTCGGATTAAAGGCAGTAAGGCACTATATTTCGCAGTATTTTAATTTCTTTTTAATAAAACCAGACCTGAGGGCAAAAAAAGGAAAGAAAAAATCCAGGCCGGAGGGAGTACCAAGGAATTCATATCATCTAAAGTGACAGAATATTTATGTTTAGATCCAGACCGATCAATCAGAATCTGCACAAATATTAAAGAATTATATGTGATAGGTCCATGTGCTCAATAAACTTGAACTCGGCGCACAAATGACTCTGAATTCGGACTCCGCCAAGGGCCAACCCGAGGTAAATAGAATAGGGCCCTTAACAAGCTAATCGTGGCCCAAAAGCAACTCGGGACCCGGACCCCGTCCCAGAGCCAGCCCGAGGCCGAGAGCAGCAAGGCTCCCGGCCCAGCAACAAGCCTGTCCAATGAGGCCCAGTCGGGTCGGTACGCGACAGGTCTAAAAAGTAACTCGGGACCCGGACCCCCTCTTGGGGCCAGCCCGAGATCAAACAAAGCGAGGCCCATAGTCCAGCTGCTGAACGGCTGGGCGAGGACCAAGCTGGGCCTCGCCCAATCAACCCGAAAACAATCTAGCCCGCGAAGTCGAGTTGGGCTTCACCCGATAAGGCCCAGTCCAACCTCGACTTCGTGTCACCGCCAATTATGTGGGCTCACTGCTTCTATGCGAACTCCCCTAACGGTTCTGACAACGCACGTTAACGGTCTGAGGCATCCTATTTAAAATAAAAAATTCCTTAAAATACAGGTCGCAATTTCCTTAAGACAAGATATTATAGAGAATAGAGCACTAATATCTTAAAACCTTCACCCTTTTTCTTAGTCTCGGCCCGTCAATCCGAGACAGGACAAGTCCAATTTCTTAACTCTTTTCTCATACGGCCTACTCCCTCGGAATAGGACATATCAATATGTATTCCATATCGGTTCAGATTCTGATCAGAAGTCCGGATATAAACATAAATATTCTGTTACCTTAGATGATTTGGACGGGTAAAGATTTTAACAGAGTAGTTTTAGCTTCATGCAGCGTATGGATTACAGAATTAAAACAGCACTGTATATGGTTTGTGCTCTGATAAAATCTTTACCCGATATGGATTCGGACTAGACTAGAGGCACTATATTTCTCAGTATTTTAATCGTCTTTTTTAATAAAAAACAGACCTGAAAAAAGGGAGAAAAAAAAGCCAGGCCGACTCCGCTTTACGCCGGTTTTACCTTTTCAGTGTTTTCAGAAATATTTTACAAGACCTGCAGGTAAAGGTTTCGTAATTTCAACCAAATCTGGTAAAATTCGTTCTGTTTTAACAGTTACGGAGGAGTAACTGTTTTTGAATTTGAAAGAAATGAAGGACTGAGTATGAAAATTTGAAAATAAGCGTATTTTGCTTTGTAACGGCAGTGGGTGGGGTAGCACTCTGCCATTGTCTTTAATTCTTTACCTATTTCTTTGGTTATTTTGCCAAAATTACACGCCTACTATAAGCATTACCATTTTGTGTACAAAGTTTACCTTCAGCAAAAGCTAGCATATTGTAAGAACTAGGAAAGGAATTAAATTTTGTCTAAAGTACTTTTAACAAATTTAAATTGCTTAAAATTCATGTGAATGATTTAGAAATTAATAAATTTAAACAATCTCGTAAATTTGAATCCTTCGTGCAAATTTTATCTTGTTGGTACTAATAATATTACGACTTGGCAGGCGAGCTGATGAAAAATGATTATCTTAAATTAGATTGGAGGATTTTTTGAGAAAACATCAATTTTGTTTTTCAATAATTGAGTGTTGAGTCTTAACACTTTTTTATAATTAATTTTCTACCTATAAAAGTTGAATCATTTTGCTCTCCCAATTATTGCGTTAGGAATCAATTAGTTTATTTCTTAATTAGTCATTTGACAAATCAATCTACTTTGCTAATTATTTATAATGGCCGGCTCTGTGCTAATAGTACCTTTTCCAATCTATCCTTAGAAATATCTTTGTTTGAACAAAACAAAGACGTGTGCATGTGTTCTCTTCCTCTTTCACCTTCATTTTTTTTTTTGGCATTTTTTAATCTTGCTAGGAGGGAATGCTAGAACGGATTTTCTTTTTCTTTTCGGGTGTTGTTCATTTCCTCGTATAATACATTAATACCTGATATTCTTGACTTAACTGATTAAATCTGACGGTTTAGATTGATAGTTCATGAATAAATACGCATCTCGTCGTAATTATCATCCCGTTTACTATGACAAATGATCGATTCGTTTTCAAATTTTGTAGCTAAAGTATTACATATCATAGCAAGAGTAGAACCAGGATAATTTGCAGGGTGGAGCAAAAGTTTTGGATGAGACCTGAATTTATAATAATTTTGAATATTAAGTATATTTTTATTTTATTTTTCTGAGAAAAACATAGAAAAAAAGATACATGTTATACAGTACATTAATTTTACTATGGATGGGAATAAATTTAGCTATCATAATTCTATACATAGCACAAGAGTATATTATATTCCCTAGATTAACACATGTTGCAAAAGCAAGATTTTTTTTATTTAAACACGGAGAACCACAATCAATTAATATATAGCAGAAAAGGGCAGAAGTACATGACTAAATACTTTTCTTTTCTTGTTATGGTACTAAATAAATTTGAATTCGCATTCATACAAAAAAATTCTTGTGAGACTTAAAAATTTAACATATTCTTGAAACAATGGTCGACATTATTTTACTTTTTCGGTCTTGAGTCTAATATCAAACACAATGCTTATGCTATTTATATGAGAAGTCATAGGTTAGAAATCTGGTCAGAAAATATTGTGCATTTAAACTGTCGTGTCCAACAATTATCTCTGAGGCATCTCCTCACATTTGATATTAGGAGTGTCAACAAAACTTTTTTATATGTTTATCTTATCAGTATCATATGTGTATCAGGATTCAAATGCTTCTATTTTTTGTGCCTCCACCATGCCTCCATTTTTAAAAACTTTAATAACTCAAAATTTAAAACTTAAAAGTCAAAATAAAACCATTAGATGTGATCTATGTTATTTTCTCTATGTGCTCATAAGAAATTATCACATTTCAATTTTGATTTTATGTGAATTACTAAGTTAAAAAATCAACGTCTAGAAATTATCCACATTAGTACGTTATTTACAAGCTCTTGATGACAACCAAAACAAAATTGAAATGTCATAATATTTTATACGTGCATAGATAAAATGATGTAGATCATATCTAACAGTTTTATTTTGACTTCTAAATTTTAAATTTTGAGTTATTAAAGTTTTTAAAAATAGAGGCATGGTGGAGACACAAAAAATGGAGGCATTTGAACCCTCCTCGTGTATTATATATTCGAAAAGACGGATATGAATAGCAATATATTATTTCCACTGCGTCATAGTTACATTAAAGTAATTAAAGATGTTTGTTTCTGTGTTAATCAACTATGTGTGAAGAAGATGAAGAAAAAGTCTTTAATCTAGTAGCGAAAGGAAACATCTTCTTTTATAGAGATCATGAGTTTCAAAACTCGAATAAATTTTTTTTATGAACATTAAATAAAATTTGAAATATCCCATAAAACTTCCAGGTTCCAGCTAATCATAGAGCCGTTGTGTTTGTTGAAGTGATAAGTCTTTGAAATTCATATGTTCTGATTAGATCATTTAATCAAAATAAAACATAATAACGGTACATATCAATGACGTAGACAAATATCTCCTGAAAGGAATATTTGCTAACATTGACATAATCCTTCACTGAATTTGACATTTTATCAATTGTGCCTTTTGATGATCTGGACACAACAACATCAATGGTAACTGATAAGGAATAAATTTTGTTAGAAATGTGTGGAAGTGATTTGGTCTAAAAAATTAAAAATTTAATTACTTGTAGGAGAATTATAAAATCCAGTGATAGAAATAATAAATTCTAGTCACCTAAGAACAGAGAAATTCGGATCCCTAAAGTAACTCAAAATTTGAGTTTGAATCTGTCGATCTGCTTTGACACGAATAATAAAGGTATCTAATTGGTCTAAATTCTGATCGGGCGATCTAGATTCAAACTCAAAATATAAGTTATTTAAGAGATTCGGATCCAGAATAGGGTCGGAGTCTAAGTGTGACTAAAAAAGTTTTTTAAACTATGTTTCCATTTTTATATATTTGAATAAAATTATAAAAATATATACTTAAGCTTAAAAATATAAAATTTTGCTTACTCCTAATTTTTTTTCCAAAATATACTTTTATTTTTATGTTTTCTAAAAAAATACTTAATATTCAAATATAATTACAAAATTATGATTCATCCAAATTTTTTATCCCACTTACTTTTCATTTTTCTTTTGCTCACGGCCGAAATTCAATTTTTTTTTTTTTTTGATAAATGGGAAATGGGGATGATAATTGATAGGTATTGCTTTCGGTTATAATTGGTCCCTGCATAAATATTTTGGAAAGCATTTTTGTTTTGTTTTATATGTGCGGTTTTTCTTTCATTTTCTTGATCTTGATCGTATAATACAAGCAGTTGAGCGAGTCATTGACATTTTTGTCTTTTTTCATAGGTTACAAAAACAATGTTTAAATCACATTATTACAAGAACAGATCAACTAAAACTATAAGAGGTCAACATTCTAACAACCTAGGTGTATTCACTAGTTTCGTTATTGCCATTGCATTGTGATCATCTAAAAAAGAATTATTCAACTACTCAATTTCTATAACGGCAACCACCTCTCCATTTTCTTTGAAACGGATGTGTCCATTGCCTGCCTAACGGTCCACTGAGAATAAAATGCAGCGTTTTATTTAGGGATGTCTATCACGAATTCGGATCCTCCCCGGTACTAGGTACCTCAAAAGATAATCTTTTACAAGTGGTGAATCCGGACCGTTTGTTTAACCTAGCACAAATCTCAAAGCACAAATAATACTTGCTCCTTGCAATATCCCGAGTAGACACCGTTTTTTAGTTAATCTGAAACCGTAAAGTAGTGGACCCCACTGTCCAATATCTGAGAGGATACTTGTCTATCTATGACACTCTTCATATGTATACCTGATGTGTATTGTATTCAATATATAAGATGGATACGATCGAGTATTGGTAAAAAAGTTCATCAGCTTAATGAATAAGGGTACTAATCAAAATTATTTCGTGCTCGGTACTTTATAGAGTAACTATAAAAAAATAAAGTTAATTTAATTATATGGATCTATATTTATGTGATAACGAGACATGATATATATGATGTGGTTTTATTCATGATCTAAATTAAATGATATAATTCTAAATTATTTATTTTTCATTCATTTTTTCCTTCTTCTTTTTGTGCTTTGAATAATATTTATGACACTCATTTACCCGTTACCTAATCCGTATTGTATCCAACAAAATAAATATGGATAATGTTTTTTTGTTAACTCCTCGAATATAGATATAGATAAATAAAAAAGTTCGTTAACTTAATAGATATGAGTATAAATACTTCTATCGATCTGTATGATACTCGTCGATACCTACCCCTAGCTAGTTTTATTCGTTCTATGAACAAATGGAGAGGTGACAAAATAGTTGTATGTGAAGAAGACGGCCAAACTAACAAGGTAGCCGTTGGATTTAGTGGAGAAAACAGGTGGACGGAGGCGATAGCTGGGATGGGCACTCATATCTGGCTATCAACTTCAGGTCTTTTGGAGGATTGCTACAAGTCAAATTCTTGTCCTGCAATAAATATAAAAGATATATATCAATAGTTAGACAACTAGCTAATAATTTTAGACTCATTTCAAAAATATTTAATGTAAAATTATTTTAAGTGTTGATTATTTTTAAATAGTGTTTGCATCGAGTTTAGACTGATTTCAAAAATATTTAGTCTTTCATCAAATAATTTAAAGGTTTTA
Source organism: Carex myosuroides (assembly GCA_028015225.1). NCBI lineage: Eukaryota > Viridiplantae > Streptophyta > Magnoliopsida > Poales > Cyperaceae > Carex > Carex myosuroides. Next base: position 7,140,004 of record CM051479.1, read on the forward strand.
ATGATGGAATTTTAATAATTTTATATGTATTGACGTAGCTTAACAAAATATGCCTTGGTTCTAAACATAATCTATCGCAAGTGCACGATCTTATCAGGTAGTACTACGGGCTTTTAAACCCATAATTTAGATCAAGCAAATTTGGGTGAATTCAAGAATCCATGTTGAATTCTAAGGAATGCATAATGAATTATGAAAATTCAGCGTAAACACTACTAGAAAACTGAAAAATGGTCTGTTCCATGAGCTTATTCATGAAAAAAGCTCTGAAATTGTTATTTTCATGTGTCACTCTTGAAAAAACTCCCATCGCAAATAATCTCGTTGGAAATAATAAGTATTTTTATGGACGCGGTTGGAAATACACATTTATGGATTTTTCTATGAGACTACTCTTGGAAAAAAGGAGCATGGAAATACTTTTAAACTTGACCACCGTCTGGATTATTTCCAAAGAGAGCATACGTGGGACCCACCTTAGTATTTCCAAGGCGATCAAACGTGGGACCCACCCAAGTATTTCCAAAGCTAGCAAATGTGGGACCACCTAATTATTTCCAAAGACAATGTACGTGGGACCCTCCTGAGTATTTCCAAGACAACCTACATAAGATCCACTTGAGTATTTCCATGCGTTGTTATTTCCAAAAATATTATTTGTATTTTTTTGCATGAATATACCCTTTCAAATAATAACCCTAGGGCAACCATCATCGGTGCTTTTTTTAATAGGTGACGGGATAAACTAAACCATCATTGTTTTTTTTAAAATTGTGATTTGTTAATAATTTGACATGTGTATTAAATAAGTTCCTCTTTGTTTGAAAATGTTAATACAAATTATAAATGTTTATTTTGTTTGTAAATATTTTTAATTGTTGTTTTTTTATTTTATCTATAATTATTTTCTTATTTTATTTGTACCCATTTTAGTAATATTTTTATTAGAAATGTTTTATCTATTTAATATTATTATTTAATCTATTTTATTTAATTGTATTATTATAATTTCATTAATAAAAATAATTGTATAATTTTAAAAATAAAGCAAAATGGAAATCTTGTATTAATCACCACAATGATCAATTTGTTAATTTAATTTTAAATAATTATTTTTATTGATATTAAGTATTTTAGAAAGAAAATAAGATTTTCCACAACTATTCTCACGGTATAACCGAACACTCATTCAGTAAATTTCCATCATTATTACTGTGCATACTTATGAGTATGGGTTCCCGTAAATAAAAAAAGTGGATTTCCGAACCCGTCAAATTCCATCCTGCACAATCCCGTGACAAACGAACAGACCCTAAATGGTATGGTATCAGCATGCCTAATTCTGCAATCCTCCATGTACCAACCCGATACTCTTTTACATTTCTCACTTCTCATTGAACCATATTAACATACATACATTGAAATATAGAGAGGAAGCATGTAAATAACATTAATAAGTATAATATATTTATCATACATTGTACCAAAATACCACAATACATTACAACAACAGTATTAAAAAAAATTCTAAATATACCCAACACGATTTGATAAAAATTCACAAAATAATTTACCCTCCGGATGTTCATACGTTAGAACTTCTAAATATCCTATTTATGCCTAAAATGTAGATTTTGCCCACACTAGATTATACCTAAATATGATATGGTTTTATTCATGATCTAAATATAATTGATATAACTCTAAATTTATTTATTTTTACATTCATTTTTTTTTCTTCTTTTCTTTTGCTTTGAATAATAATTTATTGGAATCACAAATATGAGTCTCAATGACACTCTTTTATCCATTACCTAATTTGTATTGTTTCTGATAAAACAAATATGAATAATTTATTTTCGTTAACTTATCGAATATATGAATGAGTAAAGATTATTTTTTTTAACTTACTTATGGATATGTGTTTAAAAATGCTTTCATTCTATCTGTATCGTACCCGTCGATAGGGGTGTTCAAATGGTTCGGTCTATTTGATTTTCAACTGAATCGAAAAAATTCAATTTAAATGGATCGGTTTTCCGGTTTAAATGGATCAATTTGGTTTAATTTTTCATTTATTTCAATTTTTCTTAATTAATTCGGTTTATAATTTTTTAAAACTGACTGAACCGAACGGACCAAAATCATAATTATAATAAAATCCTCAGTCTCCAGCTCTCTCGCAACTGAACCCATCTTTATTTTGATAACCGAATCCATACTGAGCCGTTCCTCACTCTCTCTTTCCTCCCACCTAATCTGCTAATCATGTTTGCTCCCCACCTTTTTTTTCGGAAAACAACACTCGTTTCCTTTTTTTTTTTTTTTTTTTTTTTTTGAGGATTACTCGTCTCTCTCTTTTCTTTTCCTGTGGCTGATTATTTCCTTCCCTACTATCTCTCTCCTCCTCTCTAATTCTCTTGCGAGCTTTTATTTTTATTAAATTATCGTGCAATCTTGTTTGTTAACCACGGACTCTCCTTTTTCCCTCTTATTTTTCTGAATTTGACGGGCTCCTAAGTTTGATCGATCAAGGCAATAAGTCTAGATTTATCAATGAGTAGTTGCTTAGATATTTTACACGTGATCTTTTGAAAACTATCAAGGAATTTAGATGCTTTTTTTTTATCCTTTTTATGTCTTAACCAACCGAAATTTAGTTCGGTTTGTACGGTTCGGTCTTAATCGGTTGATATTTTTAATTGGTTTGGTTCAGTTTTATTTTTGAAAACTGAAAAATTCTCTGGTTTGATTATTTTAGTTCGGTTTGAACCGAACCGACCGTTTAAACACCCCGCTGCTAGGCGACGACCGGGAAAGAACAGAGAGCAGGTAGAGATCGAATGGAGACGAAACAAGCGATGTTGTTACTGTACAACGCTGTGGTGGTCACCATGGACCAGGAGTGCCACGTCATCCGGGACGGCGCCGTGGCCATCAAGGGCGATTGTATCAAGGCGGTGGGCCCCACCTCTCAAATCCTCGCTGATTTCTCCAACGCCGCCGATGAATCGCTCGATCTCAACGGTCGATTTCTGCTCCCCGGTATGGTTACATTACTTGCCTTTGATTTTATTTGACTTCCCTTATCTGTTAGGTTGCTGGTACAAAGGATGCTGTCCTTACCAGTGACCAGTACCTAATCAAATATTATACTTGATATGAAGTTCTTTCAAAATAAAGAGATATGGCTTTTCAACAGCAAATTTTGATGTTTATGTTTCAAAAATAGTAATGTTGACAAAAACCTTGGAGTGTTGCAGCCTTTATGAATTCTCACTAAATTTTATATTGTACTGCTTTGAACTTTTTTACTGACTTCACAGAGGACTAGTCGATGGGGTGGAATATTTGATTGGTGAATTATATAGAAAATCAGTGTAGTGGAGTATCTGTTTTATTTATAATGACTCTTGAAGTTGACAAACAAGTTTCTGCACATGTATTTGGAAATGAACATCAAGTCGCCTAAGTACTGATGATACAAATTGACATTGCTTTTGTTATTCCAATATTTCCTTAAAAACTTGTAAGTGCCAATTAAGAAATTACGCATCAAAGTTATGAGAGTATTTTTCATGGTAAGGACAGACTTCTTTGTGCATAATTCCTATGAGTATATTTACATTGTTGTTGCATACACACAAGCGCGACACATCAGTATTTACTTGCAATTATTATAAGATAATTTAGACCTTCCGTGGAAAGTTGCTATATATATGGGGAGTCTAACTGGGAGATATCTAGTAATGCGTCTAAATTCTGTAAAGTCGTAATTCAGAACCTACTTCAAAAAATTAAATAAAATCTGCTTAGCTAAGCAGGTTTGTCATTGCTTGTTTCTATATGAATCATCTACTGATCCCTTTTGTGGCCAGGGTTTGTAAACACGCATGTGCACACGTCACAGCAGCTTGGCAAGGGGATAGCTGATGATGTGGACTTGATGACATGGTTGCACAAACGAATCTGGCCATATGAGTCTCACATGACCGAAGAGGATTCTTATCTCTCTACTCTCCTCTGTGGTATAGAGCTCATCCGATCTGGCGTAAGTCTGACACCCCTGTCCCCCTCCTTTTCTTACGTAAGAAATGAATATATGTATGTGAGTGATGATTTATGTTGAGGCAGACAACATGCTTTGCGGAGGCAGGAGGGCAGCATGTTCCTGGTATGGTAAAAGCAGTTGATCAATTGGGGTTACGTGCATGTTTGACCCAGTCAACAATGGATTGCGGTGACGGTTTGCCACCAAATTGGAAATACACAACTGATGAATGTATTCAGGTTAGCTTCCTCTATTTTTATGCACGATATTTTATTTTTTAACACAAAATGAGAAAGAAGAAGGGGGTGAAGGTCTTTGTGTTCTTGGTTTCTAATGTCACTGAACTGAAACTTACTTCATAGTGGCTTTTGAAGGAGATAACAGTCTCACTGATAACTTTTTCTAGCAGAATAATCTTATTGACATTTCTTGTTTGTTTAAGTTTAAAATACTGTACTGGATCCATGTCAATTTCTAAATTCGAACAAATAATGTTCTTGCCAATCGTCTTCTTCACTCCATAGGACATAATGGAACCAGAAAAGAAAAATGAAAATAATCAGTCCTCTTTGGAAATTCTTACATTTTATTTTTTTGATGAATATTATACTTTTTTCATCATCTAGTATAAATGAGAATGAATATGTTTTATTATTTCGACAGTCCCAGAAAGAACTCTATGATAAATATAACAACACAGCCGATGGGAGGATCAGAATCTGGTTTGGTCTGAGACAGATCATGAATGCAACTGATCAGTTGCTAACTAAAACAAGGGATATAGCACAAGAGCTGAATACAGGCATCCATATGGTTCTTTTCTTTCCTTCTCTCTCTCTTTTTTTCCTCTTTCTTTTGCCTAACCTGCCAGCAAATAAAAATTAAGTTCGAAGGGGGTCTATTTGCATCTTAAAATCCTCCAAATTTCATCTAATTACAAAATTAAAATATTCACATACAGAAGAGATATGGGAACTATTACATATCCCTCCTAATAATCTGTGAAAATACCAAAACTACATCTAGAGGTGAAAAAAAAGGAGGAATCATACTAAGGAAAGGACGGTGTAAAGGATATTAATTAATTTTTGTGTTTTGGGGGATTTATTACATGTCCTGTCGTTCCTTTTGGGGCATTTAATTATTCATGTCCTTTCTTGTTTTGCAGGGAATATATAATAAGGGTTTAGCTGCAGGGTACACATAATCTTACCACTAAATATAATTGAGCCTGGGCCTCTTTGTTAATTTGTACCAGACTGGGATGCTCAAAACTTGCTACAACCCTGTGGTTGGGGTACATGTATCTCTGGTCAACTTATTTTTTTGTTTTTATTGTGATAGCATATTGCTGAGATACCGTATGAGAATGAGTTGATCGTGAGAACAAAAGGGGTTGATCACGGTACAGTTACGTATCTGGAAAAAATCGGTCTTTTAAGGAACAACTTGTTGGCTGCTCATTCTGTTTGGCTTAATGAGGCTGAGGTGAGTTAGCATATTTTCTCTCTATTAAATTGGAATGTTGCATTGTCTACACTCTACACCAAGAATTTGATCCCAATTATGTCCGCATTGGTACAGAACAGATACTGTACCGAACAGATTGAGTCTGTGTATCTCTTTGCTGTCCAGAACTTCTATTGCTCAAGTTCTCAGCTCTATGATATCTACCATCCCCAAGCAAGCACAACATAATTTATATAATTAAATATATCTTGACCTGATATGATGTCCCGAACAGTAACTTTTTTTTATACTTAAGACTTGGCGGATCGTGTGCAGCAGATGTATACTACTTGGGAACAATTTGGGTCCGACATCCGCTCCCAGTCCGTCTGATCCGCTTTAAGATCCGTGTGTGCCGCTTCAATATTTGTGCATGCCGCTTAAATTTCGTGCAGATCTAGAACGCATGGATCTTAAAGCAGATCGGGCGGACTGGGAACCCATCGGACCCAAATTTATCCCATACTACTCAATTTTGGTACTCATGCTTAACATACTACCCACTGGGGAATCATGCGCACAGCAGATGTATGCTGCTCAATTTTTTTTCTTCTTGTTTGAACATTGCAGATAGGGTACTTCGCAAGTGGGGGTGTGAAGGTGTCACATTGTCCTGCATCAGCAATGCGACTTCTGGGGTTTGCACCTATAAAGGAGTATCTCGAGGCCGGGGTTTGTGTCTCTCTTGGGACAGATGGTGCACCAAGCAATAACCGCATGAGCATGGGTATACCTTCTTATTTCATTGGTTTGTGCTTATTTTAAATGGTTATGTCAATATTATTATAAAACATACAAGCAATTCTTGCTAGATTGCGAACTTTTTTTTTTTTACTGTACTGATTGGTAAACTGTGTCACTGAACAATTGTTAGCAAGGCTTATTTTGTGCATTGAATTAATTTGATAGCTCTTTGTGTTTTGATTACAGTTGATGAGATGTATTTAGCATCACTTATTAACAAGGGAAGAGAGATGTACATTAGTGGTGCAACCAACCCAACCGTTGTACCAGCTGAGACAGTACTGAAGATGGCTACAACAAACGGTGCCAAAACAGTTCTTTGGGACAATGAAATTGGTTCTCTGGAGGTTGGCAAAAAGGTTTGTTATAAAACCATAACAAATTTCTTATAGCTACTTTCCAATCATTTGGTTTTTCCGTATTACTTATCTTTTTGCTGGTTGTAGGCTGACATGATTGTTGTTAATCCTTTCTCATGGACTATGGTTCCCCTACATGACTGGTAAGAAAGAACTATGCCCCTAGGATTGCACTAAAACTAAATAATTCTCCCAATCTAATCAAATGTCCCCTCTTGATGTGTATTTTTGTCCTACTGTAGTATATCTAATCTGGTGTATTGTATGAGGACGGAGAATATAGAATCGGTGATGTGCAATGGTAATTGGATTATGAAGGACCGTAAGGTTGTTAATGTCAATGAGGTAACATGAAGCAATTTGTTTTATTATGGTAACATGTTTTGCTTTGTTGATGCAAAACTGCCCAAATATTAACTGTCTTTGTGTTACTTTTGTGTTGGATGCTGTAGGAGGAAATTATACAGTTGGCAATGAAACAAGCAAGCAAGCTTGTAGAACGAGCCGGCATCAATCTTCCTAATCGTATGAAGTTTGTCTAGGACTCAAGGTTAGATTGCAATACCAGAATCTCTGCAGTACAGCCTATCACTTGTTGCGCAGCTCGTTCTAGGATGTTTTTCTTTTAATACTTCTATCTCTCAGAATATATTTTTTTTATCTTTGCTATAGAAAATCATTATTTCATGGGCAGAAAATAAGTACACACTGGATGAATTCTATTACGAAGGTTCGATTGTATTAGCTTCTGTTCCACCAAAGTTACATACAAAAACATTGTATAGTACTTGCTAATAGTTGCTACTTTTGATGACAACAGGACATGCAATTACCTGTTGGAATTCAAAAGTTGCAGTACAATTCATGAGTTGTTTGTTACGTGACAGGCTCGCTCCCAATCTGTGGATTCGCTCTCAAAATGAATTCTATGTATCTCTTGGAATTAACACAATAACCTTAATATGTCCAAGTAGTTGATAATATTTCAAGATTATATGCAGCTTATATGATTTTAGGATATAAAATATGGTCCAAATTAGTTAAAAACATAAATAGATATATGCACTGTGCTCTGAATATGAATGTTTGCATGCAACGTACTTAAAAATGGCAGCAGATCTATTTACATGATATTGATGCATTATTTAATATTTATAATTAGTACAAGCGAAACATGGCTGAGAGGATAAAGAAGCTTTAGCATTGGTTACGAGGGTACTGCTTCCCATCGCGCTCTTTGCAGAATATATGGGCCCATAATACAATAAATTCGGCCTAGCTTTAAGCCCGCTAATCAGAAACATGATCTGCCTTTTCAGATTGTTGTGGTCTCCGAATCAGATTTAGAAACCATTTCCCATCTACAAAAGAAACAAAAGAGCTCAGAAGTATCAATAGAAAGTAAAATACCTTAAACTATTTATTCCAGATTACGAGAATGCTAAATCAATGTTTGTGAAACCATTTTTCATATACAAAAACTAATATCTGATTAGAAAGACTTGACAATTAAATTGGCTAGGTAGTTGAGCATCAATTACAAACAACTTAAAAAATTAACACTAAAGCCCTCAAAAATAAACACTCTCTAGAGATGTATAGACACCAAGGCAGAGGCGAGGCTACATAGGTGCAGGGGTAGGCACTTGCCTACTGAAATTTTTTTTTTATAGGATCAGGCTTATTTGACTGGTTGCCTACCCCTATGATATTGGCTTGCCTACTCCAGCCAGAGCCCAAATTGTACTGGGCTTATATTATGAACTAAAAACAATCACGCCGCTAGTCCAAATTGGAAGTGATTACCGAAGCCCATAACCCAAAGCCCAAGCCCCAGTCGCTACCCCTTTCTTCTCTACGCAACGCGCATCGCATTGAATAAAAAAAAAAAATTACGCCAGAGCTAGCCGCTAGGCGCCAGCCAGAGGACAACACTTGCTGTGGCAAATCCTAGCCTTGAACCCGAACCCGAACTCAAACCCAAACCCATTAATTTATTCGAACCCGAATCCAGTTTTTGCCTACCCCTAGCTCAAATCCTAGCCTCGCCACTGCACCAAGGACTAATTACATGATCAACTCAACAATTCATCTTTTTTTTTTAATTAAACTGCACAAATAAAAAGTATTATGATAATTTCTTAAGCAACAAAGATGGAACAACCCGTAAGAAATTGAAGTCAGTGAGAAAGAGAAAAGATGCTAGTCGATGGTTCAAGGTACTTTCATGTTGATAGTTCAAAATTATGATAATTTCACCATAGTCAATGTAATCTCTTTTTTTTTTTTCTTGAAATAAGGCATGATGCCCATTTCAAAACTGAAACTGGTAGAGACATGACCTTGGTTATAAGTTGCTCCCTCCTATTCTAAAACGGCCTGTGGGAAGACAAAAAAAAAACGAGTCGTATCAAGGCATCAGATGAACCATCAGATGAAACGGCCTGTGGTTTCTATGGTCATCTAGGTGTATTTCAAACAGTGTTCTAAATAGCGCGCTATAGCGCCGCTATAGCGTTTTTGGACCCTAAACGCTAAGCTATGGCATGAAAATACGCTAATTGCGCTACGGCCGCTATAGCGCATAGCGTGTAGCGCGCTATTTGCGCGCTATGCATATTGGGCTTTTTTAGACAATTTATATGGGCTTAAATAAAGATCCAATAAAATTTATTTTGTATAGAAAAAAAAAATATAATGAATCATGATGCTTAAGATATTTTGTATAGAAAAAGATCGATAGTTTATGACATTATTATGGCTATTTTGAACCATGGACTTTTGTACTAGTTCAATATGAATATTATAATTTCTTAATTAATTTGGTGTTATTTATTGTTCTATGAAACTTTAGATAATGTTAATATATAGTACAAATATATAATATAATTTTTGTAAAAAAAAAAACGCTATTTGGAATAGCTTCCGCTATAGCTACGCTATTCGCTATAGCTTTTTTTGTAGCCTTCCCGCTATGACGCTATAAACGCTATTTAAAACATTGATTTCAAAGGGTCAAGTTGTTATCACTTGACTCTCCTTTTGCTCGAATTTGATGAAAATAAAGGTTTTCTAGATGTAAGATGATGGTGCTGGAACAAACGAATCTTGCTTTTTTGTCTGTTTCGTGCAAAATGTAAATTTATGTTTTTCAAGGTGTCAAACTAGAAGATAGGCAAGATCTTGTCAAAATTGGAAATTTATGTTTTTTTTGTTTTAGGAAATTTTGCGTTTGTTTTGTAGAGTTTGTATGTATAATCTGACATTGTTTTAATTAAATTCAAAGAGAGAATTATTGTTTCATTCTACCAAAATGAAGTAAATTTTGAGAATATTTTACCGAATTTTATGTGACAAAATATAGTTTTTTTTGTATATATAAACGATTTATGTAACTATTGTATTCCAAAAAAAAAACTATTGTATTCATCCAATGTTTTGTATGTAAAATTAAGTATTGGTATATGAAATTAACCAATTAATAAACAAAAAATTATTGACGACGTGTCCCTGACATATTTGAAAAAATATACAAAAATCACAATGGAATAAAAATAACATGGTTTTTCAATATTATCTATTTCATGGAAATGTAAATGAAATGCTCAAAATAATTGTTATATATAATCTTTTCTAATCATACTAGAAAATCATTCAAGGAAATATAAAGAAAATACTCAGCATAATTTCAGACTAAAATCTATTTCGAAAGTTTTGTATTAAATTTTAATGAGAACAACTACTTTTGTTATTGTTATTTTTCTACTATTTTTTCATTTGCTTAGTTTCTAATTTACAGTCACTACACTTATATGTTCTCTTTGAAGCATGTTTCAATTTGTCGTTTGAATAACCTTGTAAAACATTTCTTATTTAATGAAATTATTTCAATTTTTGTTTAATAAGAGCAAATTACGTACATGATCTTAAAGTATCACTCATCTAAATTTTAAAATTTATCATGTTGGTCCTTAACAAAAAAATTTTTTTTTTGGAAAAATTCACCATCGATCCAACTAAGACATGCTTGGATAATTTTATAACATTTGAGATGCGTGTATTACCACCTCTTTGTCATTTCTTCCATATAAAGGGTGTCATAAAAAAACGGAAATCATGAGTATAAATATTATCAAACTTGATAGCATAGCTATATATAATAACAATTTTGGACCCGTCTTTTAAACCAAGTAAAAAGAAAAAAAAATCCCAATAACAAAGTTAAAACTAATCTTGTTTGATATTATTAAAAATAAACAATAGACAATCTTTAAGCAATAGTTAAAATATTAATAATTAATAAATAAATTTTGATTTTATTTAATTCTTATTAGATATCAGAGAAAATCAAATTAAGGTGAGAGAGAACCGTACAAGATATAGATTAGTGAGGTGTGGTTAGTAAGGGGGAGAGAGAGAGGCACGAGAAACCGATAAGAGAAGGGCTTAAAAGAAAAATGTAAACTTCAAAATCTGTTTTAAGCTCGAAATAAAAATGAGAATTTTGAATGGGCTCTTGGACTTGTTGGCCTCGGTTCAGAAAATAATGAAAATCCTAATAAGCCTTTGGACGGGCTTTGTCCTTTTGAGCTGAATCTAAAATTTATTTTAGAAACAAATTAGCAAAAATGGATTTATTCTTGCGAGCCCAATATGAAAGTACTATAAAAATTTGAGTTGGCAGTAGTCATTGCAATTGGAGAAGCGCTGGCCTTTTGGTTTTCCCAGAATTCAAATCCTTATCAATTGATTAATTCGCTGATCGGACAGTCAGATTCTCTTTTGATGAGTTCCGAGAAAATTTGTTAATAAATGTGATCGGTGTTGGTCTTTTGAGAAATTTTGTTAGATTTTATTGTCTTTTGAGATTGTGTGGGCGTGAAGACGATTACAAGTACAGTAAGATGAAGCAGTCTTTGGAAATTTAAAGACAATGGTTGCTTTAAAACACTTTCTCGTTGGCATCACTTTCTCCTTTTCAATTAAAGTAATTTTTTTGAACTCTCATTTTCTTATGTTTTCGGTTGCTGGGTTATTATGCAAATTAGAGCCAACATTTCATATAATCTGTGAATAATTTTCTATTAACAAAAAAAGAACAGACAATAATAAATTAAAATACTGCAGACGTTTTTGGTATTACTTAATTTCACATTTTGTTCCAGTTTCTAAACTATACAGAACCACAACAATGCATATTAACATAATCAAAAGCGAAATCATTGTTATCAAATAATTCAAGCTTGAATTTCACACAGAGAATTTCCATTAAGCCATTTATAAATAATTGTTGCATGCAAGTACATGCCCCATAATACATGCAACACATCAAAAACTAAAGACAGAAAAATTAGGCTTGAACAGAACTAAATCCTGAGAAATAACAAAAACCACGGTTTAATTGAAGCCTACAACTATAAACATCACAAAGAGTGCTTTAACTCCAAGTGGCCTGGTATTGGCCAGGGCCTTCATAAATTCTGCTGTGCCATGTATGCATGGATAAGACCCTGTGCAGCTTGGATTTGCTCTGACGATCCTTGAATCTCCACCACACACTCTGACACACCAGGTGGGGGATCATGCACATTGACCTTTGCCCCAGAAATCTAAAAATTTATAATAAATACAAAGGATTAAAAAATAAGACAGGTCATTACAATAAAGCAAAATTTAGATTCTTGAAACAATGCCAATACAGGTATCAATATAGCAGAAGTCAGAATGGTACCTTCCGAATTTCAGATATATTAGTGCCATCAGCTCCGATGACAGATTCAACAGAAGTAGTCGGAATTCTGATCTCAAAGGAACCATTTGCATTGTAGTACCTGTTAAGTGATGATATTTCATAAGAAGGGTAATGTTTTGTTATTCTCATGTGTCATGTGCTATTATTTCAGCTGATAAACAGCATTAATTACGTCATAAAGTACTAATTATGAGCATACCCTGTAGGGGGCAGCTGAGCAGAATAACCCTGAGACTCAGGTGCATGGCCGGCAACCTACAAGGCAAAAGATACATAGAATAAGTTAACCAATAAATTAACTCTATTATCTGCAATATACAACTCTATAATAATCAATAAAATTAATAACACAATCTTCATCAAAGGTAATATTTCATGCAATTGAGAATAAACTTAAAAGCAAAGGGTAACAAACAGTTACTCCCAGTAACAAGCAGTTACTTTTATCAAGATCTTACAAAAACTCAGTCAAACAAAACCATAGGTATAAGGTACAAGCAGTGTATAGAAGCTCATACCAAAGTGGTTGATAATACGGACCTTGCCTACAAAATCATGGAACACAAATTACACCACTCTGGAATATCTCAACACAATAAATTGATATCTTATAAAACCTAATCCTAAAGATGGCAATCAGGAACAGAAGGGGTCATTTTAGGTCATTTTGGGTCTCAGGTCATTTCAGTTTGGACTAGGCTGTCTCAAGTTTTAGTAGTCCCAGGTCGTCAGAGTTTGAGTTGCCTCGGGATTACACAGGATTAAGGTTGGCATGATTTTGGATCATTTTGGGCCTCCGGTCATCTGGGTTTGGACTCGGCTGTCTCGAGTTTCAGTCGTCCCAGGTCGTTGGATTAAGGTTTTGGGTTTCAGGGTCACTACTCGGAAATTCAAATTGGCTTTGGGTTTGGGTAGGATCAGGTAGGGTTTTTGTCATCCATTTGTAGTGGCTATTACCTGAAAAATTCTGGCACCAAAATATTTCTACCAGTGGTTGCAGGACAACACATGTCTTACACTTGCCAGGCTGAATCAGCTTCTGGGCTGACATGGTCAGGTCAACCTTCAGTTGTCAGGTACCAAGCTAGGTTTGGTGACAACTCCTAAGAAGAAAGGAATGTTAAGAACCTGCATTCATTCTAGTTGGGAAACTCGCCCGAAGGATTCATTCATTCTAGTCGAAACACTTGCCGGAAGGATTTGTTCTTGCTGTGACAGGTGATGACGCCAGTAGTGGTTGAGATGAACCACCAACACAAAAATTTGTTCTACCTACTCTGTGTGTAGAGAGAGAGAAAGAGAGGAAGGCAGGACAACGAGTGTTGGCCGGACAAAGGTTGGTGGTATATAGGAGCGATTACACTTAACCAGATCGGCATTTCCATTACCAATAGGTTATGAAAAAAAGGTCAAACCTTCTAAAGGTAATCCAATTTACCTTAAAAGGTATGGTCAATCCCGTATATAAAATATTAACACTTTTGTACGATCACAAGAGGTCCTTGAAATTGGTCTACCCAGTTTTCTACCCACTTGGAACCAGAGGTAATCAATAATGGCACAGAAATATATCGAACATTATCATATGTAAATTATTACGGATATAAAATTAAGTTAATATTAAAAAAACTAGATAGATAAAAATAAATATAGGTTATATATACTCCGAGAATCAAATGCCAGAGCAGAAATTACCAAAAAAAAAACAAGAAGTTTTGACAACATATAGAAGCATGTAATGGTCCTAGAAAGTTAATTTACCCAGATATTTGATCAAACATTACCAAATGGCCTAGAATAGTAAAAAGTTAAGAATAATCAGCATGGTCAACAACCTAAAACAGAATGGGGTCTCTCAGTCAAACCGAACTCCTAGCAGAGTCTAATAATTTTAAGCAATGGGTTTTTACAACCTTCAAATTGTCATGTCTAGGTCGACCAATGGGTTGAGCTCAGTTGGGTCAGTAACATTTTATAGTGCGATAGAAAAAGAGAAAAATATTGACGGCAATCCCACCAAGTTGAATAATTCCTGCAGAAAAGATTAAAAAAATATTCCATCCAACCATGAAAATCTTTAATGGTCTGGGACCCAGCAAGGATAGGTATCAATATAGAACAGCTAAACCACATCTAACTGGCATATTAATACCACCAGAACCACTCATGAATAGCAAGTGCCAAAAAGTAAAACATCAAAGATAAAGACTCTTGGGTCTTGATCAAGACCCAAACAAAGACTAGTTTTCACAAAAAAATATCAACCAAATTCAGGTAGTACCTGAGTGCTGTCATAGCCGGCAGCTGGTTGAGGATACCAATGGTAGCTGCTTGGGGGAGGTACAGTACTACCAGCAACAGGACTTTTAGCAGGCCCTTGACTTGCTGGAGGTGGGAATCCGCTATCTGCTGGTGGGTAGCCACTATCGCTTGGAGGATGGTAACCATGGGCAACCTGTGGGTATCCTCCATCGGCCGCTGGTGGAGCATATCCACTTGCAGTTGGAGGATATCCAGCTGTTGGGGGTGGATAGCCGCTACCAGCAGGTGGATATTCAGATCCAGGAGGCAGTTGAGAGTAACCCCCAGTAGCAGGAGGGTATCCGCTAGCAGCAGGTGGAGGGTACGCACCACTTGCAGGATATCCACCTTCAGTAGGAGGGGCATATCCACTGGCAGGGGCAGGAGGGTACCCACCATATCCACCATCTGAAGGGGGGTATCCACTGGCAGGGGCAGGAGGGTAACCGCTGCTTGGTGGTGGGTATCCACCAGACTGAGGTGGGTAACCACTAGCATCTGGAGGGGGGTAACTGCCAGCTGGCGGTGGATAGGCGCCGCTAGGTGGAGGGTGCCCGGGATTTGGAGGAGGATATCCTTGGTTTGTAGGTGGATAACCATGACCCGGTGGAGGGTATCCGGGACCAGCAGGGGGTGGTGGATAGGCAGCACCCTCTGCCGGAGGGTACTCGTAGGACAAAGCAGCAGCTGGCACTGTGTCTCCGCTACGGAGTGTTCTTGTTCTCAGTCGGGTGCAAACTTCTATTAGTGCCTCTCTTGCAGTATGCGGGTTCCCATTAATCTGGAAAAGGCACAATAACACTTTGTGATAAGTTGTAAATTGGGGGGAGGGGGCAGAAACATAAAAAAATTAGCTTCACTAGGAAGGCTGTACCTATGCTGCTATGCTATAAATGCAGGATATCCCTTAAAAGATATAGATGTAAATACTCTTGTCGATATATTTGTATTATTACAGAATCTGAAAAAAATAACAATAAAACAGATTCTTCACCTCTACGAGCTCGTCTTCTGGGGAAAGGAAGTTCGGCCTCATCTCTTTGGTGTAAACCCTAATACCAGCACCAGTACGTCTTCGCATTTCACTAATTATTGTGCCTCCCTCTCCAATTATGCAACCAACCCTTTGAGAGGGAACAATGAGCTTTGTTACAACCGGTCCCTCGTCAGAAGGTGTTGTGTGGCTTTGAAGCTGAACCAGAGCCTTGATCACCTGAGATACAGGCTCTGCGAGGGTCTGAAACAGATAATGAAACAGGAGTATTCATTAAAAAAAACTGAACCATACCAAAACTAAGCAGTTTCATGCACTCTTTGAGGTACTAATTAATAATTAAGAAACCACTTAGAACAAGGGCTTACCCTAACACACACAACACACATGTATATTCTGTGATCACTGGTGGTTACAATATAGGCATATCACTAAAAAAAAACTTAGATCAGTAAAAGCTTTCGCCTATAAAATTAACTTCAGTAAATGGATTGAAGAAACTACCTCCTTTGCTGAGATTGCTAGGACCCGCTCATCAGCCTCCATGGTTTCCTCAACTTGAAGATGAGCACCAGTATCCTCCTCCAGCTGGCGTACGTGGCTCCCACGTTTCCCAATTATCCCTCCGATCCTCCAAGCAGGGCACAACAATCTTAAAAGAAACTCCTCGTACTTGTCAGAGCGACCTTTGCTATAACCCCCTGAATTATACCCATAACCAGATGTGTCGCTCCTGTAGGGGTCATATCCCCATGCTGGTGGTGGAGGTCCAGGTGGACCACGAGGCGGGCCCCACATTGGGTTCTCGAAAGGTGGCGGTGGCGACTGGAAACCTCCGTATGTACTCGCATGTATAATTTCTTTAAGGGGCGGGTTCTCCTTGCGCGGGTTTACGTGCAGATAGGTTGAGATCTGATACAGAGCCTTTTTAACCAGAGAAGGGATCCCAGAGATCTGAACATAAACAGAATTAGGGACATAAGTCAATAATGTGTGACTTTAAAAGTGTTGATTTTTTCATTAATTGAAAGGGAAAATTTCTAGTGTGCCCATGTAAACCTCTAAAATAGCCAATATCCCCATCAAAATATCATAATATCTATTATCCCCATTAAAACTTAACATTTTATCCAATATCCCCTTGTATTTGTTTAGTCTTTTATTTAACTATTTTAAAAGTTAGATTGACAATTATACCCTTCATTTCAAATTCTCCTCTCTCTCTCTCTCTCTCTCTTCAATTATGCACAGAAATTGGAAGCAGTAGTGTAAAAAGGACAAAAATAGTTTTCCTATTGCTGATAGTGTTTGCCTTTGTGGTCAATTTGGAAGTATAGTACCGGAAACAAAGTGGACAGTTTTTAGTTTGATTTTATTTAAATTACCAATAATTTAATCGACCTTCTTTTGAAATACAATAAGTATTTGGCCGACTTGCAAGAGAGTCATTGAATCAATTATGAAAGGCATCACTGAAAATCAAGTTTCCAAATTTTCTTTAGAGGGAATTTCCGGAAAATGGAGCAAGGGTCCAGCCCCCATTCGTGTCTTCAGAGGAAATTGAAAGGCATCACTGAATGGGGTCCAACCCCTATTCGCAGCTAGTTGCAGTATTTTGTGTTTTCTGAATTTTTTTCTCTCTCAAGGCGTAGGCGTAAAAAAATAAATCTATACATGAGATCCGAAGAAGCAGACAAAGAATAATAAAATTTACATCCTGACTCAAGGAAGGATATGAGAGTTCATCACCTATTCCATCTTTGGGTCAGATTTTAGCGTTAGATTTAATTTCAACATTTGGAAAATCCCACCAACAGAGGAGAGAGAGGAGAGTTTGAAATGAAGGGTATAATTGTCAATCTCACTGTTAAAATAATTAAATAAAAAACTAAATAAATAAAAGGGGGTATTAGATAAAATGTTAAGTTTTAATGGGGATATTGGATATTATAATGTTATGATGGGGATATTGGCTATTTTAGAAGTTTACATGGGCACACTAGAAATTTTCCCTAATTAAAATAACAAAAATAAATTGAGTACAAGAATGCTTGCTGCAGTGTACAAGTCACCCTTACGGAAAAACTATTTTCTTTTATTTTCTTTTATTGGAAAATGCAATATCTAATGGTCGCCGTCGAGCATCAAAAATATCTTTTAAACAAACAACTTCAGCAATGCAAACTCAAAATTACCTAAAACCAATTTTCCTCTACAATAAGAGACACATGAAGTACTACAGAAGATATTTTATTGTTTGTTAGGCTATATCTGGCATTTACTCCAATTTAAGGCATGCTAGGTGCAAACCGAATTTGCCAGACACCACAATTTACCTGGACCAGCTCGTCAGAGCGCATAGCGCATGGAGGGAGAGTATCGGGAGGCAGAACACGGATCCCAGCTCCAGTCTCTGCTCTCAGCTGTTGAATAATCGTGCCTCCCTTGCCAATCACACAACCTGCCTGGTTGCGTGGTATCAGAATGCGGGCCGCTACCTCCAGCTCTTCACCACCACCATGCAATATTTCATCCGCCGCAATTCTGTCGTTCACTTTCAATAGGGCGTCTTGGGCCGGGCAGAGGGGTTTCAAACCGTCCCCATTTTCCCCAGGGTTTTGGTCTTGTTTGGCATCCTCAGACCAGTCGCTCACATGGCTGTAGACAATTATGACCCTGTTGAAGGATGGGGGAAGAAACACATGATTATTAAAGAAGAAAAAATGACAAACCAGACATCAATTTTGAGAAATCAACCTAAGTACCTGTCATCAGACCCAGCCACAGCATCAGCCACCAGGATCTTTGCATTAGTCTCAGCTCGGAGAGATTTTATGATGTCACCCCCACGGCCCAAAACGCTACCGATTTTTCTTATTGGACATAGGATCCTGAAGAGGGTTTCAATAGGCGCTTCTTCGCCTTCCTCTTCACTCGGCTTTTTTCTCTTTGCTGAACTGAAATTGGGGCTGCTGTCGAAATTAGGGTTCCACCGCTTCCTCGGTGGCCCACCCTTGTACTTAGCTTTACCTCCTGGCATTCTATTATCTGAAATAATTTAATGATCGAATTAGAGGCCCACCCTTGTACTTAGCAAATCACCGCCTAGCACAGCCCAACCAACGTGCAGTGTGGTTCGACTACAACAGAAATGAGATAGAGAGAGGAAGTACCTAAGATGTCTGCTGCGTTCGCAAGGGAGAGAGAGAAACGAGAGACGAGAGGAGAAGAAACCCTACCCAGGCTTTTCTCGATTAGGATTTAGGAGTGTGGAGAGAACTCTGATGAATTCGCATCCTCCGAGTTAACTCAGATTTTGAATTAATATCAAGACCATCCGATTTAAATCCGCACGAATATTAAAGGTTCTTTAATCAATTCATTTCGCCAAAGGTAACTAAAATTTTGGGTTTAAATTGGGGCCTTCCGATCTGTTTTGCCACAAATGTTAAAGGCCCACCGGCCCATGCATTCCACTTCGAACTGTATTAACCCTGATTCGGACTGAACGGTCCGAATCTAATTTAAACGGATAGGCACCGTATCCTCCCAGGTACCTGGCTCAACACAATTGAAACGGATGCTCAAATTTATTCTCAGCTGGTGCTTGCTCGAGATGGCGCAGGAGCAGTATTATTTGTGCTTTGAGATTCATGTCAAGTTAAAAAAAACAATTTTGAACCGTCCAATTCAATTGTACTCAGTCCGGTAACCTGAGTGGATGTGAATTCCCGAACAGGTTGGTCATGCAAAATATGAGATATCTCACAGGATACGCACTCCACATGAACTGCTGGTTCACAGTTCACTTCACATTCGGAAGGTGGGTCTCAGAAAATCTTCTTTCTTTTGTATTAACTAATTTTTTTATGAATAATATAAATTTAAATTTTATCCAATTCACAACAGCAAACTCGATTCATAACAAGTGAATTATTGATCTTACCAGTAAAAAAATAAGATGAAATAACTAGAAAAATTGAAGATATATACCACTAAGAAACCGGTTACAGACCAGTACCATTAATCAGAAATGGCTACGTGATGAAATAATCCGTTTCATCACCGCCACGAATTATAAAATAAAAAGTTAAAAAAAAAAGTACATTGTTTTCTATGAAGAATGCTATTCAACACTTTGCTTTCTATCATGTTTGCACTATTACCATTTGCATCCAGCATTCTGTTTATTTGAAATTGATATTTCCTTCATGCCAACCCGTCAAAAATAATAGTAGTCTACAAAAGATGATGTATGTAACTCTATTGTAATTCAATATCAACAATGTGGGCATGTGCCCAAAGGTACATATATTTGTCTAATGGCTGCAAGCAATCCTTGTATGGTGCATGATTCGATAATAGCCAGCACATAATAATCTTCTGAATATCTTGTATGATATATCGGTACCTGTACATGTTGGATGGCATGATGTTGTGAATTGGATAAAATTTAAATTTATATTATTCATAAAAAAAAATTAGTTAATACGAAAGAAAAGAGATTTCTTCGGACCCACTTCTTTTGTTAACTATGATACTTAATTAAGCTGGAGAGAGAGAAAGGCCCACTCTATTTCTTAATTAAGTATTTCTTAATTAAGCTAAGGATAAAACTGGAATTAATGGAAATATTTTCTCTCGGCTCTCAAAACATAATTATTACCCTTAGAATAGCATTCCCCTTTCTAAATTGCAAGTTCAATAAATGATATCATCCAATCAATCCATTAATTAATTCTAACAAATTAATAATCGAATGTTAAGACGACCGATGAAACTGGTCATTCTCCAATGGGCATTGTATTCCCTCAGCTTTCAATTGTTGGTATTAGTGCTAATTAACTGCTAAGTTCTAAAATGGGTATTGTTCAATCTCTCTACTGAATTTTTTTTTAATTTTGAAATAAACATAATAAATGCATAATAAAGTTCTATCAATTAAACCTCGTGTTAATATTTTTTTTTTGTAGGGTAAAAAAGAATATGCAAACAAAATGACTAAAATTAGATATGATGCAATCAGTTCTGTTAAAAGCAAGTCATGCATAAAACTTAAATACTAAATCTTCCAATTGTTCCAACATTCAGATACATTCAACAAAAAAAAGTTTAAAATAAAGTAAAACTGAAAGGGAAGCGGTAACTTTCCATTATAGTTTCAATCTCCGCTCCATTTAGTAACAATCAACAAAAATAACATTTAAAAAAAAAAAGCTGAAGCTCTCAAATGTTCTCTCTTCAATTAAATGTTCCCTATCATTATAGAGAAAGGAACATACTCCAAAAGTTTTGTTGATATAGCCTATCAATTTTCTCCCGAAATTTTTCTTAATATTAAAAAAAAATTCAAAATTTGACAATCTGCATCCATTTTCAGATTATTTCCGATTTTGTCCAATTCGGAGAATAATTCTCCGGACCCGAGCTTACTTTTCGGAGAATAATTCTCCAGATTCAAAGGTTCTTTTTCCGGAGAATTATTCTCCGGATTTGAGGGTTTTTTTTTCTATTTTTAATTATAATAGAAAATTTATTTATTTTTTTATTAAAATATTAGAAATATTTTATATATTTCTTTGAAAATAAATGAAATACTATATAATTTGATTTATTAGAAAGACTGAGACAAATAATAAAATCCGGATCAACATTTTTCAATCTGGATTTTTTGCGGCTGTAAGAAAAATTAAAATATTTTTTTGTGTGTTATTGAAAACAAATATTTCTCCGGAAAATTATTCCTCTCCGAATCTGCGCTAACCGAGGCGCTCCTGGATCCGGAGAATAATTTTTCAAAAAGAAGACTTGGATCGGGAGAATTATTCTCCGGATTGGACAAATTGTGAATTTTCTCGAATTTGTGTGCAGATTGTTAAATTTTGAATTTTTTTTAAATATTAATAAAAGTTTCAAAATTTTCTCATCCGGATTTTGAATCCCCGCCTTCCCACACAATGAAGAACGTGTTTCTTTGTCACTAGACCAAATGCCATATCTTAGCCTACTCCAAAAGCTTAAGTTTTTTATATCTAACGCCAGCTCAACCGTTCTCATAAACCCGTATTATCTTTGATGTTACGAGGGGGAACAAAAATTTGTGGAGTTGATTTCAAAACAATCACCCTTGATATTCTGACTCCAACTCTTTTGTCTTAGCAAATGAATCTCTGAAGACTATAAACGCCGATCGCTGAAGGATTGGTCGCTAGAACATTTAACTTTTTTATTTTTAATTTTTTTTTTGGGGTCTTCAGAGACCGGCAACCTGACCGGTCGCTGAAGACCGGTTTTGTTGTAGTGAACCCCACTTCGTGGTATCCTTACCAAAATATGTAATTTCTATTGTTTTACTCAAGGGTGAAGCACGAGTTTAGGAATATGCTTATTTAAGTGTCAAAAGTAAGTAGAGAATTACACATTTGTTATCGGAAACCGTCAAATTAGAAGAATTACATTTTCTGAAACATACTACATATTTTTTTTTAATAAAGGGTAAAATGAGTATTTCATTATTTAAAACGAGTTTTAGGAGAATAGATAATAAAATGGTTAAATTTGAGAGTTTTTTAAATTTAAAAGAGTAAATATAATATCATGAACTTTTGAGAAAGAATCGTGGATCACATATTTATACTCTGTGCCACGATTTATATATTTGGAAAAAGCATCTCTTTACAAGGTCACAAAAGTGACCATCTGCCAGAGTTCTCAATTGGTGGACTTTATTTAGAGGTCCGATTAAACCTTGCATGACCCAAATTTTTTTTATTTAGATTGGGGAAATATAAAATCGTTGGGACAGAGTGGGCAAAACGAGAAACACCTTTTTAGATGAGAGGGCAAATATTGATAGCACCGGAAGTATATAATGTAATTGCCATATTTTACTGTCATTGATACTCCTCAGTGTCTAACATCTAAGTTTGTTCTCAAAACACCTCCGATTGTTTTGGCAGCAAGCATATATGAAATTTCGAAGTTTTTGAGGGTATACATGAAATTGCCCCCTAAAATGAAATACCGCATGTGACGAAAAAGTATCCTCTCCAAAATGTGTAAAAATTTCCCTTCACTTTATGGTTTATGATTTACTCTCAGCCACTTTGAGATTCGGACCAGAGCAAAGGCAGTATTATTGGGCTTTGAGATCGTGCAAAGTTAAAAGGACGGTTCAGATCCACTAATTCTAAAAGATTCCCTTTTACGGTACAGGGGAGGATGTGAATTCACATGTGACACACGAACTGGGAGCAGGTCCGATGCCCATCGGACCTACCTCGGTTCGACGGGTTTAATCACCATCAATTTTCTTTTAGATTCGTGCGAAATGCTTTTAAACCCGTGCGTTTATGTTTCAATTTTCGTGCGCACAAATCATTACATTATCCTACAGTAGATCTGCCCATCGGACCTACACCCAGTTCGTGACCAGCAGTCGGACTCACTTTGTTGGATCCATATCCTCGACGGTACCGTAAAAGATTCCTTTTTACAATTAGCTATTTACGGTTTGAGATTAACTCTCAGCTAGTTTGGAATTCGGGCTGACTGAGGGGCAGTATTATTGGGCTTTGAGATTCGTGCCAAATTAACGGTCCAGATCAAGTAATTGTAAAAGATTCCCTATTACGGTACTGCACTGGATGTGAATTCCACTTTGTTGGTTTCTCTAACTGAAGCAGATTGACAAAATATGAAAACTTGGTTGGTTTCTCTAACTCCATCTCCTCAGGACCTCAAGTCACACCCATCAGCAACAGCAAGCAACCAAACCCAAAACCCTTCTCCCCTCTCCTCCGCCGGTCCTCTCCAGTCTCTCCTCCTTCCCCAAAACAAGAGGGACCAAAACGCAAAACTACACCCCACACTATCCATCCCCCAAATGGACATCTCCTTCCTCCCTTTCCTTTTCCCTCCGCCTCCATTCTCCACCGATCCCCCGCCGCCACTTCAACCACCGCCGCCACGTAACCCTTCGTCGCCACCTTGTCGCCTCCGCCTCTATCTCCACCTCAACCGACGCTCCGGTCTCCATTTTCGGACCCAAAAGAGAACAGCCACTGATTGATGGAGTGTCCCCACCTGTCAGGATTGCCAGCTCAGTCGTCATTGCTGCGGCGGCAATCATGGCTGGATATGGACTGCGGCGGTAATCATTGCTGCCGCTGCTGGTGCTGCAGTGCTTGGTGTGGCGGGTGGGGCCTTGGTGTATAAGATCAAAATTATGGGCCCAGCCCAAATCAAAATTATGGGCCCATCCCGAAACCGCCTCCGCTCATCATTTAAAATTAAACTCCTTTACTCTTACTTTTACATTCTCTTGCTCCCTCTTCTCTCTCACCTCCTCTTCCTCTGTTTCTTGCTGCTAGCAAGATCGAGCGACTGGAGGCACCTGTCTCTCCTCTTTTCTTCTCAAAGGTTTCTCTCTCTACTCTACTCTACTCTACCTCGTTTTATTTCTGGTTGGTGTTTAGTTCGTTTCTTTTTGCAATTTGTTGCGAGATATAGCAAGTAGGAGTACCTCAATTGATTTCAGGTGAATCGTGTTAGTAATAATGGATTGTGATTCCACGGATGACCTATAGTAATAATGGATTAGGTTTCTTGACACATTCTTGATTTTGTTACTGAATTCCTTTAAAAGTAGTTTTATTATCTCCTTACTGATGACCTATTTGATTCTGATTTGGTAACCAATTAGGTTAGTTTATAGATGCATTTATGGTTTTAGTGAATCATCTGTTGCACCTCTTCAAATTTCTTGGTTTCAAAGTATTGCTAAATTGTTATGTATATTCAATATCACATGAATTCCAACAAGTATTTTTCTAATTAGCTCCTTGTTTATATTTCCTTTTTCTTAATTAGTTGCATAAAACTGAAATAAATAACTCTTCTCATAATTCTTTCTACCAGCAGTTGTATACTTGAGAGGTTTATAATAATTCCTTTTATTCACCTGGGTGTAGTTGTACTGTTCTAAAGATTTGTTCTTTAATTACTAGGTTTCATTGTACAAGGTAAGAGGGCCGTGCTTAGGCGGTGATTTGCTAAGTACAAAGGTGCAAGACATGCCAGGAGGTAAAGAAGCTAAGTACAAGGGTGAGCCACCGGGGAAGCGGTGGAACCCTAATTTCGACAGCAACCCCAATATCAGTTCAGCAAAGAGGAAAAAGCCAAATGAAGATGAAGGCAAAGAAGCGCCTATTGAAACCCTCTTCAGGATCCTATGCCCAATAAAAAAAATCGGTAGCGTCTTGGGCCATGGGGGTGACATCGTAAAGTCTCTCCAAGCTGAGACTAAAGCAAAGATCCTGGTGGCTGATGCTGTGCCTGGGTCTGATGACAGGTACTTAGAGTTTATTTTCTTAAATTATTAGGGTAAAAGTTGATGAAAATCAGGTTCATTTGGTGTAAGTCAGGAAGAACTTCACTCTTAGATTTGGTTTTCATTCTGGCCATGCAGAAAAAAGATGACATTTTTTTTCATTCTTTCTTAGTTTGTTGTTTATTTCCTTTTTGTCCCTTTTATGCAGTAAAGATGTCATCTTTTGTCCTAGTTAGTGTTTTATTTACTGTTCTTTCCTTAAATATTACAATCTGGTTTTCTAGAAATATCAGTTGCTGTAGTATTGGTTAATCTTGAGAGGTCTATTAAAATCTAACCAATTATTCAAAATTGATGTCTGGTTTGTTATTCTTTAATAATCGTGTGTTTCTTCTTCCTATTCCTCAACAGGGTCATAATTGTCTACCGCCATGTGAGCGACCAAGACCCTGCGGAAACCGGGAACTCCACCAGAACCGACGAGAAAAATAAGTTGAGTCGTTTTATCGATTACAATTCTTTAGTAAGTGGGGACGTGAAACCCCTCTGCCCGGCCCAAGACGCCCTATTAAAAGTGAACGAAGTGTTGCATGGTGGTGGTCATGAGCTGGAGATAGGGACCCGCATTCTGATACCACGCAACCAGGCTGGTTGTGTGATTGGCAACGGAGGAAGGATTCTTCGACAGCTGAGAACAGAGACTGGAGCTGGGATCCATGTTTTGCCTACCCTCCCTCCATGTGCTATGCGCTCTGACAAGCTGATCCAGGTAAATTATGGTTTCTGGGAAATTCTGTTTTGTAGCATGTCAAATTGGAGGAAATGCCAGATGTAGATTAAATATCTTCTGTAGTTTTTTCTCTCTCTTATTCTTTAGACGAAAAATGGTTTAGGTAATTTTTGGTTTGCGTTGCTGAAGTTCGTTGTACAAGATTGCTTGCTGCAGTGTACAAATCTTCTGTAGTTGTACCACATCTCTAAGATTGTGTTGGCTAGGTAGTTAGTTACAGAAGGCTTATAGCCATTGCTTATAAATAGACGATTGTATATTTTTATACAGAACATGGATTAAGAAAATGAATACAATTTGATTCAATCATCTCTCTCTCTTCTCTTACTACCTTCACTCGTTTAAGCCCGGTTGAATTTCCGATTGTTTGAGTCTGATTTACGAGTTGTGGTTCATCGAGTTGATGTCAAGTCAAAACTGAATTAAGATATTGTTATTTTGAGTTGGATTGATCACGGTTGTCTGAAAGAGTCAAGTTCTTATCATCTCATATCTGAGTCATTTGGGTTTCAAGTTTCAGATTGTTTGAGTATGAATCAAATCAGATCGAATGGTTTGACTTTGGATCAGTCGAATTTTTCTCAAAAAAAAAAAACTTGTCTGAATTTGAATCATCTCCAGTTTCAATTCGTCTTGAGTTGGATCGATTTATAAACAAATCAGTTTGATGTTCTCAAAAACCAATCGAATTGCATACCTATGCGTTAAAAGATCTGAATCATCTCCAGTTCAATTTGTCTGAATTATATATATTTTTCAAAAACATACGACTGGTAGATCTTTGTAAGCATTATGAGTATCATAAATGTAAAACTGTCGTTTTTCATTTAAGTTTCAACATTAATTCCCAAATTTAACTGTTATAACCCTAATATTGTCTAATAATTGAAAAAATGATTATCAGAGCAATTTCGAAAAAATCATTAGTGATTATGCAAGCTAATGCTTTTTATAACAAATTAAATACATATTAGTCATTTTTATTTAATTCTGGACCCATTTCAAATCATTAAATTATTAAAACTGCAGGTAGGGAGCCTTGTAAGGGGATGTACTTTTTTTTTTCTTAATCAATACAATTGTTAATTGGACTATGCCTGACAACCTTAAAAAAAAAAGGAAAAAAACTGCTGGTAGGAGTGCCAATAGGAATGATAAATTTCCCAAGTTTAGGGAAATTTTCTAGGTAGATGTATGGCTTGCTTGCTTATCAGGGAGAAAAATTAAGGCTGGCATGAAAGGTGGTTATTTTATAGAAGTAGACATGTCACACAATTAAAGTAGACATACCACACAATTAAAATTCCACAGATCGTCTGTTTAGGTAACTAACTACCTAGCCAGCACTAAAATATTTTTTCCATAAGGGTGATTTGTACACTGCAGCAAGCATTCTTGTACCCAATTAATTTTTATTATTTTAATTAATGAAAAAAATGATTACTTTTAAAGTCGCGTATTATTGATTTATATCCCTAATTTTGTTTATGTTCAGATTTCTGGGATCCCTTCTCTGGTGAAAAGGGCTCTGTATACGATCTCAATCTATCTGCATGCAAACCCGCTAAAGGAGAACCCGTCCCCTAAAGAAATTATAAATGCGAGTACATACGGAGGCTTCCAGCCGCTACCGCCACCTTACGAGAACCCAATGTGGGGCCCACCTCGTGGTCCACATGGACCTCCGTCGCCAGCTGGGGGATTTGCCCCACCTAGTGGTGCATACCCTCCTGCGAATGGTAGTTACCCTCCATCTGCTGCTACTGGGGGTTACTCTCAGCCGCCTCCTGTATCTGAATATCCACCTCCAACTGCAAATGGTTATACTCCTCCAGCGGCCGATGGAGGATACTTTCAGGTTGCCCATGGATACCAGCCTCCAGCAATTAGTCAAGGCCCTATTAAAAGTCAAGGTGTTGGTAGCACTGCACCTCCCTCAACCTCAAGCAGCTACCATGGGTATCCTCAGCCAGCTGCTGGCTATGATCAGGTACTATCTGGATTTGGTTGATATTTTGTTGTGATTGATATTTCTGTGAAAACCAATCTTTGTTTTGGGTCTTGATCAAGACCCAAGAGTCTTATATTTGGATGTTTTACTTTTTTTTATTGCCATTCATGAGTGGTTCTGGTATTAATATGCCAGTTAGATGTGTTTTATCTGTTTTATATTGATACTTATTCTTTCTGGGTTCCAGACCATTATAGATTTTCTTGGTTGGATGGACCCTTTTTTTAACTTTTCTGCAGGAATTATTAAACTTGGTGGGATTGCCGTCAATATTATTCTCTTTTCCTATCACACCATACAGTGTCACTGACCCAACCTAGCTCAACCCATTGGTCGACCTAGACATGACAATTCGAAGGTTTAAGAAACCCATAGCTTAGAATTAATAGACTCTGCTAGGTGTTAGTTTGACTTAGAGACCCCACTCCTGTTTTAGGTGGTTGACCATGCTGGTTAATCATAACTGGGTACTTTTCTAGGCCATTTGGTAATGTTTGATCAAATAATTTACATATATGTAGATTAGAAATCAATGTTCATGTTTTGAACCTTAGATTCAATGTTCTATTTATACCTTGTAGGAGCATTCCATGCTTCTATATGTTGTCAAAGTAACTGCTTGTTACCCTTTAAGTTTATTCTCAATTGCAAGAATATATTAGCTTTGATGTTGATTGCGTTATTAATTTTTATTGATTATAATAGAGTTGTATATAACAGATAATAGAGTTAATTTATTGTTTAACTTATTCTTTGTGTTATTAAATTCCATTTGAAAAAAAAAAACATAATATTTGTCTATGAAGAAGTATATATTGTCCAACAGTGAGATATGCTGGTCTAAAAAATAACATGGTTGTTTATTTATTTTATTTTTTTTCAGAAGTGGGTCTCAGAACCACTATGACCTTTATGATTTAGATTACTATCTTTTGTAACAGTGTGAGAAATGGAAAGAAGCTGCAGCTGCACACAGTGCCAGACCAACCCAAAAGGCACCCCCTAAGGGATGCAAGAAGGGGTCCATGCGGGGGAAAGGTGGTCCTGACAATGGAAACTGCAAATACAGGGGCGTGAGACAGAGAGTATGGGGTAAATGGGTCGCCGAAATTCGTAGACCCAAAGGAACGCGCCAATGGCTGGGTACTTTTGCCACAGCCGAAGAAGCTGCACAAGCATATGACAATGCTGCCAGAGTGCTGTATGGCCCGGTAGCCCCTCTCAACTTCCCTGATGGGCCTTCCACCACTAAAGCGAAAGAGCAGCTGCCTTTGCTGGCAGAGGAGAATAATGCTGCAATGTGGTGGAATGAAATGAATGCGATGCTTAATATTGAATTTGATGAGCCTTCCACAACTAAAGAGGATGAATCTGAAGTCGAATGGTGGAATGGGACATTTGAGGTGGAATGGAACCTGGATGAGTTACTGAATTTGATGGAAGAGGATCCAGATAATGTAATCACTCCTATATACCACCGATCTTTAATTTTTGTCAGGGCCAACACTCGTTGTCCCGCCTCTCTCTCTCTCTCTCTCTCTCTACACACACAGAATAGATAGTAGAACAAAATCTGTTGTTGGTGCTTCATCTCAACCACTACTACTGGTGCTTCATCTTAACCACTGCTGGCGTCATCAACTGTCACAGCAAGAAGGATGAATACAGGTTCTTAACATTCCCTTTCTTCTGAGTTATCACCAAACCTAGTTTAGTATCTGACAACTGCAGGTTGACCTGGCCTGGCTCTGCCCTGCCCTGAAGCTGATCCACTTGTAAGACGTGTATTATGGTAACAGAATTTTGCAGGTAATAAATAGCCATTACATATACAGAGACTGTAACCCAGACCCCTACCTGATCAGAGACTGAAACCCAAAGTCAATTTGAATATCCGAGTAGTGACCCTGAAACCCAAAACCTTGCCAACCTTAATCCTTGGGTAAACCTGAGGCAATTCAAAACTCCAACAACTTGGGACGACTGAAACTCGAGACAGCCTAGTCCAAACCCAGATGATCAGAGGCCCAAAATGACCCAAAGCCTTGCCAACCTTAATCCGACGACCTGGGCGACTGAAACTCGAGATAATCTAGTCCAGATGATCTGAGGCAACTCAATCTCTGACGATTTGGGATAACTGAAACTTGTGACAGCCTTGTGACCCAAAGCCTTGCCATCTTTAGGATTAGGTTTTATAAGACATAAATTTATTGTGCATATAATTTTGTAGGCAAGTTCCGTGTCATCAACTACTTCGGTATGAGTTTCTATATACTGCTTGTACCTTATACTTGTGATTTTATTTGACTGAGCGTTTGTAAGGTTTTGATAACTTTTACTGTTTGTTACTTTGGGTAACTCCTTGTTACCCTTTGCTTTTAAGAGTATTAATTTTATTGCTTATAAAGAGTTAATATATTGGTTAACTTATTCTATGTATCTTTTGCCTTGTAGGTTGTTCAGCCGCCCTCTACAGGGTATGCTCATAATTAGTACTTTAAGATGTAATTAATGCTGTTTATCAGCTGAAATAGCACATGACACATGAGAATAACAAAACATTACCCTGCTTATGAAATATCTTCACTTAACAGGTACCACAATGCAAATGGTTCTTTTGAGATCAGAATTCCTACTGCTTCTGTTGAATCTGTTATCGGAGCTGATGGCGCTAACATATCTGATATTGGGAAGGTACCATTATGACTTCTGCTAATATTTCTTATAGATGATATGCTTATTTACCAATGTTCCTGAACTGGGGGTTAGTAATGTGTCAATGACCCATATTGGCATGTTTTGAAGAAAACAAATTTTGCTTTATTGTAATTCCCTGTCTTATTTGTTAATCCTTTGCAATTATTTTAAATTTTTAGATTTCTGGGGCAAAGGTCAATGTGCATGACCCCCCACCTGGTGTGTCAGAGTGTGTGGTTGAGATTCAAGGATCGTCAGAGCAAATCCAAGCTGCACAGGGTCTTATCCATGCATACATGGCACAACAGAATCCATCCCAGGCCGAAGACCCTGGCCAATACCAGGCTCCTGTCACCTGGAGTTAAAAAGCACTCTTGATCCACCTCACCTGATGTTTATAGTTGTAGGCTTCAATTAAACCATGGATATTGTTATTTCTCAGGATTTAGTTCTGTTCAAGCCTGACTTTTCTGTGTTTAGTTTTTGCTTGCATGTATTTTTGGGGCATGTACTTGCATTCAGCAATTATTTATAAATGGCTTAATGGAAATCCTTTGTGAAAAATGTGGGTCGCTTCTATAGCAAGCTTAAGAAATTCAAGCTTGAATTTCACTTTTGATTATGTTGTATATTACATTGACACTCATTCTTACTCATGGTAACCGTTTCAAGGAATTAGTAAACATTGATCAAGGCCAACCACAACCAGTAAGCCAACTGCGTCTTTTGGTTGCTATACCATTCCTGCTTAGTTTCTTTACCAGTATAAATTGTATCTGGCTCCTCTGCCAGTCTGGAAATAGTCAATGCACAAGCTGCTTTATTGAAGGAGCTTTAACACAATGAAAAAGTCAAATTTAAAGAAAAGAAGAACTATATTACTAAACTCATTAAAAATGTTTACACATTTAGATCCTTCGTCACAATAACATAGAACTTGACAATCCTCAAAATATTAAAATATGCACAACCTCACACTTAATTAGAGCTTTCTTTATACCATCTATCCAAATATAATAAAAAGACCTAAACTCTATCTTTCCAATGAGCATATATAGTTACAAAACACTGAGCACAATCTCATGCAAAATTCCTGCATTATAATTATCTTCTTCATGGTGCAGCTGACAAAAGTATCGTCTTCTCAATGACCTTGCATTAACTTTCTACATAAAATAAGAATTGAGAGAGTTATCAATTTGGATGCATATGTACTTTGTTAGAAGAAAACTGATTGGATTTAGACCTGGACCGTCCGATTCGAATCCGGGGCCCCTTTAATCTGACGGTCCGGATATTAACTCAAAAATTGAGTTACTTTAGGAGATCCGAACTGAACAAGCCAGTACCTACACAGGTAATCTGACAATTTCCACCCAAACATTTCATAACAAAAATAGTTATTAATTTAGTCTACAGGGAAGTCTCAAGGCTAAGGAGTAAGGAGTGCTTCTCTAAGCTCTGATGAGTCAATTTTGCCATTCCTGTCACGGTCAAATCTCTCAAAAATAGACAAATTTACCATATTAACAGACAAATTGACTAAAACTTGCACACAGCTTAAGGATGTCAGTGAATTCTCCCCAAAGGAGGCTATGAATCCTCAGAAATTTAATCCGCTCCTTTGTTCGTCTCCCACAGCTGCACAGCCGCCTTCAGCTCAGTGACCATGTCTATGAATCTGTTTGTGGGGAGAATTCATATTCATATTCATTGCCCCTAACTTGTTGGTGTTAATCTCAAAAAGTTTCTAGTGTACAACACTCTCCGAACAAACAAATGGAAAATTGACAAACCTCTTTTTATCGTGCTCCTCTATGGCAAAACAGACGAATGCAGATTTTGGAGGAGAAAGAAGAGAAGAGCACTCTGACAGTGGGACCCAATCACCAGTCACACTGTTGTAGACGATACTGTTTATTCAGATCCAAAATTAATATATAAGATAGATTTGCATAATTGAAGTTGTTTGAAGTCAAATTTTGTTAATTTTTGACTGA
This sequence comes from Carex myosuroides, assembly GCA_028015225.1. Lineage (NCBI taxonomy): Eukaryota > Viridiplantae > Streptophyta > Magnoliopsida > Poales > Cyperaceae > Carex > Carex myosuroides. The sequence goes on from CM051479.1 coordinate 7,172,546, forward strand.
ATGATAAACTTGGTGATACTGGCAAGTATCCCAACTACTAAACAGTACCTACCGGTATTTCTGCATAGGAGCTGGGATTTAAAATTCATCGAAATTCAAAAACTCTACCAAGTAGAAAGAAATGATAATGCATTTAGACAGTACTACTGTACAACCTTGAGATCCACCTATACAAAGATTATGCCTATATGAATATAGTGTGATGCCACATACCTTTGTCAAAGATGCCAGATTTAAGTCCGCATGAAAGACTACCTCATAATTAGAAATATCCTTCTTGTGTTGCGGGATTGTAAATTTTGTAATTTTAATCAATTATTTTTCATTATGAATCATACATCTATAATTTGCAATCGTTACAATTAAAGTGACACTTGCCCAAACAGAATAAAAGAAAGGTAATTGAAAAATCTAACCCGGTGAAATAAAATAAAGTGCAGCATCTAAGCATGCACGAAAGTCTAACTTGAGATGCTCTTATAACTATTCAACACCCCCAATTTTCCCAGTAGAAGCATCAGCATATGCTCGATGGAGACCAGAAATAACATGTTCATATATATATGGCAGAACAAACTTCTTCACAAACTTCTCCTCACTTGGCTGAATAAAAGAAGCAAGCTTTTTATTTGCCAGAGGAAGTTCTTTCAACGTCAGAAGCTTTCTTACAATGTTCCTGGGAATCAACCTATTCTCCAGATTCGTTTGGGCAGCAGCCAGCAGTGTGAAAGAATTGTGCCATCTTGTCCGTTTAATTATATCAACGGTACAGATCAATCCACTCAAAAATTGAGACATCTCAGACCATATATACGGATTCGCATCCACGTGATTGTATTCAACAAAATATTGATTACAATAGTTCGAGGCATCTAATATTTAAGAAATCGGTGCTAAAAAAGACTACAACATCACGAATCCTTGCTAGCTCAAGGAACAAGGAACAAGACTACAACATCACGAATCCTTGCTAAAAAAGACTACAACATCACGAATCATAGTAGCATGGACGGCCACAAAATTCACCTTAATTGGATCCCTTTTTATTGTGCACGCGTATAAATTACTTGTATAATAAAGCGATCTTAAAGTAGTTTGAAAAATAAAAATTAAGAATTACATTTTAAGTGTATTAATTGTTGGATGAAGAAATAACATACTTTTGAAATCATATATAGTTTTTGTTTATCATTTTATATTGCGTCGATGATAGTTTAATTCATAATTAAGATCAAATCATTCGATGATAAACAAAGATAGAATTTCTTTTTTGCAGTTGGCAGTGTAAGAAAAACATAAACATATATAAACGGAAATTTTTTGTATGCCCTTTATATTTATTAAAGTTTGGATAGTAAATTTCTACATTTTTAAATTCAAAATGAAAAAAAATCTTGGATACAAACCCATAATGACATACATTGGGAAGGTCGATACGAACTTGTCTGTGCCTTTTCATCTGTTAATAGTAGCGGACAGATCGAATATTAAAAAAAAACTAGTCCCTATATATAAAATTAAAAGAAGAAATCTCAACTCTTCAATAAAAAAAAGATTTATGCTATGGTCCCTTTTATAGGTTAAGATCTTATTTCTAAAATGAATGTATATCTCACAGAATATTTTTTAAATCATATAAGATATTACTTTTCTTGTCTAATAAAGAAAGAAAACCATCTGTCAAATATTTTTTAAATATTCATGTTCCTGATTATTGTTGATTTGAGAAATACTTTCAAAATTAATGGTTGTTTAATGTAGAAGAAAATTTCTTATAATCTTCTATCATGTATGTATTTTTTATATAAAAAAAATAGTGTAAAGTGATGTTTTATTTTGTCCAATAGATTGTGACGTTCGTATTTTTTATTGCCAAAAATATAATTGAAGCACATGCAAGAAAAATATCATTTTCTTGCGCACTTGATGATTGGTTGCTATTGTAAATATATTTCTTGACTGAAATAAAAATAAAGAAACTTTTGACATTTTAAATACCATAATAAGAAATAAGGTGATATTTGATTGCTTATTTTTTCAAATTATTAAAATTTATTAATTTCATATAATTTCTACTCTCATTAGATTTAAATGTATCCCACGAGAAGCACCACTAAAAAAATCGTCATCTTTTTTTTGTTTTTGTTCATCAATTTGACATGAGATAATTTAAGTAAAAAGCAAACTTATCATGATAAAAGTTCACTACATATGAACAACTCAAAATTATCCATAAAAGTGACTACATAAATAGCTTCTTAGTAGTAATTTTTTTTTCAAACCGCCCCCTTTGAAATTTGTTATTTAAAAAAAAACAATAGTAAAGCTAAATATAATACTGTTATAAAATTTTAGCAATGCAAATTTTGGGGCTAATATATTGGAGGAAACAAAAAGGTATCATTTATTGGTCTACTATAACATCAAGTTAAATTTGTACATGTTGTGCATTTGATTTTGTAGGCAAGGTCTGTGTTATCAACCACTTCGATATGAGCTTCTATACACTGCTTGTACCTTACACCGTTTTTTGTTTGACTGAGTTTTTGTAAGGTCTTGATAAAAGTAACTGCTTGTTACTCTTTACTTTTAAGTTTATTCTCAATTCCAAGAAGTATTATTAGCTTTGATGTAGATGTTGTTATTAATTTTATTGATTATTGTAGAGTTATAAAATGCAGATATAGAGTTAATATATTGGTTAACTTATTCTATGTATCTTTTTCTTGGTAGGTTGCCGGTCATGCACCTGAGTCTCAGGGTTCTGCTTAGCCACCCCCTAAAGGGTATACTCTTTCACTTCTCTCATAATTAGACACACACTACAAACAAAATGGTTTAAAAAGATGAGAAATTTATGTATATCCCATCAAAACTTCTCTTTTTAGATATTCCCCATTGAAACCTAAAATCTAGTTATTTCTCTCCATTGTCAGGTGGGGACCACTACTTTAGAACTGGAGGGAGAAATGGACAAGAGCAATGGAGTTGTCCAGTGAAAGTAGGTTAGAGGTTTGTTACGCCAATTCAGTTGGCTGTGGTTTATTCATGCGATTAAGTTGCAAGATTCATTCGATAAAATTCGAATTTTATTTCTTAAGCAGTGTCGCCTATAAATAGGCAGTAAGGGTAACTATGTGTGTTCTAGTTAGGTTTTGGCTTTGTGCCGTTGTATTCCATTTTCATTGAATTTCAATAAGATTGTTTGATTTCTTTCTTAAATCAATATGATAGTCTCCTCCAATTTTCATTGATGAAGATTACCATTGATGAAGATTGTGTTATTAATTTTATTAATTATTATAGAGATGTATATTGCAGATAATAGAGTTAATTTTATCGATCCCTCGACTCGAGTAAATGAGGTCCTGTCATACCTCATGCTTTGTGCCTTAGCAAATACATGGATATGAAGCTAGAGTAATATATATGTTCAAAATATTTATTTTCATTATAGCAAACGTTTGCTACGATATTACTTGTGTCTTTTTAGTCCATAATTTAATTGTTACAAAAAAATATTATCAATATTGAAGGCTTTATTGTATAATCAACTTCTCAATTTAATTGTTATAATAATAAATAAATACATAAATAAATAATATTATTACTTTGTTTTATGATATTTACCATTATTAAGCTTGGTTGATAGTCATGTAGAAATATAAAATATCACTACATGAACGATATTGCTTTATTATGGTTTCAACAAACATACGCTTGTATTGTCCATGTATTACTCGACTCATTGTCAAATGCATGTGTTTATCATCTATTTCTGAAAATTAGAAAGATGTTGATTCAAACATGAGGAGGGTTAAAATGCCTTTATTTTTGTGTGCCTTCATTATGTCTCTATTTTTATAAACTTTAATAACTCAAAATTTAAAACTTAAAAATCAAAATAAAACAGTTAGATATGATTTACATCATTTTATCCATGCACAAGTAAACAATTACAACATTCCAACTTTGTTTTGGTTATCATCAAGAGCTTTTAAAAAATGTACTATTGTGAATAATTTCTAGACATTGATTTTTCAACTTTTGATTCACATAAAAACAAAATTGAAATGTGATAATTTCTAAGAGCGCATAGAGAAAATAACATATATCATATCTAAAGGTTTTATTTTGACGTTTATAATTTAAATTTTGAGTTATTAAAGTTTCTAAGAATGTAGACATGGTGAAGACACTAAAAATGAAGGAATTTGAACCCTCCTCTTCAAAGATATATCCGAACAATGTTATACACAGCTCATCAGTAGTTTGCACGAATCTTGAAGAGGTTCAAACGATGTAAATGACACATAATCCGTCGGATGGAGGTGGAAGTTTGAGCTCCTATACAATTGACGCGCATGCTGATCCATTTAACAACTAACTAATCTTACTTAACATATAACTAGTTATAACTAATATATATTGAGCTATTCTAAGAAATGACAATCAATCAGGCAGCCAAACTTTAAATAAGACATGACATATAACGCAAAATAGTCAAACAGTTTTTACCAGTAGTGTTGTAAAATGCAGTTCATGCGGCCGTATATATGCGGCCGTATATGCGTATGCAGCCAGCAACCGGATAGAAAACGACTATGCGGACTGCATATACTAAAGTCCAACTAAAAAATATTTAATTAGAAAAAAAATCCTAATTAAATCGGATCCAAATACATTTATTAATAAAAATGCAAATCGAATCAGTTAATAAACAAAATCCGAACCCAATATCTCATCCGGACTTGTGCCCAGTTGATTGAATTATCTTGCTGTTCCAGCTTCTTATATAGGCTCTAGTCCGCTTCTTTTTTTTTGTTTTGGAGGGGTGGGACTAAAGGAAAATTCTATAAACTGGAAGCTCCTGCTGCCTTCACGCGCTGCTTCTTTTTGGTTTGCTGCCACGTGAGTTGCTTTTACAATATTCCATATTGGGCCACGTGATTTGCTTCAATTACCAAAGTAATAGAGAATTAGAGATGAGCCCAAAGTACTATTTTTATTTGATATCTCTATTTATTAATAGAGATGAGCCCAATAGTATTTTGGATTATAGTTTGTTTTAATTATATGTGCATCTATGTTTATATATAAAAAAATAGTACTGTTGGATTATGGGTTTTTCATTTTAAATTTATTTGTCCAATTTGCAGTAGTATTTTGGTCATTTTACGTGTCTAATCCGCATATATAAGTCCGCATTAAAATCCGCATATGCGGCCGCATACTGCATATGCGGTATGCGGTGACCTTCCGCATACCGCATGAAAACCGCATTTAATAACATTGGTTTTTACTGCATACGCAAAGGTATACAACTCAATTTGTCAATGAAACACACACAAAGCTAGCATATCAATCATCCAAAGAGACCAATCAACAATCAACAACCAACACCAACACCTACATCACATCATTATTTTTCAGCCTCATTTTCTTTGGCAAGAGGCCCCATGTCCTTCTCCGTTCCAGCCTCACTTCCTTTAACACCCAGCCTCAGTAGAGCTCTCTCCCATCCTTTTGCAGGACCCTAATCACACAGGAAATGAAATATAATATACAAGGTCGGCTTGCTCTTTTGGTTAATAAAATCCCAAGTAGGTTTCATGCCTACTTTTTTTTTAAAAAAAAAATTAATCTAAAATGGTATATTACCTTCCATGAGAGGTCCTGAGACATGCAGTTCCAAATCATCTCTTTATGCAAAGCTGTGCCGACGACCTTAATAGCACGCTTAAGAGTTGCGACAACTCTCAACACATCAGAAGGGTCTATCTCTTCATACTGGAACAAAAGCAAGGCACTCATGTTAATTAATGACCTGTGCAGAGAATATTGATAGCATATATTGATATTGTGCATACCTTGATACTAAACCGACCTATGTAGAAACCTGTTTCGCCATCAATGACTGTGTCCACAAGACCTCCAGTGCAGGATACTACTGGCAGCTGCATAAAAGAGTACATTTAAAAGACAGACTGGTGTATTTTCAAACCAAAAAGGTATTTAAATCTGCTAGTTCCTGGATCATAAACCCAGTGCATGTTATTTACATATACATTGTCATATATTCTACCTTTCTAATATAATGTAACTTTTCTAAATTGTAACTAGGGATAATTATGAGCGAAGTCATACCGTTCCATAATGCATCCCGAGCAGCTGAATGAACCCACCAGGCTCAAAGCGGCTGGGTACTACCAAGAAATCACAACCAGCTATGACACGGTGCAGCCACGGGTCAGTGAAGCTCGTCAAGATCCTGACCTTTTCAGGATACTTGTTCTCTAGAGCTTCAAATTTTAGCTCTATTCTTTTATTCCCAATTGCCTATATTTTTTATAAGACAAACAAGAGAAGAAAGGAAAATTAAGTTTGATACAGTAACCCAAGAAATAAATATCATCATTACAATCACACATTAGAATACAGTAACCCCAGCACTAAAACTGATAAAAAGATATCACACATATTTGCAAGAGTGATAAGAAAGTAGAAATGTGAAAAGGTCCTAAGAAAGCAAAAAGAAAACCCACCATATTTGTTCTCTTCTACGTACTCTATAGAAGATACCTAAACTTCTAAATGCTTTCTGGCTCTCTCTATGAAAAAGAGATAAAGGAAGGGTCCCTTTGAAGAAATTATCAGAATAGGTATAGGTGTCAATTTGGATCTTCCAAAGATCACACATCCTCTATAGAAGATACCATATTTGATCTTTTGCAAGGGTGTGATATATTTATGAGTGAGTCTCCATTACTCTTCTCTTATTACAGAACTAACAACAAAATTTCTTCAGGAGATTGTATTCTTACCAAAACAATGAACTGGACATTTTCGTCCATAAGTTCAGGTATGGCGGCAGCGAGAATGTCAGAGCCTTTCTGCTCTTCGAGACGGCCGATGAAGGCAATCAAGGGAATGTCACGGTTAACAAGGAGCCCCGTTGCAGCTTGCAAGGCCTCCTTGTTGAGAGGCTTCACTTCATTCGCCTATAATTTGAAAAGAGAGAAATCACCAACCTTCCACCGTTATCATTAGCTCACCTGAATTTAATTTTATAGTATTGGTTGTCATTGATTCTCTCTCTATGTTATTCTACTGCTCAAAAGAAAGGAACTAACCATGTACTACGAATCTGAACTTTGACCAGGAATATGTAGTGTGCATGGAGGTCAATTTGGGTCCGATGCCCATCGGACTCAAAGTGAGTTCGATGGGTTTGATAACCGTCCGATCTGCTTTAAGATTCGCGCCCGCAACTTTCACGCCTGCTTTAAAATTCGTGCGCACGAATCTTAAAGTGGATCGGACGGTCCCGAAACCCATCGGACCCAAGCTGTTCTCGTGTGCATGACATATAGTAATTCAAATACACTGAACGCATAATTTAAATCTCAGAACAATTACTATGAACAGATAATAAAATTAGAGCTAGATTGTGGGAAGAAGTACTACTTACTGTTGTGGCATCATAGTTAGCAACGATGAATCCGTCAACAACCGGGTTCCACTTGTTGACATCTATACCATTGGCAATTCCCTTTATGGCTGGTTGTTTTGATGTGATGAATTTGCCTAATTGAAGACCACATTCAACAACTGAACGGAGCTCCTCAGCATGGTATGGGCTAACGGTTAATAACAGGTCGCACTCCTGAATTCCAGCCTTCATACAGTTTATTTTCTTTCCCTTCCCCAGCTTCTCATACCTAAAAGAAGTCAATATCTTCATATTTTCAGTTCATTTAACGGTATTATATGAAATCGTGCAAAATCAGAAACTTCATACCCATCAGTGAATTCAAAAGATAGTCTGAAGCTATCAGGGAGGTTGAGAAGGGCAAAATCATCAATAGCAAACCGGCCTTGTGATGTAATGTTGTGTATGCAGAAAGCAACCTAAATAACAGAACAATATTTCCATAATTTAACCCGGAAGATAATCAAAATTGATATTATAAAATCAGGTGCCAGAAAAGAAAATTACCTTGGCATTTGCATAGATACCGTGGGGCTGGTACAAGCTCTTGAGGTAGCATGGGAGAAGAGCAGTGTGCCAGTCATTGCACACAAACACAACATCCTCACCTGAATAGACAAATCAAAAGATATACAAATGTTTGTATAAGAGCAGAGTAAACATTGTTAAATGAGAATTTGCACAAAATTAATTGCCAACCATATGGTCCAGGAAAGTGCTGGCTGCGAAACTTAAGTATCCTGGGTGCCTCAAGAGCAGCCTGAGACATCAAATAATATCAACATATATGAACATTATTCAACATCACAAAAAAAATTGTTTTAAACTTTTAGAACAAAATTGCGGACCAAGCACAACAAGCTGAAGCACAGTTGGGTGTCATTATTGTCAGTACTGGCAACAGAGTCATAGATCCTACTACCCGCCATTCCCCACACCTAAAAATTTATCAAATAAAAGCATAATTATTTTCAAAGTAGAACTCCTAATACAAGTTAAATAAAAAATGCACTGACATAACTAGAAAGAAGACCTTTTGAAGAAACATAGGGTTGTCAACGAAGACACGGTTAACACCGCTCTCATGGCGGTGAAAATAACGGACTGTTTCATATTTGTCTCCGACTTCTATCTACACATAAAATCAAAGTTCTCACATTAGAAACATGAGTTATAAAAAAGAAGAAAGAGAGAACAAAATGAACATGGAAATGCAGAAACAAATTTATATATTACCTCCGCCCCGAAACCAGTATCCCATGCATCACTATAATGACCATAAAATGGGGTAACAACCATGACTTTGTGTCCATTTGCCTTCAAATCAAGGTTCAAAGATAAAGCTTGATTAAAATAGCATATATTATTATTATTATTATTATTCTTACAACAGCTACTTTTATTGTGTACTCAAAGTTAATCACATTCTGAAAGCAAAAAATAAAAATTTGAAAGCCCCATCACATGTTTTTTTTTTTGAGAAAGTGGAAAAACCCACTGGTTTCATTGGAACCAAATAGTTCGTTGTACCAATTATCGAACAACTTGTACCCTAACAAAACAAAAGCCGCAACACTGTATTATTATTCTTTTGCAAAAAACAAAAGAGCTTTTTTTCTCGTTTTCTTTGTTCTCAATTTAATAAAACAAAATAAAGGAGAAGCTGTGAAAATTACCGCCAAGGCTAGGGGGAGGCCATCAAGAACATTACCAAGACAACGAGTCTTGCTCCACATTGTGATATCAGCACTTACAAAAACAATTTTCATCCGCTGAAGCATATCTATGTTCTCAAAATTCTCATTGCTTGCACTCTGCTTGGAGTTATTCAGAGCTGAATTGACAGCACAGGACCTTACTTGAAGCGATTTGAATGAGTTGCTTAGCCTGAGCCAGGGGCAAGCAACAATTTGTGCCTTGCCGAAAAATCTCAGCTCATACTTGGTCTTGGTATAGGTGCATGTGGGGAGTTGTGATGCAGTGAGAGTTGCCATGGTGGAGTTGAATTATTTCTGAAATTTTGGTTAAACAATTCCCTTACAGCAATATTATTAGAATTTCATGGCTAAACTTGGTACGAAAACTTAAAAGTGAGGGAAGTTTCTTCCTCCTTATTTTAAATCAGACGAAAGCTAACATAAACCTTACTCCTTTGATTGAACTTCAGATTTTTTATTTTCAAATTCAAATCATCCAGTAGTTAAGAAAGAATCTAAATCAACAACATAACTAGATTTAAACTTCAACAAAATCAACGCTGCGTCATGCTTAACAAACACACAAATATGGAGAGGAACATGCAACAATCCCAAATAAATCCCCTCCCGTTCTCAATCTTAAATAAGCCTATCCACATTATACCTTAAAGAAGCTAAAATCTAACAAACTACCGAGTTACTGAATGCATATGCGAGAGATGGGAATCCTTTTAAGAAGTTACATGATCAGATCCTTTGACTGCCTAAATCCCTAGAAATTATGGTGAAAAAAATACCTAAGAAGGAAAAATTATTAAAATCAAATTACCTTTCCTTTGCAAGATGTAGATTGAGATTCCTCTTCTCTCGATCTGTCTGCAAATTAAAGAAGAAATCGGGAGTGTACACGCAAAGTCTGGAAAAGTGAGAAGGGACAGGATGATGCCCTCACACCTCTGGCACATAAATCAAGCCCAATGCCACGCTAATTGTAACCGTAAATTTCAGTAACCGCGGGATTTCCACGTGTCAACTTTCTCGTGATTGCTTGTCACACACAAATACTTTGGTTGATTACTGATACACTCCACTTGGTTCTTGAATAAAGTAACACTATAATTATTTTTTTTCCAAAATTAGAAACAATGTAATGTCTTAAAAGTACTTATTGTAAATCCTGTGCATTTGAAGGATTTAGAACTAGTTACTCTTAGGTTCTCAAAAAAAATAAAATAATAATAATCTGAAAATGAAAGAGCAATATCTGACAACTCCATTCACCGTTTAGATAGAATGTAAACAAAATTATAAACTTTTACCTAGATCTTGAGCAAGGTGTTCAAAATAAAATCATCCATTAATGGTCACTATGTTGTTCATTAAATTTAATAGACCGAATTAAAACACTACTTTATATGCTGAATGTAGGCTCCTTTAATAACATTGAATTCATACTGGTAAAAGCAACCAGCTAGAGGGATGAGCATTATGAAGCTTAAAATGATGGAAGAGAGTGTGCAGATGTCTTGTTTATATCAGGGGCATCAATTCTTGATCCAACCAGACCCGGCCCATTTAGACCTACAGTATGGGTTCTTGGTTCAGATGCAGGTTAAAGATTTCCTGACCAATGACAGGTGAGGTCAGGTAGGGTGAACGGATCAAGACCTGAGTTCTTCAGTTATATTTGCATATTCTTTTAAAATTGAAGCTGGTTATTGAGAAAAAAATGATGAAAATAAGAATTGCCTAAGATGAAATTTGATTATATGCCCTTTAAAATTAAAGGATGTGCCCTTGTGGTTTTATCAACTGTCCACTTTTTGTGCTAGAAGATGTTTTTATCTCTTATGAGGGCGAGGTCACGTCGAGCCATGACCCTGATCTATGACAGGTCGAACCCTATAAGCATGCTACTAATTTATATACTAACGTGACAGGTCAATCAGGGCAGACCGGTATAAGGATATTACCAAATTATTCTTGACCCGACCTGACCCGATTCATTGATACATCCACTATCATAACAGCAAAGTTTAAGGTGTAATTCATTTACAATGCTCTTCCCTTTTTTTCACGAATTGTTAATTGATTCTGAATTTAACTGGTCTATTTTATCATCAAAATAGCCATCCTAACTTTCAATTAGAAGAACCACAATGCAAAATAGTCAACAGTCTAATAGAGAGGGCAACAGAAACTTTATATTCCAGCAAAGACAGTTCTTTTATTCTCAAGTCATAGTATCATCATTCACTACGCATGCAAAGATATACTAATTAATTTGTCAAACCAAACACACATAGAGCTAGCATATAAAACACCTTAAGAGACTTGTCAAAAACCAGCGCCTGCAGGTTATACTATCACATCATTGATTTTATTCAAGGAGCCGCCACATTTGCCATTGCAAGAGGCACAATTTCCTCTCCTTCAATTCCAGGCTGACTTCCTTCAACACCCAGGCTCAGTAGTACGTCCTCCCAGTCTCCCACTCTTCTGCAGGACCCTAATCATACAAGAAATAAAATGTATAAATAAGAATATAAGATGATAAAAGGAAAGAGAATACGATAGGAGAACAAGGTGATACATTCTATCATCAGACCCCTATAAAGGGATAACAGATTGGTATAATTGGTATAATCTACTGAATATTTACCCTTCCCAGATCAGCATGGATGCTCGAGTTATTCCTTTTCCTCTTTTATATTTTGTTATTTTCCAAGATATATTGCCTTCCATGAGAGATCCCGAACCATGCAATTCTGAATCATCTTTTTGTGCAAAGAAGTGCCGATAACATTCATAGCGTGCTTCAGAGTTGACACGACTTTAGTCAGAGATCATAACCAGCCAGGATACAGATCTACATGGAGTGAATGGGGTCAAATGACACCCATTCATTTCAAAATTTATGTGCTTCTGTGATTTTCTATACAATTTAGAGTAAAATGCTATGGTACCGTAAAACTTAACCCTCATACTCAGCGTGAAAATTTTATATGATTGAACTCAATGTGTGTTTGACCCCCATAGCTTCAAAGTATGGCTCCGCCTCTGTAACTAGCCATACGAAAGCCAGACCAGCTACACACTGGTCAAGTGGTAAGAAGAAGTGGGAGGAGAGGAAATGGGTGGAGGAGAAGTGGGAAGAGGGAAGCACGTGTTGACCATTTCATCCTCTTTGGTAAATGTCCGAGTAGGAAGTGCCAATGGGAGGGAACCTAGTTATCACATCTCCGACAAAGTGAAGAGAGAAGAGAAATGGAAAGGTTGAGAAGGAAGAGAAGAGAGGTGAGGTGGGGTGAGGTGGGGTGGGGTGGGGATGGGCTGTCAGCTAATGCCAAATAAAGAGAGGAAAGGGAAATGAGAGAGAAGAGAAAGGGAAATGAAGAGGAGCCGTCGTCCCTCCAGTCGATGGGACGAGATTTCAAAGTTTCTGGGGGGACTACTTTCGCCCCGGATCCGGAGAGTGTAGCTGAAAAAAAAAAATCTCATTTAATCATATTAATAAAGAAACAAAATGAAAAGGACATGTAAATGTAAAAAACATTAGAATTTAAGGTCATACTTCTTATTAGAGACATAAGTAGAAAAAGTACAATTAGTGTCGCCCTATCAGTGTCGGATTTAAGCATCAACCGATACGGATACCTATCAGCAACGGTAATATTACAAAGCCGACCTTGATTTCACTTATCAGGAACGGTTGTATTTAAAAATCCGTTCTTGATAGTGCTGGCCAAATCAGGAACGGTCTTTTGTAAAGAGCCATTCCTGATTGTGTCTTAATTAGGATCGGTTTTAAATAAAGCCTTTCCTGATTAGTAGTATTTTGCTTTTCTGATTAGTAGTATTTTGTATGGGTTGTATTAGGTCCGTTTCTGATAGCTGATAGGTATTAGGAACTGTTATTTTAATTTTAATAGCCGATTCATTTCGCGCTGCTAAGTTTTTCGTTTCGCGCTGCTAATGGTTCATTCTGCGCCAAGCTAGGGTTCATATCTCATTTTGAAATCTCTCTCGGACTCAGACCCTCTCCCTCGCGCTCAAGTCACGTCCCGGGCTCTCTCTCTCTCTCGCGGTCTCTCTCTCTGCGCCAAGCTAGAGCTTTTCACTCGGGCTCTCTCTCTCTCGCGGGCGGCTCCGCCGCACCTCGCTCCGAATTGATCCGCGCAGCAGCCATCTCGCCGGACGAATTGAACCGCGCAGCAGCCACCTCGCACCTGGAGGTCACTCTAGGCGCCGCTTCCATCTCCAGGTTTTGTCCATCTCGCACCTGGTACGGTTTTGATTTTTGTATGTGAAATGCTAAATGCCACTCAATCCCATCTGTACAATTATTCAAAGTTTTTACACTTGAGTTGAAAGAAAGACTCTTTATGTAGTTTTGTTGATTTTTCTGATATATATTTTGTTTCTCATCATTTTTAGCACCGAAGGACAACATTACATCATTTAGGGTAATTAATTAGGCAATCGGTCCACAAATTGTCTCACAGCAAAACTGAGAAAAATCTCAATAAATTAAGCAATGTATTTCTAAATTTAAAGATTTTTCATTGGCTATGTATGCTACATGGAATTTAATTTTTCATTATTGGTAAATTTTCATTATTGGTAAATTTTGAATACATTTTTAATTCGAAAGTACTAATGCACCCAATATTTTTTTTGTATTCACAGGTGGATCCTCTCACTCATCAAGTCAAGATCTGTGATTTCGGAAGTGCAAAAGTTCTGGTAAATAATAAGTCTCTATTATTACTATCATAGTTATCATAGTTGATATTGTTATCTTTATTATAATTCTATTGTTATGAAAATGTACATGGATGTCAAATTTTAGATTTTTAGATTTTTTAGATTTAAAATCGTGAGGCCGTGAGGCAAGGCACCTCGAGGCCATTATGAGGCGAGGCGACTCTTCCGGTACCATGCGCCAGGCCAATCTCGGTTTGTGCTGCTATCTTTTTCCTTCCCATTTGGTTGGGTTTCTCTTGGAACTGTTGTTTTATCAGAATTTTGTTGTTTTGTTTTTGCTTTTCTATGAGAACAGATGAAATGAATTATTGGATTTCATTACCTAATGCGAGAAAAGAAGGAAATTGTAATCTTGATTTGTCACTTGCTTCATCGAATTCTCCAGTTCTCAGGTATGTATCGAAGGTGTTCTTCAATAAGAAGAAGAAATTTGCTAGAATGGTGCACTTGATTCATTGTAATCAAGCTTGGTAATATTATTTGTACTAATACTTGGTCAATTTTCAGAAGCCGTCAAGTTTTGTGCAAGGCTTTCATTTGTGTCTTGCAATTGCAAGTAGGAGTTGTAGTTAGTGCTTTTAATCTTAACTATATATAATATGAGAGGAAGACGATGATATTCCTGACATGGAGGGTTTTGAAGACTCAGATAATCTTGCTGAATCCGACCCGGTAAATGTTCCCCCTTTTCTCTTTAAGTTGTTCTTACTGGAAAAAGAAATGGATTTAAGACCAAACTATTGATTTAAGACCATGATCATGTGTGAAATAGGAAGCAGCGACATCCAGTTCATCCGGGACGAGTTGCTGAGCATGGATGCAGTGCTGCAGGATGTGATCCGCTCGGGCCACCTTAACCAGCAGTCAAAGGCCTGGATGCTCCAAGTAGCAGTCAAAGGCCCGTATTTCCAAGGGTATACAGGTCTGTGTATGTATGCATGTGTGTGTATGTGTAAAATTAATAACTCATCGATCTCAACTTTGACTCTTATTCTCTGTTACTAGCTAGATCAGCCTATGATGCTGGTTGTCAATTTGGAAGATCTCAAGGTTTACATATTCCACTTGCTAGATCAGCCCCTACTGGTACCTCAAAAACCCCAAATGACCTTCTGTGACAGATCAGCCAGTGCAGGCTGATCAGAAGTCCAAACCAAAAATTTATTTGAACAGTCAGATAGAGGACTCAAAAGCACACACTTTAGACCTAAATTTTACATTCATAGCATTTTTCTATGATTTACTAGCTATTTTTAAAGTTTGCTTTCTGCATCTTTTACCAATCTGCCCCTGCATTCAAGCATCTGTTAAAAATAGTTAGAAAACTACAAAAATCCTGAAACTTGTCAAGCATGTAGTTTAGACTTTCCTTTACATTTCCATAAAAAGAACAAAAAAATTGGCTTTGTAGATTGTCCAGAATGAATTTTTAAAGATTGGCTGACAACAGCTAAACTCAGAAAATACCAGCAAATACCCTCTTATAAAATCACTTATTTGACATAGCTCTGGACCTTCAATGGATCTGAAACTTCTCGAGCATGTAATAGACACCTTGACATGCATGTTCATAAAAATAAATGCAAATTTGATGTAGCCAATCTCTGGGAAATGACTTCTGAAATCAGTCTTACCAGAAACCGATAAACTGTCAGCTGCTAAGGGATGTGATTACACATCAATCTCCATACCCTATCATCTTTTAATCTATTTTACTCAATTAAGTACACATTTCTATTTGTTTAAAGTAACAGAAAAGAGAGAGGAAGGCAGAGAAGCCAAAAATGCAAATTGGGTGAAGTGGCAATGTGAGGTTGATTACGTTGAATAGGTCTTGTCAATTGAATGGCATTTCTTCTCGGGTGGTACTATCCTTCATATTAGTTATAGGTTGTAAGAAAGAGAAGCATTTTTAATTTAAGTCAAGTAAATAGATTTTTTATGACAATTAACTTGGATAATTTTGTGTCTTTTGTGTGTTTTGTGGATATATGGAATTAAATTTGGATAGTTTTTTATGGCAATTAACTTGTTTGATGTCTTTTGTTTGTGATTGTGGCATATTAATTATTGATCTAAATGTGATGTTTGAATTAGCTCATGCGAATACCCACATTTTGCAAAATATATATATATATATATATATATATATATATAGAGTAAGGCTACGGTGCTTTGCAAAGCATAGAGGCCTCCGTGCTTCGGGGCTACTTTTTGGATTTTGAAAATCCAAACAACCCATCCGAACGTTCAACATGTTCTAAATATTGAAATGTGCTTGGAGACCAAATTTTACATTTTTTGGAATTTTTTTACTATTTATTAAGCCACTTTGAAAATCCCAAAATCCAACGGTAAACAGTACAAAAATTTGGACCACCGGATTTGGAATTTTCAAAGTGGCTTAATAAATAGTAAAAAAATTCCAAAAAATGTAAAATTTGGTCACCAAGCACATTTCAATATTTAGAACATGTTGAACGGTTCGGATTGGTTGTTTGGATTTTCAAAATCCAAAAAGTAGCCCCGAAGCACGGAGGCCTCTATGCTTTGCAAAGCACCGTAGCCTTACTCTATATATATATATATATATGAACAGTAACGGTTGTTTATTAAAAGGCCGTTCCTGATTGTTAAAATAAGTATCGGTTGTTCTTAAAGGCCGTTCCTGATTATCAACATCAGTATCGGCTAATAACAAACAACCGTTCCTGATTGTCCATATCAGTATCGGCTATATCAAACAACCGTTCCTGATTATGGAATTTAGTGTCGGTTATTTAACCGTTCCTGATTATTCCTGGTTATATCAAACAACCGTTCCTGATTATCAAACCGCCGCATCAGCGATATAATATTTTGAAAACATGTAGCAAATTTTATCATGTTTTGCTTATTTTATGTGTTCTGTATCTGATAGATTCAAGAGTCGACATTTGGTTCAGCACTGAAGTTATCTACTTGTATAGATTATCATTTTAGTGGGGGTGATATCGCTGATGCGGCGGTTTGACAATTTCAAGCTATCTAAAAAAATAGTAAAAAAATTCGAAAAAATATAAAATTTAGTTTGCAAGTACATATTCATATGGTTATCACATTGAACGGTTCGGATCGACCGTTAGGATTTTAAAAAGTACCATATTGAACCGTAGTACACTAGCCATCCGTGCTATGCATAGCACCGTAGCCTCACTCATATATATATATATATATATATATATATATATATATATATATATATAGAATCTGGCTAATATGCTACACGTATATAAGGGCCTCTCCGTGCTACGGCTCAATATTTGAGTTTTCAAAATCCTAACGATCGATCCGAACCGTTCAACATGATCTCCATATGAATATGTACTTGCAAACCAAATTTTACATTTTTTAGAATTTTTTTACTATTTATTAAGCCACTTTGAAAATCGCTGATCCAATGGTCCAGCAGATTTTACTGTTGTGTACAAATTAGTGTTTTTTCAAAGTGGCTTAATAAATAGTAAAAAAATTCTAAAAAAATGTAAAATTTGGTTTGCAAATACATATTCATATGGAGATCATGTTGAACGGTTCGGATCGACCGTTAGGATTTTGAAAACTCAAAAAGTGAGCCGTAGCACGAAGGGCTCTATGCTACGCGTAGCACCGTAGCACTGTCCTATATATATATATATGAGTATGGCTAATTTGCTGCTGGCAGCATTTCGGCCACCTGCTGCCGGGGCTATATTTAGCCATACGATGTTCAAACAACAAATCCAAACGGTTAGATGTGATCTCTATATTAAAATCTACTTGGAGACCAAATTTTACATTTTTTTGAATTTTTTTACTATTTATTAAGCCACTTTGAAAATTCCAGATCATATGGTCCAGACTGTTTTTACTGTTCACCCGGATCAGCAATTTTCAATGTGGCTTAATAAATAGTAAACAAATTCCAAAAAATGTAAAATTTGGTCTCCAAGTAGATTTTAATATAGAGATCACATCTAACGGTTTGGATTTGTTGTTTGAATATCGTATGGCTAAATATAGCTCCGGCAGCAGCTGGCCGAAATGCTGCCAGCAGCAACTTAGCCATACTCTATATATATATATGACTAATATGAGCTATGGTAAGTTAGAGAGTAAAAGAAATTTTTACTCTATGTTTTGTCATTTTTAATGCATTGAACTCTCTTTAAAAAAAACATGTGAATCGCATCTCAGATGGGTTCATTTTTGCGTTGTAATTTTACTCCATTGACTAGCATCTAGAGGTGCAAATGTATCGGAAACAGATCAGATAGTGGCAAAATTATATCTGTATCTACTTTTATTTTTCGGATACAAATATAAATCAGATATTTGACGAATACGGATATGGATCGGATATTAAACAAATACAGATCGGATATTCATAGATGATACATAACTTTTTTCATAATATATATTAGGGAAAATTGATTATTTGCCACTCCAAAACCTTCAAATTGTAAAAATGCCATTCCGAAATTTGAAATTGTAAAAATGCCATTCCAAACTTCATTAATATGTAATTTTGCCACTCCAAATAATTAATGACTAAAATACCCTCAACTCAGAGGAACTGACAGCGGGTCCCCCATGTCAGCCGCGTCTTCTTCCCTTCTCCCCCGCGCCTAAGCCCTTTCAGTCGGATGCAATTCAAAGGAAATAAAGGAAATTAAATCACGAGCTTGTTCTCGGACTTAAATGTCTTCTTTCCTCAACTCATGCATGATGGAAGCTTACCGAAGAGGGTTGCGAGCAAGAGAGAATTTCACTCGGAAAGAAAGAAAGATGACTACTTGGATTGTTTGATTCGAGCCGACATACTAGAAATTGGTTCAAGAAAACTTCTCTGGACACTAATGCGATATGAGTGGAGGTGTCAATTTGAAGGGGAAGGCCCCAATTACAGCTTTCACATGGCTCACATGGCTCATGGGGGACAAGGCTGGTACCGATATGGTACCAACATCCCGAGAAATAAAAAGGGGTCTACACCCCTTCCTCAGTACCGGATCGGTACTGGTACCGCAAAGCCCATCTGATAACTCCCAAAATCATCAAACAACTTAGGCGCGGGGGAGAAGGGAAGAAGACGCGGCTGACATGGGGGACCCACTGTCAGTTCCTCTGAGTTGAGGGTATTTTAGTTATTAATTATTTGGAGTGGCAAAATTACATATTAATGAAGTTTGGAATGACATTTTTACAATTTCAAATTTCAGGATGACATTTTTACAATTTGAAAGTTTTGGAGTGACAAATAATCAATTTTCCCTATATATTAAACTAGGGCCTTATTAAACTATATGTGATATATATACATAGACACACACACAAGGTTGTGCACGAATGAATCAGCTCAGTCTCATTTTTTGTTTTCTATAATGTTTTCTCAAAGAAAATTGCAGAGCTAATGAATAATGCTCTACAATCCTCTTTGAGAAATCGTCCCATAAAATTGTCTAAACTAGAATGTATACCTCATGTAGTCTCTTAGGATATAAAATATGTTGTTATTCCTAAGGAATCACAGACCCTGTTATTCCTATTCCAACTGCTCAAACTTTTCATGAGCGAATCTCAAGGAAAAAAGTTTTTCGTGCCGATTGGAATAACAGGGTCTGTTATCCCTTTGGAATAACAGTAGATTTAATTCCAGTCTCTTATAGTATTCTTATAGATGGGCTGTACAAGAAAGGTAAAGGTGAACATGCGCCTTTCTGATACAGAGAGAAGCGCCACTGCTCTAAGCCTTTGATTCTAAGTATGCACGTCTACATAAAGTACAAAAATGAAAGCAAACAGTTTCAAACCAACACTTCAACCTTGGACAAACGGCAAGTTTAGTACCATTTCAAATTTAGGGAACGCTCTACTTCCAGCTAGCGCATCGTTTTGGTGTTCCAGATGTTAGGTAAGAAAAATAAGGTACCTTTAATTTCTTGAATGTTGTTTTATATAAAAAAATTTAATTTATCACAGGAACACATGTATAATGAGGTAAAATCAATCTTTAATATCAGTTGCTGAAGCTCTCACTACTGCAACAAGCCAACAAGTACCAAGTAGTGGTGTGGCCTACTTGTGCATTAATTTATTTTGTCAAATTATGTAAGAGATATACTCTGAAAGCAAACTTGAATGAGGAAGAAGAGGCCAATTAACATGGAAATCGCATCATATGCCATTGTTAAAATGAAGGGCCACCTTTCTCTCGTACTCTCCATTGTCCAGGTATCATTTCTCGTATTATTTAATGCAAATCAGTACTTTTATGAACTCTTAAAATTATTGTGTATATGATATTTTTGTGATATGAAATAGCGGAATAATGATGTTGGAAAACAGAATTCTTATTTTCCAAAGTTGTTGTACAGTGATCTATATATAAGAAATAAAGAGGAAAAATAGCTGTTGGAGAAATAAACGGTAACTTACCATATTAAGAAATAAAGGTTGAGTAACTTTATAACCAAATATAGTTGCTCCCTTTATTTCTTTATTTTAGCCTATGATGAACAATTACTCTGAGGCTAATTACTCCCTAATCCTACTTATTTTCTACACTCCCCCTCAAGTTAGGTGTGTAGATATCTCGTAACTCTAACTTGCCTATATTTGCTTCAAACGGTTTTGGATCTAAACCCTTTGTAAAGACATCCGCTAATTGATCTCCACTTCTTACAAATGGAGTCTCAATTTCTTTCGCTTGAATCTTTTCTCTAATAAAATGACAATCGACTTCAATGTGTTTTGTTCTCTCATGAAATACCGGGTTGGATGCTATATGACGCGCCAATTGGTTGTCGCAAAACATTTGCATTGGCAATTGAGTTTGGATTCCACAATCCGAGAGAAGTTGTTTTATCCATGTTAATTCACTCGAGGTGGATGCCATGGCTCGATACTCCGCCTCGGCGCTTGACCGTGCCACGACATTTTGTTTCTTGCTTTTCCATGTGACTAAGTTTTCGCCTACAAATGTGCAAAAACCGGTTGTCGATTTTCTATCGAAACTTCCGGCCCAATCTGCATCGGAATAGCCACACACATTGTTAGAATTATTGTTTTTCATACAAATTCCTTTTCCGGGAGTTCTTTTTAAATACCTTAGAATTTTATTTATTGCCTCTAAGTGTGGTGTTCTAGGGGCATGCATGAATTTGCTAATTTGACTTACCGAAAAAGAGATATCCGGCCGTGTTACCGTTAGATATATTAATTTTCCTACAAGTCTTTGGAATTGATTTATATCTTCTAACGGTACACCATCCTCACCATTTAATTTATTTTTCCCATCTATTGGTGTTGAGGCCGATTTACAACCTAATTTTCCGGTTTCTTCTAATAAGTCTAAGATGTATTTTCTTTGAGAAATAAATAGGCCTTGATTTGAATATGCAATTTCTATCCCTAAAAAATATTTTAAGTAGCCTAAATCCTTAATGTCAAATTTTTCTTTTAATTGGGCTTTTATATTTTTAATATGCTCTTGGTTGTTTCCGGTAATAATAATGTCGTCTACATATACTAGAATAATGGTGGTGTTTTCTGCTTCAATTTTGACAAACAATGAATGATCAGCATTGCTAATTTTAAAATTACAAGATATTAAATGAGAGCTTAATTTTTCATACCATGCCCTTGGAGATTGCTTCAATCTATAAATTGACTTCTTCAATTTACAAGCTAGATCACAATTTTGGTTTTTTCCATAACCGGGTGGTAATGACATATATACTTCTTCTTCAAGTGTTCCTTGAAGAAATGCATTTTTTACGTCCATTTGGTACAATTTCCAATTTTGGTTAACCGCAATAGAAAATAATATTCTTACGGTATTCATTTTTGCTACCGGGGCAAATGTTTCATAATAGTCTATACCGTAGATTTGAGTGTATCCTTTGGCAACTAGACGTGCCTTATACCGTTCTATGGTGCCATCACTATTGTACTTAATTTTATACACCCATTTACAACCTACTAGTTTTTTATTTTTTGGTAATTGAATTATTTCCCAAGTGCCGTTTTTTTCAAGAGCACTCAATTCTTCTTTCATGGCTTTGTTCCACTTGGAACTTTTCATGGCCTCTTCATAATTGTTTGGTTCTTGTTCTTTTTCAATTGAGGTCAAGAAAGCCCTATGATTGAAAGAGACATTGTCATATGTAATAAAATCTTGTATAGGATATTGTACCTTGTAAGTGACAAAATCCCTAAGCCGTGTTGAAGGTTGTGGTGTTCGAATCGACCTTCTCAATGGTGTCTCTTCTATGTCATGATGTTCTTCATTTGAGGAGTTTTCTTCTATTTCTTCCTCATTCTCAATTTCACTTTCATTTTCATTTTCATTCTCAAGTGGTGTTGGTCTAGCATTTTCTATTGTAACCGGTGGTAATATAATTTCCTTGGAGGGTTCTCTCAAAAAATTCTCATAATTAATTTCTTTGTAATATGACTCTTTTTCTAAAAATGTTACATCCCTAGAAATATACAATTTTTTATTTTTAGGGTCATAACATTTATACCCCTTTTTTGTGATGAATACCCCAAAAAAATAGCCTTAATTGAGGTATAATCCAATTTGTCTTGTTTATTATTTTTATGTACATAACATGTACAACCAAAAATTTTCAAATGCTCAATGTTGAGTTTTCTTTGGTAAAGAATTTCTAAAGGGCTTTTGAAATCTAAATTGACACTTGGCAATCTATTTATTAAATATGTAGCGGTAAGAACGGCATCCGACCAATAAAATTTTGGAACATTATTTTGAAATAAAAGTACTCGAGTCATTTCGAGTAAATGCCTATTTTTCCTTTCGGATACACCATTTTGTTGAGGTGTATAGACGCATGTTGTTTGATGTAAAATTCCCTTTCCTTTAAAAAAGTTTGAGAAATTTTGGTTTACAAATTCCGTTCCATTATCGGATCTAAATATTTTGATTTTAGCTTTGTATTGATTTTCTATAAAATTGTAAAAATCTAGAAATTGTGAAAAAACTTCGCTTTTATCTTTTAGTAAATATAACCAAGTTGTTCTAGAAAAATCATCGATAAATATGACAAAATATTTGAATCCATTAAAAGAGGTAATTGGGGCGGGTCCCCATACATCAGAGTGAACCAAATCAAATGGTTTCTCGCTTTTACAACTTGATAATTTAAATGGTAACCTAGTATGTTTTCCTAGCTTACAAATTTCACAACTACTATTATCTAATTTTGAGAAATTAAAAAGACTTTTTAAAATCTTGTCGGAGGGATGCCCAATTCTTCTATGCCATAGTGTACTCAATTCTTCATTTTTGGTAGTGTTGAAATTGAATTTTTCTTCATTCAAAAAATAAAGCCCATTTTCTAGAAATCCTTCACCAATCATAATCTTGGTTATCCGATCCTGAAAAATCACATTGTTTGATAAAAATATGAGTTCACAATTTAACTCATTTGTGATTTTGCTAATGGATAATAGATTTGATGAACAATCCTTTAAATACAAGACGTTTTGAATTAATTTTGAGAATATAGTTATTGAGCCCTCTCCAAGGATTTCCATTTTATCACCATTTGCAACCGTAACGAATTTTTTGGTTTTATAATCTTTGAAATTGGTCAATAAATTTCTATTTCCAGTCATATGGTCTGTTGCGCCTGAATCCAATATCCATCTAAAATTATTTGAAAAAGATAAATTTGTGACACAGATCATACCAGAGTTCTTCTGTTTTTCTTGTTTCTGGTTGAGCAACACCGTAAGCTGCTCATGCAGCTGCCGCATGGGATCCTGAGAGGAAGATGAGGCGCCTCTTTCGACTATAGGATCGGATGGTCCAGACTCAACCCGACTTTCTGCTAAAAACCCCGATCCCTTTCTATCTCCTTCGCCTCTGTCTCGTTCCCAGCCGACTTTCTCCCCTTTTCGATCGCCATTTCCCGGTTTCTTGTGCCACTTGGGTCGGAGGTGTGGGTGAAGGAACCAGCACTGATCCTTGCGATGCCCTTCTCGTTTGCAGTGCTCGCATTTGATTCCGGTTTGGTCTCCTCTCGCCTCCGACCAATAATTAGGGTTCGGCCTCGCCATTGCTTTGGTCTCGGTGTTTTCGGTGGATTGCGATGCCATCACAGCTCTTCTTGTTTCTTCTCTGTCTATCATGGCCGCCACCTCATCTGAGGATGGTAGCTCGGCCAGTAGCAGTATCTGTGACCGTACAGCCTCATATCTGGAATCTAGGCTTGCTAGAAATTGAAAGATGGCATCTTGTTCTTCTCGTTTTTGGATTTCAGTAAGATCAATGGTGGGAGGCTGATAAACCCTAAGTTCATCTCTTTTCTTTTGAAGGTAACCGTACAATTTCATTGATGATTGACCTTGTTGTTGTTTGGCTTGTTGATAGTCTCTTTGAATTTGGTAAATGTGAGAATAATTTTTTCGGTGGCCATATAATTGTTCTGCTCTTTCCCAAATTTCTAGAGCACTATCTTTGTAAGAGAGTAAATCGGATACCTTTGGCTCCATGGTTGCGAGGAGCCAAGTGATGACAGTGTGGTCGCTTGTTCGCCATTTGGCTAGTTCCTTTTTCTCGGCCTCAATTGCCACTGGTTCGGATAATTTTGGGATTTTAAAATCTTTGTCGATGTGATTGTTTTTTTCTCGGCCGCTTAAGGCAAATTTGACTTGCCTTGCCCATACATGGTAATTCTTACCATTGAGCATCACCCCCTGTGAGTTTTTTGTGATTTTGTGCCATCTCGGTTTTTCTGGCTTTTTTCTGGCAGTGAGTAGTTTTACTGGTAAATGGATTTGGGGCTTTCTTTGCAGTTACTGGTACTGCTGTCTCTTGTTTGTTGGCACTTCTGGTGTGCTTGAATTATCGGTTCTTGCAGTTGCTGGTACTGCTGGTTTTCTTGTTTTGAGTCAGGAATTCATTCCCGCTCTGATACCATGATATTTTTGTGATATGAAATAGCGGAATAATGATGTTGGAAAACAGAATTCTTATTTTCCAAAGTTGTTGTACAGTGATCTATATATAAGAAATAAAGAGGAAAAATAGCTGTTGGAGAAATAAACGGTAACTTGCCATATTAAGAAATAAAGGTTGAGTAACTTTATAACCAAATATAGTTGCTCCCTTTATTTCTTTATTTTAGCCTATGATGAACAATTACTCTGAGGCTCATTACTCCCTAATCCTACTTATTTTGTACAGTATATCATTTATTCAATGTATTGTAGGTTTTGAGGCAAAGAGAGCTGTCGTGGTCCTTTATAAGTGATGATACAAAATAATAAGCCTCAGTAGAGATTAGCCTTTATAGTGACTTTTAGTTTCAATTTCTTGATTTATTCTTTCAAAATATCTGGAACAGGAGATTAGTCTTTTTGTTTATTCATATTTGGGATAACTAATGTATTGTAGATTTGTAGGTCACCTTATTTGTATTTGTTCTATTTAACATTTTGTTCTAGTAATGGAATTCGCATGTCTAGTTCTTTAGAAAGATTTTTTTTTTGGGTGATACTCTTTTTTTTTCTGTCTTGATTTAATTGAGTTCGTTTAGTTTCTTTACGGTGTCAGAAAAATAAGTTCTTTCTGATATACTATTAATTGTAGTTGTTAAATTAAGCCAACAAATAGTGAATATTTTGGTCAATTAATCAAAAAGATATAAATTATAAATTTTAATAATATATCACTACTAAATTATTCTACTAAAATAAAAAAAATAAAAACTTAATGGCTAGATAATGCTATGTGAAGAGATATAAAATGAGTTTTTAAATGTTTACACCGAGGAACTGAGAGGAAGACGTTTTTTTTTTAAGTTTAATTAATTTTCTCAAAATACTTAAAAAAAGAAAAAGAAAAAAAAAGAAAAAAGAAAAGAAAATGGAGCCCATAGGAAACAGTAGTTTTCTCATTAACACTCAGACACTCCGTTTCTCATTGTATTTCTTGCTACCAATAAAAAATCTGATGTACTCTTTATATTTCTCTCTCTTCCTTTTTATTAATTTCTATAGAAAAAAATTCTCCAAATTCTATTTAGCAAATGAAATCACAAATTGGGAAATATTTAAGAACTAGTAATTTTTTACTGTGGTTGTTTCCGGTGATATAGGTCTCTAATTGACAAGGGTTACAGTGTGTCAAGCTTCCACATGTATCTGGAAATTTGAAATTAGGTAGTACCAATAATAAGGTCTGCTTGATGACTTAACACTGATATGATCCGCTCTGATAAACATGAATTTAGATCTGTACTTGGATCTCTAAAGGTAGACGTATCTAACAGTTCTTTGGATTCGGTTTAGGATTTAAATGGAACATGATTTCAGAAACTAACAAGTATGGAACATGATGTCAAAAAGTAACAAGTCGAAAATTAACAAAAGTCAAACACAATATAACTTGGTAGGTACAGTATACAATATGTTAATATATAAAACACCACTTGAGAGTAGGTCTTCAATGGGTTTAATCACCGTCGATTTGCTTTAAGAGTCGTGCAGAATGCTTTAAACTTCGTGCGTGTTTGTTTTAATTTTCGTGCGCACAAATCTTAAATTAGATCGGACAGTCATCATGCTCGTTGAACCTAAAAGTAGGTCTGATGGGCATCGGACCTACTCCGTTCTCATAAAACACACCCTGTAAAGATTACAGAGCAGTTTTGACTTCACGCAGCGCAAGGCCTATAGAACTAAACAGCGCTGCATATGATTAGTGCGCTGCATGAAGCTCAAAATGTTCTGTAAAAATCTTTACCCCTGAAATTGGAGACCTTTTGCAAGTAAGAACAGATTAGTAAACTCATCTGAAAGACTGAAACACATAATCCACACCCTGTAAAGATTGTAACAGGGCAGTTTTGACTTCACGCAGCGCAAGGCCTATAGAATTAAACAGAGCTGCATATAATTATTGCGCTGCGTGAAGCTAAAACTGCTCTGTTAAAATCTTTACCCCTGAAATTGGAGACCTTTTGCAAGAACAGATCAGTAAACTGATAAAACTGATACAATAGAGACATTAATAGATTCTCGGATGCTTCAAAATCACACTATTTATTACCAGTAAAAGGGTGCACAGCAATTCGTATCAGTTATCGAACAATAAATAAATGGTACAGCAAACAACAAATAAATCAGCCACATAATTATTATTGATCTGATGTAAGAAACTCAAATTCACCTTCTCTGAGATGAGCAAAGAATTTCACAGGCTTTGCTTGACCTTCAACTGGAAGCAAGAATTCAATTTTGAATGGTAAGTTGGGGGTAATTCTCTTCCCCTTCCAAACTCCAGCATACTGCTTTACCACACCGATCATTCCATTCAGATCCAGCTCCGGCGATCTCGCCACATGGAACACTTTCAGAGGAACTTTGACGCGAACTTTTCTCCCGATCTTTTCTGAAAAGGGTGATGAAAGGGAGGGATCGTTCGTGATGCTGACGTGGCAGGAGAGGCGCCGCTGGGTTGTGAGAGGCGATGTAATGGACAGAGCGGTACGGATAGAGTGACAGTGATGAGATGTAGATGGAGATGCAGAGTGGAAGCGATGGGCGGAGGTAGTGACGGAGCATGCGGCGGCGATCGCCGGAGGCATTGTGAGAAGCTACACAAAACTATTTTATTTCAAAATGGGTTTCTTTCATCTGTCATCGGTGCCGTAAACTGGGAACGTGTTTGACTTCGTAAACGGAGTTCGCTGAGAAATATGGGGTAAATATTTTAACAGAGATGTATAAGCTTCGAGCAGCGCACGAACAGTATGCAGTGCAGTTTTGATTCTATAAAATGTGCGCTGCATGAAGTCAAAACTCCTTTGTTAGAATCTTTACCCGAAATATGCCTGTTAGATTTTTTACCGGATCCGCATGCGTTAGTGTCTGTAACTCTGTATCAAAATTTTGCAAAGAAGTAGATAGAATTCAGATTCAGTGCGGTACTCTACCGTGTAGAAGGAGATCTGATTTCTTTTGACATAAATTTTAAAGCGAACTCCTATAGTTTAAATAGACATCAAAATTATTTTGGTTTCGCTGAGAACTTACGTATATATTATATTGATGTACGTTATGAATTCATATTTCTATTTTTAAAATTTATATGTCGATATGAACCGTAAATATAATTTTCATATAAAAGTATATTGGAGATCAAAATTTATATTTTTAATATTTTTTTCGACTATATTTATAGATAGATAAAAAATAACTTGATCTACAAATTTTGAACCATCAACAAATAGCATTTTTCCTATTTAAAAAAATAGTAAATAAATTTTAAAAAGTATAAATTTGATCTCCAAAATATTTTTATACAAAGATCATATTTAACTGCTCAAATTAAATTTTTAAACTTTAAAAATAAAATATAAATCTATAACACGGGTCTATACTTAATATGATATTACCATAGCCTCGCTCTTCTCATCTATATCACAATTTTGCAATGAAGGTGCTGCCATTTTGTTCGGTTGATTAAATTCATAACTATCATAAAGGAGCGATCCAATGTAGTGCTTCGAACGTATCATTCTGACTAAAATTTTC
Organism: Carex myosuroides; assembly: GCA_028015225.1. Lineage (NCBI taxonomy): Eukaryota > Viridiplantae > Streptophyta > Magnoliopsida > Poales > Cyperaceae > Carex > Carex myosuroides. Next base: position 7,201,088 of record CM051479.1, read on the forward strand.
GTTAATAATTTATTTTTCAAAATTTAAACAAAAAAATGTGAACTTTTGATTTTATTCTTTTTGTAAAGCATTAACGTCAAAAGTCGTAATTTAAGTTTTTTTTACAGGATCAACAAGATTAAAAATCAACAATTAATTGTGATTCATTTGCACCGTTAATTTTTTCAGTTTGATCTTGAATAAAACAAATTTAAAATTTTACTATTTTTTTGCGTGAACTCACTGTTAGAAATAAAACAAAATGAATAGCTTACATTGATTGCTTGGAATTTGGATTTTGAGTTGGTCATAGGGGTGCACAAAAAGCTCATGATTCGAAACTCAGTTTGGAATCAATTCGGATTCAACTCGCTAATAACTCGAGTTAAAACTGACTCGGTTGATTTATGAGTCGAATCCAAGTTACCTCCAACTCTGTTTGGAATCAACTCAGTTGGACTCACACCAAACCCTAATCCATATATTCCTAATTTTTGCGTCCCCAAACCTTATACCTTGTTTCTCACAATATTTGGTAATTTGATAAATTGTGCACTATTTCTTTTTTTTTGTTAATTTATTAGACTCGGTATTGGTTTGTTAGACTTTATCTGTTTGGTAATTTTTAATTATGTACTATTTTGGTATTTTCATAATTTTTAATTATGTATTAGTCATTGTCTCATTATGTACTGTCTTTAATTGTGTATTATTTTAGTAAACTATGTAATATTTTTTTTGTTAGAATTAAATTAGATTGTCTTACTATATACTATATTATGAGTCGTGAGTCGACTCGCTTCGACTCGAGTTGCTCGCGAGTTGATTCCAAATTGGAGTTTATGACTCGGAACTGGATTAGCAACTCGGACTCAACTCGACTCATGAGCAGCCCAGACTAACCAACAAATTGAATCCCATCTCATCATAAATATACTACCGAGCAATGATTTATAACAAAAAAGAATGTTGTAATATACTTGAAGAACTATCTCAAATTATGCTGTCTTCACTATTATGAATAATTACCACTACCGCTTTTCCGCTCTTAGATTTTTATAAAAGGACATCACATAAAACTGCTTCAGTGACAAATGGAAAAATAATACAAGTACCATGTGTCAGCAAATGCACCGCAACTATGCATCATTAAAAAGAAAAACATACGCCACGCATAAACCTCCAAGCTAGTTATCCAATACGTCATTACACATCCCAATCAAATAAACCATACCAAATATACATTCTCACAAATTCAACGTTGACAACCGTATAACACCTATTCTTTCTGAATCAGAACAATAATTTCCATGACCCAAACCTCGTAAAAGAAATGAGAGAAAATAAACCCAGAAAATATTTATGGCGCAATGAATCTTATTGAGGCCTATAGTAACTTCCTTGATTAGGCGGGGGATAGTTCTGTTGCATATTATAAGGAGGCGCTGGGTATGGTCCCTGCTGCTGTGGCTGTTGTTGTGAGTTATAGTAGGGCCCACGCCAGCCTGGATATGCGGGTTGACCATACTCATGGTTGACTGGATTCGGGGGTTGCTGGTATGGACCTGTTGGTGGTTGGTAAGGTTGTTGGTATGGCGTTTGAGGAGAAGTGTAGTAAGGTTGAGTATAACCAGGTCTTGGGTTCGGGTTGTAATTTGGGTTCGGGTTGTAATTTGAGTTCGGGTTGTAATTTGGGTTTGTGTTGTAATTCGGGTTCGGTCCGGTTGGAAGATGGTAAGGCGGCGGAGTGGGCTGAGAAGGGAGGGAGGGGAGAGTGCTACTTTGGTGGTCAAGTTGTGGTGGTGGACTGGGAGAAGTTCTGTGCGGGTCGGGTTGACTTCGGGTCGGAGCAGGTGCAGGTGTTGGGTACTTGTTGTAGGCACTAGCAGGTTTGGAGTCAGAGAAATTGAAACCCGCAATCTGACGCTGGACGTCATCGATCATTTCACGGCACTGGATGTTACGGGTCATTACATAATCGCTGCACTGCTGCTTTATGTTGTTTATCGCATCCTGTTTATTATTAAAATAAGAGTTAAGAGTCTTTTATGTCAAGTTTTACTATGTTCCCCAATTTTGCAATTTGGTTAAGTCGACCTAAAATATATAAATGAGACGAGAAAAAAGTAAAAAATAAATGACATGAGAACTCCATACCTGCAAAGTAACATAGAACTTTAACCCTTCATTGATATTCTCCTTGATTTCCCGATATTTTGCTATGGCAGCTGAAATTTGCTTGTAACATTTCTCACGAGCCACTGTCAGTCAAAAGTAGATAATAAGTTTGATTTGTAACAATATCCTTACATTTCTCAGTAATTAATATTCAGTAGCGGAAACTTGATATAATGTAACGTACCTTTGTAGTCTTCCAAGTTAAATACACTGGAAAATTGGTCATTTTGTGCCTGGGAAAAGAAATAAAAAGAAAACACATCAATATATGCAAATTTTACATACAAAAGTATCTAGTTCCAAACATGAATTTGTATTCAATAAAACATACTTGGATTTGCATTAGAAGTTGTTCCTGCGCTTCGATGTTTTGAGCAATTTCTTCACATATCTGATCATACTTTGATATCTCTTTCTTAAAGAGATCATCATGCGATCCAACACCGGCCATTAGTTTGGGAAGAATATCATCCTTTCTTTTCATATCTTTGAGCATATCTTCAAGCCCCGCCCTTTGTGCTCCTAAAGCCTCCAATTGCCTCTGCATGCGTTACAAAGATTTATCAATTCAGCACAAAATCTTGATTCATAACAATCCTTTTGAAGGTAAGAAAAATATCAAAATCTTCACGGAAGGATTTTTTTTTTTTTGCTTAAAATACCACTTCACAGCAAAATATCTTCGAGATAATCTTTCAATAGGAAAGAGAACATGTTTTATTTAAGGGGTTTAATTAGAAAAAGACCAATTACCAAGCTCTGTTTGAGAGCGCCGACTATGGCATCTTCATTGCCATCCAGAGACATAATAGGCCTTGCTATACTTGGTAGAGCTGTTTCTATCTGTAAATTTCATCATCAATATAAAATATATATAAATTAAGAATACAGATTAACCGAACCCAAATTATTTCAATTATATTATTAAGGAAGAAAGAAAAAAATACAACACTGGTCTACGATCAAGAATAGACATGAGAGGCGCATTATCTCCGACAGCTCTCTCAATCCTTGCATCACTATCAGCTGCTTGCTTGATATTTGCCGCGAATTTATTAAGCCGATCTTGTAAGTTCTTTGTCAGTGTACTTGACTGGGGCCGGGACCAGCGGGTCCCGAACTGGGTCCTGAATTGCGTGTCCTCAGTTGCTTCCTTTTGCAGCATCTCCTCTGTTTGTACAAGAAGTTCCTGATTTACCCTTCGCAAGTCTCTCAGTTGCTGTAGCTCAGATTCCAAGCCTGCGGGCCCGCCACTGATTTGCACTGCCTCCACATCTTCTTTCAAATCGAATGGCAACGTAATATTACCTGGTTTCGAGTTTGTTAAATTATCAATAAAATAGTGTTCGTATAAAGGAACCTGACAAACATTTAGGTACTCTCTACCTACAGCAACTGAATATAAAAGCTTATCAGATCATAATTTGATGTTAAACCCACATTAAATCCTGAACTCCAAATTACATATCGGTACTACACGCAACTGCAGTAAAAGAAACAAACCTTCGAGAGAGAGTATTGAATCAGGCAAATCCATCTCCTTGAGCCTAACCCTAGTAATCTCACTCGCCTGTTGCAACTTCTCAGCCTGAGTTCGTATAGTCTCATCAACCATCTCTGTATACTTTGAGAGCGCCTTCATGCTCCCATCAGGCACCAATCCCGAGAACATCCTCTCTTTGCTTGCATCCAACAACTCAACCATTGAACTCGGCTTCACCAGGGATGCACCAGGTAAGCTTGAAAGCTTTTCAGCAGGTGGGACCCGCATGAGGTACACACGATCATTCTCTTTTGTCGCTACCTCTAGGTTGCTCTTCATGATGGTTTCTAGCTTAGAGACGGAATCCAATAATGGAGCAGCTACGCCTCTAGAGATTTTCTTTGTATCCGCCAAAGCAGCTAAACCGATTTTTAGACGAGCGATTTCTTCAGCTATTTCTTCCTTTTCATGGAGCTCAACTGAATGTCTATACAGAGCTTCCCCATAGAATTGAGCAGCCTTGAGTTGCACATGTGCAACCCACGTTTTGTCGAAGTGCTGGCTGAGTGGAGGGCCACTTAGCAAGGCAAATGCCTCCTCGTAGTATAGGCCAACCTGTACAACATGAATTTTAATGATTTAGGTTTTCTTGTAATACATTGAGGTCAGAGAACTTTTGGCATTCTACACACATAATACATATAGGTGGAAGTAGAGATGTCTAAAGGATATACCACATGATATTCAACTAGCATACTTTCTACAATAATAAGGTTACCATGAATGACAGTTTTGATGAGTAAAGTACAGTGGTATTATGTATTATGTGCAGAACAATAAGCAATTAAACATAGACAACATAGTTGGAATTGAACAGCACAACAGAAAAGTTTCCTAAGACAGGTGAATAAAATCCGTACCTGCCTTGCTACCTTGGAACAAAGACCTGGTGGCTTCCCATCTCCAATAACCTTTTCAAAAAAGCATTCTTGCGCTTGTGCAAGCATCAACCTTTCCAGCATTCCTGCAACAACCCAGAAAGGTTCAGAGACATAAATTATTTGCTATTTGAGATGTCACTAGTCTACCAAATATCTCACTACAATCAATTGAGCATGAGCATTCTAGTCTAGTCATATACTATACCACAAAGTGAGTGTCATAGTTTCTAACTAGTAACTATACTTATACTGGTGTTTATAATTTCAGAATTAGAATAGTACAAATAAGAGGTAGCAACAAATGATTTAGGCCAATTGAGTCATCATCTGGTTCAATTTAATACAGGATGGGTAAAGAACTAATAAGTTGTAACTAAAAGTACCAGCACACTCAGGTGAGAGATCCACTGTGGCACCGGCAGCTGTTGCCTTTCCTGCGACATTCTCCTTCAGATAAGCAAAAGCACCAGCCGCAGTTTGAAACGAATTGCATGCTGTCCTCAGTCCATTTGCTGTTGTTCGATCTGCTGCGAGTGCGATCTGAGAATAAATCGCACCCAAATTGAACAAAATTGCAGCTTTCTCGACATGAATTGAAGCAACGGAGCACTTCTTAGAGGACTTGAAAGCGTCGTACCAGGTGAAGGAAGAGGTGATGGTGAATCGGGGCTCGATCAAAGAGAGGGACTTGTAGTAGGAGAGAAGAAGGTCACGTCGCGAGTCGAGAGACGACTCAGCTACGGGTTTTTCGAGTTCGGAGCGCATCTCCTGAACGGAGTGGAGGTCATCGTCGCAGTTCTGAGCGTCGCGCTCAGAGAAGGTACTGGAGATGTATTGGCGGAGCTGGCGGTAGAGGTCGACAGAGGTGGTTTTCTTCTCGTGAACCGCTAGCATGATGTTCATTGCTACTAGAGAGGTAGGCTTCGCCATGGATTGATTGAGAGAAGGAAACGAGAAAGAGAAATCGATGAAGGGAAGAGATTTGATCAACGTAACAGGGGCATTAAGTTGAGTCGTCCCCTTCCCTCGATGAATCCAAATCCTCTACGGTACCGGAGCGTGTACGATACTCTAAGCGGGGTAAAGTCACAGGGGTCCGTTTTGAGATTCGTGTCGGATTAAACGAACAGTTCAGATCTCATTAAAATCTGTGCGGTACTGCACTGGATGGTAATTCCCCCTTGCCGGCGTCAGCGGGTGAAAATTTACTAAGAAGTATTATTCTGTTCTGTTCATTTTTGTGTGATAAATTTGTGTGGCGGGTCTCTTTTCTACCCGTCAATTCACCTTTTCTTCTTTCCTTAAAGGGAGAATTGATTTAAAGAAAGCGCTGTAACGAAATTATCTCTGTTTAAACTGTGAATTGGTTTGCCAATTGCCCATAAATTGGACATATCGGATAATTTGTTTGATTTTGTAAAAGGAAAAGGTGGGTTTGGATCACATTATGTTTGAATAACAGTTGGGAGATAACAGTCGGGTTGTTCTTTTTCTTAAATGAGTGCTTCGAGGCTAAGAAAAAGCCCTTGCAGACAATTCAAAGGATGTTGAGAAACAAGCTACTATCAATTTCCATTTTTTAAGGGGAAATTTCTACTTTTTTAGGGGAAATTTCATATACACCATTCAAAAAATTTCAAATTACATATTTTCTCTTTAAAATTCATAATTTCTTATTTACCCTTTTAAATTTTAAAACTCACAAATTTATCTAATTTATAGCTTTCTATTAAAACTCATTTGAATTTATAAAGTTCAATTACCCTTTATTAAAAAATTTAAAAATTATGTAGCATGCATAAGAGAAATGTACAGTTTTTTAATTGGTCAATTTGTATAGACAAATAATTTATTTCTCTATTTGTGATGTATACACTTGTGTATGTGTCACAAATAGAAAAATGAACCATTTATCATCACAAACTAGTTCAATTAAAAGACTAAATATTTCTCTTAGTGTCTCACATATGCTACATTAATAAATCATAAAATGAAAACTTTATAAATTTAAAATGAGTTCTAATAGAAAATACATTAGATTGGATAAAGTTGTTAGTTTTTTCAAATTTGAAAAAGTAAGTATGATATTGTGAATTTTAAAAAGAAGAAATACGTAATTACAAATTTTGTAAGAATAATACATAAAATTCTCTATTTTTTTTACATCCATGTTACATTCTTCAGTCTCTCCATATCTCAAAGGCAGAAATGCTTATTAAAAAAAAAACAAAAACACAACACCTTTATTTATATGACTGATACAGTCTCCTAACTATGTCTTTTTATTTTATTAACAGGCATTATATATTTTAATAGGGTCCGCCTAGCTCTCCCCCGTGAACAATCTCCCGTTTCATCCCCCGACTTCGGATAAGGCATAAAATAGAGAGTGGACCACAACTGTCTCCGCTAAAAACAAAAGAAAACGCGTTAAAAATAAAGAAAACGCGTTATTAAGTGGGGGGACCGCATAACCGTCAGCTCATTTTATGAATTGGCGGTAAAGTATTTATCTGTGACACAACAAGTGTTGTCCCTTAGGCACCACTAATTTCGAAAATAAATAACTAATTGCAAATAAAATAAAATAGATGAGTTTAGAGAAATTTGACACAAGGAGTGATAACGGAGTTCGGCTTAAAATGTCTACGTCTCCGGGGCGTCGCAACCGCTTCTCGGTGCGCCTTTCTATTACCCAAAAGAGAAAGGTTACAACGTGTGAACCGGTGAGCCCTTACAACCAATGGGAAGTCACACGGCCAACTAGAATAGAGAACGAAGTCTCTAAGTTCGAAATCTCAAGATGAACACTCAAAGGCTCACTCTAACCTAATCTAACTCGAGATTAGTGAAGTGGATTTGAGGTTGTTTGAGGGATATTGAAGTTTTTGTTCTCACAACAATGGAGGAACTTGAGCTCACAGAAAATCGTTTTTGAATTAATTAGGGTCGCCTGTCTTAATGAATAGGAGAACCCTAAGATTCTATTTATAGTGGCAGCTTTCAAATGAGCTATCTGCCATAAAACGTCCCAACGTTTTGTAAAACGTAGAAAACATTTAGTTCAAAAATTCAAATTTCTGTGAGAGTTCCTAAAACGTTGCCAACGATTAACAAACGTTGCAAGACGTTTTTGTCTGGAAATTTATCGACTAAAATGCTATTTTGAAGTCTGAAAAATGAATTAAAACGTCCAGACGTTTTGACAAACGTCCACAACGTTTTAGAGTATTTTTCAGCCTAATTTGAAGTCTGAGAAGCGAATTAAAATGTCCAGACGTTTTTACAAACGTCTGAAATGTTTTAGAGCATTTTTCAGCTTTTAGTCGATCAATTTCTAGATCTTTTACACGAGGTAAAACGTCTGAACGTTTTGTTAACCGTTCCAACGTTTTGTCCCTGTGAATCAACATCAAAGCTACTTTACTAAATATAAATTTTACACTTTAGATTCTTGATAAAGAACTTGATGATTATTCAGTTCAAGCACTTTATATTATTGCAATTCCAATCGTCTTGAACCTGCATTCTTTCTAAAATAGAGAAAATCATAAAATTCAATCATTGTATGTTTTGCAAATTAGTCAAATAAACTAAAAGAGAATTGCTTGAAACAACAATCTCCTCCTTTTGACGATTTGCAAAACATACAACGCAAGTAAGTGCATAAATCGATTTTTCCAAAATTTTTAAAAATTTTAATTTTCCAATTAATCGGTTTTTGCATGTCTTGCATTTTCTCCCCCTTTTGGAAATCGACGAAAGGGAGACAAAATATCATCAAATAGCACAATCAATAGTGCTCCCCCTCAAAATATGCACTCCCCCTCAAGTTGATAAGATGTGACTAATAAAATTTGAGAGTTATGCATAGCATCACAAATGATATAAGCATGTAAGATAGCAAATTTGTAAATAATCATGCAACCATCATGCAAGCATTCATATCGATACCATAATTCAAAGAGTCATATTAATAGCATAAATATCCTAAGCATAGGAGAATCAATTCATGCAAGATAAAGAACAAAATAAAACAAGTTCAAGGGATAGCATAACATAGCAACCATTTAGTGAATTTGAATTTTAAAAATAAGGGGAGTTTAGAATGAGGGGTCATCTTCGTCTTCTCCACCATCTTCAACATCGTCCGCGCCGTCATCTTCGAAAGGAGGGCACTAGAGGTCGCACCACTAGAAGCACCGTATTGTTGCACAAAGCGCCGAGCAAGTTCGGAGGTAGTGATATCAACATCATGAATGGCTTTGGCGTTTTTGAGACCTCGGTTTCGGATTTTGCGCGAATCTTCCTTCAAGACTTTAAGATCATTCTTAATCTTGGTAAATTCATTGGTATTGGCTAATTAGTATTGTTGCATATGTTGAATGATCCAAGCCAATTGATTTTCCGCTCCTTGAGGTATCTCACCTTGAGCCATTGGTGGTATCGGTGGCGGTTCATGTTGTACCGGCGGTTCTTCTTCATACGGATCCCAATATTGGTTTGGTTGGGCATTGGGAGCATTTATCCAATCATTTATGGGTCGTCCGTCGGGTCTGAGCATTGGTAAACCCGAATCCGAAGTACCTTTGATCCAACCATGTTTGGGTAAAACATGAACCAAATGGTGTGGTTCGTTACCAATGAGATGGCTTGGGACGATTATGCCACTTTGGCGAATTAGGCGATGAATCACATGAGCGAAAGGTAGAGTGGCAACGGAGCTTGTGAAGCAAACAATCATGTGGCGGAGAATTATGTAGGGAATGTTGAACCGTTTTTCATCCATGGAAATGAGATGTCGCATGTAGTACATTGGACCCCACTCTATGTTTGATTTGATTGTTGCTTTGGGTACGAGAATGTTGTTAACTAGGAGAAAAAGCAAACGATGTAGAGATGGAAGATGTGATGCATAGAGGGGTGCACCGCTATGGTTACGTCGATCGAACTAAGTTTTGTAGTGATCGGCGGGTTCTAAAGCATGTTCGGTCCAATTCTGAAGGAGATATGTTTCTTCACCTTCATTAGATAACCCAAGCCAATTGGCCACATTTTCCAGAGAGAGGATAATTTCTTGCCCGCATACATAGGATTTGACAAGAAAGGGTTCGTTGGTAAATGTGAGGTTGGAGTAGAAGGTTTTGGTAATTATCTCACTATATGGTTCATCGCAAGTGAGCAGGATTCCCAAGGCCAATGATTGATATACCTGATAATTTTGTCATCCTTGGAATATCGAAAAGTAACCGAGGCTTTGTTAAAATAGTAGCAATTGGATAACTTCCGATTTGAAAATTGGCCCATGAAATTGGTGTGAGCAATTGGATTCCGAAATAGGTAAGTGTTGGATCGAAAAAGGTTGGTATCCGGTTGAATTTCAGTTCTACTCGACTCACCCATTTCGGTTCGGGACCTCTTCTTTCTAAGTGCATTCATTTTGGCAAGTTTTGGAGCCATTGGTTTGAGAGAAAAGTTGAAAATTACCGATTGAAGAATGAAGCACAAATCCGAAAAGAGAGCGACTCTACAAGCACAATGGCGAAGTCGGATCGTCGATTTATCGGTCGGATCGCCGGATTTGAAGAGATGGCTAAAGGTAGGGTTTTGGTGGAGAGAGAGAAAGAGAGAGAAAAGCTTGATTTTGAGAGAAAAAATGGAAAGAGGGTTGAGAGGAGAGAAGAAATCACTCAACTTTGCTTGATTTTGTAGTTTGTGGAGGTCAAAATGGAGTAAAGAGGTGTAAGGTGGCGGAGAGGAGAAGAGAAAGAGAGAGAGACGGATTAAGAAGAAGAAAGGAAGTGAAAACGCGTCGGTTCGCTGCAGAGTTTTAGAGGCGGCGCAGAAAACGTCTGGGACGTTTATAAAACATCGTGCGACGTTTTTCTCTGGGTTTTCTGAGATGAAAATTGAGATTTTGAATTTTAATTTTACAGACAAACGTTACGACGGTTAAGGAAACGTCTACAACGTTTTGGTTAATTTTCGAAGATGAAATATTCCGGTATTTTGAGAATTAATGATCAAGAAACCATTACGAAGTTTGACCAAACGTCCAAGACGATTTGATTGGTTTCAAATTTGTGAAAATGCAGTGGTCTAGGACACCAAGAAACGTTCAAACATTTTCTAAAACGTTCAGACGTTTTAAGATATTTTGCATGTCAGAAGTTTAAATATTTTTGGACAGGAAGAACAAGTAAAACGTTGCAACGTTTTACATAACGTTCCAGACGATTTGCTTCTTTTCTCAATATGAATTTCCGAAGTTTTAGTTAAAGAGAAAAACGTCTGGACGTTTTGTAAAACATTGGTGACATTTTAGGTCATTTTGATGAATTTTGAAGTGAGATTCATAAACGTTCTAACTTTTTCAGAAACGTTTTGTAACGTTTTTCTCTGGCATTTGTCTTAAAATGAACTAATTGATTGCTATGCTCTCAAGAGACATGAGATGGGTATGTAATTGAAATATTTCAGTCCTTAAATTCAAGCATGCCTAGTTTAAACCTCAATTCATTGCGTTGTTGAGTATTTAAGGGTTTTGTAAAAATATCGGCAATTTGATTTTTGGTATCAATATGAATGAGTTGGATTTCACTTTTTTCAATATGATCCCTAATAAAATGATGCCTTATCTCTATGTGCTTAGTTCTAGAATGAAGAACCGGATTTTTGGATATCATAATGGCACTGGTATTGTCACACATAATTAGTACGTTGCGGAAGCGAATTTCATAATCATGTAAAGTTTGGATCATTCATAAAATTTGTGTGCAACAACTACCGGCCGCAACATACTCGGCTTCCGCGGTGAAAAGGGCAACCGAGATTTGTTTACGACTCGACCATGAGACAAGTGATCCGCCAAGAAATTGACACTTACCACTTGTACTCTTTCTATCCATTCGGTCTCCGACAAAATCGGCATCGGTATATCCTATCAAATCTAATTCCGATTGTTTACCATACCAAAATCCCAAATTTAAGGTGCCTTTGATATATTTAACAATTCGTTTAACGGCTTTCAAATGCAACTCTTTAGGATTGGATTGAAACCTAGCACATAGACATACCGTAAACATAATATCGGGTCTACTAGCGGTTAAATAGAGTAGACTACCTATTATAGCTCGGTATTGGGTGATGTCCACGGGTGTGCCGCTTGGATCCGAGTCAAGATTTGCATTGATAGCCATTGGTGTTGGACTCGTCTTGCTCTCGGTCATTCCAAACTTCTTCACCAACTCCTTGGCATACTTAGTTTGGCTCACAAAGGTGCCATCCGAGAGTTGCTTGATTTGTAGCCCCAAGAAGAAATTTAATTCACCCATCATGCTCATCTCGAATTCACTACTCATAAGAGAAGAAAATTCCTTGGCAAGTGCCGCATTAGGTGAACCAAAAATGATATCATCGACATAGATTTGTACTATTATAATTGAATCATTTCTCTTCTTTGTAAAAAGAGTTGTGTCATTCTTTCCTCTTGTAAATTCATTTTCAATTAGAAAGGAATTAAGTCTACCGTACCATGCTCTAGGAGCTTGTTTAAGACCATAAAGTGCTTTAGTAAGTCTATAGACATGGGTAGGAAATGTCGGATCAACAAAATCGGGTGGTTGATTTACATATACTTCTTCATCTATAAATCCATTTAAAAATGCACTTTTAACATCAATTTGAAATAGAGTGAAGTTTTTATTGGAAGCATATGCTAAAAGCATTCGAATAGATTCTAGACGAGCTACGGGTGCGAAGGTTTCCTCAAAGTCAATACCCTCTTGTTGTTTATAACCTTGAGCTACTAACCTAGCTTTGTTCTGAACAACATTTCCATTTTCATCTTCTTATTTCTAAAGACCCATTTAGTTCCGATAATCATGCGATCTTTTGGCTTAGGTACTAGTATCCAAACTTTGTTCCTTTCAAATTGAGCAAGTTCTTCTTGCATGGCACAAATCCAATTTGAATCCCCATTGGCATCTTTAAAGTTTTTGGGTTCAACATTTGATACAAATGCACAATGGGTAATCATTTGATTCAATCCCGATCTAGTCCTAACCCCTTCCCTAGATTCCCAATCACATTAGAAAGAGGGTGAGAAGAAACTTCCCTTAGGCCCTCGGGAGGTTGATATACAAATTGTGAAGATTGTGCCTCCTCAGTTTGCATTGATTTGTTCAATGGATTTTCTTCGGGTTGTTCTTGCTCGATTGGTTGCTCAATATTGTTGTTTGTATCTTTAACCTCATCATTCTCGAGCTCGGCATCTTCAACACCTACAATTTGAATACCTTTCTCGATCTTTTGATTAGTAGCCTCATCAAATTTTACATGTACGGATTCAATTACAATTTGATGAGATGCAATGTAAATTCTATAGGCTTTACTTGTCAAGGAGTACCCCACAAATATTCCCTCAATGGATTTAGAATCGAATTTTGTGATTTTAGGTGATTCGTTAAGCACAAAGCATTTAGATCCAAATACTCTAAGATGCGAAATTTTTGGCTTATACCCCTTCCATAGCTCATAAGGTGTTTTCTTCAATATCGACCTTATGCTAACGCGATTGATCACGAAGCATGCCGTATTGACCGCTTCGGCCCAAAGGTGTTTGGGCAAAGGGTATTCATTTAGCATGGTTCGGGCAAGCTCTTGTAATGTTCGGTTTTTCCTCTCAACAACTCCGTTTTGTTGAGGTATGCGAGGAGCCAAATATTCATGTTTATATCATCTTATAGAGCATACTTCATCAAATTTTGCATTCTCAAATTCACCCCCATGATCACTTCGAATACGAATGATTTTTGTGCCCTTTTCATGTTCAACACGATTGCAAAATTTAATGAAGTTTTCTATTGCTTCATCCTTATGTTGCAAAAATATAACCCAAGTAAAGCGACTATAGTCATCTACAATGACATATGCATATCTTTTTCTAGCCAAACTTGGTATACTAATTGGTCCAAACAAGTCCATATGTAGTAATTGTAATGGTTGATCGGTTGAGACCATAGCTTTGGACTTAAAGCAATTTTTAGTTTGTTTGCCTTGTACACATGCATCACACAATCCTACAAGTTCTAATTTGTGAGTTGGTAATCCACGGACTAGATCTAATTTCACCAACTTTTTAATGGAATCAATTGAAATATGACCTAGTCTACGGTGCCATAATTTAGAACCGGTTGTGATAGCATTCAAACATATTTCACCGGACTCGAAATGATTAAAATATAGATAGTAAACGTTTTTCTTTCTCTTACCGGTGTAAACTAAAGAATCATCGGATTCTCTAAACAAGAAACAAGCATTAGTGTTGAATTTGACATAATAGCCGGCTTCACATAATTTACTCACACTAAGTAAATTATAGTTCAAGCTGTCAACAAGGTAGACGTCCGATATGGTTAAGTTTTGGTTACCAACCGAACCTAATCCGATTATCGAACTCTTTCTTTGGTTACTACCGAAAGTAACCGACCCACCATCATATGGTTCTAAAGATTTGAAATTAGATTTGTCACCGGTCATGTGGTGTGAACATCCACTATCAATGATCCAAGCATTTTCTTTATGAGTTGTAATCAAACACACCTACAAGAGTATATATATATTTGCAATTAACATATACCTTGTTTTAATCTCCCCCTTCCGTTATGATTTTCGTTTTAGGTTGGGGAGATTTCAATTACAACTTTAAGCTAGTTTAGCTTTGGGAATCCAAACAACATTTGATTTGTTGCTTCCTTTCCTAAAGTTACACTCTAATGAGGTGTGGCCAATTTTACATTAATAGTTACAAAATGTGACCGATTGCTTGACATTTGTTGAACCATGCTTGAAAGTGGCTTGAAATTTATCTTCACTCCTTGAATTTTATTTCTATGATTTGTAACTTTAGATGGATAAGACTTATTTTTGTTTGAATCAAATTTGTTGGTATGTAGGGGAACATCTCTTGTCAAACCATTTCTTTGGTTTTTGTTTTGTAAAATATTTTTGTTGTTGATTTCATAAAACCATCCATCCGGTCCTTTGAAATATATTTTGTTTGACCTTTTTGGATTGAAAGTGTTCCTATCACTATTTTGACATTTGTTTTCATTTTTGTAATTTTTGTTAGAAAATTTGTATCTAAATGCATGATTTTGTTTTGACTTTTTGGTTTAAGGAGTTGTCCCTTTATTTGACTCCTTTGTCAATGGTGCTTTACCATGTTTGGAGTGAAATTGGTAATCAAAATATTCTTTGCAATTGAACTTGAATTTGTTTAAATTTTGAGTAAAATTCCCATTTTCTTTTGGGCTCTGTGAATAATTTGATTCAAATGAGGATTGACCATTCTTGTATCCAATGCCCATAGTACCAATTTTACGATTCAAATTGGCATTGATCAAATTATCTACATAGTATGGATCGAGACTAGTGACATTTGAGAATTCACTAGGAGATCTTAAAGCCCTATTTTCGGTCTCTAAAGTTTGAATTTTTACTTTTAGCATCTCTATATCCCCTATGTGTGGTTGACAAGAATGTGATTTAAGTAGTTCCAATTCTAAATTTTTTATTTTGGACTCAAATTCAAGAAGTTGTGATTGCAATTTTTGTATGGTACCTTCCTTTTCAAGCACGGTCTTTTTGGATTCCTCAAGCAACCTAGGTACATTATAATTCATTAGAGTTTCATCCATGAACGTGCTTGTCTCATTTGTCTCTATATAATTCTCATTCATGTCAATTTTGGATTCATCTTTCCTAACTCGGTAACCATTTAAATGGTAGTCGGGGTTGGTCAAGTCAATGGGAGACATGTACCGGCTAGGAAAAGAAATAAGATGTACCTCATTTAAGGAGTTTGTTACATCTTCTATGGATGCATCCTCTACCTCAATGATGGTGTTAGTTGAGGTTTCGATGGGACCAACCTCTATCTCAATGGTGGAGCTAGTGGAGGCTTTGGTAGAATCCTCCGACTCCTTGTTGTTTTTTGAGTTGGTGAGATCTTTGAGGAATTCAATTGTGGTCTCGTCGGTTATGTTTTTGTTTGCAATGATTGTATCCACGTCAATCATTGCCGACCCCTCATCTACTATTTCCATAAGAGCGAGGTTGATCTCTTGTTCATCGCCCGACTCCGAGTCGGATTCTTCTCTATCACTCTCATAGGAGTCGATGCAAAATAGAGCTTGCATTGCCTTGGCCTTCTTCTTGCTTTTGTACCCGTCGTACTTTTGCTTAGGCCTTCAGTCATGTTGCCCTTCACTATCCTTGTTCTTCAAGTTGGGAAATAGCTTGAAGCATGTTTGAATGGTATGGCCTTCTCTTTCACATGCAAAGCAAATGACCCGTTTGTTTCCTTCTTCACGTTCTTTGTTGTATTTGCGTTTGAAGTTTAGCATGGCTTGAAATATTTTAGTTAAGAAAACGGCATCATTTGAGGTGTCATGTCCTAGTTGGTTTATGAAAGAGTCACTTGATGATCGGTTATTTGAGGAGCTAGGGTGGTTTCGGTGGTTTTGAGCCGGAAAAGCCACGGTTTTTTGTTTTTGGCTCTTGTTTGAGTTCACCGGCTTGTATTAGCTTTTCTTCAAAACTCCGGAAATGAGCATAGAGTTCATCCGGTGTGAATGATTTTTGTGTCCCATGAATTGCTTCTAGGGCACTCACCAATCCGTCCCACCTAGGCCTCCTAAGCATTACTCGGAGGAGCTTTTCTACAATTTTATCGTTAGAAAGCGGTTCTCTTAATTCAATGAATTCATTTTGAATATGCATAAGTCTATTATACATATCCTCAACATTTTCACCATTTTCAACTTTAAAAGTTTCAAATTTGGTTTCTAGACCGGCTATTTTGGTTCGTTTGATTTGGGTGTTACCCTCGTACCGGTTAACAAGAGCATACCACATCTCTTTTGCATTGGTTGTGTTACCGAAAATTAAAGCAACCGATTCACTTACCGCATTGTATATTGCATTAACGGCAATGTCATTTACTTTCTTTAATTCGGTAGATAGAAATGTTTCAGTTTTGGCCTCATTGCCGGTAGGATTAGTGTATACCTCTTCATAGCCTTTCTCAATTACATTCCAAACTTGAAGAATGTTTAGATAGTTCATCATGGTCCTTTTCCAATGACTAAAATTTTTGGTAGCACTACCAAAGGTTGGAGGTTCTTTCACATATCTAGTGGGTGCCATTTTAGATCGGTAAGCTCGAATTAAGTGAGTCTTAATTTGAGTAACGTGCTCTGATACCACTTTGTTGTCCCTTAGGCACCACTAATTTCGAAAATAAATAACTAATTGCAAATAAAATAAAATAGATGAGTTTAGAGAAATTTGACACAAGGAGTGATAACGGAGTTCGGCTTAAAATGCCTACGTCTCCGGGACGTCGCAACCGCTTCTCGGTGCGCCTTTCTATTACCCAAAAGAGAAAGGTTACAACGTGTGAACCGGTGAGCCCTTACAACCAATGGGAAGTCACACGGCCAACTAGAATAGAGAACGAAGTCTCTAAGTTCGAAATCTCAAGATGAACACTCAAAGGCTCACTCTAACCTAATCTAACTCGAGATTAGTGAAGTGGATTTGAGGTTGTTTGAGGGATATTGAAGTTTTTGTTCTCACAACAATGGAGGAACTTGAGCTCACAGAAAATTGCTTTTGAATTAATTAGGGTCGGCTGTCTTAATGAAGAGGAGAACCCTAAGGTTCTATTTATAGTGGCAGCTTTCAAATGAGCTATCTACCATAAAACGTCCCAACGTTTTGTAAAACGTAGAAAACGTTTAGTTCAAAAATTCAAATTTCTGTGAGAGTTCCTAAAACGTTGCCAACGATTAACAAACGTTGCCAACGATTAACAAACGTTGCAAGACGTTTTTGTCTGGAAATTTATCGACTAAAATGCTATTTTGAAGTCTGAAAAATGAATTAAAAAGTCCACAACATTTTAGAGTATTTTTCAGCCTAATTTGAAGTCTGAGAAGCGAATTAAAACGTCCAGACGTTTTGACAAACGTCTGAAATGTTTTGACAAATGTCTGAAACGTTTTAGAGTATTTTTCAGCTTTTAATCGATCAATTTTTAGATCTTTTACACGAGGTAAAACGTCTGAATATTTTGTTAACCGTTCCAACGTTTTATCCATGTGAATCAACATCAAAGCTACTTTACTAAATATAAATTTTACACTTTAGATTCTTGATAAAGAACTTGATGATTCTTCAGTTCAAGCACTTTATATTATTGCAATTCCAATCGTCTTGAACCTGCATTCTTTCTAAAATAGAGAAAATCGTAAAATTCAATCATTGTATGTTTTGCAAATTAGTCAAATAAACTAAAAGAGAATTACTTGAAACAACAACAAGTATTCATCCAGCTATACGCAGGTATTCACCTTTGCGATAGAAGCATATTAGGATACATTACAACATTCATTACGCGTTATTAAGTGGGGGACCACACAACTGACAAAAGAAAACGCGTTCTTAAGTGGGGGACCGCATAACCGTCAGCGCATTAATTAAGTGGGGGACCACATAACCTTAAGCTCATTTTAGAAATTTGCAAAAAAAAGTATTCATCTGTAACACAACTAGCATTCATCCATCTATATAAATGTATTCATCTTTGCAATAGAAGCATATTTGGACACATCAATCACTCATCTTTTACACGTTTTTAGAGATGAGTTTTTTTTTCTCCGTTCAATCTAACCAATATTTCTGACGATCTGTGAGGAATTTTGCAAATCTAAAACCACGAATGTCTTCTACACAATTTTCTCTTTCAAATGAGATCCATGATGACATACTTTCGAGTTGTCCGTTGCACAAGTATTCATACCTCGTCACAAGTATTTATCTCTCATCGAGCAAGTATTCATCATTGTCGTGTAAGTGTAAATAGGTAATGTACCAAGAGTATTACAAACACAAGTATTTATACCTAAGATATTAAGTATTCATCCATAAACGTTGAAGTATTCATCTCTAAAACATCAAGTATTCATTCATACACCTCTAATTTTTTCAAAATTTGTTTTTCTGTCATTTCTTAGTACTTAGTACGCACTTCACTAATTCACCATTAATGAAGCTTTGTTATTTGCAAATAACTTGCTACTGCATGAGGAGAACATAGAGACGATAGATCTGATCCGGCGGTCGACAGTGATGGATCTACCCCGGTGGAGGCGGAGGTGGGAGAGGGAGGCGGAGGCGGAGAGGGAGAGGTGGGAGAGACAGGTGGGGTGGAGGTGAGAGAGAGAGGGAGAGAGAGGAAAGAAATAAAGGGAGAAAATTGGGTAATTAATTTGTAGGTCCCACTAGGTAGTTAGAATTTGAATTATAGTTAGAAAAAAAAGTTAGTTAGTTGAGGGATGAAATGAGGGATAGATAGATGGGGAAAGTATAATTACCCATTTTAATATTCATTATTTTAATACACCTTCACTAAGTGTCTAATTTTTTTTATCTTAGGCTTGATAGAGAACATACATCACAAAATTTCAGTTAGTATTAATTTTTTATTTTTCATTTTGACATTCATAGGAATTGTTATGTTTTTTTAGAAAATATTGAGTAATTATTTTGTATTGTAACTGCTTTCGTAAAAAAACAAATTATGAATAATAGTTAGTTTTTATTTTCACTTTCTAATAGATTTATAATTATACAGATTTAATATTTTTTTTTATTGTGTAATTTATTTCATAAGCTGATGTTCAGAGAATGTTCTATATTTTGTAGAAAATGTCTTTTTTTTTCAATACTGTATGAAGTATATCGTAAATAACGGTGATTTTGTTATTTAGTTATCTCTACTGAGATGATGAATTATTAAAAGTCATTGTCTAGTTAAGAGAACAAAAAAAGTACATATTCTGTTCCTAAAATATTTTTTTTGTTAATTTAAACATTTTATTTATTTTTGTTGTTTAGACGAAAATGATAAATACTATATTCTAAAATTAGAGTCCAGCTAATGGTATAACGTTATAATTTCAACATAAATTATATCGAGTCATTTTTTGCGATTTCAAAGTCTGAATAGTCGATCTGAACCGCTCAACATGATTTCCATATTAAATTTGCTTGGAAATCAAATTTTATATTTTTTGAAACATTTTTACTATTTTTTTAGAGAGGTACAAAATCACTGTTTTGGATGATTCGTAATCAGGACTACTAATATCATGCATATTTTTTTGGGACCCAACCCTCTATTTGTTCAGAGAAGATCTGAGCCGTTGATTCTATAAATCTCAGCCACTCATCAAAACAGATCTCAATCTTAGGCTTTAATTATAATTCCGATTTTATGCATCTGTTTCATGTTATCAATCGTGTAGAATTTTATATTTAATTATAAACATACCCGTGTCAACCAAAAATATAATATAGGCGCCACATATTTTTCAATTATTTTCTTTGTTGTTGTGCGCGGAACGCGCTTTCATTTTTCCCGATGCAGAGATGTGTTTTTTTTTCTCTCCTTCCCCACGCGGTCTCCTTCTTTTTCTCTCTCCTTCCCTCTTCTTTTTTGAACGCTTGGCAGAGTACTCTTCTCACCTTCCCTCTTCTCACCGACTCTTCTAACCTACGTCGCGACGAGGCAACGGCAACAGACAAACCGGCTAATGTGCTACTCCGCACCGCGAAATCTTCTCACCTAGCTCGCGACTCTTCTCACCGACCTCCGCTGTGCCACTCTGCACCGTGAAATCGGCTATTGTGCGCCAGCTCTCTGCTGTGCTCCTCCGCAAGAAGGTGACCTCCTAATGTGCGAAATTGCTTAACTCTATTTCCTTCCACTTTCGATTTTTAGGGATACCTCGTTTTGAATTTTTCTGCTTAAAGGAGATAATGGAAAAGAGTAATTTCAACCTACCCATCAAAGTTGAGCGAATTGATTTGGCACAATCCGGCCAGTATCTTCTCAACCTACTCATCAAAGTTGACGAAGCTAAGGTATAAGAAGCCCTAAATTTTGAAATTTTGAATACTTGAGCGAATTGACAAATAGCTTGGCTTCCCAAACAGAAATGGCTTCACATACCCCTAACCTGATAATTTTTAGGTAACATAAAATGGCTTCGCAAATAGAAAAGGAATAGGAGATCATTGTGCAAGCCAAGCGTAAAAGTGCTTCTTCTCCAAAAGAACTTAGCTCCTCTTCAAGTTCTTTCCAGATTTTTCTCTCTTATTCTATTTCATCAAAATACGCTAATTTACAGGGATGCAATAAGTTCTATTGTATTTTTATGTACTCTATGATCTGTCCTATTTAGTTTACATTTTTATTAGAGCGAAATAGCTTTAAGCTAATCCAAAATTTGTAACTGTATCGGTATCAGAAAGTTTGAAATGTGACAAATCCATTGCAACACCAAAGAGTATGCTTTATCTTTTCAATGTCTGTATAACAAGCTTGTCTCTTAGTTTAATAAATGCAAGATGCCATCACTGTATTGTGCCAGTAGTTCGGATTAGCATTGTTAATTATACTGGCAAGTATCTGCCTGCATGGGACCTGTATTTGGTTGTCAATAAAACTTGTTATACTGGTATCAGTAGAAATGTTATATTCAATTTATTTGACCTCTTTTTTTTCTGATTTTCTGATCTAAATTGGCAGCATGCAAGACATTTGTTATTCTTGTATTAATAATTTTTTTTCCTGAAATTCATTGCTATACTTAGTGTTTTTAGGATTTGTGTTTTTTTTACAGTTTGAATTTCTATTTCTATATACCTTTTATTATGTTATTGCTCTGTTGCTATGCTCTGCATCTTCCTTGCTTTTATTATGTTAATTGACCTATATTTTAATGAGATATATTGAAATAATAGTCTGACATGAAACTTGTATGATGTTATCCACTAGGATATCAATTATCAACTTCTCATTAATTGATTAAGTCAGATAGGTTATTTTGTGTTTTAATGTCCTTTCTCTTTTCAGGTCGTGTAAGCAAATGAAAATCTAGGGACTTCAGAAGGAACTGAATGATTTGTAGAAAGTATCTCTCGTGTCCAGCTAGGCCTGCTAAACGAGCTGGGCTGGCTCATGGGCTTTGAGCTGGGCTCTTGAATGAGTCAAATTTAACTGAGCTCAATTCGAGTTGAGCTCGAACTCGAAATAAATCTTTGTTTCCCTTATCGAGCAATTTGATCCGAGCTGAGCTATGAGTCGAACCATTCCTTCGCTTCTCCCTGTCAGTAGAACTCTCGCTCCGTCGCTCTTCGTCGCTCTCCAGTTTCACTTCTCCAGCCGAGCTATGATCCGAGCCGAGCTATAAATCTCTCGCTCCGTCGCTCTCCCTGTCAGTAGAACTCTCAGGTGCTCTCTCTCTCCTCTCCTCTCCTCTCTCTCTCTTTCTCTATCTCTCTCTGAGCTGCTTAAATTGGATAGAAAACCATGATACTGGTACTGATTTTATTTTGTGGATTTTGTTAAATTATGATTAGGTTTAAGGTTTTTAAGTGATTAATGGGTTTTGTTAAACCATGATACTGGTACTGATATCCAATACAGTGATACTGGCAAAGCCATTAATTGTTGAACTGGTACCATGATACTGGTACTTTAATTGTTCTAACTTAAAGTTTATTCGCTGATTGACTCTCGCTCTTTCGTACATGCATGCATCAATGGTTTATTCATTGTGTCTGAGAAAACCGTGGCTTTGTTTTAGTCAGTCTGGTGACTATGGATATGCCGGTTATGCTCTTGGATTCTGAATTGCATATACTGCAACTATATTAGCCATTATATATGTTATCCAACTTGAGTTACTTCTTTGGGAATTACTTCTATTTGTTATCTATATGTTTTGTATGTTTGTCTTTCTTGCATGTGTACTGCACTCCTACTTTCTTTGCATATGTTCCAGTATACAGGGAAACCTTGGCCTTGCTTTTGTCTGCCTCATGCCTGTGGATTATACTCTTGTATCAGCCATGATACTTTTCATTTATTTCTTTGTGAATTGCATATCATATCTATGATCTACTTTTCTTTCAATGTTTCTTCATTGTTTGTCAGATATGTTCCCTAATTATGACAACTTTCGCCTCACGAAAAAGTTGTATCAGTACAAAAGAATCGACATCCAGCCCTTATAAGTTAACACCTGGTTGTATTTTTAGTATTTATCTTCAGTTGAACGTCTTCATGTTTCCATGAAGAAACAAAATGAATATTTTTCTAGCATTGAGAGAAATATCCTTTGTAAATTGCTCATCTATCTTTCAATGGATGTTTTTCTTTCTTGCATTTTGTGCTGCCAGTATCCATGAAACTGTCTTTGCTATCATGTCTATTACCTGTGGAAATGCTGAGTTTTACTGGCTTTGCCAGTATCATGATACCATGAACTGGTATCATGATACTGGTACCATGAACTGGTACCATGTCTATTACATAATTCAAATATGCCAATGACATATATCTAACTTCCCATTTTTTTTATTCTGTAATTCTTAGCAGCAACAAATGAATCGACTCAGCCAACTGAGACCCTTGAGAATGAAAGCTTCAAATCAAGTGGTATAGATTTTACACCATTCATTTTACTAATACTTAAGTAGATAGTAGAAAATTTATTCGTTCACCAAATGCTTCCAGATATAACATGTGAATAAATTTTGCTGAATCTGTTGCCTTAAAGTTATTCGGAAATATGAATTACTTCTACTTTAGTTTGATCAAACTATTTTTTTTATTCTAAGCATAGATGCTTCCATTATTTATTTATGGGGGAATTTCATCTACTAAAATACGTGCATATTTGTATTCATCTTTATTATGCAATTGCAAGCAAATATTGGCTAGACATTTTGAGGAATGGCTTAAACTATCACTAACTGTTCATATATGCAAAAAGTAAAAGGAATGTAAAACTGGATTTGGAGCTAATAGATGTATTGAAATGCAGGGACCTTTCTAAACTCAATCATTTTATTACTGTTGCTGAGATTTTAAAAGTGAAGGGCAAGACTCATAGTTTATGGGAGGCAAGGCTGAAAACTCTCGTCCGATTACCTCTAAGAAGAAAGAGCTGAGGAAATGGCAACAATATCAGCTTTTCATGGTGAAACTTACGTGACTTGAGCAAGAAAAAAATATTTACTGTGTTGCCTCCAAAAGACCAAGTTAATCCCTTTTTTTTCTTAAATTTATGATTGTGATTTGATTTTGTCATCTGTACTATGTTTGGAAAGCCAACTGAATGGTGTGAAGGACCGGTACAACCCCAGCGCAAGCAATTGCCTTCTGTTTTCCAACTGGTACAGGAACAACATAACTAGGATTGTGATACTGTTTCGTTAACTTTAGGTTTTCTTTCTAATTTTCAGTTCATGTTATTTAGGTTGATTATGCAACTGGTTTTATTTATTTTCATCAGCAAGGTGTGATGTAAGATTTGTAAACTTTTTATTCTCAGTAATGATATGTGCCTACGGGCTTTTCCTAAAAAAAAAAATTATGGACTGCTAGAAAAAAAATTAGTTTCTTCATTATTAATGGTATTTGATAATATTTGTTTGTTATGTGCTTTTTGGACTGGTACATAATTTTGTAGATTTTGCTGGGAGTGAGAGGGTGGCGCAGACACATGCAAATGGCAAGACACTCAAAGAAGGCTATCACATCAACAGAAGCCTTCTCACTCTCACAAAAGTTATAAGAAAGCAGTTATTATGAAATGTCGATTGCTTCCTTGTTTGATTTAATGAATAGAAATTAGTGGCTGAATTAATTTAAGGGTCTATCACATCAACAGAAGCATGAATTAATGAATAGAAATCAGTGGCTGCATTTGTTCAAAATTTATCAAAAAGAAACCTGGATAATCCATTGAAACATGGTTATCCATTCATCATTGTTAATCAAGCATCTTGTGTTTAGTTCATAAAATTTGGATTTTGGAAAGAAATGTCAAATATAATATGGCATAAGAAGTTGCCAAAACATATGGTTCTTTACTGTCTATATTTTTAATGAAAATTATTTTTCGTTTGTTGTTTATTGTCATCTATAGCCTCTTGCAGTGGAACTTGGACCTGGTATCTTAGGCAACATCTTTGATGGGATTCAGATTTGCAAAGATAGTTCTATTGCGTCATTATTGAATTTTGAATTTCAATTACTGCTTCTCCTTTTGGTTTTTAGTGACTTGTATTATGTTCAATTGCACGTCATGATTTGTCTTAAGATGAGTTTTTTCCTCTCTCTCTCTTCTCATTCTCATTCTCTTTGATTGCCTGTCTTCTGTTGCAATGCGCCAGATCTGATAGTGAGTGATTTCAGTCATTTCTTCTAGAGGCTTATGCGGAACATCCATTTCTTCCTCTTTTTGAATATTTTCTTTCTGAGGTTTAGGCTTGTAATGAGTTTGAGGCTGTATTTGAAGATTTTGCTTAGAAGCTTTTGGCAGAGAAGACAACAGTGCCTTCTTTTAAGAGGTTGGTTTTAAAGCGATGTTTTGACTCCCACCATTAAATTGTTTACGGTATTGTCGAATAATGTGACCAATCCTTTCACAACCCAAGCACCTTTACTGCATTGTCGCCTCCTTTTTCTGTTAGGGCCTGTTTTGGCATAGGGGAAATTTATGGGAATTGATGGTTTTGAGAATGGAATTCTTAACATTAATTTATTGATTCTCAAATTGGATGACACTTGTTTAAATACTTTCTTGTATTATTATGTTGCACTTTTTTAGTTACTTTTACCCTTTGTGCTTGATTTTTGTGTTTAAGAGTTGTTAAATTGTGTTAATTAAAACTTGTTGTACTGTTCAATTATGTTTTGTATAATTAATTTTAGACTAATCAAGTAATTCAATTAATTTCAGACTTATCATATAATTAATATTAAGTTTATCAAGTACCAAATATCTAATATATAGGGTTGAATGTCATTATTGGTAAATTAACTTTCAAGTTTTTTTTAATAGTCTGATATCATCAGATAAAATCAAATGTTGTACGAGATCTTGGTTATCTCTCAAGGTTTATCATATTTGATTATCTCTCTCGCGCACCTAATGAACTGAGGTATATTTCTATCGTACTTATCTGTAATAGTTTTTTAATTCTTACCTAAACTTAGTGGTGTTTAATATCTTTTTAGCTGAGGCATAAATGAATATTAGAAACCTAAATTCCACCATTATTTGAAAATAAAAATGAAAGACACATTGCAGTCAGGTCCAAGGTACCGCCTTGTATTATTGTACTTCTATTTATTTTTCTTTTCTAAATAAGTTTTTTAATGACAACACCTCTCTCAATTCTTAGGAAAAGAAAATTTGTATTTTTTTTTGTTTTAGAGGTTCACTATATAACAACAAGATTTTGTATTTTTTGTTTTGTTTTTTAGAGTAAAGGTTACTGGATTGTGAGTCAGAAGGACTGCGATTATGAGGTGCAGCCATGCAGGTTTGTCTTGCTCTCAATTTCATTTACAATAAGTAACTATGTTAGAAAGATTGGAGCTCTCTTGGGTGTCATTTCCAGTAAGCAGGATACACTGGTACCCACTGGCTGTAATATTTTATCATGGTATAATGTTTGGTATACCAGAATTATGTTATCCCATTGTTTCTTATTTTGTGATAGTTGTCACTTGCTTTTAGGATTGCATCCTGTGCTCAACGGGATTTGCAACAATATGACATTCATGACAGCCTTGGGAAGCATTGTCTCACTGTTGTTTCCAGTTGAGAAGGCAACTAGAGGTGACAAGATAGCTATATTTTCTGACGAGCTGAATCATGCATCTATCATAGATAACATCCGCTAAGCTGAGAAACAAAGTGAGCTCAAAGCCTTTGTCTATTGACATTGTTGTATGATTCTCCTTGATTCTCTCTTGTAGGTTTTTTTTTATTATATTAGTAATTTTTATTTTGCAACATTTGGAAGTCTGGATAGTACTTTTTATTTCATATTTTTTTTTCATGTACCTGTTGTTGCCGCTTCACTTGGAAATGTATTCGCACTTTCGCAGCAATCGAATTTATCAATTAAAGGTTGAAAACAAATAAAAGCAAAAAAATAATGATAGAAGGTTTGTTTATACAGCTGCAGTAAGTGTTGGAAGGAGAGAGAAATGGATGAGAAGAGCAATTTGGAAAAGAGTCCAAGACTTTTATTTCTTGTCGGGTCTTCCTATTTCAAGTTCGATTATTTCTCTTGTTGTTGGTACCGAACAAGCAGCTGCCAGCAGGTATCCTCTATTCTTAGAATCTTTGTTGGTACATGAGAGTTCTGGTGCTCGAGATCAACTTAAATAGCAAATGAGTGAGGATGCAGTACTATGCATAGCGCATATTGGTTCATACTATGGATCAATATCTTCATTTAAAGTCCAAACAATCAATCTAGACCATTCAACATGATCTCCATATGAAATTTTACTTGTAGATCAAATTTTACATTTTTTAGAATTTTTTACTATTTTTTTAGATAGGTATGAAATTATTTAATCGAAAGATTTTCTGACTATTCAAAAGTGATTTTCTACCTATCCAGAAAAATAGTAAAAAAATGTAAAATTTAGACTGCATATGTACATTTTGCAATGGGAATCACTTTGAATAGTTCAGATCGGCTCGACTATTTGGACATTCAAAACGAAATTGATTCGTAGTACAGACCAATTTGCGCTATGCATAGTACAATAGCCTCACCCATGGCAAATTATGAATGAATTTCACCAACTGATGGGCTTTCTGCATACATTGGGTTGCTGATTTTTTTTGCACTGTTTAGTTTTTTTAGGAGAATGTTTACCCTTTTACTAAGAACTCTACTTATGACCCCGAGACAAGATTAATTTCTTGCACTTTTAACCTTACTTCTAAGTCAATCCTAAGTTGGACCTATTCAATTACTATAATTTTAAAAATTATTATGGGTCTAACATACTATAATTTTTAAAAAGTTCAATAACTTTCTTTAGTCATGTGTAAATCTCTATGTAACTAGGGAGTTTAAAGAAAGAACAAGACCCGAAGATCAAATTGAAAATGAGGCACTAGCAATTTATCAAATTGTTTACTAAAAGGCTCAAACTGCTGGTAAAGTTTTATAACTTTTAGGAGGAAAGTTGGATATTTATCTATTGAGTTGGTCTGTCCAATGATTAGAAAACCACAAAATGAAGCTGTAGAAGAGCTCCGAGTGAGCCAGACCACGCTTAAGATGTGGTGCAGGATTAAAGGTATAAAGTGATGGCCCTATGTCATTCTGACAAGCATGGACGGTCTTGCAAGGAATGTTAAGGTACTATATATTGAGAAATCATTTAAAGTCTTACCGAGTTTTTATTTTGTGTTGTATTTTACTGACTTTATTAATTAGTTACTTGAATATTATATTTACTTTCATCATGTACATCTTTGCATTGTGTTGTAGGAATATTGAATGGACTCATACTTGAAAGTGAACGGGATTCATCTGACTCTGAGTGAGTGAGAAGAGATAAAAAGAAAGTTTGAAGAAGATCCCAGCATGCCAATAGATGATGAAATCTTTTTGATAAGAAACTCTCTGTGTAAGAGGAAGTCTAACAAGAGACGCTATGTCAAGAATGTGCTGAGCTAAATGTATATTATTTGGTTTTGAAAATCTGTTTTGTGTGTTGTTCTCTTAAAATTATATATGTGGCCCTTTTGAATCTTAAAATTATATATGTGGCCTTTTTGAATCTTCAAATTATATATGTGGTCCTTCATATCATTTGTGATTGAAAGCGCGCAAGAATTGCTTACAAGAAGAGAATAAATCTTGGATGTGATGCAATTTTAAAAATATGTAATCATCTTGGATATTTTTAGGATGAAATACTAAAGTTCTTGTTTGCTTTCATTATTAACTACTATATGATTATGTAATTAATTTTTAAATTAATCACATTTAAAAAAATAATCAAAATAATATTTCGATCTCCGTTGCAACGCACGGGCACTTGACTAGTAATCTAAAAACAATGATTTTGTATCTTTTGAAAAAATAGTAAATAAATTTCAAAAAATATAAAATTTGGTTTTCAAGTACATTTTAATATGGAGAACATGTTAAGCGGTTCGGATCGACTTTTCGGACTTTGAAATCTCAAAAACAGACTCGTTATAACTGTCTAAGTTATAACGTTATGTCACTAGCCGGACTCCTAAAATTACTTGAATTATAAATATTTTTAGAGGAGGGATCCACTTACAACATTTGTAAGTACACCATCTTACAACAATTCGGTTTTGTGATTTTTAAAGTCCAAACAGTAGATCCAAACTGTTCAACATGATCTCTATATTAAAATGTGTTTGCAGATCAAATTATACATTTTTTTAATTTTCTTACTATTTATTAAAACAATATTTTTTTAGTGGTCCAGAATAATCTAAAAACAGTAGTTTTGTAAAATACTTAATAAATAGTAAAATAATTTAAAAATATATAAAATTTGATCTCTGAATGAACTGTTTGAATTTTTAAAACTGCAAAATCAAATTGCCGTAAGATATTATAATTTAAAAATATTACAAGTAGATTAACGGTTCACGTTTGAATTATTACAAATCCAAAGTCTAGAATTATTACAAATTCAAATATTATCCTAAATAAAATATTAAAGTTCATTATCAGTGGAAATTAACGGTTCACGTTTGAGTTAATTTCGAACTAAGTTTAGTTTGCGAACCTATTTCGAACAAACTAGATCTAGTTTGAGTTTGGTTTGAATTAATTTCGAAACGAACTCAATTTCGAATCAAATTTTTTACGAACTTTTTCGAATCGAATTACGAACTACGAATTTTTTGTGCAGCCCTAGATCTCTCGTATTTTTATTTGTATTAATATGAACACTGCACTGTTCTCTCCATTTCCACGGTAGCATCGATGTCGAGTCCCTCCCCCTCTCTCTTGACGTCTCCACCTCCACCTCCCAACTCCAACTTAATCGCCACTCTCTCCTCCCTTCTCCAATCCCCCGCCTCCCCTTCCTTCCCCGAATCCATCTCCGCTCATCTCTACCACCTAACCCCCTCTGACATCCCTTCTCTCCTCCCTTCACTCCTCTCCGCCCTCTCGTCCCTCATCCTTACTGCCAGCTACCCCAAAGCCCGTTCCCTCCTCCTCTCCTTCATCCCTCTTGATCGCCACCGACTCCTTCACCGCCACTTCCTCAACCTCTCTCTGTGCTCCTCCCGAAACCTCCTCGACACCGCTGTTTCCTCTTATGCCATCGCCAAATTCCCCCACCTCGCCTCCCAGTTATACCTCCACATGAGCAGCTGCCGCCTCCGCACCTCTCTTCTTACCTCCAACATTGTCCTTACTTCCCTCTCCACCTCCCGCTCTCCAGTCTCTCTTGATCTCCCCAGCTCCATTTTCCAAGCCATGGTCTCTCTTGGTGTACGACCCACTGTAATTATGTTTAACATTCTGATCAAGATTCATTGTTCTCATGGCAATTTCAAATCAGCTTTGGAGCTGCTTTCTACCATGATCGGCTTCGGCTGTTCGCCAGATTTGATCCCTTTTAATACCATTCTACATGGGTACTGTACAAGATGTATGCTCACAGAAGCAAGGGCTATATTATCTGACATGAATGCGCAGGGTATTTTAGTGAGTGAGATCACCTATAATACTCTCGTATCGGCCTATTGTAGGCTCAGTTGGTTGAAAGATGCGACTTATATGATGGAGGTCATGACTGCATCGGGTTTTTCACCTAATATTTGGACCTATAATGTGCTTGTATCGGGACTTTGTAGAGAAGGTAAGGTTGATGAGGGGCTTAAGCTTAAGGAGGAGATGGAACAAGTTGCTTGCACTGGACCTGACGTGGTTACTTACAACACGCTTATTGATGCGTGCTTTGAGTGGCGGAATGAGTCTGGTGCACAGAAACTGCTCGATGAAATGTGTGAGAGAGGCATCAAGCCAAATTTAGTTACACATAACATAATGGTTAAAGGTAGGTGCAAGGTAGGAAGTTTAGAAGATGCACTTAATTACTTACGAAAGATGGAAGAAGAGGGGTTTAATGCTTACTGCATTACCTATAACATGTTGATTAATGCTTATGCTAAGGCTGGAAATTCCTGTAAAGCTTTTTCTTTGGTGGATGAAATGGTAGGCAAGGGTATCAAAATGGACACTTTCACCCTTAATACCGTTATTAAGAGTCTATGCAAGGAGAAGAGATTTCACGAGGCTTGTGGGTTGCTTAGGAGCCCTCCTAAAAGGGGTTTGTACCAGACGCAGTTAGTTTTGGTACAGTAATTGCAGCATACTTCAGGGATGAAAATTCAACAGAGGCTGAAAAACTATGGGAGGAGATGAAGGACAAAAATATCAAACTGCATACAAGCACTTATAACACCATGATTAAGGGATTGTGTAGGTTGGAGAAGTTAGATGAGGCAATTGGCATATTAAATGAAATGGTAGAAAAGGGTTTGATACCAGATGAAACTACGTACAACACCATAATTCATGGTTATTGTAGGAAGGGCGATTTGAAGAGTGCTTTTCAATTTCATAACAAAATGGTTGCTAATTCTTTCAAACCTAATGTCATAACTTGTAATATTTTATTAGATGGTTTTTGTAGATATGGGGAGGTTGATAAAGCCATGAAACTTTTTGAATCATGGGTTTCTAAAGGGAAACAAGTAGATGTTATATCGTATAATACATTAATTAATGCGTTGTGCAAACAAGGAGAGATTGATGAAGCATTGGATTTGTTTCGAGATATGAAGGCTAAGGGCATCAATCCTGATGCATATACATATAATCCAATCCTTTCTTCTCTTACAGAAGCTTGTCGGCCAGAGGGGGCAAATGATTTGCTGAAGGAATTTTCTGAAAGAGGGGAATTGAAGGGATAATTGAGTTTTTATCCCTTGTTCAAAGAGCAACCGGGACACACATGTATGAATGAGGAGAGTGATACCATAAAAACAGATTTGTTGGCATACTCTGAGCAAATAAATGCATTGTGTAAAAATGGTCAGTTTAAGGAGGCCGTTATGGTTCCGAATGGCCAGACTTTTCTTTTTCTTCTCTCCCGGGCCGTCATAGTTCCGAACGGCCAGCCCGTGTTCTAATCTGCGTTGTTACGCGTTGTTAAGCATACTGTTATGGTCCGTAACGTTCCATGGACGTTACGAACCATAATGTCTTTGTTACATTTCAAAATTCCACAAAACCATTATTCAATGTCGAAATTATTTTTTCTATTAATAAAAATTTCGGTGTTATCTCTGTATCCAACGCCTATACAAGGCTGCGCCTTGTATCAGATTACAATCAATCAAAGAAAGATAAAGATAAAGATTCAGTTTCAATTACAATTCTTCTACCTAAGAATATTAGGTAGAAGAATTGAACTTGGAATGCTGGTTACTGAGCCAAATAAACTAGCGTTAACATCATGTTGCCTGTGATGTAAAAAGTGAAGTAATTTTTTTTACTATACACTTAAGTAATCTTAAGTAAAATAAGAAGTATAATAGAAGTAGAGTAAGGCTAGGAAGCTACCGGTAGTTAAGACAACTATTTGCTACCCCTTTTTTCAACGTTAGATTGCTTTAAAATTCGTGCTGCCGATTGAAGGTGAAAAAAATAACGGAGACATAATACACCTTTCATCTTCTCACTGTTAGCGACTCTCCATCTACAACCCTTTCCCCCTCCCGTCGCCCTTTCTCTCCCCATGCGCAACCCGCCTAAACCCTACCTCTCCCATCACTGATTTTCCTCTTCTCCTCTCACGCTGGATTCTCTCCTCCCTGCACAAAAGCTTTTCTCTATCCGAGCTTTATTGATGATGTTTAGGTCTTTTTTTTAAAGAATTTGAGCAAATCCTAGAGTCAAAGTTTCCTATAATACACGATTACTTATCAATCTAGTTAGCAACTCATAAATGTAAGATTAGAAAGAACTGCGTGATGATTTTCAAGAGAGAAATATATGAACATTTATTATTGAATTTTGAGTTCTAGCTTATAATGAAAATAATTTCAGTTTAGGTATCTTTATGAGCTTGAATGTTCTGTTTAGATCTAATTATCTTGTTTGTAGCTAATTCAATAAGAATAAAGATGAAAAATTGCTTTCTTGAAGAAATTTTGCAAACCCTTGAATCAAGAACTTCTTTTCAGAAATGTCTACACATGTTTAGTTCATTAATTTCTTTTTCTTATGTGTTTAATTATTTAATTAGGTAACATGAGTATCAATAAATGTGGGCTTCCAATTTCAAATTTTGAGGAAGGTGAGGTTGGAGGTAATGAGAAAGAGAAAGATGATGTTGTAGGTGATGAGTCTGAGGAGGAAGATGTTGAAGGTGATGAGTTTAAGGAAGAGGATGTTGGAGGTGATAAGAATATGGAACCTTTTGTTGGTATGGAGTTTGGTAGTGACCTCGAGGCACGACAATTTTATAACTCATATGGTTGTAGACTTGGATTTAGTATTAGGGTACAAACCACACCCATGACGAAAGTTGGGCTTTCTTCTGTTAGGATGGTGTGCTCAAAGCAAGGGTTGTCAACTCGGCAAAAGCAAGTGGAGATGAGGTCGGAATCTGATGGCAAGGATAGAACGCCTCAAAAAGAAATATCGAGTAAGAAGAGTGGTTGCATGGCCTTCCTTAGAACAAATACCGACAAAAGAATGGAATTTGGAAAGCATCCGCTTTTAATGCCGAACATAACCATGCTTTAGTTGCTAGTCCGGCCAAAAGAAGAAATTTAAGATCCCTAAAAGGCATGACAATAGAGGAGAAGCAAATTGTAAGAGAAATGCGAGCTCAAAATGTGTCAACCTCTCAAATTTGGCACTACTTGGTAGAAAAGGCGGGTGGGATTGATAAACTTCGTTTTTCAAAGAAGGATGTCAATAATCTAATAGTTGAGGAAAACAGGAGGTTTGTTGGGGTGGATGTTGAAACTACTTTGGGTTATTTTAAGAAAAAAGAAGATGAGGATCCTGAGTTTTTTTTTTGCCATAGAGGCGGAAGGTAATGGAGTTGTTAAAAATATATTGTGGGTTGATGGTAGGGCGAGGCGAGCATATGCCGAGTTTGGAGATGCGGTGACATTTGATACGATATATAACACTAATAAATATTGCATGCCGCTGGGGGTGTTTATTGGGGTTAACCACCATTGGCATAGTATTATTTTTTGTTGTTGTCTTCTTAGAAACGAGCAAGCCACAAATTTCACATGGTTGTTTCATACATGGAGGCAAGCAATGTTCAATAAGGCACCAAACTTAATAATTACCGATCAAGATCCCGCAATGAAAGCCGCTATAAAAGTGGTTTTTCCCGAAACAGTTCACCGATGTTGCTAATGGCATGTAATGGTAAAGACGAGGAAGAAATTGTTGGTACACTATGGTAGTAAGGATGGTTTTGAACAAGAGTTGAAATCAATTGTCAACCGAAGCTTGACAGTGGCAGATTTTGAAAGCTCGTGGAAAAAAATGCTAAAAAAATACAAACTGGAAGATAATAATCATCTCAAGACAATGTATGAAAAACGAGAGGAATGGGTCCCGGCCTTCTTTCGAGGCACTTTCTTTGCTAACATGCCCACCACCCAAAGAAGTGAAGGAATGAATGCAGTTATGAAGTTGTTGGTGGATAATCATACTTCTATCTACCATTTTGTTCTACAACTTGAGAAGTTAGTCGAGGGGATTTGGCAAAGAGAGAGTGATGAGGATTTCCGATCATTGAATGAAACCCCTCACTTATGGTCAACGAACAACATTGAGGTAGAGGCACGTCGAATTTATACTAGGAAAATCTTCTCTTTGTTTAAAAAGATTTTGAGGGAGAGTAGCAATGGTATTGTTGTGGAGGTTGAACGAGATAGATATTACGAGGTTAAGATCACATGTCATCCTGATTTTACCAATTGGGTCCCTGAAAGCCATGAGGTTTACATAAATAGAGTTGATGACACTGTCTCGTGTAGTTGCAAAGGGTATGAATTTGTCAAGCTTTTGTGTGGGCATGCCATAAAGGTAATGCAACACGTCGGGATGCAAAACCTCCCTCCCAAGTACATAGTCAAGCGCTGGACCAAAGGTGCCAACGAGAGTGCCAAGAGATCAATCCGTGAGAGGAGTATGGATATGGAACAATCAGTTGAGCTTGAATTTATGCGTGATACAGCAATAAAGCCCAAATTGGAAGAGATTAGGAAGTTGACTATAAAATCTGGTCAAGCATTCAAATATGTGGATGGTATCCTTAATGAAATAAAGGAAAAACTTCTTTCAACGATTGCCTCAAAGTGTAGTGTACAAGGAGGTGTTGCAACAGGTGTGATTTCAGCAACTGCTCTCCTTTCAAACGAAGAGAAGACCTCACCGTAGGCAAAGCTTTCATTGAGTAATAGCCCGTAGGCAAAGCTTTCATTGATTGGAAATAAAATTAATCCTATAAAAGCAGTTCAATTGGAAATAAAATTACATCCTATAAGAGCAGTTCAATTGGAAATAAAATTACATAACTGGTACCGATTGAATAAAAGAAAAATTAAAACCTTCTAGACTAAATACTAAACTAAATCAAACATTTTTCCATGCCATTTTGATAGCCTACTTCCTTCAATTGCACATCAATTGAAAACTGGTACCGGTGAAACTAGAACCAGTACTCCAGCTTTTCTCCATTTAGCAAAAAATGTAAAAATGCACCCTGCTCCATCACTGTAGCCCAGATTTTTACCAGCAATCATTTCTTCTTGTTCGCATGCTATCCCTTTAGAGATGTGTACTAGGTTATTGCCAGCACTCATCAATTCTGTCTTCTCAAAATTGCAACTGTAAACTGAATGTCCATCATAGAAAGGAGAACAAACTACTACATAATCAAATAAAAATTGCAAATACAATGAATATGTTTACTATTACATTCTTTTATCATAAATTACAAATACAAAACAATATTAATAGCCAAGATGGTGATGCATAGAGTAGACTCACGAAAAGAATTCTGGTCTCTTTCAACAATGACTTGTAGTCCGGGGGAGCCTTATAGTTGGGATTCATTTGAAGTAAATCACCACAAAAAATAATGTCATTAAAATTAATGTCAAAATTTTAAGATTCAGACATAAATATGTTGGAATGGTAATTTTCTAGTCAACTAAAGAGTAACTTAATAATGATTTCTCATCTTCCAAAATCTATTAGTTCTCTATACTGCCTTGGTGGCTTCCTATTGATTCTCAAAATGAAAAATATTAATTTTATTGCTTAAATGATTCAAAGTCCAAATTGAAGATTACAAAGGGCGTATCATAAATTTCACTGGTATTTTCAACTCAAAATTCTCAATTATTGATAGTATATTTCAATACAGCGAGTGAGGGATAGAGAGACTTACCTGATACTTTTTAATTCTTTGCAAGGCGGAGGAGAAATGGTCACCGGAGCGATCCGAGCCTGACACGATAGCGAGTGAGACAGGTCGAAGATCCAGCGTGAGAGGAGAAGAGGAAAATCAGTGATGGGAGAGGTAGGGTTTAGGCGGGTTGCGCATGGGGAGAGAAAGGGCGACGGGAGGGGGAAAGGGTTGTAGATGGAGAGTCGCTAACAGTGAGAAGATGAAAGGTGTATTCTATCTCTGTTATTTTTTTCACCTTCAATCGACAGCACGAATTTTAAAGCAATCCAACGTTGAAAAAAGGGGTAGCAAATAGTTGTCTTAACTACCGGTAGCTTCCTAGCCTTACTCATAGAAGTAACATGGAATAAAATACAAGTTAATTTTGAAATAAGTTATCGTATCTTTTCAAGCAAATTAATTAGCTTAATTATTCTATACTTACTCCGCCTATAGGGTCCACTATAATTCATTTCCAACATCTTACTCATCCAAATATATTAATTTAAATCATAACTTAAGAATTCAAATAAAATGTAAGATTTGAGTAAACAACTTAATCCTTCTTATATTAAAGTAACAACCAAACATGACCTGACAATAATTTGGTTAAATATGGACTTCTAAACCTTTTTATTTTTATTTTTTTGCTGAAAGAACTTCAACCTTTTGTAATTGCTGCAAAGTATTAATCAGTACAGTGTTTCTACATAATTTGCTTTTGTGCAAGAATTAATGTTAGTTCTTGCAAATTCCAATATCTTAATCATTGCTTTCGTTCGTAATCAAATCAACCCTGCCTAGCAGCAATTCCATGAGCTCCTATAAAGCACCTCTGGTTTCCCACAGTAAAGTTTTTCAACTACATTTATTACATATGTGGTTACAAAAGCCAGTACCCAATATCATAAATATCAAAGCTCAGACTATATTTACAACAGGAAAAAAAATTATGGACCAAATTAACCCAAAAAAAAGAACAGAAGAAATTTGAACATTCTAGTTAAGGCCGGCCACATCAGTTTGGAATGGTCGCCTTTCTTGGTTCGGCTTCAACATCAAGAGTAGAAGAAATGAAAATAGTAACAAAATCATGCTATTGATATCATTTTTTCATCGAAGCATGTGATTTCTCCATGCGTAATCCAATCAACCAAGGTTGGCTACAGCAGCCATTCTATTCATTTATTTTCAGTTAAGCTTCGGTAATTGACCATGTAGATAGCTACCAAGGTAATTAATGCACCAATTATCTGAATAGGTGAGAATGTCTCACCGAGATACAGGTACCTGAAAACCAGAAAAAACAAAAAATAAATAAAGCACAAGAAGTTGTGAATACTACCAGAACAAAAAAATTCTTACTGTTAGGTTGGAGATTTTACCCGAAAATAGAAGCAAACATTGGTGTCAGAAACGTGAGAGAACTTAGTTGGGTCAAACTACCTGCGTAAATAACACAATTACCAATTGAGTGAAGAAAATCCACATAACCATGCAGAAAAATTGACAAAAAAAGTAAAGAGTGAGGCTATGGTACTATGCATAGCGCGTATTGGTCGGTACTATGGATCAATATTTTCTTTTTCAAGGTCCAAATAGTCAATCTGAATCGTTTGACATGATTTCCATATGAAAATGTACTTGCATACTTAATAGGTAGAAAATCTCTACATTTGAATGGTCTAGAATATTTAGGATAAATGATTTTCTACCTATCTAAAAAAACAGAAAAAATATTCTAAAAAAATGTAAAATTTGATCTAGAAGTACATTTTGATATGGAGATAACGTTGAACGGTCAGATTCAGATCGATTATTTGATTTTTGAAAATGGAGATATTGATCCATAGTATGGACCAATATGTGCTATGCATAGTACCATAGCCTCACTCAAAAGTAAAATAAAATTCAATAACAAGGATATGGCTGGAAGAGAGAGATCGAAGTAACCTCTAGATGCATTGTAAAAATAGACACCATAACTGACAGCACTTCCAAACAGTGATGTATAAAAAAGTGCCACATAATCCCCTGAATTAAGCTCTGTTAGACTCCCGTTCAAAGCAGGGTCATGATTAAGAGCAGATAAAGCCAACAAAGGTATACCACCAATAACCATGTGCTGCACATACACACAAGGAGAGATAAAAGTAAGAAATAATGCAATATTTTTATGACACAAATTAATTAGCAGTATAAAGGGATATACCCATCCAGTAGCCATAACAGGATCGGAATACTTTGATACCCATCGTACCATGATGGTACCGATTGCCATGCTTTGCGCTGCAAGAAGCATCCACCACTCGCCACTACCCCAAATGGATGTGCCATTACCTTCAAATGATATCGCTGGTACCTAATTATGGGTCAAATCAGTCAATCTCACTTACCAAAAATATCTGAAGTGGCAATTGAAACTATTGTTTCAGACTGTAAAAACGTTTATACAGAAAATTCTGAAGTGACAAATACATGCCTCAAGTAGCAGTAGCCCGACAACACCCAAGAGAAGACCGGCAGCACCTATCGTACCGATTGATTCTCCTAATAGTAACGCTGCAAGAACAGCGACTGTTAGAGGCTGTGAGTCAATGATCACCTGAAATTACAAAAGATCATTCAGCTGAAAGAAAAGCAAAACCTCACATTTAATAGTATTTAATTAGGAGCTGAGAATTTAAACATAGGAAGAGATGAAATCTGCACATACACTTCCCAACCCAGCTGAGGTCTTCTCTAAACCCTCTGCTAGAAATCCCTATCAGCATATAAAGAACAAATTATTTACAATAACAAAGTATTCAAGTAATTATGCGAAAAAAACCCAACAAAGATCAAGTTAACCTAAGTTCAGAAAATTAAGCCAAAGAAAACATCATTTATCCCTCAATTTAGCCTCAATACCCTGAATTGTGCAATTAAATAACAAAACACCAATGATTAAAATAAATTGTCATGGGGATAAAAATTCACCAAACCATGACAGATGCTATACTGAAACTATGGTGAAGCTAATTATACACACAACCCACTTATCAGAAAAACCCTTACATTTTATTTTTAGTCGAACCGGCGCACCTGAAAGCATGCAGCATCCACAACTCCAAAAAGCACAATTGACAGCCAAGCAAGAAAACCTGAAGGTTGTTTTCTCCCTTTAGAAGCAGCAAAACCGATCAAGAGCAGACCCGCCGGTATGAGGCGAAATGAAGAGACAAAAAAAGGCCCTGTCTTGGGTATTACCTCCTTCATAGCAACCATGGCTGTGCCCCAAAAGAAGAAGGGAGAAATCAGTAATCCCCAATCGAGTGCCTGATACAAGAACATTGTCAATTGTCAAATGATCAGAAGTAAAAATGTAAAATCAAAATCATCAAGCATCAACCAATAGTTACCTTACGAATCAAACCATTTTCAATTTCACCATTATTGATCGAATCAATTTCTAGTGAAGCAGCAGTCTTTCCGGGTAACAGTTGATCTGACTCGGAATCAAGTTCAATGGAGGATGGCACAAAGCATTCCCCATCAGAACCGGTCCCCACACAATCAACATCGGATTGACTAACTTGTTTATCCTTCATGCTTCCGCTGGAACAGCAAAGACGCGTTTTTTTCCTTCGTTTTTGAAAAACTGAGAAGGATACGAGATGGGGATGATGGTAATGGCGTTTGATTGGAGAGGGAGAGAGGAGACTGGGTAGGAGAAGCGTATGCACTGATGCTGTTGACATGGTTCTCAGCTCGGATTCGTGCAGGACACGTGTTGGATTGACTAGGTACAGAGGCACAGCTCTCTCTCTCTCTCCTCGCTCTCCTTGTTTTCAAGTAGAATTTTAAAGGGGATGAGCGTTCATCTTCTCATCTGTGAATAAAGCTATATCTACTTTCAGATTCTGTGTGGCAGGGAGTGCGTATCCTCTGAGATATCTCAACTTTTGCGTGACCGACGTGTCCGGTTCCTATTCGGAGATAGCACAGGGGGCCAGTATTATTTGTGCTTTGAGATCGTGCAGAACTATTTCAATGGTTATGATTTTCCAGAAAAACACGCAAAAGTTGAGATATCTCAGAGGATGTGAATTCGTGTGGCAGGAGAAGATGTAACACCATAATGGAAGAGGAAAAGTGAAAACCTAGTACGCGAATGGGTAAAACCATTAAACAGAGTAATTTTTATTTTATGCAGCGTACGAACTATAGAATCAAAACAGCTTTACATATAGTTGGTGCGCTGTATGAAGTCAAAATAGTTCTGTTAAAATATTTACCTTCCGCAATTGCCACAGAAAATCAATATCTAGATTTCGTCTTTGCATTTTGCAAGTTTTAACTGGGTGGTCATAAATAATTTTACCGTATCGTATTTATTTGATAAAGTAAATATTAGTATAAATATTGTTTTTTAATTTATTTGAGCAAGGATACAGACAAAAAAAAATTATATTAGTAAACTTATTGGATAAAGATATACATAAAAATTATTTCGTACTTATTATTCAATAA
The DNA here is from genome assembly GCA_028015225.1 of Carex myosuroides. Taxonomy (NCBI): domain Eukaryota; kingdom Viridiplantae; phylum Streptophyta; class Magnoliopsida; order Poales; family Cyperaceae; genus Carex; species Carex myosuroides. Next base: position 7,241,640 of record CM051479.1, read on the forward strand.
GATAATTGATAATACATCATAATATTAATAATTTTATTGTATTATTTATTATGAAGAAATTAATTTATACAATAATTAATATCATTTTATTAATAACAATATTTTCTGAGATCGATTTATATAATATTTTATATAATTCTATTTAATTAGTCTTATGAGGCGTTTTTATCTTTACATCCCCTTAAAGTGTTTACTTAGGTACAACTCAAATTTGTACAAAATTTATATGTAGAGACTAGAGATTATTTGACTCGTTGTAACTGCAGTAGTTGATAGGAGTGCATATCTCCTGCTGTATCGCAGGGATAGAATCAGAGGTGGATGAAGCATATATGAATTGATCCTCATTTTTTTTGAATTTTTTTTATTTATGTATGATTTTCTATATAATTTAGAGTAAATTGTTATGAGTATTGTAATTGACTCCATATTTAATATGAAAATTTTATATGATTGATTCCATTATGTGTTTGACCCTCATAGTTCAGAAGTTTGGATCTGCCCCTGGATAGAATGAAGTTCCAACCGAGTCGTAAAAAACTCGGATACAACATTATTTATTTTTTAAAATTATAAATATAGTATTATATTTTTTTTAAAGTTAATAAAAATAGGCATATTTTTTAATTGTTTTAAAAAAACTAAAGGAAGCAGGTTCCTCGCTCTACTTTTACTTGCCTCTTGTTCGATCACATGAATCAAATTTTGATAGCCCTCTAATATAAACGAAGAAGATAACAGTTATATCGAAAACTACAGAGACGAAGGCATAATATAATTAGTAGGGTGGGACAAAAATTGAGGACGAAACATAATTTTATAATTTTTTGAATATTAAATGTATATTTTTATTTTTTTAAATATAAAAAATAGAAATATATTTTGAAAAAAAAAGTTTTAGAGATAAGCAAAAATTTATAATTTTTTGAAGTTAAGTATATTTTTATTTTATTTTTGTCAACCCCTTGAGTCCACTATGTGGCTACGTCCTTGCCGATCGATACATGTACATGTAACATGGATCCGTCTCGCCTCGGGTATTGGAGGGGTACAATATCTAAAGAACAATCTGGATTAATTTCATCCGAACCAAACTCAATTCAGTGCATATGGAAAATATAGAGAGTCTGTTTTGAGATTCGTATCAAGTTAAAAGAACATCCGGATTTAGTCAGTTGTTCTTTTCTTTCTTTCTTTTTTTTGGCGTTTTTTTTGGCGTTTTTTTTTGCATTATGGGAGAGAGTCAGAGAGCTTCACAGGAGAGAAATAATGGGAAACGGGACCCTTATATGTGACACTTGTCATTTAATATTTCATTTCTGTAACCACTTTGTAAACTGAAAAAACCGAAGTACATGTGCCACTGGCCCACTTGCAGATTACAAAATTTTCTTATTGCTCACAAAATCAAATTTAGTTGAACACAAGAGAGCCATAATGTATTAGAGGAAATTAAAACTATGGCACAATACTTTGAAAAACTTAAAAAAAAAAAAGCATGAATTTTAATTTACCACTTATTCCATAGCCGGAAAATAAAGGCATCTCTTAATCTCTTATTTGTTATTAATACACATTACAAATATATTTGAAGTACGTACACCAACAAAAAGGTGTACGAGATATACATTTTATTATGCTTGCGCATATTAAGATAATAATTTAAATCTTCTATGCACACAAAAGATCAACCTAATTCTTTGGCGTCAAGACATACATTTTGCACGCGTGGCTACCCACAGAAGCTGACAGCTGTCCTTGAACACCATACATCGTTGAATGCTGTTAAAAGAAAAATAATAATCAAATAATATTATATATATAATAAACAAGTGTGATATTATCGACTCTGTAATGCACAGATCTAAGTCGTACTGTGAACTTATATATTCGTTTTTAAAATTTAAATAGTCGATCTCAATAACTTAAACATGATCTTCATTGAAAATGTATTTAAAGATGAAATTTTACATTTTTAAGAATTTTTTATTATTTATTTTAGATAGATAGAAAATAGTTACTTTTTGAATGATACATAATTTTTAGATTATATTTTCTACCTATCCAAACAAAAAAAAATTTCAAAATATAGAATTTGGTCTCAAAATTCATTTTCATATAAATATCATATTAAGCAGTTGAAATTAACTGTTTAAATTTTGAAAATAAAAAATAAATCTATAACACGACTTGATCAACACATTGTTAAATACCATAGCCTCATTCTAGAAAACAAAACAAATAAATGTTGGTATCAAATTAAAAAGGATAATAAAAGAGAAACTTACAGCCCATAAATCCCTAGCATCAACAACGGCAGATGATTTAAGTCCAATACTGCCCCAATTTGCAGTGATAGTTGCTTGATAAGAAGCCCTATTCCATAGTACTACTGCCACTCTACCTCCGCTTAGTGCGCCAGCCCAAACCTAAAATTTTGTCACATAATATATTTTTTTTTTTTTTGAAGAGTTCAAAGTTTTGGGTTTTCAATGAAGGAATCGAGGCCGATCGGATGAGCATCAAATCAAATTCGGTCCAATATCTGGTCGGAATTGTTCGATTCTCATTAAGATTCATGCGGACAACTTTAAAATTCATACGGATCAAGTGGGCATGATTCTTAACACGGATCAGAATGCTCTGACTAGACATCAAACCGAATTACGATTCATAACACGGATTGGATGGTTCCGACTGGACATGGGACCGAAATTGGCCATCGAACCGCCCCACTCCTTCTCTGAAAGGGGAAATTATATTCAATTGCTTAAAACTAAGCTTTACCTCCAAACCATTGGATGATTGAACCTTCTTTCCTTGAACACCAAGTGAATCTATTTTTGCAATTACAGGATAAAATGTATCAGAACCCATGACAGTAAAAGAAAAATTAAATAAAAATGAACCCCCTCTGACCCTGTCCAAATTCAAGAAGTTCAAAAATGTAATTATCTTGTTACCTTGATTTACTGCAATAACTTCTGAATTGCCGAGTATATCCTTGGTGGTTTGGCTCATAGAATTGAGATCACACCCAATCAAAAGTGGGGCCTACAGAGTTGAAATTTAGATAAAATAAAAACTTTTCATAAATTTTTGTTGATAGTTTTGTTAATATGGGATTTTGTTTACCTTGACCAATGACCAGATGCTAAAATGTGACCGGTACTCTTCAGTAGTCATACCACCATTACCCACCTCAAGCATATCAGGATCTGAAATTAATTGATGAAAACAACTCAAAATTTTACTCAAAAATGTAAAAAATGTACATAAACCCATAAATTAGTTAAATTTGATTTAAGGGAAAAAATTACCATTCCAGCCCCCGGGTCCTGCGTATGATGCCCATCTGTCATTCTCATCTGCCCGAGATGTCATACTACATGAATTGAAAAAGATTAGTGTTTTTTTAATCTTTGGTTTAAAAAAAAAAGGAAATAAGAACAACTCTTTCAAGAAAAATAATATGAAAAAAACCTGTTCCAGTTGTCCTGGATATCTCCAGTTGTTCTCCAACTGTTTCCCATACTGCGTGCCCAAGTAGCTGGATCATTTTCTCCCCTGTATAAATATTCATTTTTTGAATTTCTAATTATAACCTGCTCATATTAAGGGGTATTTATAATTATTGCGAATACAAATAATTAACAAATTAATTAATTACCATTCACAAAGAGAGAAGAAAATGTTCTTTCCATAAGTTTGAAGAGCGTTGCTCATTCTTTGGTATCTGTATCAGTCAGCATAAAGTTAATTATAAATTCTCTGATACCTGCATTATCTGGTAACTGGTATTCAATCATTGTAAATGAAATTAATACCTTTGTTTTGGTTCTATATTGCCATTGTTGCAATTGTCATATTTCAAGTAATCCACCCCCTAGAAAGAAATACAAACAAAAGATTGATAAACTGCCAACTTACAGACAAATTATGAAAATTAAAATGAGTTTAAGATGAAATAAAATAAAAATAACATACCCAGGATGCAAAGGTTTTGACATCTAGCTCTTCATGATAAAGAGAACCGGGCATAGTATTACTGCACGTCAACGACCTGACAAAAGTTTTCATTATGGTTTAATACATTGCATTTATATTTTGAATGTAATAAAGATGAATTATTTTTTGAAATTTATGTTTAATACAATTAAATTTGTCAAATCACATATTTAAGGAGCATAATAAGATACCCTGCATCACTATAGATCCCCAACTTGAGCCCCTTTGCGTGCACGTAATTGGAAAGAGCTTTTATGCCTGTTGGAAATGTCGATTTCTTGGGAACAAGATAACCCTGCATTTTCCAAACAAATAAAGAAAATCATCATTTCAACATAACTTGAAAAAAAAGTGTAAATTGATTGACAAATCTGAATAAAGGAAACAGCTATACAGTACTGGTAGTAGGAAATTCAGTATTAAAAAGAAAAGCAAATTGATTGCGTACCTGATAATCTCGATTATATTCTCCCCAGCAATCATCTGCATTTTGTAAATAATTGCAAAAATTAAGAAAAATTGCATCAAGAAAAAAATTTAGGAAATATTTTACACAAAAATGGTAAAAGGTATAATCCAAAACCTATGTTTATGTACTTGTAGCCCAAACCAGCAAGGCCGCTGTTCACCATCGCATCAGCTGCATAAATTAATCAATAAGTTAGAGGTGTAATTCTAAAGAATAATTCACTGTTAAATCTTATTATATTAACCTTGAATTTAGAGGTGTTAATAGTTATATTCTTAAAAGTTTTTCTCAGGTTGGTACAAATAAAGAAAGTGTTAATCAGAGACAATTAGGGGCTAGAATGCTCTTCTTCATGTGTTTTTTTGGTCAGGAATCTGAGTCTGTAGATCATTTTTTTATGACATGTTTTATAACTAAATCTCTCTGGTTCTGGATAACTAATTACAGTAATTTCACTTTTACTTCCTCTATTATATACCTCTTAAGGATCCACAAATAATTGAATTACTAAGAGGACTTGATTTGGATTTTATGGAAGGAACATAATAAACTCATTTTTCAAGGGGGGGGGGGGGGGGGGGGGGGGTTGTAAATCTTTACAAACTCTAGGAGCCCATATTATTGCTGTTGCTTCCTTCTGCTGTTAATTTAAAGGAAATATTTTTCTCTTTACCAATGGCATAGTGGTTTTTGCTGTTTGATGTTTTGGTCTTATGTTCTTATTCATATATTTTGGTTTATATTGTTGGTGTAAATTATGTTATTTAATAAGAGTAGGGATACATACTTATACTACAGGTACCAGTGTTACCAGTGTTATTTATGTAATAAATTTTTTTAGTTTTGTATTGAAACTGGTGTTTATATCTACTTTATCAAAAAAAAATGTTTGCTGAAGAAGAAGAGATCCTAAATGGGAAGTAAAATTTGGGTCCTGAAACATTTTATGAAGTCAATTAGATAACAAAACTAATATGTTTGGTGTAAAATATCTTTCTGAAATTTAATGAGAGAAAGTGATCCCTAAACATAATTTCTTATGCTAATTTTGTAAAATATTACTGAAAATGCTATGGATCGTACACCTTGAATTCATTTCACATTTTTGGAAAACAAAAAGAAATTACTGGAAATTAAAAAGCCATAACACTTTACACTCAAGTTCCTTTCAGAACCCATACCTTTTACAAGTCGTTATCATTTAAGACCGGTGCAAAATTAGTTCAAATATCAAAATCAAACAGTAAGCTGGTTTTCTCCAGTTGCCCCCCCCAAAATGCAGAGGCTTCTATCTAAGTTTAAAGTTTGAAATGGAGAAGAGCACTATGATTCCTATTTATTCACGGGACAAGTATACAACTGGTCTATTCATTGTCCTGTTTGCTAGAAATTAATTATCTTATATTGTTCCTTGTTGATTTGACAATTTTTCACATCAAATGCTTTTCATTTGCTTTTCATCACTGAGTTACCGGTTCTGTCACAGCGGTGTTGTAAAAACGGTCAAAACGCCCAGCCGATTAGTTATTAACGTTGATCAAATTATCACGAATTTTTTCAACTAATTATTTCCGATTATAGCCGTTATTTTTTATTAATCACAAATGATTCGGCTGATTAGTTGAAAAAATTATTATTTCCGATTTTTCAACTAATCAGGCTGGTTCAGTGCTGTATGGTCTTTGATTAAAGTTCATTGACAATAACCGACAAATATGTAATTAGGTCATGAAAAGGTCTATGTCGTCACTGAAATTCTGGATTTTGTACAATTTGTAGATGAGAGCTGAGTGGTTGAACCAATTTGAAATAGACTGCTGAGAGAACCTAAAGGACTAAAAGTGCTTTGAAAGTTGACTGATCTGATTAATCAAATTAAATTATTGTTGGTTTGTCATGATTCCCTAACTAATGCTCTAAGCCTATAACATTTGAGATAGAGCACCATTATATTTCTCATATGGTCCAAATTATATCTTATTTTAGAATTGATTACTCAACTATATCTAACCCACTAAATCACTAATTTTTTTCTTTTTGATCAATAAAAACTATAATTTTTAGTTTAAATCCAATATAAGGTATATTGTTGTTAGAAATTGTTCAAATAAAAAAAATTAAGGTTATGATATATAGTCCTTCATTATAAATGTCGTTTGTCAATTTGGTCCATTTAATTTTAATTTTATTTGGTTTAGTCCAAAAGCTATTATTGATGGTCAAATTACTTCTGAAATTTAATCAAATTTAGCATATATCATATTTAAATAAATAATGAATAGCTTATTATATTTATTTTCATATTATCTTAGATAACTACTGTAAAATAATTATAGTTTTTATGTACAATTGATTTAACCACCTAATTTTATTATAACAAATTTTTAAAAACTAATATTTTTACGTAAAAAAATGAGCAGCTTACATTATATTATTTATTAGTTACTAATAATTAAATAACTTAATTATATATTGAATTACTGTTAATCTAGTTTGAGTGAGTCAATAAAAAAAAATTGAATTACAATTCGATCTAGAAATAAGTAGATAGAAATGAAATAAATATTGTAATTCTGATAGAAAAGAGAATACATGAATTCATCACAAATTTAAAACACCATATGAAAAGTTAGATATTCTTTAACAATTTAAATTTTCACTATTTGAATTATCTGAAATTGTGAATTATCATTCATGTACAATTATTGGATTATTGATATTAAAAAATAAAAGGCTATAAAACAGGCGCACATAAATGAACCAGCTGGTACAAGGTTGTAGTTGGGGACACCGGGTAAAGGTTTTAACAGAGTAGTTTTGGCTTCATGCAGCACACAGACTATAGAATCAAAACAGCACTGCACATGGTTCATGCGCTGCATGAAGCCAAAACTACTCTGTTAAAAGCTGTACCTTTGTAGTTGGTGACACCGCTAAAGAAATTGTCGGATCTAATAAAATTGCGGTTACAGATAAGGTCACACAATACGGCTGATACTGCCACATATTGTTTGGCCTATCGGATCTACTTGCGCGTCGCGGAGCTACGACCCGTGCCTTAACTGTGGGCCCACCGCCTTACACGGTCAACCACGTCTCACCGACCCAATTGGTTTCACTCTCCACCCTCCCTTTTGTCTCAAATCATGTTTTTCTAAGTTTGTATAACCATGGGTTACCGCGTGGCGGGTCACTATAAGTTCTTTTTTATGTAGATGGCATGGGTCACTACAAGTTCTTGCATCAGAAGATCGGACTTCACTGTCTAAATCTATTGGTTACTGGGAACTAAGCATTGATATATGAGAATGTCTTGAGACATGAGATTTTCGTTGGGAAAACAACTTTTGTTATTCTAATTATTATATAATATATAATTAAATTAAGCACAAACTTCTAATTATAATGTATAATTGTAGTTAGAGGTACCTGTTTGGCGAATGAGCTGCTCATTGATATTGCAACCGAAGTGATTCCAGCTGTTCCACCTGAGGCAAAAGTTAGCTAATTGTTTCAATCATGTATCCATTAACACATTTATGGCATGCGTCACTATAGTACTGACTTATATAATGCTATATAGCTTTCCAAAAAAAATATATATATATTTTTGAAAGAGAGAGTGACAAACAACTAGATACCTGTGAATAAATTAACAAATTAATATATATACTTTTAAAAAGTAGCAAACGAATAAAAAAGTCATCACCAAACTATCCCAAAACACATTTGAATTACATTATATATGTGTCTTTATTAAGAGTGCTAATTGGTTATTGTTTAATAAGTACACTTTTAATTAACCTTTAATTTCTTTTGACCAGTCTAATTATAATAACATAGTACGTAGAAGCATTTTAGCTAATTAAAAAACTATAAAGCACAAACACTATAGTTAGTTGATCATATTAGGGGCCAATAAACCAATTAATTAAACCAAGTTCATCATTCCCTAATAAAGTTGTCATATTAATATAATTGAGGTGGTGATTATGGGAGGTGTACGTATTGTATGTTACACTCCATCACACCAACCCTAACTACTTTTTGGTTAAGTGTCTTTGTTACTATATCTACAAATGCAAGTTTTTGTGACATTTGTCAACAAAACTTTTTACATCTTGCATTCAAATTGTTGCACCTCTCTTTATTGCGGGCGTATGATCATCTTAATTTTATTCTAAATTAATTGTTACTTTTACGAAATAGTTGTATATATACAAGTCTCTTTCCGACAAGTAATAAATTATATTTCCTCACAAGTTAGAGAAATTTGCCTTGTACAACATCACAAGTTGTCTATCTTCATCTAAAAAGATAGATATTAATTTCTCCAAAAGAATAATTATAATATTGAAAATAGTAATTTTTTAGATTCTTTGGACAACTAGCTTGTCATAATGCTCTCCTAAGGAAAACATAACAAACCAAAATTTCAAAAGGAGTAAAAAGAACATCTTATCATGGAATGAAAAGGAAAGAAATTCCTGAACAAAATTTGTGCGTGTTTGCAGTTTGTGTCTTAACAAGAAAGGCATCATGATATAAGAAAAAAATGATGTAGAAATAAAAAAATAAGAATATAATTATGTAAAAGTTACAATATATACCCCATTTGAGGAGTCCGACCGAGGCCGTTCTCCAATGCATATCTCCGTCGGCGCATCTCAACTGTGAAATTCGAGTCTTTCATGAACCTCGCCTCGATCATGACCGTTGATCCCCATATCAACAATAGAAGAGGAATTACAAGCATCTCTACTCTAGCCATGGCCATGGCCTCTATGTATATATATTATTCTCCCAATGAATTCTCTCTTGCCAAACAGTAGCACTACTAAAGAGCAAGGCCTATGGAAACCAATGCAACTGAGCTTCTATATATAAGAGGTTTTTTTGTTAAGGGCCCCTTGTATAGTTAAATATTATTATTCCTATATTTATGTTCCTCTTATTAATTGTTGACTTGCAGTAACAAAATATTGACAAAATATATTAGTTGGTGACTAATTTGTTCCAAAACCCTGTGGGCCATATCTCGTCCAAAAAGCTTTCCTGCCTAATCTGCAAAAGCGGTCATGTAAAAAAGAAAAAGAAAAGAAAACTGGACATCTCCATTGTTTTTCTGATGCTCTGTTCCTTTTCCATGTCATAATCTAATTATAGCTTGGTTGAAACTCGTTTTTTCCGTTGTACATCAAATTAAACAATTTTATAAAAAAAAAACATAGAATAACTTCCGTGATTTTTATTTTTACCCAAAAAAAAATATATTTTAATAAAAATAACCAGGTTTTTAAAAGATTTTTATTTCTACCCAAAACGCTAGGAATATCGGCGTTCCGAATTAAGAATTCGGACCGCTAGGAATATTAGCGTTCCGAATTCTTAATTCGGAACGCTAGGATTCCTAGCGGTCCGAATTCTTAATTCGGAACGCTAATATTCCTAGCGGTCCGAATTCTTAATTCGGAACGCTAATATTCGTAGCGTTCCGAATTCATAATTCAAAACGCCAACCTTTTCATTTATTATTATATTAAATGGTAATTTTTCACCGATAACCCTAAAGTTATTTTTATTACAAAGAATTATATTATAAAAACTTATCAATAATATAAAATTTCATTTATTATTTTATTAAATGATAATTTTTCACCGATAACCCTAGAAATTTATTCACCGATAACCCTAAAGTTATTTTTATTACAAAGAATTATATTATAAAAACTTACCAATAATATAAAATTTCATTTATTATTTTATTAAATGATAATTTTTCACCGATAACCCTAGAAATTTATTCACCGATAACCCTAAAGTTATTTTTATTACAAAGAATTATATTATAAAAACTTATCAATAATATAAAATTTCATTTATTATTTTATTAAATGGTAATTTTTCACCGATAACCCTGAAGTTATTTTTCACCGATAACCCTAAAGTTATTTTTATTACAAAGAATTATATTATAAAAACTTATCAATAATATAAAATTTCATTTATTATTTTATTAAATGGTAATTTTTCACCGGTAACCCTAGAAATTTATTCACCGATAACCCTAAAGTTATTTTTATTACAAAGAATTATATTATAAAAACTTATCAATAATATAAAATTTCATTTATTATTTTATTAAATGGTAATTTTTCACCGATAACCCTAGAAATTTATTCACCGATAACCCTAAATTTATTTTTATTACAAAGAATTATATTATAAAAAATTATCAATAATATAAAATTTTATTTATTATTTTATTAAATGATAATTTTTCACCGATAACCCTAGAAATTTATTCACCGATAACCCTAAAGTTACTTTTATTACAAAGAATTATATTATAAAAACTTATCAATAATATAAAATTTCATTTATTATTTTATTAAATGGTAATTTTTCACCGATAACCCTGAAGTTATTTTTCACCGATAACCCTAGAAATTTATTCACCGATAACCCTAAAGTTATTTTTATTACAAATTATTGATAAGTTTTTATAATATAATTCTTTGTAATAAAAATAACTTTAGGGTTATCGGTGAAAAATTACCATTTAATAAAATAATAAATGAAATTTTATATTATTGATAAGTTTTTATAATATAATTCTTTGTAATAAAAATAACTTTAGGGTTATCGGTGAAAAATAACTTCAGGGTTATCGGTGAAAAATTACCATTTAATAAAATAATAAATGAAATTTTATATTATTGATAAGTTTTTATAATATAATTCTTTGTAATAAAAATAACTTTAGGGTTATCGGTGAATAAATTTCTAGGGTTATCGGTGAAAAATTATCATTTAATAAAATAATAAATGAAATTTTATATTATTGGTAAGTTTTTATAATATAATTCTTTGTAATAAAAATAACTTTAGGGTTATCGGTGAATAAATTTCTAGGGTTATCGGTGAAAAATTACCATTTAATAAAATAATAAATGAAATTTTATATTATTGATAAGTTTTTATAATATAATTCTTTGTAATAAAAATAACTTTAGGGTTATCGGTGAAAAATTACCATTTAATATAATAATAAATGAAAAGGTTGGCGTTTTGAATTATGAATTCGGAACGCTAGGAATATTAGCGTTCCGAATTAAGAATTCGGACCGCTAGGAATATTAGCGTTCCGAATTAAGAATTCGGACCGCTAGGAATCCTAGCGTTCCGAATTAAGAATTCGGAACGCTAATATTCCTAGCGGTCCGAATTCTTAATTCGGAACGCCGATATTCCTAGCGTTTTGGGTAGAAATAAAAATCTTTTAAAAACCTGGTTATTTTTATTAAAATATATTTTTTTTTGGGTAAAAATAAAAATCACGGGAATAACTTCAAGTGAAAGACTTAACAAATATTCGATTCTCAATTTCTCCTCGTTTAGAAGCTAACAATTTTATGAGGAATTTCATGAAAACTCTCTTATACAAGTTTAAATGTAAATACATAACTAATTTTTAAACCATCCCAATTTCATCCCCTATATTATTTTATTTCAATAGTTTTAAGTATCAATATCCAATCTACCAATAAACAAAGAGCAAATTGGTAATAATTATTTTTTCAAAAATAAACAAGCAATTCTTTCTAAATAGGTCAATATAATAGATTAAGCATTTATAATAGTTTTGAGTTAATTATGTCTGTTGGAGTCTCTGAAACCACAATAATGAAATGTGTTTTAATAATTCTCCACCAAAAAATATTAGAAATATGAGTAATTGACTGATTTGCTCTTTTAATTCATTATTGGATAGCAAATGTAGGGAAGCAAATAAAAGAGAAGGTGAAAAAATATAGGGGAATTTCATGTTTACCCCTCAAAAACTTTAAAATTACATATTTCCCCCTCTAAACTTCAAAATTACGTATTTCCCCTCAAAATTTTCAAAACTCACAAATTTATCCATTTTATTGTCTTTTATATTAAAACTCATTTTAAATTTATAAAATACCTATTATACCCTTTATTAAAAGCATAAAATTTTTGTAACTTGTTTAAGAAAAATGTCAGTCTATATTTGATCGGTTTTCGAGGCAAAATGGGTATTTTATAAAGGGTAAAGGGTATAATGGGTATCCGGTTTTCGAGAGCAAAATGGATATTTTATAAAGGGTAAATGATTTAGTGGCATCTTATAAGATCGACATTTTTCTTAAAAAACTACAATTTTTTACGTTTTTAATAAAGGATAAAATGGATATTTTATAAATTTAAATGAGTTTAAATATAAAAGACAATAAAGGGGTACATTTGTGAGTTTTGGAAGCTTAGAGGGGAAATACGTAATTTTGAAGTTTAGAGTAAGAAATACATGATTTTGAATTTTTTGAGGGGTATACGTGAAATTCCCCCAAAAATATATGCCAAAAGATTTTGATGAAATTCCAATTCAGTCCCAGAGCCAAGGGAAATGCTGGTAGAAATACAATAGGCCATGGTCCCACTTGTACCACCTGCAGTGACTTAAGACTTGAGCAAATACCATAAATAGATCAATTGTGACCTTATACTTGATGATATTTTTTTCTTTTTTCTTTTTTGAGTGAATATGTGTTTCCTGAATAGATGGATGCATATACTGACTTGTATGTTAGGCGGGTCGTACCAAGAATTATACTCGGTACCATAGAAAGTTAAGAGTTTTTAATGGTACCAGATCAAGGACAACAGATGTGTTCTATATGAACCATAGAAAGGCAGGATGCCCATGACTGGTACCAGTGGGATGAACCAAATTAATCCTCATTGACTCTTATTTTTTCATGAAAATGAGATCATACATGTTGGGCACTAACACTGTGAATACTCTACCAGTATGAAAAGTTCTTAATGTGAGTTGTGTTTCTAATTCTCCAATCAATTGACCACAAAAACTGGGATCAGGGACAAAACTAGAAAATTTAAATTGAGAAGGGTTATAATGTAAAATGCACAATGTGGCACTTGGAATTTGAACTCAAGTCTTCACAAATCTGTATCCTCTGAAGTAACTCGAATTTTGAGTTTAGATCCGAACTATCCAATCAGAATTCGGACCAATTTAGTCTGAGATAAAATGCATGGACCCTTTAATATTTGTGTCAAAGCATATCGGACAATCCGAATCTAAACTCAAAATTTGAGTTACCTTGGGTGAAATGAATTCAGTCTTAACAACTAAAAAATGAAATTCTAATCACTACTTATTAGACTACTCTTTAATATAAGATGTGAAATAGAGTTTAAGGATTAGTTCTTGTCAATTCTTTCTAAAGATAGGATTAATTTGGTACAAAATATAATTTAAAAAATCAAATGGTATTTTTGAAATTTCAAAGATTACAATGAAAAGAGGCTGATACTTTTAAGGATATTAGAATAAGTCTCATTCCTTATTAAAATGATGATAGAAATTATGCTATGAGATAAAAGTTATATTCTTATCTTCACCTATTATCTTTTTATTAGACATAGCATGCGAGAGAAGAGACAAAATTTTATCTTCTTATCTACATATTTTTACTTTTATCAAACATACGTTAGTGGGCATTCTTAAAGTTAATTTTTTTAAATAAAATTAAGTTATTATTTTATTATGTACTTTATCTCACTTTATCAATCTATTATATCATGTTGCCAACAAAGCTTTTGAACGAGGCGTTCCGATTGACATCAGATCAAATTCAGTCTTATAATTTATCAAAACCGTTACATTCACACTAACATTCATGCACACTTTGATCCTTATGAATCTTAAAACTCGCTAGTACATAATACCTAATCAGTGTATGTTCTTTACAAGAACCGACATGCTGACGCTGATTGTATCTTCAGTACTAGTAGTTTTTTGTACGAATCTTGACGTGAATAAAAATTCTTTAACCGAATATTAAACTGAATTTGATACAATACCTATCAGACATCTCTGCTGCCACTTCAGATGGGGTTGAGTTCTGTTAGGGTTTCATGGGTAGAGAAGAAGAAAGAGAGCAAGTGACAATAAAGAGACAACTAAATTGATTTCATCAGACTAATTTCTCTATCTTACAAGTCTTTAATATAAACAACGATTAAAGATACATAGATCAATAAATCCTGAATAACAATTTGAATTAAAACATAACAAGTTGGCGACATTTAACTCGGATTGGAACACTTAGGATACAACTCAAAATTGTTTATCAAATTATAATTCAAACAGTAGTCAGTAATGCAGATATGAATAATTTATCCTTCTCACTGACTTACTAGTCTGATAAGAATAAGATTTCCTCTTTTTTTGTAGTTTTTATTAGTGAACTTAATATAAATGAGGATAAGAACTATTTTGTAAAAAAATTCTTGTACCATACCCCTTTAATAAAATAAATAAAACTACTAAGCGCATGTGTAGCCATTAAACTTGCCTAAAAGCACAAGATTCTGGAATGCACCAACAAAAATAAAATAGGATCAAAGATGTGCTTTTAAGTTTCCAAAGTGCATCACGGGAGCTGCCGACATTTTTATTAATAAATTATTATTTATGTTCAGATTTTCAACTTTTCGTCAAAAATGTCCAAGCCGGCGACAAAATGGCCGGCTTACTCCCCCCTAAGCCGGCCATTTTGTGACCGGCTTACCCCTTTTTTTTTTAAACCCGAATTATTTTCTTCTTGCATATAATGTAATTTTATTTTGTTATTGTATTGTAATATTATTTTCTTAACTATTTTTCTGAGTACTTATGTCAGTCACACCGACTCATTGTAATTCGGGATGTGCCAATTGGTGTGCATTTAATCTTTAAAGCTTATTTTTGCTGTTTAACGCACTTATTCAATTGTTTTAAATATTTTTCTGTTTGTTTTTTATGTTGTACTACTATTTTAATGTTGTAATATTTTCTGTTTAGCATTATCATGATAATTTATTTTATCTGTAAAATATAAAAATAGTACCATAAAAATGCACATACAAAAGAACCAAAATATAGGATAATTCAAATATACCAAGCATAAATAATATATCAAATATAAATAGTACAAAACTAGCAAAAATACAACTAAAACTGAGAGGGGGTCTGAACAATCGCATCTGGCTCATGATAGAAGTCCAAATATTGAGGATCCTACGCTGTACCGTAGTAGTCTGAAAAATGGGTGCTCCAGTCCCAGTCCGTTCGTCCTCGGTGGTTCATCCTGTAAGGAAGACGTTAGTTGCAATACAAAGCTATCAAGTAATATGAGGTATTTGACAATAGACTACGACTTACTTGTGCAGGTCTATGATCGTGGACCTCGGCAAAAATGGGTCTGCGGGAATCAACGCCACTCAACCAAACTGGAGGAGCACCTGATCTGGGTAGTGGTGCTCCACTACCCAGAAGTGTATGAGTGGACCTCAGTAGAACCACATCTCCCGCTCCTGCTCCCCAAATACACTAGCCTGGCAAGAGGTTCTCCACGTACAACTGCTCGTACGGCCTCCACTCAACAAGATCGATAGGCAAACTCTGAAGCTCTGACATGATTGGCCTGATCCCAACGGTAGCACCGTGGGTCCGATCTAAGTAGTGGTGAAAACCGTGCCACTTCTTCCCTTATGCCGGACATCTCCAAGTATCTGGCGCTCCCCAATTCGGCGTCTCATTCGGGATAGACCGGCCCACCGGTAGCCGTGACCACGACCAGTGTTGAAGCAGGAGTACCGGTCCGTACATATGCTTCGCATTCTTCTGCATTTTTAAGAACATTAGATGTCAGTGTATTTTGATTGATTGATTGATTAAATAATTTACTAAAAAAAGAGTTGGAGACTTACCTCAATACTACGGCACATGTGGGAGTACATATGGTCTAGGATAGCCCCACCCTAGTTGTACGGCACCGGCCGCTCAAGGTCTGTCAGCAGCTGGAGATACATCATCGGCATCTGGTCACCGCTGGAATCAGGAAACATGACAGAACCAAAAAGGTCCATCACATAGCCCCGTGTATATCTGCAATACAAAACATATAAAAATTCTAATAGAATCCTCGTATTGGAAATTGATTAATAGAAACAAATTATAGAATTTACCTCTAAATCTCCAGCTCGGTGGAATTTGCCGAGAGACCCGCGCTGAAGTGCTCCCGTAACCTCGTCATTCGCAAATGGAATTTGGACCTCCCATTGTCCCAATGATATGGAAAGGATCAGCTCCCAACAACTCGCTGACATCACCTATGAATCTGGTGCTGTGAGATACGCCGCCAACGGGTGTGCCACGGATAGGCAAACCCCAAAGGACACTCACATCCTGGAGAGTCACTGTCATCTCTCCGAATGGCATGTGAAACGTGTGCGTCTCGGGACGCCATTTCTCCACCAGTCATGCGATGAGAGATGCATTAATGATGCCTCTCTTTGCCCGCACGGTATCCACAACCTGGTAGAGACCCAGGTTGATGAGGTACGGGTCCATCATCTCGTAGTACTGCATGTGAACGCAACGCAACTTCATCTAAAAGAGACGTGTCCTGCGTTGAAAAAAGTAATCCGCATGGTGTTAACATAATAAAATTTAAACTCAACAAAATTTAAAGAAAATCTAAAAAAAATATGTACCTCACGAGAAGCCAGTGAGACTCGGTGATCGTCGTGGGGAATCCACAAGAGAGGACTGATGTGCTCCGTGCTGCTGGTACTGATCGGCTCGTCCACTACAACGACGGGTAGACCGTGCTCTAGGCATCATGATGTCAAAAATAACCTAAAATAGGCCAATTGCCGTTAAAACATGCTAAGACAGGCTACAATAACCTAATTTCGGTAAAATATGCTAAAAACGACCAAAATAGGTTTAATTATGCTTAAACATCCTACAATAGTTCAACTGCGGTTACAATAACCTAAAACATGCTAAAACAAGCTACAATAATCTAATTTCGGTAAAACATGCTAACAAGGAACAAAAATGCTACAATAGCGCTTAAAATGCTAAAATGGGTCAAATTGCGCCTAAAATAACCTTAAATATGCTACAATAGCCTAATTTCGGTAAAATATGATCAAATGGTCTAATTTTTCTAATTATGCTACATTCGGCTAAATTACGCTTAATTAGCCTAATTATGGTAAAAAAGGCCAAAATATCCTAATATTGGTCAACTGTGCTAATTACACTAAATTAGACTTAATTAGCCTAATCATGGTAAAAAATGCCAAAATACCCTAAATATTGGTCAACTGTGCTAATTACACTAAATTACGCTTAATTAGCCTAATTATGGTAAAAGATGCCAAAATACCCTAAATATTGGTCAACTGTGCTAATTACACTAAATTACAACAAATTACTCTAAATCCTAACCCCTAAACCCTAAACCCTAAATTAAATAAATTTAAATTTAAATTAGATAAAAAAAAATTACCTCAAAGAAGAGAGCAAATTCGGTTGAGAGATGAGGGAGTTGTGAGGAGGAGAGAGAAAAAGGGGTATATATAGGGTAAAACGCGGGTTTAAAAAAAAAAGAGTAAGCCGGCCATAAAATGACCGGCTTGGACATTTTTCGCAATTGCCTGAGATTCTGAGCATAAATAATAATTTATATTAAACTTTAGATATTAATAAAAATGTCGGCGGGAGCTGAGGTGTGCAATATTCTTTTTGCTTTTTAACTTTCCGTATGAAACCAATTTTATTTAATTTTTCTTTTCGCAATTATTTGTTACAAAAGGGTTCTTCAAGTGGGGCCCACTTGGTACAACTAGGTTGAATTGTGTCGTCAAGCGATACCCATGGCACTGTCCACTAGAATTAAAAATCAAATCACACAAATAGAAATTAAAAAATAAAAAACCAAACACTAGAATTAAACATCAAACCAAATAAATTCAACTGTAATTCGATTTATATAGTTTGCATTGTCACTAATAATGTAAATACTAGCTTGATACTTTATATATATATATATATATATATATATATAAGTAATGTTATACTATAACATGTTATTTATTACTAATATTCGATTTGTTTGATTTGTTCGATATAGTTAATTTTTGTCAAAATCAAATCGTAAATAACAAACAATCATTATTTTAAATCATTATATTGGTCGGTTAAAACTAATTGACCGAACCATTTGATGATTTGAATACTCAATAATTAAAAACAAGCTATTTGTATGATAAATTTAGCTCTTGAATGTTAGAAAATTAAAGGAGAAAGAAGAACCACCATCGTTTGATTTCCTAATTAAACTCTAGCTATCTCTTTTTAGTAAAAAATTCTAAAAAATATAAATTTTGGTCTTCAAGTATCTTTTCATATGAAATTGTGTTTAATAATTCAAATTAGACTTTTAAAATTAAAAAATAAAAATATGAATACATTAATTCAATCTGTAATATACATATTATTCTATTGTTATAGCCTCACTAAATTTGTATTGTATTTTGTTTGACTTTGGAATGAGGACAAGGTGAACAAAGGTGGTCTAAAGATTGTGACTTGTGCCATAATGAGTTGGTTAGTTGCAAATAAATAAATAAATAAATAATATTCAATGAAGCAGTGGCCTCCTAACTTATCAACTATGATGATGATATTTTTAATAATGTCTCGGAGTGATTATCAAGCAATGTTGTACCTTATCCATGTTAAAATAAAATATTTATTTACTTGCAATGACCTAATCATATCACCGTGATCATATTGCCACATGATTCCAATGTTTTTAAGCATCTTATTTTTTTAATATCATATAACTACAAATCTGGATGTACAATTTTTACTTTAAAACAAAGAGAATAAATTAATGAATCAATTTAATTGGAGCAGACCCCAAGGGATTAAGGGAAGGGAAGACAAAACTGTCTATTGTGTAAATGTGATTAGAACTTATCTATTCCTTTTTTTTGGGTATGAGATCAGAATTAACACTCACAACCACTTGTCTTCTAGAGATGCTAAATTTGAAACCAATAATCATGTATAAAGAAGATAAGCCTTTGTTAATTTTGATAGTTATTTTTATTGAGTAGATATAGGATGTTTTTAAGTTGATCAAGCTTCCTGATGAGCTCAACTCCAAGATTATCGGATTGGCTTCCAACAATAAATCTAAATTGTTGAAACCAATTTACTTCACGAGTGATGCGTGTACATATAAAATTTATAAATTTTCGACTTAATTTAGTATAAAGTCAAACATAAAAAAAAAGAATGTAAGTTATTTTGAATGAATTAATTTTTCATAATTTTTTTACCGCTTGACTTTATACTACATAATTCGATTTTTTTTTTATAATTTTGCATGTAAATGCATAACCTGTGAAGTAGATCGGTCTCAACAATTTAGATTCGTCTTTTAAAACTATTCTGATAAATTTTGGAGTTGAGTCCATCAAGAAGTTTGATAAATTTAAAAACATTTTAGTTTTTTTTTTAAATAAGGGTATGCCCAGTTTCATTAACATGAAACAATCCTATTTCAATTTGTTCTTGCACTACCTAATGAGTGCTAATAACCACAGTCACCACAAATTCATAAGAGTGAGGCTATGGTACTGTGCATAGCGCGGATTGGTTCATACTATAGTTTAATATTTTTCCTTTGAAAACTCTAACAAAGGATCCGAACTGTTCAATATAATCTTCATATGAATATGTACTTGCGTACTAAATTTTTTTTTGATAATTTTCTTACTATTTTTTTCAAAACACAAGCAAGCTAGGCAAAACATTCAGTTTTACTCAATTTTATTTTTATAATTAGGTCGATTTGAGGTTCTCGAAGACAATAAAAAACACCATTTGTTTTCATTATTTTCTGTAAAGACAAAAGAAAAAAAATATTATTTACTTGCTATTCCTTAAGCACTATTTGTTATTTACTAGTGGGACACAATTTCGGAAATTAGGTATCCAACTAAATTGATCAAATGAAGATAGATACCTGAGCGATTTAGTTAGGTTAGCCATTAGCGTTTGGTTCGGTGTGGGCGTGGACTTAATTCAGGTTAGGTTGCAAGGGAACAAATTTTGATACCATGTTTTTCTCCAAGCATATTAGGTTTACATAATAATTGACATTAGTTTAATTCAGGACGGATTTAAAAGAAGTTCAGAGGTGATTGAATCATTTATATAAATATCAGTGTTGTAAAAAACAGCTAATTAGGCCGATTAATCATTGGCAGTGATCAAACCATCACGGATTTTTCCGACTAATCGGCAGATTATTCCTGATTAATCACTTGTTGGTACCATGTCTGTCTGTTGAACGCATATTGTTATTTACAACACTGATAAATACAAATAGCAATTTTATTCTTTATATTTTTATTTTTTTTAAAGTCCTTAATATGAAATTTGGAGGTTTAACAGCATCCTTCTTTTGAAACGTTTATATATATTTTTTTAAAGATAAGATAGTAGCCAATTACAAAATTTTATTAAAAACAATAACATAGAGTTCTAAATTTGTCTTAAGACGAATAATCGGACAATTTATAAAAATATACATTCTATTTAAAAAAATGAAACAAAAGAAAGAAAAAGAAATTTCTTACAATTAAAATACGAGATTTTATATTCATAAATACAAAAAAGTAGTAATAACAAATTTGGAACTTTTTGATGTTTTCTTAGTTGAAACATGTGGAGTGGAGTGTTAATCATGCTTAAAAATAATTGTAAGGCTGTATTTTTCTATATAATTAAATTTTTCACTTAGTGATAAAATAATGTTTTTTGTGTGAAAAATTACATATTCAAAATTAAATAAAGAATCCATTGTTGATATTAAAATAATTGAATGACTTGACTTTCAGAATTAGAAGCGGTTTGATGGCAATCAGATCAAATTTGGTCTAATGTCCGATCGAAGTTGCACAATCAACATCAAAATTCACACAAAAAACTTAAGACCTCCGTGAATCAAATACACACGAATCTTAATACAGATCAAACATTTCAAACAAATATGAGAACAAATTTGATCCGGTGCTCATCAAACTGCCCCTTCATCCCTTCACCTCCAACTTTACTAAAAGAATCTGCATATTTTCTATTTAGTCTTTATATTAATTGTAAAAATTTCTAACTGTAAATTGGAATAAAATAGTAGAACAATATAGATGAGCAAAGTATCGTTATCGTTTTAGTAGTGATAACGTTGACATCCTTTTCTTTTCTGTCACTGTCCCAATTTGTGGAACTATCTGACACATGTCTGATCTATCAGTTTCACTGGTTTTTGGGGACATTTATTTTTGTGCGGCCGGCTAAGGTTTGATTTGGATGGTATCTAAATACTTATCCAGATTTGTTGTTTGATTGATGTAGATAAATATAAATGTGGAAGGTTTGTCTTTTTTTTTTTTAGGTAATTAATGCGTAGAATTTAAAAAAAAATATCCGTGGAAATAGTTTTTTAATTTTTTGGGTTATTGTTAATCTTAGCCTAAAAGCAATTTTATATCCTTGTTTAGTCATATTACATTATTTATGTTTTCATCCGTCATTTTTATTTTCAGTAATTGTGCTCATATAACTCATGTGTAATTATATACATCTTTAATGTTTGGCCAATACACAATTTATTTTAAAAAAAATATTTTGAAAGTTTCAACTTTTTTCTTTAATAGATTTTTTTGTCAAGACGAAATCTGAAGAACAACCCCAATCAGATGTATACAAAGAGGATTGAATTTTCAGGTTTCTTAGCCTTGGCACACACTCATGTTCTTAATCTCAACTATCCAATCATGCTTATCCTTTCATATATTCACGATTATTTCCTCATTAAAGAAAAGGTGTTTGCTATGCTTAAGATGCGACAGAACACTTAAATAATACAACAGTTCCTCCTCTACAAAATTCTGAAGCGACTTATCATGTCATATTTATTATACATAATTTTCATGTTAAAAAAATAATATTTGTGTCAAAATTTTGTTGGATGTAATTTTTTTTATATACATGTTGTTTTAATTTTGAAAATTAACTTCTTTTTCTGCAAATAGATAGTTCTCTTTCGAAACGAAATCCAAAAAATAATCATAATACACATAAAACTGATTGAAAATAAAGACTTCCTAGCATGATTCTAAATTTTTGAATGTATTATATTTAATTTAAAATTTTAGACAAGTCAAATGTGTTTTCATAATTGATCTCAAAAGAATTTATTAAAATTTCCATCTCGTCATTAAATCAATTTTACCATTATGTTTCTAGATTGAACCTAAATAATATAAAACATCCAAAAAACTTTTTTTATAACTAATAAATACTGATAATTTTTCTTATCGATACGATATAAAATTTTGCCCAAAATCGATCATATATAATAAACAAAACTTGTGATTATGTAATCTAGATTACAATAGGTTCACTCAGAAGTCAAAAGAAGAAAGAAGAAAGAAAAACGATAATGAAATAGAAGTCATGTCCAAATTTAGTAGTAGCTTCATGCACCTTTTATGTAGTGGGCCGTAGCGCCGACATTTTTATTAATATCCAAAGTTTAATACAAATTATTAATTATACCCAGAGTCGGACCAATTATTGAAATATACCCAAGCCGGCCATTTTCTGGCCGGCTATGTACCCTCCTCAAGCCGGCCAGAAAATGGCCGGCCATGTTCCTTTTTTTTTTTTTTTTTTTAAGAGAGACACTATGGAAAATCAAAATATTGAAATTTAACACTGAAAATTTGAAATTTTTCGTTTAATTATTTTTTATATTACTTCTTTTGATATAATTAGCATATTTATATTAAAATACGCTATATTAATTGAAATTATATTGAATAACACTATATTATGTTAAATTACGCTAAATTACATTACATTACATTACAATACGCTATATTAATTGAAATACGCTATATTATTTTTTATGTTGTGCTACTATTTTAATGTTGTAATATTTTCTATTTAGCATTATCATGATAATTTATTTTGATCTGTAAAATAAAAAAATAGTACCATAAAAGCACACATACACAAGAACCGAAATATAGGATAATCCAAATATACCAAACATAAATAGTATATGAAATAAAATAGTACAAAACTAGTAAAAATACAACTAAAACGGAGAGGGGGAATATCGCTGAGCCGGTACTCCGGCGTTCGCCCGGCGCCAGCGCCGCGGCCAGGCTCTCTCTCTCTCGGCCTCCTCACTGGCATCGGCAGACCTGAGTATCTGGTCGGCACTATCCCATATGGCATCGCCCGTGTAGACTGTCGGTACTGGCGGAGGTGTAGCGAAGGTAGATGCGGCAAACCCAGTCCCAAAGTCAGGCTGAGTATGAGACCCGCTACCACTAGCCTCTCCATCATGCGGCATCTCTGTGCCATATCGGGGCCATGCCGGTGCCGACATGAAAATGTCATCGAATACCCCGATGTCCTGGAGACTGCACGAGAGGGACTCGTACTCAGAAGTATCGGTCTCCGCAGGTGGTGGCTGTGGTGGCATCTCTGCTGGACCCTGCAATCATACACATAAATTATTAAATTTGATATGAATGAAGAAATTTATTAAAACCTGACAGATACTGAAGTATGACATACATGAGGCTGCACCGGACGTCCATGCTCGTCGTACCATGACGTCCACCCAATGTCGGACAATACCCAACGATGGTAGTCCCACTCTGGATGTGAATCGGGGGAAGATGGCATATCATCCATCAGAACCGGGCTCGGATCGGGCTCCTGCGGATTTATCTCACGCCAGTTGATATTCTCTCTGGCGTCTCGCAGCATACCGATGATCTTTCCACCGTGCCCGGCATCCTCAACCACATTCGCATTCTTCTTGAGTGTGCGGTACCCAAGCCGTCTCCAGTTCTTCCTTCCTAGCATGCGGATCCCATGCCCGCACTCCTTGATCGCGGCCAAAAGCTGAAACAAAATTTGGCATGTCAGATCAAACCTTGATATACTACTAAGTTAGACCAAAACTATGTGGTTTTAGGTGCTTTACCTGGCGAGCCCATGCACGACCGTTGGGATGGTAACCATCATCCGTTTTGATCCTGTCGCGAAGATGGGCACCGTAATCACCCTGCAGATAGACACTCGCCATGCAGACCTGCGTGTACCATACATCGTACCTCAACTGGGGATCCCCCTGGGTCTGCTGATACACATCTGGCTCGTGATAGAAGTCCATATACTGAGGATCCTGGGCCGTCTCGTAGTATGCATGGTAATGAGTGCTCCAGTCCTTATCCAGTCGTGATCGGTGGGTAACGCTGTAAGGAAGACGTTAGTTGCAATAAAAAGCTATCAAGTAATATGATGTATTTAACAATAAATACAATAGACTACGACATACCTGTGCAGGGCTCTGTGCGTGGAACTCGGCAGAGATGGGTCTGCGGGAATGAACGCCGGTCGACCAAACTGGCGGAGCACCCGATCTGGGTAGTGGTGCTCCACTGTCCAGAAATGTATGAGTGGACCTCGATAGAACCACATCTCCCGCTCCTGCTCGTCATTCGCACTGCCCGGCAAGAGGAACTCCTCGTACAACTGATCGTACGGCGTCCACTCAACAAGAGGCTCAGGCAAACTCTGAAGCTCTGACCGGACTGGCCTGATCCCAATGGTAGCACCGTGGGTCCGATCCTGGTAGTGGTGGAAACCGTACCACTTCTTGGCGTATGCCGGGCAGTGAAACACATCTGGCGCTCCCCAATCCGGCGCCTCATTGGGGATGGGACGACCCACCGGTAGCCGTGACCACGACCAGTGCTGAAGCAGGAGTACCGGCCCGTACATCTGCTTCGCCGTCGGCTTCATTTTCAAGAACATTACACGTCAGTATATTTTGAAGATCCGTGTCCTGCGTTGAAAAATGTAATCCGCATGGTGACAACATAATAAAATTTCAATCCAACAAAATTTAATGAAAATATAAGAAAAGGAACGTACCTCACGAGAAGCCAGTGAGACTCGGTGCTCGCTGTGGGGAATCCACAGGAGAGGACTGATGTGCTCTGTGCTGCTAGTACTGATCGGCTCGTCCACTACTGGACGCTGGGTAGGCCGTGCTCTAGGCATCCTGATATCTAAAATAACCTAAATTCGGTGAAATTACGCTTGATCAGCATAATTCTGGTAAAAAAGGCCAAAATATTGGTCATCTGTGCTAATTACACTAAATTATGCTTAATCAGCCTAATTATGGTAAAAAAGACCAAAATATCCTAAAAATTGGTTATCTGTGCTAATTTCGGCAAATTACGCTTAATTAGCCTAACTATGGTAAAAAAGACCAAAATACCCTAAAAATTGGTCAAACGTGCTAATTTCGGTAAAATTACGCTTAATCAGCATAACTATGGTAAAAAAGATCAAAATACCCTAAATAATGGTCAAACGTGCTAATTTCGGTAAAATTACGCTTAATCAGCATAACTATGGTAAAAAAGACCAAAATACCCTAAATAATGGTCAAACGTGATAATTTCGGTAAAATTACGCTTAATCAGCATATTTATGGTAAAAAATGCCAAAATACCATAAATATTGGTTATCGGTGCTAATTACACTAATTGCGCTTCATTAGCCTAATTATGATAAAAAAGACCAAAATACCCTAAAAATTAGTCAAACGTGCTAATTTCGGTAAAATTACGCTTAATCGGCATAATTATGGTCAAAAAGACCAAAATACCCTAAATATTGGTCAATTGTGCTAAATACACTAAATATTGGTTAACTTAGCTAATTACACTAAATTACAACAATATAATCTAAATTATAACACCTAAAACCTAAACCCTAAAATAAATAAATTAAAAATTAAATTAGATAAAAAAAAAATTTACCTTAAGGAAGAAGAGAGAATTCCGAATTTGGATGGGATGAGAGGATTGTGAGAGGAGAGAGAAAAAAAAGGGTATATATAGGGGTTAATGCGGGTTAAAAAAAAAAAAAAAAAAAAGGAACATGGCCGGCCATTTTCTGGCCGGCTTGAGGAGGGTACATAGCCGGCCAGAAAATGGCCGGCTTGGGTATATTTCAATAATTGGTCCGACTCTGGGTATAATTAATAATTTGTATTAAACTTTGGATATTAATAAAAATGTCGGGCCGTAGCGCATTGATTTCATACAAATTAATATTAACAAAAGAAAAAGAAGAAAAAAAACATAACTACTCTTGTTGAAAATGACACCATTTGCAAAGTAGAAAAGAATTGATGTAGCCATTTAGAGGAGAGAAGATAAAAAGGAGCATTAAGTTTAACACAAGCAAAGATGCATGTGTGTTAGGTAATGATAGCCTTTAGGTTGTTATATTGTAGAAAAAGGGAAATGTATGATTTAGTTAGTTATCAATTATTCATGACTAATCATGAAGGATGGCATATATGCTTTCCATCACCCACCGTTATCTTCATATAATCCTTGATGACAAATGTTAATAAAGTCAATGGTGGATCCAAGAAATATTTATCAGTAATTTTAACTTAGAATTTAAAAAAAAAAATTAAAATGAAGTTTAGAATATAAATTTCCAAGGATTCCTTTTTTTATTCTGCCCCTTAGTTTTCCGACATTTTTATTAATATCCAAAGTTAAATAGAAATTAATATGTATGCCCAGAATTCGCGACTTTCGCCAAAAATGACCAAACTGGCTATTTTATGGCCGGTTTACTCTTTTTTTTTTAGAGACACTATGAAGAGCAAAATAATGAAATATAACACTGAAAATTTGAATTTTTTGTTTAAATTATTTGTTAGATTACATTTTTTGATTTATAATTAGCATATTTATACTAAAATACACTAGATTACTTGAAATTATGTTGAATTACACTATAATACAATAAATTATGTTGAATTACACTAAATTATGTTAAATTACGCTAAATTACAATAACTTCGCTAATTATGCTGAAATACGGTAAATTACGCTAAAGTAGACTGATTTTGTGCCATCTTTCATGAATAATAAAAAATAGTAAAAAAATTCAGAAAATAGTAAAAATTGGTATTCTACAAATTCATTATGTAACTAATTTACTGAGCTACTTAGATTGAATAATAGAAATGAAAATTTTAATCGGAAACTTCAACTCAAGTTTTGAGGCTCTTCCCTTTGTTTTTTGACAATTCTGAATTTTGAAAAACTACAAAGCATTAGTGATGCCTGTGTATTTTCGCAAGCTTTCCGAAAAGTGGTCATTTGCTGAAATTGGACACTCGACCGCCGTTTTATGACCGTTTGAAGTTTCGTCGTCGTTTTTCGCTGTTTCAGTGAAAATATCGTCCTTATTCATATGTAATTTAGCGTAATTTACCGTATTTTAGCGTAATGTAATGTAATGTAATCTAGTGTAATTTAACTTAATATAGTGTAATTCAACATAATTTCAAGTAATTTAGCGTATTTTAGTATAAATATGCTAATTATATATCAGAAAAAAACAATCTATCAAATAATTTAAACAAAAAAATTCAAATTTTCAGTGTTAGATTTCATTATCTTGTTCTTCAGTGTCTAAAAAAAAAAAGAGTAAACCGGCCATTTTAAACTTTGGATATTAATAAAAATGCCGGCTTAGTTTTTATTATTATTATTCCCTTAGGATTTTAATTGTTCAACTTTAATTTAAAATCCACCCTGTTAAGCCTCACTTCATAAATAATGCTATAACCATAAATGGAAAAAAATAAACACTTAAAATTAACAAAAATATAAAATTAGCAAATAAGTAATTAACGGGGATTTATATACTGAACTAGAACAATACAATATCTAAAAGCGTCTCTTTCCTTGATAACAGAACAGAATTGGAAAATAAAACAAAATAAAGGCTGAAAAACAAGTTACAGTTACAAATGAATTTATAGATCCACACATAGGTTTTCTTACAAAATAAGTACAAAAACATGATGTGCATTAATTCTTAATCTATCATATTTTTTTATATGCATTTCTTGAACAACTTTGATGCTAATTAAGTATAAATTTTTGCTGGTACTGGTTAAATCAGCTTACTGGTGTAAGTACAAACATTCGGCAAGAACGGCCTTCCATTGTAAATTTTAGCTGATTTTTGAATGCCTTGTCATATGTCTTGTGCTGCACCAAGAAATTAAACAGTTCCAAAACATATCACAAATTTTGTGCAAGAAATTATTTCTCTCTTACAAATCACAACCATGCATGCAGAAGTGGTACCGTTGCTTTAAAGCAATGCGTCATGTAGAGTCTGGTACTGTGGCACCAGATGCTACATATTTTCACCTGAGTTTGGTTAAGTTTGTTTTTTTTTCTTTGCTTCATTGGTTGCACACTGGGGTCTATGCATGCCTATCTAACCTGTTAGGCCTAACCAGCACAATATATCAATAATGTAGAGTGAGGCTATGGTCCTATGCAATTATGCATAGCGCACATTGGTCCGTACTATGGATCAATCTCTTTGTTTACAAAGTTCAAATAGTCGATCTGAACCGTTCAACATGACCACCATATGAAAATGTACTTGTAGATCAAATTTTACATCTTTTAGAATTTTTTTACCTTTTTTTTAGATAGGTAGAAAATCACTTGATCAAGACCATTCAAAAGTAGTGATTTTCTACCTATCTCAAAAAATAGGCAAAAAAATCTAAAAAAATGTGAAATTTGATCTACAAGTAATATGGAGATAATGTTGAATGGAAAATGGTTCAGATTGACTGTTTAAACTTAAAAACCAAAGATATTGATCCAAAGTACAGACCAATGTGCGCTATGCGTAGTACCATAGCCTCACTCCAATAATGTAACTTTCATGACTTGATTTCATGGACAGCTCAATGCATGGATACAAATGGCACTTAGAAAAGAGAGAAGACATGACCACTTTTTTAAACTTTGTGCTCTTTCTTTTTACCTTCCACAAATCTCTTACTTCCATACTGGTACCAGTAGATATGCCGAGGTCAGCCCAATATGCAGAAATGGTACTTTTTATAACAGATCGATTTAACAAGACCACCACAATTCTGGACTTGGAAAGTGGCCCGGCCCAAATCTGCGTGAAGGGGAGTTGAGAGAATTAATACAGAGATTTTTGGTTAAAATGAAAAAAAGAAAAACATAATATACTTATGAGAAACCTCAAGATCTCCATCTTTCTTTACTTTCTTTGCTTGAATTCCAAGAGAATCTGTAAAAGAAATTTTATAAAATTTACTATTTAGGAACTTCTTCTTAATTGGCATAATGAAATAGAAAGAGGTTAAGCAAGCACATAACCTGTTACCATAAAGGAAAATTTTGAAATTTTGTGTTGAGTTTCTTGATTCAAAAAAGTTATCTTTTTAATTAAAAAAATATAAATGTAAATGTAATGTCTCATCTTAATTCTTACCTTGATTTACATCAATCACCTCTTTGTTGCTAATAATTTTGTAAGTGTTGTTTGAAATGTCCCTTACATCACATCCAATTAGAAGGGGAGCCTAGCAATCAAATATATTACTTAGAAATTTACGAGGAAATAAAATAAAAATCTTAAAAGTATTTCCATAATAAAGATTCTATGCGTTCATTTTTCAGTACCTTGGAGATAGCCCACAAACTGAAATGCACGACATACTGTTTATGGGTCATGCCTCCATTACCAATTTCAAGCATATCTGGATCTGATTTTATCATTTAAAATGTAGAAAAATTTAATAGTGTTAGTAAGGTAGTAAAGAATAATATTTCATTTCTCAGACAACATAAAAGGAAACGTACCATTCCAACCACCGGGCCTTGCAAAATCAGCGTATTCTTCGTTTGCATCAGCTCTAGCAATCATACTACATGACATATAGAGAAGTAAAAGATAAAAATAACATAAAAATTATACCCCCAATCTAGCAAAGAAAGGGCTAACTGTGATTTTAAATCCAGTAAATGCAAACCATGAATCAAATTAAGCTATCAGTTCTTATAATTTACCTGTCCCATGAATCACTTATGTCAGTAGTTGTTCTCCAACTGTTTCCCAATTTCGCACCCCAAAACGCTGGGTGCATTTCACCCCTAAAAATGCATAAAAGAAGAATCAAATTAAATTGCACAAATTCAAAGATATCATAGCATACGACTTATTTGTTGTACATAGTGTAGTGGTAAATGGCATTAATTGTACAGTAGTCATATTAACAGACTCATTTTCTTTTCTCATAAGACTTTTTTTTTTGTTTTTTTGAGGGGGTCATGTCACCTTTTAGGAAGATTGTTTTGTTTGTCCATCCTGGAATTTTGAAAAGTAAAATAAAAAAAGTACCATTCGCATAAAGAGAAGAAGATCGGTCTGCCAGTTTTTATTATAGCTTGGCTCATTGGAGGGTACCTACAAAATAAATTAACGCTATTATTTGAATTCGAAAAAGTTTTTGTTCTGATTGTTTTGATAATAGCAAAACTCCAAATTTATTTTGTTAAGTTTATATGGTTAATTTTCAGATAATTTAAGGTAGCAACAAAGTAATTAGTTGGGCAAATCACAGACAAAGGAGATAGAAACAGAAAGAAAGCCTAGTCATCTCTTCTGTTCAAGCAAATCCAGCTTATATAACATGCAAATTTACCCACAAATTGAAATAATAATTTTGCAGAACGGCCCTTATACTTGTAAATATAGTAAAAAGATTACAACTGCTACTGCAACCACCATGTTATTTTGGCTTGTACTGCAAGTTTTTATTTATATCAATAGGAATAATTTATTGAATTCAAGTCCTTTCGGACAGAATCCAAATTCCAAACACTAGTTAGATGAACCATAATAAAAGGAAAAAAAAAGATATAATAAAATAAAACGAAGTTAAATTTGGAGGTTTTGCATTCTGCTTTGTACTAAAAATGTGCATTACTGATCATAACTGTTACAATATCTACATCCATTATTCTGGTGCTTGAATGTAATACTAAACAAAAAGAGAGGGCAGAAGTGTAAATTACCTCTTTGTTGGCTCTGTATAGTTGTTATTGCAATTATCATACTTCAAATAATCTATATTCTGCATTTAAATTGGAAAGCAAAATCAAATTTCTTTATTACATTGTGAAAACCTTATACTGCAAAAAAAAAAAAACTATAAAATTCCAAAAATACCCATGATGCAAATGTGTTGGCATCTTTCTCCTCATAGCCTAGTGATCCAGGCATTTTATTACTGCATGTTTGAAACCTATACTTCAAAAGAAAAAGGTCGTTGATTATCAAATAAAATAGCTTGATTCACATTAAAATCATACTAAAAAGTAAAAATTCAACAGTGAAAAATAATAATTACCCAGCATCAGAATATATCCCTAGTTTAAGACCTTTGCTGTGAACATAATCAGCTAGTGCCTTAATTCCTGATGGAAATGTTTTCTTGTTTGGAACAAGATATCCCTAAAATCAAAATGAAATTATATTAGACTAGAAATTTTCTAGACATGGTTATAAATTTATAATTGAGAATGTTTCCAATGTAAACCTCTGAATCGCGCTCTTTCTCAGCCCAGCAATCATCTAAATCATACCAAAAAAAAAAAAATCATGTAAGAAAGAAATTAAAATCTTGAGTAAAGTAATATTGTAAATTTATAAATCTGGGAAAATAATTACCAATATTGACATATTTATATCCAAGCTCAGCAAGCCCAGTTGATACAAGTGCATCAGCTGTGCAAAGAAGCAGGCGAAACTCATCATAAATGAAAACATGAAATATTTAGTTCTAAAAGGTATTTTGATAATTTAACTTTAAATTAAAATAACCTTGATTATTCTAAAAAGAAGAAGAAAGAATTAGGTACCAGTATCCTTGATAATTGTTTCATCAATGTTGCAAAAGAAGTGGTTCCAACTATTCCACCTACAATTAAATAAATCCAATTTCTATAAAATATATATATATTAAATATAATTCTCAAATGCACTTTTTATCTCTCCCATTTAGAACAAAAAGATTATTTGCATGCAAAAGCAAAATGTACCCCATTGGAGGAGTAGCTCCTAATCCATTTTCCAGCAGAAGTCTCCTGTAAGAATCAATCTCAGCCGTTGATTCGGTGTCAATCCATGAATTAACACAAATCAACATCATTGATAGTATCATTATTTCTACCAATCTCGCTTTCTTCTTCTCCATCTCTTTCTCTTGCCTTTCTGGTATTGATAGTTCAAGTTTGTTTCTTTAGTTTAGTTTCTCAGTTGCCTCTTGTTGTATTCTCTTTCATGTGGTTAGTTGGAAACTTGGAATAGTGGGAGAATTAATTGCAGAAGAACACCAGCTTATTCTTGGAATAATGCTATTATTTTTTTGTTTGTTCTGTCTCAACTTTTACTTTGGTCGGGGAAAGTAAGATGCACTCCGGGATGAGATCCTTCTTTACTTTATTGACTAGTACGGTTTTTGTCCATTTGGGACGCGAACCGGAGTGTCCAGTTGAGTCTGTGTGCCTTTCAAGTCCCAAAGCACTTGACCATGATCTTATGCGTGTATTTTATTTTCCTTCAAGTTTAATGTGATTTTATTATGCTTGCTTTCCTTGTTTATATAAATAAAACGTTTTTATTTAGATAAATATTGTAGACTATACGCTTTGGCAATCCAATTTAATGGACGTGTAGGAATAACTTGGATTGTTAAACTGTGTTTTGTGCATGATTATGAAGAGTAATTTTAGTCTACATTTAATTTATTTTTTATCGAACATAATTTGTTGAAAAATATTATTAAAATTAAAAAATTAAATAATTTAGATGTATTTTCAATTATTTAGATATAGCGTGTGTCAAATCTGGCTCGATTTGAAAACCATTTAGCTCCATGAAATAATTTAAATTTTCTAACGGCATATTTTTAATGGCTTCATAATAAATAATCAATTAAATTTCAAATTGACTCAAAATTTAATACACTCCTATCTAATAATTGAGAACTATGTCTACAATTTTTAATAATCTTTCAAAATATATGTACCATAAAAGTTAAAAAGTATGCTAAAATTACTCTATTATTAGTAGGCTAATTATCGTACAACCAACTTTATTTATTTGATTTGAAACTTCTTATTCAAATTTAAGGCATACATTATTTAGATATGTCGTACGTGTATTAAATTTGAATCAATTTGAAATGTGATAGATCCTCCATCATAAAGTCATTAAAATTTAATGATGGAATGCTAAATAATTTT
This sequence comes from Carex myosuroides, assembly GCA_028015225.1. Taxonomy (NCBI): domain Eukaryota; kingdom Viridiplantae; phylum Streptophyta; class Magnoliopsida; order Poales; family Cyperaceae; genus Carex; species Carex myosuroides. The sequence goes on from CM051479.1 coordinate 7,275,298, forward strand.
CAAATTGGTTCAAATTTGATCCGCGTACTATTTAAGGAATTAAAAACGCGTCTACAATTTTTACTTTATGTTAGAAAACTATTATTCAAGATATCAAATGGATGTAAAAATTAAATGTATGTTACACGATTCTTACTAATATTGTTTTTTTTTTCTTTTGGAAGTAACTTGGTATGTTCATTTGTTTGGTATGTATAATTACTATGCTTGTAAAAGCGTTGCTTATTTTTTCCTCCATTTTGTTTTTAATTTGAATCTATAAAGATAAACACAAAATAAATCTACTTTATAATGTTTTATCTAAACATATAGGATATGTTGTACCACTAAATAAAACTTTTAAAAGATTAATATTGCTATTTAATATTGATTCTTTACATTAAAATTGATTCATATAAAATGTAAAAGAAGATGGATATTCTTTTATGTATAAAATATAGAAGACAAACACGAGTGGACAATAATAATAAAAAATTGCCGCTACTTTTCTGACAAATGATCCCTAACTGGATGATAATCAATTTAATCTCTGTGTACTTTTTTTTGAAAAAAAAAAAAAAGTTACTTTTTTCTCATGCCATGCATGTGTCTAGTAATAAAGCAACTTATAATAAGCATGATATATCCAGTTTACCTTGAAATGGAGATAAATCTTAAATAATAGAAGAGGTCTTATTAGTTATTATTTTTTCCAGGCAAGTTGGGAAAAGAGCAGGAGAGGTCTTAGCATTAAACTGTTCTTTAATTATTGCCGCGTGTGCAGACTGTTTGCCGAATCTTTTCTGCGTACCGAACCCATATGATCCTGACTCCTGAGCAACTTACTGGTACGCCAAAAGGAGAAGGTGTTGCCGTACAAAATGTGTCTGTTTCACTGACAGGATAGTTTTCATGCTCGTTAAGTATATATCTTTCGGTCTTTCCTCCTTTTCTTGTATTTCTATGAACCATGTTCATCTTAGTTTTTGTCACCGTCAAAAACCATATTTAATGATCGGAATAATTTCACTTATACCCCCCCACCCCCCACCCCCCCAAAAAAAAAAATAAAGCTGCTGATTACTGAAAATTCCCTACAGAATAAACACTGCAAGTTTCAATAACACTTTAATTAAAATCCAGTTAATTAGCTAAAAAAGTTACTCATTTACACAAAGAGCATGCACAGTGAGTACTGAGAAAGAAAAGATACTTTGAAACTTGCAGAAGAACACCAACTTATTCTTGGAAATCTCGGCATATTTGATGCTAGTACGAAAGTGCAATGATGATCATCTATGGAACTTTCATATCGTCATCCAACGCGTCTTGAGAATTTTAACTATTATATGTGTTAAAAAGAGGTAGAAGATGTTAAAAGAAACTAGCTAGTTGAGTGTTTACAATAACAACATTTTTGTGAAAATAACTCGATTGATATTTTTAAAATGCACAATCATATATATGATCATATTTTTAATATCCAAAGTTAATTAGAAATTAATATTTATGTCCAAAATTTCCGACTTTCGCTAAAAATGCCCAAGTCGGCTACAAAATGGCCGGCTTACTCCGTTTTTTTTTTGTTTTTTTAGAAACACTATGAAGAGCAAAATAATAAAATCTAACACTAAAAATTTGAATTTTTTGTTTAAATTATTTGTTAGATTACTTCTTTTGATTTATAATTAACATATTTATACTAAAATACACTAAATTACTTGAAATTATGTTGAATTACACTATATTACAATAAATTATGTTGAATTACACTAAATTACGTTAAATACAATAACTTCGCTAATTATGCTGAAATACTGTAAATTACGTTAAACTACGCAAAATTACGGTAAACTGATTTTGTCTCATATTTCATGAATCATAAAAAATAGTAAAAAAATTCAGAAAATAGTAAAAATTGGTATTCTACAAGTTCATTATGTAACTAATTTACTGAGCTACTTGGATTGAACAATATAATTGAAAATCTTAATCGGAAACTTCAACTCAAGTTTTGAGGCTCTTCCCTTTGTTTTTTGGAAATTCTCAATTTTAAAAAATGACGTAGTGGTCACGGACGCATGCGTATTTTGGCAAGCTTTTCGAAAAGTGGTCATTTGCTGAAATCGGACACTCGAGCGCCGTTTTATGACCGTTTGAAGTTTCGTCGTCGTTTTTCGCCTTCTCAGTGAAAATATCGTCCCTATTCATATGTAATTTAGCGTAATTTACCGTATTTTAGAGTAATGTAATGTAATATAGTGTAATTAACATAATTTCAAGTAATTTAGCGTATTTTAGTATAAATATGCTAATTATATATCAAAAGAAGTAATCTAACAAATAATTTAAACAAAAAAATTTAAATTTTCAGTGTTAGATTTCATTATCTTGCTCTTCGTAGAGTCTAAAAGAAAAAAAAAAAGGAGTAAGCCGGCCATTTTATGACCGGCTTACTGGGAGAGTAAACCGGCCATAAAATGGTCGGCTTGGACATTTTTGGCGAAAATTTGAATATTAATAAAAATGTCGGCAAATATGTCATGAAAATTGTAAATATACAAGTGTTAAACAAAACAAAAATAAATATTAAAGAGAAGTAAATAAATATTTTGGGAACAACATTTTTCTATCAAAAGTAAATAATTTGATGTTAAAAACACACATCCGCCCAATCATTTTCTCATTAATATATATATTAAAAATGAACCATCTTATTGTTTAAAGAATTAGTTAAGTGTTTACCTATTCAATATCTCTGTTAAAAGAAATTATATATTAAAAGTTTCCAGATATTAACATATTGAAAAGATGGACTCAATATATGTCACGTCACACTCCTGATCGGGCGCATGACGACATAACAACACTCTAGCATTCCTCTAACAATCAACCTACTTCGCAAACAGAAATAAATACAAAACAAAACAAAAATCAGCTACAAAGTTCAACAACTGATTATTTAACGACACACTTTCCTATAACTAATTTATTCAAAACAACAGTACAAACAGAACTGGATTAATCCACACAAATATATCAGATTAAGTACATATATTTTACCGGCTGGGTCTTGGTTTTTAGTACTCAAACAATTCAATTTCCAGATACGGTACGATATCCAAATACGGTACAAATATCCAGATACGATACAATACCCATTATTCAAACAGACCAAAATGAAAACACAAATTATAAGAAAGTCCGATTATCTAATAGAGAGATATTCCAGAAACTCAAATCAAATTATAATTGACTTTTCAAAATTACCCGCGACGTCGGATCAGAAATCTAATCGGACAAATTACAAAATTTCCATTTTCTTATTCTCTTCCTTTATTTTTTTTTCCTTCGGTTATTTTTCTTTTACCGAGTGATAAAATTGAAAAAAAAAAAGTGTTTTATAAATGAATTTGAAAGTGGAGGTGGTTGGGTGAACTTTGCATGCACACTTACAACTGCCATCATCTCATGCCACTTTTTTTTTTTTTTAAGTTTTTCTTTTTACAATGTAAACCTCAAATTTTAAGTATTGAAAACAAATTTAAAATTTTCAATTTAAACTCAACATTTTTTAACATGGGAAATAGATTCAAAATATATTTTTTATTATAAATATCATAAAATTACTGGATGTTACAATATATTTTAGCATATTTTACTGACATATACAACACAATAATTAAAAGTCATAATATGCAATTATTATAGGCCGTGATATCATTTAATATGCAAACGAAGGATTGTGAATCTGTAGCAGTTGTAGAGTAGAAACATTTAAAGAAAATTTATCTAATCATTATGAGTGCTAGTCTGCTAGTGTCCACGTTAGAATGTCCTTTTTTTTTTTTTCAAGTAGCATTAGATGTCGGTTACCTTCAACAAACTTTTGTCATCAATTCCTTCGTTTTTGGTGGGAGCTAGTAGATCTTGAATACAGCTTAGATGCTGAGCTAATAGGTCAAAGGTAAAATCATTCAAGCAAGAAACAATTCATGAATAGATCACTAGTATTCTTATATCTTATTTATCACCAAGTGAAAAAAAAAAAATCCCTAGTAGATCTTGGATTTGGATACAGCTTGAGGCTAGCTCATGTCAAAAAGTTTTTATTAGTTTTCACTAGTTTCAATATATAGCATTCTGTTTTCTTTTAGGGGGGATAATATATATACGCTTTAAAAAAATTAAAATTACGTATGTCTCCTTTCAAAATATTACAAGTTTATCCAGTATATATTGCCTTTGCTATTAAAACTCATTTTAAGTTTATAAAGTTCTCGTTTTATTTTTTATTAAAAAATTAATAATAAAAATATATACTTGTGGTAGAGAAATGTCCGGTCTTCTAATTAGTTGATTTGTGAGGACAAATTGTTCATTTATCTGCTTGTGACACATATACAATATCATATAGACATACGCTAGTGCGTGCGTCGAATAAATCATTTGCCCTCACAAGCTAACAAATTAAAAGACTCAATATTTCTCTTACACATACTACATATTTTTTTAATGAAAACTTTATAAATTTAAAATGATTTTTTAATTAAAAAGGATATAATGAAAACTTTATAATTTAAAATAAATTTTAATTGAAAAGGATAAATATGATATTACAGATTCTAGAAGGAAAAGAAAAAGTCATTTTGATATGTTTAAGGTATATACATGAAATTGCTCCTTTTTTTATCGCTGGGGTCCTTCGCTGCATACAAATTTTGAAAACTTCCCTCTTTTTAGGAGGGTTCAAATGCCTTCATTTTTTGTGCCTCCATCATGCCTCTATTTTTAAGAACTTCAATAACCCAAAATTTAAAATTTCAAAGTCAAAATAAAACCGTTGGATATGATCTACATCATTTTATCTATGTACGTGTAACAAATGGTGACATTTCAACTTTGTTTTGATTGTATGAGCACATAAAGAAAATAACATAGATCACATCTAATGATTTTATTTTGACGTTTAAGTTTTAAATTTTGATTTATTAATGTTTTTAAAAAGAAAATGGAGGCAAAAAAAATAGAGACATTTAAACACTCTTTTAATTTTCTTTTAGCCGACAAACTTCACTATTATTGTGTGAATATGCCAAAAACTTTTTACAAAAAAATATCAAATTGTATAAACGGGCTATAATGGTCAACTTAGACCAGTTACATTAATTTCTTCAAGCCTGTTAGATTTTAATTAATCTTTTCAATCCAGCCCAGCCCATTAGGATATTCCCTTCATCTATAATCGGACGGAAAAGAGACGGGGTGTAAATTGATAATTAAGGTTTTATACAATTAATCGGACAGCCTGTAGAATGAACAGTAACACTCCATTGCCAATTAAGGTTTTATAATAACATTTGAATTGTAAATTGATGAAATATCTCATAATTTTTATATACTAGAAGGATTACGAAAAAAAATATATGAAATATATTAGAATATAAATAACTAGATGGACTACAAAATATTTTTCAGAACGGGTTTTTTGTGACATAATTAATGTGCCTAACTATTTCAGTAATCTTTGATTCTATAATATTCCACTGTATGTTATAACTAGCTATGATTTACATTTTCAAAAGCTTGCTGACATAACTGTAGTTTAAAAAATTTCTATATAATTTAAGAGTATTTAGCAATGAATAGCTTTGACTAGGCAAACATAGTGACAACTTTATGATTCGAGAAAGGTTTAGCGGGGTAAAAAATTCGTGATTAGAGAATAACTGAGGTATAATTCAGGAATAATTTGAAATTATACATTAAGAGAGAAAAAAAATTCTCACAAGAGCAAAAACAAAATAGCGAAAAATTTATGAAAAATTCGGAAAAAAATTGGGAAACCAAATAATACGCGGATTGATTCGCCAACAGCTCAAATCCAAATTATTTGCGAATAATTCGCGAATCTTGTTACTATGTAGGCAAACACCAATTATAGGTGCACAGATTTTAGCTATAGTTAAGTTCTGGTGTTCAAATGAGAATTATGATGCAAGTACTAATTTGTTTTGTATGCTACCTTGTGATACAATGGGCTTGGAAGGAAATTTGCTTACCAGTTCAATGGAGGGAGAACAGGTTATAACCCATATGCATGGGCAAGAGAGGTTTGAAGATGATGGTTGATGGTTGGAGAAGATGCACTTATCTGTTATGCAACTATGCGTGATTTTCTATGTTTTTAGGGTCTTTTGTGCTTATAAAACTGAATGCAGTTATAGTCTCTTATGTTTGGTTGTCTTTCTTATATGGTTAGGTTATCTGGTTTATTTTGGTTTTGATGGCTGTGGTATGTTCTTAATGCCTTGTTTGTAAGTTTTTGTAGTGGTACCAGAGAGGTGGTACCAGGTTTTAAAACATTGTAAGGGTTTTCATGTGGAATGGAAATTGGTGGAAATCCCCACTTCTTTCACTAAACGTGTTATCTGTGCATTGAAATTGAAAAATCTACATATTACTGCTATAAAAGAAAAATTCTCTGACATGACATGCTCACCTATCCATATCAGTACCGAGACTGCTGGTACAGTGATTGTGTTACTTTCTTTCTCTAGAAGGGCCAATACCTGCTTCATGCCTTCTGCTTCTCCCTTTCTCTCTTTCATAAACAATTCTCCCGGGCAGCACAATATAATGAAAGTGATATTATCCTGAAATCCGAAAAGAGCGAAAAGGTGAGGCGACTCCTATGGCGACTACTGGAGAATGGCGTACGGTCTCCCGAAGACGAAGTTTCCCGGATAACTGGCGCAGGACGGCAACCCGACCACCACCCACCGCGAAACCATACACACCTTTCGAACGAACCTACGCCCAAGTAGTGGCGTCCCCCCCCTTCCCCACCCCGTCCGGTCAATCCTAACAACAACCCCCCCCCCCCCCCCCCCCCGCCGCCGCCGCCGCCACCTCACCCTACAAGACAGCCACCTCCACAAAGACAGCCTCCACCGCAACCGAGACAACCACCACACCCTACACAACAACCACCTCAAAGACAGCCTCCACCTCCGAGACAGCCACAACCTCCGAGACAATCACAACCTCCTAGACAACCGCCACCTCCCAGACAACCATCTCCCCCTACAAGACCCCGTTCCCCAAACACAATACCGCATACCTTTTATGTATCTCCACATAGCCCCACCCATCTTCGGTTCCCGCATTCTCCCCACTTTGAGGAATGGTTTGGGAGATGCTTCAAGTGCTGCAAGCGAGGTCATGCAGCGGCCGTATGCAGAAATCCACGTAAGTGTGGAAAATGCTGGCGAGACGGGCACATTGGGAACACATGCAATGCCCCGGGCCTCAACCCGGCAGCAACGCCCTTCAAACCCATGGTACCACGTCAGCAAGAACCTCAGTTCGATGAGCTCCTTATGGGAACTTTCCCGACAAATGCGACGATGCCGGAAAACAGGTCCAATAATATGGTAGTATTCGTTGAAAGGGATGAGCAGTACTACAGCGAGCTGACCAAACTAGAGAGAGCAGTGGTTTTCCATTCAACAGAGGTAGAGGTCAGCTGTGAGGAAGTGGCAGCATATGCCACTAGAACCAACCTAGTGAAGGAAGAGGAGGTGCAGGTCTCGGCTTTGGCAAGAGCTAGACATCTCATAATATTACCTATTGGCCTCACACCGGAGACATTCATAAAAGCCGTTCCGGATTATCTCTGGAATACGGGTTACACATTTGAGCCATGGTGTCCGGTAGGAATGCACCAGTCCGGGTACCGGCCTTCAAGGTTCTGCTGCATCTTATCGACCTCCCCCTATTACTATGGAGAGAGGATGTCGTAAGATCAGTGGTGGCTAAGTTCGGCTTGTACCTAGGGTCAGTTGCACCTCAGGACCCTAACGACATATCGTATTGGGCGGTGGCAGTGGGTACAGATGACCTAGAACGAATCCCGCAAAGTATTTCATTAGTGGCTGGAGGTATTGAATATGTAGCCCCGGTGGTGGTAGTTACATGAAAGAGGGGGCTAATATATGATAAGAGTGAGCTACCAAAGCCAGTTCCTAAAATTCAAAGGCCGGCCACCCCCTCCACCTCTTCGACAATGGAAGGAGAAGGGTCAGGGTATGATGACGACATTATCCCCATCACTCGTCGTTGGCTGGAAGAATTAACCAGGGGTATAGACCCATCAGACATACCGGCGGAGGTTAGGTCGTTTCTGGAGAAACCGGCCACTACCTGCCCTGAGAAGAGCATACCACACGGATTTGCGCAAAGCTCAAATTCGCAGACAATCCCCACACAGCGCCTTGGAGATACTCAGCCGGGTGGTTTTTCTGAGGCGAGTCAGCCCCAAGAGGTTCGAACGGGTCAGAATACAGAGTCAGTACCACACCCCACCCCACTTTCTCTCAACAACATAGGACATATGTCCTCTCAAAGGAATGTCCAGCCCCAGCAGACTCCTCTACCAAGGAGCGGTCAGGGTCTACTAACGGCTACTTCGGGTCAAGTGGATCCGGAAAATACACTTTCCCGTGTAACGGGTCAGTCGGGTAAGGTCATCCGACTCGCAACACAAACTCAACGCAAGGCAGATAGGCAAAAACTTGCTAACCAAGACAGAGGGAAGGAAGTACCTCCTTCACGTAAGTGGGTGAGATCATCCACTTTGGAAAAGAGTCCATCGGGACTTTACTCTCGCACAGAGAGTCAGTCCTCTTTGGTTGCTACTCAGTCCCTTCCCCTCCCCCACGCGCATTTAATGCATGTCAGCCCTACAAAGCCTACACCTGGCGGCACAGATACCCAAGAGGAGACTACACATACCTTACAACGGCTAAGGCAAGAGGCACGCCTCAAGAGGAAAAATGCTCAGCAGGTCCAAGATCGAAGTGGCCCAGGAGAAATCTCACGAAAAAATCAAAAACTTGGAGGTGCGGCCCAGATGCTAAGATTAACAGGGGGAGGGCAACAACAAATAGCAGAGCAGGCCGAAATTTCCCAAACCCACCTGAACAACCCGATACAGCAACAGCCACTATCAATATTATCCAGAGAACAGGCTGAAGCCTCTCAAGCCCAGCAGAACAGCCCGATCCAGCAACAACATACTCATGCAGATTTGGAACAAGATCCATCAGGTTTCTTCAAAATACGGGTCTCCTATGATAGATGCCGATATTTAGCAGAAGGATGTGGGATACGGGCTGACGAGGTGATTCGGACTATTGATGAAGATAATGCGGATAGGGAGTTCCTCAATATAGTTCCTCAAACACAATTCCAGGAGGAGGAAGAAGCTAGGGCGAATTCACATTTGCGCTTTGAACCGGAATCAGCAGACGAATTAGAATCGGAAGAGGACACGGGGTCCGAAGAGGAATCTTGAATTAAGATTTCTCTAAGCAACTTTGGGAAGGTGATGCAGACTATAGTTATTTATGCAAGGAATAAAAAAACTAAGAATTTTATCATGGAATGTTAGGGGACTGGGAATAGTTGAAAAGTGCATTGTGGTTAAAAATTTAATTAGGAGCTCCAGATGTGATATATGTTGTATGCAGGAAACAAAACTTAATGAGGTTAATTATCTTTATCTCTCGCGGGTGGTTCCAACTTTTTTCGAGAAAAATTGTGTTTTCATCAAAGCCAAAAACTCATCAGGAGGCTGCATTATTTCATGGAAAATAAACTACTCCTTAATTAACTCATGGGCAACAAAGCACTCCTGCTCGGCTTGTCTGAGACAAGAGGCAACCGGGAAAAATTTTTGTGTTACAAATGTGTACGGGCCATCAGACGATAGCGAGAAGGAAATCTTTATTAGAGAATTGAGATTCATTGCGTCTCAAGTGAATGGGCCTTGGATTCTAGCGGGGGATTTTAACATTGTTAGATGGTTAATTGATCGTCCGGGAAACTTCAGAAATCTCAACCTAATGTGTTCGTTCAATCAGGCGATTAGTGCCATGCAATTGATTGATGTCCCCCTAAAAAATAGAGATTACACGTGGTCGAGCAAGCGCCCGGCACCTTCTTTTTCTCGGATTGATAGAGTATTTGTCTCTCCTGAATGGCCTCTGTTTTTTCCAATAATAACTCCTACGGCTCTGGAGATGGCAGTGTCGGATCACGTGCCTCTCATTCTAGACTGCAAGCAAAACCGAACTAGACCTGCCCCCTTCAAAATGGAACTGTTTTGGCTTCAGCACCCGAAGGCGAGAGAATTGATCACGAGGATCTGGAATACTCAAGGAGGCTGGCGGAATTTTCAGCAAAAAACACAAGAGGTGCACTCGGCCTTGAGGACATGGCATCAGAGTGAGTATGGCAAACTTAACATTCAACTAGAGTTCGCCAAGAAGGTACTTTCTTTCTTTGATGCCATTGAAGAGAAGAGAAGGTTGGATACGAGAGAATTTGGGCTGAATTATGGTTAGACAAAGGATCTATGAGCTGTCAAACTTGCTGGAAATAAGATGGCAACAAAGAGCTCAGTGCAAATGGCTCTTGCAGGGGGACAAGAACACCAGGTTCTTTCACGCCTTTGCTTCGGCACGTGCAAGGAAGAATAATATACAATCGCTGCTTAGGGAGGGGGACACGGTAACGGATCCGACACAGATCCGATTGGAATTTTTCAACCACTTAAAGAATATCCTTGGCACCCCGAGCACAGTGGTTGCCTTTGACCCAGCTGCTCTGTACCCGGTGCGGTTCAGCTCTGCGACCTACAAATTCCTTTCACCGAAACAGAGATTCACAAAACAGTCAGGCAGTTAGCGACGAACAAGGCGTCGGGCCCGGACGGGGTTCCAAATGAGTTTGCAAAATGGTGTTGGGAGGATATAAAGAATGATATTGTGCAAATGATGGAGCTATTTTACATACATACCCTCGACCTTACTCCGATGAACAGGGCCAACGTGATCATGATACCCAAAAAAGAGGCAGCTATGATGGTGACTGATTTTAGGCCGATAAGTGTCATTAACTTAATCCCAAAAATCATATCCAAGCTACTGGCTAATAGGTTGACCAAACATCTTCCTCAACTCATCTCGACGAAGCAAACCGCCTTTGTCAAAGGTCGGTTCATTGCAGAAAATTTCATTACTACAAGGGAAACCTTAAACCATATATCAAACTCCAAAAGAAAAGCAGTTTTTTTGAAGTTGGATTTCTCCAAGGCATTCGACTCGGTGTCGTGGCAGTTCATATTGTCGCTTCTCCAAGTTAGGGGCTTTCTGCCAAAGTGGCTTAAGTGGATTTCGGTCCTACTGCAATCAACTTCTTCAAGAGTTCTAATAAATGGGGAGGGTTCGGAATATTTCTTACACAGAAAAGGGTTGCGCCAAGGAGATCCGTTATCTCCGATGCTTTTCATAATAGCGGTCGATGTCCTCCAAAAGATGATAACGGTTGCAAATGACGCTCTAGTGGAACAAATCTCTGACAGGATAGTCCATTCCATCTTGGCCTTTCAATACGCTGATGACACAGCCATCGTGGCAAATGCGGATGAGGAATCCCTGATCACCCTAAAAATTGTATTGCGGCTGTTTACAAAGATTTCGGGTCTGAAAATTAACTACTCAAAGAGCACTTTTGTGCCTTTCAACATGTCCCATACAGAATCACACAGGGCAAGAATCATTTTGGGTTGTGCTCAAACGGAATTATCGGTGACATACCTTGGTTTACCGCTCACGGTTAAGCGACCTACGAGGGAGCTGTTCATGCCGTTGATAGAAAAGTTACAAAGGAAGTTTGATGGATGGAAAGGAAAATTGATCTCCAGAGGAGGGAGGTTGCAATTGGTATCATCCGTACTGTCGGCGGTCCCCATTTATTTCATGACAACCTTTCGGTTGCCTAAATGGACAATCAAGAAAATCGATCGTATAAGAAGGGATTTCCTTTGGGGAAGAAATGATGCATCAAAGAAAGGTATGTCTCTCGTCAATTGGGACAAGGTTTGTTCTCCAAAGGCTTACAGGGGTATGGGTGTTTCGAATTTGAGAGATCAGAATATTGCTCTACTACTAAGATGGTGGTGGCAAGTATATGATAACCCATTAGCTATGTGGTCGTTTCTAGTGTTCTTATTGTACTGGAAGGGATCCCAACTAGAGAACCCGAATCTATGGGTTAAAAAAGGCTCCTTTTTCTGGATGGATATGAGTAAGATACTGTGCTTCTTCCACCGGTGCACCGCATGGGACATAGGCAATGGAAAATCTATATCCTTCTGGAATGATTCCTGGAATGGATGCCCGATTACCACCACCTTGCTGCCAGGTACCCGGATAAAGAAACCGCAAATTTCCTTAAGGAAGGCATTACCTATGCTCACAACACTGGCACCAGACCTAACACCGCAACAGCAGGTCACATTCACAGAACAACAAGACCGAATATCGTGGAGTTTGCAGGGGGGGTGGCAAATACACATCCAGATCTGTCTACAAGGTTTTAGTTCAGACAGGGAAAATAAAAAGCGGTTTCAGAAAGGTGTGGAAGGGAAGAGTGCCTCATAAGGTTAGAATTTTTTCATGATTACTGTTGCAATGCAAGCTGCCGACATGTGATGAGTTACAAAGAAAAGGCATGCAAGTGGACATGCGATGCAAATTGTGCCAGACATGCACTGAGGAGAATGTCAGTCATTTGTTCTTCCACTGTGTTTTTGCGAGAGCAGTATGGGCGGACTTGGAGAGGAAATTGGGTTTCGGCATCATGGCTCCAGATCAGGAGATAGAGGCCATTTGGGCAAAATCCTGGAACAGGGGGAGGGCACAACTAAAATGGGACCAATGGTTCACTTTATTCATGTGCACGCTGTGGGGAATATGGAAACAAAGAAATGAACAGGTTTTTACTGCTAAACACGTACCGCCGGGATACTCACTTCGCGAATTTGGGAAGAGGCGCACCTGTGGCTCAAATACTGCACTTGAGGAGTGGCACAGGGTTTTTTCGGCTAAAGTGAATGTGTGTTTCGATGTTTTTACCTAGTTTTAATACTGCACTTGAGGAGTGGCACAGGGTTTTTACCTATAGACACTGTAATAGGAGGTAGAACTCCGGATGAGGAGAATAGCATAACGAGAGATGTAAAACTAGTTTTAATATATATTACCACTTGGTAGCCGCTACCAAGATTTCAAAAAAAAAAAAAAACATAAACAATTCTCCCTCTTCAATTTCATAAAAGTTCCCAGTTCTCACCTCCTGGGCCGAAGCACAAGACGAACAAAACAACCACCTAATAAAATCACTCAAAACAGGTTACCGGGTAACCTAAACCTCTTTCTCATCTCAGTTCTCCAATAACCTCCATATAACAAATCAAGAAATGACAACAAAATCCCTGTAATTTAAGTATTTGCAAATAAAAAAGGTGCTAATCTCTGAATCAGGACATGATATCAAAGCTTGACAAACCAAGTTGGAGCTCGCCTCTTCATTATTATTAGAAAAATGTAGCTACAATTCCACTGATACAAAAAAAAAACTCCATCTCACTAAGACAAAAATCACACAAAATGCAAGAGAAGAGTCCCATCTCTATAAAAGGAGTCACATGATTTGCGTGAATACTAATGATATCTTTAGATAGCCGAGAAGTATTCCTTGCTGAGTTTTGGGTCAGGTTTCATTGACTTCTCACCTGGCTTCCACCCTGCTGGACATACCTCATCTGGGTTGTCTTGAACATATTGTAACGCCTATTAAACAAAGAAAACCATCATTATATTTTGGATCAAAGACCGATAATGAAAAATTCAGACAACTAAAATGAAGAAATAGCCCAGGTAGCACAGCTCTCACTTGAGTGTATAGCCATATTGACAGCTAACACAAGTGACTAATCTTTTGGCAACTTCAGTATTTTACATTTTTTAATAAGACGAAATTTACCTGGAGGGTCCTCATGGTTTCATCAACACTACGACCTATAGCAAGGTTGTTAATGGTGGAATGCTGAATTATGCCTTCCTTGTCTATAATATATAGTCCTCTCAATGCTATTCCCTGTCATGTATGTCACAAAACACATACATTTGTGAAATTTAGTCATCAGCCCAATAACAAATATAGAAGAAAGGCATGTTTACAACTAAAACTTTTGACAACATCTGAAGTTGTCCTTCAAAGATACCTCGACACATTATAGAGGCTTCTGAAAGCTACCCATGGCATTTTTACTACATTTGTACTAGACACTCACTTGTGCTTACTCAATATCCAATCATTAAACCAAGATTACTCAACTGAATGAATGATGAAATCATCTGATTTTTTCATTACAACTCTATAAAAAAGCTTCTGACCAATATTACATGGTACAAATCCTAGTGTCCTACATATGAATCTACTTAGATTGATTCCATTTCAGTTTGGTTTGAATGTAAAGTCTCATCAAGGTCAGATAGATTGCTGTGTTCAACACGATCAACATTTTGCATTACAGCAATATACTTTCAAATATATTTTATTTTGTGTAGCATTGCAACTGCATAAAGTGTTTATCTGCAAACAAGGTAAAATAATTGGTACACGTTGAAAAGTGATAATAGTCATACCTGATCAGGTATCAACGCACCAAAAGATTTGGAGATAGATTTAGTAACATCAGAGATCAATGGATAATTCAGGTCACCTAGTCCACCTGACTTCCTATCTGTTTGTACCCAGGCAAGGTGGGAGAACTACAGGAAAATAAAAATGAATGCGAAAACAAAGCTTTAGAAAAATTTAGAACAAAAGTCAATAAATGATTGTATGCACGCAGAGCATATGATAGTAGGATTTATTAGATTATTATGTTGTAATTTAATTTGGGAACAAGATATTCTGAAATCTGAAATTCATTAGCTTCTTATTCCAAAAGTTGGACGAGACCATCCATCAGGGTGGAGCCCGAACATAACTCAGGAGGGGTCACCAATCTAGCATGAGGTACAATCTTACAATAATTTTTAATTACAAGTATAATTTTATAAATATTTTAAGAAAAAAAACATAGAAAGGTCGAGTACATGACATTTTTTTTTTGACGGGGGGAGGCAAATGCCCCACCTTGCCATTACTTGCCTCCGCCCCAGCCATTCATGGCTCATTCATCAAATGACTTGTTGCTACTTATTTACTAATAAAAATATAAGTATTCTAATACTACAGCAAAAGATTTGTTTCCTGCGATGTTCTATTAACCATGTCCAGTATGCAGAAATTAAAACAAGGGACTTTACCACACTGTCAACAGAGACGCCCAAAATTTCAGTATTCAGCTTCTCGAATTCTGAATGGCGGTCACTGAAAGCAGTAATCTCTGCATAAGAATTCGTAATATTTTAGAACTGAAGAAAAGGAATCAAACCAATAGTCAAATTGTCAATAGTACTCCTTCAACATACCAGTAGGACAAACAAAAGTGAAGTCAAGGGGATAGAAGAAAAGTATCACGTACTTCTTCCCAATATAATCCGACAATTTTACCTAGAAATAAGCAAAACCAATTTTAGAGTTAATATGTGCAAGCAACTCTAAGAGAAAATGCAAGACTTATAGGATAACATTTTAAAATAAACATGACATATGATATTGATGTTCCATGAAGCCCATTTAAGCCAAAATCAACATATAGGTGGGTAAATGAAACCTCAACATTGTACATCAACTAGCCCTAGTTTCTGTAATCAAATTTCAATTTTTATTTTCATCGCTTATACAATGAACAACGAAAAAGGGAAAAGATAAAATCTACAAAGGATAACCTACTACACTGCGACAAGGACTGGTTTATACCAGCACCAAAGCCAGCAGTATGGAACCAAAATCCAGTATAAGAAAATTCTTAGGATAAAACTCAGAATACACCACAAAAGTATGCAGTTTTAATCATTTTCAATGTACATAATGAATTCATGGACACTGATTTCAGAAGCACTTCAGTGAACCTGTACCAGTGCTACCAGTACGGACAATGTATAGCTGGCAGCTAAAATTAACACATACCTGTCTGCGACTCTTAAGCATTTTGTATTAACATCTTTGAGTGGTCAGTTGAATTAAATTGTAACAAATTTTTAAACCGAGTTTTAATTGATTTAGAAGTGGTTGACTTAAGACCACAACTCATAAGTCATAAGTGAAGCTCTGATACATTAATAAAGGTCAAGAAAGGCCTAATCGTAGCTACTTTTGATTTCATGTACCTTGATGAACTCCTGATCAAACACTGCTTCAGCTTCAAAATCGGGTGCCTTGTTACCAACCAATGGAAGATCCTTCACAAATTAAAATCAATTAAATCAACAACCGCAACCGATCTAAAACAAATGCTACATTTTAGCAAAGCTAACCTCGGAAGAAGCCTTCACAACGACACTTCTCTTGTTAACGGGTCGGGATCTGGAGACGAGCTTAGAAGAGCGAGAAGTGAAGCTCTTAGGAAAAGATAGATTTGTGGAGAAGTGACCTGCTGATGATTGATGGAAAGATGTGACTGGAGAGGATAGCTTGCACGAGATACTGGAGGCGATGGAAGGCACGGAGCAAGCCATGGCGACTGACTGGACAAAATGGAACCAACTGTGGCCTGTGGGTGGATAAGAGATGCTAACCAATTTATAATCGAACAATCGGGAATCCGGGATAATATAGGTGGATTTTGTTCGACGAGTGGACAGTGGGGAGCGTAGATAGACCGTCCTATTATACATCAAGATTCGTGCCATCAAGGATCTTGGATCTCGACTTAACGGAGATAAAACTTTCTCTTCGAATACGAATACCTGTTTTGCCCCTACTCTCTTTGGTTTGGTTTTTAAATTTTTAAAGGGTACTATCGTCAAAATCCATCATAAATGTCTCATTTGTACTATGATAGACAGCATTAGGTTAGTTTTGTTTTACTGTTATTAGTACCACTCATGGATTTTAGACCAATTACCTGTTAGGTGATTGGGTCTGCTCATTGGTTTATGAAATGATGATAGTACAGTCTAGGAGCTAAATCATTAAAAGAAAATAAGGAAGTATGCTCTGTTTCCTGTCAATTGAGCACAAATTGAACTGAATTTTTATTCAATTTTTCTGTTAATGCATAATATATACATTCAGCAAAACAATGCATTACACATAGTATACATTCTAGGATTATGCTAGATCAACTGAAGGAAGTATTGTTCTGATATCAATATCAGAATAACACCTTCAAATGACATTTTGTGCAGTGAAACGCTCTTTTGGATATCACGCATGTGTGGCGAGTTAACACAAGTTTCACAAGCTTCTCAGACTGACCCATACATGCCACAGCAAGTTCAGATAGAAATATAGAATTCAAAAATATCAAAGTGATGTTCAGAAACATTAGTAGTTCTAAAATGATAAGATATATGACATAAAGACAACATTTACAAATTGTCCTTGCCCTTTGCAAATATATCCCTGCTTTTTTGCAAATCTGACCAGATATACTGAAATTCTAATATACAATTTACAACTAACCATCAAGCTTAGGGGTGCAAATGAATCGGATAATATCCGACCATATCCGGATCCGTATCTGAAAATTTGATATGGATATCCGACATTCAAATATCCGTGCAGATACGAATATGGATATGATTTTGAATTTTAATTATCCGTATCCGAATAGTAGATATATACTATATAGTTTAATATATATTGGAAGTGTCTACGGTGCTATGCATAGCATAGAGTCCTCCGTGCTACGGCTCAATTTTTGAGTTTTTAAAATTCTAATGGTCGATCCGAACCGTTCAACATGATCTCCATATGAATATGTACTTGCAAACCAAATTTTACATTTTTTTTTAGAATTTTTTTACTATTTATTAAGCCACTTTGAAAAAATAGTAATTTGTACACAACAGTAAAATTTTCTGGACCATTGGATTAGCAATTTTCAAAGTGGCTTAATAAATAGTAAAAAAATTCTAAAAAATGTAAAATTTGGTTTGCAAGTACATATTCATATGGAGATCATGTTGAACGGTTCAGATTGACCGTTAGGATTTTGAAAACTCAAAAATTGAGCCTTAGTACGGAGGCCCTCTATGCTACGCGTAGCATATTAGCCAGATTCAATATATATTATAAAAATATTTATGTATATATCTACGAATATCCAATATCTAATTCGTATCCGTACATATCCGTCTAATATCCAATCCATATCCATATTCAAAAAATAAAAGTGGATATAGATATGGTTTTACCACTATCCAATCCGTTTGCACCCCTTCAAGCTATATCTAACTACCCAACTACTGTATCATTCTAGTTTTAAAAAAAGAAAAGAAAAATATGTGATGCACCGAGGCAACATATATGATGCATTTGAAAGCTTGGGACAAACCCACCTTTATAAAGAAGCATGTTGGTATTGCAACATAATTCAGGAATTCAAATGTAGAAAAGGAATCTGGAAAGCTGGAAAGAAAATGAAATAACAAAAATAATTAATATTATAGAACAAATTAGATGACATTAATTAATGCTCAATGCTTTCATTTGACAAAAGGAAACAAATTGACCTCAGATCTTTTTAATTTGTAATGTTAAAAAATTAGGTCAATTAACTTAGATTGTCTATGTTGCATGGTCAATCGTCAGCTGCTATGTTCCTAGTAAATTAGTCTGTACGAGATTTTTTTTTAATATTTTTTAAAAAATATTATTTGTCCTAATGTTATTTTGTATGAGACTTTTGTATAAAAATATATCAGAAAAATAAAAAAACATGTATATCATTTATTGAAATATGTCATTTAAGAAATATTAATTACGTTTAGATGTTATTTAATATGTCATATAGAAATGTTATTCGTCATTTGTCTATTTTTTATGAAAATATATCATTTTGTATGAGATTTTTTTTATTCTCTTATAATATATTTCCGTTGTAGACACAATATTCTTTTTTTAAATTGGGCAGTTAATATTGATAAGCAAATGAACATCGAAAATTACTCGTTCAATATTAAGTCGTGACGTAAAAATGACAACACTGATGTGTGTGTGATGTCACTATTAATGGCATTTGACTCCCACGTTCAACATTTGGTTCGATGGGTATCTAGGTCATCCAATTCTGCATCAAGTTTTGTGCCATCAAGAACTGGTTCTTGACTTAACGGAGCGCTTATGTTAAAAGAAGTCGTCAACACTTAGCGAAAGGAGCTCCGTCTCTCTTTCATGCATGCTCTTCTCTCTCTCCCCTTCGACGAATGAGAAGGATCCTGAAGAAGAAGACGATAGCGGTGAGTTTGTGAATTTATAGAGGACACGTTGAAGACTTTCTGGTCTAGGGTTTATCTACTAAAGCAGTACAGGTCTGTTCCAGCCCGTATCACTAAGCTTTTGTAATACTTTTGTACTAGTCATATTTCCAGGGGCGAATCTTAGTATATCCTAGAGGTGTACTACAAAAAGTAGGCACTTATTGCGAGGGAACTCCGTCGTGAAAAGTATCGTTGCGAAAAGAAAAAGCACAGTTATGACGGTACTCCCTCGCAAAAAGTGTCTCGCGATAAGTGCCTACTTTTTGCAACGATACTTTATGCGACGGAGTTCCCTCGCGATAAGTGCCTACTTTGTTGTTGTGGCGTGCTAAGCCACCTGCAATTTCTGGCCCCTTATTATGGGTGTGCCATGGGAGAATTTTTCCGTGATAATGGCATGCACGCATTAATTATCTATGATGATCTCAGTAAACAGGCAGTGGCATATCGACAAATGTCATTATTGCTACGCCGCCCACCAGGCCGTGAGGCTTTCCCTGGGGATGTTTTCTATTTGCATTCCCGTCTCTTAGAAAGAGCCGCTAAGCGTTCAGATCAAACAAGTGCAGGTAGCTTAACTGCCTTACCCATCATTGAAACACAAGCAGGGGACGTCTCAGCCTATATTCCTACATTTCAAAATTTTAATTATGTATATTGAAATTTAATTTAATTTAATTTTTTTAAACGTTTTATATAGTCTAGTCCCCTCAATAGATATATATGGATATATCAAATGTTTGCTTGTTGTCAAGTGGTTAAAACTCTATTTTATGATTGAGAGAACATGAGTTCAAATTTCACTCACCACATTGTGCATTAATTTTTGTCAATCGCAGAAAATCATGTGACGAAGATTGAGCAATTTTTTGGAAGGAGCTAATTTGGATAAATCACTAGTTGACCTTTGATTTAGTTTCCTAATTTGTTATAGAAGATGTGTCTTCAAAATCAGCAATTAATGTGTGTTTCTTAGATCTCTCATAATTGATTCCTAGCAGTAATTACCATGTTTTTTTAATTTTTTATTTCATTTCTGACTATGAAATGGTTCTTCAGCCTTCCGTGACCCATATGTTATTGAGGTTAGAGCGTTAAAATGTAGAAGTATTGTTTTCTTTTTTTATCACTTTTGTTAACCTCAACCATACATATGCACAAGCTCTCTCGAGAATTCAATAGGGTGTGGTTTCAATTAATTGAGGGGCTAAATTTGTAAAAGTTTCAGTAGGGGGGCAGTGAACCATACATATTATCTCAGAAACAAATTAAATCAGGATAAACATGATATTCACAAATTGGGAAAGGAAGTACTCAAAAGGTTAAAAATGTTTTAAGTCATTGATTACTTTGATAGATTGTTTTTTTCAGTTTATCCCTGAAGTTTAAAGATATTACAAATAACAACATAATTTTGAGTATTCAAAATTTAGATTTTAAAATAATTTTGATGCAGAATCAGACGGCCTAGCTACCCATCGAAAACCAAATATTGAACGTGGGTCAAATTCCATTAATTTGATGTTCATTTGCTTATCGAAGAAATAAAGTGTTGCAACATTGTAATTAAGCTCCTTAGCAAGTTGGTTCTGCTCCTTTCTGTTAGTAAGGAAAATATTAGGTTTTCAATTTTTAAGAAAAGTGATTAGGAGACGCCTGGACTGTTAAGTGCGTTTATATATATTCTTCGGATGTACGTACAAGTAGCTAGTCAATTTATTTTTATAAATTTGATCCTACGAAAAAATACTTAATTAATTACCTTTAACAATAAGTTAGTTGTTCTACACATATGTTTACGAAAAAAGTATGTGAGTTATTTTTTATTTTAATTTTTAACAAATTAATATTTAACAAATAATTCTTTATGTATATATAAATACTGCGCTATGCACACACACTAGTTATAAAACCTCCGTACCATTATTAAACATTCTTTGAAAAATGTAATATATAAGTGTTAAAAAACTGCTTACAGTTAAAAAAAATAACACTTAAATTTTATACATATAATATTTTGTTAAAGTAACTAGACTCCATCGTTGTCACTTTACTGGCCGATCTCGCAATTTTCTGTTTTTATAATTTGAATCGGCACTCAATTATATTGACAATATCACATTATCATCTATATATCGGTCACGTATTTTTCTGTTTGGGTTAATTTGTTGATCTAAAAGATGAAACACCTCTTCATTGATAATCTGCCATCAATATATATTCAATAAAAAATAAAAATATTTATTTACACAATCGAAAAACATTTGGTTTTGACTTTTGTTTGGAAGATGTGATGTAAATTACTATCAACAGAGACATAATTTTAGTTAAAATATGAATATTAAAAGAAGTTAGAATATGAGAATGAGCAAATAATAATTGCCAGCTATAATATATACATTGGTACAAATATTCGTAGAATTAAATTAACATAACTCTTAACTCAGTTAATATAACTCTGATAAAAAAAATTATATTTCAACTTAAGCAATTAGTTGCACGTATAACTTCACACAAAAGCAAATTACTACCTTAATTCATGGATTGATATCCATACATATTTTATTATAGTATTTGAATGTCTCTAATATCTTATATGAGCAAATTTTGATTTGTGCATTAATTCTAACGATATAACTTCCCACAATGAATATTTTATATATAACAATATGAATTTATTCATGCCGAATTTATGTTTGTTCACTTGAATTAAAAATGTAATAAATGCGAAGTATGTGTTGTACTAAGAAAAATGCGAAGTATGTGAAACTAGCTCATCATACAGTCGGCACTGTTCAGTTGGCTCTTATCATTTCGGTGCAGTAACATTTTTTTTTTGCTTTCAAGTGTACTGTTGTTTATCCAAATTAATTTTTTTCAAGAGTCCCGTTGACTTTGATATTTTTTTTTTATATACATGCTGCTTATAATAACTAAACATATGTCATATATTTAGTATAAAACCTAAGATTCTGAAATAATATATTCGTTCTCAATTCCACACCTGTTGAATATTATTTCAGCTTTTTAAATTTTATTCGTTGTCACTTGCCACGCCTTATTAAGGTTACAAGTTATAACGGAGAATCCAACACATCTCCCTTCTTTTTAGCTTGTTGAGACTTTTGTGATGTAAAATTTTGACGATTTATATTTCGTGTCAGCTTGCATGTAAAGGACGTGGCGCACAGTGCAGAGATATTTTCTCTGTACACCATCATAAGTGATGCTACAGCCAGCATCCAGAAGGCCCCGACTCAAATTATAGAAGCTAATAAGGCTGAAAATCCTCCATCTAAGCGGAAGCCCACAGGAGGAAAGGCCAAACTGGGCTATCAATATATTCAGAGGGATCAAAGTATACAGGCTCACTAACTGTCCAATTTAGCTAGACTATAAAAAATTGCTTATGTAATTTACATACTCTCTGAGTGTTGCTTAATCATGCAATATCAAGTAACTGAATGTTCATGATTTAGATTACGGCGTTTTACCAAAAAAAAAAAAAATACAATAGTCCATTATGCGTTCACATCTGCTTTAGTCAATTAAAAACAAATATCTTGTCACGGACTCACGGTCGACTTATTTTTTTTCTATACTTTGACAAACAACACTGTGGTCTGTGGGTCCCATTTCTTATAAAGTCTTATGACTCTTATCCATTTCAGACTTCTTTTGCAACTGACGCCGCTAGGTAGTGTATTACAAAAGCAAAACGTGTTGGACACGCGCAGATACGCATAGCGAAGAACACGGCATATTTAACAAGACACGGCGTATCTTGTTCTTAATCGTATTGTGTCTGAATTTTTTTTGAAATCGGCACTATTAAGTACGACATGTCTAGGTACGAACATGACACAGGTACATTACAGTATGATATAGCATGACACGACACGTCTAATTTTTCAATTTTTTAGATTTTTTTTTTTCAAAATTTTGTTTCAAAACACAAAAATGCTACAAAATATTTAAAAGAAAAACTGAAATTAATCTAAATTATTTCTGACTTTTTGAATATTTTATCATTTTTTTTAATATTTACACATTTTTAAAGTAACACAAATTATCAAAATCTACAAATAAAAAAATGACACGGCACGTCGAAACACATCGTACAAAACCGTGTTGTGCTGTTAAACGTATTGTGTTCATCTCTGACACTGTGTAGCACGGCACGACAACATGGTACGTCTAAATTTTTTAATGTATTAGCACGACATAATTTTATTCTGAATACGTCTAAATACAGTACGTCGGAACACAACACGGTACTGCTGCAATACACTACCACTAGGTCTTGGGAAGCATAGAATCTCTGGTGGGTGATTCCTAAGACCTAGCGGCGTCAGTTGTTTCCTGACACAATTATAGAACCAGATGGTAATAATTCAAAATAAAGGACCACTTCTATTTACTGAAGTTCAGTCTTTGGTTGAAGAATTTACATTTTTGATCTTCAATTCAGAAAAGATAATTTATCTTGTGTACTTAATACAAATAATTTTCTAATTCAAACTAAAGTAAGAAGATTAATTTTCACATATCAGGCAACGTAATATGTATTTCTTCTTGATTTTCTGTTCTTGCACCAAGTTGGGATTGATGTCAACCATTTTCTATATATACCTTGAATTAATCTTTCTTTTACTCTTCCCTTGTCTCTTCTTGCCAATGCCATCCTGAATTAATCTTTGTAACGCTTCTCAACAGGGGTATGATTTAATTTTTATAAGGTCCAATTTAGAAAAAATATAAATAGAAATTAAATTAATAATCAACAATTTATAGGAATAAGAAAATATAGTAAATAATAAAACGAGAAGAAATGACGTTTAGTTATAGCAAAATATATTTATTAGATGTCAAGAACTTGTTTTAGCAAACTAAATTCAGCAAGGCCCAAAACTATTTTCAGCCCATAGCTCATAATATAAGCAACCCAATCTCTTCTCTCTTCTCATTCCTCTCCATTTCCAATAATTCTGTAAGTTTTTCCTTTTTCTCTCTTTTTCTCTCTTTTTTTCTCTTTTGGCCGAAACTCCTCCTTCTTTGGCTGCCGCCGGCCACAGGGCCAAGCCGAACCCACCTAGCCGCTGCCCTCTTTGCCGCTGCCCCCCTTCTACCCGTCCCCTCTCTACTCTCTCCCTCTAAACCGCCAATCCCCCTCTACTCCCTCTCTCTAGACCGAACCTCTCTCTCTCTCTAACCTTTCCCTTCCCTTGTGCCGCCGGCCCCCACTAGAGTCTAGACCCGAAACCACTACCCTAGGCCGAAACCCTGCCTCTCCCTTTCCCTTGGCCGGCCACCACACCATAGACCCGAAAACCATAAGGTGGAGCCCAAAACCGAAAACCCTAGACCCAATAACCCAATTTGCATATTGAACCCTATGTTATTGAAAAATCTATTTTAGTTATGCATGAATTAAGGTTATTACTCAATGTTGATTTCCAAATTGAATTGGTGGGAAGAATCGAGGGTGGGAGTTTAGTTAATTTAATTGAATTGCGGGGAAATGAATCGAGACTTGTAGGTTAAAGTGAATTAAATGCTAGTATCTGACCTTGAATGACAATTGCTATGAAATAAATGTAAATTGTGAATGGGGCTATAGGAGTAAGAAATTCTTTACAAATGGCATGCGAAATTAGGGTTATTAAATTAAATAGAAATACTGTAGAATAGGTAGAAATAAGAACCTAATTAAGTGTATTTAAAACCTAGGAGTAAATCACGCGACGCTAGAAGACGCTGAGAATACGCAGGGTCCCAACTCACGCACAACAGCAGTTACTGAGAATACAGGTGCGGGTTCCTGGTCTTTTTACAAATAATAAGAAATGCGTGGATTAAGGTAGGTAATCCTTTTTCCCAATCTGGTAGATGAACTGCATGTTGAGAATGTCGAATTCTCTTTCGTTTTGTGTAGAATTGCATGTTAGGAACTTGTTGGATGCATTGATTTGAACTGACAGGATAGTGTGAATGTGAACAAGGAAAGTTTTAATGAACTGTTTTTAAATTGGGGCCGTCCCTGTGTGGCGGTTCTGCATGTGTTTTCGAAAATCGGATCGTCCGTGTGTGGCGATCTGCCGGTTGGGTCCCCGCAACGACCCTTCCAGATTCGTCCTCGTGTGGCGACTCTTTGGGCTATCCTGCATGGGCATGGGTTCTCAGAGAGAAAGGCCGGATTATCCGTGTGTGGTGATCCGGAGTAAGAACAGAACAGAACAGAACAGAACAGAACAGAACAGAACAGCTCGTCCTCGTGTGGCGACTCCAACTAAGTTTTCATGTACGGGCATGGATTCCCAAAGGAGAAAGGCCGGATTGTCCATGTGTGGCGAACCCGGAGTGTGAGAATTTTAAAGAGAAACAGGAGCAGAACCGAGAATGTTTTGAAAAGATTGCATGTCTGAATTGATAGGAAAATTGGGGGTTATCTCAAAACCTTTACTTTTATGTTATTTGGGTATTTAATGCATTCATTTGTAAAAACACCGGGCTGGAACTAAATCCCGCACTGAGAGATAGTTCGATCTCTCACCCGTTTTGTTTCCACTTTTATGTGGGTTCCAGGAAATGAAGAAGGAGACATGGAGGAAAGCCGTGAGTGAGAAAATTTAGCGGAACTATTAAGAGTAGCCACTATTTGTTTTTAAATTATATTTGTATGAATCATATATGATGCAGACACGGCGGTAACTGTTTGACTAGCCATGTCTGACATATTTTCCCTTTGTTTGTTTATGAACCTTGTTTATTTTAATATAGTGGCTTATTTGGTTGTGTTATTGATAATGTATGTGATGTGCTTAACGCCTGGCGCATAAATGCGTGGCGGGTTGTCCTGGGGTGTGACAACTAAGTTGGTATCAGAGCCAGCACATACAATATCAATAAACTTCCGCTGAGAGAGCGCTAGCAATAGGATGCGGCGATAGGTCATAGTAACGAATGTATATGATATCTGGTACCAGTTGGTGCGGCCCGTACCAGGCCGTGCGGCTAGGCCGTACCTACCTAGGTCAGACCAGGCCGTACCAGGCTGTGCGGCTAGGTCGTACCTACCTAGGTCAGACCAGGCCGTACCAGGCTGTGCGGCTATGCCGTACCAAGTAGGTCAAGACAGGCCGTACCTACTCAGTCGGACCCTTTACCAGGCCAACGAGCGTCGGAGAGAAATGCGTCGTCAGTCCTATCGCTCCTCCATACCCTCTGACGCCTCCATCCTTTCCGCCACTGGCCGATGGCCAACGCCCTCCCTGCTGATGCCCCCACGTTATATGATATTTAGTGACGGATTATGCCTTTTAGTAACTGTACAAATTATTTTGAAGTATAACAAGGGTATTTGCTTTTCTTTTTTTTATTGGACTAATTTAATTTTGTAAGAAAATAAACAAAATAGATTTTCGGTAGATGGCAAATCAACGTAACGGACAGCCCACTTGGCTAAGGACATTCGCAACCACCGCAAAGGTCAAAGAAATGGTCGGATGGGTCGACTTGTCCGGAATCACTGTCAATACTGCAATCTCCGTCAATTGTCCTTACTCCGTCATCTCGCCACACGTAGTGGAGGCTAGCGGATTCAGGGTGAAGCATACCGGAAGACGCCGTTTCTTCGCAGGACTCGAACATAGTGTGGAAGAGCAATACTGTCCGGATCTTCATGTGAACACGCAGAATGGAAAATGGCGAGTGGACCCAATCGTGGCTGACACCGGAGCATACGAAATGGTTTTAGGAATGGACTGGCTCAAGGAGCACCACGTGCTAATAGACTGCGCGCACCGTAGCTTAGTGTTCTGGCCGCCTCACGAACAACCAGTCAGAGCGGAAATGCGGAGAACGTCGGGAAACAAGAACAAGCTCATCGGGGAAAAGCCCCAGAAGGAAGAAGAAGACCCAACTATAAGAGCGGAAATGGAAGCAGAACCATTCACAATGTCAGAAGTTCGGAACGACTGGACATATCACGTTAGGAAAGACATACTCAAAGGATATTTTGAGACCGATTAGGACACTTTAGAAAAAAAAAAAAAAAAAAAAAAAAAAAAAAAAAAAAAATGATATAGTTATAAATCTCACATGTATCTGTAATTTCGTTGAATGTTTAAATAAGTAGTTATAATCTAAAGAAATGTAAATTTTGATTCGTAATTTGAAATCCCTTCTTTAAATTGCGTCTATTTGCCTTGAGTTGAATATCTATAAGTCATGCGATGAACTCGGTAACTAATAACAATACAAGTATATATGTATATATATAAAACTTGGAAGAATGAAAAAACTCACATCAAGTACCCTTTGCGCAGCGAAGTCAGAGATGGCGAAAGGAACCAGAACTAACTCAAACACGAGCGACGCAGATGGCGACACTAGGATTCCACTGGAGAACCCTCAGTTGAATGCCCTACTGCAGGGACTAGAGCGGGTGACCAGGGTAGCCATGGAATACGAACAGCGACAGCCTAGAGAGGCCGACACGTTCTTTGAATACTACCGATCGTTCACCTCATTGCGCCCCCCGACCTTCGATGGGACAGGTGACTTTGCCGCAGCAGAGAACTGGGTCGCAAACATCAAGGATAAACTTCAAATCTTGAGAGCCCCTGAGGAACACCGAGTGGAGCTAGCTACTCAATTACTGGAGGGTCATGCTCGATTTTGGTGGCAAGAGGTGAAACGCGGGTGGGGTGAAACCGCTGAGGAAAAAGGGTGGACGGAGTTCGAAAGGCAATTCGAACGCCGCTATATGGACACCATGTCAAGAGAGGCACTCCGACAACGGTTTACAAGCTTGAAACAGGGGAGCAATTTAGTGGTGGAGTATAACTCCAAGTTTGAGAACTTAATGAGGTATGCACCCGATATCGTGAGAGATGAATTCCGCCTCAGACAACAATACCTCGGGGGACTGAACCCCCGTCTTGCTCAGATCATTGATACTCCGGGGACCAACCGACTGTCGGATCTAATGTTAAGGGCAACTACTGCGGAGTCATATGACGGCCGCATCGGTCAAGCTGGGGGATTGAGGAATGTACGACCCAAGGTGGAGGAACCTGTGAGATCGGCCCCAAATAGAGGAAATTTCGGGAATGCCCGGCCCAACTATCAAACTAACCCAGCACCTCTGTGCAATTATTGTGGCCGTAACCACGCAACGGAACAATGCAGCTTCTGTTTGGGGGTGTGTCATCGGTGCAACAAACATGGACACTTCATCAAGGACTGCCCCCTGCAGCGAAATGATTCCCGACAACAGGTGGGAAACGCAGCCCCACCTACACGGGCACCGCTTGGCAGAGGGACCGGTAACTACAACCCTCCCAATGACAACCGCAGCGGAAACCAAGGAAACCAAAGGGTGGGAGTGCATGCGCATGAATGTTGCAGTTGTGAGATGGGTGTGAACCCGACTAAGGAATATTACGAAGAAGAGGATGTGGCTACTGACCTTCTAACTGGTACGTTTGAACTTTCTGGAATTCCTGCTTTTGTACTCATAGACACTGGTTGTAGTCATTCAGTCATAGGAAGGGAGTGGGTAGACAAACACAGGGTACCGACCCGGGACTCGGGTAAACTATTGACTATAAGTACCCCCGCAGTGCAATATACTACCCCGGAAATTCGAAGCGTAGGGTTAAAACTCCAATTAGCGGGGAGGGAATTCCCGATAAATCCCATAGTCTCTAAGACGGGTCTCTATGACCTAATGTTGGGTCTTGAGTGGCTCACTCGAAACGGCGTGACGATTGACTGCCTGAAGGGAAGGATGGTCATCAACAGGCCCGGTCTCCATGACCTCACTATCCGGCTCAGGAAACGAGGAGGCGGAACCCCTACAATATCTGCCAACCAAGCAAGGAGACTCATCGACAGTGGCTGTTCCGCCTTCCTAGTCACCGTGATGAAACTCGAGACGGGAAAACCAGAGATAACGTCGGTACCTATCGTCTCAGAGTATACCGATGTATTCCCGGAGGAACTGCCAGGAATACCCCCTGATCGGGAAATCGAATTCCACATAGACATACTACCTGGTACCCGTCCAATCTCTAAGGCCCCGTATCGAATGGCACCGGCGGAACTTAAGGAACTGAAGGTCCAGTTAGAGGAACTTCTAGAACTGGGATTCGTAAGACCAAGCACATCGCCGTGGGGCGCACCAGTGCTGTTCGTCAGGAAGAAAGATGGTAGTATGAGACTCTGCATCGACTACCGAGAGTTAAATAAAGTCACAATCAAAAACAAATATCCTCGTCCGCGGATTGAAGACCTATTCGACCATTTCCAAGGGGCGGCGGTCTATTCCAAGATTGACTTGAGATCGGGGTATCATCAGTTGAAGATCCAACCGCAAGACGTAGAAAAGTCAGCGTTTCGTACCCGTTACGGGCACTATGAATTTACTGTCATGCCATTTGGGTTAACCAATGCTCCGGCAGCATTCATGGATTTGATGAACCGGGTATTCCATGACCTACTTGATTGCTGTGTCATCGTTTTTATTGATGACATATTGATTTATTCAAAGACGGAAGAGAATCATGCCGAGGACCTGCGTACAGTATTGCAAAGATTACGTGAACACCAGTTGTACGCCAAATTCTCCAAGTGTGAATTTTGGATGAAAGAGGTTAAATTTCTGGGACACGTAGTGACGGGAGAAGGTATCCGGGTGGACCCAGATAAAATCAAAGCAGTGGTAGAATGGACTCAACCCAAGAACGTAGCGGATATACGCAGCTTCCTAGGGTTAGCGGGATACTATAGGCGCTTCGTTCCCGGATACTCAAAGACAGCCCGACCCATGACCCAACTCCTGCACAAGGGAACTACTTTTAAATGGACGGAAAGTCAAGAAGAGAGTTTCCAAACCCTGAAGAAACTACTAACCAGTGCCCCAGTATTAACATTACCCAAACCGGACCAAGAATTCACAGTGTATACGGACGCGTCAAGAAACGGCCTGGGATGTGTGCTCATGCAAGACGGACAAGTAATTGCCTACGGGTCACGGCAATTGAAGAACCATGAACAAAACTACCCCACACATGACCTGGAACTAGCAGCAGTAATCTTCGCGCTCAAGGCATGGAGACACTACCTCTATGGGGCGAAATGCCGAGTATTCACGGATCACCAAAGTCTAAAATATGTGTTTACCCAGAAGGAATTGAACATGAGAC
The DNA here is from genome assembly GCA_028015225.1 of Carex myosuroides. Classification (NCBI taxonomy): domain Eukaryota; kingdom Viridiplantae; phylum Streptophyta; class Magnoliopsida; order Poales; family Cyperaceae; genus Carex; species Carex myosuroides. Next base: position 7,305,776 of record CM051479.1, read on the forward strand.
AAAGAAGGTGGCTGGAACTAATGAAGGATTATGATTTAGACATACAGTACTTGGCTGGGAAGGCAAATGTGGTAGCAGACGCGCTCAGTAGGAAAGGGGCGTCAAACTTGGCAGAGGCAATAACCCAAGAGACAGAACTGATCAAAGAAATGCGACACATGAATTTGGGAGTGTGTGTATCGGCCAGCTGGATTCAGGAAGAAACTGACATCAAGGGAACCGCGAAGGATGCGGTACTCACCCTAGCGGCTATATCGGTACAACCAGAACTGAAGTCTCGAATCCGGGACGCAGACCAAGGCGACGAGCGACATCAAAGGTACCGGGAATTGGCCCGTACCAATCCAATGTCGACCTTCAAGGAAAACGAGGATGGGCTCCTCTATTTCAACCAGCGGGTTTGTGTCCCAGAACAGGGGGGATTGAGAAACGAAATTCTACGAGAAGCCCACGAATCGGGATATACCATTCACCCAGGAGAAGTAAAGATGTATAAGGACCTCCGTACCCAATTTTGGTGGCCCAACATGAAGAAAGATGTGTCAGAATTTGTCGCTAGATGCATCACCTGTCAACAAGTGAAAGCAGAACGGAGGAAGATGGCAGGGTTGCTATACCCAAACTCCAGGGCACAAATGAAGTTCCAAATCATCACCATGGACTTCATCACGGGGCTACCGCGAACCCAAAAGAGATATGACTCAATCTGGGTCATTGTAGACACACTGACCAAGGTAGCTCACTTCATACCCCTACGAACCCCTACATCGGGTGGAGAACTGGCAGAGCTCTTTCTTCAATGTCAGTTCAAATACCATGGAGTTCCCGAAACCATCATATCAGATCGGGATACGCGATTCACCTCGCATTTCTGGAAGAGCTTCCAGGAGGCAATGGGAACCCGGCTCAATTTCAGTACCGCTCATCACCCTCAGACCGACGGCCAGTCAGAACGTACAATTCAAACTTTAGAGGATATGCTAAGAGCGTGTGCTATTAACTTCCAAGGCTCGTGGGCAGACCACTTGACCATGGCCGAGTTCGCATACAATAATAGTTACCATGCCAGTATCGGCATGGCACCATCGGAAGCCTGGTGTGGACATCGTTGGAAAACCCCCTTGTGGTGGGGAAACCACGGGGAACAACCACCAACAGGGCCAGAAATGGTAAAGGATTGCGCAGACAGAACTCAACTGATTCTAGACAGACTAAGCACTGCTCGAGACAGGCAGAAGAAGTACGCGGATTTGAGGAGACGACCATTGGAATTCGAAACCGGGGACCATGTTTGGTTGAAGGTCTCTCCAAGGAGGGGAGTAAAACGGTTCGGTGTAGCAGGGAAATTAAGTCCTAGATTTGTGGGACCGTTTGAAATTCTTAGAAGAATCGGACCACTTGCATACGAACTGGCGCTACCTCCAACCCTAGATAAAGTACACCCAGTCTTCCACGTATCTCAACTACGGAAATATGTCCGAGACCCTTCCCACATCCTCGACTTTTCCAATCTGGGGTTAGATGAAACCTTGGTGTATGAAGAACGACCCATGAAAATACTAGACACCAAAGAAATAAGTCTCCGGCGAAAGACCATTAAACAGGTCCTAGTACAATGGGGACGACACACCAGCCGAGAAGCGACTTGGGAAAGGGAGGAGACGATGCGTGCCACATACCCAGAATTGTTCGAAGACATAGACGCCGAGGCTGTTCAGGGGACTGAACAGGATTTCCAAGGGGGGGAGGATGTAACGCTTCTCAACAGGGGTATGATTTAATTTTTATAAGGTCCAATTTAGAAAAAATATAAATAGAAATTAAATTAATAATCAACAATTTATAGGAATAAGAAAATATAGTAAATAATAAAACGAGAAGAAATGACGTTTAGTTATAGCAAAATATATTTATTAGATGTCAAGAACTTGTTTTAGCAAACTAAATTCAGCAAGGCCCAAAACTATTTTCAGCCCATAGCTCATAATATAAGCAACCCAATCTCTTCTCTCTTCTCATTCCTCTCCATTTCCAATAATTCTGTAAGTTTTTCCTTTTTCTCTCTTTTTCTCTCTTTTTTTCTCTTTTGGCCGAAACTCCTCCTTCTTTGGCTGCCGCCGGCCACAGGGCCAAGCCGAACCCACCTAGCCGCTGCCCTCTTTGCCGCTGCCCCCCTTCTACCCGTCCCCTCTCTACTCTCTCCCTCTAAACCGCCAATCCCCCTCTACTCCCTCTCTCTAGACCGAACCTCTCTCTCTCTCTAACCTTTCCCTTCCCTTGTGCCGCCGGCCCCCACTAGAGTCTAGACCCGAAACCACTACCCTAGGCCGAAACCCTGCCTCTCCCTTTCCCTTGGCCGGCCACCACACCATAGACCCGAAAACCATAAGGTGGAGCCCAAAACCGAAAACCCTAGACCCAATAACCCAATTTGCATATTGAACCCTATGTTATTGAAAAATCTATTTTAGTTATGCATGAATTAAGGTTATTACTCAATGTTGATTTCCAAATTGAATTGGTGGGAAGAATCGAGGGTGGGAGTTTAGTTAATTTAATTGAATTGCGGGGAAATGAATCGAGACTTGTAGGTTAAAGTGAATTAAATGCTAGTATCTGACCTTGAATGACAATTGCTATGAAATAAATGTAAATTGTGAATGGGGCTATAGGAGTAAGAAATTCTTTACAAATGGCATGCGAAATTAGGGTTATTAAATTAAATAGAAATACTGTAGAATAGGTAGAAATAAGAACCTAATTAAGTGTATTTAAAACCTAGGAGTAAATCACGCGACGCTAGAAGACGCTGAGAATACGCAGGGTCCCAACTCACGCACAACAGCAGTTACTGAGAATACAGGTGCGGGTTCCTGGTCTTTTTACAAATAATAAGAAATGCGTGGATTAAGGTAGGTAATCCTTTTTCCCAATCTGGTAGATGAACTGCATGTTGAGAATGTCGAATTCTCTTTCGTTTTGTGTAGAATTGCATGTTAGGAACTTGTTGGATGCATTGATTTGAACTGACAGGATAGTGTGAATGTGAACAAGGAAAGTTTTAATGAACTGTTTTTAAATTGGGGCCGTCCCTGTGTGGCGGTTCTGCATGTGTTTTCGAAAATCGGATCGTCCGTGTGTGGCGATCTGCCGGTTGGGTCCCCGCAACGACCCTTCCAGATTCGTCCTCGTGTGGCGACTCTTTGGGCTATCCTGCATGGGCATGGGTTCTCAGAGAGAAAGGCCGGATTATCCGTGTGTGGTGATCCGGAGTAAGAACAGAACAGAACAGAACAGAACAGAACAGAACAGCTCGTCCTCGTGTGGCGACTCCAACTAAGTTTTCATGTACGGGCATGGATTCCCAAAGGAGAAAGGCCGGATTGTCCATGTGTGGCGAACCCGGAGTGTGAGAATTTTAAAGAGAAACAGGAACAGAACCGAGAATGTTTTGAAAAGATTGCATGTCTGAATTGATAGGAAAATTGGGGGTTATCTCAAAACCTTTACTTTTATGTTATTTGGGTATTTAATGCATTCATTTGTAAAAACACCGGGCTGGAACTAAATCCCGCACTGAGAGATAGTTCGATCTCTCACCCGTTTTGTTTCCACTTTTATGTGGGTTCCAGGAAATGAAGAAGGAGACATGGAGGAAAGCCGTGAGTGAGAAAATTTAGCGGAACTATTAAGAGTAGCCACTATTTGTTTTTAAATTATATTTGTATGAATCATATATGATGCAGACACGGCGGTAACTGTTTGACTAGCCATGTCTGACATATTTTCCCTTTGTTTGTTTATGAACCTTGTTTATTTTAATATAGTGGCTTATTTGGTTGTGTTATTGATAATGTATGTGATGTGCTTAACGCCTGGCGCATAAATGCGTGGCGGGTTGTCCTGGGGTGTGACAATCTTTCTCTTACAAATAATATGTGATTGAATCTATGACAAATTGACGAAATTTGACAATATTTTAGTGGGGGCAAAATCAACAAAATTAGAGAATAATAACAGAATAGATAGAGAGAAACAACATTTTTTTTTTTAAGGTCGGCGGCGAAGTGCCGCTGACAGTATATTGATTAAGAAAAAATGTTTTAATTACAAACGTCGTAGCGTAATCTAACACACACATGCACGGTCCCAATGTTAAAAGGGATTTAGCAAAAGGAAGTAAACATAAAAGAAAAAGACAAAATTTATCACGAGGACTAGCATTCTAGCTACATCCAATTGCCACCAGCAAGGCACAGAAGAGGCCGGCCCGATCCAATTGCCACCAGCAAGACATCCATGGCCGTTTCATTGATTAATTGACGTATGGGGCGCCTCTTACTAGAGAAGTGTCTCATATTTCTCTCTCTCCATAATGTCCATATACCTGCCGCCCAAAGAGAATCCCATTGCGTTTTTGCTCTCGGGGTGAGGTTCCTTTTCCCCATCACCCATAAGGCAATCAGGGTGGAACCCCGGAATGGCTCATAGTTGTGGTTGAAGTGCGCTAGTAAGCCTATCCAGAATGTCACGGCAAATGGGCACTCCCAAAAAAGGTGGTTTCTTGTTTCGATACCAGTATCGTTGCACAAGTGGCAGCCCTACTGAACCGGGCATCCCCTCCTGTGAAGGATCTGCTGCGTAAGGATCCTGTTGCCGATCATTAGCCAAAGGAAAACCCTTACCTTTAGCGGGGCCTTGATTTTCCACAAGGGTCCCGCGTAGCGTGTCTTCACCCCTGTTTGGTGAAGGGTTCGGTATGCTGATGCTACCGAGAAAATGCCCGAAGGTGTCTATCTCCACCTGATTTCGTCCTCGCGAGAAAGTGAGCAATTGTAGAAGGGGGATAGTTGCATAAGGTTCCCGACGAAGAATGATGCATCCTGGATAGTGGATAGCTGGTCCGTTGCAGTAATACCATGGAGTCTTCTAAGGGTGGAAGCCCACAAGCCCTCCTAATTGCTGGTAATCTTCCAAAGCCATTTAGTCAGTAAAGTATTGTTTTGGCCTGAGAGGTTGATGATCCCCAAACTCCTATTTTCCTTCAATGTACAAACCCTCTCCCAGTTAATAAGGCAATTAATGCCCTTGCATGAGATGTTGCCCTTCCACAAGTAGTTCCTCCTCAATTTATCTATGTGACGAATAACCCCCTTCGGGACCTTGAGGGCCTGCATGAAATGTAAAGGCATGGCCGACAGGATCGACTTAATTAGCACGACCCTACCTCCATATGAGAGGAATCTGGAAGTCCAGCCTTCCATTCTGTTTTGAATTGCGCGAAGCATATGCTGAAAGCTAATATTGGGCGGCTTTTTGACCGTTAGCGGCAGTCCCAGATATTTGATCGGTAGGCGGGAAGGTGGCGAAGCTAGAATTAGCTGGACCGACGGTATGAGGGGTGTAGGTATTGCAATTGGGACGAATGTGCTTTTCCTGGGGTTGAGCCTGAGACCGGATAGTTCCGAGAAAGCCGAGAGCACTCGTGTGATAACCTTGAGGGTTTGCGGGTGAGCCTCCGCAATGATCAGAGTGTCGTCCGTGAACTGAATGGTTTCCGGTGATAGAAGGACCGGTTCGGGCATGAGTGATTCGGTCCCCGGAGAAACCTGTTCAATGAGTCTGCAATGATGATGAATAGAAGGGGCGAAAGTGGATCCCCCTGTCGCAGGCTGCGCTTGTGTGGAAAATAGTCAGACAGGGAGCCATTAACTCGGATGGCCGAAGTCGAAGTCTGCAAGATGTGTAAAACCATGGCACTCCATCTTGGTGGAAATCCTCTCTCAATGAGCAGGTTGATGAGATAGCACCAGTCTACCGTATCAAACTCTTTCTCAAAGTCCACCTTGTATAAGATCGCCGGTACCTTCCTTTGAGAGTAGTAATTCAGGAGCTCTCATGCTGATAGGAAGGATTCCATCAGTGAGCGGCCCTGGACAAAAGCTATCTGATTGTTTGATATCAGATTGTGCATGTGAGGTTGCAATCACGAAGCCAGAATTTTGGTGACAATTTTCGCAATGGTATTGATGACACTTATTGGCCTATAATCGGAGACCCTTTCTGGGTTTTGTGTCTTCGGTATCAGAGTAGAGAGAAACAACATTGCATTGAGAAACTTGATCTGACATTTAAATAGCTTACCATTTGATACATTACATCAAACACATCCAAAAGATCTCTTTTAAGTTAACCAGTCTAAATTAAACATTTAAAAAAAAAAAGAAAAAAGCAAAAGACAACTGAATTATCAAGTCTCTAAATAGTACCATGCATCAGGCCAAACCTGTTTAGTTCTAAGAAAGATGTTCAACGGACTAATTTCGAAATTACTAACTTATGATTACAAGTTATGATTATATTCCCTATTTTCTTGACATATTTATCCAAAGTCTTGATTAAAATCTCGACCCATTCACTAGGCAATTTAGACATGCCCCTAATTCTGATTTTTACCGTCTCCAGATACTCATGTCGGAAAAAAACATCTCCCAAAACTTCTTGTCTGAGCTCTTCTAGTATTTTATCTCAGCGCTGTTATGATGGTAAAAAAAAAAAAAATAATCACAAGTTGCCTAATTTTTTTTTATCATCATGTTTTGGTAGCATCAACAACTCTTAACTAATACTGGACTTGTCCGGTATGGTACAGAGTCTACTTAGATAGGCAAATAACCTGAGTGATCAGGTACCAGAAGGAATTAACCTCATTTTGCCCTCAATTCATTCATAAGTCCCAAATAAACACAAAATGAGTTTAGATCCAGACTGCCAGTTTAAAAAATTTAACCATACTTACAAATGTAGTACTGAAATCATGAATTAAGTACAAATTATTCATTATATTAAACAAAACAATTATTATTCATATGTTTTTAAGATGAAGTATATAGTACTATTGCTACATACATTAACTTTACAAATGGCAAACATAAGAGACTTAACAAGTAGATTGAGGGAGAGATTACGACATAAGTAACAAATTGAGCTTATTTAAATGAGGAGAACACTTGAGCAAACAAGCTATAAAGTAAAAGTCACAGCTCATATCCCACATTCCAATATGCAGTTTCTTCAAGTTTTTGAAATTTCTGCAGTTAGAAACATCCTTCTCCACTGTTTCCTTCATTTAAAAAAAAAAATGAAATATCAACTTCGGAGGCAAATACCAACATTGTAATTCAGAAACATGCAACATAGCAAAAAGGTAGATTAATCTGGCTAAAATCAAACAAAAGGAACTTTCACACATACAAATCCACAAAACTACAGAGTGATAATTACTGCCATTTATGGGTTCATTTCGGTGTTGATAATTGATAAAAGAAAAAAGGCCTGATCTAGTACAAAAAAGACTGAGAAGGTGAATTATGTCTGTATATAAAAATAATTATAAGCAATTAGAAACTTTTATTAGCAAATTTGGATAGAAGGTACTCTAGAAACCATATCATAGGTACATGCCAACAACATACTTACAATTCACGGGCACAAAATTTATTGATACCAAAAAGTCGGGCAACTAGGAATGTGCTTATTATGAAACAAACAAATTAATTATGATAAAGAACATTTAAGCAAAACATTTTGTAGTTTTTGATTTTATAGAACTGAGAAATTAAATAGTATACCTTCAAATCACTATCAAAATAAAGCGTTAATTTTGTAGCACTCGAGAGACCGTTGAGAAGGTCTAGAACTGGCACATGATCATCATCACCATGAAACTGACACCGCCAAAATAATCTGATGGTTGCATTTACTAGATTTATCGCCTTCTTCAATGAAATACCAACGCCTCCCCTTTGAAAACGAGAATGGATGTACAAAGAGACAAGCCTAGGGCATATGCTCAAATTGACTACACTAAAAAATAGTCAATTTCTTCAATGCATATATTAGAGGAAATGCAGGAGAAATATAAATCACAGCAACTCAGATCTAGAATTTTAAGAGAGGGGCAGCCTATAAAAAGTTTTTGTGTAAAATCGTTAGGGAGCTCTACATCACTCATCTTTAAAACTTTCAAAAAAGGTAAATTTATTGACGCTGGTCTAATGATGGTTTTCTTATTGGTGCAGAGACCCATCATAAGAAGTTGCAATTTCGCACTAGAGAAAACTGAATCAGGCAAATCTACATAATTACCCCTCTTAGAAGCGCCACACGGTCAAGCCATTCCATAGGGATAAAAGTTTCGCTCCTCTGAATTTGACGCATGTAACGAACTAAATCCAAGTTTGTTGATCCATGATTGTTCAAAACACCATGCACAAACTGATCAAACCTAGCCACAGATTTTCTCTTTTCTCTTTCTCTTTCTATTTCTCTACCATGGTCACCTTACTGATCATCAATCAAGAATTCATAGAGATTGAAGTTGCAAATTGGCACGGTAGCCCATGTATGTATCCATCTTTTCGACAAAACACACGTCTGAACAGCCTCTTTTGTGTTCAGAAAGGAGAGTATATGAGTCAAAACGTCGTCAGGCAAGCTACTGATCCGGTCATGTTCTGCATTCTTTGTGCCACCATCACTATTAGTCTTCTCCATATTTCAACTTTCAGTGATTCCTGCATTACAATACATATTGCACACATTCATGAATTATAAATTAATTTTCATATTGAATACATATTGAATGCATACAGCATTGAATCAAACTCAGTAGGAAAATAAGAGACAGCTCAAATTAGAATTTGTTGCAAACAGAACCCCATAATTAATTTGCCACTGTAACAAGAATTTTTATATATCAAGTTTAAAAAAATAAAAAATAAAAGAATTTTTATACATGTGTCCAACACCCATTTAGAAATTATTTTGCAGAACCCCACCCTTAGATTAGCCATGCTCCTCTATATATAACCAATTGCCACCAACTCTAATCACATGGGTGGTGTTTGGTTGTGGACTAAAGTTAAAGTGGTCTAAGTTGTTATTCCAACTTAGGCCGGCCTAAATTATTTATGTTTGGTTGAGGTCTAAAGTTAGACCACGGCTTAAAGTATTTCTTGTTTGGTTAGAGTTGGTGGAGGACTAAAGTTTTGGAAGCCTAAGTTAGTTAATTATTAATAACAAGATACTAATTATATAATATTAATTATTAATTATAACTATAATATATTATAACATTTTTATAATAATTATTTAATATATTAACAATATAAAATATTAATTATATAATTATATATTAATAATAAGATACTAATTATATACTATTAATATATTAATAGTATAAGATATTAATTATATAATTATATATTAATAATAAGATACTAATTATATAACATTAATATATTAATAATAACTATAATATATTATAATATTATTATAATAATTATTTAATAATAATTATATTAACAATATATGATATTAATTATATAATTAATAATAATTATTAATAATAAGATACTAATTATATAATATTAATATATTAATAATAACTATAATATATTATAATATTATTGTTAATAATTATTAACATATTAATTATATAATTATATATTAATAATAATTAGTAATAAAAAGATACTAATTTATAATATTAATATATTAATAATAACTATAATATATTATTGTCACACCCCCGGACAACCCGCCGCGCATTTAAACGCAAGGCGTTAAGCACATCACATACATTATCAATAATACAACCAACAAGCCACTATATTAAACATAAAAGGAGTTCACAAACAAATAGAAAGGGAAAATATGTCAGACATGGCTAGTCAAACAGTTACCGCCATGTCTACACAATATATAGTTCATACAAATGTAAATTTAAAACAAATAGTGGCTACTTTAAGAACTTCCGCTAATTCCTCACTCGCGGCCTTCCTCCATGTCTTCTTCTCCATTTCCTGGAACTCACATAAAAGGTGGTACGGTGAGAGATCGAACTATCTCTCAGTGCGGGATTTAGTTCCAGCCCGGTGTTTTTACAAATCAATGCATTTAATATTCCAAATAACAATAAAATAAAGTTTTCAAAATTCCCCCCCCCCAAATTTCCTATCAATTTGGATATGCAATCATTTAAAAACAGTTTTCATTCCCGCCTCTTTTAAATTCACATTTAAGGTTTTTAAATTCCACACTCTGGAAATCCATGCCCGTACATGGAAATCCGGCGAATCGCCACACAAGGACGACCCGTTCAATCACACTCTAGATGGGCCATTGCGGGGACCCATCCGGCGAACCGCCACACAAGGACGACCCGTTCTGTTCACACCTCATACTCTGGGGTCTGTCACACACGGACAGCCTGATTTTCAAAACACATACTGAGCCGCCTCGCACGGACGGCCCTAATTTAAAGAAAATAATTCATTCACATTCCTCATCCCCAATTCACATTCACAACTCCTGTCAATTCAATTCCATGCATCAAGAACTCCTATCATGCAATTCTAAACAAAATCGAACGAATGTTCGATATCCACAACATGCAGTTTATCTACCAGATTTGAAAAAAAGATTTCTTACCTCAATCCATGCATTTGTGTATTATTTGTAAAAAGACCAGGAACCCGCACCTGTATTCTCAGTGACCTCGCGTGTGTCGGGATCTCGCGTATTCTCAGCGTCTCCTAGAACCTCGCGGTTTGCTCCTAAGTTTATAAACGCTTGATTAGGTTCTTATCTCTATTTGTATTTAAGTCGATTGTCATCTAAACAACTTTAAAAAAAAACAATCATTTAAATGGGTTAATGGGTTCAAAATTTCTGTTTGGTTATTGAGTTCTAGGTTAATGGGTTAATGGGTTTCGGGTCTAGAGTTAGGGTTAATGGGTTTCGGGTTTGGGTAAATGGCTTAATGGGTTTCGGCTAGGGTTAGGGTTTCGGCCAGCCAAGGGGAAGGGAGAGAGAGAGAGAGGGCGGAATAGAGAGAGAGAGGGCAGGGGTTCGGCTTGGGGTTCTTCGGGTCAGCGGCGAGAGAGTAGGGGTTCGGTTTGGGGTTCTTCGGGTCAGCGGCGGCGGCCAAGGAAGAGGGCGGGTAGAGGGAGAGAGGGCAGGAGTGGGGTTCGGTTGGGGTAGAGAGGGAGGGTAGCGGCGGCCAAGAAAGGAGAGGGCTGGCGGGTTTGTGGCCGGCGGCAGCCAAGAAGAGAAGGGGGGCGGAAAAAGAAGAAAGAGAGAAAAAGAGAAAGAGAGAAAAAAAAAACTTACAGTAAGAGGAGGGAAGGGTTGTCTGTGGCAAGAGAGAGGAGAGGGGTAGATTAAATGGTGGGGAAATTGGGCTGAATTTAGGTTTGGGCTTTTTTCCAATTTGAGTTTGCTTAATAGATTACGACATCTATTAATATAATTTGGCTAAATTGAAACGATATTTTTCCTAAATTTTTACCGTCTACTATATATTTATTCCTATTAATTGCTGATCTCTGATTTAATTCATTTTATTATTTTCTAAATTGGATTTTGTAAAAATTTAACCATACCAGTATTTTGAGGCGTTACATCCTCCCCCCCTGGAAATCCTGTTCAGTCCCCTGAACAGCCTCGGCGTCTATTTCTTCGAACAATTCTGGGTATGTGGCACGCATCGTTTCTTCGATTTCCCAAGTTGCTTCTCGGTTGGTGTGTCGTCCCCATTGTACTAAGACTTGTCTGATGGTTTTACGCCGGAGACTTATTTCCTTGGTGTCCAGTATTTTCATGGGTCGTTCTTCATACACTAAAGCTTCATCTAGTCCCAGATTTGAAAAGTCGATGATGTGGGAGGGATCTCGGATATATTTCCTCAGTTGAGACACGTGAAAGACTGGATGTACCTTATCTAGGGTTGGAGGTAGCGCTAGTTCGTATGCAAGTGGTCTGATTCTTCTAAGAACTTCAAATGGCCCCACATATCTAGGACTCAGTTTTCCCGTTACACCAAATCGTCTCACTCCCCTCCTTGGAGAGACCTTCAACCAAACATGATCCCCGGTTTCGAACTCTAGTGGTCGTCTCCTCAAGTCTGCATACTTTTTCTGTCTGTCTCGAGCCGTGTCTAATCGGTTTAGAATCAGTTGAGTTCTATCAGCGCAATCTTTTACCATTTCTGGCCCTGTTGGCAGTTGTTCCCCGTTGTTTCCCCACCACAAGGGGGTCTTCCAGCGATGCCCACACCAAGCTTCAGATGGTGCCATTTCGATACTGGCATGGTAGCTATTGTTGTATGCAAACTCGGCCATTGTCAAATGATCAGCCCATGACCCTTGAAAGTTGATGGCACACGCCCTTAGCATGTCCTCTAAGGTTTGGATTGTTCGTTCTGACTGGCCGTCCGTCTGAGGGTGATGAGCGGTACTGAAATTGAGTCGGGTTCCCATTGCCTCTTGAAAGCTTTTCCAGAAATACGAGGTGAATCGCGTATCCCGGTCCGATATGATAGTTTCAGGAACTCCATGATATTTGAACTGATATTGAAGAAATAATTCTGCTAATTCCCCACCCGATGTAGGGGTTCGCAGGGGTATAAAGTGGGCTACCTTGGTTAGTGTGTCTACAATGACCCAGATTGAGTCATACCTCTTTTGGGTGCGCGGTAACCCCGTGATGAAATCCATAGTAATAATCTGGAACTTCATTTGTGCTCTGGAGTTTGGATATAACAATCCTGCTATCTTTCTCCGTTCGGCTTTTACTTGTTGGCAGGTGATGCACCTAGCCACGAATTCTGACACGTCTTTCTTCATGTTGGGCCACCAAAATTGGGTACGAAGATCCTTATACATCTTTACCTCTCCTGGGTGAATGGTATAACCCGATTCGTGGGCTTCTTGCAGAATTTCCTTTCTCAGTCCCCCCTGTACTGGCACACACACCCGCTGGTTGAAATAGAGGAGCCCATCCTCGTTTTCCTTGAAGGTCGACGCTGGATTGGTACGGGCCAATTCCCGGTATCTTTGGTGCTGCTCGTCGCCTTGGTCCGCGTCCCGTATTCGAGACTTTAATTCCGGTTGTACCGATATAGCTGCTAGGGTGAGCACCGTATTCGTCGCGGCTCCCTTGGTGTCGGTTTGTTCTTGGATCCAGCTGGTGGATATACACACTCCCAAATTCATGTGTCGCATCTCCTTGATCAATTCTGTCTCTTGGGTTATGACTTCTGCCAAATTTGTCGCCCCTTTCCTACTGAGTGCGTCTGCCACCACATTTGCCTTCCCGGCCAAGTACTGTATGTCTAAGTCATAGTCCTTCATCAGTTCCAGCCACCTCCTTTGTCTCATGTTCAATTCCTTCTGGGTAAACACGTACTTTAAGCTTTGGTGGTCCATGAATACTCGGCATTTCGCCCCATAGAGGTAGTGTCTCCATGCCTTGAGTGCAAAAATAACTGCTGCCAGTTCTAGGTCGTGTGTGGGGTAGTTCTGTTCATGGTTCTTCAATTGCCGTGACCCGTAAGCAATTACTCGTCCGTCTTGCATGAGTACACATCCTAGGCCGTTCCTTGACGCGTCGGTATACACCGTGAACTCTTGGTCTGGTTTAGGCAATATTAATACTGGGGCACTGGTTAGTAATTTCTTCAAAGTTTGGAAACTCTCTTCTTGACTCTCCGTCCATTTGAAAGTAGTCCCTTTGTGTAGGAGCTGGGTCATGGGTCGGGCTGTCTTTGAGTACCCGGGAACGAAGCGCCTGTAGTATCCTGCTAACCCTAGGAAGCTGCGTATGTCTGTTACGTTTTTGGGTTGATTCCATTCTACCACTGCTTTGATTTTATCTGGGTCTACCCGGATACCTTCCCCCGTCACTACATGTCCCAAAAATTTAACCTCTTTCATCCAAAATTCACACTTAGAGAATTTGGCGTACAACTGGTGTTCCCGTAATCTTTGTAACACTGTACGTAGGTCCTCGGCATGATCTTCTTCCCTTTTTGAATAAATCAGAATGTCATCTATAAAAACAATGACGCAGCAATCAAGTAAGTCGTGGAATACTCGGTTCATCAAATCCATGAATGCTGCAGGAGCATTGGTTAACCCAAATGGCATGACAGTGAATTCATAGTGCCCGTAACGGGTACGGAATCTTCAACTGATGGTACCCTGATCTCAAATCGATCTTGGAATAAACGGCCGCACCTTGGAGTTGATCGAATAGATCTTCAATTCGTGGGAGAGGGTATTTGTTTTTGATCGTGACCTTATTTAACTCTCGGTAGTCGATGCAGAGTCTCATACTACCGTCCTTCTTTCTGACGAACAGTACTGGTGCGCCCCACGGCGATGTGCTCGGTCGTACGAATCCCAATTCTAAGAGTTCTTCTAACTGAACCTTCAGTTCCTTAAGTTCTGCCGGTGCCATCCGGTACGGGGCCTTAGAGATTGGACGGGTACCAGGGAGTATGTCTATGTGAAATTCAATTTCCCGATCGGGAGGTATTCCTGGCAACTCCTCCGGAAATACATCGGTATACTCCGAGACGATAGGTACTGACGTTATTTCGGGTTTTTTCGTCTCGAGTTGCATTATGGTGACTATAAAGGCGGGGCTGCCGTTGTTGATGAGTCTCCTTGCTTGATTGGCAGATATTGTCGGGGTTCCGCCTCCTCGTTTCTTGAGCCGGATAGAGAGGTAATGGAGGCCTGGCCTGTTAATGACCATCCTCCCTTTCAGGCAGTCAACCGTCACGCCGTTTCGAGTGAGCCACTCAAGACCCAACATTAGATCATAGAGACCCGTCTTAGAGACTATGGGGTTTATCGGGAATTCCCTCCCCGCTATTTGGAGTTTTAACCCTACGCTCCGAAATTCTGGGGTGGTATATTGCAAGGCAGGGGTACTTATATTCAATAATTTACTAGAGTCTCGAGTTGGTACACCGTGTTTTTCTACCCACTCCCTTGCTATAACTGAATGACTACAACCAGTGTCTATAAGTACGAAAGCAGGAATTCCAGATAGTTCAAACATACCAGTCAGAAGATCAGTGGACACGTCTTCTCCTTCGTATTCTTCATCAATCGGTGTTCCTCCCATCTCACGGTTGCACTGATCATGTGCATGCATTCCCACCCTTTGGTTTCCTTGGTTCCCGCTGCGGTTGTTACTGGGAGGGTTGTAGCTACCGGTCCCTCTGTCAAGTGGTGCTCGTGTAGGAAGACCCGCATTTCCCACTTGCTGCCCGGAATAACCTCGCGGAGCTGGGCAGTCCTTGATGAAGTGTCCTGGTTTGTTACACCGGTGACACTCCCAAACGGAAACTGCATTGATCAGGTGCATGGTTGCGGCCACAGTAGTTGCACGGGGGTGTTGGATTAGACTGGTAATTAGGCCGGGCATCCCCGTACTTATTTCTGTTCGGGGCCGGTCTCATGGGTTCATCTATCTTGGGTCGCACATTTCTCGATCCACCGGCTTGGCTGATGCGACCGTCATATGACTCCGCGGTGCTTGCTCTTAACATTAAGTCCGACAGTTGGTTGGTTCCCGGAATATCAATGATCTGAGCAAGACGGGGGTTCAGTCCCCCGAGGTATTGTTGTCTGAGGCGGAAGTCATCTTTTACGATATCGGGTGCATACCTCATTAGGTTCTCAAACTTGGAGTTATACTCCGCCACTAAGCTGTTCCCCTGTTTCAAACTTGTAAACCGTTGTCGGAGTGCCTCTCTTGACATTGTGTCCATGTAGCGTCGTTCGAACTGGCTTTCGAACTCAGTCCACCCCTTCGCATCGGCAGTTTCACCCCACCCACGTTTTACCTCCTGCCACCAGAATCGAGCATGACCCTCCAGTAATTGGGTTGCTAGCTCTACACGGTGTTCCTCAGGGGCTCTCAAGATTTGAAGTTTATCCTTGATATTTGCGACCCAGTTTTCTGCAGCGGCAAAGTCACCTGTCCCATCGAAGGTCGGGGGACGTGAACGATCGGTAGTATTCAAAGAACGTGTCGGCCTCTCTAGGCTGTCGCTGTTCATATTCCATGGCTACCCTGGTCACCCGCTCTAGTCCTTGCAGTAGGGCATTCAGTTGAGGGTTCTCGAGCGGAACCCTAGTTTCGTCATCGGCGTCGTTTGTGCTAGAGTTAGTCCTGGTTCCTTTCGCCATCTCTGATATCGCTGCGCAAAGGGTGTTTGGTGTGAGATTTTTATTCTTCTCAATTTTATACATATATGTACTTGCATTGTTATTAGTTACAGAGTTCATCGTAAAACTTATGGTTATTCAACTCAAGGTAAATATACGCAATTTAAAGAAGAGATTTAAGATTATAACTCGAACTTTAAGTTTCTTTAGATTATAACTGTTACTTTAACTCATTCAACAGAATTTAAGATACATGTGAGGGTTATAACTATATCGTTTCCTTTTTCCTAAAGTGCTCTAATCGGTCTCAAAATATCCCTTAAGTATGCCCTTCCTAACGTGGTACGTCCAGTCGTTCCGAACCTCTGACATTGTGAATGATTCTGCTTCCATTTCCGCTCTTATAGCTGGGTCTTCTTCTTCCTTCTGGGGTTTTTCCCAGATGAGCTTGCTCTCATTTCCCGATATTTTCCGCATTTCTGCTCTGACTGGTTTCTCGTGGGGCGGCCAGAATACTAGGCTGCGGTGCGTGCAGTCTATCAGCACGTGGTGCTCCTTGAGCCAGTCCATTCCTAAGACCATCTCGTACGCCCCGGTGTCTGCCACGATTGGGTCCACTCGCCATTTTCCATTCTGCGTGTTCACGTGAAGATCCGGACAGTATTGCTCTTCTACACTATGTTCGAGCCCTGCGAAGAAACGGCGTCTTCCGGTATTCTTCACCCTGAATCCGCTAGCCTCCACCACGTGTGGCGAGATGACGGAATAAGGACAATTGACGGAGATTGCAGCATTGACAGTGATTCCGGACAAGTCGACCCATCCGACCATTTCCTTGACTCTTGCGGTGGCTGAGAATGTCCTTAGCCAAGTGGGCTGTCCGTTAAATTGATTTGCCATCTAGGAAAAGAGTCTATTTTGCTTATCTTCTACAAAATTAAATTGGTTCAATCATCCAAGACAAATATGTTTGTTATACTTCAAAATAAGTTGTACCGTTATTACAAAGGCATATCCGTCACCAAATATTATATACATTTGTTACTAATGGTACGCTCAGCTCGTATAGTTTGGTCCATGACCTCACGCCGCATCCTATTGCTAACGCTCTCTTAGCGGAAGTTTATTGATATTGTATGTGCTGGCTCTGATACCAACTAAGTTGTCACACCCCCGGACAACCCGCCGCGCATTTAAACGCAAGGCGTTAAGCATATCACATACATTATCAATAATACAACCAACAAGCCACTATATTAAACATAAAAGGAGTTCACAAACAAATAGAAAGGGAAAATATGTCAGACATGGCTAGTCAAACAGTTACCGCCATGTCTACACAATATATAGTTCATACAAATGTAAATTTAAAACAAATAGTGGCTACTTTAAGAACTTCCGCTAATTCCTCACTCGCGGCCTTCCTCCATGTCTTCTTCTCCATTTCCTGGAACTCACATAAAAGGTGGTACGGTGAGAGATCGAACTATCTCTCAGTGCGGGATTTAGTTCCAGCCCGGTGTTTTTACAAATCAATGCATTTAATATTCCAAATAACAATAAAATAAAGTTTTCAAAATTCCCCCCCCCAAATTTCCTATCAATTTGGATATGCAATCATTTAAAAACAGTTTTCATTCCCGCCTCTTTTAAATTCACATTTAAGGTTTTTAAATTCCACACTCTGGAAATCCATGCCCGTACATGGAAATCCGGCGAATCGCCACACAAGGACGACCCGTTCAATCACACTCTAGATGGGCCATTGCGGGGACCCATCCGGCGAACCGCCACACAAGGACGACCCGTTCTGTTCACACCTCATACTCTGGGGTCTGTCACACACGGACAGCCTGATTTTCAAAACACATACTGAGCCGCCTCGCACGGACGACCCTAATTTAAAGAAAATAATTCATTCACATTCCCCATCCCCAATTCACATTCACAACTCCTGTCAATTCAATTCCATGCATCAAGAACTCCTATCATGCAATTCTAAACAAAATCAAACGAATGTTCGATATCCACAACATGCAGTTTATCTACCAGATTTGAAAAAAAGATTTCTTACCTCAATCCATGCATTTGTGTATTATTTGTAAAAAGACCAGGAACCCGCACCTGTATTCTCAGTGACCTCGCGTGTGTCGGGATCTCGCGTATTCTCAGCGTCTCCTAGAACCTCGCGGTTTGCTCCTAAGTTTATAAACGCTTGATTAGGTTCTTATCTCTATTTGTATTTAAGTCGATTGTCATCTAAACAACTTTAAAAAAAACAATCATTTAAATGGGTTAATGGGTTCAAAATTTCTGTTTGGTTATTGAGTTCTAGGTTAATGGGTTAATGGGTTTCGGGTCTAGAGTTAGGGTTAATGGGTTTCGGGTTTGGGTAAATGGCTTAATGGGTTTCGGCTAGGGTTAGGGTTTCGGCCAGCCAAGGGGAAGGGAGAGAGAGAGAGGGCGGAATAGAGAGAGAGAGAGGGGGGCGGAAAAAGAAGAAAGAGAGAAAAAGAGAAAGAGCGAAAAAAAAACTTACAGTAAGAGGAGGGAAGGGTTGTCTGTGGCAAGAGAGAGGAGAGGGGTAGATTAAATGGTGGGGAAATTGGGGTGAATTTAGGTTTGGGCTTTTTTCCAATTTGAGTTTGCTTAATAGATTACGACATCTATTAATATAATTTGGCTAAATTGAAACGATATTTTTCCTAAATTTTTACCGTCTACTATATATTTATTCCTATTAATTGCTGATCTCTGATTTAATTCATTTTATTATTTTCTAAATTGGATTCTGTAAAAATTTAACCATACCAGTATTTTGAGGCGTTACAATTATAATAATTATTTAATATATTAATAATATAATTATATTTAATAATAACTATTAAAAAAAATACTAATTATATAATATTATTATAATAATTATTTAATATATTAACAATATAAGATATTAATTATATAATTATATACTAATAATAATTATTAATAATAATATACTAATTATATACTAATAATATATTATTACTAATTAATGAGGAGAGGGGTGAAATGGTTGAAGGTGAATGACAGTGGGCCCCAGTGGCGTAAAATTGAAGCCTAAATTTAAGGCACCTCAAGAGGTGGTTTAATTTAGGGCCGTTTAGGCCGGGCTAACTTTTAGGCTATTCTATGTTAGGCCAATTAGTTTAAATTATGTTTGGTGGAATAACAGTGGCCTAAAACCTTTAAACCACCGAAGAAATAGGAAACAAATATCCTCTCCGGTACCATAAAGTGGGGTCCACAAATTTACGGCTCAGATTTATTCTCAGTCGAATTAAATTCAATCCAGCGATCCGAATTCAGAAATAGGAGCGTGGAGGCAAAGAAAACGGAACTATTGACAATATATTAACGGAGCGCTTCCGTTTATAGGATTTGAATCTCCTGGCACGAATCTCTACGCACTCTTGAACGGTCTAAATGCATGCCCAGCTTTGATCCGATAGGCATCAGAAAGCCCCCGCTCCCCAAGTCATTTTTGTTTTCTCTTCTTCTCTTTGACTTGTAGCTGAGGACTAAATAAAAAAATATATAATTTAATTCTTGCTTAAATCGCTAATTAGAAATAATTAATCCTACTAAAAACCTAAATCTAATCTTAAATCGATCTAAATTAAACTATCTATCCAGGTTTTGGTATTGTTGTTTATCTCCTTAGTTTAGTTCTTCTTAACTTTTGAACTTCCATACAAATAAAAATAATTTAAACCAGCTAAATTTTCTTTTTTGTTATTTTCTCTCCTTCTTAATTTAACTCTTTATAACTTTTAAGTCTCTACACACACAAAAAAAAAATAGGATAGCTTAAACCGGCTAACTTGGAATAATCAAACGTGCATGCTATACTGGGGTAAAGATTTTAACAGAGCAGTTTTGATTTCATACAGCTCATGAATCATATGCAGCGCTATTTTAATTCTATATTATTCAATGCGTTGCTTGAAGCAAAGTTGCTCTGTTAAAAAATTTACCCCTATATACTGGCTTTGTAATCTCCGTACGGTCAATGCCAACCAATGCTTCCTAAAGTAACTCCAATTTTGAGTTTAGATCAAGGTCGTTAGATCTGTCTTGGCACGAATATTAAAGGATCACGTGCATTTAAGATTCTGATCGGACGGTCCGGATCTAAACTCAAAATGTGAGTTACTACAGAGAACCGGAATCTGGTTTAGGCGTGTAATGTAATTATCAATCTCTCTTCGTAGAGAAGTCCAGCAAGAAAGCTTTTAGACACGGCTCATGGCAATTGCAACCGCTGTCTCTCCTAAATCCTTCCATCAATTTATCCCCAAATCTTACTCCAGAGACGCTAGTGCTAGGTGCTCTAGACAGAGAAGTATACCCATAACCCGTTTGTCGAAATGTCAAAACGAGGTAGACTCTCTCAGAGTCTTTGTGGTGTCAGATTTGCACACGGATTATGCAGATAACATGGAATGGGTAAGGCGTATGTCACCAGATCGGTATCAGAACGATGTTCTAATTGTTGCTGGGGACATTGCGGAGACACTTAGCAGTTTTGTGTTGACAATGTCAGAATTGAAGAATAAGTTCAGTACTGTGTTCTTCGTGCCGGGGAATCATGATTTGTGGTGTAGAAGAGAGGCCGGGAAATTCGTAAGTTCTTATTCTCAGGTTTAGTGGTTTTATCAAGATGCATGTAAGGTGTTTGTCAAAATGCCTAAGTGAGTAGGCTTGTTATAAGCAATTTTGGATTTATCCTTTTCTGTGTGCAATTGGTGGTGTCTAAAATTGATATTTTCGTATCAGATGAGTTCACTGGAGAAACTGACTGCATTGCTTGATGCATGCAGAGAAATTGGAGTTGAGACGGGCCCGAAAACCGTAGAAAATTTGGGAATCATTCCCTTGTATTCATGGTACCACAAGGTAATTCTCTCAGTAAATACTATGACTAAAGTTAGAATTTTGCTTTAGTAGGAAGAATATTGACATTGATTCAGTCTTTTAATTAACTAAGAACAATATATGAATAAATAGATTGAATTGTAATAATTGAGAGCTAGACACGTGTGGGGTTCGTTCGACCCCATCTATGATCTGTCTTCACTGATTTCGAAGATTAAAATGACTTTCATGCCCACAAAATGTAAACTTTCTGATTAAATTATAACTGTTTGATGAAATCATTATGGATTACTCAGGAAACATTTCTAGAAGGATGGAACTGTCATAGTATTTTTTCCGAGTAAAGTAGACAAGCATAGAACTATCATGAGTTAACTGCAATTAGAAAAAATCACTATATATTGTTTATAATTCCTAGTTTCGCTATGCTATGGCATGAGTAACAAAAGGTTTGGTAATGGTTGTTTGACAGAGTTTCGACAAAGAAAAAGACATAACGGGATTTCGCATTCCTTCACTGGAGATGGTATAATTTCACTCATCTTGACCTCTCTTTTTTGTTATGAAATGTTTTTATACCGTTTGCCATATTACACTCATCTAATGCTAACTTCTCATGGTATGATTTAGGCATGCAAGGACTTTCACGCGTGCAAATGGCCTTCGCATATCTCGAACGATGACATGTCACTTGCTCGTTACTTTGATCAGATCAATGAGGATAATCAGAATATGATTGATGATGTTCAGAGGAGAAGCAGTCAGATCATTACTTTCTCTCACTTTGTTCCAAGGCAAATTTTCTAAACACTTTAATTTTATTTATTACTTCCTATTTTTATCTCCTCCCAAATCAGAAAAGAGAGAGAGCAGAGAGAGAGATGAAAGTGGTAACTTTAATGGGATTAAAATGTTTTCCGAGTGAGGCTATGGTACTTTGCAAAGTGCATATTGGTCCGTGCTATGAATTAATTTCTTCGTTTTCAAAGATCAAATAGTCGATCCAAACAGCTCAAGATGATCTCCATACAAAAATGTACTTGACCAAATTTTTACATTTTTTCTAGAATTTTTTTTACTATTTTTTTTAGATAGATAGTAAATTGTTATTTTTGGATGGTTCAAAAATCTTTAGATAAGTTGATTTTCTGCCCATCTAAAAAAATAGTAAAACAAGTCTAGAAAATGTAAAAATTGATCTCCAAGTACATTCTTATATGGAGATCATGTTGAACAGTTCGGATCCGATTATTTAAACTTTGTGATAAAAATATTGATCCATAGTACGAGCTGTTCTGAGTTTTGCAAAGTACCATAGCCTCACTCATGTCTTCCCATTTTCTTGGTTACATCAAGTTGTGAATGAACTCCTATTTTCATATTAACCTGATTGAATAATTCTGTGTTCAGGCAAGATCTGTGCCCAGAGAAGAGAATGCTGTTCTACCCTAATTTACCAAAAATTATCGGATCTGATTTACTAGAGACCCGTCTACGATCAATTCACCGAAAAGCAAACGCTTCTGGAAGTTGCCATGTTTTCGGCCACACACACTTCTGTTGGGACACCGTGCTCGATAACATTAGGTATGAATTCCTTATGATTGACTACTATTGCTGTCTATACCAGGTTGATTATTGAGTGAGGCTATGGTACCGTGCATAACACAGATTGGTCCGTACTATGGATCAATATCTTTGTTTTCAGAGTTCAAATAGTTAATCTGAACCATTCAACATGAACTGCACATGAAAATGTACTTGTAAATCAAATTTTACATTTTTTACTATTTTTTTAGATTGGTAGAAAACCACTTAATCTAGAAATTCTAGACCATTTAAAAGTGGTGATTTTCTAATGTGTAGGTATGTACAAGCACCTCTAGCTTATCCGAAAGAAAGAGAAAGGAGGATGAACGGGGGTGAAGATTGGTTACCTTTTTGCATATTCAACAAAGGTTTTACCTCTAGATTAAATCCTTCCTATTGGTCTGATTATTACTCGGTGTTCAAGAGAGAACCTGATAACACTGATCTTGCTCCTTGGGTTGCCAGATTTTACAAGAGGTAGCCCAGATTGATTATTTTTACTTCAAGATCTCTCAATATATGAAGTTTTTGTTAACTGTTGTAATAAACAAGCTGATAATTATGTAAGTATAGAGATAAAGGGAGATGATACATTGACAACTGTGACAAATAGCACAAAGATATAAAAAAATAATAAAGTGTATACATATTTTTGTAATAACATAGATTAGTTGTATTAAAATTAGTAAATTAGTAGATCATTTGATCTCTTCAAGTGTTAATGATATTGAAATAATTATTGTTCAAATCACTTAATGAATGAGCAACTGATTTTAAAATTATATTAAATTAGTGCAGGCAACACATAAGTTATTTAGAAAATATCTGATCTTCTTTTATTTATTAATAGCCTAACCAGTTGACCAGTTGTTAAACAACTTCATTGTCAGATAAATTGGTAAATGTGTTCCTTTTCTCCTCTCTGTTCCTAGTTACTTGTTTACAAATGCTGGTACCAAACTATCAATAACCTTCTGTAGGTTAAAAATATCTGCTTTTATAACTGGAATCTGATAATCATGATCTGCCATTCAGTTCTGTATAATTACCAGAAAATTCCCTGATACATCCTCCTTTGATCACTTGGGTCCAAAAGTAAAGCATACATGCAAATAGCATCCACAATTGCAATAGCAAACATTTATTCACAACACATTACCATAATTTAAGTCTCAACTCTCAACACCAATACACATCAAAAGCACAAACACAGAAAGGCAACAGGAAAAAGGATGACAAGAAAAGGAAATAAGAACAAAGAAAGTAAAAAGATAGACAATAGACAAACCAACCAAACCACACTTCAACACACCCTTCAATAATCTTCAGGAGCCAACGGCTGGTGGTGTGCATGCGGTGCGGTTTCAGGTTGTATGAGGAGGAACTCGTAGATAAGCCCTGCAAGACCCGCTCCAATAAACGGCCCCACCCAGTAAAGCCAGTGGTGACTCCACCGCCATCCGATCAGTGCAACCCCGAAAACTCTTGCCGGGTTCATACCCGCACCGTCAAATGGAGCCCCGGCAAGTATGTTGGCACCAACTATAAACCCGATTGCAAGCGGTGCAATGGTGCCGATATAGCCCCGTTTTGGGTCAAGAGCTGTTGCATAGAAGGTGTATGTCAAGCCAAATGTCATGATGATCTCGAGTAGTAGTGCATGCCACTCAGTGACACCTGATGCTAGTGAGAACCCTAGTGGCCGCTGCAAGAAGGAACAAATTCAACATAAGTGCCTCAAGATTTTGATTCATTAAAATTGATATTTGGAACTATGTTTTCTAATAATCATCCCTAATTCCCTGAGTAAATATTTATTATACTCAAGAAATTCCGTCTGAAGTGAATCACGACGGATTATCCATTTTGAGTTTGTATGTTATAACAAATCGGGCAACAACATTAATCAATCCTATGTAATTATAAGATGTCTAGGATCCAGGATCCCCATCACAGCCCAAATATCCATGGCTCCAATTGACACCCAAATGAGAAATTATTGATTCTAATATAAGCATTGATCAATGTGTACCGATCAAATTGATTAAAGTAAGCTGGTACAGTGTACCAGATAGGGGTCATCTAGTATATTTTGTTGTTTTCTATGTTTTGTCTTAGTTTAGTATGATGGATTTGTAGCTTTATGTTTTTGTTTCATGCTTTAGGGAATTATGTTGATTTGTACGGTCTGAATAGTTATTGTAAAACAGGTATGTGTTGTAGACAGTAACAAGGGCTTGTACCAGAGGTTCGGTATCAGTTCTTGCTGGTATGATTTCTAGTTAATGGAAATTGGTGGGGTTTCTCCGCCCCCCCCCCCCCCCCCCCACTTCTATTATAAAATATATTTTTTTTGGTAAAACCAATCACTAATACTAATAACAACGATGAAAATCATAAGTTTTTCATAAGTTACCATTCCACCAGTAGTAATCCTCAAGAGCGCTGCTGCAACTATGGCGCCCAGGAGCTGTGCAACCCAGTAGAAGAGTGTGCGTATTAAGGAAATGCGACCGCCTAACAGTGCCCCAAATGTGACAGCAGGGTTGACATGGCCACCAGAAATATTCATAGCAGTTGACACCGCAACTGTAAGGGCAAGTGCATGTGCTATGGCAACTGCCACAAGCCCGCCAGCAGTGGTCGTATCCTTGTAGAGCTTATCTGCCATACAAATAAGCCCAAAGGAAATAGTTACAGTCCTGATCTCATTATTTTGCTCTCCATAAAATGTATAATTTTCTCCTCTCTTTTTTTCCTTATAGCATGCTCCTACACATTTTCTTACCACATTTATTCGTACGTGCGTTAGTAGTAAAGGATTGATGATAAAAAACTAATTGGGGTCTGAACACTAAATGCTGGTAAAAAATGTGCAACTAATTTTGAATAGCTAGTAGCATTATGAATTAAGTTTCTACACAAAAATATAGATAGATCATGATGAGAAGTCGGAAGGAAAATACCGATCTTTGCCTTAGGAAACAACAAAAAGGATCCTCCATTGATATGATTTTTTTTGTGTTAAACCAAAAAAAAATTGAAGGGATCTTTACATATTATACTTAGAATTCACATGCATGGAAACTAAATTAAGTCAAATAATTAATTTAATTTTTCGTTTACCGCAGATGGACAGAATTCGTTGCCAGGCCTTTAACCATATAGACTAGATCTCTCTGTGTGTTTATCTGGTCTGTTCTATACAATCTTTTAACTTAAACCTTCTAGTATTAACTAGGATTGATCAGGTTTTAGTAATCTTAAACACTAAATTCAGCAAGAAAAATATATAAAAACAGGCACACACAGTTACCCACATCGGTTATTTGACAAATCGGTTTTAAACATGTATGCATATTCAAATGCAAACTTGAATCTAAAGATGAACATGCATGCATGCATATTGACATGCACCTAAGAAAACAAAATATATAACAAATATCGATCCCTCTTACCGAGTGAAAGTAAAGATCCTTCAGCAGCAAACACGAAGATGGCGGTAGAAAGGAACTCGGCCAGAGCTGATCGCATGGTGTCAGGATGGTACGCATCCTCGGTACGGCCGACGGCAAATCTACGTGGCATGTCTCAAAATTTTGATAGAACTCAGATACAAAATAGCTATATATGATCACTCGGTATATAACCCCAGTTTTGACCTTCTCTCTTCTTATCTTATACCAGTAGGTAGGTACCAGTGTTTCCTGATCAATCTGGAAGAATTAATGTAATGGGAAAATGGAGAAGGGAGTGATGGTATAAGAAGGTAAGGTGGCGACCGTGGCGGAGGAGAAAGGGACACGTGGGAGCAGGAGGTGAGACAGGGGTGGCACGTTGAGAAAGAGGTCGAGAGAGGTGTGTAAATACCGCTTCACTGTGCTTATCGTTATTTCTAGCTTAAATTGGGTACGGACAAATTCGGGCGCCTGGGCTTGATACTTCCTCTCCAGTTCAGAAAAGGCTTGTCTTATCCATTTGGATAACAACTAATGGTGATTTTGAACAAAGTTGTTCATTTTTATTTTATAAGATCAGTTTTAGGATTTGGAACTTATAATTTTTTTTACATTATTTTGTTTAATAAAATTATTCAAAACCATTTATAACGATATTATAAATTTAATTTTTGTTTCTAATATATATATATATTTTTATGAAACCAGCATGTAGACAAAATCCTTATATACAAAGGTGTCACAAAAAAAAAATATATTAAAAAGAAAGAAAATCATATAATAGAAAACAAAAATAAAAACTTAGCTCTGTGAGTCTGGGTCTCAAAGCACATATATTCGAAGAAGCGAAAAGTAGAGCTCTCTTGCTTGAAATTCAAATCGCTATATAGTAGTACTTGAGAGTAGGTCCGATGGGCAACGGACCTACTCTGGTTCGACGGGTTTAATCACTGTTAATTTACTTTATGATTCGTACAGAACGCTTTAAACTTCATGCTAATATGTTTCAATTTTCGTGCGCACAAATTTTAAATTAGATCAGATGATCATCATGCTCGTTGAACCTAAAAGTAGGTTCGATGGGCATCGGACCTACTCCGTTCTCAGTAGCACTTGAGATAAGCTCGGGGACCAGTATTATTTATGCTTTGAGATTCGTGCAAAATTAAAAGAACGGTCCGAGTTTACTAATTCTAAAAGATTCCCTTGGCCAGTATCAGAGAGATATGAATTTGATGAGATAAGATAAGATGGATATCGGTAAAAATTATTATTTAGATATGTATTGTATTGTATTGGATAAGATGTGTATGTAAAAAGATTATTTCTATTTTAGTTTTTATTAAAATATTAAAATAATAATATGGATATGATATATTTATTTCGTATCTGTTATTTTATAAAATAATTGATAAATACAAAAACAATCATAATGTTCTTTCATTTAACTATATTGTATTTATTGTTATGATGAAAACAGATTTATGTAATATTTCATATTTTTTGTTTAATTTACCTAATAAGTATATAATCTTTTATTGTATTTTATGATATTGTGTGTATGATGTGTTTAAAATGAGATATTTATTGTAAAATTTTATATTTTTATTAGATTATATAACTTATTAATATGTTTGATAATTAGTTGTCATTTTTTTAACTTTTAACATAAAATTTTGAAAAGAAAACATAAGACTTTTTTTTTTTAGTAAGAACATAAGACTTTTTTTAAGAAGCAAAATAAAATACGAGCAAGATAAATTCTAAATAAAAATAAATACATATATAAAAATACATTTCACTTGGTCTATAACTCTATATTGTACTCATCCACAACAGACCACTTCATTTTGTCTCTATCTAGAATCACTACAGCAGAAAAGACTTTCTGCGACCGGTATCAGCGGCCGGTGCTGACCTCGGTCGCAAAAAATCTATTTTTTTCAAAAAAAAAAAAAATGTAACTAAAATCTGATGTGACTAGTTTTTCTGCGACCGTATCTGCGGCCGGTGCTATCGCCGGTCGCTGAAGGGAGCCCAAAAAAATCCAGCGCGAAAACCTCCCTTCTCTCTCTCAGTCCCGCGTTTTAAGTTAGCCAACAAAAAAAAAAAAAAACGCGCGCCGCAGCGCGAAAACCTTTTCTCTCTCGCTCTGACCCCGCCGCCCGATCCCCCGCTGCCCCACCCCGTTGATCAGGCCGCCCGACCCCGCCTTCTTCTCTCTCGCTCTGACCCCGCCTTCTCTCTCGGACCCCCGCTACCCCACCCTTCTTGGTTGAATAGGTATTTAATCAGATAGGAAATTTGCGTCAATTCCCCTTAAATCGCACAAAAGCTTATATGATTGGTTGAATTGGGCTTAATACGAGAGTAAATTTTGTTTCATATTTACTTCAATTGTACAAAAGCTATTTGATTATGTAATTAGGTGGGTTCAGTTACCGCTTCTTGTACTGATTGAAATGTTTCCAAATTTGCCACAAAATAGTTTGAATAATTAAAGTCTCATAGAGTCTAAGATCTTACTCCAGTTTTGGTTATTATCCAACAGAACAGTATTTCAATGTGACATTTCTGACTGTTATTGTTCCCTTTGTATGGCTTTAAGGTAGCTCCAATGCATGTAGACAATGTGCGTGAAGTGCCAGAATATGAAATTCATCCACGTGAGCTTGATTTTACTGATAGCATCCAGCTTACTAAGGTACTATTGACATTTTGTTATTGACATGTTAAAGCTTCTTAATACATCTCATTTGGTAACACCCCTCTTTTGGTTATTTCCACATTTCATACTATTTCCAGAATAAAACATGAAATTATTGAAGTGAATTACCATGGAAATGCAGCTTATTAGCTTCTGGTTTGTTCTTTTAAGGTGTTGTCGGGACTCATAGGTAAACTCTTTTGTTACAATTTCAGAAGGGCATTTAGAGATGAACTGACATTGCTTCAGCTAGTACGACATCCGAACGTGGTACAATTTTTAGGTGCTGTCACTCAAAGTACCCCGATGATGATTGTAACAGAATATCTGCCTAAGGTTTTTTTTTTTTTTTTTAAAGGATTTGGCACCAGTTCCGGTACAGGTATGTGTGAGGTAGATAAGCTAAAAGAAAAGAAGTTACTGAAAAAGACTTAAATTATTATCATTGTGAAAGTAATGACTGTACCAATAGATATCAGCGATATGTGGTACTGTTTCTTCTAACACAATCATATAACTGTAGTATACTTGGTTTAGAAAATATGAAATGACTACTTTTAATTTAGGGTATTAAATTTGTAATAATTTATTTGAATGAGAATTTGTATGCAGGGTGATCTCCGTACTTTCTTGGACCGTAAGAGAGCTCTAAAGACATCATTGGCTGTCAAGTTTGCACTTGAGATTGCAATGTCTTTATCAGTTATTGTCCCACTTTTATTTTTCTTTTGTTCCATGCAGAAATTTACTTTAAGTTAATTTAATGGTGTTGGCAGAGGTCTAAATTACTTGCATGAGCATAAACCAGAAGCTATCATTCACCGTGATCTTGAGCCTTCCACTGGATCTGATTTCTTTCACCAGGTTTCTTTCAACCTATTATCAATCAGAGAAACAATACGGATGTCATATTCGATATATAATTTTTGGGTGGTATTTTTTTCCAAGCGTTGGATTACACGGGTTTGTCTGATTAGATTTACTGTACCTTGGTATGACATCTTTATGCTGGAATTTTCTATTGCTAAGTAATTTGGTATTGCTATGTTGGTTATGTCCTTTTAGTTTTAGTTATTAGTTTTCACTTTTGGATTTATTACTCTCAATGTTGTGATTTTATTGGGATACATGATGGACATAGTTTGATTATTTCTAATACTGTTAACTATAAAACCCCCTTGTTAAAGATGCTTTGGGTGATTATAAGTCATAACCACTTGGTCCACTTATTTGGTTTATTCTAATCCACTGGTACTTATGACAAACAAAAATATCAATGAACTCATTCTAGATTTTTTTTTACTTCTTGCTTTGTTATTTATAAACCTATACAGTAGTTATAATCCAAGGATTTATAGTAAAATAAAAAGAACTAAGGGCAAAATAAGTATATAAAAGGGGTTTTCTGTAAAAGGAGCTATGTCAGAACCATTGAATCCATGACCTTCATAGTTGCTCAAGGATTTTCACCTTTGTAAATTCACTGTTTTTGACAAACTATGTAAATAAACCAAGAGTGAGCCTATGGTGCTATGCATAGCACGGATGGGGTCCGTGCTACGGCTCAAAATTTGACTTTTCAAAATCCTAACGGTCGATCCAACCATTCAATGTGTTAACCATATGAATATGTACTTGCAAACTAAATTTTATATTTTTTCGAATTTTTTTACTATTTTTTTAGATAGGTAGAAAAATCAGTGTTTTCTGAAAATTCTGGACCATCAAAATTCTAACTATCTAAAAAAATAGTAAAAAAATTCGAAAAAATATAAAATTTAGTTTGCAAGTACATATTCATATGGTTATCACATTGAACGGTTGGATCGACCATTAGAATTTTAAAAAGTCAAATTTTGAGCCGTAGCACGGACCCCATCCGTGCTATGCATAGCACCATAGCCTCACTCATAAACTAATGATAAGAGTCTCTCTGTGAATTTCCTTTTATCTTTGTCATACAAAAATTGAACTTTGCATATTCACTTTTATGTGATGTTTTTTTATCTTTAGATGTTCATATCAGAAAATACTTTAAGTCAAAAATCCTGATCTGGACTGTCATCCATGAACCAGACTCAAGAACAAGCAATAAAAGGCCTTGCATCTATGTACCAACACCATATAATCACGATACCAGTGATGATTAAAGAAAAACACAAGAAAAGGTGAACTAGTACAGCACAGTGAGAAAACTAGAAAATAGAACCCAAACAGAAAAGAACATTTCCTGTTATAATTAGGGTATGGGGCCTCAAGGCCAGATAGAGCATACTTAAATGTACATGTCTATATAAAATTTCTCATTTTTGGATTAACAGAATAATTATAGTGAATTTTTGAATTTTTCTGTTCTGTTTAAATTTGTTTGTGTAGCCAGCAGGGAGACTGCTGTCTCTGTGAAGAAAATGGCAGATTGCACAGCCGAGTTGGAAATTTATTCTGATTTTGTGATCAGAGTCAAAATAACGATGATTTACGTAGGGTTTTGGCTTAGGTTTTACATATTTTCTCGCACTTATGTTTACTTTATTAGAGAAAAAGGCTACTGTCACCCTTCTTTATGTTTTATTGTAGAAAACAGGTTTTGGGACTATTTTACACCAAATGGAGCTAGAATCAGGTCAATCGGATCAGCGACGCTCATCGACTAAGTCCCTGTTACGGCCAGTATTGACCAATACGGACCAGGCCTAGCACAGACCAGGAGATAGCGCTGGAAGCAGTTAAACCCTAACTGCCAAGGTCCTAATACGGACCGTATCACCTGATACGGCCCGTATCCGAAGACATCTCTTGGGGAATAACTGCCGACAGCTGTTTCCAGATTGATTTCTTAGCCTCCAATCAACCTCTACACGTCCCTACACTCCTATATAAGGCCCATGGGCAGAAGAATACTTCATCTTTGTAATTAGGGTTAGATTTGATTAAAGAGAGAAGAGATGAGTGATTGTAACCATGCCGTTCCGCGGCTAAGTTCCTTTTCTTAGGGCTAGGCAGTAAACCTTGTTACTCTTGATGTTTTGATATATATATTTCTGTTGATTATGATTTCTTGTTGATGTATCGAATATGCTTTTGTGATTTATTATCTCTTCACCTAATTTCAATGATCTAGTTGAGTTCATTAGAGTAGTGACAGTGCTTTAATAACTCTTTAAACTATTTGGATGAGTTAGCCTCGTTGAGATCTATTAGGTTTATGTGAAGAAAACCTTCGCGGGGAAATCATAAACCAGAACAACAAAACGCATGACCAAATTCCATCATTTGCGTAAGGTAAATCGCAGTGATCTGTGTAGTAATTTGGGAGATAAGAGACCCGATAGTTGCGTAAGGTAAATCGCATTGTCCTGAGTAGAGTCTCGATGAAAGATCTGTCATTCTGGCGTAACATAAATCGCAGTGACCTTTGTAGTTATCTTTCATAAAACAACAACAGGAAATCAGACGCAACAGGAATATATTATCAAGGCGGATTGAGTGACAATGGTGTGTCGAAACCCTAGGAATTCTCATCTCTATCTTTATTTTAATTACTTTTAATTGTTTCCTAATTTACATTGATCAACAAACATCTCTCAAATTTCAGATTTCATCTAGCCTTTCGAAAGGTTGTGATTCGATCGCTCGAAGCACTGAACCAATATTCCCTGTGGATCGACCTCGCATATACTACTCGATAAGGATTGTGCGCTTGCAGTCCGAACCGATAGCATTTACGAGTTTATAAATATTAAAAGAAACATTGCTCTCTTTTGAGTGATCAAGCTTTTTGGCGCCGTTGCCGGGGAATAACGGTTCATTGTGCAAGGTCTCGCGAGACGCCCTTGCTTTGACCATTGAATCCAATTAATTAGAAACGCCTAGATTTCTTTTTATTTTTTGCATTTTTATTTTTCTTTTATTTTTCAATTTCGTTTTTATTTGTATTTTCTTTTTATTTTCAGTTTTTAGTTTAATTTTCAGATTTTCTTTTCTTTGTAGGAAACTGCACGCTGGCCGAATCATCCGTACGAAGATCCGAGAGGATTGCTAGTAGGAGAGGACAATTCGCTTCCACATCACCGATAAGAACCAACCATAGTTCTTCATCAAGTAATTCTGAAAGCGAAGAAGACTCAGATTCGATCAACATGAATATCCCACCGAACGAACCGATTAACAATGGAAGACAAGACAATGGTGATCAAGGAGTTCACAATGCAGCAAGACCCAAACTTCTACGAGACTATTGCGTACCGCGCGCGAATGATCCTAATTCTAGTATAAACCCGCAAACTGTTACAAACCGTAATTTTGAGATCAAGCATGCTCTCATAAATATGGTTTCGCAACAGCAATTTGGAGGATTTCCACATGAAGATCCACATCTTCATCTGTCAATTTTCCTAGGGATATGCGAGACGATAAAGATCAACGGAGTTACCGATGAAGCAATCAGGCTAAGGCTATTTCAATTCTCATTAAAAGATAAAGCAAGAGCATGGTTGTTTTCCTTACCGGCCAATTCCATTCAAACTTGGGACCAATTGTTTAATGTGTTTATTGCAAAATATTTTCCACCATCCAAAACTTCAAGGTTTAGAAATCTAATTACTAATTTTGAACAAAGGGATGATGAAACATTGTGTGAGGCATGGGATAGATTTAAGGATATGCTAAGGTGTTGTCCACATCATGGTCTAGAAAGATGGCTGATTGTCCAAACTTTTTATAATGGTCTAAACCCTACCGATAGGTTGTCTATTGATGCTTCTGCAGGAGGAGCAATCATGAACAAGGAACCTGACGAGGCCTACAACCTAATTGAAGAGATTGCAATCAACCAACACTACTGGATCCCTGAGCGAAAGAAGCCAAGTTCAACACCTGGCATGCACCGAGTAGATGACATATCCATGCTAAGCGCAAAGATTGATGCTTTGCAAATGGCACTCAACAAGCAGACCAAGCAGCGAACGGTAGCAGCAGTCAATGCCGCAACAGCATGTGGCTATTGTGGAGGAGCGCACGAGATGACCGAATGTATGAATGTGACGGAAACTGAGGACGAAATAGAGCAAGCAAACGCAATTGACAACAGCTTTCGACCTCAGCCCGCCTACAACACATATCATCCGAACAACCGAAACCATCCAAATCTCTCATACGCGAACAATCAAAGGCCTGCTGCACCCCAACAGAACTACCAACCACAGCCCAATTATCAACCAAGATACAACATTCCCCAACAGAATTATCAACCAAGGCAATACAACCAACCACAGCAACCTGACATCACATCCTTAATGGAGAAACTCCTAGAGAAGCAGGATAAGGCTAACGCCGAAATCGCACAAAAGATTGAATCATTAACAAACCGCAACAAAGACTTAGAAGACAATGTCTCTAAGATGGCAAGAGAACTCTCTAGTATCACACGTGGAAAAGGCAAATTTCCGGGCCAACCGGAAGAAAACCCAAGAGAGACTTGCAAGAGCATAACACTAAGGAGCGGTACAGCTTATCAGGGA
Organism: Carex myosuroides; assembly: GCA_028015225.1. Classification (NCBI taxonomy): domain Eukaryota; kingdom Viridiplantae; phylum Streptophyta; class Magnoliopsida; order Poales; family Cyperaceae; genus Carex; species Carex myosuroides. Next base: position 7,339,992 of record CM051479.1, read on the forward strand.
CCTCCCATACCCGATCAAACTTCCGATGAAATGCATGCAGAGCCATCACATTCCGAAGAGTATGAGCCGCAATCGCTGGAGCCGCCTGTACTTGAAACGCAGGCAGACCTTATTGAGGAGCAGAATGACACCGTAGGTGGAGACGAGCGACAACCCGAACCTGAATATATTTCACCACCACCCTACAAGCCACCTCTGCCATTCCCTCCAAGGCCTGCCGAGCATAAGTAGAGGAGCAATTCGCGAGATTCATGGAGACACTCAAGCAATTACATGTCACAATCCCCTTCACTGAGGCAATTGCAAGCATACCCTCGTATGCTAAATTTCTGAAGGAGATTCTTTCGAACCGCAGTAGACTCCAAGAACTCTCAACAATTCCACTCAATCTGGAATGTAGTGCGCTCGTGCAAAGCAAATTACCGACAAAATTGAAAGATCCGAGAAGCTTCTCGATACCATGTACCATTGGCACAACCGATTTTAAGAGAGCTTTATGTGATCTAGGAGCAAGCGTGAGTCTGATGCCTAAGGTAGTATTTGATAAACTGGAATGTGGAGACCTATCACCAACAATGATTTCATTGCAACTAGCCGACCGATCAATTCGATATCCTGAAGGAATGTTGCTTTGATATCCCAATCAAAGTCGGTAAATTCTGGATACCAGCAGATTTTGTGGTAGTCGATATGGAAGAAGATGAGCAGATTCCGATCATCCTTGGAAGGCCATTCCTCGCCACATGTGGGGCAATGATTGATGTTAGGAATGGAAAGATTTCACTCAATGTTGGCAAGAACAAAATGATCTTCAGCGTGAATGAAACCAAAGTCCCACCTGACATGAATCGTGTCTACAATTTGGAAACAACGGACGAGTATGGCAATGACGAATTGCGAATGGATGAATCTGAAGACATCGGGGAGATGACCCACGAAGCAGAAGTAGAGAGACTGTTAATTGTGCAAGATGACGGGCAGATCCATCCGACCTCCGTGACACAACAAACCGATGATCTGAACAGAAGCCCCAATATCGCAAACAAGAGGAATCATTCTTCCTTAGCCCTTGCAATAATCAAAATCCTACGCGAAGAACTCGATGCAATGTCCAAAAGACTGGACGAGGTCGAAGCAGCACTCGGTGTAAGTCTAGCATTCGACCCTGGACCTCAAATACCGATCGACTTCTTCAAGGGCAGTGATGATGAAACCACAGAAGACGCTGAAGGCGAACCACTCGACGAGCAACCTCCTTGCATCGACGGGAGGATATATGAAAGAAACTGATATGACACATAGTCAAGCTAATGACTTTAAACAAGCGCTTCTTGGGAGGCAACCCAAGGCCACTTTTATATATTCTTAAAATTATTTAAATTTCAGTTTAATTAGGGTTTTAACTGGGGAACGAATCACATCCACTTATTTTTCATGACCAGGTGAACATGCTAGAGGAGGGGCTCGGTTAAAAACATTGGAAAAGTCAAGAAAACATTTTTCTGTTGCCAACCGTATCAGCCAATACGGATTACGACAGTAAATACGGATCAAGGAGTTGGATGAAAAGGGACAGCAGAAAATACGGCCCGTATCAGCCAATACGGACCGTATCCAGAGGAAGAGTTAAAGAGTCATCGGAATTCAAATTTTGGATCAGATACGGACCGTAGCAGCCAATACGGTACGTAATCAAAACCGATCTGGAAATTAAAACCCGTTAACGAAGAGGCGCGAAGTCGGGTAACCGTTCAAAATAGAAATTCTTCTATTTTCGAGCCCTCTCCCGTTTCTATTCCCCTATTCTCTTCCTTCTCTCCTTCTCTTCCTCCTTCCTTTCCTCCTCCCCTTCTTGCAAAAACCCGAGCCAACCTCGCAAAACACCGCCGGCCAACAAGGAAGATCACATCAACCACCTCTCGCACAACCACCAACCACCGATACGGGTCGAATCCGACCCGTATTCACCGAGAACACCGAATCTCCACCATTTTCGGGTTTTTCTTCCCTTTCCCTCCTTAATTTTCGATTTTAATTTAATTTCTTGAATTAGTCCTTTATTTCTCTTTGCAATTTTGTTTTAGAGTTAGTCTTCTATTTTAAGATTTAGTTAAATACAAAAATCACGAAAAACAACAAAAAAAATTAGGTTTTCTCCAATTTAACCAGAACCAGTGCCCGTATAATACGGTCCGTATCTGTCAATACGGCCCGTATCAAGTCCTGTACTTGTCCATTTTTAACCAGCACCCAGGTCCGTATCCAGTCCGTATCAGCTTAATACGGTCCGTAACAGAGGCTGGTAATAACCACAAATGGCCCCAAAAACACGTGGTCTTCTTAAAACATTGACAGGTCTAGGCAAGAAGAAGAGGGGAGAATCCTCTTCTCAAAATCCACCACCGCCTGAATCACCCGAACGGAGCCCCGAACGAGAGGAATTGCCGGAATCCCCTCCTCAAGAAGAAACACAACCGACGGAGGGGCAGCAACATAACCCCCTGGACATAAAATTTACCTACAGGGCACATGCCAAAATCTTCGAGAAACTAGATGACAACAAAATCGTCAACCACAAGGCCATCCACATTGAAACCCTTCAAAAGCTCGGCCTCCTTGCCCAATTCAAAACCCTAGCAAAAAGGGTTCACATCTGGGACTTTCTCAACAAGCTGGTGGATGTCCCAACCTATGATGACCTTACCCGCGAGTTCATCGCCACCTTCTCCTCCGAAAATGACATAATCAAATTCCAGCTAATGAATGCAAAGCAGGAGATGTCAATGAGAGATTTTTGCGACATCTTTGGCTTTAAAAATGAGGGCGTACAGGCGTACAACAATGACCGGAATTTCTGGAAGATGATCACCAATGACCGCCTCAGCGATCCGAGAGTCGCAAGCCACATTGTCCATCCAGTGCTCCGTTACATGCAAGCGGCTCTCAGCAACTCTCTTTTCGCTCGAGGCGAGACATGTGCAAAGTCACCTTCGCCGAGCTTCACATTCTCAAATGTATGCTCATCACACCGGAAGAGCCACCACACCTCGGTCATTTCCTCTGTAACCACATCCACGCAATTGGCCAAAACAAAAGAGACAGAGGAAACATATCTATTGGTGCCATCGCAACAATCCTCGCTCGGCAACTCAGACTCGAGGTGGATTTTCTTAAAGAAGGCACCGGTATGAGATTCCTCGATATCGAGTGCCTCACTGCCATGAGGATGATCAGCGGCAGACCTCCCGAGCCTTACCTATACCACGTCGAAAGCCGGAGGGTTCAAATGCCTTGCAAGCCGCTACCCCTCAAGAACCAGCAAAGATGGAAGCAAGTAGACCCGAGCGGCAGGCAAGCCGCTCAAGAAAGCGACGATGAGATCGATTTTGATGCCATAGAGGCCGAGGCTGAAGAAGAGGACAGGGCCGAAACTGCAGCCGCCGCCGCCGCATACATGCAAGAAATGGCGGCAAATGAGGAAAGGGCTCGGCAAGAGGCGCTCGCGGCAGAGGCAGCACAACAAGGGGCGGGACCATCTGATGCCCCTCAAAGTGGATACAACCGAGTCCTCCAAGCCGTCCAAAGAGTGAACGCGAACATGGAGAGATTCTCCATCGACACCAGGACTACTTATGCCCAGCTGGACCAGCAGTATGACGAAACGCATCACTATACGAGCCAGGTTCGTCAGGGCATGGACGAGCTGCGAGGGTATGCTGCCAACAACAGGCGGGAGGCACAGCAGGCCCGCTACATGTCACAACAGTACTACCAGCATGCCCTCACCACCGGTTTGCCATACCAGCCGCCACCATACGGACTCTTCGACCCGCCATTCTACGAGGAGATCTAGCAACCACCACCACCTCCACCACCTCAGGATTGAGGTGCAGTGAGTTGTTTCTTTCCCCGGTCTTTTTACTTTACTATTCCTTTATTTTTATCTCTCGAGCATTGGGGACAATGCTCAATTTTATTCGGGGGGTAGGAAAAGTAAATTGACCATGTATCTTTAAAATTTTCGCAGTTTAAATTCTTAGGTGCTAGTAGTTTTACTCAATTTTTGACTAGGGTTGGAGGCTTTACCGAAAATCCTAGAATGATTAGATTGAGCTTTTTAGCTAGCTTGCATTTTTATTTTTATTTTAGGAGTAGGTTAATCAAATAGGAATTGTTTTAAATTGAATTAGGCTAAGGTTTAGATAATTGGCCATGATACCAAAAATTCGGAATTTTTAAAATTATTTGTAGTCTCAAAATGAACAATTAATTGCTAACCATGAGAGTTGATCAAAAATTGCAAACCCTAGAATCTTTATTTTGAGTAATTTATTTTTGCAAAGTCTTTTAAATTTGATAGTGTTTTAGAATACCCATTTATTATAGATAGACCCCTAGCGAAACTATGCAATAATTTCGTGTATGAATGAATACTTGAAATTGTGTGTAATCATGGTGCTTGTGACACAAAAATATGTTATTTTATTTTTCGGAAAAAAAAGAAAAATACAAAAAAATCGAAAATGAGAAAAATCCAAAAAATAGAAAAATATAGAAAAAGAAAAAAAAATAGATGGAGGATAAAAAGAGTACGGGTGCCTACGCAAGACTGGTTACCAATAGGCTCGAGAAAACCTCCCAAATTCAAATTCTTGTATATATTTAATTTTTCAAAAATAGTCACAAGTACCAACACACTTAGTTGTCATACTTTGCTCCAATCAATTGGGAAGGAAAATTAAAATTTATATCATTAGAATTCCTATTGATTGGAAGGGATCTATTTATAATCGAAGGGGAAATTAATACTCTCAATTTTAAGGATATTTGTGAAGTAGATTGCTCGATAATAATTTTTCTAGGGTTAGCATAATGAGGTCAATCATGGGGTGAATAAATTGTTCAAGGGAGAGATTATGAATATTTTTAATTCTAGATTTCTATTGTCATACCAATTGTACCTAACCTAAGCCCTATTTAATTTTTAAACGAGACCTTGAGATTGTATGGTTTAACCTAGACCAGATCTTTGACCAGCTGGGATGTCGTTGCTTGAGGACAAGCAACAATTCAAGTTGGGAGGCGTGATCAGAGTCAAAATAACGATGATTTACGTAGGGTTTTGGCTTAGGTTTTACATATTTTCTCGCACTTATGTTTACTTTATTAGAGAAAAAGGCTACTGTCACCCTTCTTTATGTTTTATTGTAGAAAACAGGTTCTGGGACTATTTTACACCAAATGGAGCTAGAATCAGGTCAATCGGATCAGCGACGCTCATCGACTAAGTCCCTGTTACGGCCAGTATTGACCAATACGGACCAGGCCTAGCACAGACCAGGAGATAGCGCTGGAAGCAGTTAAACCCTAACTGCCAAGGTCCTAATACGGACCGTATCACCTGATACGGCCCGTATCCGAAGGCATCTCTTGGGGAATAACTGCCGACAGCTGTTTCCACATTGATTTCTTAGCCTCCAATCAACCTCTACACGTCCCTACACTCCTATATAAGGCCCCTGGGCAGAAGAATACTTCATCTTTGTAATTAGGGTTAGATTTGATTAAAGAGAGAAGAGATGAGTGATTGTAACCATGCCGTTCCGCGGCTAAGTTCCTTTTCTTAGGGCTAGGCAGTAAACCTTGTTACTCTTGATGTTTTGATATATATATTTCTGTTGATTATGATTTCTTGTTGATGTATCGAATATGCTTTTGTGATTTATTATCTCTTCACCTAATTTCAATGATCTAGTTGAGTTCATTAGAGTAGTGACATTGCTTTAATAACTCTTTAAACTATTTGGATGAGTTAGCCTCGTTGAGATCTATTAGGTTTATGTGAAGAAAACCTTCGCGGGGAAACCATAAACCAGAACAACAAAACGCATGACCAAATTCCATCATTTGCGTAAGGTAAATCGCAGTGATCTGTGTAGTAATTTGGGAGATAAGAGACCCGATAGTTGCGTAAGGTAAATCGCATTGTCCTGAGTAGAGTCTCGATGAAAGATCTGTCATTCTGGCGTAACATAAATCGCAGTGACCTTTGTAGTTATCTTTCATAAAACAACAACAGGAAATCAGACGCAACAGGAATATATTATCAAGGCGGATTGAGTGACAATGGTGTGCCGAAACCCTAGGAATTCTCATCTCTATCTTTATTTTAATTACTTTTAATTGTTTCCTAATTTACATTGATCAACAAACATCTCTCAAATTTCAGATTTCATCTAGCCTTTCGAAAGGTTGTGATTCGATCGCTCGAAGCACTGAACCAATATTCCCTGTGGATCGACCTCGCATATACTACTCGATAAGGATTGTGCGCTTGCAGTCCGAACCGATAGCATTTACGAGTTTATAAATATTAAAAGAAACATACAAACTAACTGTATTACGGTTGTTTCAAGTTGCAAATATCAGGTTGAAGAATCACGAGATTTACGACTTGTGATGATGGAGTTACAGAGAGTATTGCTGAACATCTCTTGAAGGTTGAATTATTTCGGATAGTTATTCTTTCTGGCTTTGTAATTGTTTTTGTATTGATTTTTCATTGAAATGTAAAAATGTTTATGTATTGAATTTTCATTGAAATGTAAAAATGTTTATAAAGAATGAAATTAGCATGTTTGTTGTTAGCTGTATAATGTTGGGTAAATTGAAATTTTGAAACTTGATTGGGCTTAAATGGTGCAAATTTAAATAATAATAAAAATTCAAAAAACCTGACAGAAGACTTTCTGCGACCAATTTTAAGTATCTGCGACCGTTTTTTTGGTCGCAGATACCTTCTTCTGACGTCAGAAAAAACAATAACGACAAAAAAAAGTGGTCGCAAAAAAAGTATCAGCGACCGGATGACGTCATTCAGCGACCGGTGACGTCATCAGAAGAGTATCTACGACAATGCTTACAGCGACTGGAATAACTATCTGCGACCGGTGCCTTGACTTTCTGCGATCGAAAAACCGGTCGCAGAAAGTCTGATCTGCTGTATTGAATTTTTCTTAAATCGTTTGCCTGAAATTTTTATTTTAACATAATCCAAAAAAAAAAAAACCAAAACAGCCGTGTTTTTTGGAATTCGAAGAATACTCAAATCGCTCTGGTATTCTGCGGCCTCAAACACTGAGGTCCACTCTAGCATTCTACGACCTCCTGACTGGAATAACTAAGACTGTCGTTTCATATTAAATATTTTTGGCAGATTACTTCGTAGCAAGCAGATATCACTACCAAACAAAAATATTTATTTCACACAAATTGAATGTTTGAATTCATTTGTTACATTTGAATTCATTTGTAGGGGCCGCAGAATGTCAGAGCGGTCCTTAGACTGGGTCCGTAGAAGCATTGAGTGGACTCAGTCTTTGGGGCTGCACCGACATTATGCGGCCTAGGTAAAAGTCGAATTTCTGAAAACAGAGGTGTTTTGATTTATTTTTTTGAAATTATGTTAGAAATAAAAATTTCGGCCGCATAAGTTGGTGAGATGGTGCACTCCTTCGAGGAAATCCGAAATTGGATTAGCATGGCTTGACATTGGGCTGAGTAAATGTTATGGAGGTATTGGCTGGAAATTTGGCGTCTTCTTTCTATGTTTCTCTTTTTTTTGGGAATTGGTGATGCGTTTTTCTTTTTTTATTCTAAGAAAAAGGCATAAAAGCCCGGAATAGGTGGAACACGTATCCTCTCCGTTAAGTCAGAATTTGAGTTAGTGCATCTCGGCCGTCCGATCAAGATCCAGATTAATTCGGTCTGAAGTAAAATACACGAGATTCCTTTAATATTCGTGCCAACACAGATCGGATGGTCCGAATTTATTATACATTAATTCAAATTCTTAGTTAGTGCAGACGATACATACGAATACGAATAATGGTGCTGTAGAAGAACTTGTAATCTAAATGAAAAGCTAATCTAAGCTATGTAATTGGTGTAACTGTTTGATTATGTGAAATGGAGAGCCTATGGCCATGAAACTTTGCAAAAAAAAATATATATATCAATTCAGGAAAATATTGTAATTTATTTTCAACTCGTTATAAAAATAAAGCTATTTTCTGACACTTCAATATTATTTTGTATATCTATTATAGAAAGATGAAACTCGTTGCAAAAATAAGATGAAATTATTTTTCGACTCCAAATTTGTACGACTGACAGTACCAAAATAAAAATAATTTTTTATCTATATACGGCTCATGACACAGACAAACTGTTAACGAACTAGCTAAACTCAGCTCTTGATTCACTCGAATCGACTCAACTCATTCTAACATGAATTAAACTTTACTTGGTTGGGATGGCGCACCAAAGCAGAAGCGATCTCAAGGGCGACCAAGGCGATCTCAAGGGCGACAGAAAAGTAACATGGCTAGCGGCACGTAACAAAAACATCAAGGCGACAGAGCAGGCGATCCTCCGGAGAAATGTACAACTGGCGGACTTCCGTAAACTATCCTACAAGGAAGCATTACAGAAGGCTATAGAAGAGCAGGCTGCGGCTATGGTGCAGAGGGAACCTCCCTTGCGTAAGGAGCAACAGAAACCCACCAAGGGAGAAATGTCAGCTACAATCCCAACAAAAAAGCAACCAGATGCAGAGGGCTGGACAGAAGTACGAAGGAAGACAAGAACTACAACACCACACAAACAACAGACAAGACTCCAACAGTGGAAAGAAGATCTGCTGAGGCAAGGCAAATGCTTTAACTGCATGCAGAAAGGCCACAGGAAATTTGAATGCACAAGGCAAATTAAATGTCGCCTATGCAACAGTTATGGTCATGCTTCAAACAGCTGCACCAACAACATTAATGGCAGAGGGCCCATAAATACACCCCCACGTAGGCAGTTTCACTCCCACAATCCCACTACACAACTCAGATCTCACACCACACAAATTGTCTCTCCTAAACCAAAACCTCAAACTCCCCAAACCAGAGAGATGGACCCCTTAGCCAACTGGGAAACCATGACCTTAATAGACCCACAGTACTTTGCAAATAAGCAACCAGCTGAAGGCAGAGTATTCCTCAAAAATAGAGACCGCCTGCTACCGGTCACCGACTTTCTCGAGAGAACAGCAATAGTGCTGGCCGGACCCAATCATAACACACCAAACTTACAATATCGTATAGTCCGGCACTTGGCAGCTCGTTTTAGAGTGCATCCACAACACCTCAAGGTTAGGAAAGCTCCACCGACCATGGGGGACTACCTTGCGATCTTCCCCAATGTTGAGCTCCGAAACAAAGCCTGTGATATTTGTGCGTTCCAGCTAGGGGAAGGGGTGCAGATCCAACTAGCAAAATGGGGAGAGAACTTAGGCATGATACCTGATCCAACAACACACATGGCGCGGATAAAGGTACATGATTTACCCCATAGGTTCTGGACCAAGGAGGATCTTACCGACTTAGTTTCCGGGTTTGGCACACTAGAGAGAATGTCGGATTTCCCGCGCAATGAAAACTACGAAGAGCTCTGGATACTAGTGGCATGTTATCATCCAACACACGTACCCAAAATAGTCACAGCAACACAGGCACAATGCTCGGTGGCGGTGCACCTCGAGATGGAGGGATGGCTGCTGAGAGCAGCCATACAAGAGCCGCAACGTACTTCAGCAAATGAAGATCAACATCCGCGAAACAATGGTGAAGACGAGGCAGATTATTGGGACAGAGAATGGAAAGATAGGTATCGAGAGAAGCACGGGTGCCACTCCTCGGATTCAAGTGGCTCATCCGGCCCGGTGACACAGTACAACCGGCAGCTACACCATTACACACAAAGGGAGGTCATAATTGATCCAGCAATGGACCAAACGGATATAAGAATAAATGGAGGGCTGGTCACAGTGCAGAATGAATCACAGGAGATGATATCTCTGGGAAAGAGTGAACAAAAGCAAAGACAGATCGTTACCGAGGTAGAAGTTCTCTTTGGGTCAAATCAATTTCAAACAGAGATATCCATACACGCAACAACTAAAGAAGGAAGGGTCATTAAGGAAGCATGGGTCAGGCTTGCGCCTAGTTTGTCAGCTTGGGTAAATGGGGACATTTTTCAAAGGCTACAGGCTGTCACCCAAGCAAAAGAAAAAAGTTATGCAGCTCTAGAGTCACAGGGCTGTACAGGAAGTACCATTTTGTTGCTAGGATGGGACAATATCATAAAGGAAATCAAAAGCTTGGGGTTAGACAGCTGGGAGTGCAAAAGTCAAAAGGCACAACAGCAACAGGAGGTATGGTCTAGCATTAATGACACTACAAACCAACAACTCAGTTTCGGTTCAACAGGAAATGATAAAGGCCCAAATACTGGCCCAATTGGGATTTTAATTGAGGAGGTAGATTTAATGCCGTTGAAAAATGTTAGTGAGCTGATGAACTCGGGTTCTCCAATCAACAACAAACATAGGCCTTTGGAGAACAAGGCCGGTTCTAACCAAACTACAAACGGCCTTGGGCCTGCAGTAGAAAATGGGTTCCAACCTACAAATAGGCCTGCACCAGAAACTGGGCCTATTGCAACAAATGGGTCCGGCTCCCCAGCCGCAAACAGCCCTGAAGCAGCAAATGGTTTCGGGTCAGCAGCAGCAAACGGGCCTACAACAGAAATTGTCCCAGAGCCTACAGAAGCAGACGGCCAAGGGCCTGTGGCAAGAAATTTCTCTGATATCCCACCACTCACGGCTGAACAAATAGAAAGGGTAACAGAACTCGGGACAGAAAGGAGCTTTACAGAGAGAGAAGTTTTCGATCAAAATTCGGGCGAAATTCGGAGGAGCAAACGGCTGATGGAAAAACACAGGGGAGAATATATCAATCCTGAAGAAAGGGCACGGCTCGTCACTAAACCAGATTCGGTTTCCATTACCAAATCCACTCCCAGGAAGAGGCAACAGACCCCGAAGATCCAGCTAGCATACCTTCAGAATTCTGATCCACTGACCGTAAACCACACAGAGGCAATAATTATGGCAGCCGGTATCGAATTGGAAGGCGCAGTGGCTGAGCAAGTGAAGACTGTGATTGCAATATAAGAAGATCTCGCCGGGAATAGAAAGAAGACAGGTGGTAGGGAAGATAGTACCTTTATGTACGTGTTAAGTAGCTTAGTGGATTATTAGTTATCAATGTTAGTTAATTTCATAGAGGGTAGGTGGTTGGAGTGCTTGTTTATCGGGTCTGTTTTGTTTAGCGGGCTTAATTTTTTGGCGACAATGGAAAAGGCAAATAGGACCGAACTGCACTGGGATTGTAAGGAGGCCGAAGGGTATAATGTAGGTCAAGGAGGGAGGGGGGCAGCAAGTGAATACCTCACTGTAAGACTGGTTGTAAGCTGTTTTAGTATAATGAAGAGTATTTTGGTATCAAAACAAAGGGGGCTTCAAAACAGGAGGCAGAGAGGAACAAATAGTACTCCATGAATTACAAAACAAAAATAAAGATGATTAGCTGGAATGTACGAGGCCTCAACGAGAGATCGAAAAGACTTGCAGTGAGAGAGACAATCTTCTTGGAAAAGCCCGATATCATATGCTTTCAAGAAACTAAAATGTGCAACATAGATGATATATCAAAGAAAGAAATGTGTGGAAGGCGACTCGACAAGTTCACCACCCTACCGGCAATGGGTACTCGAGGGGGGATTATCATGGCTTGGCATGAGAGACGATTTCAGAAAGTGTCGGAACAACAAAGCCGTTTTTGCCTAACGGTAAAATTAAAGGATGTCATGCTCAACCACACTATCACAGTCACAGGAGTGTATGGCCCGACAAGTGCGGCCTTGAGGAATTTGTTTTTTCAAGAACTACAAGATATGAGACCATCTGATAACACACCATGGTTAGTGGCAGGGGATTTTAACACAACATTGGAGATAGGGGAAAGAAACTCAACAACACAGGATACACGGTGGCCCACAGAATTTCAGCAACTAATCTCCGATATAGGGCTGCAGGATATAAGAATGGAAGGACGCCGTTTTACGTGGTCAAATGCAAGGGACCACCCGGCTATGGCAAAGCTTGACAGATTTCTCATCTCCACAGAGTGGAGCTCAACCTTCCCCAACTCTAAACAGCAAACCCTACCCAATTCTAGCTCGGATCATTGCCCGATCAGATTCGAGGCGCTCACAAACTTTCGAAGATCAAAAATTTTCAGATTTGAGAAATTTTGGCTAAGAATCCCAGAATTCAAACAGGTGATTGAGCAAGAATGGCAGCATACACCTACAGCCGAAAACCCCTTCATGTTGAGTAGAAAATTGGAGAAGATGCAACAAAAAATACAACACTGGACTAAGCATAAAGTGGGCAGCATAAAGAGCCAAATACAGGTATGTAGAGAATTCTTGGGATGGGTAGAGGCGGCACAGGAAAGCCGACAAATAACATCTCTGGAAAAACTAACAAAGGCGTTGATTAAAGGAAGATACACTCAATTGGCGGTACTGGAAGAAGATATGTGGAGACAGCGTGCAAAGGTCAAATGGGACCTCGAGGGAGATCAAAATACGGCTTTTTTTCAGGCATATGCAGCGGCATCCAAGGTAAACAACACGGTTAACGCGATCGAATACAATGGCAGAATGCACATGGATCAAGCAACAAAGGCAAAAGCATTTAGGGATTTTTACATCGGATTAATGGGAAGGTCACAAGATGCTTTGCCGAACATTGAGTGGGAACAATTGTACCCAACAAAGATAGATTGTGAAGAGTTAGCAGAGCCTATCAGGGAAGAGGAGATCAGGGAGGTAATCACCTCATGGCCGGCCAACAAAACTCCAGGCCCTGATGGTTTTTGTGGAGAATTCTACAAGGCTTTCATAAACACGGTAATACCAGACATAAAAGCGGTACTGTTACATATCACACAAGGCCCGGATTCTTTAGATCCGCTGAACACTGCCTATACGGTTCTAATCCCAAAAAACCAAAACTCAAGGAAAGTGCAAGACTTTAGACCGATTAGTCTACTTCACGGAATACAACGTATTTTCTCGAAGATTCTGTCAAATAGACTACAAAGCAGAATAGGGCAAATGCTACATCAATCACAAACGGGTTTCTTGAAGGGAAGACAAATCACCGAGGGATTTATCTGTGCACAAGAACTATTACACATGGCAAAGGGGAGTAACACACCATTAGCTATTTTCAAAGCAGATATACACAAGGCATTCGATACGCTGAGTTGGGAATTTCTGGTACAATTGATGAGGCACTTAGGCTTCCCGCAACAGTGGGTGTCATGGATCAAGAGACTAGTGCTACCGGGCTCGACACAAATCATCATAAATGGACTCCTAGGGAAAAAAATTCAGCTTAAAAGAGGTGTACGTCAAGGTGACCCCATGTCGCCATTCTTATTCATCATTGCCATGGATTACATCCCGAGGTGGTTAGATAAACTAACGGGTACGGGGGCCCTCCGAATGCCACTTTTGGGGATGGCCCCATCGCTACTTTACGCGGATGATGCGCTCTTTTTCATTAAACCGGAGAGGCAACAGGTGCAAATATTGAAGATCATCTTAATCACATTCGGGATCATATCCGGCCGAAGGGTAAATCTGGAAAAATCAGAAATTATCGCCATGGTAATCGACCAAGGACAGCTAGTCGAATTGGCCCAGATTCTAGGTTGCAAGCAAAACAATTTCCCGTTTGTATACCTTGGTCTACCACTCTCGGATTCCAAATTACCCAAAACAGCCTTTATGCCATTAATTGAGAATATTAATAGGAGACTCTCGGGATGGAAAGAAAAGCTACTGTCCAGTGCGGGGAGGGTAGTTCTAATCAACTCGGTGCTCACCTCAATGCCGATATATTACATGTCGGTATTTAACTTGCCGATGTGGGTGATTAATGAGATAGATAGAGCGAGGAGAAACTTTCTGTGGCGCGGAGGAGATCAGACACAAAGAAAGATGCATTTGGCTAATTGGGAACTAGTGTGTCGCCCAAAAAAAATGGGAGGTATGGGAATTAAAAACCTAACAAGCTTCAATCAGGCACTGCTGTCCAAGTGGTATTGGCAATGGCAGCACAAGGACAAAAAACTATGGAAGACATTGTTTCAGAGTTTATACGGACAGCAACACGACGGAATTTTCAGTTCAGCCTTTTACAAAAAACACTTGAAATCGGTTCAGAATTTCTGTGAATGCTTTACTCTCAGAATAGTGGGCACGGGGAATACCATCAGCCTTTGGAATCACGATTGGGGTATAGGAGTCATTAAGCACAAATTCGACACTCTGTACTCTTTTACGCTGCAAAAAGAGGCAACACTTCAAGAGTTCATAAGAAGTCAAAGCATCCCGGCTATGTTTAGGTCGGTACTGTCCGATGATGCACAAACTCAGCTGCTGCGACTGATGCAGCACAGGACTGAATTGTTAAGGCAGATACAGAGTAGTGCACTGGAGGAAGACGATGCAAACTGGAAAATGGCAGCAACAGGTGCATTCTCGGTCAAGGCGGCATATGAGACAATGGAAAACACCCCTGCAATCGAATCGGACATTTATAGAATCTGGCGTATCCGGGTACCACCGAGAATGAGAGTATTCGGATGGCTGTTGCTACATAATAGAGTGCTGACGGCGGATAATTTACGGATTAGAGGTTTCCATATTGTCGGCATATGTTACATGTGCAGAAGAAATGATGAGACGGTGAAACATCTATTCACGGAATGCCCCATAAGCATGCAGATATATGCCGGTACAATTCAGCAACCACAGCCAGGGTCACTGGTACGGGACAACGTTAAACTCCTCATTAAAAGGAAGACGACGAAGAAGACAAGAGAATTGTTGTTGATCTCCCACTTTGTAATCTGGCGTGAAAGATCCAACCGTATCTTCAACGACAAGACAAAGCACACGAATGAATTAATACAGGAAGTGAAAACCCAGTGGAGGCGAGGCCGGTACAGGGAGACAGATCCAACCGGGATGGAGAGTAACGCCGAATGAGAACCGAAGAACAAGAAAAACGGAATTACATCTCTGGTTTCATAGTTTGATTATTTTCAGTCAATTTGTTTCTTTAATCTTTCCAGTTTAATTTTCTTTGTTTTACTTCTTTTCATTTCTATTTTAATGTAAAATGGGTTTCTACTCAGAAACCCCAAAAACTGTCACCAATTATGGTCAATGAAAAATGAGGGCTGGACCCTTATTGATTCTCAAAAAAAAAAACTTTACTTGGTTCGGCTCGACTCGTTTAACAGCCCTACCTGCGGTGGGGCCGGGGTACTGTTTTGCCATTTTCTTGGTGAAATTTTCCAAAGCAGAATTCGCAACTTCAAATGGGCCTGAAAAGAACAAAATAACATTTATTCATTTTCAGGAGAGAAAAAGCAGCTGAATTCTCTTCCTTCCTTTTAATGAATACCAGTGTTCTAAATAGCGTGCTATAGCGGCGTTATAGCACCGCTATAGCATTTTTAGACCCTAAACGCTAAGCTATAGCATCAAAATGCACTAATTGAGCTACGGCCGCTATAACGGTAATAGCGGTCCGCTATAGCGCATAGCGTGTAGCGCAAATATATAGCGCGCGCTATGCATAGTGGGTTTTTTTAGTAATTTATATGAGCTTTAAATAAAGACAAAAAAAAATTAAATATAAGCCCGAACCGAAATCAATTAAAAACTTTGTTGCTACATATCTTTTAATTTGTCCAAACCGAGAAGGAAACCTTGTCGCTGAAATTGGGAAAATTTTAAATAGAAATCATGATGCCTAAATTATTTGAAATTCGAATAGAAAAAATAAATAAATTATGTCATGAATCATGATGCTTAAGATATTTTGAATAGAAAAAGATCGATAGTTTATGATATTAATATGGCTATTTTGAGCAATTTGGACTTTGTACTGGTTCAATATGAATATTATAATTTCTTAATTAATTTGATGTTATTAATTGTTCTATGAGAATTTAGATAATGTTGATATTTAGTATAAATATATAATATAATTTTTGTAAAAAAAAAACGCTATGTAGCATACCTTCCGCTATAGCTACGCTATTCACTATAGCTTTTTTTGTAACCTTCCCACTATGACGCTATAAACGCTATTTAAAACATTGATGAATACGCATCCTCTGCATTAACTAAAAAAAACATCTTCTGAGTTAATATATCTCAACCGTCTGATTTTAAACGGAGTCAATTTGTTCACAGTTTATAATTCAAGGACCTTTAATATTAGTGTAGATCTAGTCTGCATGAATTTTAAATCGAATCGGGCAGTCCATACTCCATATACATTCACTCAAAAGATTTTTTTTGCGTTAATGCATAGAATACGAATTCCCTTTCAATGGGCCGGAATGGCCTAAAATAGATTGATTCATCGACTGGGACGAAGTAGACAGTGGCGCTAATTAATTGAACGATGGACAAACTTCAGCTGAAAATATTTATGAAAAAAAATTTAAGTACCAAGCCAAACAGACTGAAAGCAAAGCAGAGCACTGAATGTGTGCGTCAAAATTAATTACGAATGTATATGTTCATACTAAATTTAAATTTAAACGCTTTCAAAGTTCAGTCGAAATGCATATATACTTTTGAAGGCCTGTGTTCATCAATTATACAGAAAAAAAAAATATAGCTCTCAAAAATTGTTTCCATCGATTTCATATTCGGCATGAAGGACAATAACAAAAATTACGATTTTATTTTTATTTTTTTATGTGAGTATCCTAAGTAATTAAAAATGTTTTGGTGGTTTAATACTAATGATGTGTTGCTGGAAAAAGATGGGTTGCATCTTTCTATTTTTGGTGTTAGCTGTGTTATAAGTTATTGCTTTCCTTTTTTCTCTAACGTAAAATTGAAGATCGATTGTACTTGCAAAATATATCCATGAAATAGTAACACACTGATGAGCCACCATCAGTTAAATGAAACAAAAAAAAAAACAATGACACTGTTGGTGACGTATCAATGTCGGTTTCTCACATAACCAATGTTGGTGACACTAAAAGCTACTAAACGTACTATCAGTATCAGTGACAGTTCTTTAGAGAATCGACACAGATGTGTAACACTGATTGTATTTTCAGTAGAGTGAGGCTATGGTACTTTGCGATGCGCGGATAGTTCTGTGTATTGAATTCATATCTTTGTCTTCAAAGTTCAAATAGTCGATCTGGAGATCAAATTTTATATTTTTTGAAATTTTTTTACTATTTTTTTGTAGGTAGAAAATCACTACTTTCAGATGGTTCAGAATTTTTAGATCAAGTGATTTTCTAATTGTCTCAAAAAATAGTAAAAAAATTTCAAAAAATATAAATTTGGTCTCTAAGTATATTTTCGTATGATAATAATGTTGAGTGGTTCGAATCAACTATTTGGACTTTGAAGACAGAGATATAAATCCAAAGCACAGAACGATCCGCGCATTGCAAAGTACCATACCCTCTCTCTTTTCAGTATTAGTATTCACTGCAAACTGTTTGCAGACCCCAATCCTAGATTCATTTAACAATATAAATTATTGATTAATTAAATGTAAGAATTCTTTTTCCTTCTTTTTTCTTCTAACATCATGTTTGGCTGGAGGATATTGGAAGAAACAAAATGGAAGGTGGTATTGAATCCCTTGACCAAAAACAATTCATGCTGAACAATAGTAGTGTTAAGAAAATTTCAGTGAGTTATTACATATATAACATATGATACATGCATGACTTGGTGCACAATTGAAATCAACAGAAGCTGTCAAGCTGACATATCTTACAAGATCATTCTCCAGTAAATCATTTTCTACCACAACTAGAAACAATGCAAATCTATCTTCATCAGAAAATACCAAAATAAAAAAGAAAGAAAGAGAAGAATGAATATATATCAAAAGCTTGCAACTAATTAACCCACCTTCTTCTTCCCCTACTTGGTTCCTTGATCTCCTCGATCCTTTTCGCCGCCTCAGTCATTTTGGGCCTTTTTTCGGGATCCAATTCGGTACACTCAAGTGCGATCTCTACCAATTTAAGCATATCTTCATGATTTTCTCCCTCCGAAACCAGCTCGACATCCATAACATCGGTCGACCACTCATTTTTAAGTGCTAATCTAACCCATTGAGGCATTGGTATCTCCTCTTGACTCTCACTCGGCACCTTACCGGTGACCACCTCTAAAATCAACAACCCGAAACAATATACATCCGATTTGCAAGTTAATTTCTTGCCTTGGGAATATTCTGGTGATTTCGCCACCGCGAGCCGGTGCGAATGCAGGAGTAGAGGCTGAAGCCCATAATCTGTGATTTTGGGGTAATTGTAATTGTCTGGAATTAAAATATTTGAGGATTTGATGTTTGCATGAGGCACTTTGTGAAATGATAGGCATTGGTGGAGGTATGTTAGGCCTTTTGCTATTCCTTTTACAATTGAGAGCCTTGATGCCCATGGCATAGGGGTCCTTCCTGCTCCTCTGTTCTCTAGCATGAACCAAAATTATGAAATATTAGATGAAAGTTTTAGGAATTGTGATATTATTCTGCATTGGTACATGATTACAAAATATTGAACATCTTGACATTTTTTTTCCTTTGATTAATTAGGTCTCACAGGCAACCAACTTTGGAATAACCTATAATTTCCATATGTGTAATTAATCTTATAGCAGTGACATGCCAAAAAGATACTATTAGAGAGTAATTAATTATTACCATGCAGTAGTTGAAATAGGCTAGAACCAGGCAAGTAATCATAGATAATCAATTTCTCCTCCTGAGAATAGTTATAAGACATGATTTCAACAAGATTCTCATGCCTTAGTTTTCCAAGCAACTGCAGTTGCTGCACAAACTCTCTTCTACCAACTGCACTTACATTCCTCAGCCTCTTGACAGTGACAACTGGGCCCGACTCGATGGTAACTTGGTACGTGATTCCCAATCCTCCCTTTCCCATTAGCATGGCCGACGATCTTAGCAAAGCATCTAGGTCGAATGTCGCCTTTTCTTTGTTGAAGAACTCTAGTTCACCGTCTTTTTGTTCTTTGCTTCCTGAGCTCTTATCCGCTTTCTCAAAGTAGGCCATTGGTATTCCTAAATTCAGAAAAGAGAAATATTACTAAATTAAGCTTCAAATGAAATAATTGAAGTGCTGATATGATCTTAATAACGATTAATAAAACAAACTAAAGAACATACCTAAAAGCCCTTCGGCTTGCTTTGCCTTCCTGTTCCTTCTTTGTAAGTACAAGAAAAGGCACAACAGCAAGCAGAGAACCAAGGCGGCCCCAATGGCGATCAAAGCAACCCTCGAAGCACCTAATTGATGAGATTTTTTATGCAAATGTAAAGCAGCTGTGTGAGATTTAGTTGGGGGTGCACCGGTCTTAGCTGGCGGTGCATGTGTAATTGCTGCGGGTGCATGACGTGGGCTCACCTGCACACGTGGAGCAGCAGCGGGTCCCACAGGACGGGCTTCGTTGCAGGGTTTTCCTATCACATCCCCACAAAGCCCCAAATTATGGTCATAACTGTTCTTCGGAAATGTTTTCAATACATCCGTCTCAGGTACATGGCCCGAAAGAAAATTGTGCGAGACATTAAATGAAAATAATCCCGACTGATTGAATGGAGGTATCGTCCCGTTCAAGAGATTATTTTGTAACTGTAGATCGTTCAGTTGCGGCAAGTCGGTGAACCCCGTAGGAATTGACCCGGAAAACCGGTTGAGAGAGAGATCGACATTTTGAAGGTACATTAAACCGTCAAGGTTAGGGATGTCACCATGAAGAGCATTGTTTCTTAAACTAAGGTTTGATAGGTATATGACATTTGACAAAGCATCGGGCGGGAGAGAACCAGTGAGTTGAATTCCTTCTAGAACGATTCCAACTACATTTGAACCCGAACATGTGATCCCGATCCAACGGCTACGGCTCTTGTAGCACGGTGGGCCCGTCCAGTTTGAGTGCAGGTTCATGATTGAGCGTAGCGAATCACGGAGTTGGATTAGGCTGTTTCTCTCCTCATGGTATAGTTCTTCCTTTGTGATCATGGAATCAGATAGCACAGATATCAATCCAAATGTAACAAGGCATAGCAAGGTTTTTGTCACTGAGTTGATCATGGTCAATATATTTTGGTTGAAATAGAGTTTCTAATTATCTTGTATGTACGTATGAATTGTGTTAAAAAGGAGGTGGCTTTTTATGTTATAAGTGGCTAACTTGCTAGGTGTGTAAGGCAAGGAAACTAAAAGATTCAAAGGGTTGGAGAGAGGAGGCGGACCTGTCAAGAAATAATGAAGAGAGATAATTAAAGGTAGTAGTGTGTGTTAACTACTAAGTTATTGAAATAGTAGATATGATATTTGTGTTAAATTAGAGAGAAACACACTTAAAATTTCCTTCTTTAGGCCAACAAATATAAACTGGAAAAGGTAAAGACTTGATAAGCTTCTGGAAATGTTTAATTAAAGACATAGGTTGGTCGGAATAAGGTGGGGACCGGTGCACCAACTTAGTATTCATGGGCTCATGGCACTAAAATTAGTATAACTTGTTCTATCTATTAACTTTACACTAGTGTGGTCACTTGTTTAAGGAAATAAATTTGCTGTTATTCCTATCCCAACCGTTCAAATTTTTTCATGCGCGAATCTCAACAAAATAAAATTTTCATGCACGAATCTCAACGAAAACTAACGATTTGGATCGGAATAACAGGTTTCTGTTATTCTCAAGGAATAACAGCAGATTTATGTCCCTTGTTTAAAATTAGTTGCTTCATTGTTGTACCTCTGCTTAAGAAGACAGAGAGTACAAACTTGAATTTGTCTGACAAAATTAATAACTAATCATCAACAATTAATGTAAAATATGATTGACATCATTAGATGCAAGACACAAAAAGACTGCTCTTAAATTAAGGTTATCCTGTATGCTTTACTTTTCTTTGTGTAATAATAATAAAGAGAAAAAGTAGAAGCTAGCTAGCTAACTGCTAGCTACCATTTTACTAGGTTTTAATGGGTTGGATGAGGGGTCAAAATTGAGGCCTATTTACGTGACTCTTTACCATCCCACTTGCCAGCTTTGCATTGTCTGTTTGTTCTTTTGAGCTAATTACTTGATTAGCAAATGAAATTTCTTTCCATGGGTGAATTAGCGATGTTTAGATATGAAGATTAATTAGCCCATTTTCAAAATGGGCCTATATTTGGGCTTTATGAATCCTTACTGGGCTTGGTATCAATCTTGATCACTAGAGGGCCTGTAGATAGATAAAATTTCGTTAGATCATAGGATAGGAATACGGATAGGTAAGAGCTATTTCATACAAATTACTATAGCTATAGTAATTGATCATTATTAAATTATAAATAATAATTTTTTATTTGTACTTATAACTATATAGTATTCACTATTATGATTCATATTAGATTGATTTATGTAACAATTTATATAGCTCAAAGCATCCAGCCTCACTTGATCATGGCACTTGACCTTAATGGATCAGTCTTTCCTATGTTGCTTTGCCTAAATAACTATCTGGTACGTTCAGGCATCTAGTGAAGTTCTTCTTCTTTTTTCTAATGGTTTTCCTTATTTGTATAAAATCACTTTCTGTAAATTCATAAAAGAGAAAAAAAAAAACAAATTAGGAGTAGGAGGAAATAAAGTCTGTTCTGATCAGTCAATTTAAAGAAGGTATTCCTTAATGTAGTTGGTAGCCTAGTAACATGGTTCGCGAATTATTCGCGTTTTATTCGGATTTTTGACGTTTTCGAACTGAACACCGAATAAAACACAAAAAAAATGTATCATACGTTTTGTTCGCGAATAAAACGCGAATCACGAATTATTTGTGAATAAAACGCAAAAAACCACACCAAAAAAAAATATTTTTTTTTGGAATTTTTCCTTTCCTCGTGGGCTCGTGGCACTGAATCATCCCGAATTATACCTGAATTATTTCAAATTATATCTGAATTATTTCCGAATCACGAAATTTTGACTCTGCCGAACTGAATCAGACTATTTATTTGTCACTATAGTGGTAGGACTGGATAATACAGTAGCTCACCCTGCAGGTAAGACTAGGTGACTAGGTCACTGATTGGAGACATCTACCCAACATATTGAAAATAGCTAAGACCAACATATCATTTATTTATCCAATTATGCCCCCACTTTAGTTTAAGTGCCACATCAATTCGAATTCGATTTCACCGTAATTAGCGTTCCTGGTTTTAACCTGTATTCTTTGTTTTAATTTATTAGGTGCCTTAGCCATAAAATATTAAAATACCATCTAATCAGATAAGTTAAGTATATAGTACGGATAGATTTCTTTGTTTTCACGTTGGTGTAAATCCTTTCTATTTAGCCATAGTTTACTATATTTTTTGTTCTAACAATTTACGATAATATTGATTTATAAAATATTTTATATAGTTTTTAATATTTATTTATGACAAAATTGATTTATACAACATTTAATATAATTTTATTTAATTAATAAGTTATAGTTTTTGAAAAAATAGAATCATAATTTATAATTTTTATATTTTATAATATTACATAAATGATGTGTATAATATACTTATTTAATTATGATATTTTTGAATTAACTTATATAAGATATCAATATATTCCAGTGTTCTAAATAGCGCGCTATAGCGTTTTTGGACCCTCAACGCTAAGCTATGGCATCAAAATGCGCTAATTGAGCTACGGCCACTATAGCGGTAATAGTGGTCCGCTATAGCGCATAGCGTGTAGCGCAAATAGCGTGCGCTATGCATAATGGGCTTTTTTAGGCAATATATGGGCTTTAAATAAATACCCAAAAAAGTTAAATAAAAGCCCAAACCGAAATCAATTAAAAACTTTGTTGCTACAGATCTTTTAATTTGCCCAAATCGAGAAGGAAACCCTTGTCTAGGTTATTTTGAAATTTGAATAGAAAAAAAATAGATTATGTCATGAATCATGATGCTTAAGATATTTTGAATAGAAAAAGATCGATAGTTTATGATATTACTATGGATATTTTGAACTGCAATTTGGACTTTATACTGGTTCAATATGAATATTATAATTTCTTAATTAATTTGATGTTATTTATTGTTCTATGAGACTTTAGATAATGTTGATATTTAGTACAAATATATAATAAAATTTTTGTAAAAAAAAAATGCTATGTAGCATAGTTTCCGCTGTAACTTTTTTTGTAGCCTTCCCGTTATGACGCTATAAACGCTATTTAAAACTATTTAAAACATTGATATATTCGATAGTTACTAACGATTTGAAACCTATCTGATGAATTTACTAATTAAGGACAACGACATTCAGGATAAAATACCACATATGACACAGCAGTCGGACTCACTTTGTTGGTTTCTCTAACTGAAGCACAACTTATGAAAAAATCCTTCACTATTAACAGAATATCAAAACTTGGAGGGGTCTCTATCCAAAATCGTCCTCGCTCTCTAGCAGTTTTCAGCACTTTATCCTCCGACATTTTTATTAATATCCAAAGTTTAATACAAATTAATAAATATACCCAGAATCCGGCCCAATATCGATATATACCCAAGCCGGTCATTTTCTGGCCGGCTATGTACCCTCCCTAAGCCGGCCAGAAAATGGCCGGCTATGTACCTTTTTTTTTTTTTTTAACCGCATTATTTTTGTTTTAGGTGATTTCTATTAAAGTCAAATATTTCATTTCTAAGTTTCGTATAAAATAATAAAGTACACACAAATTGTAAATAGAGTCCACACATTTTTTACAACATGCATACAAATCACCTATTATTGCTAAGTCTAAAAGGTAATCCCCGAAGTAAACCACTTGCGAAAGATGTCTTACGAGGTGGTCTAACAGATGGCTCTGGTTGCTCACTAGATGGAACGGCCTGGGCTCCAGATGGCGCTGCTTGGCTTGTAGATGGGCCGGCCTGGGCTCCAGATGGCCCTACTTGGCTTGTAGATGCCCTTGTTGTGCGTCTAGTAGTGGACCTCCTCGGTTGGGCAGATGGCTCCCCTTGCACCTCAACCGCCTCTCCTCCTATGGCAACCGCCTCTCCCATTGCTTCGGCATACATAGCAGCTGCATCTAAACGGCTCGTAGCTGTGCTACGCCGTGACCCTCCGGACCCACTTCCCGACGCCATTACTCGCTCATTTTCTGCCGTATTTGCTGCGTTTCTTACCTCTGCATTTGCATGTGTTACTTAGTAAGTTGTTATAAATTGAAAAGAAAAATAATTTTAGATGAATGTTACATACCTCTTCGTTGCCTATCGGAAGTGGAACGGCGAGGCTGATGCCCCATTCGTCTACCTTCCATTTCATCCATCGTCATTACACGACGGGTGTGTTTTCGCCTCCCCTTCCTAATCCAACCACTACTCGGAAGGATTCTGTCTCCAACATTAGGAGGCCAGTCTCCCATATTGCCAATTGGATTGAACACATGGCTCCAAGTACTCACAAGATAGGGTGTTTTATACCAGTCTGCAACAAAGTCGTCCTCTTGCCAGTTTCAGTCACGGCAAACAGCTAAGACATGAGCGCACAGAATAGAAGTTAATTGGATACCTCTGCAAGTGCATTCCATTTGTCTGTCGGGACCGCGCGTCACAATATACATGAACTCCCTGTGAGTGGGTTCCATGTTGCCCATGTCGCTACGGGTGCAAGGAACGTACTCGTTTGGGGATGAAACTTGGTACTGACCTTGGCCCTGCGTGTAACGCACCAACCGCATTTTTCCAGCTTTCTCCCAACGTTTTCTGATCTTCTGCAAAACCCGGTCAGACAGAACCTGTCCCTTGTCTTGTAATTCCATTGCTCGCTGACGCCGCTGAACAAACCATCTGTTGCACGTGTAGAACGTATCCTCCACTATGGCACAAACAGGCAATCTACGACTCGTTCGGAAGACATTGTTGAGCGACTCGGAGCCGTTTGTTGTCATGATACCAAACCGGTATCCTCCGTCACAGGTTTGGAAAATCTTCTCATAATTGGACGGCTCCATCACATCATTAGGATGTACTTTGCCCACCTTCTTTAAATATGCATTGCACTTCGGATTTAGCTGCACAAAAACAAAGGGGTGTTATTTCATTTTCATAAAATTCTTATAAGATAATTAAACGAAATGGTATAAGTTAGACATACATGAGCAAACTCTTGGAACATCTCTTGTAATCTTCTCGGCTTCTTCCTCTTTGCTCCTTCCCTGAACCTCCATCCGTACCATCTGTCTCCTCCACAGTTCGTGACTAAGTTGTCAGCAACATGCTGCATACAATACCTGTGCACAAAGAGCTCGGGAGGCCATCCGTATTCAGCTGTCAGTGCAGCTTTGATCCCCTTGTGCTGGTCCGATATGACACATACAAATTTACACGGGCCGAGCACTTCATTTCTCAACCACTGCAAGAAAAAACCCCAATTCTCAGTATCCTCCTGACGTACAATTGCAAATGCAATAGGTACCAATTGGTTCTCGGCATCGTAGCCGCAAGCTATCAAAAGCCTCCCCTCGTATCGCCCAGACAAGAAGCAGGCATCGATGCTGATCACTGGTCTCATGTACTGGAACGCCGCAATGCATGGACCAAACGCCCAGGCTACGGCTCTGAACTCGGCAACACCTGGCATGATTAGTCCTGTTTCCTTATTCCGTACCGGGCGGGTCAGAAATTGGTGAGTCGAGCCGGGATTGTTGGCGCAAATTGCAAGCAACAGTGGTCTCAGCAAGCTGTACGAAATCTCCCAACTCCCAAATTGTCGGGCTATTGCCAGCTCACGATCCCTCCACAGTCGGTTGTATTTAGGTGCACATGTCATACACAGACAAAACAATGTCTGCCACCGTCTGGATGCTCATACACGGGTCCTTTTTAATGGCGTTCTCAATGACATCGGCAATGAGTGATGCCGTCAGACATTCGTGGTCGACCCTCGTACTCTCAGTTCTACATGTGTGAGGCCTGTCTTGCTTAGTTATAACCCATGCGTCTCCACATCCCGTCGGCTTTGCTCTAAGCTCGTAACGGCAATTCTTGTCCTTGCACAACAGAGTAACCCGATCCCTGTCACTTTTCCAAGATCTGAACTCCTGATTCTTGTCCTTGCTCTAAACTGAGTGTCTTGGTCTGCCTCGATTGTGTCTAGGTGGGGATGCAACTGAGTGTCTTCGTTGAGGTGCTGGTGGAGTGACGTAGTTGTAGGGTTCTGGGTCAGGTTCGGTGAGGGGTAAGGTGGAGTCACGTCTGTAAGTTTCTGGTTGTGGGGTATAATGTGGTGCCGCTGATCCAGAGCCCGAACTTCCAACCCCAGGCTCTACCGGAACTCTTCTAGCAAATATTTCTATTAGAAAATTTCCTTGGGACCTCAAATAACCGAACATGCCTCTCCACGTACTCTCATCTACCAGTTTCGCAACAATCCATTTCCCGTTGGAGGGATGGCAATATCGGGTTGCCAATTCTAGGTCGCACCTTTCTGGGTTGTAACCGGTGTGTGTGTAAACTATGGATTTCAGGTCCAAAAGTGAGATGTCATCTGGAATCATCAATGAATGAGCTGCATCTTTGTTGTAGTACGCCCCTTGTGCACTATTAAGCATCTTCCCACCATAGTGTAATGAAATAAAGGCCATGGTAAACAAACTACATTTTAGAAAATGGTAAACAATTGTCAGGTTACTAAATAGTAAATAATTGTCAAGTAACTAAATAATAAACAATTGTCTGGTAAACAATTAAGTAAATAGTAAACAATTAAGTAAATAGTAAGCAATTAAGTAAATAGTAAACAATTAACTAAATAGTAAACAATTAAGTAAATAGTAAGCAATTATGTAAATAGTAAGCAATTAAGTAAATAGTAAGCAATTAACTAAATAGTAAACAATTAAGTAAATGGTAAGCAATTAAGTAAATATTAGAATATTAGAATGGTAAGCAATTAAGTAAATGGTAAGCAATTAAGTAAATGGTAAACAATTAAGTAAATGGTAAACAATTAACTAAATAGTAAACAATTAACTAAATAGTAAACAATTAAGTAAATAGTAAACAATTAACTAAATAGTAAACAATTAACTAAATAGTAAACAATTAACTAAATAGTAAACAATTAACTAATCTATAAAATAAAACATAATAATAATAAAATAATAATAAATTAAAAATAAAAAAAAATAAAAAAATAATAAAAAAATAAAAAAAAAATTTATTACCTCAGCAGTAGCAATTAAGTAAATGGTAAGCAATTAAGTAAATGGTAAGCAATTAAGTAAATGGTAAGCAATTAAGTAAATGGTAAGCAATTAAGTAAATGGTAAACAATTAACTAAATAGTAAACAATTAACTAAATAGTAAACAATTAACTAAATAGTAAACAATTAAGTAAATAGTAAACAATTAACTAAATAGTAAACAATTAACTAAATAGTAAACAATTAACTAATCTATAAAATAAAACATAATAATAATAAAATAATAATAAAATAATAAAAAAAAATAAAAAAAAATAATTACCTCAACAGTAGCGCGCTGTCTCGAGTTGTGTGAAGATCTGAAGGGAGAGGGGGTGCTCTTTTATAGAGTTTTTGGGGTTTTAAAAAAAAAAAAAAAAAGGAACATAGCCGGCCATTTTCTGGCCGGCTTAGGGAGGGAACATAGCCGGCCAGAAAATGGCCGGCTTGGGTATATATCGATATTGGGCCGGATTCTGGGTATATTTATTAATTTGTATTAAACTTTGGATATTAATAAAAATGTCGGCTTTATCCTCCATCTCCTCAGGTCACACCCAGCAGCAAGCAACCAAACCCAAAACCCTTCTCTTCTCTCCTCTCCTCCGCCAGTCCTCTCTCCTCCTTCCCCAAAACAAGAGGGACCAAAACGCAAAACTACACCCCACGTTATCCATCCCCCAAATGGACCTCTCCCTCCTCCTCCACCCTTCCCCTCTTTCCTTTTCCCTCCGCCTCCATTCTCCCCCCATCCCACGCCGCCACTTCAACCACCGCTGCCACGTCACCCTTCGTCGCCACTTTGTCACCTCCGCTTCCGCTTCCATCTCGGCCACTCCGGTCTCCATCTTCGGTCCCAAAAAAGAACTCACTGGCGTACAGCCTCTGATTGATGGAGTGTCCCCACCTGTCAGGATTGCCAGCTCAGTCGTCATTGCTGCGGCGGCAATCGTGGCTGGATATGGACTGGGGTTGAAGATTGTTGGCACAAAGAATGCTGCCGCTGCTGGTGCTGCGGTGCTTGGTGTGGCGGGTGGGGCCCTGGTGTATAAGATGAATGCAGAGGTGCCGGAAGTTGCAGCTATAACCCTTCACAATCTTGTTGTGGGTCATGATAACCCGCTCGAGTTGAAGCGTGAGGAGATCGAGGGTGTTGCAAATAGGTTTGAATTTAGTAGGAATTAAACTGTGCCACCTTCAATTCCAGAAGGAGAAACTATGATATTTCTCTATAAAAGCATGCATAGACAATTCGTCTTTGTTTACAGATAAATATTTCTCAGATAGGGAGATCATAGCATAATGTAGCAGGAGAAAATGTTGTAAATAAGTTCTTTATTTTTAACATTTATGGATCCTGATTTGAATTTTACATGAATCCTTAACCAAAACGATTTTTTCTTGTTTTGGATATGGTCTTAATCTAATATCTTGTTTGTATTCGAAATTATAGATATGGCATCAGTAAGCAAGATGAAGCCTTCAGAACAGAGTTATGTGATATCTACAGCAGGTAAACATCTCTTGTCTTTTGTACTAGGTGACTACACAAATTCCAATAAGTAGTACCTTAATTTATTAGTATTTGTTGAATATTTGCAGATTTGTTTATGCACTTCTTCCTCCAGGAGGAGAAAGTCTGAAGGGAAATGAGGTTGAAACAATCATAAAATTCAAAGCTGCTCTTGGAATCGATGATCCAGATGCTGCAAATGTTCACATGGAGGTAATAATGTAAATTGGAACATGTATTGAATCTCTTTTATGTTTTCTACTTTGACTTTTAATCTGATTTTGGTGAATTCACATTTATTTTTGTATAATAATACAGATTGGAAGACGCATATTTAGGGAGAGATTGGAATCAGGAGATCCTGATTCTGATGCAGAACAGAGACTGGTATATGGTTTTTCACTGTTCTAAGTTTGTCTTTGCTTTTGTATATGGTGGGATTGCTGATAATTGTGCTAAACTGGTACAGGCATTTCAGAAGCTCATATATGTATCAAATCTTGTTTTTGGGGATGCATCAACTTTTCTTTTGCCCTGGAAACGGCTTTTCAAGGTCACTGATGCTCAGGTAAATTTTTTTTTTATTCATTGTATGTGTTCTTTTTGGCTATATCATCTAACTTAGAATTGGTTTAAGTACCTCCTTTTTGGCATGGATCCTTGTGTTTATACAATCATTTGTTTTTAGGTTAATATAGCTATTCGAGAGAATGCAAAGAAATTGTATTCTATAAAGCTCAAATCTGTGGGAAGAGGTAATATGCATTTCACTCTGACGATCTTCATTTTATCTTGTTCTTTTCTTATAAATAAATTCTTTTTAAATTGTTTACCACTGTGGAAAAATACATAATATGATTTGGTTGCTCTCTAGTACCATCAGAGCCAGAATTGACTTGTTCAGAAAATGTGATTTGTACTTGGTTTTTCTTAGCTTGATCTATATAAGAATTTTTTTTTGAAGAAAAGTGGATATTTCCACCGATTTCATTAGAAATCATATGAACCTGATTGGGACCCAAAATAGGTACCAAAAGTCAGGCATAAGAGTCATTTACAATAGAACTTACATATTAGACATGTTTAACTAGAGCAACTACAAAAAACATAGCTAGGCTAAACAAGCACAACAAGAACAGAATTACATCCAAAGAGCTTATAGCCTATATTACCCAAAAACACTGAACTATAACAGACAAGCATAATAGACTAGAACTGCATCAGGATATTACTCTAATTCCTCCCAATTTATATCATCCCCATTATTCAAGTCGGCGCCAGACATTTGACTTTGAAGGCTGCCAGCTCCAGAATCCCGAATATCCTCTGGACTCTCCTTGCTTAATGATAGCAGAAGATCCACTACCTGAGACGTGTCTGGGCTGCTGGAGTCTGCTGCTAAAATTAGGTCTGGGAGGTCCTTAACATCAAAAGGAAGCATTAGATTTAACTTAAGTAAAGAATTTTCTGCTTTGGACTTACACCAAAAAGTAGCTAAAGAAATGATCTTAGCACCAATTGCTTTAATAGAAAGAGGATTAGTATCATTAAAGCAAACTCGATTCCTCTCTAACCAGATAGTCCAAAGAACAGCATCACGTAATAATTCAACTAACAATCTGTCTTTTAAAGGAATAGCTGCATCCAACAGCCATAAATCTTCTAAAGAATCACAATCAAAAGAAAAATTATTATAAGAGGCTATCCAATGCCAAATTAATCTAACATAAGAACATTGAATAAATAAATGTACTGTGCTTTCAGATTGAGTACAGAATACACAAGAGGTATCACCAGGCCATCCCTTAATGGCTAGATTGATTTTGGTTAGTATCTTATCTTTTCTTACTAGCCATAAAAAGATTTTTATTTTCAAGGGAATATGTGATTTCCAGATAGTTGTATATTCCTGATTTGGCATACCACCATACTCTAACCATTTATAAAAAGAGTGAACAGTAAAATGATCATCATTAGACCATCTCCAGATCAGTCTATCTTCAAGTTGATCTGAAAGAGTAAAGTGTTGAAATTGTTGTTGTAAAGCCAACCATTCTACTAAATATATACCAGTTAATTGTCTTTTAAAGAACAACTGCAAAGAAGGAGCTGCAAAGACCTCAGCTACTGACACAAACCTGTGTAGCTATGGAAAATAAATTAGGGTACTGATGTTGCAAAGCCAGTTCTGTATACCATCTATCTAACCAAAAAGAAGTAGATTTACCATTACCTATTTCTCTATTTAAGCCTAAATTAATAACTATATGATCTTTAAGGATGGATTTCCAAAAAGGGGAACAGATAGTGATTGAAGTTCTAGTACCATATTTACTTAAAAGAATATCTTTCCATCTACCCTTTACTGAATTATCCAAAAATCTGATCCACCACTTAGCTAGAAGTGCCTTATTCATGAGTTTGAGATCTAGCACAAAGCTAGAGGCAGCCTCAACTGTAACAGTATTATCGCACAATGGAGTAAAGCGATTAGAGGTAAATCCATCTAACTTTTTAGGGGAGTTAGATGGAATAGGCAGTGGAGATTGAGCTTGAATAGGTGGCTGTGAGCTTTGTGGAAGAGGCAATAGGGCAGGGAGGGGGGTAGCCTGGAGTATAGAAGAAGAAGGAAGAGATTGAGGGGGAAGTGAGTGAGAAGGAGGAGCATCATGAGACAGTTTACGTTTCTGCCAAAAAGGTCTTTGTTGAGCCTGGGTTCTGCCCTCTCCCTCAACCACAAACTGAAGCCAGTAGTATCTAGATATACCATCAGGGCTAGTAAACAAAAGTTTTCGGCATGGTGGGATGTCAGATCTGGCAGAGACCCCAACCTTCAATCGAACATATTTCATGATATCTCTATTACGCGAGAGAGGATCAACTTGTAAAACAAAACCCCCTAAGTCATTGATCAGTTTTTCGATTTCAGGACCACGAGATAAGGCAGAGGGTAAGCCAAAAATTTTTATCCAGAAGGTAACCGGCTCCCAACCCCCATCATACTTATTTGGGTCAAAAGCTTCAAGAGGGAAAACAATGTCGCCTAACAGAATACGACCTTCTGCTAATGCAATCTGTCGCCAAGAGGGATCAGGTGGAGTTATCACATAGCAGTCATCAGTGAGAGCGACTACTTTCCATTGAAAATTGCTGATAGGAAATCTCTCAGTCAAGCGGGAAGAAATAAAGGCAGCCCCCTTATTGTAAGAGTCTTTGATAACCAAATCTCGCCGCAAGACTATGTCAAACTCTTGAATCGCTTTGTTGCTGCGAAATCGCAAAACTGGGAGAGAAGAACCAAAAGTCTTCATCTCCTCAGTCAGAGAAGGATGAGAAGAAGAAGGTAACATCGTAATCGCCTTACAATTATGAGAGCGATGGCCAAGGCGGTTACATGAGAAACAAACAACCGCGTTACGACAATCCTGAGCCAAGTGACCCAGATCGCCGCATCGGAAACAAACCACAGAACCTTTTTTAGAGAGATGGCGAAGGGAGGTGAGTTTTGCTTGGAGGCGAGACGAACCTTCGGGAACCCTAGAAGTAGTGGGGTGAGTAGGATTTTCTGTAGCCAAAGACAAGGAAGTCCCGAGAGAGGGAAGTGGAGGAGTCGATGCGACCGCAACAAAAGATCGAGCAAGATTAGAAGAATCGAATGGTCGCCATTGGGCAAAAGCGTCTCCTGGCAAGTGGGCTCCAGCAGCAGAGAGAGCGGGGATAGGCGTAGACGGAGGTTGGCTGAGAGCTATTGCGTCCGTGGACAAAGATGGCCCACGAGCAGAGAGAGGAGGGAGAGGAGCCGGAGGAGTGGAACTGGAGGCGAACGAGTATGATGGATCCAGAGTACCTCCAGTGAGCTGTATCGCACCAGACGGGGAGACAAGGGCCTTAAGCGGCGGAATAGAAGGAGGCAGGGTGGGGCGAGTCGAATCGCACAGAAGCCTAGCGCATTCCAAGAATTGCTTCATCGAGGACTCCATATCCGTTAATACAGACGATAGAGCCATGACTGTAATAGCTGGGCTAAGAGATGGGCTAAAGGCCAAGAAAGAGAGTTGATCTATATAAGAATTAGTTGAACGAATTAAAATAGCAACCCATATAAACACCGCCTAATAGAAAAGGCAAATTAAGGGACAAATTCATTATTGGTTGTTTTTTAACTTAAAAATCAGAAAAGGAAAAATTATTATTTTTTGGTTTTGAACACCATATGCTGGAGAGGAATCCAATTTGTACCCATTCTACAATAACCCTATCTTTTTTTTAATAAAGAAGCAAACGGCGAAAAGCCTATTGTATTTCATTAACCAAATAAAAAGTGTTAATAGGTGGTGCATGAGGAGAAGAAAAAAAAAATATAACACATTCATTTCCAGCCCCAATAGAAGAAATAGTATTAATTATCACTTCAATTTTAAATATATTTTTTCTGTTTTCTATTGAACATAACCAAGCTGGGTTGCGTGCTGGTACATGGCTTGGTTTTTTTTTTTTAAGTTTGCATGCCAGCTTGGTGTAAATGAAAGATCTCGCGCGAATTTGTTTTTTCTGAAAGTTTAGGTACCAATACGTGAATTTTTTTCAAATATGACGAAGAGGTTAGAACTTCAAAAAATGGCAGTACCGTTTGCGTTGACCAGTGGAGACTGGTACATACCTGAATCCACTAAATTAATAATTTAACAACTGAAAGATTTTTTCCTCTCTGTGGATTCAGCTATAGATGCAAGTCAGCTAATTGATTTGAGAAAATCTCAACTTCTTTACCAGCTCTCTGATGAGGTAATCTGCATGTCAATTATAACTTACCTTTTAACAAATCACAGCCTGAGTAATAACGGTAAATCCTTTTGATATGCAGATAGCTTCTGAAATGTTTAGAGAATATACCAGAAGCTTAATTGAAGAAAACATTACTGCAGCTTTAAGCATCTTGAAGTCTCGCTCTAAAGCCGTGTATGAATTTCTGTGATGCTTCCTATAATTTTTTATTTTTAGTTTATACCTTGGTGAAATTTCTTTATTTGTTATTTTTTAACTTGTACAGAGCAGAAATGCCGCAAGCGATTGAAGAACTGGAGAAGGTTTTGGCATTTAATGATTTGCTGACAGAGCTGAAAAAGCATCCAGAAGCTTCTCAATTTGCTCCTGGGGTTGGGCCTGTGTCGGTAATAGGTACATAAGGATGTTTATCTTCTTCAAGTTGTTTGATTAAGTTTGAGAGCAGGGTTCAAATCATTCATGCCTCATATCCTTATCTCCATTTTCAGAGTCCAAACAGTCTATCCGAACCGCTCAACATGATCTCCATATTAAAATGTGCTTCGAGACCAAATTTTATATTTTTTGGATTTTCTTACTATTTTTTTAGAGAGGTACAAAATCACTGCTTTTGGATGGTCCAGAGTCTTCTGAAAACAGTGATTTTGTGCTTTATCTAATAAAATAGTAAAAAATTTCCACAAAATATAAAATTTGGTCTCCAAGCACATTTTAATATGGAGATCATGTTGAGCAGTTCAGATCGATTGTTTGGACTTTGAAACAGTCACGAATGAGTCATAGAAGACATGAGGCATTTGAACCCTACTCTTTGATGAAATGCAATTAAATACTCCCAGTGCCACATGATTTGCTAGTTTCGTGAAACTATAGACTAATAAAACAATATCACAGTGTTAGTGTGCATTTCTTTGTGATAGGTGGGCTATATGACCCCGAAAGGAGTCTAAGTGATGTAAAGCTTCTATATCGGGCATATGCCCTTGAATCTTTCCCCAATGGACGGATTGATGAGAAAAAGGTATTATCAATAATTCGTGGGTATTTATTACCAAGCCCATCTTATTCTTACCAGTTAATGTTACTGATGTACGAACAAAACTGTAAAAAATGCAGATTAATAAATTGAAAAATTTGAGGAATATACTGGGGTTAGGGAAGCATGAGGCTGAAACTGTATTGCTAGAAATTAAGTCAACTGTGTATAAAAAGAGGCTCTCAAAAGCCTTCAATAATGAACTGGCAACGGCACCAAGCAAAGCTGCCTTTCTCCAGAACCTATGCGAAGACTTACGCTTTGATCCAGAAAATGCTAGCAAATTGCATGAAGGTACCTTTTGCCATCATCTTTCTTGCTTATACTTTATCAATTGCATAGTGTGAAATGTTAAGAGGAGTTGCTTTGAGATTCATTCAGAGATCTACAGACAGAAGCTTCAGCAGTTGGTAGCGAAAAAAGAGTTGAGCAAGGAGGATGTGGATACCTTGGCATCTTACCAAGTACGCCTTTGTATCCCTCAATCAACTGTCGATGCCATACATAACGACATATGCGGGAAATTGTTTGCAAAGGTAAATTTTCTTTTGCTTTTACTAAGAGCACATTCTATGATCTCGTTGGTTTTGTCGGAGTTCTAAGATGATATTTATTTGTAGGCTGTGGAGAATGCGATCTCCTCAGGGATTAATGGGTTTGATTCTGATGCGAGGTCAGCCGTCAGGAAGGCAGCTCATGGATTGCGTTTATCCAAAGATGAAGCTATGGCTATCACCAATAAAGCGGTACATTATCTACAATTTTTTACTACTGCAGATTGGTTCGTACTACGGATCAATATTTTCGTTTCTAAAGTCCAAATAGTCGATCTGAACCGTTCAATGTGATCTCCCCATATGATAATGTATGTAGCAGACTAAATTTTACATTTTTTAGAATTTTTTTACTATTTTTTTAGATAGGTAGAAAATCACTACTTTTGAATGTCTACAATTTTTAGATCAAGTGATTTTCTACTATCTGAAAAAATAGTAATTTTTCTTAAAAAAAAATGTGAAATTTGATTTAGAAGTACATTTTTTATATGGATATCATGTTGAACGGTTCATATTGATAGTTTGGACTTTGGAGATGGAGATACTGACCCATAGTACGGACCATTATGCGCTATGCATAGTACTACAGCCTCACTCTTTATCACCCATTTACTTTTGTAAGAGTTCATAAAGTTTTTTTTTTATCCTTTTTCCTTTTTTAGGTGCGCAAGGTGCTGCTTGTTTACATCGGGCGTGCAAGAGCAGCAAGCAACAGAATTGAGACTGCAAAAGAGCTTCAAAAAATGATTTCGTTCAACACCTTGGTGGTGACACCTCTAATCTCTGAGATAAAAGGGGAGCAAATTCCTGTAACACCGGAACCTGATACAAAACCAGAAGCAACTGATGAAACTGAAGAAGAGGATGAGGAAATGAAGTTAGTGAAGGATTTGAAGGACATGGATCGTGAAAAGGCATCAAAGGGAAGGTCTTCACTTACAAGCCAAAAAGAAATAACTGTTAAAGATGATATCCCATACCTGGAAAGAGCTGATCTATACGAGTCGTACCTGCATTACTGCATGACCGGTGATATGACTAAGGTGGCATTTGGCCTCTCAGTACCAACAAAGGTTGATGACAGTGAGTACAAGCGCCTTGATCAATTAGGCGACATTCTCGGCCTGAACTCTGACGAGACGAAACTGATTCGTTTAAACATTGCCGAAAAGGCATTTATTAAAGAAGCCGAGGTCATCTTAGCTGACGGAAAAATGTCAAAGGCCAAGATGGAACAACTCACAAAGTTACAAAATGACGTGAAGTTACCAGAAGAGCATGCCCAGAAGGTTATCAAGAATGTTATTCGTAACAAAATGACGGTTTCAATTGAAGCAGCAGTAAAAGGGGGCCGCATGGGGCTAAAGGAAGTGCGTGATTTGAAGGAGGCAAAGGTTGATATCAAGGATGTCATGTCAGAGGCATTGAGAGAGACAATATTCAAGAAGGCAGCTGAGGAGGTCTTCTCGAATGGCAAGGGGGAGTTTGATGAGACTGAGATGTTTCATAAAGTCACCGAAGAATTGAGCATTGATAAGGAGAAGGCAATGAGGGTAGTACAGGAAATTGCCAAGGCTAGGCTTGGTAACTCTCTTGTTCAGGCTGTCGCTCAGTACCGACAAAAGAACCAAGACGGAGTGGTAAGTTGGTGTTTTATCGGAAAATTAGAGTGAGGCTACGGTACTATGCATAGCGCATATTGATCTGTACTATAGATCAATGTCTTCATTTTCAAAGTCCAAACAATTGATCTGAAGTTCTGAACGTTCAACATAATCTCCATATGAAAATGTACTTCTGTAGATCAAATTTTATATTTTTTTAGAATATATAACTATTTTTTTAGATAGGTAGAAAATCACTTGATCTAAAGATTCTAGACTGTTCAAAAATAGTGATTTTCTACCTATCTAAAAAAATAGTAAAAAAAAAACCTAAAAAAATATAAAATTTAGTGTATGGATATCAAGTTGAAAAACATTGATCCGTAGTACGGATCAATATGCGCTATGTATAGTACCGTAGACTCCACTCCGGAAAATTATATGCAGCTGATATGGGCATCAATTTAACTGTGATATGCTCACATTATACTTTATGACAGGTTAAATCCTTAAATGACATGCTAGCATGTGACATGGCATCACCGGCTGATGGCCCGGTCACTTGGTCTAACCCTAGCGAGCTGGATGATCTCTACTGCATCTACTTGAAGAGTATTCCAAAACCCGAGAAACTTTCAAGACTCCAAAATTTGCTTGGGATAAGCGATGAGAAAGCTTTCTTGCTTCAAGATGCCGCAAGGGAAGGTGCTTTGCCGATTGCAGCTGCTGAGGAAGAAGAGGAGTTTGCATTCTAGTCCTCTAGATAGTCAATTTTGCTAGCTGGTAGTGGTGTGTTGTATTCCATGGTTTGCATTTATTTTTTGTTGTAATAGCGTCTCTGCAAGCGTTATTTATACTTATTCTAGTTGTATAGGATATTATTGTTCAAGGTTTGTTTTAAATAACTCTCGTTTCTTTGATGTTGTAGTTCGGATTGGACAGCTTCTAAATAAGAGTTCAAAGCTATGAATACTCTATGCCTAATTGCATTACTTGTCATTGCAACATGGATTATTTTAGTTTGTTACTAGAGCAAAATTGAAATTTGAAATTCAACATTACATCAACAGCAATGATATTTTCATTAATTTGGCACTACATTGGATTCCATCAATAGCAATAATATATTCATTAGTTTCTTTCTTTTTGGTCATAATTCATAAACATCATTTAATTGCCTTATCACTACGTGCTAAACTTTACAAATACAAGTAGGAGCTAAAGTCACTTCAAAGCTATCCATGAACTACAGAAACAGTATTGACATTCTTTAAACAATTTCTCAAGTGATTAATTCACTTTCAACTAGAAAATGTAATTTTAATAATCTAATCAGACATTGTCAGGCCAGAACTCCCTAAAGAAAGCTCTTTCAAATTCCTTTTCCTGCATGCGCTTCTCCTCCTCTTGCAGCTTTCTTAGTCTCTTTGTGACAAGCTTCGCTCTTTTCGCAGATTTCTTCGCTTCATTCACCTAGAAAAAATAGCATGCATGAATTAATTTCACAAATTTGCACCAGTTATCCTCTAGACCAAAGCATTATAAACAACCACGAGAATGAAATTTCAACATGATAATACACCTTAGGATTAGGAGGGTCTTTCTGAACTTCTGGCATTTTGTTTTTTCTATCGGCACCTAAGCCCCGTTTGTTGTTCTTCACACGTGTCTCTATTGGTTCCAGCCTTCCCTATTATAGAAAGTTAGAAAGCATTACAAAGATAATCATATTTAGAACACAAATAAATTCGGGATACAAAGAAGTCTCAGCTAAATAGAAGATAGATGCACAAGATTTAGAGTGAGATAGTGGCAGAATAAATACAGAGAATTTTTTTGCAGGAAACCAAAAACAAACAATTTTTCAATAATCAGAATCATTATAACTACAAAAGGACTAAAAACATCTAAATAGACTCAATACTTCAAATAATATGACAATCAACTCTAACTGAAAAGAATGTAAATCTAATTAAATAAAAAAATATTCTACTATAATAAAAGTTTAAACTTCCCACCAAAAAATAAATTGACAAGTACATTTAATTAAAGTCGATTAAACCAGAAAACCACAATAGTTTGTCACAAAAAAGAGCATTTTCAGAATGCATCTAAATTGCTAACCCTATTTACCTATAATTTTAATCTAATTAGGCCAGGAAACGAACACCAGTTCTAGGTTTTCAGAATACATCAATCCAGGTACCAAATGTAAACAATTATACAAAGTGGAAACCAAGGAGATGGTACCACCTGATACTGGTAAAAACAGGTTATAAAGTACCATGCTACAAACGTATTTGTAAAGGTACCATAACAGAAAAGCTCAATCACAGCTTTTCAAAAAATGCTTTCCAAATAACTAAACTAAAAATCCTCACTTAATCCCTAAAAAAGAAAATTAATTATAATACTATTGCTAGCAAACCTGTTCAGACGCCCCAAGACCGGTACCTTCCTTCCAGCCACACTTCTTCAGTAGCTGCACATATCAGAAATTCTATGTCAAAAGAGAGACAAAGGGACAAAAACCAATCATAAATTAGGAAGTAAAATTGCAAAATTGAAACCTTGAATCCGATGTTGGATGAATCGATAGCTCCTGGGCTGCAGCCCACCTCCGCCTCCGCCTCCATCTTCCCTTCTCTACGCTCGAATTTGAGCAATTTTTTGTTAAGTTTTCGCGAAATTTTGGAGGCTCTCCCTCTCTCGAGTCCCCGCTCTGTGATTTGATAGCGGTTCAAGTCGGTGATTGTTAAATCCGGTTCAAGAAAATTCGTATTCCCTAAGGCAACTTAAACTTTAAGTTTGGATCCTGGCCGTTTGATCAAAATTCGCACGAATATTGAAAGGTACCAGTGAATTTTAACCTGGGCCAAATTGGTCTGGATTCTGATCGGACGGTAAGTATCGAAACTCAAAGTTTGACCCAATCCATGAGACACCTTCCCCACATGTCAGTGGAGCGGATTTACATTCTCCAATAGATTTTAGAATTGAAGAGGAAAGAAGTCAATGGGCCGCCTATAAAGCCGAACTATGAAATGGTAGCATTTAGCGGATCTATACGGGCCATGTGCAAGTAA
Organism: Carex myosuroides; assembly: GCA_028015225.1. Classification (NCBI taxonomy): domain Eukaryota; kingdom Viridiplantae; phylum Streptophyta; class Magnoliopsida; order Poales; family Cyperaceae; genus Carex; species Carex myosuroides. The sequence continues at coordinate 7,379,887 of CM051479.1, forward strand.
GAGTTCGGCCCTAGAGATGAATGAAGAGACCATTATTCTTCAATACAAACCAAAATTCCGATTTTTTTTTTCCATAGCATTAAAAAAATACTTAAATCTATACCATGAAACCTTTAAAATCTTATTTCATATCACAAACATCAAATTATTGGCGTTTCTGCATTTGACACCAAACGCTGAATTTGATAAGAAATGAAAGGAAGAATTTTATGTATACCTCACAAAAACCTTGAAATGACAAACAACCGGCCTTTCTGCTTTTGTTGGCATTAGTACCGAAATTTTTTTAGTTACCTAAAACTTTTTATATAAAAGTGTATTTTGTATTCATTTGGAAATGTTTTGTATTACATCAAAGAGAAGCAGCTTACAGCATATTAATAGGCTAATTACATCATGAGCTGTACTAAAAGTTAAAGAACAAATTGAGCTGTAAATGGAAACAAAATAACGGCTCTGTTGTTCTCAGAAACAGAAGAATGATTCTTGAATAATTCATCTCCATTATTTGCTTGCTATGGAGATATCCAGTCATATGTTTAATATTACCATTTTAATATTTCAAAATTCTGATCTTATCATCGATTTTTTTGAAATTCAGAACATACCATCCACGCATCTCGAGATGCAAGCACTAGAGAAGACTGAATTTCACCGTTTGACAGTATTTTGCCCTGTTCTCTAGATATATATCTTGCAACCAAAAATCAAAAGAAAAAATGTGTGAATCTTGGTTAAGAACAGGAGTTGAAGTACACAGTTGCCAGGTACCTGTTCATGTGGGACCAAATACTGGTATAACTTCAGCCCTTGCCATAATTGATAAATAGTGTTGATATTTTTCAGGGAAATAGCATTAGCTGAACCTTTTTTATCCGACTTTCCATAATTAACAATCATCCATTTTTTCATGGTAAATTAATGCTAATATCACGATATTACTGAACATCTCTTGAATTTTCAAACAGCTCCTTACATAGTCAAAAACACAATTATAAAAAATCACACTGGTGATAACTTCAAAAAACCAACAAACCAACAAACTTTGACTATGAACATTTCCAAAATTGTATTCACTGTTTTGGTCATTGTAGTACGGTACTGACTACTGAAGTAATAATTAAGATAACAATACAACAAATTTGTACTTGGTCAAAGTCAAATGAGCAACCAAGTCAAAAAGACAATCCTTATCTCATTATCTGATCCATCCACCACCATTTCTTATCTTTATAAGCTCTTCAAACATGCTTTGCTCTTCCACTAAAAATTTCACATTCAAAAAGTAAGAAAAAAAAAAGTAGAGATGAAACCATTCTTCCTAGTGGCACTTATTCTAGCTATAGTAGCCTTTGGCACTGCAAATGCTGTCCAGTTCCAGGCAATCAACAATGCTAAAGGTACTGCTGGTGGGACCCGCTTTGACTCACAAATAGGCGTTAGCTATACTACACAAGTCATGTCGACTTCCTCGAACTTCATCTGGAACACGTTCAATCAGAAGCCGTCTGATCGGAAAAATGTCGCTCTTGTAACTCTAGTTGTTGAATCAATTGATGGTGTTGCTTATACGAGCAATAACGGGATCCATGTCAGTGCAAGCTATATCGCAGGTTATTCCGGCGATGTGAAGACCGAGTTTGTCGGTGTATTATACCACGAGATGACGCATGTGTGGCAGTGGAATGGACAGGGCAAGGCACCTGGAGGCCTAATTGAAGGTACACATTTGTCTAAATCAAGCAATTTAATTGATTCTAGAGAGCGCGTTAAGCCAACTCTATGATTTAATTTTTTTTTAGTTATGTATATTAGAATTTCATTGAAATTTCGTTTTTTCATAAAAGAAGATTTTCTGTACTTCAGCGCCTCATAACATGCTAGCTGTTAGAATTTCCCTTTGTGATTGTGGAAACTTGAATTTAAATTCCAGCTGCCACAAATTATGTTACATTTCAGCCCGCTGATCTAAATTTTTTAGTTTCGCCCCTGAATCCTAGCATCCACTACTAAAACAATTATATCTTCATATATTAATTATACTGTGAAATTTCAGGTATTGCTGATTTTGTGAGGTTGAAGGCAGGTTATGCACCGAGTCACTGGGTGAAGCCCGGTCAGGGTAACCGCTGGGATCAGGGTTACGACGTGACAGCACGGTTCTTGGACTATTGCAACGGGCTCAAAAGCGGCTTTGTCGCACAGCTCAATGCAAAGATGAAGGATGGGTATAGAAAAGACTTCTTTGTGCAGTTGCTCAGGAAGACGGTCGACCAGCTGTGGAGCGATTACAAGGCTAAGTATGAAAACTAAGAAAATAAATAAAAGGACTGTAATTAATAGGATATGAATAAAATAAGAACAACTGAAATAAGAATGCAATGGCCTGTATTGGCATTTTTTTTTTTTCTGTTGTTAGAATGTAATATTTGAATTTCCTTCCACCTCATAGGAATATGAACTTCTTTATTAATATATTGTTCTCAGTTTACTGTATAAAATCATTTTATTGAAGTAGGGTTTTACTAAATCATTTGATCTGTTCTAAGAAGATATGTTTCATTAAGAATGAAACTGCTACATTAATGACTTGTTCATGCAGTAAAATTAGACGACCGATCAAAATTCAGAGTAACTATATATAATTAAGGCCAGCTATGGAGTTTGGTAACTGTGTTACAAATGCATGCAACTGTCTAAATGGATCCGAAAAATTGAGATTTAGAGGGAGTAAATAAGTTAATTTCGCGTAATTTTATTTTATGAGGAAGACTGAAAATATTAGCACTTATTAAAATAATAAAACGTAAAGACAGAATTGTTAAAATATATTAGCACATGCAAAAATAATAAAATGTAAAGGACATAATTGTTAATTTTTATTTATACAGAAAACTTAGCCACCCGCAGCACAATTAAATCCGCCACAAGTGCAAAACAATAATGCAAAATGAAAAATTTCAAGGATAATTGGAGGAACATAGATTACATATGGTTATTTGACAATTCTTTCTTCTTGTCAAAATTAAATACTGAAATCGCTTTCCATAATCTAAAACATAAGAGTATAAATGAAAGAATGATTACATATTGTAATTTCTTACATTTTGGTCCGATTTTTTTCTGTAGTATTTAAAAAAAAAAAAAAAATCTATATCACCAAACCTTCAGATCTCATTTCATACTACAAATATTGAATTTTTCAGCAAACCTGCATTCGACCCCAAAAATTGATTTTTTTTCAGCAATTCGACCTGGGGCAGAAACGCTGAATTATTCAGCATTTTCACACCAAATGTATAATTATATAACAAAAGGAAAAACAACAAAGTAACTATTCTCTCTGTTTCTTTTATTCACCTTGTGCTTCTTCTTTTTTGACATTAGTCAAACAACTTTTCTCTCTACCTGGAGCACAAAGCGTTGGATTTTTCATGCTTTGTGAAAGAAAATGTTTTGGACAATAAAAAACAAAACCACAAAGCTGTCATTTTTTTCTGGCACCTTGTACCTTTTTTTTTTCTAGCATTAGTCAAACAATATTTGGTTGGATGAAACTGACAGTTATTGCAGTTGACTTTTATACCAAGAATTTTGGGGCATTTATTCTAGTATAAAAAGGTATTAAGCGCATAGTGTGAAAATAGAAAGAATATGTAATTTGCAACAACAGATAAAATAAAAATCACTCTACTATAAAAAATCTAAAATGTAAGTACAAAAGGTGTAAAAGCAACATTTCTACCATTTCATAGTTGGGCTTTTTATGCGGCCCATTGCCTCTTTCTCTTCAATTCTAAAATCTCTTGAAGAATGCAAATCCGCTCCACTGACATGTGGGGAGGTTAAAATGGGTCCACATGCTTCAGGCACCAACTCGTTTTAACCTTCGTAAGGTGTCTCTACGGTCCGATTATAATCCAGATCAATCCGACTCAGGTTAAAATTTACTGGGCTCCTTTAATATTTGTGTGGATTTTGATCGGACGGTCCGGATCGAAACATAAAGTTTTTTTGTCCCGAAAAATGGCTCAAGCTGTCGATTTATCCAACATGGGATTTAAGGTTTACATTTTGCATTTTTGCTTCCTAATTTAAGGTTTGGTTTTAGCTGATAGTTTTTGTCCCTTTGTTTCTCTTTTGACATAGAATTTTTTTATCCGTGCAGCTACTGAAGAAGTGTGGCTGGAAGGAAGGTACCGGCCTTGCGACGTCTGAACAGGTTTGCTAGCAATAGTATTATAATCAGTTTTCATTTTTAGGAATTAATTGAGGATTTTGTGTTTAATTTTTTGAAAGCATTATTTGAAAGAATTGTGATTGAGCTTTTCTGGTACAGTACCTTTACAAGCTGATTATTCGTTGATTTGGCGTTTGGAGGCATGAGGCAATTATTCGTCGAAATCAGCGTATAATGCGATTCTAGGAGGTGGCAAAGTGGTCAATGCCACCTACTGTCAAGATTTTCATTCATCTATCGCTCCACGTCCAGGGGAAGACCCTGATGAAAGAAGTGCAGCAAAGAAAGTGGTATAAATTGCGACCCTAGATGTATCATGTGCACCTACTGTTTTCTTGCCGCTATGCATCATCTTGTGGATGAGCCAAAGCGAATGGGAGGTCAGGTTTAGTGCAACCTGCTGGCTGCTTTGGAAGGAAGGAAACGTCTTCTAGAATATGTTTTGCATAGTTCTCACTATCTTTTTATTTTTTTTTATTTTTTTTATTTGTGGTGTTGTGGTACTAAGAACTTTGGTAGCCACTACCAAGACTTTCAAATATAAATGTTATCAATAATTAACATTCATATCACTTGTCCTATGATAATAGTGAACAATATATTTGTTTTCATAACAAAGTCGTTAGTTGCAATATCTATATTTTGCTAATAATATATTTCGCTAATTGAAGCCCAACATGCTACAAAAGTACAGTCCATACTTTGCTAAATTATTAAGGATAAAAAAATAGTTAAATGATTGTGGTATTGGTGGTAACGATAGTGGGATTTCATTTGTATATCAACGTCTAGTACTAAAATAAGTTGTAGTTTTCAAATGTGATTTTTAAAACAAACATGTATGTGTACTATATTTTATACTACGCTCATGAAAAATAATAAATTAATTTTCTACAATATTTATCGTTCATCAAATGGCCAACCGGAATAAAAACATGTAATGGTCTAAGTTTAGTGATATTCAATGAAATACCAAATTCATAATACACATATTGCTTGTAAAGGTCAAAAACTTTTTTAGATATTTTCATTTTTAGATATTCAATGAAATACCAAATTAATAATACTAACTATATTATGCCTACACTATATATTGTAGGGGCCCAAATTCTAAAATATATATCATTGATTCCAAATCACTGGCCCTATGACCTAAAACCTATAATACTATCCTTAAATAATATTTCCTATGTCATGGTTCTATGTCATGGTTCTGGTACGTGAATCGCTAACTTTCACACACTCCTGTCTGAAGCCAACTCTTTAGATACATTTCATTCCTTCAAGTCTATTTTTACCGCTTCCTTCCCATGTCAATCTTGGCTGACCTCTCCTTGTGTTTTCGTTACGGCTTATAATTCCAGTACGCACCGGTGCTTCAGGAGGACTCTGTTGGAGTTGCCCAAACCATCTCAAGCGGTGTTGGACGAGCTTATCTTCAATCGATCTATCACATATATCATCGTTTCTAATTCGGTCTCGTTTCACAAATCCACCGCAACATACGCATCTCCGCTACACTTATCTTCTGTACGTGTTGTCTTTTAGCAACCCAACATTTTGCACCACACAACATTGCAGGCATGATCGACGTGCTTAGCCAACTTAATAACTAATTTTTTTTTTTGAAAGTTTTTATATACTTTTCCTTCCTTATAAAATTTTAAATGTATACTTGTAGCTTAGAGGTTAAAATTTTACTTTATGATAGTGGAGACTTCAGTTCAAATTTAACTACCACATATTATATTTTATATTTTAGCTCTCAAAATTAAATTTTGTAGTTCCATCTCTGAATCCTAACATGCACTGCTAAAATATCAGCCGGCATCTTAGTCGATGAACCCGCCAGATAAATGGCCGCACCACCATCCAACAATCTCCAAACTCTAGCACTCTGTTCGCTTATTTTGTGTTGCACATATACCTTCCTTTATTGCTCCCTAAAAAACGCCACGTAAAAGCCACCCCCTTTTCTCTTTGACAAAACACCTTCATCTGATGAGTGGGCCAGCCAGAAGTCCTTATAAAGAAAATCGGTGTCACGGGTTCGGGTCCGGATCCCCTAAAGTAACCCAATATTTGGGTTTTGGATTGAGACCGTCCGATTCAAGTTCGTCGCTCGAGATCGCCTCGGGATTCGAATTCGTCATTGAGATATGTGCGCTCAATTCCTCGGATCTCGAATCGGACGGTCTCGATCCAAAACCCAAATATTGAGTTACTTCACTGGATCCGAATTGCACGGGTTCGGCACCCGAAAAAGAAGAGGATCGGGGCTGTTGGTTCAACCAGATTCTGCATAGCACGCTCCTCGATGAAGGCCTTAAACGGTGCGCAACCTGTGCCCGGCCCAATAAGGATCAGAGGAACCATTGGGGAAGGGTACCACGTTGGATCCAAGATGGAACAAGCACCTCTGTTATAATTAAAAGTCATTGTCAAATTGTTGTTTTCCTATATGAAAACTGAGCCAAACATTTTTTATAAACTTTGCAAACTGGACTTGCAATTTGGACTTGCAATTTCTGACATTTGAATTGATGATTATTAAGCATATTTCAGATATATGACATTGGAGATTATTAATAGAACAAAGAACTATGAGTGTGCTATAAAAAAACTCCATATATGAGGGAACACAACACAAAAAGAAAAGGGGACACGTACATCCTTACTCCCTCATTTTCTCAAGAAAAAGAAAAAAGAAAATGAACAAAAATAGCTCTCAATTTTCTTCATTTAGTAAATAGTATGAAGAAGGTTGTGAGAATATTTTCGACGGGAATAAGGAAGTTTGTTTTTTTTACCATGGACTAAAGACTCTACGGATGATATTGTTAGTGCTATATAATAAAGTACATGAGATTCCTAAACTCCTGGACAAGTTTATTTAACCATCTCTGAATCCGAAACTTTTTATAACAGGTTTTTGATGCAGATAGGATTGTATTTATGACATACTTTTTACAAATTTAGTTAATCTAAGGACTTCTCTGCAAATTTTCCTTTTTAATATAATAACAGAAAATTCTAAAGTGCGTGCCTACAAAAGATCAAAATACCAAAATTAGCCCTGAAGAATGATTAACTTGGATAGCCCTCAAGAACAAGGCCGACATTTTTATTAACAAATCATCACATTTTATTTCATTTCAAAAATACCCAAATTGTCCCCTCTTGATGATATAATCCAGAGATGGATCCGTATCCTCCCAGGTACCTGACTGACCTGACCGAAACGGACGGCCCAGATTTACTCTCAGCCGGTGAGTACTCGGGATGGCGCAGGGGGGGTATTATTTATGCTTTGAGATGCGTGCCAATTTAAAAATCACCGGCTGAGAGTAAATCTGGACCGTCCCTTTCTCGGTCAGGTCAGTCAGGTACCTGGGAGGATACGAATTCATCCAGTGATAGGCCCAAGAGAGGGTTGTTTGGGTGTCTTTCTAAAAAAACTGGGAAAGCTTTGGCAAAGAAGAAAGTTTTCACACTTTGAGTACATCTAATGCAGTAAAAGAAACATTTTTCTATGATGGAAGCAACTATAATGTTTCGATATTTCAGAAGTACAATATGTTTCCATTAAAGAAATAGAATTTCTTACAACTAATCTACCTCCATCTTTTTTCGGGTCGAGACCGGCAAGCCAAGAAGAACAGAGCGTCGTAACGGTTTCTCTTAAATGGAGTAACCGATGAGACTACGCTAACTGTTAAATGCACCTGATTTGGATGAGGCAAAGGAGATGAGGAGATGGAAAAGGATATTTTCTTTAAAGGTGGTACCAGCTGTACCAACCACTCAAATGGCAGCTCCACTGAAGAGAAATCCTCTAGTACGTACCTGAGACATAAATCATTTATACAAGTAGGAATTGTCAAAGGCAGTAAATGAAAAGTTTGGTATATAAAAAGTGGTTGCATTTCGGTTGTCAAGTCTGACAAATAAGTTGGGGTCGGTTTATTTATGGCACAGTTGAAACTGTTGCCAAAAACTGACCCAAGCTACTATGACTATTCAAATGTAAAAGGGATACCTCTAGTACAGTCCTGTGCTCCTTTTGGTTATATTGGTATAGATCATCTCTCCCCTCTGGAAAGGCAAAATACTGTAGCTTCTCCTTTTCATGTTCTACTGATGCATAGTTGCTCATCACCTAAAATATATGTTACTAAGGGTAAACGAGGAATTGCATAACCTCAAAGCACTATTAAATGAAAACTCATGAAGCCGTCTTTTTATCTCTACAAGCAAATATATTACCATATACACGAACAATAATATCCCTCCAAAACTCCAAGTATACATATGCATCGTTTGAGACATTTCTTTTGGTTTCACAAGGACATGGAATTTCCATTTATGTATTTCATGGCATAGTGAAGGACATATTACTTTCTTTGCGCGGCTTCTACTGGATGGGTGTGAACTGTGAAGGCCAATTAATCTTTTGCATTAATCAATCGCCATATATAGTAATTATATGGAAAAACAGCAATGGAAAAGATTCAGCTTTAATGCTTGCCTCAAAGAAATACCGCCTTGGAGAGGCTGATGCAAACACAATGTCCATTGCTCTTGAAATAAAGGTGCGGAGTTGGATGGGATGATCTGACGACCCATTCACATATTCATCCAGTGAATCCTTCTCTCCTGACCAGCGTTCAATCTGAAAGAATTCCGTACAACTCTTATACAAATGCAAAGCTAACATATAGGATTAGTGAAATGAAACCTTAGATACTATTTTCCAGGGTTACCAGAACTCCAAAAATTTAATCTTGGATCCGTGCCAGTAATAAAGGGCAAAACACAATTACAGATCCCGTTTTATTTATTTATTATCTAATTAAGTATTTAACTAATTAATTCTTACGTGGATTGCTTCTTGGGGCTTTCCTATTTATTAGTATTTACTTTTCTGGTGTAAATTACAAAATTGAGATAGAAGCACCATGATCATAATATAATAAGCTAAGTAAAAATATAGAAAGCAATATATATGTTCAGACGCTGCTAAAAAGGGATTGGCATCACATACCGTGATATAAGACTCAGGATCTAGTTGCTTAAAAAGGTCAAAAACTTTTTTAGATATTTTCATTTTAGCTTCATTGGAAAATACGTTGTTCTAAAATTATGGTACGATTTTATTTCTTTTATTTTGGGTTGTACAATTTTTGGACATAACAATGCCATGTCGTTTTATTGACAAGCTACGGTTCTATTTGAGCATATTCACATTTCATTTAATTTGGTCGAAATACCTTGTAATATTTCTGTTCGGTGATTTTGTCATATAAAGGGCCTATCTACCTTTTAAAACCTTAACTACAACATTAATTAGTGTACATCTTGGCAAAAAACAAATATCTTTACAATTAATATGTAGACTCAGAACGCCATGACCACATATTATACTAATTTTTGAAATTTTTGAATATTTGGTAATTCGTTTTTCTCATATTGAATCCCTAGCCGGTTCAAATCCAACTGCCATTAATCTTTGTTTTTGGTTATAAACCAAGAAAGCCCCAACATACTACTTGGTACCCATTTTATGAGTCACTGTACCAGTATTTTTATACTGTGTTGACTTATCTGGGTGTTTGTTTGTAAGAAAGTATAATGTGAAGCAGAAAATCTGTACAATTCATATGTTTGGATAATACTTCCCTTTTCAGAGGGGTTAAATTGCAAAAAAACAAATTTTCAAAACTCGTTTAGGACAGAGAATGAAAAATGAGTTTAAGTGTGGACTTTGGGCCTTTGACTAAAAAAGGAAAATAACATAGAAAAAGAACAAAAAAAATAACAGTGATACACAGATATCCCAAAAATAACAATGAAAAATAACAGTAGCAATCCATAATCCAGATCAAAAAGCTAATTCAGTGGATACTCACAATTCAAAACTAAAAATATACTACTTCAACATCTGCCAATTTATTGGTACAGTGACACCTTAATCCTTCTACTAACACAAGCTCCTCTTGATCATCAGAACCAAGAAATTCAAGCCTCCTCAAACTCAAGCATTCAAAACTAGCATCTGTTTGTGGTATATGCAAAACATCTTTGCTTTCGGCATGGTACTGTGGTAAACCATATATTAAGAAAAAAACCATATATTAAGAAACAACAAGGATTACCAAAGTAAACTATATATTAAGAAAAATAAATGTTCAATGAAAAATAAACAAAAAAAATGTATTACCTCACAGATATCGCTGACATTCAGCTTCAAGCACTCAATATTTGGACAAATATTAAGAAGGCGGGGCAGTTCTTCAAAACCACAGAACATGCAAAAGTCTCCGAGATGCAAATCTTTCATGCTCAGAAAAGATTGGCACAATTCCACCTCTCTTACCAGTAAATACTGCACTCCACAATAATGCAAAACATGTTAATGTACATTAAAAAAATACTACATTAAATTAAATAATATAAACAGAGAATTTATACCGTAATAAAAGTTCCACCAAGGTGCAGACTGTGAACAGCAGATAAGGAATTCAAAATTCTCCCACTACTCGAGAGGAAGTGGCTTGGTGAGCCCGATTCATTGTTTTGGAGCTTGATCTGTGCTGTTCGAATTAGGGGCATGTCATCTATTTTCAGTTCTGCCATTACTATGCCATCTTGATCCAATGTCAGGTCGGTAACTTTAGGTGCATGAAGTATAGAGAAGGTATTTGGAGGCACAATATAAAAAGGATTATGCAAATACAACCGTTCAACTGTGCTTGACCTGAACTCGTTTGTATCAATAGCAGAGTGTTCCAAGCACAAATCCCTGAGGAGAGGACAGCCATGGAGGATTTGGCTCATTAAAACATCATTTAAATGCAATCTGACCAGGTGCAACTTCTTCAAGCTAGGGAGTCCGACAGATGGAAGAGAAAGTTCTTCCATCCCAAAATAAAAATCACAGAAGTAAATACAAAGTTCAACAAGGTTGGTATTCTGAAAAATTACATCGATAACCCCCCTTGAAAAGTGCATGTTGATCGCGACAGTCAATATTTCAACACCATGGTTCAAAGCATAACAAATCCAACTACCAGACTGAGTAAAAAACCTTTGGGTTCTTCAATGTACCCAAACAATAACCTGAAAATATAACAGCAGAGAATTGTTAATCTCCCTGGACTCTTTGATATTTAATTACATTTCTAGATCATAATTTTTTAAGAAGGAGAAAATTAAAACCTGAAAGTCTGAACAGATAAACAATCACGCAAGACAATGAAGTAATTAGCAAAAGTCATCATATCTTCAAATGAATCAAAGGGGGTTGTCTCAGCTTTGAAAAAGTCTTCAACTTTAAAATTCAAGTGAGGAATGGTCTTCCACAGGGAACTCCATTGTTTGGAAAGAATAAATGTTTCGACAAGTATCTTTGAAGGGACAGATTCCAAGGTACGGTGAATAATATCAAGAGGTAAGCGATCAAAAGTTGTGGGAGGCACCTAGCAAAAAAAAAACAATAAAATTCACAAAGAAGCAAAATCGTCCAGAAAAAACAAAATTGGCGAAAAAGAAAATAAAATTGAATTTATAAAAGAATGTTACCTTTGAATCGTCCTGAATAGATTCATCAGCTACTTCCTCAGCACCATTATCACTAAAATCGTCAGAACTCACGTCTGTGTCATCACAAGACATCGTGTGTGACTGGATAACATAACAAAGAGTTAGAATAAGTACCAAAAGGAAAATAAATGTATTTCAATATCGACTTAAAGAAAAATTGAAATCAAATATTGATTACTCACATCATATGAATCGTCAGTAGATTCATCAAAATCAGAACTTGGGTCCTGTTCTTCATTAGACATCTTGGATAAAATTGGTACCTCGGATTGGAAAGGAGAAACTGATCAGAGCTAGATTAAATAAGAGGAGATGTAAAGAGTAATAAAAGGAAAGCGAGAGAGAACTCTGAGAAAATTAATTACTTGCTCATTTTATTTCTTTCTATAATCGCTATTATGGAAATTCTCCAGTTTAGGAAAGCTAAGATTTAATGGCGGTTCACAATTTTTGATTTAAGTCCGCAACGGTCAAATGCGTTGGTCAGGAAGGGCTCGCCTGAATTCGATCCCTAAAGTAACTCGTTTTTTGAATTTTGATCCGAATGTCCAATCTGTTCTACCACGGACCGAATTTCTGATCGGACGGTTCGGATCAAAACTAAAAAATTGACTTGCTTTAGGAGATCAGGACTCGCCTGACCTAGAATATACAACAAATGCTGACCGTGCAAAAATATACAACAAATAAGTTTGTAATAATATACAACAAACGCTTACATCCAATATTTTTATTAAAATGAAAAATATACCACAAGTTAAAATATTGATATTTAGAGGAGATGAATCCAGACCAGCTGGAGAGGAGACTACCGTATTTGGTAGTCATTTTGCAAATTTTTACAGCGGGTAAATAAATGTACGTATTTAGTAACAAAGAGATCTTTGAGATCCAAGAAAAGATCTTTCGAATCAAAAAGGTGGTATAACGGTATTAAGGCTCTTAAACATGAATAGGAAAATAAACAAAACGGTGTGAGAGAATTGGAAAAAAAAAGATCGGAAAGCAACAAAGAAAGTCGGTAGTTTAAATCCGATAAGGCCCTTAACAGGGAATACAAATGAAGAGCAAAATAAACAAAAAAAAAAAATGCTTTATTCGCCGTCTGGCGCCTGGCGTCTGGCTTTTGGGTGTTCATTGAGTTTGAGTTGTGAGTTTTGAGTTTGAGTTTATATTATAAACTGGGTGAGAGAATTTGAAAAGGAGAGGCGGGGCCTGGGGAATTCGTATGCTCTGCATTAACTCAAATTTTGAGTTAAGATCTGAACCGTCCTATTGAGATCCGCACCAATATTAAAGTGCACGTCCGTTATAGGAGTGGACAGGATTTGTCCGAATTCTGATCGTACGGTTCATAAATTAACTCAAACGGTGCGTTAATGCAGAGGATACGTATTCAGGCCTGGGGCCTTGTGCCAGAAGATGACCTTTAGGGTTTTTATCTCCACCGTTGGATTTATCAGAGAGCATGGATATATTATTATTAAAATGAATATATACAGAAAGAAAACACATCTTCACCGCCGCTTAATAAATAATTATATACATTTGTGTTGTGCCACTGACTCAACAATAATATTTTGTCAACGCTTCATTTTGACCACTTAATTAGTAAACTATAAATGCTTACTTCTCAGAAGAAATATTTATTTTTGGCAACCAAAATAAATATTTTGGCCACTTAAAAATTTATATGTTTTTATAAATTAATTAATAGTAAGCGTACAAGTTTCTGTCATGCACTTCACAAATTCTATATTTCGGACATTGAAAAATATTTTTTTCTTGACAGGTTAAATTATTAGTTTGAAATTCTTGGTCAGTACTTGGCAAGTAATTTTTCATATTTGAAAATTACTAGAAAGCAGAAACAATAAATTCTGAATATATGTAAAGGTCTAAATATATGCACGGTCTCAAAATATTAACATATATCACAAATTTAAACACCGACATGTAAAGGAGAATGGGCTAAATTAATACTTGAAAAGTTCCATTTAACAAAACAATTGGAAAATATTGCCCCTAACAAGCTACAAATCACTTTGTAATTTAGTATCTAGTCCTCATGCTGTGATTATTATTTTTAATTTCCTAGTTGGATTAGGCAATGGTAATTCCCTGCCATTGACGCCCCCGACATTTTTATTAATATCCAAAGTTTAATACAAATTATTAATTATACCCAGAACTCAACTCAATATCGAAATATACCCAAGCCGGTTATTTTCTGGCCGGCTATGTTCCCTCCCTGGGCCGGCCAGAAAATGGCCGGCTATGTACCTTTTTTTTTTCCGCATTTCACCCTTTATATACCCCTTTTTCTCTCTCTCCTCTCACAATTCTCCCATCTTCAACCGAATTTTCTCTCTTTAAGGTAATTTTTTTTTTATCTAATTTAATTTTTAATTTATTTATTTTAGGGTTTAGGATTTAGGTTTTAGGTGTTATAATTTAGATTATGTTGTTGTAATTTAGTGTAATTAGCTAAGTTAACCAATATTTAGTGTATTTTGGTCATTTTGACCATAATTAGGCTTATTAAGGGTAATTTTACCGAAATTAGCACAATTGACCAATATTTAGGGTATTTTGACATTTTTACCATAATTAGGCTGATTAAGCGTAGTTTTACCGAAATTAGCACGTTTGACCAATATTTAGGGTATTTTGGTCTTTTTTACCATAATTAGGCTAATTAAGCGTAATTTAGTGTAATTAGCACAGATGACCAATATTTAGGGTATTTTGGTCTTTTTTTACCATAATTAGGCTGATTAAGCATAATTTAGTGTAATTAGCACATCTGACCAATATTTAGGGTATTTTTTTGATCTTTTTTACCATAAATAGGCTGATTAAGCGTAATTTAGTGTAATTAGCACAGATGACCAATATTTAGGGTATTTTGGCCTTTTTTACCATAATTATGTTGATCAAGCGTAATTTAGTGTAATTAGCACAGATGACCAATATTTAGGGTATTTTGGTCTTTTTTACCATAATTAGGCTGATTAAGCGTAATTTAGTGTAATTAGCACAGATGTAGGGCTGCTAATGAGCTTGACTCGGCTCAGACTCGGCTCGGACTCATTGAGAGAAGCATAACGGCTCGGCTCAGACTCGGCTCGATTTTGAAAGAAAAAACTCGACTCGGCTCGGCTCATGTAAATAATTGACTCGGCTCGGCCGGGCCGAGCCGGCTCGCGAGCCGGCTCAGACCATATTTGGGCTTTTTCACAACATGCAACAGCTATTTGTTTGATTAATGCAACAAACCACGCGCAATATTCTAAAAAAACAAAAACAAATGTGAAATCACTAAAACCTACACTGGAAACTATTCTACACTGGAAGTGTACAGTTGTGAGAACAAAACCGAGAAATTAGACCTAGCAAAGCTTGCTCGAATCCGACCCGAAAATAAGCATCAAGCATCACAGCTCGGTAAAAGAAATTAATGCAGTAAATAAGAAAGCCACCAACTTTTTGGTACCAGTGTTGCTATTACTGGTACCAAACAGTCCAGAAGCTAATAATTGCACCTCCAGACTATTGCTATCAGTAACCCTTGCCCCATATTAGACTAAAGTACCTGAACTTTTTACAATAATAAAAAAGGATAATTTTAAATTCAAAATCTTTATTCAATCATTATGCATTCACTAGCTGTACTTAGCCTATGCAATTTAATCAGAATCTCAACTTAACTAGAAGAAATTACAATTTTCAAAAACTCCCTAATATACTAGTTTCCAAATAGCATTAAGAACAAAATTCACATAACAACACTTCATTACTGCTCCAAAATATCTCAAATAGCATTAAGAACAAATCTCCAATTTCATAAAATTCACATAACAACTCTCAAATAGCATTAAGAACAAAATTCACATAACAACTCTCAGTCCCAATGGCAGAACATACTAAAACATGCTTGTAGCTCGCATGGCCACCATCGGATTTAGCCCCATTGTTTTTGCACCAGTTTGAAACAACAAAGAATTAAATTTAGCTGATTCAAGGAGATCATCTTTTTGGCCCGATGTGAACAAAACCCTTTCTTCTTCATTGATTTCTTTGCATCTTTTTTCGATATGGCGATTCAAGTGGGTAGTCCCTATGTTAGGACCGGTAGTAAACTCCTTCAGACAATGCTTGCACACGGCCTTTTCTCCAACTTCATCAAAATGCTTCCACACAAGTGCTTTTCTCTTTTTTGATTGACTTCGGGTTAGTTGGATCGATTCGCTTTGAGAATCTCCGACCTCAGGGTTCATTTGGGAGTGAGTTTGAGACATTAACTGTACAAAAAAAAAAGTTTCATCTCGTTAGAAAGGAATGTAACAAGTAGTTCTTACATCATACAACATGCCTAGAATTATTACAACCATTATGCTAAGCAACAGTGCTATATAAATTAACACTAAAGAGCTGCATTTCTATGTTCTCTAAAGACAATTCATTTTTGCTAAAAAACACATGCTTGTCCTGCATTTCTATGTTCTCTAAAGACAATTCATTTTTGCAGCACAAACATGAAATTGTCCCTCAAATAGACATTTATAATTTAATACATAAGCAATGCTAGAAAAAAAAAACAAAGAAGTCAAGATAAAGTGAAGCTAGGTTCATAATTAGAAAGACAAAAAGGGAAAATGTGCTTCCTAACCTGAGCAAGGATCAAAACAGCATCAACATGAATATTATTTTCTTCTCTTCGGAATACAGGATCCTTCCTAACCTGAAATGTTATATGTAAAAATATTCTGTGGTAATGTAGCTGTTATATGTAAAAAAAAGAAAAAGAAATCTGCACTGTAATTTAGTTTGGTTTATTGGCATGAACTACAGTTAAATCTGCACTGGTAGCATAAATAGTTAAATATGATACACAATATTTGCAAAAAAAAAGAAAAAGAAAAAACAATTAACATTATTGTAATTGAGCTAATTCATTTTGGAGCCGAGAAAAAAAAAGCTACTATACATGACATTAAAAAAAAAAACTCTTACTTTAACTTCCAGCTGATTTTTTTGGGTGAGTTAGTCACTGCAATGGGAGCACCTGCAATACATTTAGATAGATAAGGGAGTGAGAAAATTAGTAAAGAAAAGAAAAAAAAAGGGTAGAGATTTTTAAATCTCTTTAGTTAAAAGTGATTTCTGATAGTGTGTTATAGAATCCAAATATAGAACTTACTGCCAGAAAGAGGTGCCTGCGCTTCTACGTCCTCCTACAACAATCAAGTTTCAAAATTCCAATATCAGTAGTAGTTCAGAGAGATTACTTGAAATGATGAATGCTGGTACATGTCCTGTACCAGAAAAGATGCTATGTCTGGTATCTAATCCCTTTTAACTCTATGATTTTAATAGATATCTGTCAGGTTTTTCACCTCACTTCAATAAATAAAAAAAAGATGGCTTATACCATATCATAACCTTGTCAGATGCCTATTTGCAAAGATTTATATTGGAAGGCAGAAATGCAATACAAGGTTTTGCAGCAACAAGAGCAGGAACTGGTACATGAAGAGTAACATAACCACAATTTTCACATACAAATCAGTTAAAGCAACGCTATTTTCACAACAAGAGCAGGAACTGGTACATGAAGAGTAACATAACCACAATTTTCACATACAAATCAGTTAAAGCAACGCTATCTTCATTTACATTGCGAATAAACATTCTTTTAGATGAAAGTGAGGTCATTCCTCATGGATTTCCATTGTTTGAATATAAAAGGCTAGTACCAACTTGGTATCAATCTTTGATATTTTTACATTACCAAAAAACTGGCATCAACTTTAAACGATTCTAAAGTTGCTTCAGTTACTTATATGATATGAGGCTTTTCCTACAAGGTCAATTCAAAATACCCTTTTAAGTGGCAGTTTCAATCAAATAATATCAACCAATTAGATGCACCTGAGAATCGATAAAACCCACAAAATAAAAACAGTATCTGAATCAGTATCGATAAAACCCACAAATTTTCAGAAGAGAATCAGTCTCCAAATTTGAAATAACTCAAAGAGAGAGAGCGCACCTGAGAGCAACAGAGCCAACGAGATGAGAACAGAGAAACGGAGCCGACCTGAGAGCAACGGAGCCAGCGAGAGCGCAGGTTTAGGGTTTAGGGTACCAGATTAGAACAGAGTGAGAGCGCGAGCGCCAGCGAAGAGAGGCGAGAGAGCGACAGAGGTGAGAGATCGCGAGGTGAGAGGCGAGAGAGTGACAATACTCGAATCGATTCGATGGGCTCATGAGCCGGCCCGGCTCGGCCCGGATTCGGCTCGGTTGATATGTAAATTTTTGAGTCGAGCCGAGTTCGGGCTTTTTTCAGTTCAGGGCCCGACTCGATATCAAATATTGAGCTGTTAACTCATAGATTCGTGAGCCGACTCGGCTCATTAGCAGCCCTACACAGATGACCAATATTTAGGGTATTTTGGCCTTTTTTACCATAATTAGGCTGATTAAGCGTAATTTAGTGTAATTAGCACAGATGACCAATATTTAGGGTATTTTGGCCTTTTTTACCATAATTATGCTGATCAAGCGTAATTTCACCGAATTTAGGTTATTTTAGATATCAGGATGCCTAGAGCACGGCCTACCCAGCGTCCAGTAGTGGACGAGCCGATCAGTACTAGCAGCACGGAGCACATCAGTCCTCTCCTATGGATTCCCCACAGCAAGCACCGAGTCTCACTGGCTTCTCGTGAGGTACGTTCCTTTTCTTATATTTTCATTAAATTTTGTTGGATTTAAATTTTATTATGTTGTCACCATGCGGATTACATTTTTCAACGCAGACACGGATCTTCTAGATGTGAAGTTGAGGTGCGTTCATATGAGGTACTACGAGGTGATGGAGCCGTACCTCGTCAACCTGGGTCTCAACCAGGTTGTGGACATCGTGCGGACAGAGAAGAGCATCATTAATGCATCTCTCATCGCTGGACTGGTGGAGCGATGGCGTCCCGAGATGCACACGTTTCACATGCCATTCGGAGAGATGACAGTGACTCTCCAGGATGTGAGTGCTCTCTGGGGTTTGTCTATCCGTGGCACACCCGTCGGCGGCGTCTCTGACAGCACCAGATTCGCAGGTTATGTCGATGAGTTGTTGGGAGCTGAGCCTTCCTACATCATTGGGGACAATGGGAGGTCGAAGTTCCATTTGCGGATGACGAGGTTACGGCAGCACTTCAGCGTGGATCTCTCGGCAGATTCCACCGAGCTGGAGATTCAGAGGTAAATTTTATAACTTGTTTCTACTAATTAATTTATAATACGATGATTCTATTAGAATTTTTATATGTTTTGTATTGCAGATATACACGGGGCTACGTGATGGACCTTTTTGGTTCTGTCATGTATCCTGATTCCAGCGGTGATCAGGTGCCGATGATGTATCTCCCGTTGCTGATGGACATTGAGCGGCCGTCGTCGTACAACTGGGGTGGAGCTGTCCTGGCGTATCTGTACTACCACCTGTGTCGCAGTAGTGAGGTAAGTCACCAACTCTTATTTTAGTGTAAATTATTTAATCAATCAATCCATCAAAATACACTAACGTGTAATGTTTTTGAAAATGAAGCCGACGGCGAAGAAGATGTACGGGCCGGTACTCCTGCTTCAGCACTGGTCGTGGTCACGGCTACCGGTGGGCCGTCCTATCCCCAATGAGGCGCCGGATTGGGGAGAGCCAGATGTGTTTCACTGCCCGGCATACGCCAAGAAGTGGTACGGTTTCCACCACTACCAGGATCGGACCCACGGTGCTACCGTTGGGATCAGGCCAGTCCGGTCAGAGCTTCAGAGTTTGCCTGAGGCTCTTGTTGAGTGGACGCTGTACGATCAGTTGTACGAGGAGTTCCTCTTACCGGGCAGGGTGACTGACGAGCAGGAGCGGGAGATGTGGTTCTATCGAGGTCCACTCATACATTTCTGGACAGTGGAGCACCACTATCCAGATCGGGTGCTCCGCCAGTTTGGTCGAGCGGCGTTGATTCCCATAGACCCATCTTGGCCCAGTTACACGCACAGAGACCTGCACCGGTAAGTCGTAGTCTATTGTATTTATTAAATAAATCATATTACTTGATAGCTTTTTATTGCAACTAACGTCTTCTTTACAGCGTTATCCACCGTTCGCGACTGGATAAGGACTGGAGCACTCATTACCATGCATACTACGAGACGGCCCAGGATCCTCAGTATGCAGACTTCTATCACGAGTCAGATGTGCTTCTGCAGACCCAGGGGGATCCCCAGTTGAGGTACGATGTATGGTACACGCAGGTCTGCATGGCGAGTGTCTATCTGCAGGGTGATTACGGTGCTCATCTCCGCGACAGGATCAAAACGGATGATGGTTACCATCCCAACGGTCGTGGATGGGCTCGCCAGGTAAAGCACCTAAAACCACATAGTTTTGGTCTAACTTAGTAATACATCAAGGTTTGATCTGACATGCTAAATTTTTTTAAGCTTTTGGCCGCGATCAAGGAGTGCGGGTATGGGATCCGCATGCTGGGAAAGAAGAACTGGAGACGGCTTGGGTACCGCACCCTCAAGAAGAATGCGAATGTAGTTGAGGATGCCGGGCACGGTGGAAAGATCATCGGTATGCTGCGAGACGCCAGAGAGAACATCAACTGGCGTGAGATAGATCCGCAGGAGCCCGATCAGAGCCCGGTTCTGTTAGATGATATGCCATCTTCCCCCGATTCACATCCAAAGTGGGACTACCATCGTTGGGTATTGTCCGACATTGGGTGGACGGCATGGTACGATGAGCATGGACGTCTGGTGCAGCCTTATGTATGTCATACTTCAGTATCTGTCAGGTTTTAATAAATTTCTTCATTCAGATCAAATTTAATAATTTATGTGTATGATTGCAGGGTCCAGCAGAGATGCCACCACAGCCACCACCTGCGGAGAACGAGACTTCTGAGTACGAGTCCCTCTCGTGCAGTCTCCATGAGTTCGAGGAGATCATGTCGGCACTGACATGGCCCCGATATGGCACAGAGATGGCGCATGATGGAGAGGCTAGTGGTAGCGGGTCTCATACTCAGCCTGCATTTGGGACTGAGTTCGCCACATCTATCTTCAGTACACCTTCGCCAGTACCACCAGTCTCCACAGGCGATGCCAGATGGGATACCGCCGAGCAGATACTGAGGTCTGCCGATGCCCCAGATGAGCCCGAGAGTGCTTCAGCCTGGTCGCGCTGGCGCCGGGCGAACGCCGGAGTACCGCCTGAGCAATATTCCCACTCTCCGTTTTAGTTGTATTTTTACTAGTTTTGTACTATTTATATTTGATATACTATTTATGTTTGGTATATTTGGATTATCCTATATTTCGGTTCTTGTGTATGTGTGCTTTTATGGTACTATTTTTATATTTTACAGATCAAAATAAATTATCATGATAATGCTAAACAGAAAATATAACAACATTGAAATAGTAGCACAACATAAAAAATAGTAGCACAATATAGCGTATTTCAATTAATATAGCGTATTGTAAAGTAATGTAATGTAATTTAGCGTAATTTAACATAATATAGTGTTATTCAATATAATTTCAATTAATATAGCATATTTTAGTATAAATATGATAATTATATATCAAAAGAAGTAATATAACAAATAATTGAAACAAAAAATTTCAAATTTTCAGTTTTAAATTTCAATACTTTGATCTTCATAGTGTCTCTCTCTAAAAAACGGGGAAAAAAAAAAAGGTACATAGCCGGCCATTTTCTGGCCGGCCCAGGGAGGGAACATAGCCGGCCAGAAAATGGCCGGCTTGGGTATATTTCGATATTGAGTTGAGTTCTGGGTATAATTAATAATTTGTATTAAATTTTGGATATTAATAAAAATGTCGGTTGACGCCCAAATTTAAGGGCCTGTTCGGCAGTAAAAAATTTACGGGAAATGAAATGGGTTCCTTTGGTATTTTCCTCATCCGTTCGGCAGACTTTTTTTTCCCCAAAACCTCCCACCATTTTTTCTCAAATTTTTCCCGTCTACGTTAAAATTGGTGGGAAAACGAAAATTGGGTAGGACAGAATTTTCGTTTTCCCAAATCACGTGCATTGCACTAATGTTATATTTTGGAACTTGGACAATTGCAGTAATGTTATAATTGATTTTCTTTTAGCTCAAATGATACGGTATCAAAACTATACTTGTACAGTACCAGCTCAAAAGCAGCCTTTAATTGAAGAAAAATAAAAAACAGTAGTTCCAGGTTGAGTTTGATAATATGATAAATATTAAAGGTTACAACTTTGTCCCAGGAGTGATATTTGCTAATTATGAGATGTTTAATTTCCTTCAAACACTTCTCATTTAATTATAAAAAAATATTTATTTTTTTAAAATAATAAATAATAAGTAATGTTATGTTATTATTTAATTGAATTATTGATAATTTTAATAAAGAAAATGATATAATATCAAACATATTAGAAAGAAAAATAAGATTTCCCACAATTAATCTCACAGTACAACCGAACACTCATTTTAGCATATTTCCTTAATTATTCTTGTGCATACCCGTACCCATGGGTTTCCGCTTTTTCAAAAGTGAATTCTCATTCCCGTCACATCCCATCCCGTGTAATCCCGTGACATCCGAACAGGCCCTAAGAATCTGAAAAAAATAAAAATTCTGTTTCCAAACTAAGTCGCAACATTTTCATATTTGCAACAATGCTCAGACGAGATATTTACAAATTAAAAACTCACCATCGATTGGATTCACGGAAAAGAGTTTGCAGTAAACTAAATCGATTACTGGTAATAAGTGAAATCTTTTCTAACAAACTAAATATAATTTTTTTAACGAACTTAACAACAAATATATTTAAATGTCAAATATTACAGAGTTAACAGAGTATATTACAACAAAGTAAAATTAAAATAGCAGAAAACCAACTTAACGGTATGAATATGGATGCAAACTGACAGAACCCAGAAATAAAAAATTAAGAGATATTATCTATCTAGCCAGTAATAATTAGATAGTGGTTGTGTCTACTTTAGAATAGACTTAGACTAGTGTTTTGAAAAACACAACCGGTTCAGATTCGGACCGTGAAACCCGCGAGACCGGACTGGGGATGGTAGGTACTGTCCGGTCCAGACGGGTCTCGCCAGGGATTTTGTTGTTTATCTCCACTAGAACCGTGCCAATCTGTTTAGGTCTAAACTCGTGAATTGAGGTAGCCCGAACCACGAAAAACTCGCACCGGACCGGATTAACCCACCCAACTTTACCTGTACTAAACCTAGATCAAAATCGCCTAAAATTTCGAATTTTCAAAATTCAAAATTGAAATTAAAATAAAAAAGGGTAGTTCCCCCCTCTAAAAACATCTGTAAATACAACCCCCTCATCTATTGTTTTCACATCAACTTATGCTCTCATTATTTTCAATATCTCATACTCTCATTATTCTCAAACTCTTATTATTTTCATAATTCTCAAATTTTAATTTCATTATAACAAAAAAAAATCAGTTGTAGATTTATTTTCATTTTGAAAAAGATTCGACGGGTCAAAAACTTGCAGTTCGGTAATAATTCAGATATAATTCAAAATTATACATTGAGTCCGGACCGAAGATCTTAGTCCAACAAGAGAGCAAAAAAATCACGAACAATTCAGGTATATTAATTATATTATAAACAAATATGATAGTTAGAAATACATTTAAAAATTAACGATGATGTGTTAATATAAATGTGTGGCATAAATTGTCCATACGGGTACGTATGAGGCTAGGAGCTGCTCCCAATTAATCCTAGCACGGTGGAAACCCAACGAACGAAGACGAAATAAACAAACATATCAATTTTCATCTCATTAATTCAACATATTTGATCTATTTAATTTGTGAATTTAAAGACTTAGAATTTTATTAGATAGATAAATAAAATTTCAATTCATTTGACAATCAAAATTTAGATAAACCTTGATCGTTGTTTATTATTATTATTATTATTATCAGGAGCAGCAGTAAAATTAATGCTGTATCTTGTTTAATTTTAAAAATTTTAGGTGAAAAGCTAAAAAAATTCTTGCAATCAAAGTTTTAAAAGTGTTAGGTGAAAGGTAATTTTATTTTTAATTCATCTGTTTTTCTACTTGTCTTGCTTATTAAATGAAATGTCCCCGGTTCGAACCCGGACTTAAGACAATTATTTTCTTTTCTTTTCTAAAGGAGAGTATATGGTGTAACTTGATTTAATGTGGACATGACATCCAGTGCTGTCATTATAATGCATGCGTTGGGACTAATAACATATTTTTTCTTTTTTCTTTTGATAAATGGATTGTCAGAACTAACAAAAAAGTTTGTTTTGGAAGGTGTGTTAAGCACCGCATACGGAACTCGTGATGTCATGCCATACATCGGGACTAATAATATCTCTCATCTTTCCAACATTAGTCTAAACCACCAAGCTTCAAAACACCACACACACTATTTTGTTACTACTTTTTTATTTTGTTTATATATTATATCAATGTAATATCTCTCATCTTTCCAACATTAATCTCTTTGTCTACTTACGATTATTCATTTATTATCATATTTATATTTTATTAATTATGTATATCTTAAAGTTCATATAACATTATTATCCGACAATTTCTCGTTTTGTACCTGTATTTGAAATCGTATTCGTAGATTATCCGCTTCGTATCCTTATCCGTTTAAGGTGAATTTGGTTTTGACATCCGTTTACTATCCGTATCCGCTCTTTAAAATGTGAATATGGATATGGTTTTACCACTATCCGCTGCGTATCTGCTCCGTTTTCACCCCTGAGTATCATAAATAACAATAAACACTAACCCTGTATGGTGTGTCGTGCGTGTGCCTGTATCAAACATGTCTGTTGCAAGCTAAATGAATTTAGACTTTGATTTGGGTCCGATAGTGATTCAACCGTTGATGTAGAAAAGCCCTCTAACAAGGTCTTTAGTTAATTTAGTACCAGAGTTAAAAGCCCTCTAACAAGGTCAACGATGTTGTATGGTGCAAATATTGGGTTGATAAAAGACAACACGTACAGAAGATAAATGCAATGGAGATGCGTATATTTGCACCAAATCACTTTCTTCAAATGAATTACTTAAACGTATATTTGCACCAAATTTGCACTTTTGGTAGTAGTTCATCTATAAAATATGATGTTAACATTGTGCTGTAATACATTAAATGCACTTTAATCTTTGTTCCATTTGCTGCACATTTCAATATTTCAATGCTTTGTTCAAGTCAAAGAATTGTACTCTCTCAGTTTTTATGCTTCTATAACTCAGCACTATACCAAAATTGAAGGCCTAAATTATAACAAAACAATTATGTTGTTGCAAAACTAAGTAGTAGCCCATTATGGTCATGGACAATCTCGCGATCCTTTTTCTTTTCTTTTTAAATTTTTACTTTTGGTTAAAGTAGATCAATTTGGGGTTTTAATTTATCCAAAAAATTAAAAATTCTGCATTTGGTATTTAATTAAGTAATTAAGCTAAAAATGATATCAAAAAAAAAAATTCACCTTTATAAGCAATATGTGTATTATTAATTTGGTATTTCATTGAATATCACTAAACGCAGACCATTACAAGTTTTAATCCCCGCTGGCCGTTCGATGAACGATAAATATTGCAGAAAATTAATTTATTATTTTTCATAAGCGTAGTACAAAATATAGTATAAAACATGCATGTTTTAAAAATCACATTTGAAAACTACAACCCACCAATACCACTATCATTTGACCATTTTTTTATATTTAATAATTTGGCAAAGCATGTCGGTTGGACGTCACAAAAAAACATTCCATGATATCGCATGCCTTAATAATTTAAAAATATCAAACACTCTGTATTAAATATAATTGAACCATGAATTCAAAAGTCAAAATCAAGCAGGAATTAATATTATCAAATAACAAACCTATTATTATTATTATTATTATCAAATTTGATAGCATTTATATGTAAATATTTCTCGTCACAAAATCGATTTAAAGGGTAAAGGGATACAGAAAAGTACAAAAGTATCAATTTTAACTTTTAAGGGTTAAGAGAGTCAAGAAAAAAAAAATACAAAATCGATTCGACCACACAGACAAAAAAAAAAAAAAAGTAGAGAGAAAAGGCTTTGCTGGTGTCCGGGGATTTTTTTTTTAAATAATAATAAAATAATTAATTTTAAATAAACAACATGATTGCAGCAAGATTTACAAAAATCATAAGAACCGAATTGCTAATTCGGTCCGACGGCATTTTTTTTCTTCGGACCGAATTGGCAATTCGGTCCAGCTCAATTTCACAATAAAACTGTGTTGCCTTTCGTGTGGAGGCTTTTTTTAGCCTGGACCGAATTGCCAATTCGGTCCAGGTTTTTTTTATTTTATTTATTTATTAGAGACACTAAGAAGAGCAAAAATAAAGAAATCTAACACTGAAAATTTAAATTTTTTGTTATATTACTTCTTTTGATTTATAATTAGCATATTTATACTAAAACACACTAAATTACTTGAAATTATGTTGAATTACACTATATTACAATAAATTATGTTGAATTACACTAAATTACGCTAAATTACAATAACTTCGTTAATTATGTTGAAATACGGTAAATTACGCTAAAGTAGACCGATTCTGTGCCATCTTTCATTAATCATAAAAAATAGTAAAAAAATTTCAAAAATAAAAATTGGTATTCTACAAGTTCATTATGTAACTAATTTACTGAGCTACTTGGATTGAATAATGAAATGAAAATCTTAATCGGAAACTTCAACTCAACTTTTGAGGCTCTTCCCTTTGTTTTTTGGCGATTCTGAATTTTGGAATCCGGCATTTCCGGCACGGACGCATGCATATTTTTGCAAGCTTTCCGAAAAGTGGTCATTTGCTGAAATCGGACGCTCGAGCGCCGTTTTATGACCGTTTGAAGTTTCGCCATCGTTTTTCGCCTTATTAGTGAAGATATCGTCCCTATTCATATGTAATTTAGCGTAATTTACCGTATTTTAGCGTAATGTAATGTAATTTAGTGTAATTTAACTTAATATAGTGTAATTCAACATAATTTCAAGTAATGTAGCGTATTTTAGTATGAATATGCTAATTATATGTCAAAAGAAATAATCTATCAAATAATTTAAACAAAAAAATTCAAATTTGCAGTGCTAGATTTCTTTATTTTGCTCTTGTCTCTAATAAAAAAAAAGAAAAGAAGAAGAATTGCCTCTGGGCTAAAAAAGCCTCTGGACCGAATTGCCAATTCGGTCTGGCCTGTTTTTTGATTTTTTGTGGCGTTCTTTTTACAACCCGGTGAAAAACAACCAGACCGAATTGCCAATTCGGTCCGAAGAAAAAAAATGCCGTCGGACCGAATTGGCAATTCGGTTCTTATGGTTTTTGTAAATCTTGTAGCAATCATGTTGTTTATTTAAAATTAATTATTTTAATTATTGTTTTTAAAAAAAAATCCGGCGTCCGGTGCTGTTCGGCTTCAATGACGCATGACAGAAAAAACTTTGCATGGGGAAAAATTTTTGCATGAGGAAAAAATAAAAAGCTCAAGTCGCAGAGTAGAGAATGTACTTTTGTTGCCGCTAGAGCTTCAATTAACTGAGTAATAACACAATGCGTACTTTTCTTGAAATTTATATTTCTACAGAAATACATATCAACATTAGCAAAATATATTATTCACTGTAATAATTAATATTTATTTTTGCAAACTCATATATAGAAACTTAATTTGGCGCTGAGATTGTGTTTCCTGATGTGCCATGATTCGAGATTTCGTTTCTCAAATTAAATACAACATGCAATTTATATCAAATTTCACAAATAGAAAGTTTGGCACGTGAGACGATAATTAGGTGTGGATCATGCGGCCATGGTAATATTAATATAAATGAGCAAAATGAGCATTGAACGTCTTTCTTGATTTGTTTATGAAAAAGAAAAAAAATCAGTTTTACTTTGTAGTATATGTTTTACTAGTATGTGTAAAGTTTACAGCCATGCATATCAATAATGATGTGTTTTTTTTTTGTGTGTAAATTTTGTATATTAATTAAAAAAAAATTATATGTTTCTGTTTCTCTTAATGTGCCACATACTAGATGTAAGTAAATTATTCGGATATCATAATTCAAAATATATAATCACCTAATAATTGTAAAATAAAAAAATGTCAAACGCAGCCATCCAATCATAATCAGACTGTGTGAATCAAATAATAACTCGCTTCTTTATTTTTTTTTATAAAAAAGGAAATAGAAAGTAATAAATGCACGCATGCAGCTTTCCTAAACTGGAGCATAGAAATTAGAAAGATATCTAATTTCCACTTCCCTAATAATGAAAATTCAGTCCAATCAACATAAGGTAAAGCAAATGAGAGAATGTCGTTCGCATACAACTATCTGTCATCTGTCCGTCCGATCTAAATTCAACATCCCATACAAGACATCTGCTCTCCGTCCATCCGAAGCCAGTACTCCTTCAATTAGAGAGTATCAGACACATAAATATTCTTTAAACAGCACCAAGCGGTCCCACTGTCCCAGCCTCCCAGGTCAATTATAAATTATTCCCCCACGAAATTTAACTTACACACTAATTAGACTGACATATCCGACCCCACTTGTCAGTCAAGTGGTATAAACTGCGCTGTGTTTGGAGTTCTCGTTCACTAATTCACCCGCTCTCTCTCTCTCTCGATCGATCGATCGAAAATGGCAAACACCTCGCGAATGAGCGTCTCTCCTCGCTCGAGCCGTCGCCGCCGGAGCATATCCACCGGGGGATCCAGCGCAGAGGCACCGCGTCTGTCTCCGCCTCCCACATCAGCCAGACGCCTTGCGGGCGCTCTGGGGAATATGCACCTTTCTTCCGACTTCCGCTTGGCAAACACCTCGCGAATGAGCCTCTCTCCTCGCTCGAGCCGTCGCCACCGGAGCATATCCACTGGAGGATCCAGCGCAGAGGCACCGCGTTTGCCTCCGCCTCGGCCTCCCCCTCGGTCCGTCGTCAGATCAGCCAGATGCCTTGCGGCCGCTCTGGGGAATATGCACCTTGCTTCCGACTTGCACTTGCAGGTGGGTCCCGCTTCTCTCTCTTTGTTTTTTGTCGAAGTGTAATCGAGTAGGTAGTTTTGCTATTGCTCAGGTCAGGTCACGAACAGTGAGCTAGCTGTATGTTGTTCCTTAATTTTGATTTGGGAAATGTCGCCTGGGAAAATTAGAAAGTAATTGTGCAATTACCTCGATATCTTCAGAAATTTTGGGGAATTGATGAAAAGATATGATGCATTATTAGGTGTGTTGTCAATTGATGAAAGCTTTAAACCGTCCCTATCTTCACGGTTTGCAATCAAGGTTATGAGATGCATTAGCTGTGTTTGTCAATTGATGAAAGCTGAATTAGACCCCTAATTGAGATTTCATTAGAGGGTTTCTAATTTAACAACTCCTCGTATTAATATCTACTTCTCAAAAAAGGGTATATTTTTTTAATTATGTCTAGTATTTTTTTTAATTTAGTGTGAATAAATAAATAAATTAATGATTAATAAATAATAAAATTGTTGGTGTGAGATTATGTTGAGCAGCAGTGTTGATAACCATTAAAGGATCTCGCTGCAATATACTCACATTTAAGTATGTTTTTTCATCAATGGTATGAATAGATAAAGGCTTCACTTCACCATTATGTTAATATATAATTGTGAATTCCTTTTAAATTTGTTATTTTTTTATTATTTTTTTCAGCCGGCCAATATCCTTGAGGGAGGAAAATTAATTGTCTTTGATCTGTTTAACAACAATCCGAGTGGAATGACGGGACCCCATCTCATAATAGCGCCCCATTGTGTCTTGCCAATCTGGCAATTTGAATTCTGGACCTGGTTACCTAGGTGTGTTGCCCTTGCATTTTTTTTAATTTTTTATTTGAGCTTCTCTTCTTAATCTTCCGTTATTGCTTTCTAATCTCTGTATCTTTCTTTGTTGCTTGTCCCGAAAGAATTTAAGGACGATTTGGAAGATCAAATATGTAATGTTACCCAGTGTTATCTTTTGTATATTATGTAGAACACACACCTGAATGTTTCAGAAAATATCATGCATTTGTGTATCACCCTCGATAACATGGCAAATATCACATGCCCTTCTTAATTTCCAACTGTATAATACAAGTTACATGTATCTGTGCAGTTTCACCACAATTTTGTACGATGGCAGGCCTGAACAGAGAGAAACAATAAGAGAGAGATATTTTGGTGATGGCAAGTTCAATGTTTTGCTGACCACCTATGACCTGATGATAGGGGACAAGAAGTTTTTAAGCAAGTTTTCCTGGTATTATCTGATCATTGATCAGGGTCAGCGACAGGTGTCGAACCAAATGTGTACTCGTATAGACACCACAAAGAAAGCCTATGATTATAAATGTTCTTTTTTTATTCAGAGTTTGATTTAAATTAAAGAAAACAATTTTAAATTTAATTTTGAATTTTTTGAAGTTTTTCTATCCTGTCTATGTTGTTTCAAGAAAAACACAATTGAAGATTTTAGGACCCATTATTGCTTATTATACCCTTGCACTTGCTTCTGCATGCTATGTATTGCTGTTAGATTAGGTTTACTGCAAGCAAAGCTAAATTGTTTCAGAATTTGGTTTAAATTAAAGAAAACAATTTTAAATTTAGTTTTTGATTTTTTTTAAGTTTTTCTATCCTGTCTATGTTGTTTCAAGAAAAACACAATTGAAGATTTTAGGGCTCATTATTGCTTATTATACCCTTGCACTTGCTTCTGCATGCTATGTATTGCTGTTAGATTAGGTTTACTGCAAGCAAGCTAAATTGTTTGGTCTAAGCTTGTTAAGATAGTTTTTTTTTGTGAACATCTGACATTGATCAAAATAGCAGTTGAAAATCAATTAGCTTGGATTAGAATGTAGGAGATGTTGATTATTTTTCAAAAATTAATTTATCTCATAGAGAAAGAGTGCTTGTAGTAAGTTCTCAGCTATTTAGTTTTTCTTATTAATCATTTTCTAAGCAAAGGTTGGAGGAATTAAGCGGTACCTTGTTAGTGGGCTTTTATACATCAACGGTTGAACCACTATGGGACCCAAATCAAAGTCCAAGTTCATTTAGCTTGTGACAGACATGTTTGATAGAGACACATATAACTTGGACTTTGATTTGGGTACCATATAGAGATGGAAACGAATATACCCATATTATCCCATCCTTATTCCATCAGCATTCAGTTTTTTTACGGATTCACTGATATTCTAATATATATATATATATATATATATATATATATATATATATATATATAGATGCAAATACAAATATTGGGATAATTAAGTGCATAAATATCCGTATTTGTATTTTCTACAGTAATTAATGTTTTATTAGAAAAATATTGATATCGCAACTAACGACTTTGTTATGAAAACAAATTTGTTGTTCACTATTATTATAGGACAAGTGATATGATTATATGAATGTTAATTAATTGATAACATTTATATTTGTTTATAGACATTAATTTGTATCAAAAAAAATTCTTCATAACAAAATTCGATGCATTGTATGAAATTTGAGCTAGTTTCGTTACAATTTCTAAACAATGTATTCATATCCATATATTTAAATCTCCGTCATAATATCTGACTGGTATCAATATAATATCTGTTATAATTATAATTTCTTAATAACAGATTGATTGTAGTACAATCTAAACTTCCATACAATATATTACTATTATTTATATCTATCTATTGCATAATAAATAGATATTATATCAAAAAGTGTTTTCCAGCTCGTTTAATTTGGGGCAATACTTTGCCAATTTTTTTTTCTTTTGAAAGTGATGGTAATGATAGATATTATATCAAAAAGTGTTTTCCAGACTGTTTTTACTGTTCACCCGGGTTTGGAATTTTCAAAGTGGCTTAATAAATAGTAAAAAAATTCCAAAAAATGTAAAATTTGGTCTTTAAGCACATTTCAATATTTAGAACATGTTGAACGGTTCGGATCGGTTATTTGAACATCAGAATGGCAGATTTAATGCTGGCAGCACTTGACCGAAATGCTGTCTGCAGCAAATTAGCCATACTCTAAAAATTTTAACAAAAAATAAAATAATAGGGGTGGCTAAGCACGGCGATTAGGCTTGCGATTTTGTATGGTACAAAATGTTTGGTTTCTAAATGACAACACGTATAGAAGATAAGTGTAGCGGAGATGCGTATGTTGTGGTGAATCTGTGGCCATACAAGACGGAACAGAATTAGAAACAATGATATACGTGACAGACTTGAGGTAGCACCGATTGAAGAGAAGCTCGTCCAACACCGCTTGAGATGGTTTGGGCATCTCCAACAGAGACCTCCCGAGACACCGGTGCGTACTAGAATTATATGTCGTATCGAAAACAGAAGGAGACGTAGAGGTCAGCCAATATTGACATAGGAGAAAACAGTAAAAGAGAACTTGAAGAAATAAAATATATCAAAAAAGTTAGCTTCGGACATGAGCACGTGGTCTCTTCTTACTTCTATTTTTTATGAAAAGGGGAAACCAAGAACCAACAAAATGGGGAGCAAAAGTAGGTAACAGTTCGAGAACAACTGGAGACATTAATAATCAATGGTCCAGGTACTGATACCATAACTTTTGTGTTTCCCTCACTAATTTACCAGTAATGTTAAGTAGAAGAAAATTAAAATGAATTTGAATGCCTTCATTTGAACTCCCGACAAAAAGCCAAAGTGAACTTGTGCATAGAATATATAAATCCGCGTGTCTTATAATTTGGAATTAACTACCTGTGATGACGTGCTAACACTATAATTATTCTAAGTGTAATGCATTACTATCTGGTTTAATATTTCTTGAAGACAAACAAATTAAATCAATAATTTTTTGAGTGTTGACCAGCATGCTTCAAAATATTGACATCAATAATGCATACACAAACTACGCAGGGTCTGGTGGTTGGAATGGTTTGCCTTTTCCTTCAATAAATTTAATTAGTCAAATATATATTTTCTCTCTACTATTTTAAATGATTTGATTTCATTTTTCTCTAGAAACTTTTGTTATTATAATTTACATTAATTGGAATGTTGATTTGCTTGTTCAAGTGAAGCTTCTCTTCTGAATTTTCTGGACATGTCATTATGAGGCTAGTATGCTGTGTTAGGTTACTCTTGCTATTGTATAAAAATTGTTTCTTCTAACTTGGTTATTTTATTTTCTTTAAATAGGTTAACATTAACCTTAAAAATGATACAGTGATTCCAACACAAGATGCTGCTTATAATAATGACAAGCGCAATAACGACCGTGCAGTTGATAAGAAACCATAGTTACCAGCTCAGGAGTGTGCCTTTTATACTCTTTGATTGGTCATGTGAGTTTATGTATTTGATTTGGCATTGATTATTTTCAAATATGGTTTATGTAGTGAAAGCATGACAGATTTACTTAACTGGCTTGCTGTTATTAGGAGTTAAGTAAACTTTTGTGTTATATACTGTTGTTGTAATGTTTTTTGGTATTGTATGATAATTAAAATGTTGATTAATGCTTATTAGATGTTATTTCTATATTTCAATGTGTTAATTTATGTAAATCTAATTTAATGGGAAATGTAGAATATTACTAGATTGGTACCGGGTTGGTACCAGATTGGTACAGGGAAGGAGCATGCAAAAAGTATCAAATGATATCCTTGCAAATAATATGGTGGGCAACCATGCAAATAACCTGGTGGTGCCCACCTTCATTAACCATGCAAATAAACAGGGAACCCACCTTCTCTACCCATGCAATTATTCAGTTCACTTGCCTTGCAATAATCCGTGTGGGACCCATGTTCTCTAACCATGAAATTACTCAGTCTCTATCCTTGCAAATACTAAGATGGGGTCCACGCTCTTTAGCCTTGCAAATACTAAGATAGGGTCCACGCTCTTTAACCATGCAACTACTTCCCGCAGGTGCCAAATCTCAGACTTGTTGCATGCGTCATTTTTACATGCGCAGGCTCATGTAAAAAGTTGGAGAAAAGTTATTATAAGGGTAGTCTATGTAACAAGTTGGACATTTAGTATTTAAATGGAGATTTGTAACATTGGTAGTTGTAACATGGGTGACTCGTGTAACTGGCTTTTTTCGGACTTGTTGCAAGGATCAGCTCATGCAACAACTGAAATATTGCCCATGTAATAAACCAAAATTCTAGTAGTATATAATCTAGGAAATATTTTTTAGGGGTAGTATTAGAGGCTTTAGGTCATAGGGCTAGTGATTTGGAGTCAATGACGTAGAGTTTAGGACTTTGACCTCAACGATCTATAGTGTAGGCATAATATAGTTAGTATTATTATTAATATATATTATTAATATTATTATTGGTACCATTATTACTATTATTATTGTTATTGTTATTATTATTATTATTATTATATTGCTATCTATCTTGATTTTGACTATGATTGGTTTCATTTCTAACCTACTCTATTTGTTTGAGACTAAAAGTTTATTATTTTTTTTGTTGTAGGGGTGGCTAAGCACCCTCTTGATTGGCCGTAGATCTATTCCTGCTAGGATTCTAGAAGAATCAATTTAATTGCCTGATTTTGACAAATGTGTGCGTACCTTCAATTAGGCCACCCTGTCCAATCGACTGCCACACGTGTGTCATCTCGTGATATATTATACCAGTAAACTCAGTCTTCACATCACCGGAATAATTTGCGATGTAGCTTGCACTGACATGGATCGCGTTATTGCTTTCATAAGCAACACCATCAACTGGTTCAACTGCTAGGATGACAAGAGGGACATTTTTCCGATCAGCTGGCTTCTGATCGAATGTTTTCCAGATGAAGTTCGAAGAAGTCGACATGACTTGTGTAGTATAGCTGAGACCTATTTGTGAGTCGAAGCGGTTCCCACCAGCAGTACCTTTAGCATTGTTGGTTGCCTGGAACTGGACAGCATTTGCAGTGCCAAAGGCTACTATAGGTAGAATAAGGGCCACCAGGAAGAATGGTTTCATCTCTACTATTTTTATTTCTTACTTGTTGTGTGTGAAGTTTTTAGTGAAAGAGCAAAGCATGTTTTATGTGGTGGCCCTTATTCTACCTATAGTAGCCTTTGGCACTGCAATGACCAAAACTGAGTAATAATTGCAACTAAGTAATAATAAACCATTCTTCCTGGTGGCCCTTATTCTTCCTGGTGACCAAAACTGAGTATATATATATATAGGACACTGCTACGCATATATAAGGGCCCTCCGTGCTACGGCTCACTTTTTGAGTTTTCAAAATTCTAACGGTCGATCCGAACCGTTCAACATGATCTCCATATGAATATGTACTTGCAAACCAAATTTTATATTTTTTAGAATTTTTTTACTATTTATTAAGCCACTTTGAAAAAACACTAATTTGTACACAACAGTAAAATCTGCTGGACCATTGGATCAGCGATTTTCAAAGTGGCTTAATAAATAGTAAAAAAATTCTAAAAAATGTAAAATTTAGTTTGCAAGTACATATTCATATGGAGATCATGTTGAACGGTTCAGATCGACCGTTAGGATTTTGAAAACTCAAAAAGTGAGCTGTAGCACGGAGGGGCCCTTATATATGTGTAGCATATTAGCCAGATTATATATATATATATATATATATATATATATATATATATATAGAGTAGAACTAGGGTGCTCCTAAGCTCACCAAGTCCTTCGTGAGCGCGACTCTAAAACCTATCAAATTGACTTCAAATGACATTTTCAAACCGTTAGATGTTCAATCTATATTAAAATGTGCTTGGAGACCAAATTTTACATTTTTTGGAATTTTTTTACTATTTACTAAGATGGTTTGAAAATCGCTGTTTTTATTAAAATTCTGCACCATTGGAAAACAGCGATTTTCAAACCATCTTAATAAATAGTAAAAAAATTCCAAAAAATGTAAAATTTGGTCTCCAAGCACATTTTAATATAGATTGAACATCTAACGGTTTGAAAATGTCATTTGAAGTCAATTTGATAGATTTTAGAGTCGCGCTCACGGAAGGGCTTGGTGAGCTTAGGAGCACCCTAGATATATATATATATATATATATATATATATATATCATTGCTAAACAATGATGTGACATTGATGTTTTGTATCATTACAAAAAAAAAGAATGAGGTAATGTTGATATTTATTATCCTTGCAGCAACGCGTGACATTGATGTTTTGTATCATTACAAAAAAAAAGAATGAGGTAATGTTGATATTTATTACCCTTGCAGCAACGCATTAATATATATATATATATATATATATATATATATATATATATATATATATATATATATATAGAGTAGAACTAGGGTGCTCCTAAGCTCACCAAGCCCTTCGTGAGCGCGACTCTAAAACCTATCAAATTGACTTCAAACGACATTTTCAAACCGTTAGATGTTCAATCTATATTAAAATGTGCTTGGAGACCAAATTTTACATTTTTTGGAATTTTTTTACTATTTATTAAGATGGTTTGAAAATCGCTGTTTTTATTAAAATTCTGCACCATTGGAAAACAGCGATTTTCAAACAATCTTAATAAATAGTAAAAAAATTCCAAAAAATGTAAAATTTGGTCTCCAAGCACATTTTAATATAGATTGAACATCTAACGGTTTAGAAATGTCGTTTGAAGTCAATTTGATAGATTTTAGAGTCGCACTCACGGAAGGGCTTAGTGAGCTTAGGAGCACCCTAGTTCTACTCTATATATATATATATATATATATATATGAGTGAGGCTATGGTGCTATGCATAGCACGGATGGCTAGTGTACTACGGCTCAATATGGTACTTTTTAAAATTCTAACTGTCGATCCGAACCGTTCAATGTGATAACCATATGAATATGTACTTGCAAACTAAATTTTATATTTTTTCGAATTTTTTTACTATTTTTTTAGATAGGTAGAATTTTGATGGTCCAGAATTTTCAGAAAACACTGATTTTTCTACCTATCTAAAAGAATAGTAAAAAAATTCAAAAAAATATAAAATTTAGTTTGCAAGTACATATTCATATGGATATCACATTGAACGGTTCAGATCGACCGTTAGGATTTTAAAAAGTACCATATTGAACCGTAGTACACTAGTCATTGGTGCTATGCATAGCACCATAGCCTCACTCTATATATATATAGAGTAAGGCTACCGTGCTTTGCGAATTAAACGAGCCATTTTACTTCGGATTGCTGGCTGTTGGATCTGCTTCAATAACCGCGCAGATCATCAGATGAACTTTGCAAATATTTCGGAACTGGACATCTCCAGTTCGGAGCAAAATCGAATTTCAGAGGGTTTAGCGAAGCAGCTCTCTTCTCCAGCACCGAAACCAGCGACAACCCTAAGCCAGGGGCTCGGCGCCTCTCCTCTCCAGCCTTTCCTCTCCAGCGAACTTGCTCTCCTCTCTCTCGCGAAAAATACACCGAGCCCCTTGCTCTCCTCTCTTTCTCTCGCGAGAAATACACCGAGCCCCTTGCTCTCCTCTCTCTCTCTCGCGAAAAATACACCGAGCCCCTGCGGTGATCTCATTCGCGACGCCTCTCCAGTGACGTCTCTCTCGGGTAAATATTCAAACTGGAGCTTTTCTGATTTTTTCTTGCTAGGCTGTCTGGTTCTTGCACTGGTACCCGGCCTTGCTGGTTTGGACTGGTACCGGCCTTGCTGGTTCTTGCACTGGTTTGCACTGGTTTTGCATATCTTATGAATGAATTTGTGGAAATATTGGGCTAGTAGATATTTGAGATAACTTAAATGCGATATGCTGTTCTGTGAATCATCAACTTCTTACTCGAATATATTAACCATGTGAATATATTTGAGATAACTCGAATATATGTCTGGTTCTGTGAATCATCAACTTTGGAATGCAAGGATTATTAACCATGAAAAATCATCAACTTCTTACTCGAATATATTTAAAGTTGATAAACTTTCTGTGAATATATTTAAAGTTGAGATGCTTGATTCCGATTTTAGTGGTTATTTTAGTTCTATTGGATGCTTCTGCCTTACACAGTACAGAGATGCTTGTATTTTTGTTATTTAATTTTCACACCAATTTTCACATCAAAAAATAGTAATGGGTATACAAAGAAGATTATGGTATACAAAGAGATGCTTCTGGTTTTTTTTTTTATCAACAAGCATGTCAAAAGAAGATTTATGGTATACAAAGAATAAATTTACTTGTAAAGATTTTGGTATAACCTCCATTACAATCTGTATATTTGCATAAAATCTATTAATTTTGGTGTTTTAATTCCATTATTTGGTGTTTTAACTCTGCCTTCTTAATTTTGTTTGTGTAGGCCAAATGAGTAGTGCAGAGGTAGCCTCAAATGACATTTTAAGTGCTTGCTGAATTTTTAGTGATTGCTGTAATGTTTTAGTGATTGCTGAATTATTTAGTGATTGCTGAATTTTTATAAGCTGTTATGTTAGGATTGCTGAATTTCTGTGCATTTTGTCAATATATATGCTTGCTGTAATTTATATGCTTGCTGTAATTTCTGTGCATTTTGTCAATATCTGTGCTTGCTGAAAGTATTTATAAGCTTGTAATTCACACTTGGTGCTACTGAATTTTTTAGTGAGTTTGGATGTGCTTGCTGTTATAATATGTGCTTGGATGTGCTACTATTTATAATCTGTGCTTGCTGAATTTTTTAGTGAGTTTAAATGCTTTTGATCTTTTTTCTATGCTTGCTGGTACCAAAACAGTAGCTCAAAGGCTACTAAAACCTGTCTTGACAGTAACCAGCTAGTGCATCCAGTGGTAAACACCTCTAACCAGTCCTTGGTATGCCTATATACACAGCATCAGCAAGAAATCACAAAGAAAGTGCCACTGGTACATGGAAAACATTCAAAATGACAAAATGACCTATTCTGATAAATTGACCTACACAAGCTAACACAGGGACCAAAATTAAAAATGGACAGCACAGTCACATAAAGGACTCAAAGACAAACACTTTAGACACAAATTTTCTATTTATTAGATTTTATTTCAATTTATTATGAATTATCAAAGTTCAGCCTTTAAAATGAAAAATCTCTTAATTAAAATGGGAAAATGACCTTCATTGACCCTCTACATGAATAATAGCTTTAAAAAAAGAAATAAATTCCAAAAAATCATGAAACTCAATACAATTATAGTTTACATACTATATTATAAATATATGATGAAATCCAGTATGCTCATTAACAAAATTAATGAGAAAATACAAAATCAAAACTGATAGATCATGAAACATACATTGTGCCTAACTCCAAATCAAATTCCAAGCTGAACCAACTCCGAAAATCAATGCTGCCAATAACCCTTGTACCCTTGTACCAGCCAAACACAAGTTATCTTGAACCCTTGTACCCTTGTCAGCATCTTGAACCCTTGTATCCTCTTAGAGAAAGCACAAAAAACATTCTGAAAAAAAACACATGTTATTTGCATTTTCTGAGCAGCAACTTGTTCTCCAAATATAAAGATAGAAAGTTTTAAAATTGCAACTTCAATCATCAATTCATCATACACAAACAAACAATTAGAGAATGACATTTATCATCAATTCATCATACACACAAACAAATTAACAACCACAATTAACAAACCACTAATTCCTAAACCCTAATTAACAACCACAATTAACAAATTAACAACCACAATTCCGCTTCAAACATATCCCTTGAACCTTTATTGTGATGTTGCATCCGACTAGTTGTTTCTTGAGTATCACTTGATTTCCGCTTCAACATGATGTCGCACCACCCATTCCACGCATTGCAATTTTGACAACTATAAAATTCTTTTCCATAGTTCTTCGTGGTCCATGACAACATCACAACCGTTGGATTATGGCATCTCTTGCAAGAAGGGCTTGATAGAGATCGACTATTTTGACTACTCATTTGGCCTACACAAAAAAATTCAACACACTAGTAACAAGCAGAGAGGTGCATGAGTGCAGCTGTACATAAAAACTTGTGTTGCACATGTAGGTGTAGATTAAAGTGTGCAATGGAACCAAGGCAGTAAATTAAAGTAATGAACATTCAGTTGCTTTTTTTTTTTTGCTAGTCTCATTGTTAGAAGCTATTCATATGTATAGCTATTCATTTTTAAAACCAATTGGTACCATGTGTTACTGGTGATATACCAACCTTTAATTTTTGTCTAGGTATCTTAAATCTGAATTAAACCTTGACAAATGCGAAAAGCATATGCAGCGAAGAACCCGACAAAGTAAAGAAAAAAAGGTCACAACCAGGATCTTCAGTTTTCAGGTAGGGTTTTGTAGAATAATTTTCGGTTAATACCTTTCTTGTCCAGCCGTATCCCAAATTCATTCATAAGATATGCAACATTACAATCCCTTTATTTACTTTGCTACAAGAGTACAATTAAAAGGAATGCTAGAAATGAGATGTAGGGATTTATTTGTATCATTTGACAATGCTAGTTTGGTACCTTACGAAAAAAAATTAGAAATGAGATGGTACCAGTGAAACATTTGCCAGGGGGCTCATGGTGCTTCGAGATCTTCAATGGGCACAAATGAAACATTTTCAATTTCTTTAGAGAAAGTTCTTACTGCTACCAGTGCAAGAACCAGCAAGGCCGGTACCAGTGCAAGAACCAGACAGCCTAGCAAGAAAAAATCAGAAAAGCTCCAGTTTGAATATATACCCCAGAGAGACGTCACTGGAGAGCGTCGCTGGAGAGGCGTCGGGAATGAGATCACCGCAGGGGCTCGGTGTATTTTTCGCGAGAGAGAGAGAGGAGAGCAAGGGGCTCGGTGTATTTCTCGCGAGAGAGAGAGAGGAGAGCAAGGGGCTCGGTGTATTTTTCGCGAGAGAGAGGAGAGCAAGTTCGCTGGAGACGAAAGGCTCGAGAGGAGAGGTGCCGAGCCCCTGGCTTAGGGTTGTCGCTGGTTTCGGTGCTGGAGAAGAGAGCTGCTTCGTTAAACCCTCTGAAATTTGATTTTGCTCCGAACTGGAGGTGTCCAGTTCCGAAAAATTTGCAAAGTTCATCTGATAATCTGCACGGTTATTGAAGCAGATCCAACAGCCAGCAATCCGAAGTAAAATGGCTCGTTTAATTCGCAAAGCACGGTAGCCTTACTCTATATATATATATATATATATATATGAGTAAGGCTACGGTGCTTTGCAAAGTAAACCACCCTGTTTACTTCGGGCTACTTTTTGGATTTTGAAAATTCAAACAACCGATCCGAACCGTTCAACATGTTCTAAACATTGAAATGTGCTTGGAGACCAAATTTTACAGTTTTTTGAATTTTTTTACTATTTATTAAGCCACTTTAAAAATCGCTGATTCGACGGCAAACAATAAAAAACAGTAAAATTTTCTGTACAAAAACAGTAGATTTTAATATAGATTGAACATCTAACGGTTTGAATCGACTATTTGAACTTTAAAATTGCAAAAACTAATTGGTAGCACCAAGGCCTTGGTCATACCACTTTGACCTTAGCCACTCTATATATATATATATATATATATATATATATATCATTGCTAAACAATGATGTGACATTGATGTTTTGTATCATTACAAAAAAAAGTAACAATGTGATGTTAATATTTGTTTTTCTTGCTAAACAATGATCAGAATTTAGATCAAGTGTTTTTCTACCTATCTAAAAAAATAGTAAAAAAATTCTAACAAAAGTAAAATTTGATTTGCAAGTACATATTCATATGGAGATCATGTTGAACGGTTCAGATTGACCATTAAAATTTTGAAAACTCAAATATTGAGCCGTAACACGGAGGCCCTCTATGCTATGCATAGCACCGTAGCCAACTCCTATATATATATATATATATATATATATATAGTATGGCTAATTTGCTGCTGGCAGCATTTCGGCCAAGTGCTGCCAGCAGCAAATCTGCCATTCTCATGTTCAAATAACCGATCACCGTTCAACATGTTCTAAATATTGAAATGTGCTTGGAAACCAAATTTTACATTTTTTGAAATTTTTTTACTATTTATTAAGCCACTTTGAAAATTCCAGATCGTATGGTCCAGACTGTTTTTACTGTTCACTCCGGATCTGGAATTTTCAAAGTGGCTTAATAAATAGTAAAAAAATTCCAAAAAATGTAAAATTTGGTCTCCAAGCACATTTCAATATTTAGAACATGTTGAACGGTTCGGATTGGTTATTTGAACATCAGAATGGCAGATTTGCTGCTGGCAGCACTTGGCCGAAATGCTGCCAGCAGCAAATTAGTCATACTCTATCTATATATATATATATATATATCTATACATCTATCTATATATATATATATCTATACATCTATCTATCTATATATATATCTATACATCTATCTATATATCTATCTATACATCTATCTATATATCTATATATATATATATATAGAGTAAGGCTACGGTGCTTTGCAAAGTAAAACCTCCCGTTTACTTCGGGCCACTTTTTGGATTTTGAAAATTCAAACAACTGATCCAAACCGTTCAACATGTTCTAAATATTGAAATGTGCTTGGAGATCAAATTTTTCATTTTTTGGAATTTTTTACTATTTATTAAGCCACTTTGAAAATCGCTGATCCGACGGTGAACAGTAAAAAACAGTAAAATTTTCTGGGCCACCGGATCAGAAACTTTCAAAGTGGCTTAATAAATAGTAAAAAAATTCCAAAAAATGTAAAATTTGGTCTCCAAGCACATTTCAATATTTAGAACATGTTGAACGGTTCGGATCGGTTGTTTGGATTTTCAAAATCCAAAAAGTGGTCCGAAGTAAACGGAGGGTTTACTTTGCAAAGCACCGTAGCGTTACTCTATATATATACCTAGATCAACTATTACAATCGAACAAGCACAGCCAAAACACAAGACATAGTCTGTACTCGTTGAAAACACATTTTTTTCCTAGCTAACAATACTGACCAAAGAACATCACCTCTTACTAACTCAACTAAAAGTTTATCCGTTGAAGGAATTGAGGCATCAATTAACCATAATTCATCTATTGGTTGTATAATCAAAATTGAAATTATTAAATCTGCTAACCATGACCATATACATCTAACAAAGGACAAGTTATAAAAAAAGTGATCAGTTGTTTTTGGCACCCCACAAAAGAGACAACTCGATCACTTCCCCTTGCCATCCTTTTTTTTTACTAAGTTCACCCTAGTTAGAACCCTATTTTTTCTTAACCAATCATTAAAAGATTATATTTTTAAAAGGTATACTACTTTTTCATATGGTAACATACTGTTCATTTTTTTATACCCCAAAATCAAGCCATCTATACAAGGAATTAACTGAGAATCTACAATTAAAAATCCATCTCCATTTCAATATATCTAGTTTATCTCTATTCAGCATAATCATCTTCACTTATCTACCAACTGCTGCCACTCATCTCTAAACA
This sequence comes from Carex myosuroides, assembly GCA_028015225.1. Taxonomy (NCBI): domain Eukaryota; kingdom Viridiplantae; phylum Streptophyta; class Magnoliopsida; order Poales; family Cyperaceae; genus Carex; species Carex myosuroides. The sequence goes on from CM051479.1 coordinate 7,423,377, forward strand.
CCCCAGTTAGCTGTTTCCTAAATGTTATATTTATATACACCCCCCCCCCCCCCAAAGCTTTAGCTATATATTGTTGAGATCTGATTATCTACAACTATAGAAAAAAGATTTGGGAATTCACTACTTAAGGCACAATCTCCTATTCATATATCTGTCCATAATTTCACTGCCATACCATTCCCTAATTCTTTTTTTTTTTACGGTTAGCAGCCAATGGCTCCAACATATATATATTTATAAAGAAAAAAATATTTACAAGCAGGCGCGAATACAGAATTTTCGTCAGGAATGCAAAAAAATAGCGAATCGGGTAACTAATTGGATACTAGATAAAAAAAATGCTCTAACTTCTAATCATAATTATCAATCGAAATTCCAAGAATTTAGCCTAATTTTAATCGTAAATTAACCCAAATTACAAACCAGAATTTCAGAGACAAAAAAAATTCCGCAGGAAGGGAGGGAGGGGGGGACAAAGTCGGTCCGGACATATAAATTTCTATAAAAATTCAAAAAAAAAAAAAATCTCCCCCCCTGGACCTATATGGGTCCGCCCCTGTTTACAAAGATTCTAAATTAGGCCACTTGGGCCAGCTATACATCACCACAACTCCTAACTCAGAAGCTATACATTTCAGGCCAGTGTCTTACACCCTAACCCTAATTACTACTCCCAGCGGTTCAGTAGTTCCCAATTCAGGCAAATATGGACCAATTGTGGGCGTCCATCGCTGTGTCGATTCCCTAATTATTTTTGAAAACCTAAGTCAAATATAGGACTTATCTTCTGAACCCCTCCTACGACATCCTTGCAGGCCATATTTAGAAACAAGTATCAATTTCCACTTCGCACTAACTTGGGGATCATGAAACCTAAACCATATCAATTTCCACTTCGCACTAACTTGGGGATCATGAAACCTAAACCATATCAATTTCCACTTCGCACTAACTTGGGGATCATGAAACCTAAACCATATCAATTTCCACTTCGCACTAACTTGGTGGATCATGAAAACCTAAACCACATAATAATATCAATTTCCACTTTAGCTAGTAATGCAACATTTTTTAGTAATATTTTGCACTAGTCCCGTGCTGCGGATGGCTAACTCTTTCTTATAAATAAAAATTAACAATTTTATCCTTTACATTTTCTAATTTGTGCAAGTAATAATATTTTTCAGTCTTCCAAATTAAAGTTTTTTTATAAAATAAATTACAATGTATCCCTCTAATCTTATAATTTTTTTAAGTATTAATATTTTTTAGTCTTCCAAATTAAAGTTTTTTTTTGATAAAATAAATTACACTGTATTAACTTATTTAGTTCCTCTAATCCCAATTTTTTGAATCCGTCCTGACAACTGCTAGAGTTTCTCAATCACCATAGTTGGCCTTATAGTTACTCTGAATTTTGATCAGTCGTCTTATTTTGGTACAACATAAAGAAGTCATTAGTGTAGCAATTCCATAATTCTTAATGCAACATATCATTTTAGAACAATTCCAATGATTTAGTACAACAATATATTAATTTTCTTTTCTTTATGAGGTGGAAGGAAATTCAAAGATTACATTCTAACAACAGCAAAAAAAATTTGTCAATACAGTCAATTGCAATCTTATTTCAGTTGTTCTTAATTTATTCCTCTCCTATTACACTCGTTTCTCTTTCTTTTTTTTCTTAGTTTCCATACTTAGCCTTGTAATTGCTCCACAGTTGATCGACCGTTTTCCCGAGCAACTGAACAAAGAACTCATTACTGTACCCATCCTTCATCTTTGCATTAAGTTGTGTGACAAAGCCGCTCTTTAGCCCATTACAATAGTCCAAGAACCGTGCCGTCACATCGTATCCCTGATCCCACTGGTTGCCTTGACCGGGTTTCACCCAGTGACTCGGTGCATAACCAGCTGCCTTCAACCTCACAAAATCAGCAATACCTGAAATTTCACAATATTAAATATTTGAAGATATAATTGTTTTAGTAGTGCATGCTAGGATTCAGGGGCCGGTGAAGCTACAAAATTTAGATTGGAGAGCAAAAATGTAAAATGCAATAAGTGGCAGCTAAATTTGAACTCAAAATTAAAGTCTCCACCATCATAAAGTAAAATTTTAACTACTAAGCTACAATTAGCCTACATTTAACATTTTATGAGGAAGGAAAAGTATATAAAAACAATAACAAAACAAAATTTAATAATAGGAGTGGCTAAGCAGTAATTAGCACCCTCTTGATTGGCTGTAGATCCATTCCTGCTAAGATTCTAAAAGAAACAATTTAATTGCCAGATTTAGACAAATGTGTGCGTACCTTCAATTAGGCCACCAGGCGCCATGCCAGTCGACTGCCACACGTGTGTCATCTCGTGATATAATACACCGACAAACTCGTTCTTCACATCGCCGGAATAATTCGCAATATAGCTTGCACTGACATGGATCGCGTTATTGCTCATATAAGCAACATAATCATCTGGTTCAACAGCTAGGATGACAAGAGGGACATTTTTCCGATCAGCCGGCTTCTGATTGAACGTTTTCCAGATGAAGTTTGTAGAAGTCGACATGACTTGTTTAGTATAACGGACACCTATTTGTGAGTCGAAGCGGGTACCACCAGCAGTACCATTAGCATAGTTGAATGCCTGGAACTGGACAGCATTTGCAGTGCCAAAGGTTAATAATATAGCTAGAATAAGGGTCACTAGGAAGAATGGTTTCATCTGTACTATTTTTTTCTTACTTGTTGTATGTGAAGTTTTTAGTGAAAGAGCAAAGCATGTTTGAAGAACTTACAATGATAAGAAATGGTAGTGGATGGATCAGATAAGGATTGTCTTTTTGACTTGGTTTAACATTAATTTACCATGAAAAATCGGATGATTGTTAATTATGGAAAGTTGGCTAAAAAGGTTCAATTAATGCTATTTCCCTGAAGAATATCAACACTATTTATCAATTATGGCAAGGGCTTAAATTATACCAGTATTTGCCCCTACAAGAACAGGTACCTGTGTACTTTAACTCCTGTGTGCTTAACCAAGTTTCACACATTTTTTCTTTTTTCTTTTTGGTTGCATCTCGTTGTTTCAATAAACGAACTCATATCTTCATGTATGACTCCAAATTATCTAAATTTCCTATTAATATTTTTATTATGTTATATTTAAATTCATCTACGTACACACTACTCGCGATACAGAAAATTCGAAAGATAAAGTGACCGAATCATTGATTTGGTAACCTCAGGTTATCAAAAACCGAGTTCCTCCCAACAACAGTGTATTGATGTATCATTGCAAAAAAAATGACGTGGCAGTGATATTTGATATCTCAGTAGTGCATAAATGTATCATTACAAAAATAGAATGATGTAATGTTGATATTTGTTAGTCTTGCAGTAGCGTTTTGATATATAATTGCTAAAAAATGATACTATTGGTTTGTAAGTTACCGTTATGTTTCTTATATGAAACGGGCTCTCATGCCTTTTTTTCAAAAAAAAATATATAATTGCTAAAAAATGATGTGACATTGATGTTTTGTACATAAATGTACAAAATAAAAGAATGATGTGATGTTGATATTTGATATATTTGCAGTAGCGCATTGATATGTATATCATTGTTAAGAAATGATTTGACATTGATGTTTTGTATCATTATAAAATAAAAAAGAATGATGCAATGTTGATATTTGTTATATTTGCAGCAACGCATTGATATTTATATCATTGCTAAAAATGGTGTTTTGTTGATGTTTTGTATCATTACAAAAGAAAATGATGTGATGTTGATATGTGTTATCCTTGCAGCAGTGCATTTATATATAGATAATTATAGATATATAGATTTGGGCTATGGTGAGTTGTGAAGTCTTGTTTTACTTTACGCTCATATCTCTATTTTTAAAGATCAAACAATTGATCCGAACAGTTCAACAAGATATTCATATTGAAAAGTGTTTAGATACCAAATTTTACATTTTTTGGAATTTTTTTTACTATTTTTTATGGTCCGGAACCATTAAAAAAACGGTTTTCTACCTATCTAAAAAAATAGTAAAAAATTTCCAAGAAAAATGTAAAATTTGGTCTCCAAGCACATTTCAATATGGATATCTTGTTGAGCAGTTCGGATCAACTGTTTGGTCTTTGAAAAAATATATATATTTGGTAAATATTTCAAAAAATAATAAAAAAATTTCTAAATATTATAAAATTTGGTCTCCAAGCACAATTTAATATGGAGATCAACTTGAACTGTTCGGATCGACATTTTGAACTTTGAAATTAAAGATATAGACGTGAAGTAAAACACTCACTTTACTTCGCGAAGTACTGTAGATGTGATATCTTGGTGCTATTAATTGGTTTGCGATTTTTAAAGTTCAAACAGTCAATCCAAACAGTTAGATGTGATATCTATATTAGAATGTGTTTGGAGGCCAAATTTTACATTTTTTGGAACTTTTCACTATTTATTAAGATGGTTTGAAAATCACTGATTTTGATAAACAGTAAAAAACTTCTAGACCATTGAAAACAGCGATTTTCAAACCATCTTAACAAATAGTAAAAAAAATCCAAAAAATATAAAATTTAGTCTCCAAGCACATTTTAATATAGATATCATGTGGAACAGTTTGGATCGTCTGTTTGGACTTTGAAAATCACAAAACCAAATTAGTATGACCATGGTTGTGAATTAATTATAAAATAAACAATTAAGATTATAAATATTATTAGCTCTCATTTTAACATATCATCTCCCTGAAGCTTTAGCTATTGAGATCTAATTATCTACCTCTGTAGGAAAATGATTTGGGAATTCACTACTTGAGGCACAGTCTCCTATTCATCTATCTATCCATAATTTTACTGTCATACCATTCCCTGATTCTTTTTTAAAACCTAAGTCAAATATAGGACTTATCTTCTGAACCCCTCCTATGACATCCTTGTAGGGGATTGGGATCTGCTGCGATCCGAACATTGACCACAGTAACCCTGAAATTCCTGCATTTTCAAATCCAGCCGTTCAACTTTTTAGTGCACGCATCTCAAAACAGCTGGTTTTTCTGTGCACGCATCTCAAAACAATTCGACAGCTGGATTTAAAAAAGCAGAGATTTCAGGGTACTGTTCACAGGTGAAGGATCGCAACAGATTCTCTTCCCCTTGCAGGCCATATTTGGAAACTTGGGATCATGAAATCTAAACCACCATTTAATAGTAAAGCACCATTTAAGAGTGCTGTGGATGGCTAAGTCTTTCTTATAAATAAAAATTAACAATTTTATCCTTTACATTTTATAATTTTTGTAAAAACTAATATTTTTCAGTCTTCCAAATTAATGTTTTTATAAAATAAATTACACTATATTAACTTATTCAGTCCCTCTAATCTTATAATTTTTGGAAGTATTAATATTTTCCTGTCTTCCAAATTATTTTTTTTATAAAATAAATTACACTATATTAACTTATTCAGTCCCTCTAATCTTATAATTTATGGAAGTATTAATATTTTCATGTCTTTCAATTAAAGTTTTTTTATAAAATAAATTACACTATATTAACTTATTCAGTCCCTCTAATCGCAATTTTTTTAACCCGTCCTGACAGGTGCTAGAGTTTCTCAATCACCATAGTTGGCCTTATAATTACTCTGAATTTTGATCAGTCGTCTTATTTTGGTGCAGCATAGAGAAGTCATTAGTGTAGCAATTCCATAATTCTTAATGCAACATATCCTTTTAGAACAATTTCAATGATTTAGTAAAACCCTACTTGAGTTAATGATTTAGTAAACCGTGATCAGGAGCCTCTTACAACAACATATTAATTAAGTTTCTTTTCCTTATGAGGTGGAAGGAAATTTAAATATTACATTCTAACAGCAAAGAAAAAACATTCAATATAATCAATTGCAATCTTATTTCAGTTGTTCTTAATTTATTCATCTCCTATTAGGCTATTACCCTAGTTTCCCTTTTTTTTTCTTAGTTTCCATACTTAGCCTTGTAATCGCTCCACAGTTGATCGACCGTCTTTCCAAGCAACTGCACAAAGAAGTCTTCACTGTACCCATCCTTCATCTTTGCATTAAGTTGTGCGACAAATCCACGTTTGAGCCTGTTGCAATAGTCCAAGAACCGTGCCGTCACGTCGTAGCCCTCATCCCAGCTGTTACCCTGACCGGGCTTCACCCAGTGACTCGGTGCATAGCCGGCCTTCAACCTAACAAAATCAGCAATACCTGAAATTTCACAATATAAAATATGAAGATATAATTGTTCTAGTAGTGCATGTCTCAGGGGCATAACTAGAAAATTCGATTGGCAGACTAAAATACAAAATACAATATGTGGCAGCTGAAATTTAAACTCAAGTCTCAACAATCAGAGTAAAATTCTAACTAAAATTCTAACCGCTAAGCTAGAAGCATATATTTAGCATTTTATATGGAGAAAAAAGTATATATAAACCATTTTTCATATTAAATTTTAATACACATAATTAAAAATAAATAAATCATAGAGATAGCTTAAGAACACTGATCCACTCCCGCTAGGATTCTAGAAAAATCAATTTAATTGTCTGAATTAGACAAATGTGTGCGTACCTTCAATTATGCCACCAGGCGCCATGGTAGTCGACTGCCACACGTGTGTCATCTCGTGATATAATATACCGACAAACTCAGTCTTCACATCGCCGGAATAATTAGCGATGTAGCATGCACAGACATGGATCCCGTTACTGCTTGCATAAGCAATACCAATATCAATTGGTTCAATAGCTAGGAGGACACGAGCGTAATTTTTACGATCAGCTGGCTTCTGATTGAACGTTTTCCAGATGAAGTTCGAAGAAGTCGACATGACTTGTGTAGTATAGCCAACACCTATTTGTGAATCGAAGCGGGTCCCACCAGCAGTACCATTAGCATAGTTGAATGCCTGGAATTGGACAGCATTTGCAGTGCAAAAGGCTAATATAGCTAGAATAAGGGCCACTAGGAAAAATGGTTTCATCTCTACTATTTTTTTTCTTGTTGTATGTGAAGTTTTTAGTGAAAAAGCAAAGCATGTTTGAAGAGCTTATAGAGATAAGAAATGGTGGTGGATCAGTGGATGGATTACCATACCACCAGATAATATATTTTACAAAGGCAGCAACAAAAACAGACTATATAGGAAATCGTGAGTGTATCCACCCAACCTCTTTTTTTGTTTTTAGAAAATAAAAAATCAGTTTGTCACGAAACATATTGATTAGGATGGACCATTCGGTCGCCCTGTTTACAGCGTCCAAATTCAATATTTATTATTCCAATAACATTGCATTTTCTGGTGGGACCCTCTTTGACAAGAAAAAATGATGTGAGGTTCATGTTTTGTACAATCTGCTGGCAGCAGTGGTGCATTAATATATTTTTTAATAAAGTAATATAACTTAAAAGTCTTCAATCTACCACATGACTTACTTTCGTTTACCTCAGTGGGTTATTGCAAGAATAGATAGGGTGAGACGTGGCTTTTTATGGGGCAAAGGAGAAGCCTCAAGGGGCGGTTTTTCTTTGACTAATTGGTCGGCTGTCTGTTTGCCAAGAAATTTTGGAGGTCTGGGTGTCTCAAATCTAAACCTAGCAAATATCGCACTACTATTATGATGGTGATGGAAAGCATATCATGCATCTGAAAGCTTATGGTTTGTCACAGTTCGTATGTTAAGAGCAAAAATACCATACAACTCGGACCAAAAATGTGGGTTCTGACCGGCTCCTTTTTCTGGTCTCAGCTGAATAAAATCAAGTATTTATTTAGCTGGAGTACATCATGGGAATTAGGTAATGGACACTTCATTTCTTACTGGTTTGATTCGTGGCAAGGTTTGCCAAGAGCGGTCTCAAGCGTACCGACTTCGCAAAAGCCATCTATCTCACTCTTTGCGGCATGGCAAGACATAAGGAATATAAACCCGAAAGAACCACAACTCATAGCCCCCTAACTGCTTCCAGGTACAGAAGATGCAATTATATGGAAATGGAATACAACCGGAAGTTACTCTGCTAAATCGGCATACAAAATCATGGGGGAAGGGGGTCTCATCAGGTGGCACTTTCGAGCAATTTGGAAGATCAAAGTCCCCCCAACGGTCAAAATCTTTGTTTACATGGTGCTTCAAGGGAAGATTTTGACAAGAGATGTTCTTAGACGCAAGGGCATGCATCTGCCATTGCAGTGTGAAATGTGCAGAGACTGCCCAGTTGAATCGATCATTCATCTGCTATACCTATGCCCCTATGCAGTCAATGTTTGGTTTGAAGTGTCCCGGTTACTAAACCGACGCATCATGGCCCCTGCTATGACGGTTCAGGGAATATGGGACGCCTCATGGTGCTTGGTACGCACGCAGGGTGGCATCACTAAAAACACATGGATGGTAATGTTTAGTTGTGTCACTTGGGCGATTTGGAAACAACGAAACACTGTGGTTTTTGGTGATTAGAGGCTACCGCCTAACATGCTGGCGGGAAGATGCGCGCAAGAAGTGAGATCATGGCTCAAGTACTGTTAGGGCTAGCCTAGATCAGAGTGTGATTTTCATTCTCACTCAGTCCCTTGTTTTTTCAAGTTACTTCTAAATTTTGTTGCAAATCTGGTACATACCGTGTAGGGCACTGTGCACGTGCATTGAGCTCGTGTACATTGAGTATGCATTGCCTTACGCCTATGTTGTATGAACTCTTTTATTTAATATAACACTTGTCAGTCATTGACAATGCTACAAAAAAAAAAAGTCTTCAAGCTCTGACTAGGCCTTAGAGTGGGAAAAATAGCACGGCAGAGCCGACTTCGTCACGGAATGGTACGATTACAGTACCAAAATGGCACGGCACTCATGTCAGTAATGTGACGTGACTTGCATGTTCCATGCCATGACTATTCGCATGCCGTTACCATTTTTTTTAATTTGATACAGAACGGCACGCGAAAGATATGTTCACGACACGGACGTGACCAGACACGTGAAAAATTAACTTGATCACAACACGGCACGATATGAAACCAAAATCACGGCACATTAATCACAGCATGACACCACACATTTTTTTTCCACTCTACTAGGCCTCCGTCGGATTGTCAAAAAAAATCCAATAATCTAAATATTTGAAAACGACTGGCATTAAATAATTTAATTTGAATCATGTACACTAAGAACTTCTAATGTTTTAGCATAATATATATTTTTAGTTTTGAGTCTACATTTATGTATATATGCTTTATTTATTATTATTCTTTCATAACTTTGTCCAAACTTCAAAACAAGCTTTATTCCCAGGTAGCTAGCCAAATTAGAAAAATATCACACTCCTGTAACTTCTTAATATCTCTAGCTACAACAATTGATGGTATTACTCGTATATATTATCAACCTTTATTTATATCTCAATATCTCTAGCTACAACAATTGATGGTATTACTCGTATATATTCTCATCCTTTATTGATATCTCAATATCTCAAGCCACAACAATTGATGGTATTGCTCGTATATATATATTCTCATCCTTTATTTATATCTCAATATCTCTAGCTTCAACAATTGATGGTATTCTCTGGTCTCCTAATTGCCATACTTGGCCTTATAGTCACTCCATAGCTGGTCGACAGTCTTTCCGAGCAGCTGCACAAAGAAGTCGTCGCTATATCCATCCTTCATCTTTGCATTCAGTTGTGCAACAAATCCGCTCATGAGCCCGTTGCAATAGTCCAAAAAATACGCCGTCACAGCGTAGCTATCCGTCCAACTGTTGCCCTGGCCAGGCTGCGGCCAGTTGCTTGGTGCATAATTAGCCTTCAACCTCACAAAATCAGCAATCCCTGAGAAGATATATAATGAAATAATTTAATTAGTTAACTTTGCATACAATTTGAGAAAAATTGATTGATTTATGAGGAGCGTTTCAAATGCCTCTATTTTTTGTGCCTCTATACATTTTTATAGAACTAAAATAACTTAAAATTTAAAAGTTAATATCAAAATAAAACCGTTAGATATGATATATATCATTTTCTCTATACACATGAAAACGATCATGACATTTCGATTTTGTTTTTATTAGTATCAAGAGCTTGACAAAATACATTTATGTGGATAAATTATAGACATTGATTTTTCAACTTATTTATTCATATAAAACCAAAATCAAAATGTGAAAATTATTTATGTACATGTAGAAAAAATAATATAGATCACATCTAACTGTTTTATTTTGATATATAGATTTTAGAAAATTAAAAAAATAGAGGTATGATGGAGGCATTTGAACCCTCTTGATTTATACAGTAGATGTATCATGTACCTTCAATAATCCAACTAGGCGCACTGCCCTGTCCGTTCCACTGCCACACGTGCGTCATCTCATGGTATAACACCCCGTCAAAATCGGTCTTGACATTGCCCGAGTCTGTGATATAATCTGCACTATATTGTATCTCATTGTTGCCAGTGGCAGCAACCACCCCATCCGGCTGCAACTTCGGCACAATGGTTAGGGTTACAAGGTCAATACTTTTCCTGTCATTTGGCGCCTGCTCGAACGTAGTCCAAATGAAATCTGATGCAGTGGCCATGATTTGCTTGCTATAATCGACACCGATATCCTGGTCGAAAAGGGCCCCACCAGAGGTTCCTTGAGCATTGTTTGTGGCCTCGAATTGTAAGGCATACGAGGTGGCAAATAATGCCATCATAAATAGGAGAGGAACTACAAGGGAAGGAGAATTCTTCATCTTTGCTAAGATCAGTTGTGAAGTAATGACTGTGTTGAGTTGAAGAGAAAGCAGGGATTGAAGCAGTATTTGTAGAAGAGTGATAATTGTGGGAATGCATAGACCGGGTAAAAGTCAAGTAGACTTTGATTTAGCTATTTTGTTGACCAAGTCAAATACTTCATCAAAAAAAATCTCTAAGTCAAGTCAATTGTCTTTATGTTTAGTGGTGTACGTCCATCGTCTTTTACACAGAACGTACAAACGAAGCATTAAATTTAGGAAAATGCCACGGTCATATCATACAAGGGTGTTACGTGTATAGTTACAAGATTCACGAATTATTTTGTGATGACGAATCAAACGCCGAATTATTTGGTTGACCGAACTTTGACTGAACTATTTCTGAATAATTTGCGAATTTTACAAACTTTTTCCGAATTTTTCCGCATAATATTTTTTTTTGGGATTTTTTTTTTTTGCTTCCTTGTAGGACTGAGATCTCTGATCCGAATAATTCCAAATCATTCTCGAATTATACCCGAATTATTTTTCGAATCACGAATTTTTGACCTCGCCGAACCGAACCAGAATAATTCATTTGTCACTATGGTTACATGCATAGCATATATCCCACAAAATCACTACGTTTCCTACACGACCAGATATGGAAATTTCAAAGTATATATCATGAAAGTAGCGTCTACGTACAATATTTGGATGTCACCAACAGAGTGGTAGAAAAGTCTGTTTATTCCTTTTCAATGGGTGACCAGTTTTAGAAAAATGCATATCCTATGAGCTGTTGGTTGAAACCTAGCTAATAGGCATCCCATTGCTTCCGAGCAACGCGCGACTTCTATAACCTCAGTTAGGCAGAACTAGAAAATTAAGATTAAGGAGTTGAATAATTAAGGGACGCTAATAGTATTTACCGGTATTGTTACTGGTAAAATGAGATCAAAGATGAGAAGCAGAGATGGCGTAGGTTCTCTTAGTGAACTGAACAGGTCAGTCTACGCAATGTGTGATTGCTGACTGTTCCTATACAGTGAGGTTTTTTGAGAGTGTATAGATCAGGAATGTAAATATAGGTCTTAGCTAATTGAGATGTGATATAATTTAAATTATCTTGTGATGTAAATACTCTTTGTTTCCATCAATCAATGGAAAATGTAGGATTGCACGTTGCCAGCCTACCCTAATTTTTTTATTTTTTTTTGGTAAAAATTAGAATTTTTGAAAGACAAAATAAAAAAATGTATTTCGTAGAAATACTTTTTTTTTATTTTGACAGAAGCTACCAAAGGATTCTATTAAGATATAAAACGTCATTACACATGCAAACCAGATACTGGTAAACCTCTTTATCCAACAGCGCTACAACAAGCAAAAACTACAACATAGCAGAATTAAAAAAACTCAGGAAAGATAAATTTATATTCTAGCGCCTCAACATCTCAATTTGTAGAAATACTTAGTATTCCTTTACTTGCTTTCTCAACTTGATTCTGATGTTTGGTTGCTCAGGGATATCTTTTTTTGTGAAAATTACTAATTAAGGAAACTTCCGACATTAATTCAAAACAAAGCCATTAATTTTCCTTGACCGTTTCTTGTCGAAGGTACCGATTTCATCGAATTCGGATAAGGTGAAATATCTAGTTAGATCTGATTCGTTCGATATAATTAAGTTTGTACGAATTTTAAAGTAAATCCCAATATATTTCAAATAGGTTTGACTTCCTTTTTGATTCAGGTTGGAACTCATTATATCTCCTATAGGCACTGCACATTTAACATACAATCTCCCGTACAAAGAATATATGATTCATATCTCTGTTATTAAAACTAGTTTTTTTAAGATAGAAAAAATAATGTCTAGTCTACTAATTTTCAATTAATTATCCATAAAGGATCCCATCCGGATTTCAAACCCACAACCTCCCATTAGTATTAAGACTAGTTAAAAAATGAGGTTTGATATTAAGAAAATTAAAGAATAATATCCTAGAAAGGCATATATAGGTAGCTTATATATGCATTAATCTATTGATTTGTTCTTAATTAAATCTGCCTACTAAATACGCATAACGTTAAAGTTAAGTATGTGTATATTTGTGTACACTGATTTTCCAACAGTTGTACATTAATAAGTAGAGTGAGGCTACGGCGCTATGCATAGCACCAATTGGGTCCGTGCTACGGCTCAAAATTTGACTTTTCAAAATTCTAACGGTCGATCCGAACCGTTCAACATGATTATAAAATGAATATGTACTTGCAAACCAAATTTTACATTTTTTCGAATTTTTTTACTATTTTTTCAAAAATCACTTGATCTGAACATTCTGGACCATCCAAAAACAGCCTATCTAAAAAAATAGTAAAAAAATTCGAAAAAATGTAAAATTTGGTTTGCAAGTACATATTCATTTTATAATCATGTTGAACGGTTCGGATCGACCGTTAGAATTTTGAAAAGTCAAATTTTGAGCCGTAGCACGGACCCAATCCGTGGTATGGATAGCACCGTACACTCACTCTTAATAAGTAATTAATATCTTTTTGTCATTTTTTTAAATAAAAGAATGGTATCCAACCGAGGTCAATTTCTTGTCAAAGCGGGTCCCACCAGATGTTCTATCAGAATTACGAGAGGTTTTGAATTCCACAGATTTGGCATTGAATTCCACCGGTTTTAATTGTCGGCTACGTATTGACTAGGGTAATTGGCTTTGAAGTTTTAGTTATAAATTATAATGGATGTATAATTTGTGGTGACACGGCAGCTTTAGGCAGAGCATTGGCTCTAAGCCATGAGAAAAGTAATAATATCACATGATAAATGAGTCTTACACAAAAGTTTTCAATCAAATGTATAGGAAATTTATTTTTAAGTTAACAGAAGAGAGAGAAGTTTATTTATTTTCTATAAATTTACAAAAACTAAAAGGTACTTATTTGAAACGGTGCATGATCTAACAGTAGGATCATAGATTCATTTGTTAATTAATGGATTAAAAGCAACCATTTAAGACCAACGGGAAAATGAATTAAAGGGGGAATTGACCGGTCAAGATTTTATGGAATTTAATATTATTTTTCATAAAATAATATAACAGAAAAGTCTTCCGGATTTATTTATTATTATTCTTTCATAACTTTGTCCAAACTTCAAAATAAGCTTTATTCCCAGGTAGCCAAATTAGAAAAATATCAATCTCTTGTAACTTCTTATACCCAATTGTAACAATGATAATTAATTCAAACTCGTATATATTCTCATCCTTTATTTATATCTCAATATCTCTAGCTACAACAATTGGTATTATTCTCTGGTTTGCTAATTGTCATACTTGGCCTTATAGTCACTCCATAGCTGTTCGACAGGAATTTTGAGTGGATGCTCACCAAGAGGGTTTGGGATGATTTTTTGATGGAGCGCTCTCTTCTTCTCTCGCGACAGAAGGAGACCCTCAAGGCAATACTCAAGAGTCAAGACATCAACACTCACCAACCCCGCCCTACCTACGCCCAAGTGACAGCAACTACCTACCACACAGTAAATGAAGGTCCAAACCAGCAGACTCCATTACTCTTGCGTAGGAAGGAAGCCACCCTCAATGCCATTCAGAAGACAGCGCCAGCAGGCATTCATGAAGACTTTAACAATGGCAAGGTAAAATCAGTAATAAAGCACAAGAAAGAGGCCACTGTCAATGCCATTCAGAAGGCCAAACAGGAGGCGACAGAGAGAGCCAGCCTCAAACAAAGGGAGCATGCTTTGAACCAGGAGGCAAAAGGTAATCTGAATAGAGACATGGCATTTAAGAAAGGTGATGAGAACCAACCACCAACGGAAGAAGAATGGACAACTGTTCACAGGAAGCATTATATGCGAAAGGCAAAACTAAGTCAGTACAGCAACCCCCACCTTCAAAAGAAACTGCAAACATTGCAAGAACAGGGGAAATGTTTTAGATGCCTAGAGAGAGGGCACACGCAAAAAAATTGCAGAAATAGCATTAAGTGTTATACTTGCAATAAACATGGCCATACCTCGGGAAGATGCAAAGGAAAACGTTTCAACAGTACAAATAGACCTATGCATAACACCCAAACACCAACAGCTGAGAACAAAGGAGAATACAAATCACACAAAAAAAGGCAAGAGAGTTTTGTAAGAAAAAGAAACCACCATGGATAATTGGCAAATCATGCCGATGACACCCGTAAGCCGTTTACCGGGCATAAGGCCCGAACAACAGACAGTTTATGTTCCTAATAGAGATGGCTTCCACCCAACCAACGAGGCGCTAGACCGGGCTGCAGCAGTACACGCCGGGCCAAACGTCAACAAACAAACCTTACCACACAGGCTATCTACAACCTTGGCTGCTCAGTTCGGGCATCATCCAAAGGATTTTGAGGTTGGGCAACTTGACACAGCAGCGGCAGATTGCATAGTAATTTTCCCGACGAAAGAGCTTCGCAACCATGCCGTAGAGGTGGGAGTTCTTGCTGTAGACTTCCACACCTACGTGCAACTGGCCGAGTGGAAGAAAAACCAAGGCATGGTTTACGATCCGTTAGAATACAAGGCACGAATCTGCATCACCGGCGTGCCGCCACATGCTTGCAATATTGATGACATTGACCAACTTCTATCTGGAGTTGGACATGTTGTCAAGATGGCACCGGTCTTCAAGAATGGAAATTATCACTCTGTTCGGGTCTTGATAGCAACTCAAAACCCGTTACTCATACCAAAGACCATGCTGTTGCGACAACAACCATACGCGAAGTTAGTTTATCTAAAGCTTGAAGGATGGCTGCATACTCCGAGCGGCCCCGCGCTTAACGGAGGCGGTGATAGTCGTATTAGCAACCCAAGACACGATGGGCCACGCATGCCACCGCAAAACCACCGCAGAGATTCTCCGGACTCGAGCGATTACGACAACTCAGTTACCGACGAATACCGTATGGGGGCTGATTCAACTTATTCAAGGAGGGGAAGAACAACTCAACAATGGAGCCTGGAGAACACCACAATGGAGCCACAAGTTCGAAAAGCACTGGAGATCGGCCAAAGCTCGGCACAAGAAACGAGGTTTGTCTTGGTAAAAGAAAACCCACTACTCAGAAGGGACATGCAAAAAGAAGAAACTCACATTCCTAAAGGCAGAAATCGGTCCTCTGACTTGGTGAAATTTGAGGCCAACAACAAAAAAGATGGAAAAGCACAAGAATGCAGGGAGCAAGAAAGGACTGTGCACATGACCGTTATGAGCACTTTGGGAAGTTTCTTTCTCCACGCGCAGTACCAACAGTCAAAAGGTCTTACAACAACTCTGCAAAAAATTAATGTCTTCAACCCCACACGCTTTCCAGGAAGCATGAGCTGGGTCTGCCAGGCTGGCCAAGGAGAGAAAATATCTCAGTCATCACATGATGAGAGTTTTTTTCTGAGGCAAATACACAGTTGGACTCACAGCCCAGAACCGGCCCATCACCCAAAGTTGTGGAGAGTGCAATTTTTTCAGCAGCAGTTTCAGCAACAGTTTCGGCCCCAAACTCAACTCAGATTTTTTCGGCCAAGTAAATAGGAACAGTCTCCCAACTTTTTCAGGCAGCAACTTCGGCCCCAACTTTCCTTCCACCCGACAGCCCAGTTTTAAGTAATATTCGGGCCCCATCCGACAGCCAACCTCCCCTTGAAACATACCATGCTGACCCACATTTCAAAGGGCCTGCTCTGGCTCTCGAGGAATCCGTGTCTCCACCAGGATTTGAGGGTCCTCCGAAGTTCAAGTCAGCAAGTCCGACTAGAAGAAGCCCTCGCCTCAAAAAGAAGAACGATGGTCTATACATTTCAGCCATCGACAAGGCACGCGCAGTACTCGGCTATGGTGGCAGCAACTACATCACACTGCAGAGGAACAAGAGGAAGATCCCACATGTAGAAGAAATTGCTTTGAACTATAGGAGTTCCTATGACCCGTTAACCGAAGTTCAGGCAGAGTTGATTGTGGCAGCGGCGGGAGCTACCGTAACCAATGAAATGGGGGCTCAAATTGCTTCCTTGATGCGGGAGGACACAATGGTGCGTGGGGGCGACGGGGGCTCAGGACCGATGACGGTCAATTAGAAGGGAAGCGCGGGAGCGTCAGGTTTTTTTCTAGAATTTTTTCGATTGTACCCGTTTTAGTTGTTTAATTTGTTTTCTTATGGAAGTGGAAGGTTTAGCAAAGGTTAGCAGTAGGGTGGTGGGTTCGTGTTATTTCCAAGGCATGAAGCCTTTGTATCAAGTTAGACCAAGTAGACAAGGTGGAGTCAGTGGCATGCAGTCACAAAGGATTGTTGGTAGTAATTTGTTAGTTTTAAGTTTTTTGATTAAGGAAATGGAGGGTTTAGGAAAGGTCAGAACTAGGAAGGTGACTCTAATTTATGTGTTTCAAGGTTGGAGGCCTTTGTATCCAAAAAAGTTAAGTGCACAAGATGGAGTTGGTAAAAAAACAAAAAAAGAGAAAATTCTTTTGTTGTCTGTTGTGCTTAAGTGTATTTTTTGGGTGCTAGTTGAAAGGCAAAAAGGAGATGGTTATCAATAGAAAGATGCAACAATAGTGATTAAATGAATCAACACATCCAAATAAAATTCATCTCATGGAATGTGCGGGGTCTAAATGAAAAGAAAAAAAGATTAGCGGTGCGAGAAACCTTCTTATTGGAGAAGCCTGATTTAATCTGTCTACAAGAAACCAAATTAGACCAAATAGACCAAAGAGTGATTAGAGAAATATGTGGGCTTAGACTACAGCAGCACAAAGTAATACTGTCACAAGGAACTCGGGGAGGCATAATAATTGCGTGGACACCGACAAAATTTACCCTTATGCAATCAGAGGAAAGAACTTACAGCCTAAATCTCCTGCTCCAGAATAATGTTGATGGAACCAAATTTTGGTTTTCGGGGATTTATGGACCATCAACATCCCAAGGCAGAGCCATGTTTTATCAAGAGTTGTTCTCAGTCAGACCAACAGATAGCACGCCTTGGATAATAGGTGGAGACCTCAACATCACACTGGCCTTTGAAGATCGAAACAACAACACACAAGCAGAAATGAGGACAACACTAAGCTTCGCAAATTTAATCTCATCAATGGGATTAATAAATCCGACATTACACGGAAGGCGCTTCACATGGTCAAATGAGAGACAACAACCGCATATGGCGCGGTTAGACAGATTCTTGATTTCAACAGAATGGAATAGAAAATACCCGAACTCAAATCAGAAAGCATTGGCCAACACTTCTTCGGATCACTGTCCGATCTTATACACAGCAAGCACAAGTTGGGATAGGTCAAAGCTTTTCAGATTTGAGAATTGTTGGCTCAGACAACAGCAATTCACAGAGATGGTCAAGGAAGCATGGCTCAGCATGGAACAGGCGCAGACAGCAGAGCAGTTGCAGTTGAAACTAGCAAGGATTCAGGCACGCATAAAAGAGTGGACCAAAAACAAAACAGGTAATATCAAGAAGCAATTGCAAGTATGCAGGGACTTTCTATAATGGATTGACAAAGTTAAAGAAAGAAGATGCGTATATCAACTAGAGAAGTACATCACAGCAATAATCAAAGCAAGATTCGCCGTACTAGCATTATATGAAGAAGACATATGGAGGCAACGAGCACGCACAAAGTGGGAATTAGAAGGCGACAAAGGTACGAAATATTTTCACACAATTGCATCGATAGCAAAGAATCACAACAAAATAACAGAGATAGAGCACCAAGGAGGAACATGCTCAGATCAGTCCTCAAAGGCAAAGGCTTTTTTCGATCACTACGTAAACCTCATAGATACGCAATCTCACTCAATTCCACATATACATTGGGGTAGTTTGTACCCAACATCGGAAGAACAAAGAGATTTGGACAGTTTGGCAATGCCTATCACAAAACAGGAGATAAAGGAGGCCATCAAACAATGGCCCAACCACAAAAGCCCCGGGCCGGATGGTTTTTCGGGAGAATTCTACAAGTTTTTTTGTGATATCATCGTACCAGACCTCTGTTCCGTATACCATAACACCACAACAAAAGGTGAGCCCCTCACCTCTTTGAACAACTCCTACATTGTACTTTTGCCAAAAAAGCAGGCTTCTAGTACGGTTCATGATTACCGTCCTATAAGTCTTCTACATGGAGTTCAAAAGATCTTTTCTAAGGTGCTGGCCAATCGGCTACAGCACAAAATAACAAAGCTGCTTCACAACGCCCAAACGGGATTTCAAAAAAACCGACAGATTACGGAAAGTTATATCTATGCACAATCATCCTGCATAGAGCCAAAAGGAATAAGCTGCCAATAGCCATCTTCAAGGTGGATTTTGCCAAAGCGTTTGACACGATCAGTTGGGAATTCATTGTAAAGGTCATGCACCATCAGGGTTTTCCAAAAGAATGGACATCTTGGATAGAAAAAACAGTTTTAACGGGCTCCTCGCAAATCATGATAAACGGTCTTCTAGGGAAAAAGATTCAGCTCAAGCGCGGGGTTAGACAGGGGGACCCCCTCTCACCGCTTTTGTTTATTTTGGCAATTGATTTTCTAGCCCGTTATGCCCAGAAACTTACGGACATCCATGCATTGCGGATGCCCTTCCGAGACATGACACCATGCCTATTATATGCCGATGATGCACTGTTCTTTGTGAAACCAGAAATCCAACAATTACAGGCATTGCAGATTATGCTTATGGTATTTGGAAAGGTATCCGGACTATCTGTCAACTTGGCTAAGTCAGAGCTGTTAATTTCTCAAGGACCTCAGGCGGAACGGCAAGAACTAGCAAACGTACTCGGATGCAGACTAGGTAGTTTCCCTTTCATATACCTCGGTCTTCCACTATCCAACAAAAGACTGCCAAAATCAGCATTTCTACCCTTGATCCAAAGAATGAGTACGCGCCTGGCAGGCTGGGCCGCAAAGAACCTATCCATTGCAGGAAGAATAGTGCTAATCAACTCGGTACTGACATCAATACCAACATATTACATGTCATGCCTTAAATTGCCTAAGTGGGTAATCAGCAAGATAGACAAGATAAGAAGGACTTTTCTATGGCATGGAGTTTCATCATAATCAAAGAAAATGAGCTTAATAAATTGGAGAATAGTGTGCACGCCAAAAGAATATGGAGGGTTAGGAATCATGGATTTGGAAAATTTCAACCAGGCACTTCTACTCAAATGGGTCTGGCAATGGGGAAGGCTAGAAATGACTTTATGGAAACCACTCATGCAACACCGTATAGCGCCGCAAACGTTATTGCCCGATGTACCACTCTTCACAAAAGAAACAAAGTCCTTTACGCAATTTTGTTGCATGTCTTTCCAATACAAGCCAGGCAATGGACGGAAAATCTCCTTATGGCATCACAATTGGGGCAACGGCATACTAAGACTCCAATTACAAAACTTGTTCTCACACGCTAGGGATCAGGACATTACCCTAGCAGAAGCTAAGCAAGCAAACGCAGTACGAGAATTGTTCACACACAGGCTAACAGACAAGGCATGCGAGGAGTTAGACATTTTGCAACAAAACTTGGCACCAATCACTTTAAGCCGATCAGAGGAAGATGGAATTCAATGGCAATGGTCGGATGCAGGGACATACACAGTTAAAAGCGCTTACCAAAGATTGAAAGATGGACCAAGAATAAACTCATCAATCCACAGAGTTTGGAAATTGCATGCACCGCCACGAATGAAGGTATTTGGATGGTTATTGATAAGAAACAAATTATTAACGGTGGATAATCTCCAAAAGAAAGGCTTCCAATTAGTTAGCAGATGCACTTTATGTAGAACAAACCAAGAAACAGCAAGGCATCTGTTCAATCATTGCCCTTTCTCAAAAGCCCTATATGAAGAGATGGCAAGGATGATACCGGGGAAATTAGCAGTGATGAATGCGAGTTCGTCAAACATCAAGGCATTAACGAGGGCAAGACTGACAATAGAGCAGAAGTCGGCCATACTGATGACACTCTTCATCTTATGGCGAGAGAGGTGTGCTCGAACTTTTACAGAAGGAAGTAAAAACATTGAAGAACTCAAACACGAAATTCTTTGGCAAATGCAATTCTTTGAGGCAAGATCAAACGGGACATCAACATCAACACCATAGAATAAATACACATTTCCCTTTACTTTTATTCTCCATTTTAATTTCTAATTATTTTCTACCTTTTTTATAAGGTCTTACTATTTCACTTCCCTAAGCTCAAATGTTTTGAGCTTTCTTGTTTTTTTCCTACTATGCATTACAAAACTTTTGTAATAGACAATCTTATCAATGAAAATACGGGTTAAACCCATATTTTTCCTCAAAAAATAGCTGTTCGACAGTCTTTCCAAGCAGCTGCGCAAAGAAGTCGTCACTATATCCATCCTTCATCTTTGCATTCAGTTGTGCAACAAATCCGCTCATGAGCCCGTTACAATAGTCCAAAAAATGTGCCGTATAACCGTAGCTATCCGTCCAACTGTTGCCCTCGCCAAGCTGCGGCCAGTTGCTCGGTGCATAATTAGCCTTCAACCTCACAAAATCAGCAATTCCTGAGAAGACATAATAAAACAATTTACTTAACTTAATTTGTATACAATTTGAGAGAAAATTGATTGATTTATGAGGAGCGTTCAAATGTTTTCATTATGTCTTCATTTTTTTAGAATTAAAATAACTTAAAACTGAAAACTTAATATCAAAATAAAATCGTTAGATATGATATATATCATTTTCTCTATACACACGAAAACGATCATGCCATTTTGATTTTGTTTTTATTAGTATTAAGAGCTTGAAAAAAATACATTAATGTGGATAAATTCTAAACATTGATTTTTCAACTTATTTATTCATATAAAACCAAAATAGAAATGTGAAAATTGTTTATGTACATGTAGAGAAAATAATATTGATCACATCTAATAGTTTTATTTTAACATATAAATTTTAGAAAATTAATAAAATAGAGATATGATGGAGGCATTTGAATCCTCTTGATTTATACAGTAGATTTATCATGTACCTTCAATAATCCAACTAGGCGCACTGCCCTGCCCGTTCCACTGCCACACGTGCGTCATCTCATGGTATATCACCCCATCAAACTCGGTCTTGACATCGCCTGAGTAGCCTTCGATGTACTCTGCACTAAAGTGTATCTCATTGTTGATATATAGTGTAAGCCGGGTTCCCATTTATCGACTCGATGCTTAGTGTTACAAGGTCGACACTCTTCCTGTCGGTTGGCGCCTGCCCAAATGTAGTCCAGATGAAATCTGATGCAGTGGCCATGATTTGCTTGCTATAGTCGAGGCCAATCTCCTGGTCGAAACGGGTCCCGCCAGAGGTTCCTTGAGCATTGTTTGCAGCCTCAAATTGTACAGCATACACAGTGGCAAATAATGCCATCATAACTAGGAGAGGAACTACAAGGGAAGGAGAATTCTTCATCTTTGCTAAGATCAGTTGTGAAGTAATGACTGTGTTGAGTTGAAGAGAAAGCAGGGATTGAAGCAGTATTTGTAGAGAGTGTTAACTGTGAGAATGCATAGACCGGGTAAAAGTCAAGTAGACTTTGATTTAGCTATTTTGTTGACCAAGTCAAATACTTCATCAAAATTTCTAATTAAAGTCAATTTAGCTACATAGTCATATATACAGAACAAATTAAGCATTAAATTTAGGAAAATGTCACGGTCATATAATACAAGGGTGTGTTACGTGCATAGC
This sequence comes from Carex myosuroides, assembly GCA_028015225.1. Lineage (NCBI taxonomy): Eukaryota > Viridiplantae > Streptophyta > Magnoliopsida > Poales > Cyperaceae > Carex > Carex myosuroides. The sequence continues at coordinate 7,445,988 of CM051479.1, forward strand.
ATATATCCCACAAAATCACTACGTTTCCTACACGACAAGATATGGAATTTTAAAGTATCATGAAAGTACGTAGCATCTAGTACAAATCTGGATGTCACCAACAGAGTGTTAGAAAAGTCTCTGTTTATCCCTTTTCTTTAGGTGACCAATTTTAGAAAAATGCACATCCAACGTAGAAACCTAAATCCTAATAGTCATCCCATGAGTGGAACTAAAGTGTTCTTAAGCTCATCAAGTACCTTTGTGAGCTTAACTCAAAAATCTATTGGATTGACTTCAAATGACGCATTCAAATCGTTGAAACTGACCTACGTTATAAGTGATGCATTTACATGTCAAATTTATAATTTTTCAACTAATTTAGTATGAAGTCAAGCAATCAAAAAATAATGAAAAATGAACTCATTAAAATTAACTTATAAATCATTTTTTTTTTTACCACTTGATTTCATACTAAATTAGTTCAAAAATTTAAAATTTTTGACATGTAAATGCATCACTCATGAAGTAGATCGGTTTCAACGGTTCGGATGCGTCGTTTGAAGTCAATCCGAAATATTTTTGAGTTAAGCTCACAAAGAGACTTGGTGAGCTTAAGAACACCCTAGTTCTACTCGTCATCCCATTGCTTTCGACTATAGTAACAAATGAATAGTTCGGGTTCTGTTTGGCAGGGTCAAAAATTCGTAATTCGATAATAATTTGGGTATAATTCAGAAATGATTCGGTACTACAAGAAACACACAAAAAACACAAAAAAAATTAAAAAAAATCGCGTTTTATTCGCGAATAATTCATGATTTGAGTTTTATTCGCGAATAAAACAAACAATACGTTTTTTTTTGCGTTCTATTCGATGTTCCGTTTGAAAACGTTAAAAAAAAAGAATTATACGGGAATTAAGTTACTATGTTTTCGAGCAACGCGCAACTACTTCTAGAACCTCAGTCTAAAAGTATGAATTTTTGAAAGACAAAAATAAAAAAAATAATAATTCTCATTGATACTTAGCAACCCTTTGCTTACACATCCTGCCTTAATCTGTAAATCTGCCTCAGCATCCTTTGGGAAGAGCTTTCTCAACTTGATTCCGATGTTTGGTTCCTCAAGGATATCTTTCTTTGTGAAATGACTAAGGGAACTTCCGACATTAATTCAAGAGTGAGGCTGCCGTACAATGCATAGCACGGATTGGTCCGTGCTATGGCTCAATATTTGAATTTTCAAAATCCTAATGGTCGATTGAAACCGTTCAACATGGTTATAAAATGAATATGTACTTGCAAACCAAATTTTATATTTTTTTGAACTTTTTTACTATTTTTTTAGATAGGTAGAAAATCACTGTTTTTGGATGGTCCAGAATTTTCAGATCAAGTGATTTTCTACCTATCTAAAAAAATTTAAAAAATGTAAAATTTAATTTGCAAGTACATATTCATTTTATAATCATGTTGAACGATTCGGATCTACCGTTAGGATTTTGAAAACTCAAATATTGAGCCGTAGCACGGGCCAAACCGTGCTATGCATAGTACCGTAGCCTCACTCTTAATTCAAAACCAAGCCCTTAATTTTCCTCGACTGCTTCTTGTCAAAGGTACAATTAATTTCATCAACTTCGAATCAGGTAAGATATCTAGTTAGATCTTAATCGTTCAATATGAGTTTGTATGAATTTTAAAGTAAATCCCTGTATATTTCAAATATTAGATTCGAATTTTTTTTTACTCGGTTGGAACTCATTCTACTTCCTATAGTACTGTTCACTCCTAAATTTCATGAACTCACAAATTTATCCAAGTTATTACATTTTCTATTAAAATTCATTTTAAATTTATAAAAAAAATTACTCATTTTACCTCTTACTAAAAAATTTAAAAATAGTAGCATATTTAAGAAAAATGTGAGTTTTCTAATTGGATGGTTTTGGAGGACAAATTATTAATTTGTCTATTTCTGATGTATACACACTGACATTGAGGTATACACTTGTGTATGTGTTAGAAGTAGAGAAATGAATCATTTGTTTTCGGAAAACTGAACAACTAGAAGACAAACATTTTTCTTAAACAAGCTACATATTTTTTATTTATTTTTAATAAAGAGTAAAATGGATACTTTATAAATTTAAAATGAGTTTTGATAGAAAAGACAATAAAATGAGTAAATTTGTGAGTTTTGAAATTTAGAAGAACAAATATGATACTATGAAATTTAGAAGATGAAATACGTAATTTTGAAATTTTTGAAGAGTATACATAAAATTCCCCCTTAATTTTAATATAGGCGTTGCATATTCAACATATATACAATCCCGTACAAAAAGAATATAATTTTCATATCTTTGTTATTAAGACTAGTTAAAAATGAGGTTTGTATTAAGGAAATTAAAGAATAATAACCTAGAAAGGCATATATATATATATGTTGCTTATATTTGCCTTAATTAATATATATTGTGCTCTTAATTAAATCTGCCTAGTATATACGCGTAACGACAGCGACGCCTGATTAATAAATAATATTGGTACTTCACATTAAATTCTCAAGTCTGAAATTCGAATGAAAATGTTAAAAAAATTGAAAATTAAATTAATATTTTTATATTTTTTGTATAATTTAACATATCTTTTAAAAAAAATTCAGACACACACTAGTGGAAAAACAGGAATCAGGATCGGCCCATCTGGATCGGCTACAACAAACAACAGATACTAATACCTATCTGGATCGGTTTCAACAATGAACCCGATCTTAAAAGCTAATGCAATCGGATTTACAAACTTATAGGATCGGTTCTAGATTGACAAACCGATCCAGAAACTATCTGGATCGGTTCTAATACAATAACCGATCCTGATTTATCATATCTAGGATCGGTCGTTACACTGGAACCGATCCTGATAGTATCAGGATCGGTTATAATAAACAACTGCTCCTGATTGTTCAATATTTGGATCAGTTGATCAGTTCTTAGTTAGAACCGATCCTAATACATAATCTAGGTAAGATATTTTTATTTCCATAGAAAGATTAAATTTTTTTTAATTCCATAGAATACAAATATGAGTTATATATACACATGAAATGCTAAATTGGCCGATATTTCAGTGGCATTAGATTGAATCGAATTGAGCACTCCAGAAAGTCGGTTTGAATTGTGACTATCTCATTTTCTTCGCTAGTTTCGTTTTGAGGAGATATAGGATTCAAAGTTTTTCCTTCCTTGATTTTGCTCTAAGATGGAGGATTCAAAGTCTTTCCTCCCTTGATTTTACTCTAAGATGGAGGATTCAAAGTTCTTTCTTCCTTGGTTTTACTCTGAAAAGAAGGAATATTTAAAGTCTTTCCTCGATGAAATTATGAAGTTATTAATTAGAAACGAGAGAGTTTTAGTCTTCTCTCACAATATTGAGCCTTCAAAACTCTTGATTAAATCTATAGAATTAATAATGTTTTGAATAGCTAGGGACATGCGTAGAGTATTCAAGTGCTGAGCCAGTGAAGTTGCATCCAACCTGGGCGTATACCTGTTCATAGCAGATGTACTGTGACACATTTTAAACAACTGCAGAATTTATTCTATGGAATTAAAAAAAAAAATCTTTCTAGTTTCTTAAAAAAAATATCAATATTCTTTTCAATATGTAAATAATATTAGGATCGGTTATTTATTAAGTAACCGATCTTGATACTATCAGGATCGGTTTTATACACAACCGATCCTAATAATAAAAATTAGGATCAGTTCTTCAATAAGTAACCGATCCTGATAGTATTAGGATCGGTTGTTAATAAAAAACGATCCTATTAAATGTAATTAGGATCCGTTTTCTACAACAACCGATCCTGATAGTGATTATAAAGGTTAATCAGTCAAACTCTCGACAGAACTTTAATTTGTCAATCCTTCTTCCCCAAGCGAGCCTCTCCTCCATTAATGAACGCAGCTCCTATCTCGCAGTGCATTAATACAGCTATCTGACGCTTCTTTTCTCAGGTTCATTAAATGAACATAGATATATAGATCGCTTTGAATTAATTCGGTTCAAAAGAAAGTTATTTTTCCACTAGTGACATCTTGTGTCATTATTAATGGAATCTTAGACCTCCACATTTCTAATTCTAAGAAAACATATCTTGCCCAAAGAAAGTTATTGGCTGATTGCCAATTACTGACATAAATTCCAAGAGATGCACCTAAGTTCAATGTTCGGCTCCTTTCCACTAATAGAAGTTTTATTGGACAACCCTGGATATATTTTGACCGTTTGTTCCATATCAGACGGTCCAAATTGAACCTGACATGTCGCCTGTAATAAACATGTATGGATAGATAAACGGCTAGAATCAATTTGAACTTCCCTCTAAAATAAACATCTCAAATGTGTTATGTACGGTCAATGAACATTTCGAATGGATCTCTTCCACCTCTCAACCCAACACAATGATATTCTCTACTCTCTCTCATCTCTATCTTTTTGAGCGGAGAAGATAATAAGAGAGAGGAGGGAGTTGAACTAAGCAGAGTTGAGACGAAAGTGCGGTATTATTGGAGCTTGGAGCATAGAATCTCTATCCATCTTGATCGGAGCGAAGTGGTGAGTAGATCCAACCATCATAGCATGGCAGCTATCGGACAAAGACGGATCTGATTGTGAAGAGAGAAGAGGAATGAGATATTAAAGTATTTAAGAGTATAAATGTAGGATTAGATAATAAGAGTAGTTTAGATGAGAAAACTGCATAGCACAGGAGAGGAGCTACCATGGTGCTCTTCCAGACCCAGGAGCACAAGAAGGCAACCCTCCAAGCCATTGCCGCACTCAACGCCGCCTACCCGATACCTTCTTATGCCCAAGTCACTGCTCAAAACATCCCACCTCACCATCACCATCGCCACACCACTCTACCACACACAGACCAAGCTACAAGGGTAATAAATGTCATCCCACCAACCCAACCCCACATGGCCAACCTGCACAGCATTGAAGAACAGAAGCTAGAAAACAAGACGGCGCATCCTATAACCCATCAAATATTAGACAGCAACAACGCACAAGTACACCAGCAAGTCAATGCTACTGGCAACAACAGCTCTCCCCCTGTCAGACAAGAACAATGGAAGACTGTGCAAAGGAAGAAGACCAAGCAATCGACATTTTTCGGCAAATACAACCACCCCATTCTTCTTCAGCAAATGAAAACTCTAAGAGAACAAGGAAAGTGTTTTAAATGCACAGAGAAGGGGCATTTACAAGCAGCCTGTAGGAATACCATGAAATGTTTTAAATGCCATAGTTTTGGGCACAAATCGGCATGGTGCAAACTCAAACCAGAGAGAGTTATAAATAATACTTCCATTCCCTTGAAGGTACACACCACTCCCATCCCCACAGTGTTAAACACAGAGCAATCTCAAAACCAAAACGCGACGGACGAAATGGAGAATTGGCAAACCATGCCAATGCTTTCCCCGGCAAGGTTGCCAAATGTCCGCCACGAACTGAGAAGAGTGTACGTCCCCAGCGGGGAAGGTTTTCATCCCTCTAACACTGTACTGGAACGGGCTGCCGTCGTCCATATGGGACCCAATTGCAATGAACATAACCTGCCGCACCGCCTAGCCACTACCCTTGCAACGCAACTTCACCGTCATCCCCATGATTTCAAAATAGGAAAGCTTGACCAAACCATAGGACACTACATGGTGATCTTCCCGACAGTGGCCTTGCGCAACCATGCAGTGCACGTCGGTGTTTTCTCCATCGATTACCACTCACAAATTCAACTAGCCGAATGGAAGCCAAGTTTGGGTATGACATATGACCCGATAGCCTACAAGGCGCGTCTCAAGCTCACGGCCATGCCCATGAACAACTGGAACATAGACGATTTGGACCAGCTCTTGGCCGGTTGGCCATGTGCTTAAACTAGCCCCAGTCTTCACAAATGAGAATTTTGATACGGTCCGAGTTCTAATAGCCTGCCACAACCCGGCAACCATCCCGCCCACACTCATGCTGACCACCAATGCTTATTCCACCACGGTGTTTATTGATTTTGAAGGATGGTCGCACTCTCCGATAGGTCCCACTCTGCCACCGGGAGGTAACGGCCCACATTTACAACGCAACAACGGACGTCGCGAACCACAGAGTCCGGATCGATTCTCTTCGGAGTCAGAAGACCACTCACGTTCACTAACTGATGTGTACCGCCAAGGGGCGGACTCGGCTTACTCCAGGCGTACCAGACCGGTACAGGAAACGCCGGTACAACCAAGGCCAGTGTGTATTCTGAGTTCAAAAAATGGAATGGAGGCTCCAATAGCATTCAACACTGGAGACAAACCGGAACCCAAAAAGAGACAAGACAAAAAAGAAATGGCAAGTTCTGAGGTTCACGCCCAAAAGTCTACCCTGCAACACCCAAAGATAATCACAACAGTGTTTTTCAAAAAGTCATGGGATACCGTGTCCTTGCACGCGCAGTACGCTAATGGAGCAACAGCCACCTGTCTTTGGAATATTGCAGCAAGTGGCCCAATTCCCTTATACTTTCCAGATTGGCTAGTTTCGGCCCACAAAGAATTTCAGTTCGGTCTCAACAAAAATCTCGGCTCAACAAGTTCGGTCCAGCAAGGGGTCCGGCCATCAGTTGAGATATTAGTTCAGCCCAGCAAGAGGTTCGGCCCCAACAGAGAGATGAATATTTCTCTTGGCCCAATGGAAAATACAGCAGGTCAAGCAAATGAGATAGATATTTCTCTCGGCCTACCACTAAACTCAGAACCAGATGCAGACCCCTTTGCCTTCATGTTCCAAACCGAACCACCTCCTGGATTCCAGTCAGAGACACCCCTCACCGAATCAGTTAGAAGAAGCCGTCGAATCAAAGAAAAAGAAGTGGGTGCTTACATCTCCTCTGAGGAGAAGGCGTGTAAGCTGCTAGGTGACGATTTCATAGCACCGGCACCAAAGAGGTCAAGGAAGAAAGTCGCGGCCACCACCACCGACGAGAGGCTGCAATACCTACGCTCCTTCGACCCACTGACAAGCACTCAAGCAGAAATTGTGGTCAACATGGCGGGCATTGAATTTGAAGAAGACCTCCATTTCAAGATCGCAAGGATGGAGGAAGAGGAAGCGGCGGTTTCAATGCTTCCTCCAGCAACAGCTTGAGATTGTCTCAACTTGAGCTCAAGGCTAGTAGTGTTTTCCCTTTCAATGTGTACGCATCTACTAATTTTAAAATTGGGTAGATGGTTAGAGTTACAATGGTTAGTAGCAAGGAGGTGTTTTTGTTGTTTTCGGTATCAGCTAGAATCGGCCTTGAGCCTTTTGTATCTTTGTTCTGTCTCAAAGGAAAAAGTTGGTGTTTTTGCTTATAATCACAACAAAAAACTAAAATTTATTTCCTGGAATGTACGGGGCTTAAATGAGAGAAACAAACGATTAGCGATGCGACAAACACTTCTCATTGAGAAACCAGACCTGATCTGCCTTCAAGAAACCAAAGTAGTGAATTTTGATAGTAAAATGTTTAGAGAAATTTGTGGGAACCGGCTATCGCAACACGAGTAATTGCCGACGCAAGGCACTAGAGGCGGAATTTTGGTGGCTTGGCTCCCCTCCAAATTCACTTTCATTAGAAAGAACATCACAACATACAGTGTTACTGTATTGCTCTCTGATACCAATTGAAGAAAATATTAGTTTCATGCAAGAGCAAATTTCAAAAATTTAACTCAAAGAAACCAACATAGATCTACTTATTTGACTAACGATGAACCGTATTTAACATTTTAACTTGTTTAATCTTTATACCTCAAATCTTGGTCTCTAAACCAAGAAGTAGGGACTTGAGATGTAGGGTTGTTGCCTCCTTGTCGAGCCTTCACTTCTCCAAGTCGGCCTCGAAATGGCACCCGCTTCGAACGCACGAAGCCTCTACGAGTATCCACCCGAGATTAAACGAAACTCTTGTTTTTCCCTTGCTAGAGGTAATCAACCAAGAATCTAACTTAACCTTAGCTTCTACTTCTTCAATCAACTATTAATTTTAGTGTAGAAGTTGTGCTCAACACATGAGCAAAAATGGTGGAGACAAAATTGCAAAAACTCTTCTCTTTTTCACCTCTTCTTACAAAAACGTTTTTCCAATTTGTCTTACAAGAGAAGGAAGAAGAGAGAGATTAGAATGGTGGCTAGCGTTTGGAAAAATGTGGGGTATTTATAATATTAATTTAGAGTATGTTTTAATCATCTCAACCACAATGGATGGCTAGATTTAAACATGACAAAAGTAACTTTTACTTTTGCCATCCAATGGAGCTCTCCATTAGATGTACCTTTATCCCACTTTATTCCAAACCCACTTCATCAAATGGACTTCTCCATTTAATGTTAAATTGGGCTTGGGCCAATTTCTATTTATGTCATTTTCGTTTTTGCCATTTATGCCAACTTTTGGCCCACCCGACAATTGTTACGATTAATTGTATTTGCTCAATTTTGTTGAGAAATAAATTTGTATACCATGTCCAACATGTAATAAATTTATTCTAAGATCAAGTTAGTCATCTCCATGACACTTTTATTTGTTTCGTTTTTCTCTCTTGGGTGTGACCTCGTAGGATCTATATCGTGTTGACAATAGAATTAAAACTTCTTTTAATTCTATAAATTATAAGCGGCACCTAGCAATATGCATTATAATTACTCAACAGATAAAGATGATATGAACCAATCAACATCACGATCCTAAAGCAATATTTAATTGCTTGTGTCAATTCACGTGTCACATGATATCGGGAATAAATCCAAGACAGGAGAGTGTCATCCTTGCAAATTTATTATTTTCTTGATTCCAAGTAATTCAGTAAATAATGATCAAACTCATTGATCATAATTGCATGCATACTTTATTACTCCATCAAGGGGCCCGAAGATATCATCACTCACATATGAAATATGAGGGACACTGGTATTCTTGATAAATATATTTTCCTCCGCACAAGACACACATATTGAGATATTATCTGTATAGCTGCCAGTTACGGTCAACGTTGGATAACACCTACAGATACATGTATCTCATGTAGGAAAAATAATCATCTCATACCAAAGAATTCAAGACACAAATGAAACATTAATGACACTAACACAATCCATGTTATGTTTCATTCTTGGGTCATGTCCAATCCCCTGATCTCCATCAGGTATTTATGTGATTAAATTGGTAGCTCCTTACCATATGATACGTAGAACATGATCATCATTTAATCCACATACTAATCTCGTACCGTTAAATAGTGTTCCTTCTTAATTACCAAGATTAGGGACATTTAGAGTATTCGTTATATTATTATTATAGAGTTCTACATTTCAAGTCCTCAACTCGAAAAATCCATAATGTAATTAAATACTCAAGGAACAAAATGATTCTTTCATTTCATGAACAAACATAGAATACATCCATAAATGGTTGGCTTCTAGATCATAACACTAACACAAAGAAGATGGTCAGACTTTCTGGTTTTCCGGAATTTATGGCCCGTCCACACAGGCAGGAAGGGCAGAGTTCAAAACAGAACTGGCAACATTGAAACCAACAGATGGGACTCCTTGGCTCTTAGGAGGCGATCTCAACATAACACTCGAGTTACAAGACAGGAACAACCACTCAAATGCAGAATGGAGAACTACAAGAGAATTTGCAAATTTACTCTCCACATTGGGATTAATCAACACACCTCTCCAAGGCCGCACCTTCACTTGGTCAAATGAAAGACTGCAACCTCATATGGCACGGCTAGATAGATTCCTGGCATCTGACGAATGGAATTTCAACTTCCCCAACGCCACTCAGACAGCACTGCTGAATACATCCTCTGACCACTGCCCCATTGTCTACACGGCTTCAACAAGGTACAAAAAATCACATTTCTTTAGATTTGAAAACTGTTGGCTTCGTTTCAAACAGTTCAATGATATGATTAGCGAGACATGGCAAGCATTGGGAGTAGCCAGAACACCCGCACAGTTGCACTCCAAATTGTGTACCATACAACTCAAAACTACAGAATGGGCCAAAAATAGAATAACCATAATCAAAAGTCAGATTTGTACTTGCTGAGACTACCTAGGGTGGCTTGATCAAGTCAAAGAAAGGAGATCCACCACACACTTAGAAAAATTCATGGCTGCCTTAGTGAAAAAACGATTCACCGAACTTTCGGTCCTGGAAGAGGATATCTGGAGACAACAAGCACGAACCAAATGGGAGCTTCAAGGCGACCGTGGCACACGATTTTTTCATGGCTTAGCGTCTGCGGCAAAGAAGACCAATTCCATCATGCAAGTAGAACACCAAGGCACGACCTGTACAGATCAAGGATCAAAAGCAAAGGCGTTTTTCGACTTTTATGTGGAATTAATAGGCCAACCGTCTCCAAGCCTTCCAAACATTCATTGGGGTAAGCTTTATGGCAACAGCGACAGCAGTGACAACCAGCAAGACTTGGCGACAATCCAAGATGAGATAACGATCCAAGAGGTGAAGGCAACAATCAAACAGTGGCCAAAACACAAGAGCCCCGGTCCGGACGGTTTTTCTGGTGAATTCTACACACATTTTCTCGACCTGTTAACCCCAGATTTGTGTACGGTTTTCCAGCACGCAACAAAGGAAGGTATATCTCTATCACCGCTCAACTCCTCCTACATAATACTGCTGCCGAAAAAGGATTCACCGTCCCTCGTACAAGACTACCGACCTATCAGCTTGCTTCATGGAGTTCAAAAGATCTTCTCTAAGTTACTTGCCAACAGATTGCAATCCAAACTATCATCACTACTACACAGGGCACAAACGGGTTTTCTGAAGAATAGACACATCTGCGAGAGCTTTATCTATGCCCAACACATTCTACACATGACAAAAAAAGGAGAAAATCCCAATAGCTCTATTCAAAGCAGACTTCACAAAGGCTTTTGACACAATAAGTTGGGATTTCATTCTGGGAGTCCTGAAAGCGCAGGGATTCGCACCGAGATGGCTATCCTGGATAAAAAATTGCATTTTAGTGGGTTCTTCGCAAATAATGATCAATGGGTTGCTAGGAAAAAAGATCATTCTTAAACGAGGGGTAAGGGAAGGGGATCCACTATCTCCACTTCTTTTCATCCTAGCAATAGACTTTCTTGCTAGGTATGTTCAGAAGCTCGCTGACACGGGAGCATTGAGAATGCCGTACAGAGACATGTCTCCTTGTCTTTTATACGCAGACGATGCGATGTTCTTCATTAAACCAGATACGCAACAGCTTCAGGCACTTCAAATTATTCTCACAGTGTTCAAACAGATTTCCGGACTATCGGTCAACTTGTCAAAATCAGAATTGCTGGTTTCCATGGGAACACAGGTCTCACAACTGGAGTTTGCAAACATTTTAGGATGTAAGTTGGCAAGTTTACCTTTCACCTACCTTGGGTTGCCACTGTCAAACAAAAGAATCCCAACAAACGCATACTTACCGTTGATTCAAAAAATGAGCAAAAGACTAAGCGGCTGGGCTGCCAAACACCTTTCGATAGCGGGACGAATTGTGCTGATTAACTCTATACTATCTTCACTCCCGACTTATATTATGTCCTGTCTTAGACTTCCCGATAAGGTCATCAAAGACATAGACAAAATAAGGAAATCCTTTCTGTGGCATGGAGCATCACTACAGACGCAATCCAAAATGAACCTAGCAAATTGGAATTTAGCGTGCACTCCGAAGGAATTCGGCGGCCTCGACATAATGGATTTGAAAATTTTCAATCAAGCCCTTCTAATAAAATGGTATTGGCAGTGGCAAAAACCGCAACGAACACTCTGCAAATCAATGTTTGAAATACACATCAGCCATGATGGATTGCCGGACTCCCCAATCTTCAATTCGGTCATTCGAAAACTCATGCATTTTTGCAACTTCTCTTTCTCTCACACACCGGGAAATGGCAAACACATCCGGTTCTGGGACAACAATTGGGGAGGGGTTATCTTGCGTACCCACTTACCAGATTTATATACATATGCATGGGACACAAACACGACCCTACATGCGGTAGTACAGGCCAATGATCTGAACTCTCTATTCAGACCGGGGCTCTCTGACACAGCAGCCTCGGAATTGGTACAGCTCAAACTGCTCTTAACGGGTCTGACCCTACATCAGTCACGGGAAGACGACATAGGATGGAGATGGAACGAATCGGGTATCTACACGGTTAAAGGAGGTTACCGGGCAATGAAAAACTTCCCAAGAATACACAATGGAACTAGCAAGATTTGGAAACTACAAGTTCCGCCCAGGATTAAGGTTTTCGGCTGGTTGGTGCTATTGAACAGGCTGCTCACTATCGATAATCTAAACAAGAGAGGTTGCACATTAGTAAATCGGTGCGTTCTCTGCAAGCAACAGAGTGAGTCAGTCAAACACATGCTCAATGATTGCCCTTTCTCTAACGCGGTATACTATCAATTATCCATAAGTATACCAAATCGGATGCCACTTCTTACTCCTCCGCTCACACCAACAGAAGCACTGACATGCAGAACAGTACCGAAGCAGCAAAGAGGAACGATGTTGATTGCTCAGTTTTGTATTTGGCGGGAGCGATGTGCAAGGATATTTACAGAAGCGAGTAAAGATGTTGAACAAATTACACAAGAAGTAATATGGCAACTGCAGTTCTTCGCACAAGGATCACCACTCATGGGCAATAGAGCACCGTCACCAGCATAACACAACAATTTTTCAATTTTTCCTTTTCTTCTTTTCCGTTTATCATTCCCTTTCCAATTTTAAATTTTGTTTTGCATTTTTACTTTCTGTTTTTACTTTGCTTTTTCTTCTATCACTCAATCTGTCTTGAGTGTACATTGTTTTCTATTATGTAGTTACACGATTTGTGTAACAGAACAATTTACATCAATTAAATATGGGCTCGATCTCTATTTTTAATCAAAAAAAAAGAGTAGTTTAGATGAATTAATAAAAATAAAAGAGTTTAGATTTAAAAATTAGAATCATACGATTTATTGTAAATGCATTTTTTATGAATGCAATTATTAGTTAGCATGTTAAGTCATTAACTTAAAAAAAATATCTCAAATGTGTAATGTACGGTCAATTTGAAATAAACATATCATGTATTATAGAGAGGCGACCATACCTATGTTCAGAAGCTTCATCTGAATCTATTTCTTCTTCGTTAAAAATTATATATATCAAATTAAATATACAGACATATAATATAAGTTGTACTTTGCAAAATGAAAAGAGTAGAGTTGGCTGAGTGAGGCTATGGTGCTATGCATACCACGGATGGCTAGTGTACTACGGCTCAATATGGTACTTTTTTAAATTCTAACGGTCGATCCGAACCGTTCAATGTGATATCCATATGAATATGTACTTGCAAACTAAATTTTATATTTTTTTAAATTTTTTTACTATTTTTTTAGATAGGTAGAAAAATCAGTGTTTTCTGAACTGGACCATCAAAATTCTACCTATCTAAAAAAATAGTAAAAAAATACGAAAAAATATAAAATTTAGTTTGCAAGCACATATTCATATGATTATCACATTGAATGGTTCGGATCGATCGTTAGAATTTTAAAAAGTATCATATTAAGCCGTAATACACTAGCCATCCGTGCTATGCATGGCACCATAGCCTCACTCGAGTTGGCTAATATAAAATATCATACAACATCCTTCAATGTTTTCTCTAAAGGCTTTATTACCAGTTGGGCCACATGGGTGAAACCTTAATTGATAGGTCAGGCCCATTCAATGCACACTCCTAGTAATTTTGGATTGGGCTTAAAATAACCTTTGGACCGAGAAAACCAGCCCATTTTATAACTTCAATCCAAGATAGCGAAGTCTAATTCCCAACTTGCTATAGCAGAATAGTATTATTTTTTCCTTTTTATAAGATAGATTAAACAAAAAAATTGATAAGACCCCACTTGAGTATTTTGAACCGGTGAAATGTTCTACAAGGCAGAACCTTATTATCTTGTTCTTAGAATATCAAATACCTAAGTTTCTGATTTTGAAATTAAGATTCATTGCAATAAATTTTGACTTAATTGGAAGTTTATTATGTGGATTCAGAGAAATCCGAGATCCATGAACAGTACTCCTAAAATTCCTGAAATTTGAGATCCACTCGTCCAACTTTTTATGTGCACGTACGCATCTCAAAACAGCTGGTTTTCTGTGTACGCATCTTGAAACAATTCAACGGTTGGATTCAGAATTTCAGAAATTTCTGTTGACAATCTCGGATTTCAGCAAATTTAGATACATATTATGTACCACTGGGGATATACTCTGATTTTTTTGTGGGTGGTTTTCTAATAATATTTCACTGCTTCGCTTCGTTGTAACGAGAGGGATCAGTTTGAAAAAGAAAAAAAAATTAAAGGAAAACAACAAAACATTCCAAAAAAAATGTTACCTGATGTGCAAATTTGTCACGGAAGTCAAAACTTGTCTGATTTTTTTCTCTAATTTTAAAATTTTGTCTGAAAACACAAGTTTCCTTTATTAAAACTAAGAAGTAACCAATATTGCTTTCCTGCTTTCTAATACATTTCTTAAAGATTAAATATCTCCACAAGATAATATATTTCTTTGCTGGTATGTTTTTTTTTCAAAATTTCTCATAATCTTGCAAATCAAACAGCTCAATATAGGCTTTTTTTAGTCTTGTATAAAGTTAAATGCAATAAAACAGTGAAAAAATGATTAAATAATCATTATATTCGCAACTGTTTTATAATTTGCATGAAATACCAATTAAGTAATTGGCCTAATTTATAAAAAAATAATGAGAAAAAATAAAATAATTATAGCGTGTATACTAAAGAAAAATTATACAGTAGATGTGCCATGTAGCGTTTAGATAGAGTGTATACTAATTTTGATGTAAGTTGATTTTTGTTAGTCATTTATTGAAGAAAGGTGTTAAAACTAGACTAATAAATCAAATGGATTGTCGAATAATTTCGAAATTTGACTAAAATTAACATATGTAAAATTATAAATAACACGTTTAAAATTTTATCCTTTTATTTAAATATTTTTGTAAGAAATATTAAATAGCTGACCTGAAAAAATAAACAACCTACTAAGTAGACCCTATATTCATCGATTCAATTCGGTCCAAACTGAATTAAAATAGGTAAATCAAAGTTTATTCGTTTTTCAAAAATCAAACCGAACTGAATCGAAATAGAATAAGAACCGAATAAGAATCTATCCGAACAAATCAAAGTAAATTTTGTTTGTTCGGTTGAACCGAAATAAGATATTAATCATAAAAATAAAAAAATAAAAAATAAATTTTTTTTTTTTTTTAAAGATAGATTTAAAAATTTTATTTGGTTCGGTTTAACTGGGTTTAAACCGAACCAAGAAATATACATCATGTCGTAATTTTTAATATTTTTTTTATTTGGTTGGTTCATATGGGAGATGAGTTTAAAATTTTCGGTTAGTTCGGTCTAACTAATTTTAATGTTTCTAAACCGAACCAATATGAACTATTAAACCGATTTTAAAAAATAAATCAAACTGATCCATTAAACCAGAGAAACCGAACCGTTTAAACCAAACTCTCTCTCATGTTTAAAACCGATTAAGCTGGACCCGATCAACATTCCTACCCACAGATATAAAATCGAGTAATGCGGAAGTTATCTTTTCAATAATTTAATGGAGTACGCAAGCAGTTGGCCTTTTTTTCAGGTTACTTTTTCATTTTTGAAAACGATATTTAAAAGTTACTTTAATCCCTAATTTAACTTTCTCTAACTCTGTCAATCCCTAAAGAACTGCAATCTCATTCTTCATACCATTTTAAAATTTGTTTATTATTCTATGGCGGCACTATCTTATTGTTTGAGGCGTAATCTGAAAGCAAAGTGAGAAGCAGCTGCAATCTATTGACTAAACAAACCCAAAGCGCCATTTTTCCACTCTACAGATTTACCTTTTTACTTTAATTATAAATATCTCACGGTCTTGTAGTAGGTCACCTGACCGTGACCGACTGACCGAGTCCTGACACAGGCTTGTTATTCCCTTTTTTTATTATCGAGATTTTTACAATTTATATCACATCAATAATCATACAATTAGAAAACAAATAGGTAATAGTTCAATTCCATTCACCTCTCTCTCCAAGACTAGAGTTAGATTTTCAAACTATGGAGCACAGGAGGATCCAAAATTTTCGCTAAGGAGTAAGAAAATAGTAAATCGGGTTTAAATAGATAATCGGATACTAGATCAAATAATACTCTGATCTCAAATTTTCAATGCTTTAACTTATAATTCTAATTACCGATCAGAATTCAAAAAAATTATTCTAATTTTAATTCTAAATTTAACTTAAATTACAAACTAGAATTCTAAAGAGGGGCAAACAAAATTTCAAGGAGAGGGGGGAGTTGGTCCAAACCTATAAATCTCTATAAAAATTCAAAATTCAGGGAGTCCAGTTGTCCCTCCCGTCCTTCATGTGGGTCCACCACTGCTATGGAGGTCAATTATATTTTTCATGTTGATAATAGATATAATTTTATAATATCTATTATATTTTACTCTAAATTATATAGAAAACATACATAAATATAAAAAAATTAAAGATAAGATTAGTTGACCCTCATTCATTATACATACATCCGTCCCTGCTCTCTCCAATGAAAATTCTAGTAGAATAGAGAAAATAAAAGAGAGAAGAGGGTCTGCGAATTTTATAATTCCTACTGAGACCGAATCAATAATTTAATCCCAATATCTTTAAATTTTTTGTAATGAAAATATGTTGTAACTCTGGAGAATTACTGAGACAGAATCATAAATTCAGTCCCAAAAAAATCTTCCCTGACACCGAACTATGAGATTGAAAAAAATAACAATCCATCTTATTTCTTATAATTTAATTTTTTTTTTGTTTCTAAAAATACACGGTATTGTAGTAGGTCACCTGACCGAGTCCCAACAGCACTTTTTGTTATTCAACTTTTGTTTATCAATATATATATATATATATATATATATATATATATATATATATATATATAGAGAGAGAGAGAGTAGAACTAGGGTGCTCCTAAGCTCACCAAGCTCTTCGTGAGCGCGACTCTAAAACCTATCAAATTGATTTCAAACGATATTTTTAAACCGTTAGATGTTCAATCTATATTAAAATGTGCTTGGAGACCAAATTTTACATTTTTTGGAATTTTTTTACTATTTATTAAGATGGTTTGAAAATCGCTGTTTTTATTAAAATTCTGCACCATTGGAAAACAGCGATTTTCAAACCATCTTAATAAATAGTAAAAAAATTCCAAAAAATGTAAAATTTGGTCTCCAAGTACATTTTAATATAGATTGAACATCTAACGGTTTGGAAATGTCGTTTGAAGTCAATTTGATAGGTTTTAGAGTCGCGCTCACGGAAGGGCTTGGTGAGCTTAGGAGCACCCTAGTTCTACTCTATATATATATATCTATACGAGGAGGGTTCCAATGCCTCCATTTTTTCATGCCTCCACCATGCCTTCATTTTTAAAACTTTAATAACTCAAAATTTAAAACTTAAAAGTCAAAATAAAACCGTTGGATATGATCTACATCATTATATCTATACACGTATAAAAAATTATGACATTTCAATTTTGTTTTGGTTGTCATCAAGAGCTTGTAAAAAAACGTACTAATGTGAATAATTTCTAGACGTTGATTTTTCAACTTATTGATTCACATAAAAACAAAATCAAAATGTAATAATTTTTTATGAGCACATAGATAAAATGATGTAGATCATATCCAACGGTTTTATTTTGACTTTTAAGTTTTAAATTTTGAGTTATTAAAGTTTTAAAAATGGAGGCATGGTGGAGGCATGAAAAATGGAGGCATTGGAACCCTCCTCTATGTATATATATATATATATTTTTTCAATCACAACAACTCCGCGCAACGCGGCTGCAGCACGGAAGAGAAGGTGACAGTGAGTGAGAAAGTAAATTGCTAAAACGCGTGATTGAATGAATGAATGACGCATCAATAGCATGTGTTTTCTCCTTTCGTGATATATAATCTAAATATCTAATACATATGTCGCATTTTAGAGACCTCTTTTGGTGTGGGAGACTGTGAAGAGATTAAATAAAGGCAATAGGCATGCTCTTGCTGGTTTCTTGCCTTCTAGCTCTAGGCCGGATTCTCTGTGTCCTTTATTTATTTTGGGCATTAGTTCTTTTCTCCTCTCAGTGTGTAGCCATTGTGATTTACTTGTGTGATTGTGATTTGTGAATATAAATATGTTGTGATATTTCAATATAACATTTATTTTAAGCTATAGCTTAATTTATTTGTTAATTTTAATAATACTTTTCAAAGTAAGTTAAACAAAGTTAAAATAAAAGTTAAACAAAGTTAGTAAAGAATTGGCTGAAACGATGTACAATTCGTACAATTAATGTGCACGTTTTATTATTGCATATGTTGGATAGCTCTTGAAGGCATAGTGACATAACTCGCGAATTATTCGCGAATAATTCGTTTTTTCAACATAGCCGCACCGAACACCGTATTATACGCGGAAAAACATATAATACGTTTTATTCGCGAATAAAACGCGAGATACGAATTATTCGCGATAAAAACGCGAAAAAAACGGCAAAAAATTTTTTTTTTTGAATTTTTTCAAAATTTTTTTTTTTTTTTCGTTTTTTTTTTCGTTTTTTTTTTTTGCTTCCTTGTTGTACCGAATCATTCCCGAATTATACCCGAATCACGAATTTTCAACCTCGCCGAACCGAACCCGAACTTTTGATTTGTTACTATGCTTGAAGGTACTTTTTTTAAAGTGTATATATATATTGTTGATCTTACAGAAGTAGTTATATATCAATTGTCAAGTAATTTGAAGGTAATTTAATATTTGATCAAAAGTTGTTAAATATGAACTATGCAATTTAAATCATCTAATCAACTGCAAAACTTAAATCGAATTTCATCATTTTTCACAATTTTTTATTTATATAGTTGTCGAAAAATATCAAGTTGCTCTAACAATATATCGTAATTCTAAATTTAAAATCTTTATTTAGCTTACGCATGCACGGATTTAACTATATTTGATCACCAAAATAAAAAAAGTTAGCAAATCGTTATTATTGAAAAAGTATGCATGATATAAAATAAATAATAAGGTACGGAATCATTGATCATGAATGGTTAAAATTTAATTGTCTATCACAAGAAAATTTGATCTTTAAGTACATTTTCATATAAATAATATGTTTAACAATTTGTATTATTTGTTTGAACTTTTAAAATAGAGATATAGATTCATAGCACGAGTTGATCCGTGAATTGCATATTACCATAACCTCACTCCAGAGATCTATACCGCATGAAGGTGGTTATGAAATTTTTTTAATAAAATTTAAAGGTAACTTACAATATATTTTATTCACAAAGTTACTACTTAAAAATTGGAAGCAAAATGTTTATTTAGAAGAATTTTTTTTTTATAAAAGCAATTAGAAGAAGTTATATTATTAAAAATCCTTCTTTTGTCAATATCACTACCCACTAATGTTTTGGAACGTAAAAAAATAATCGACCAAAATTAGTAATATTGTTCAAGTGTCATGGGGAATAATATTTGCACCAATTAATCCAATCTTATATTTTGAAACAAATTAATTCACGCACAAGGTGTGTCAGCATTTAATTTTCATGATAAAGCATGATCTTTTTATTTTTCTTCATATTATAAAAATTGTGAACACTATTTTCAAAATAGAGAATAAAATTATTGTGCTATCCACTTGCCTATATTACACTGTTATTTACTAATGTATACTAGTACTGATTTATTAAAAAACTAATAATTTGAAACACGTTATTTAAAAAAATATTTTTTAGATATTGGAGGTAATTAATTTTAAGTAATGAAGTATAATTCTTACAGAAAAATTTGAGACACTCTGCTCTAACTACAATTGTGTTACTTATAATAATTAGGAATTTCTTTTATAATAAATTAGAGAAGAACACAAAACCATAGCATTCCAGCTAATCTGAGAATCAGCATTCTTCTTATGGAAAAACCTCATATTGAAACAGTGACAAACTAAAAAAAAAAACAGAGTAACTAGCAACAACAGAAAAAAAAAATAACAGAGAAAGTAGCATCTCACATTGTACCATTCATTAAACATATATAAAAATATACCTAAAATTTCTCTAAAATTCTACTTTCGATGAATCTATTTCATTTAAACTCGTTAAAAAAAATTGTGATTTACTTATGTGAATATAAATATCAATCATATTGTGATATTTTAATGTAACATTTATTTTAAGCTATAGATTTTATCAATCATTTGTTAATTTTATTAATATTTTCCAAATTAAGTTTAACAAAGTTAAATATAAAAAGATACTGTAATTAAAGAGTTGGCTGAAACGATTTACAATTTGTACAATTAGTATGCACGTTTTATTATTGCGTATGTTGGATAGTTCTTGAAGCTATTTATTTAAAAAAAATACATTGTTAATCATATAGAAGTAATTGTGTATCAATTGTCATATAATTTAAACGTGATTTTGATATTTGATCAAAGATCGTTAAAATTAACTATGCAATTCAAATCATCTAAATAATGGTAAACTTCAATCAAATTTTATCATTTTTCATAGGTATCACATATTAAAATATTACAAATTATTTTTAATAGTTGTCGTAAAATATCAAGTTGCTCTTTTTTTTAATGTATCATAATTCTAAATTTAGAATCTTTATTTGGCTTACCCATGCACAGATTTAACTATATTTGATCACCAAAATAATAAGGTACCAAATCGTTGTTATTGAAAAAGTATGCATGATATAAAAATAAATACGAAGCACCAAACCATTGACCATGAATTAATATTTGATTTTCTATATCACAGTAAATAAATTAATTAAAGATGTTTCCTCCAACCTATTTCAGATTTCCTTGAATTTTATTATGATAGAAAAATAAGTATGGAACTATATAGATAATGTTTGTTCTGTTGTTCCCCTCAGTTGCAATCTTTACACATTTCATTAGTTGAAATAGCCACACGATTAGCCACAATGTCTGATACCACACACTCCACAACATCCAAACCCTACCCTAGCGCTATCGCATCGCTGCATCTACATACATACAAACAAAGGAAACTTAAAAACAATTAAAAACAATAAATATTTGTTTGTTCAAACCTGTGGGGTCCACAACTGAGACTTTCCCCAGCAAGAAAGCTCCACGAAGAGACCAAGTATAACGCTCCACCACCTCTCTCTATCTATAAACCCCCACAACCCTTCTCAGACAAAGAATAGAAATCACAAATTCAAAATCCACCATCCAAAACCCATATCAAATCACCATGACAGATCACCAGAGAATTCACCCAGTAGACCTAGAGTCTCAGAACAAACCAACAGCACCTCTTGTTCCTCAAGGAAGCTCCCGATCCGATAAACCCGACCCGACAATCCCGTACCCACCTTACCGGCAGTATCCACCATCCCAGTTACGTCCCCCGAAACGACGACGTGGTAACTGCTTTTGCAGATGCTTATGCTGTTCTATATGTATTCTCATTCTTCTTGTAGTTATCATCGCTGCCGTTGCGGCGGCACTGTACTTCATTTTTGATCCAAAGTTGCCGAAATATTCGGTCGATCGGTTTCAGATCACACAATTTAGCATCGACTCGAGTAACTTTGCGAACGCCACCTTTGATGTCACGGTTACAGCAGAGAACCCGAACAAAGGGATCGGTATATATTATGAAAATGGATCGAAGCTTAACGTGTTGTATTCGGATTATAGCCTTGCCGGAGGGTCGTTTCCGGCGTTTTATCAAGGGCACAAGAACACAACTGTTTTGACAGTGGTGATGACAGGTGGGGTCCAGTTGGGTGGTGAGGTTATGAACTCTTTGCAGCAGCAACAACAAACCGGTAAGATACCTATTGAGTTTAAAGGGGAAATACCGGTACGGGTTAAACTCGGTGCATTGAAAATATGGAAGTTTACTTCAAAGGTTAGGTGCGATTTGGTTATTGATAGTTTGACGGTGAACAGTCAGATCAAGATCAAGAGTAGCAGTTGCAAGTTCAGCTTGAAGCTGTGATTTCTCTAATTCATTGGTTTAATTGTTTGTTGGAGTTATTATTCTTTTTCCATTTTTTTTTATATTGGCGTATTAGGTACTCTCTTAGTTGAGACTTGAGAGTTGTGTATACGAATATATATAGTTATTTTATACATTATTTACCAGAATTGTTAGCTGCATTTGACTTTTGATAAATATAATGTTCCGTGTTGAAGGGTTGAATGAATGCCGCTAAATAATGAACTAATTTAAGCTAGGATCATGCAAACCCAAGACGTAATACTATTAAATAATACAAAATAAAGCTGCAATTGCTGGGTACTCTACAAATTCGTATAATCTGCATTAACTCAAAATATTTTCATTTAAGTTAATAATCTCACCCATCCGATCGGATTTTTTTTTAAAAACGTAATTAAAATAATTAATTTAAAAAAAAACAACATGATTACTGTTTTTTTTTTTTACAAAAACTATAAAAACTGAATTGCCAATTTGGTCTAATGAATTTTTTTTTTCAAACCAAATTGGCAATTCGGTCCAGCTGTTTTTCACCGGGTTGTAGAAAGCACACCACATAAAATCAAAAAACGGGCTAGACCGAATTGGCAATTCGGTCCAAGGCTTTTTTAGCCCAGACCGAATTGCCAATTCGGTCTGGAGGTTTTTTTTTTTTTTTAGAAAACACTATGAAGAGCAAGATAATGAAATCTAACACTAAAAATTTGAATTTTTTTATTTAAATTATTTGATAGATTACTTCATTTGATATATATAATTAGCATATTTATACTAAAATACGCTAAATTACTTAAAATTATGTTGAATTACACTATATTAAGTTAAATTACACTAAATTACATTATATTACACTAAAATACGGTAATTACTCTAAATTACATATGAATAGGGACGATATCTTCACTGAAAAGGTGAAAAATGACGGCGAAATTTCAAACGGTCATAAAACAGCGCTTGAGTGTCTGCAAATGACCACTTTTTGAAAAACTTGCGAAAATACACGTGTCCGTGACCACTACGTCGTTTTTCGAAATTCAGAATTGCCAAAAAACAAAGAGAAGAGCCTCAAAACTTGAGTTGAAGTTTCCGATTAAGATTTTTAATTCTATTATTCAATTTAAGTAGCTCAGTAAATTAGTTACATAATGAACTTGTAGAAAACCAATTTTTACTATTTTTCAATTTTTTTTACTATTTTTTATGATTCATTAAAGATAGCACAAAATCAGTCTACTTTAGCGTAATTTACCGTATTTCACCATAATTAGCGAAGTTATTGTAATTTAGCGTAATTTAACGTAATTCAACATAATTTATTGTAATATAGTGTAATTTAACTTCAAGTAATTTAGTGTATTTTAGTATAAATATGTTAATTATAAATAAAAAAAAGTAATCTAACAAATAATTTAAGCAAAAAATTCAAATTTTCAGTGTTAGATTTTTTATTTTGCTCTTCTTAGTGTCTCTAAAAAATAAAAAAATAAAAAGCCCCTAGACCGAATTGGCAATTCGGTCTGGGCTAAAAAAGCCTTTGGATCGAATTGCCAATTCGGTCCAGGAGGAGTTACACGCAATGCCACACAGAAATTGTCGGAGAACTGTGAAAAAATGCTAGACCAAATTGGCAGTTCGGTTTTTATGATTTTTTGTAAAAAAACAGTAATCATATTGTTTTTTAAAATTAATTATTTTAATTTCGTTTTAAAAAAAAAAATCCCATCCGATCTGTTTTAAAATTCAAGATTTCCTTTTGAGTTAATGAATCAACCATCCAATCTGTTTTAAAGTTCGTGCGAATTAGATTTGTACTAATATTAAAGAGCCCCTATGTTATAAGCAGGAGCTAGATTGGCTTTATTTAAAATTAAACAATTGAGATTCATGAACTCAAGAAATTCTCTTTTTGAGTTAATGCAGAGGATACACATTCCCTTCACAATCCACATGCGGTGTAGTGTGAAAACATTGGAAATCTTCTTTTCGTAAACGGCCATTAATAATTACAAAAATAAAAAGCTCTTCTTTCACTGATTCACTTGGCACTAAACTGTTTGGTTGATAATTAAAGTTAAAAAAGAACCGAGTTGCTTAATCTAATTTAGATCTAATTTAAATCAACCTAAAATATTCATGTTTGATTGAAGCCTAAAGTTAAAATGTCTTAAACTAACAATTGTTATGAATTTCACATTCCACAAAATAAAATAAAAATTAAACGACCTATCTAAGAAGTTTAAATTGAAAGCCTTTAGGTTTCAACCAAACACGGTATAATAAAAAAATACCTATATAATTAACAGCTCTTCGAATCTCTACTCAATTTGAATATAGAACAAGCTTATTCACATAAACCACTCTGAATAAAGTGACCCAGAGTCAGGAAAGAAGAATACCCAGTTATACAACAAAATCTTTTAGAAAAGAATCACTTTCCTAGCAAACAAATGAGAAAACAGAAACCAAGCTCCTAACACTAAAAAAGAGCTAGAGCTTGGGTTGGTTACCGGCTGATGATAAGGCCCCAGCCCCCCTCCTCCCCAACTGAAAAAAATGGAACCCAAAATATTAACAACTAAACAAAGGTCGGTTATTAACTATGGCCTACGTCCAATTAAAGGTACATGATGTCCCGGGTAAAAGGAATGCATTATCCATCCACTACTGACCGGTGAGAGCACGGGGTCGGTGTACAATGGTCAAGAGGGACATGCCAGTTTGGGCAATAGCTCTGACAACATTTTTCTTGGCTGTCAGAGTTGGAGCACGCCAGTGGTCCCCAGTGCCAAATATAATCTTGTTCTTTGGATCCACTTTCCCTGTTGTTTGGAGATTCGTAACCCTCTCTGATGGATTGTCTGGTACCACTCTGCAAGAGAGAAAACTAATTGTTAGAATACAAGCAATCAAGTGACAGCGCCAATTTAAGAGGAATGAATTTAAAGCATGAACATATATTGAATAGTTGCTTCTAATTATAACTATACCATAAACTGATCTGGAAACTTACACAAGTTTTTTCACAAGTTCCGTTGCTCTATGTTTCTCTGCAGGGCCACCGCATTTGGAAACAAGTTCTTTAAACTCCTCCAGGGCACTTTGGCAAACTATTCCTTTCTTTCCAGCTAAGATCGCATTCACTTCTTCGAGAATTGGCTGCTCGAGCTCTGATTTTGCCTATACATGCAAGTTTCATATTCTTCAAATGAGATAATAAAAAGGTCCTAAAGGAGATTATATGCAGCAAAAATGCACTACTGTAATGGGTTAGGTAGGAATTATGAGAAATTAATCTCCTTTCTTCCTAAGTAAAACCAATCAAACTTATTATTGTCAAGAAAAAGAATCTAATTTAGGTAACTCTGGAGTTTCGCTCTTGCATGCTCTATCCAATATTATTTCATATTGACTAAACGAATAAAGAATTAGTAAAGATTTCATCTTGAAACTTAAACACGCATACTACACTTCGGTTATGCATAAGCATGTCCAATATATAACAATGGAAGCAATTGAAATGATTAAATGTAAAGGAAGCCATTAATTACCTGACCGATGACAAACTCATAGTTGGACTTGTACTTTTCTCTCTTCTCAGGTGATGCTTCTATCAGCCGCTCTGCATCCCCATTACTTATCCCCGAAACCATAGCAATTAGAGCTGTAGTATCAAAATTAATCACATTTCCCAAACCATCATTACATGGACATGTTGTTGAAGTCAGAGAATCAAATGCATAACTCAAATCCAAATCCGTTTGAGCCATGATTTCACCAACGGATATATTGATATCATCAATGGATATATTCTTTACACGAACATAATCAATTTGAATCTCAAATGCTTCGTAATTTAAAAGTCGTTTTGAATCGTCACTTATCCCAAGCCATTCATCATCCATTTCATCAAATACTACCTCTAACCCATCAGCAAAATCACTCTCAACAGCCCCAAATTCATGCAAGAATTTGTTTCTCACCTCCTCTTCCAATCCACGTGCGAATACAAACAAAAGCTTACTGGGTCGGAGGTGACCCGCCCCACTGGCAGCCACAATTGCGCTCTCCACACGATCGCGCAGCACCTTATCCTTACCACACGGCGATCCGGCCCAAGAGACATAACTAGGGTTCCGATCAGAGACGAAGACCCAGGTGGGATCTCTACGGAAGGAGCACATGATATCCACATGGATCGCGATATTGGAGCCCACGTGAGTGGAGACAGCGGAGACGGACTGGATTTCGGGGTGGTGGATGACGTGGCAGACAGCGGAGAGGTAGCCTACGTTGGAGCAGAGAGAGAGATTGGAACCGTCGCAGTGAACGAGGCGGCGGGAGAGGTGGGCAAGCTCGGCCTGGATTAAGCTTTTGAGAGGAGCTTGAAGCTCTGTTGAAAGCTTGGAGGAGTTGCGAATCAATTTTTGGAGATTGCGGCACTCTGAAATGGCGATGTTGAGTGAAGTGCGATAGTCGGCGTGAGACTTCGCCGGAGAAGGTGGCGATGGTGGCGTTGCCATGGTAGATGACTAGATGAGTGGCCAACTGCGTGCTGATTTTAAAATGAACTGGCCTGGATTAACCACACGGTCGCACTGCACGGTCTAATCTAATTTGGGACTTTTAAGCAGCAGTTGTAAACGGGCCGGTCCGGTACAAACCTCCACGGTCTATGGGTTGGCAGGTCTGGGTTAGATGGGCTGGATTTGGAGGGGACGGCCCAAATCTGTGCCATGGCCCATGATCCAGACCCACAAGGATTGGTCCGGTCCGGTCCATTCTGGCGGGTCTGGGTTTTTTAATCAATTATTTAAAAAAAACGAATTTTGGTCCTGGTTTGGTCCAATTTAGTCTGGGTTTTCTGGTTTTGGTCCAGATTTGGTCCGAGTTAGTACGGGTTAGTATGGTCCGGTCCGGACTAAAACGGTCCACGGGTTTTGAACTGGCCGGGTTGGCACAGTTCTAGTGGAGAAAACCAATCCAAACCCGAGCTAGATCCGTCCCGTGACCCCAGTTAGGATTGACACGGGTTTAGACCGCGGTCCGGGTTAGTCTGGGTCGGTCTCGCGGGTGGTCCGGTCTGAATCTGAACCGGTCCGATTTTTCAAAACTCTAGCTAGATGAAAAATATCAAATATGGTTTGGTGCATGGAGGACATAGGTTCCAGACCATTCAGTCCTTCACTTTCCGAGATCTGTATCCTCCCAGCTCCCAGGTACCTGAATCAAACAAATTACAAATTGACGGTTTAGATTAATCCCAGTCGAGTCAAAGTCAATCCAGTACCGTAAGTTATAGGGATCTGTTTTTAAATTCGTGCCAAATTAAAAGAGCTATTCTGGACTGTTTGTTTGTAATTTGCTTGAGTCAGGTAGCTGGGGTGATTTGAATTCCACTTTCCGGGGCTCCCTTATCTGAATTCATGTCACCTAATGTAACAAAATATTTATGTTTAGATCAGGACCGTCCGTTAGGAATATGCACGACTATTAAGGGGGCCGTGCATTTCACCTCGATCCGAATTGACCTAGATTTTGATCGGACAGAAAATAAATATTGTGTTACCTCTGAGGATAAGAACTCCCCTTGTCTCGTCAAATCTTAAAAGGACCTGTGCATTACAGGCTTGATCCGCATTGGTTCGATTATGATCGGACGGCCAGGAATGAAACTCAAACGGCGAGGTATTGCAGACGATCCCGACTCTTTATCTCCTCTGGATCAATTGGGTCGTATTGGGAAAACCAGAAATGTTACAAAATTGATAATTATAAATCTGCGATTTGGGCTAAAGTACCTGGATAAGTATCGGCCTGTAAAAGCCTGTTGAAATCTTGCCTTTCCCTCCCAGGCTACTACTTCTTGATTTCGAATTGTTTTCCCGTTTTCATAATAGAACAAAACAATATATCCGATTCGAACATAGAGAGCTCCAAGCCCTAGAAGGCTAGAACCGCGCTCCAACATTCCTCTCCTTCACTCGCCGATCATCTCCGCTTCCTCGATCAGGTGATCTTCTTAATTTAAACTCAGATCTACCTCTCTTCTCCCTTCCTCTCTTTCCCTGTACGAACACACGCACTCTCTTTAGCTGGAATGGAGATGAGCCTTAGTCCACTAATTTTGCCTGGCAGGGACCGAAACTAACTTAATTGCTGGAATTGCAGAAACATGATCTATGGAACTGTAATATAGCAAATGATTCAACTTGTAGAATTACAATGTATGTCATTAGGTATATGTTGTAGCTTAATCAGCTGTTTTTGTGCTTTGATTGCGTGAAATGTTAGTTAGTTCGACCATTTTTAGCTTTCTATGCTCTTTAGCTGTTACTTGATGATGTTGCCTTCCTCTATTAATTCAGTTTTATGTTATTTTAGAAATAATGGATCAAAAGGATTTTGACAATGAGAATTGTTCGCAAACTAACCTTGGTTTGACGAGTTCTGAAGCGAACAACAAGAAATATCCTGAAATCTCTGAGACTACAGAGAATTTGCAGATCAATTTTGAATCTCCAACACCAGAGAAACCAGACCGGGGAAAGAAGGGTGTTGGAATTACATCTCTTGCCAAAAATCTGCTAAGGGAGAATTTTAAAGATGAGAAAGAAAATTCTACTGAGCTTCCAGACAAGTGAGTCTTTAATTTTTCAAATTTGTTATTTCATTGCTTACTGTTATTTTGTAGCTGACCAATTTGCTTCCTGGTGGTAGTTACAAGATTCTAGTTGATCTTTTCAATAAAATGGATACATCCATTAGGCTTCTTCGCTTGCGAAAGAAGACAGCTTCTTTGAAAAACATCTCTGCTCAGGTCGATGTGCTTGCGAACAGGTAGCTTAAAAGTATCTAAATTTAGAATTATATTTTTGTTTCAGTTTCAAGTTTTTCGATGGCATTATCATAATAAAAAGGAAATTTTTCTTGTATGAACTATTTTAAAACATTGAGTTCCCCAAATCCACAAACAACTCCTCAAAAGGGTATGTTTTATATATTACGTATTTAAGGGCTAACAAATTTCTGCCCGAATCACCTTAGACTGATCTGATGGGTTAATGGGTCTGTTCTGGGTGTTGATTTTTTGACTCGCTGGCTAAGACTCAACCTTTTGTGCATGATTTCAGATTTTCTTACCTAAAGAGGCTATGCTCCATAAATCCAATATAATTGACTAGAAAGGATGAAACATATAAAACTACTGAAGTTCACTATTGTGAACAAAACCTTTGTGATATGGACATTTTACAACTGTGATCTTATGGGTGGGTTTGTTTGGTTTTTCTTGACTGCTACAAACCAACGTTATAATTTTTTTTGTTTTTTTTACAAGATTTTGTAAAATGTGGAATCTAGTGAATCTGGCCTTCTTTGGAGGTGGGCTACAGTAAAAAGGCACACACCTAATCTGAATCCAACACACCTTACCTACTGCCACCATAATTTTTTATTTATAGAAATTAATATAAAATAATATAGGGTATTAGAACGAGTATCATAGGTTTTAGATGCCATTGACGGAACCGTAAAAAAATTCAGCTCCAAAGATTGGAGCTGATTTTTTTATTCAGATCCATTAAATTCATCAAACACCACGGACGTTGCTTGACTTGGCCACATAGGATCTGAACAATCCAAACATTGGAGCTGAAAAAAAAAATCAGATCCATTGCTTGGAGCCAATTTTTTTTTACGGTTTCGTCTATGCTTCAAAATCGGAAGGCAATCATTCTAATACACTTTATTATTTTATATTAATTTCTATAAATAAAAAATTCTGCACTGCCAGTCTGCCACCCTTAGATTCTTCAATCTTTACCTTTGTATTGTTTTTTCTTTTTCAGAAAATTGTTGACTAGACATGTGGCACAAATGAAGTATTTACTACCAGATGCTGTCCAAATAGAGAAGATACTTTCACACGATGAAGTGACCTCGCACATGTATCCGGATTTGAAAATAACTCTAACTACGGACTTCCTTGAGTCTTTACATGTCAATCAATCCTCTTCGATGGCTCTGTGCAAAGCATTTCATACAAGTGTTTTAAAATTTGTTAGCTTGCATCCAAAGGTAGATGAATGTTTTTCCTGACTTACCCTTAAATAAAATAATCTCTGGTTATTGCAAATAAATGTGGCCTACATAAATCAAAGCCTCCTGTTGGATGACCAGATCACTGTGTCGTATTGGCCATAAATTGTACTTGTAGAAACTTTCATGCCATCCAAAACAACAACCCATTATGGGTCCGATACCCATTTGGATCTGTCCGATCTGCATCAAGATTGGTGCTAACAACTTTGGGATTCACGCTGATCAAGTTCACACGAATCTTGATATGGAACGGACTGCCCCCACTCTACCCATTATAACCTGTCCTAAATGGGGGCATTTTTTTAGTATGTTTCTTTGCCTATAATCATTAACTTTTCTTTTCCCTACAGGATACTGAAATTCCTGAAGCCATTTTACCAGAACCGTTCAACCCCAGTGTCAAAAATCCAGATCTGAAGAGAATTTCTATAGTACCGTCTCCGCAGTTACATCCAACTATTTTATCAGAAGAAGCATTGTTGAATGCTTCCCATCTCCCTTCATCTTTCCATAAATCCACATTCCAGAACCCAAATGTACAAGTTAAGATAACTCATGCCACTGAGATGATACCTCCACTACCTGAAGTTACGAGAGATTTCACTGATTTTGTAAGCCCCGTACCAGTTATCAAGGAAACCAGAGTTATTACTTCCACTCCTAATCGTGAAGGGAAGTCGGGTGATGTAGTGCTGACGGAAACACCAGTTCAACGGACCCCACAGAGGCCTTTGCCTACTCCTAGTGATAAGTGTGTATCTGAAAAGGATGAAAATAAGGTTTCAGTTAACAGGTCAGCTCGCAAATTAAATTTTCAGGAGTCAAAAGCCGTTGGATTTGTATCAGAGGTTGTTGTTGTGAGTTCTTCTCTCGGTGACAATGAGGTATTTTCATAGACTCATGTCAGACCCTTTTGTAGGTTTGCGCAGATCGGCCCGTATTATGGATCAATTTCTCCATTTTCAAAGTCCAAACAGATTTGCTCAACATGATCTCTATGTTAAAATGTATTCGGAAACCAAACTTTACATTTTCTAGAATTTTTTTACTATTTTTTTAGAAGGATAGAGAATCAGTGCTTTTCAACGGTTCCAGATCTTTAGATCAAGTCATTTTCTACCTATCTAAAAAAATAGTAAAAAAAATTCTAAAAAATGTGAACTTTGGTCTCAAAGTATATTTTCATATGAAGATCATGTTGAACAGTTCGGATCAATTGTTTGGACTTTGAAAATAGAGAATTTAATCCATAGCACGGACTGATGTGCGCTATGCATAGTACTAGCCTCACTCAGTTTGAATTATAATTTTATTTCTATTCATCACTGGTTGGATGGTAATTGCATCTTTTTTTTCTGGGAGTTAACATTCCAAGTTTTGTGACACATTGCTAAATTTTGAACTTTTTTAGTTCCAGGGATGTGTGAGCGTGAATAAAACAGTTGCTTCTATAGGGGAAGATAAGCTGGCTTCTTTACCATCCACCTTTGATGCTATATGTCTCATTTCACGATCAAAAGATTGTTCGCTGATTACAAAAAAGGAGCTTGTGTACAAGATACTTTGCAACAATCTAGAGATCGAAGAAACATGTATAATCTGTCTAATCTATTGTTCTTACATTTGAAAGTTAAAATTAATTTCTTGGCATGATGGTGGTGACAACGGATTTTTTTTTCCTGGGTAATGTAGGTGAAATAGAAGAACACTTAGCTACTTTGGAGGAGCTTTTTCCTGAATGGATCTGTAAGAAAGCTGTCCCCAACGGGGAAGTCTTTTACAGGCAAGTACATTGAAATTTAACTCTTCCTAGTTCCTATATTAAGTAGAACTAGGGTATTCTAAAGCTCACCAAGCCCTTGGTGAGCTTAACTCCAAAATTATTCGGATTCACTTCAAATGAAAAATCCATACCGCTGAAACCGATCTACTTCACAAGTAATGCTTTTACATGTCAAATTTATAAATTTTGAATTAATTTAGTATGAAGTCAAGTGGTAAAAACATGAACGTATTAAAATTAAGTTATAAACCTTCTTTTTTTTAACTGCTTGGCTTTATACTAAATTAATTTGAGAATTTAAAAATTTGACATGTAAACACATCACTCGTGAAGTAGATCAGTTTTAACGGTTTGATTCGTCATTTGCAAGTAATTCCGATATGTTTTGGAGTTAATCTCACCAAATAATTGGTGAGCTTAAGAACACCCTAGTTCTACTCTCCTAAATATCTCCTTTTCTTTTTGGTGCATTTGGCATAAAATAACTGGCAGCATTATCATGTTATACCAGTTGATTTATTGCCAGTTAATGTCTTCATTTTAGTTAAAAATTTGTTACTGCGATCTTATCTCTCTGTTTGAAAGCTTTATTTTGGCATCATTTTGCAGTGTTAAACACGTACCTGATCCAAAAGCAGTTCGGGCAAGACTTGTTAATGCTCTCTGAGTTTGCTATAGGCCATCCAAATACCAAATTTGAAGTAAAACTGACTTAAGATGTGAATTCAGACATGAAAATTAACTTCTTTTTTATCATTTACAACTCGTGCTCTTTCTTTGGGGTTGCTTATTTTTGTTTTACTAAGATGAAGTTAGCTGCAGTGTGACTGGGTCGGTAAATTAGTAACACTTCAAAATTATTGATCTAATCAATCCTTGGCATGTTTAGAAGAAATTAGGATAGTAACGCCTTCTTTTGTAACGGGATTTGTTGATGTCTAAATGATGGATGTTTGTATATTTTATGGCTTTTTTCTTCCGTTCTAATTTCCTTTTGATTATCACTAGAAGTTGCAATTAATTCTGACCTGATATATCAGCACAAAATCATCATGATATCAAAACTTGAGATAGTTTTTGTCGTGGGGACATTTTTTCTATAGATTATCATTTTGTAATAGAAAAGCTAATGTTAATTTTCCAAACATATGAATTTCAAAGTTTTAAATAACAGTTCGTGAAAGCGTTCTATATGACACCTTTTATTTGAAACTATGTAAGTACTTGGTATATAATATAAAATTTGCTTTGAAAAACTGTTATAGATTAAAAAAAATATATTATAATGTCAAAGTCTGCTTGTAGTTATTATACAAAATGCTAGACCTAACTAAACATTACCATCGAAAGTAATGAATAAATATGAATATACTTATTTTTAGCGAATAACAACTTTATTTTCTTCGATTAGGTAGCATTTATTTTAATACATGAAAAAGCTACAACGAAACTCTAGCATTACAATGTCAAAGCTATTTCAAACTTTAACTGATAATCTCAAGTGTTTCACTATAAACAACATCATCTCAACATGAGAACCACACCGAGCTCAATTATCTAAAATAATACTCTTCATACGATGTGATGAGATGCGAGCTCAAACCTGACTTAGTATTCTCGAACCAGATTAAAAATAGACGGCCAGGGCCTTGTGCAGAATAAAGAAGTAAAATAAAAACCAATTGACATGCGGTTATAGTTCATCTCACAGTTCTAGTTACACAATTCATAACAAATTTCTCCTTTGTTACATAAGTGACTAAAGCAGGGAACAATTTTGTAGAACTAGAAGACTTCAGGTGCCTGGGGAAATTAACAAGAAACAATTAATAACTTTGTATTCATTAATTATAAGTTAAGATAACTTTGTATTATAAAAAGGCAATTAGTGCTGATCCAAAGGACAAGTCACAAATGATAACATATATTTTATGCATGCACCACGTGCAATCACCTTAAAACATCAAAACGGCTCCATAAAGGCAAAGGTTGATACAACACAGGATATGATATGGCATTGCGCAATTCCTTATCACCCGTCCTCCCAATCGATGTTGTCTTCTTCCTCTTCCTCAGATTCCTTGGCCTCCATATTCAAATCTGCTGCCAGCTTATATGATGCCTCTGCATTTCCTGTGTTCAGAAAGGGTCAGATTAAAATTGCTCATGTCAAAAAGTTGTGTTGACTGGAGAGCAAGATGGACAAACAAGTAAATTCCAAGCATGCTTAAGCAAATCGTCTTGCTTGGTTCTTTTTTTTATCCATATGGTAGTGGTAGAGTGCTCGTTTCTGTATACAAATTGACAGGTCTGTGAAGGAGAAGCATCCAAGAACCATCTTTTTCTTTAACTATCTATTATAAATATTTATTAAGTGAGGCCATGGTACTATGCATAGTGCATATTGGTCCATACTATGGATCAATATCTTTGTTTTCAAAGTCCAAACAGTCAATCCGGACCGTTCAACATGATCTTCATATGAATATGTACCTGCAGGCTAAAATTTATATTTTTAAATTTTAACTATATTTATAGATAGGTAGAAAATCACTATTTTTTAATGGTTCAGAATCTTTAGATCAAGTGTGATTTTCTACCTATCTAAAAAAATTGTAAAAATTTGATCTACAAGTACATTTTCATATGGAGATCATGTTGAACGGTTCAGATCGACTGTTTGAAACTAAAAGAAGTGAATTGAACCTGTAGGGTCAGCTTCTTCCCACTCAACGTCATCATTGTCATCATCATCACTTCGTTTAGATTTCATTCCCACTTGGCGATGACTTGATGTTTCTTGAGTGCCAAACAACTCATCTTGATCTGATGCAGACACCCCAAATTCTTCTTGCTTTACTGCTTGCCTTCCTCCTTCCTCTTCTTGTATCTTTGCGTAGTAGGCAGCATAATATGCCTTTGTGTACTCATCCTAATATTACAAACAGGGGAACCTTAATTTCCATAGAAAAAAAAAAGTATTTTTAGCAGCTTTTCATGTGCTACACCGACTTTATACATAGATAATAATGTACCAATATATGGCCGAGTCTGTACCCTCTGAGATATCTCAAATTATCAGTTTATCTTAAGCCGGGCCAAAAAAATTTCGGTGCCTATTCGGAATGCAGGGGGCAGTATTATTCTGCTTTGAGATTCGTGCATAAAGGATTTGAATGGTCCGGGATTTTCACAGATCAACTCAAGTTTGAGATATCTCAGGGGATGCGAATTCGGAGTTACTTACCATTAAGCTCTTGTCATCATCCTTTAAATCTGCTTGTTTCTTGTCATCAATGGTGGTTTCTTGAGTGGTGGCCTCTGCATCAAGGCTAGTCTCACCCCTTTGTTCTTTAGTAAGAACCATTCCTTTTTTTATCATCCATGGTGGCAAAACCTTCGCCTTGGTAGGTTTACCTTCTGACTGTACCTCCTCTTTCACTCCACCTCCTAGATCAACCTCAACCTGATATAAAACACAGATTTTTCAAATTGCACGTGTGTATTAGAAATGTAACTCCTATCATTTGATATTTCCATAGCAACTGACGTCCCAAAGAAAGAGACTAGTAAAACCTTGAATAATATTCCAAGTAAACCAAAATCAGAAAAGAAGAAAGTATCACATTCCAAGTAAAACATGACTAGTTAGCACCAGTTTTGATACTGAAGACTTTGTATATGATGTAGATCATGACCATAAGCTTCCAAATTTAAAAAAGTGAAGAAGAAATAAACAATCTGGCATTGAAATTAGCGGTGTTTAATGGATCCGGTTTATTTGATTTCCAACCGAACCAACAAGTTTTGGATTAAATGGTTCTATTCAATTGGATTTTTGAATTACTTGGGTTTTTTAAATGTGGTCCGGTTTCATCACTCTTATTTCGGTTCGACTGATATAATATCTTGATATTTATTTCTATGATTATTAAATGTATTTGTGTATGTACCAAGTTTGGACCTTCTGAAATTTAATCTCTCTTATTCGGTTCAACCAAAAAAACCGAAATTTACTTTGGTTTTTCTTAATTCGGTTGTTATCAGTTGACAAGTTTAATTTGTTTGGTTCGGTTAGATTTTTGAAAACCAAATAAAATTTTGATTTGACTATTTTAATTAAGTCTAATTGAAATATGGCTGTACCTTTGTATCCCCAAGAGAGGGCATTGGTGTGCCACCATATCCCTGAGAAGATTTATTAGCATCATTCGGATCAATTTCACCGTAACCCCTCCAACCAGCAGCACTTGCTCTAACCTCCCATTGTTGAAGTGTCCCAAAATCAGGCACCGGCAAGTCTTTTACTCTTGCTATTTGAATAGTCACTGGCTTAAGTTGCTCCTGCATTAACATATATCCAAACAAACAATACAATTATAACATGTCTTCAATTTCATATCTATTCCGAAAATAAAAAACTCTGCCAAAGCATGAAACACAAAAAGCACATAGATGCTGCTTGGTGCCAACAACAAGTGCATCTATCCCACTACTAATAAATTATTTTAAATGTCCGATACAAATTCTTAAAAAAATCACCTAAACTCAGAGATATATACCATGACCAGAAAAACTAGAAGAATTGCAATATCCGCACTAATTTATCAATATCAGTCTTAGCAATAACTGCATCTCAGCTCTATATGTAATATTTCCATCCTTTCCCAGGGTGAAGGAACAGTGATCCCAAAAAGCAAAGAGTGAGGCTATGGTACTATGCATAGCGCAGATTGGTCCGTACTATGGATCAATATCTGTTTAAAGGCCAAACAGTCGATCTGAACCGTTCAACATAAGCTCCATATGAAAATGTACTTGTAGATCAAATTTTATATTTTTTACATTTTTTTTACTATTTTTTAGATAGTTAGAAAATCACCTGATCTAAAAATTCTAGACCATTCAAAAGTAGTAATTTTCTACCTACCTAAAAAATAACTAAATTTTTTTTAAAAATGTAAAATTTAATACAGACCAATCTGTGCTAGGCATATTACCATAGCCTCACTCGAAAGCAAATATAAATTGGAAATAGTAAGTAAAGAGAAACCTCAATCCTCTGAAGAAGATCTTTCAATTTCTCGCGCCGCCTACTCCTATTGTCATCCCCTTCTCCCATTTCATCAGCTGCAAGCTTGTCACTCTCAGCAACAAGTTCACCATCACATCTTTCACAGTGAAACAAATCATCGGTATAACTAATAAGTTGAAGCGCATCAAAAGCTGAGTATCTGCAATCAACACATGTAATATTGAGCAATGTTTCCATCATACAATAATATTCTATGGGGATAATAACTCTGTTTAATTATCATGTGGGAACAGAAATGAGTATGACAAATGCTACTGAGTGAGGCCATGGTACTATGCATAGCACAGATTGGTCTGTACTACGGATCAATATTTTCGTTTTCAAAGTTCAAATAGTCAATCTGAACCGTTCAA
Organism: Carex myosuroides; assembly: GCA_028015225.1. Lineage (NCBI taxonomy): Eukaryota > Viridiplantae > Streptophyta > Magnoliopsida > Poales > Cyperaceae > Carex > Carex myosuroides. The sequence continues at coordinate 7,483,601 of CM051479.1, forward strand.
CATGATTTCCATATGACAATCTACTTGCAGACTAAATTCTACATTTTTTAGAATTTCTTTACTGTTTTTTTATATAGGTAGAAAATCACTATTTTTGAATGGTCAAGAATCATTAGATCATGTGATTTTTTACATATATAAAAAAATAGTAATTTTTCTTTAAGAAAGTGTAAAATTTGATCTACAAGTACAATTTCATATGGAGATCATGTTAAACAGTTCAAATCGATTGTTTAGACTTTGAAAATGGAGATATTGATACACAGTACGGACCAATATGAGCTATGCATAGCACCATAGCCTCACTCAATGCTACCTATCAGCAGCGTATGCAAAAATTAAAGCAAGTTTGTGCTTTTATGAGCAACCAAAAAGACCAAACAAATTATTTTGATTATCTATTACTACCTTTTTGCACAATTAGGACAGATGTATGTCTGAACAGTGTTCCTGCTATCCAATTCATCTTTCAACTTTTTCTTCATTTTGTGTATCCGATATCTAACAACGTCATAGATCTGCTCATATTAAAGAAAAGCAAATAAGTACTATACAGGTTTAAGGTATCGAAAAATAAAGCTTCAGAACAGAACCTTAATTAAAAACTATTACCTGTGCATAGTCCAAACAGCAGTACGAATGAGTATGCAATTTGACCTTCTCTTCACCTTCCTTACCACGGCCGTCGCCGGCTGCTGCAGCAACAGCTGCACTAAATATTTTTGCGCCTTTTGCTGACTGGAAGTGGAAAGAAAAATACAAATACAGAGGTGTGAGCTATTTTAAAAAATAAAAAATTGGAGCACAATCACATCAAAAGGTGGCTTCATAACTCCTATTGCACCAACTAGTAACAGAGAGATCACAGTTTGAGATTATACAACGATGGTATTGCACCAATCATTGTTTTATAACAAAGACAAGTCTTGTAAAACATGGTAATGCCAATTATGTTTTCATAAACAAGCAAATTTAGGTGACAAAGGGATGCTATAGACCTCTTTTCGATGGTCTCTAGTAACAAACTTCTCTTCCTCAAAAAACCTCAAAATACGGCGGAGTTGTTTTGAGTGCAGCTTCAATGCCTTCGCCAAATCTTCCTCTCTAACCCATTGACGCCTGTTGAAATTTTTTTTAAGTCTGTCAAACAAACAAAGGCAACAGAAATACTAGGAATTGCAAAGTATCAGGAAGAATCAGGCCTGATTCATTGTCAAGTTGATATTTCTTATTCAAAAATAACATCAGGTCAAATCCAATCCAACTGACAAAGTATATTTACCAGTACCAACATATGTTAACAGTTAACCTGCCAATAATGAGAACTCAATTTTTGTTTGGGAATTGAAATGGTTAGATTCTTTTGCTTCTGGGCAAGTACTGGGTTTTCTTCTTTTCGTATACATTTTTCAACATAAAAAGGTCGAGAGAGTTTGAATCTCAACCTCCTGATTTTACCAAAAGACAGATACAATCAAGTGCTAAAATGGTCATATTGAACAAAATCAGGTAATTAAGCGATAAAGACTGAAACATTGTTTAGTACAGCTTAAATTGCTAAGTTTTCCATATATCATGAAAAATTATTACAACTTATGCAAAGTTTGCATCCTAAAAGTTTTTAACTTCTTGATAACTGAGGCTTCACTTGTAAAAATTCACCAAAATCAGAAGCATTGAATTCATGATTTGGTTTGTAATGCTTCACAACATTGCTTTGTTTCTGTTAAATTGCTAGTCCAGAGACGACCCAAATACATTCAGTAGGAACACATGTTCAAAAAAGCACAAAAAAGGCATGTATTTTGAGCATACAAACTACTGACATGAAATTCAAACAAATTTCCATACCATAATTAAATAAAAAGATCAAAATAATGGGTATTAACTTACCTTGTGAGAGCATCAAGGACCACTACAGCAATTCCTCTGTTATCGCCTCTACCAGTCTTTGGTTGGTTATCACCTTTCATGGTGATGTCATCATAGAATGCTCGAGCAGCAAGTTTCACCAATCTACATCACCATGAGATAATCCAAATAAAGCAAAGTCTGGTGTAGAATTTTTATTCATAAACTAACATGAAAAAGAAACTCAAACAATTGATAGAAAGTGCACACCTATTGAACGGTTCAAGACTCATAGTGGAAGGCACTGAAATCAAAGTCAAAATCAGATTGTACGTTAGTATAATAAAATAGAGAGTTCAAACATTGCATCTTACAAATCCGAAACAAATAAACCCAAAATAGGTATGGGGTGCTTGGTACGAAATAATTTAGAAATAACATATAGGAAAATATAAACAAAATATAGAGTATAGGGAAGGGGTGTAGCCAGAATTTTCATCGGCGGTAGGCAAAAAAAAAAATTACAACAAAAATTTATATTTTAAATGAAACAAAAAATCAACTTTAACGAAGATTTTCATCAAAGGCGTAATTTGAATGGTGTATCATGATTTTTCTTTAATATTTATACAAATTCAATGTGTAGAATGAATGGGAATACACTTAATGTTCCGAGTAGCTCTCTCCATATTTATAATTCCCAATTCAACTAACAAGAGCAATACAGAGCTCTACAAGAAAAGCATCAAATCAGTTACAATAGTACATAGTTTCTTCAAAGTGAGATTATAATTACAAATAACACCCAGTAAACCCAAAGTTCAGAAAATACATACAACTATTTTACAGTTTTTGAAAATTGGCCATACTAAATAGAGCACTGTAACTAGGATCAATGAGCACCTTATCTGGTATGTACCGCTCATTATACTAACATGACCCCAAAACATTAGAATATTATTTGTTGGGTCAAATATTTTGTAATAAAAGTGCACCATAAATTAACCCCAAAATCTTAGAATATTAATGATGTGGTATAGGTGAAAAACCTTGAAACATAACACAGTTTTCTAGCCACTCTTATTTTTTTTTTAGAATTAACAAAAGATATGCTTCTATAGAAGTTCATTATCTATTATCATTTTAATTATGCCTTCCGTAATATAATATGATGCTTTGATCATCTTAGTATATCTTACTTTTAGGCCAATATTTTACAGTGTGCTTTGTTTCAGAGGAGTACGAGATGTTGATATTAGAAAAGCCTTCTTCCGAATCAATTAATACGGGTTTTAAATTCATTAGGAAATTCTTTTATATGTGTTCCTATTTTTCCAAAGCTTATATGACAGAAAAAAAATTGAGTAAACCCTAGTAATCACTTGTGTAATTTCTACCCCTTTTGTGACCTAAACCTGTAGTTTTTTAGGATGATCTATTGATCTGTTTGAAAAATCGCAAAGAAATAAAACCAGTCTAGTAGTTGATGCATTACTCATACTAGGGGAATAACAATTAAAGTTGTTTGCATTTTGCATTTGGATCATACAAGAGTTTATCAAAATCGCAGTTGCGAAAAAGTTAGGGTTACCAGGCTGACTAACTGAGCCGCCTGAGCGGATTCTCTTTTTTTCCTTCGCGAGACCTCAGACCCGAATCCGCGAATCAGCGAAACGAGGAGAGAGAGAGAGGTAGCGAGATGGCGGGTAGGCAGGAAGAGAGCGAAAAAGAAAAAAAAAACGAGACTACAACAAATCCGACCCCAGGAGAGAAGGGATTCACGGGGTCCTTTAATAATAGTGTCCGAACAGATCGGACGGTCCAGATCTAAACACAATATTTCTGTTACCTAAGGTGATATGAATTCACCGGACAGGAGAAGTACAAACTACAAAGCTTTCTAAAGTTAAGCCCCTAAATTATAGTATTTGCTGAAAATTGCCCGAATAAAGTCAGTTTAGAGGGGTTTTCCGACTTTTTATTCGCAACATTTGAGAAGAATAAATTTAAGAAGGGGAATTTCATGTATACCCCTCAAAAACACGAAATTGTGTTTTTCTACTCTAAAATTCATAATATCATATTTATCCTTCTAAATTTCTAAAACTCACAAATTTACTCATTTTATTATCTTTTATATTAGAACTTATTTTAAATGTATAAAGTGCCAATTTTTCCTTTATTAAATATAAAAATATGTAGTATATGTAGGGGTGAAAACGGAGCGAATACGGAACGGAGAATGCTAATACCAAATCCGTATCCGTTTTTCATTGAGCGGATACAGATACGGACACGGATAGTAAACGGATGTCAAAGTCTAAAACCAATTCCGCCTTAAACAGATATGGATACGGAGCGGATAATCTACGGATACGAATTCGAATACGAATATGAAACGAATAATTATCGAATAATTGAGTTATCAGAACTTTAAGATACAAATACTAATTAATAAACTTTAAATATAAAAATGAATGAATAATTTAAGTTAATTTATTTAAATTAAATTAAATTAGTAATTTGTAAAATATTATATATATGATTTCTTCTTATTTATGGTGCTTATTTAAGATGTCTTTTGTTTTAATTTATATATCTCAACGAGTTCTATCAAATTCCTCGCGAATTAAAAAATAAAAATAAGACGAAGAGGCAGGGCCCACATGCCAAATTAATTGTTTAATTTAAATGACCGGGCCGGGTCCCAAGGCGAGAATGCTCTCAGCAGTCAGCTCCCAAGGCGTGCTTTTCAACAAAAAATAACTTTATTCCGGATATGAAGTATAGTCCCACAATGGTAAAGAAATAGAGACGGAGAATATATAATCCTTTAGCAACTGGAAAGAGATAAAAAATATTAGCGAATTTAAGGCCCTGAGAAACTGGGAGTATTAGCGGATTCGGATAGTGCGGATATCCGCTCCGTTTGTACTTCTCCATACGTATCCGTTTCCATATCAAAACCCGTGACTTTTTGGAGTTATCCAATATAGAGTAGAACTAGGGTGCTCCTAAGCTCACCAAGCCCTTCGTGAACTCTAAAACCTATCAAATTGACTTCAAACGATATTTTCAAACCGTTAGATGTTCAATCTATATTAAAATGTGCTTGGAGACCAAATTTTACATTTTTTGGAATTTTTTTACTATTTATTAAGATGGTTTGAAAATCGCTGTTTTTATTAAAATTCTGCACCATTGGAAAACAGCGATTTTCAAACCATCTTAATAAATAGTAAAAAAATTCCAAAAAATGTAAAATTTGGTCTCCAAGCACATTTTAATATAGATTGAACATCTAACGGTTTGGAAATGTCGTTTGAAGTCAATTTGATAGGTTTTAGAGTCGCGCTCACGAAGGGCTTGGTGAGCTTAGGAGCACCCTAGTTCTACTCTATATATATATATATATATATATATATATATATATATATATATATATATATATATATATAGATGAGCTATGCTACTCCATGGAGTAAAACGCGTTTGTACTTCACGCCGTATTTTTATTTTGAAAGTTCAAACGACCGATCCGAACCGCTCAACATGATCTCCATATTGAAATGTGCTTAGAGACCAAATTTTACATTTTTTAGAATTTTTTTACTATTTATTAAGCCACTTTGAAAATCTGAAAATCCCGGTGAACAGTAAAAAACAGTAAAAAATTCTGGACTGCCGGATCAGTGATTTTCAAAGTGGCTTAATAAATAGTAAAAAAATTCTAAAAAATGTAAAATTTGGTCTCCAAGCACATTTCAATATGGAGATCATGTTGAGCGGTTCGGATCGGTCGTTTAGATTTTCAAAATAAAAATATAGCGGCGTGGAGCACCAACGCGTTTTACTCCATGGAGTAGCATAGCTCATCTATATATATATATATATATATATATATATATATAGATATATATATATATATATATTAAAGAAAAGTAAAGAACAATGTAAAATAATAGAAGTGTTGGTTCTCTGTAGTTTTTATATTTAATTCTTATTTTTCTCTTGACATATGACTTGACATATTACTTTTCATTTTTAATAATATTCCAAAATCTAATTGAGACACGACAATAGACAATCACTAATTTCGAATTCTTTTAGCTCATATTTATTATCACTCTATCACAAGGATAACACTTTACATTAAATACTTGATGTCCAATTATCAATACTAGCAATGAAGTCACAAAATGCTTCTAAAACAGAAGAAAATAGTAAAAAAAATCATCTTTAAAGAAGTCACAAAATGCTTCTAAAACAGAAGAAAATGAACTTCACTGGGTAAACTAATTAACTCAATATAACAAACGGCTTTAGAAAATTATAAAAAGTATTATTAAATAGCTATCTATCAATCTATTTTATACAGTACAAAACCAATGTAAATCTAACTGAATTACACATATAAAAATAACAAAAGTAGAAAGCACTCAATTTCAATAATGAAAAATAGATTAAAATAAAACATTATGGAGTAAAGATATCGACAAAGCTAATTTGGTTTCACACAACGCACAATCAATAGAGATAAAATAAAAAAAATATATATTACTTTTCACTGCATGAAGGCAAAATAACTCTGTCAATATCTTTTATCCTACATTATGTGATCATTGTCAATATATCATTTTTTTTTTTACTTATAACTTACTGTTTTATTGGTCTTTTCTTATTTTTATAATCACCAAATAATTATTTTACTAGCCATTGTGTTTCATTGTTTTCTATGCAAAGAGACTCCTATATATAAATACAATATAGCGTAATAAACTAAGAGAAATATTTAGGATTTATCTTCATTATTATTATCATCTTTACTATTGAGTCATACTGGTTCATTATAAATCATTTATATAAATTAAATTGTTTAAGTCATTAAAATGAATCATAAAGTACATATATTATTTCATTCGGTCGGAATCGGTTTAATGCCATTCGCTAAAGTTTGTTTTAGTTTTTAATTTATGTATTATTAATTTTTCTATTTTAGTGTTTGATGATCAAGAGTCAAGACCAATTTAAACAATGGAAATCCTTAAGCCACTAAACAAAATTAGAACGTTATTTAAATGAACTTTAAAACAGTAGCAATGCTGATAAAAGCTTTAAAAAATTCAATTAAGTTTTAATATATAATATTAAATAATTTAAAATTATGAGAGTGGTTAAGTACTCTCTGGCTAAACTTTAGATCCGCCCTTGACAATCAAATGTAACCATTGAACATCTGCAGAAGAATATTCTCTACGGCACCTGACCGCATCGGGTTAAGTCAAAACTGAGTAAAAAAAATTCGAACCTATTTAAAATACAGAGATCCACATTAAAATTCGTACTAACTTAAAAAAAATTTAAATAGTGATATGAGCAAAAAAAATATTTATGTGCATATTTTGAACAATATATTTGCTCTTCACAGTAAATATTATTGAGATAGTAGAGAAAATCAATAATATTTTCTTAAAAAAATATTAATTAATCAATATTTATTTATATAACCCGTATCAGTTTTAGTAAATATATGTGTGTTAGTATTTCTTTTTACTTATTTTTATAATTTTTATTTAATTACGGACTGTGTTTGATTTGAAAATTTAAAGTATAATAACAAATTCAAATATTTAAATACAAATCAATCATATAAGATAAAAACATGAATTGTATTATTAGGAGACTATAAAGTTGGTAAGTTTAATAATAAAATAGACTTAGTTTTTTCAACTAAAAAAAGTAAATTGACAGAAAGCAAATTATGTGTCTGAGTTGAGATGGATAATTAAAGATGATTTTAGTATACAAAGAGTATATAATAGAGATTCTGTTAAGAGTTAGTTAATTTTTTGTATTTCCTTTTTGTATTTATGCTTTTGTTTCAAATTCTTATATATATATATATATAGAGTAGAACTAGGGTGCTCCTAAGCTCACCAAGCCCTTCGTGAGCGCGACTCTAAAACCTATCAAATTGACTTCAAACGATATTTTCAAACCGTTAGATGTTCAATCTATATTAAAATGTGCTTGGAGACCAAATTTTACATTTTTGGAATTTTTTTACTATTTATTAAGATGGTTTGAAAATCGCTGTTTTTATTAAAATTCTGCACCATTGGAAAACAGCGATTTTCAAACCATCTTAATAAATAGTAAAAAAATTCCAAAAAATGTAAAATTTGGTCTCCAAGCACATTTTAATATAGATTGAACATCTAACGGTTTGGAAATGTCGTTTGAAGTCAATTTGATAGGTTTTAGAGTCGCGCTCACGGAAGGGCTTGGTGAGCTTAGGAGCACCCTAGTTCTACTCTCCAATATATATTCATATTTTTGGAGTTATCCAATATATATTCATATCCGTATCCGTTAAGTATCCGCTCCATTTAAAACGGATACAGATAGTAATCGGATACGGAGCGGATTCGAGGGGCCTCTAATATTCGTGTCAGAACATATCTGACAGTCCGGATCTAAATCAAAAATTTTTTTATTGATATGCGCGCTGCTATTTTGAGCATCCAATTTGCAATATCGAGAGAAAACAGATTTTGTTTTTCTTTATACCGATTATATCCTTACCAAACACTTTTTTTAAGCTTTAAACTAAATTATATGCAATATAGGAAACATTTAATGCATTTTAAAGAGATCAACTGGTTCTTTCCTTTTTACAAAATGTCAATTTAGAAATGCAATTTACAATATGGAGAAAATTATACATGCAAATAGATAGAAATGCAATTTTACGATAGCATGTCACGTTAGAATGGGCCAGATCTATATTATGTCTGGATACAATAAAATAAAACGAATTAAAGAAAGATGCTAACCAGTTATCTGGTCCAAATTTAACCTTATTATTTCCATTTTATTATATTTTTAGACTGTCTAATTTTAATTATAGTAATACATTAATTAATGTAATATCATATTTTTTAATGGGGCAATTTCATATATACACTCAAAAAGTTGGAAATTATGTATTCCCCCTCTAAAATTCATAATATCATATTTATCCTTCTAAATTTTAAAAAACTCACTCATTTACCATTTTATTGTCTTTTCTATTTAAACGTATTATATATTTATAAAGTATTCCTTATCCCTTTATTAAAAAATAAAAAATGTAGCATGTTTAAAAAAAATCCATTCTAATTGGTCAGTTCTCGATGGCAAATATGTCACTTCTCTACTTCTGACGCGTGTACAATAACATTTAGGTATATGCTTGTGTAATCGTCAAAAATAGAGAAATGACCCATTTAATTAGAATATTTATATTTTTCTAAAACATGTCATAATTTTTTTATTTTTCATAATGAAGGATAAAATTGGTATTTTATAGATTTAAAATGTGTTTAAATATAAATGACAACAAAATGGGTAAATTTGTGAGTTTGAAATTTAGAAGGGTAAATATGATATTATGAATTTTAGAGTGGAAAATACATAATTTTAAAATTTTTGAGGGGTATACAAACGACAAAACAGAGAAAAATATATAAAAAACTTGTGCTGTTGACCTCTCATTCTAAGTCTCAAGTCTCAACTAGACTCTAATCTATCGTTAAATTTCTGTTGGAATTAGTAAATAACGGTATACGATTGTTGGACGGACAGAGTACCGCCAAATGATTAATCAGGAATAATCAGTCATAATAGGAAATAATTAGCCGATTAGTCGGAAAAATCCGTAACGGTTTGATCACCGCTAAAGACTAATCGACCGTTTAATCAAGAGGCCAAAGAAATCTCCTCCTGTCAAAATTGAAACACTAATGCAAAAATTTGCTTGAAAACAAGAACCCTTTCATGATCATATGTTATATTTGCCCAAAAGGGTTAGTGTCTCGTCATAACTAAGTTCTTTTTTTTTTTTTTTCTTTTTTTACTTTTAGGATGAGAAATGAAGACATGCTAATTGCTATTAAATATTTTGTTGCCCCTTCATTGTACTGGGTAGATTTTAGATAGAGATGATACTATCCTCCACGTACGGACAATAATTCCAGCCCAATTACCCCTCCGATCCGACCCATTCTAGCCCAATTACACCATAATGTTAGATTTTAGTACCACATATATGCCGTGTACGGACAATATTTTGATTCATATCAAGCCGACATTTTTATTAATATCCAAAGTTTAATACAAATTATTAATTATGCCCAGATTTTCAAACTTTCTCTAAATATACTCAAGTCCGCCAGAAAATGGCCGGCTTAATCCCTCCCTAAGCAGGCCATTTTCTGACCGGCTTGGTACCTTTTTTTTTTTTTTTTTAAACCGCAATATTTTTGTTTTAGGTGATTTCTATTAGAGTCAAATATTTCATTTCTGAGTTTCGTACAAAATAATAAATTACACACAAAATACAAATAGAGTCCACACAATTTTTACAACATGCATACAAATCACCTATTACTACTACGTCTAAAATTAATTCCGAAGTAAACCACTTGCGAAAGATGCCCTACGAGATGGTCTACCAGGTGGCTCTGGTTGCTCACTAGATGGGCCGGCCTGGGCTCCAGATGGCGCTGCTTGGCTTGTAGATGGGCCGGCCTAGGCTCCAGATGGCCCTGCTTGGCTTGTAGATGCTCTTGTTGTGCGTCTAGTAGTGGACCTCTTCGGTTGGACAGATGGCTCCCCTTGCACCCCAACCGTCTCTCCCGTTGCTTCGGCATACATAGCAGTTGCATCTAAACGGCTCGTAGCTGTGCTACGCCGTGACCCTCCGGACCCACTTCCCGACGCCATTACTCGCTCATTTTATGCCGCATTTGCTGCGTTTCTTGCCTCTGCATTTGCATGTGTTACTTAGTAAGTTGGTATAAATTGAAAAGAAAAATAATTTGGATGAATGTTACATATCTCTTCGTTGCCTATCGGAGGTGGAACAGTGAGCCTGATGCTCCTTTCGTCTACCTTCCATTTCATCTATCGTCATTACACGACGGGTGTGTTTTCGCCTCCCCTTCCTAATCCAACCACTACTCGGAAGGATTCTGTCTCCAGGATTAGGAGGCCAGTCTCCCATATTGCCAATTGGATTGAACACATGGTTCCAAGTACTCACAAGATAGGGTGTTTTATACCAGTCTGCAACAAAGTCGTCCTCTTACCAGTTTCGGTCACGGCAAACAGCTAAGACATGAGCGCACGGAATAGAAGTTAATTGGATACCTCTGCAAGTGTATTCCATTTGTCTGTCGGGACCGCGCGTCACAATATACATGAACTCCCTGTGAGTGGGTTCCATATTGCCCATGTCGTTACGGGTGCAAGGAACGTACTTATTTGGGGATGAAACTTGGTACTGACCTTGGCCCTGCGTGTAACGCACCAACCGTATTTTTCCAGCTTTCTCCCAACATTTTCTGATCTTCTGCAAAACCCGGTCAGACAGAACCTGTCCCTTGTCTTGTAATTCCATTGCTCGCTGACGCCGCTGAACAAACCATACGTTGCACGTGTAGAACGTATCCTCCACTATGGCACAAACATGCAATCTACGACTCATTCGGAAGACATTGTTGAGCGACTCGGAGCCGTTTTTTGTCATAATACCAAACCGGTATCCTCCGTCACAGGTTTGGAAAATTTTCTCATAATTGGACGGCTCCATCACATCATTAGGACGTACTTTGCGCACTCTCTTTAAATATGCATTACACTGTGGATTTAGCTGCACAAAAACAAAGGGGTGTTATTTCATTTTCATAAAATTTTATAAGATAATTAAACGAAATATTATAAGTTAGACATACATGAGCAAACTCTTCGAACATCTCTTTCAATCATCTCGGCTTCTTCCTCTTTGCTCCTTCCCTGAACCTCCATCCGTACCATCTGTCTCCTCCACAGTTCTTGACCAGGTTGTCAGCAACATGCTGCATACAATACCTGTGCACAAAAAGCTCGGGAGGCCATCCGTATTCAGCTGTCAGTGCAGCTTTGATCCCCTTGTGCTGGTCCGATATGACACATACAAATTTACACGGGCCGAGCACTTCATTCCTCAACCACTGCAAGAAAAAACCCCAATTCTCAGTATCCTCCTGCCGTACAATTGCAAATGCAATAGGCAACAATTGGTTCTCGGCATCGTAGCCGCAAGCTATCAAAAGCCTCCCCTCATATCGCCCAGACAAGAAGCAGGCATCGATGCTGATCACTGGTCTCAGGTACTGGAACGCCGCAATGCATGGACCAAACGCCCAGGCTACGGCTCTGAACTGGGCAACACCTGGCATGATTAGTCCTGTTTCCTTATTCCGTACCGGGCTGGTCAGAAATTGGTGGGTCGAGCCGGGATTGTTGTGGCAAATTGCAAGCAGCAGTGGTCTCAGCAAGCTGTACGAAACCTCCCAACTCCCAAATTGTCGGGCTATTGCCATCTCACGGCCCCTCCACAGTCGGTTGTATTTAGGTGTCACATTGTCATACACAGACAAAACAATGTCTGCTACCGTCTGGATGCTCATACACGGGTCCTTTTTAATGGCGTTCTCAATGACATCGGCAATGAGTGTTGCCGTCAGACATTCGTGGTCGTCCCTCGTACTGTCAGTCCTACATGTGTGAGGCCTGTCTTGCTTAGTTATAACCCATGCGTCTCCACATCCCGTCGGCTTTGTCCTAAGCTCGTACGGCAATTCTTGTCCTTGCACAGCAGAGTAACCCGATCCCTGTCACTTTTCCAAGATCTGAACTCCTGATTCTTTTTTATATGGTGCTCTCTGATCTTCTTCATTAAGTCTTCTTTGCTATTAAAATATTGGTTTGCAGTCAGCTCACCTTTGTACTCAATCTGTTGCCCATAATAACCAATATCTGCTTCTCTAAACTCAGAAACATCATTGAGGTCTGGGAACGGGTGCGTATCAGTCCGGCCACTAAGCGGCCCCCCCTCATCAGTATGCCTTTCAGCTGTTTCAACCGGCCCGTCTTCATCGCAACCTTCCATATGATCTGAATCCCCCCACATGTCTCCCTCAAATTCATCCCTGCTCCCCAGATCGTCCTCCGGTATTTCATTAATATCTTCAAAGTCCGGGCAGCTTGCATCGTCTACTGGTGCAGGTCTGGGGTAAGGTGATACTGGAGGTAACGGTAAAGGAGTGGCATTTACGGATCTAGGTGGGGTTGAAACTGAGTGTCTTGGTCTGCCTCGATTGTGTCTAGGTGGGGATGCAACTGAGTGTCTTCGTTGAGGTGCTGGTGGAGTGACGTAGTTGTAGGGTTCTGGGTCAGGTTCGTTGAGGAGTAAGGTAGAGTCACGTCTGTAGGTTTCTGGTTGTGGGTTATAATGTGGTGCCGCTGATCCAGAGCCCGAACTTCCAACCCCGGGCTCTACCGGAACTCTTCTAGCAAATATTTCTATTAGAAATTCCCTTCGGACCTCAAATAACCAAACATGCCTCTCCACGTACTCTCATCTACCAGTTTAGCAACCATAAATTTTCTGCTGGAGGGATGGAAATATCGGGTTTCCAATTCTAGGTCCCATATTTCTGGGTTGTAACCGGTGTGTGTGTAAACTATGGATTTCAGGTCTAAAAGTGAGATGTCATCTGGAATCATTAATGAATGAGCTGCATCTTTGTTGTAATACGCCCCTTCTGCACTATTAAGCATCTTCCCACCATAGTGTAATGAAATAAAGGCCATGGTAAACAAACTACATTTTAGAAAATGGTAAACAATTGTCAGGTTACTAAATGGTAAACAATTGTCAGGTAACTACATAGTAAACAATTGACTGGTTACTACTTCGTTTTGGGTTTAGGGTTTAGGGTTTAGGGTTTAGGGTTTAGGGTTATAGGGTTATAGGGTTATAGGGTTTAGGGTATAGGGTTTAGGGTTTAGGGTTTAGGGTTTAAGGTTATAGGGTTATAGGGTTTTAGGGTTTTAGGGTTTAGGGTTTAGGGTTTAGGGTTATAGGGTTATAGGGTTATAGGGTTATAGCATTTAGGGTTATAGGGTTATAGGGTTTAGGGTTATAGGGTTATAGGGTTTTAGGCTTTTAGGGTTATAGGGTTTTAGGGTTTAGGGTTTAGGGTTTAGGGTTTAGGGTTTATGGTTATAGGGTTTAGGGTTATAGGGTTTAGGGTTATAGGGTTTGATACCTCGCATATTTAGTCTATTTTAGGCCTGTTTTAGTACCAGATTCGTGCCCTAATTCACCAGAATCATGTGCATTTCATCGATATATCTTTAGAATTTGGTACTGCTGAGTGTTTGTTTGTTTTCTGCAGGCTTGGAGCAAAACACACGAAGAAACGACGATTTGGGATGATCTGGTACGGCCCTTACCAAGTTTGGTACGGGTCTTACCGGACTTAGCCATTTTTCAGCTCATCACGCCTGGTACGGCCTGGCCGTACCAATTTGGTACGGGCCGTACCTAAAGGCGGCCTGACAGATTCAAATTTTGGCAGAGGCTATTTAAAGCGGGGAACTCTCCAATTTCGAGATTCATTCCATTCCAGATCTATTTGAGAGCACAGTAAGAGAGAGAAAGAGAGCTAAGGAGCTAGGAGCAAGAAGGAAGGAAGAGGAAAGAGGCGAAACTCGACGGATCTAGCTTCCTCCTCTCGATCCCTTCGATCCATGGCTATCTCTATCCCTTTTATTGTATTTTTAGATCAGATCATGTGCTGTGAGTAGTTATTTTAGTTTCTAGGGTTTAGAGATGGATTCTTGATTTGTTTTGACTTTCTTTGACTTGTATCTTGTATGAACTCTTTTGATTGATTGATTGTGATTTCTTTGCTATCTTTTGCTTTGATTGCTGTGATTGTGTATGATGAACCTCTAGGTTTAGATCGAACCTATCAAGGTCATGTGATCATCTCAATCTCTCAACCAAATCAATTGTTTAGGGTAGACTTGTTCGAATTGAAGCCGAGAGGTTGAATTCTCCTCTAATCGACAGATTAGAGGGTGCCTTAGGTCTCCAATCAACCAATTAGGGTATATCTGTACCAACACACGAGAGTTGAGGTGTAGAAATCCCTAAAAGGCAATCAATTGCATTCCAACCTAGATCTTGATCCAACAAACGACAGTTGAGACTTAGGAACCTTAGGTATGGTCAATTGAACCTTTCCAAAGAGTTTAGCACAAGGTACCAGCAAGGAAATGCATCAACTCGAACTGGTAAGCTCTGTTCTGGGAAGCCAGTACGGGTCTTACCAGAGTGGTACGGCCTTGCCTTACCAAGTTAAGTACGGCCTAGCCGTACCGACTTGGTACGGGCCGTACCACTAGAGGCAGATCATAGATGAAGTCTGAAACCCTGGAAACGCCTTTTATCCATAATCAAAACACAATTTACATTTCTTCTAGCATTTTATTACATCTTTCTGAATTGTTTGAATTGTTTGAATTGACCTTTTTAGGAAATTAAATACCAAACCAAATCTTTCTCACTTCTAGTTTTTAATCGAGTTAGGTAGATTCTAACCTAGTAATTGCCCGTCCCTGTGGATCGATACCCGATTATACTACTCGATAGGGGTTGTGCACTTGCGACCCTTACTCGTGAAGTGTAAACGCGGTTTTAAAAGGTACGCCCTCAAGCGTACCGAAACTTGCGTTGCGCTTCTGCGCGAACAGGGTTATAGGGTTATAGGGTTATAGGGTTTAGGTTTTAGGGTTTTAGAGTTATAGGGTTATAGGGTTATAGGGTTATAGGGTTATAGGGTTTAGGGTTTAGGATTTAGGGTTTTAGGGTTATAGGGTTTAGGGTTTAGGGTTTAGGGTTATAGGGTTTAGGGTTTATTATTAATTTTTTTTATAATATAATTAATTATTCTATAAAATAAAACATAATAATAAAAAATAAAAATAAAAAAATTACCTCAACAGTAGATCCGCTGCTGCCTCGGGCTGTGTGCATTGGATGAAGGGAGGGGTTGCTTTTTATAGAGTTTTTGCGTTTAAAAAAAAAAAGGTACCAAGCCGGCCAGAAAATGGCCGGCTTAGGGAGGGACTAAGCCGGCCATTTTCTGACCGGCTTGGGTATATTTAGAGAAAGTTTGAAAATCTGGGCATAATTAATAATTTGTATTAAACTTTGGATATTAATAAAAATGTCGGCATATCAAGTAACACTATTGCGGTTTTAAAAAGCAAAATACTTAAAAAAAAACAGAGAGTTAGTTTCGCAGTTTAAAATTGAGAAAAGGGTACTAAAATCTTAGGGGTAATTGGTTCCATGCCACTCCAAAATGCTGAATTTAGAAAAATGCCACCTCAAAATTTTGCTTTTGTTAAATGCCACCCCAAATCTCATTTATTACGAAAAATGCCACAAATACCATATTATTATACATTTGTAATAAAAAATAAACAGAATATATTGTATTTTGAGTAGTATTTTCGTATATTCCAAAAATACCCTCACCCTTTCATCTCTTCCGTCGAGCCTCTCCTCCCAGTCGCAGCCGACCATCATCAACAAAAAGGCATCAAGCCACAGGTCATGCAAGAAGGCACAGAGGCCACAGATCAACAAAAGGCTCACAGGCCGCAAGTCAAAGCAACAGCCACAAGCAAGCAAAAGCACAAGGCTACAGCCCTCTGTACAAAAACCACAGGTCAAGGAAGTAAGGCACGAAGGCCTTCACATAGCACACAACTTCAAGCCGCAAGGCTCACAGGAGAGGAAGGGCGGAGAGGAGAGGAAGTGTTTTCAAATTTGGATCAAGGTTATTTCAGTAATTTCAGTTATTATGTAAATTGTTAATTTAAAATTATATATTAATATGGTATTTGTGGCATTTTTCTTAATAAATGAGATTTGAGGTGGCATTTAACAAAAACAAAATTTTGAAGTGGCATTTTTCTAAATTCGACATTTTAAGGTGGCATGGAACCAATTTCCTCAAAATCGTAACACCATCTATATTCTTATGTGGTACTAAAATCTAGATCTTAAATATCTCTATCTATTGAGAAAACATATTTCTGGCTGATATTTCCATCGAGTCTCTTATCCATCACAAAACATATGAAGCCAACAAGAAATATATATGAAGTGAGGCTACGGTGCTATGCATAGCACGGATTGGTCTGTGCTATGGCTCAAAATTTGATTTTTCAAAATTCTAACGGTCGATCCGAACCGTTCAACATGATTATAAAATGAAAATATACTTGCAAACCAAATTTTACATTTTTTCGAATTTTTTTACTATTTTTTAGATAGTCACTTGATCTGAACATTCTGGACCATCCAAAAACAGCCTATCTAAAAATAAATGGAGTACATCTAAATTCTAAGGAACTTCATTTATTTTTCTAGAAGCCTTTTTAGAAAAATAAATGGAGTACCTTAGAATTTGAATATACTAGAAAGACCACGACGAATAACTTGTATCCAAAGTTTGAACCTAAATCAATGAATCAAAATCAAATATTTTTATTTTTTTTCCAGCAACACACCAAACAACAATATGATGAAAATGTTGGCTACAAAAAATCCAGCTTGAAAAATATTTGGATCCGGACCACTGATCCCCGTCCAAACTTTGGATTTGAATTATTTATCGGAATCATTCTACTACATCTAAATTCTAAGATACTCTATCTATTTGCTTAGAACTCTTTTATATATATCTAATATTTTGATATTAAAAACAAAAGTTAACAGTCCGATTTCATTTCTTTCATTACTGGCAATGCCAGCGGTTTGATTCAATAGTACTGCTGACAATGCCAGCAGTTATGTCATGATCGAGATTTTGGAAAACTGATGTTATGTTTGAAATTTTGAATTTTTTAAATGTTATAGAAAAAAAATTCGGTCCGAGACACTCCATATCATCTTTCAAGAAAATATGATATTGATAAAAAAAATTGGGAATAATATGAGTTGGGAGACTGATACAACTTCATCACTCATGGAAAAATGTCCAACAATGGAGAATAAAAACTGGAGATCACGTTGAGAAGATATGACCGTTTACAGCTAGGGGTGGTAATGAGTTGGCTTGTTACGAGCTAGGTCCAGCTTAACCTCGTAATAAGCTAGCTCGTATGAGACACGAGCCAGCTGACTCTAGGGGTCCTAGTTTGAAATCGTTACGAGCTGAACTGAGTTGGCGAGCTGGCTCGTTGGGCCTAACTGGACCTTGTTTTAAGAAGAAAATAAATTTGACGTATTTTTTGGACCAAGCTGGATAATATAAAATGCACACAAATTCACAAATTTGAGTGTGCATTTCAGCACCACCCCAATAGAATCTTGGGATGACATCACTACACAAAAGTATCGAACACATTTAATCTGATAAATTTTCCAATTACACAATCTAGCTTGTATAAAGCACTAGCTTGATTTAATCCTGGTGATAATAATAACAACAAGTCAAACTCCTCCAAAGAGAAAAAACCAACAAAATACTGTTTTGTATTTCCTCATTGTAGTGTTGCATTCTGATTCCAAGAATAAGCCAAACCAAAATTGGAAGAGCTAATTCCACTTGAATCTTGGACTCTTATTTCAGTTTGCTTGTTATTCCCTCAGTCCACCACAGAATTTAATCCTTAAAGTTAAGTGATTAATTCGTGACAAATCAAAGTTGACGATCAATTCGTGACAAAAGATAAAATTTAGTGACCTTCAAATAAATTTACTCTAATTAATTAATCAAAAGTTTCTGATTTCTCGGGTCGAATTCACATCCTCCTCGGTACTGTAAAAGGGAATATTTTAAAATTAGTGGATCCGGACCGTTATTTTTAACTTTGCACGAATCTCAAAGCCCAATAATACTATTCCTGCACTAGCTCGAATCTCAAAACGGCTAAGAGTAAATTTCAAACCATAAAGTGAAAGGAATCTTTTACACATATTGGAGAGGATACTTGTTCTGGGCTAGTCTGGGCAGCATCCGGGGCAGCTGAATTACATCTCAGCCGTTAATAAAAAGGATGGCTAGGATTTTGCCCGTTACAAAACTTGGGTACCTAATTGGATGTCTGTGACCTCTCGTGTTCTTTCTGGCGGCCGCGATCGGAGTTGGGAAAGCGCCATGGGGAGAGAAATTTTGAGACAAGTTATCTTACGCCGCGGTCATCTTCTCCGTGCTCTCTCTTCAACTCCGCCTTCGACCTCGGTCTTCGTACGCCGCATCCAGACTGGTCTGGTCTCTCTCTCTCTCTCTCACACACACACACAGAGCTCATGTGCACATCATTTTTACTTGTATTATATAATGATAACTGGAAAGGTTGAATGAGTTTTGCTGAAGTAGATCTATAACCTCATAAGATGTCACATGCTATTCGGTATTTGGGAATAGGCATCAGTGTGGTATCTTAAAATAGGATGGAATGGTCTGATTCATAAGTTGTGTATTGATATTTTCAATTAACATTGCAATAGATGGGGGAAAGGATAGCCCCACCGATAGCACGGAAGATTTCGAGAAGCGCTTATTCGGTGATATGGATGAAGGTGGGAGTAGCGACCCCTTCTTCAGAAAGCTCGACAGGGTTGAGAGGTCTTTCACGAGATCCAACGCGGACATGCAGTCCAGTGGAGATGGGGATTCTGAATATGAAGAGGTGACGGATGATATATCTGATTTGGAAGATGAACAAGATTATTTTCTTCGTAAAGTGGGGGGGGAGTTCTTTAAACATAGTGATGAGGTATATGAGGAGGATTATACCTACAGACCAGATGTTAATTACAGACAGGGCGACACTTATACTATCAAGGTAAGAATTTCATTTTGTTATTTTTTTTAATTTCAACATAACAGTTTCTGTCTGCGAGTAATTGTGATTTGAGTTTCTCACTCTTTTGAGTGAAAATGAAAAGTACCATTAAAAGTTGGATGGGATATATTGGCAATGGTGACAACCAATTTCAAAATTTTCTGAAATGGACTAAAAATGGTAGATGTCGTTTATCATTTAGACAGACTATGTATATAATGTGGTTCAAAGTTTATATTGTTTGGTTACCGATCAAGCTGGTGGAACTAAGCCCTTAATGTTTCAGATTGATTCACGGATGACCAATGTATGTTTTTAAATTTTTTATGTTGATAAGCTATGAATCAGTTGTTCAGTTGTCACAAGTTTGTCATTGATACAACCAGGGGCGGAGGCAGATATTTAAGTAATGGGGGTCAAAATTCAAAAACATACAAGGGTAAAATGTTACACATTGTACAATAGTCTAGTTTTTCTTTGAGAAAGAATGGAGGTCAATCATATAACATTTTTATAAAAAGTATGGGGGGTCAATTTATGGTTTTAATAGCATTTTACTATAAAATATATAACAAAACCCCATACAAATACTCAATTTTTGAAAAAGTAATTGACCCCCATTTGCTTTATGTCCCTCCGCCTCTGGATACAACCTATCCCTTAAATAATGGCCTTCTATATATGTTCCAAAACTTTTAAAATGGTTGTGTTATGATGCCACAAATAGTTCTATATTCATTATGCTTCTTTGTAATTTTATTTTTCAATTTGATATATTGGTGCTGCTTTATGCTTACCTGAAAATATTTAGTCTAATTGAGCATTTTGGATTCAATCATTGATTTTGTTCTCTCTTGTTAATTGGCTAGGATCTTGATCTTACTAAACCTGCCACTAGACCACCCCGCAGACAAGAATTTGAAACAACTACTAAAGAGGTTTTGTTGAAAGCTGATTTCAGGGTGACTACTCTCTCTCTCTCTCTCTCTCTCTCTCTCTTCCGAAGTAAAATAAAAAGAGGAACAGAGATCTAAGTGATTTTAATTCTTCAATCCTACTCGTTGCTGCTATAAATCAATTTGACCTGTAGACAAACAAGTTGTCATATGCAAAAGGACTAGTCGAAGCACTCTCTCAGTGTGTGGGCCCTTGTAATACCTCTTTTCATCAGCCCATGATAAGAAGATTTTAAAAACATCATTAATAAATAATAGACCATCTGTTATATTTATATATCATATGTTCCCTCGAATGATTCAAGCAAGAAATACTCAACAAAATACTCAAGTTCTAACATTGAAACATTACACCCTATGGTTGCTGTCAAAAGTAAGACATGCTCACAACCTGTTTGCCAAAATACCTTAAAAGATAAAAAACCTGAAAAGACTACAAATTGCATATGTTTACGAGTGAGGCTATGGTGCTATGCATAGCACCAATGGCTAGTGTACTACGGCTCAATATGGTACTTTTTAAAATCCTAACGGTCGATCCGAACCGTTCAATGTCATATCCATATGAATATGTACTTGCAAACTAAATTTTATATTTTTTTGAATTTTTTTACTATTTTTTTAGATAGGTAGAAAAATCAGTGTTTTCTGAAAATTCTGGACCATCAAAATTCTACCTATCTAAAAAAATAGTAAAAAAATTCAAAAAAATATAAAATTTAGTTTGCAAGTACATATTCATATGGTTATCACATTGAACGGTTCGGATCGACCGTTAGGATTTTAAAAAGTACCATATTGAGCCGTAGTACACTAGCCATCCGTGCTATGCATAGCACCATAGCCTCACTCTATGTTTACAATATATCTTGTCATAATGTCCTAAAAAAAGGGCTTGGATAAACCAAGATAATACCTGCTTCTTCTTCTTCCAATTAGAAGGGAAAGTGTCGAGCTAAGAGAGAAATTTTTCAAGAAACCTTGACCGAAAATTGAAAAACCCTTGCCGCTATTGGCGGTTGTGGTGCTGGAGGTGTGCCCTGCCTCTACTGCATATTTTTTCACCACCTCTTTATCAACTTAAGCAGGGGATTTTGGATTGTTACTTGCCGAAGAACAAATATTTCCTCCCCTCCTCTCTCTCTTTTGCTCACATGCATACCATAATCTCTGCCATGGTGAGAATAGGAGAGAGACAAGGTCGTGCAATTGCAAGGGAGAGTACTTTAGATCTGTTTGCAGAGGTGCTTGGATGGGGGGATGAGAACCAGTTCTTGGCAGAGAAGAGGTGACGCAGTGAGGGGATGCGACAGGCAGAGAGGGGGGGGGTCTTTCTTTTTTTTTTTTCTGGGATAAAAGATGTGGAAACATGCTGGCAACAAATAAATAAAAGAAAACAGGAGACACTGGCTATGTTTGTGAAATCAGAGTTGTGTTTTTTATGATTTAATTGCGGCATACAGTTTCTGAGTATTTTGGACAGTTCATATTTATCTGACCATATTATTGTATGTATCCGATCCTTAGTTGCATTAGAATATAGTGCTGACTTTATTTCATTCTCACATCATGTTTTTGCAAAAGGAAAATTTCTTAAGAGTTGATTTTTGTTTAGTATGTGTTACTGTTACATCAACCCTTATATACATATAAATACACATTTTTGTGAAAAATTACAAAAAATTCTGTTTTGTTGTATCATCTCAAAATGTATTTATGATGTATGTCTGATAACTCAAATTCTTTTGGTGCAGAATGTCAGATTCTTGGCCAATTTTATTACTGAAGCCGGCATCATTATTAAAAGAAGTCAGGTACTGTTACAGAAGCTTTATCCCCTTAATTATTCAGCAGTACAGAAAAGAAAAGAGAGAAATAACATTCTTATAGAACAAATTTAAGAACCAAGCTGCGGCAACTTCTCACTGTTGTATATATTAGTTTTGGTTCTTTCTTCCACTTGGTTACACTCATGTAGGGATTTGTTTATTCAAGATAAGCAGCTTTTAATTATTTCTATACTTTTTTAAAATTCTAGCACACTCTGCTAGGGATTAAATTCTAGAAAAAGATGGGTGTGGATGTTCTTATTAGGACATCTTGTTAATCATTTGATTAAATCTCCATTAGGTACTTGTACTCTACTATTCATATAGTCATTTTCACTTCTCCCCTTGGTCTTCATTTGAACAGACTAGGATCAGTGCTAAGGCCCAGAGAAGGGTGGCTAGAGAGATCAAAACTGCACGTGCATTTGGGCTGATGCCTTTCACCAGCATGGGCACAAAGCCGTTTATTTTCGGTAAGGACATGGAGGATCATCACCGGGATTACGAGTATAATACGTATGATGATCAAGCTGGTATTGATGATGCTGTCCTTGATGTCCAGCCTATCCAAAAATCATGATATAGATATTTTAGCTTTGCTATTGCATCATGTGCAATATTATATTTTCTAATAATACGAATTTTTGTTGTTACAACTTTCTGTAATTTTTATTAGCCATGTCAGTACTCTTTGAATATAGCACATTGGTTTTTTGTGTTTTTGTTATTTTCCATGTTATATGAAGGTTGAAGTATCTGCTGTCCTTGTTGCTTCAGTGAGGCGGTTATTTGTCGCAACCCACACACAAAAGTGTGCGCATGCACACAAACCCCACTTTGAGTGCATACAAAATGAAACTTTAATTTCAATTATCATAAAATTTAAAGGTACAACATTAACTAGTGGAATTTGTAATTCAACTATTGTTACTTGTGATCCGCAATCAGGGTTTAAAAAAAATAAAAACAGGACTGCTGTTACTTGTGAACCTTAAAGTACTTGCTGCCCTTGTTGCTTCAGTGAGGCGGTTATTTGTGTTTTGCATTTTTTTTAAAAATAAACTTTTTAGTATGGACTTCATCAGAGGTTAGTCAAATGGGCACATATTTTGCCTGCTAGATGAACTCTTATGGATCTCAATATGAATCCCATATATATAGGATTAGATAAATTGTGGTTACAAGATGAGGAATTTAATAAGCTTGTTCCAAAATGGTGGAATGAATTTTCTTTTATCTCAAGATATCGGAAATGATTGGAAATTAAAGTCACAGTATATGAGAAGTAGAATTAGAGGTTGGCATACAAATCATATAGGAGAATAAAAGAAACAAGGCAAATACCTTGGAGTAACTTCATAGACTATAATTGATTCAAGAAAAAAGAAAGAAGTGGTTAGTAAAAACTAAAAACATAGGTAAAATGTTGAATGATCTAATACATAGAAGAGGAAATATATTGGCAACAGAGGTATACAAATAAATGGTCAAGAGAAGTGGATCTCAAGTGAAGACCTCATTCTTTTACTTGCTGAAAATTTAGATGCATTCAGAGTGTAACTGTTGTACTTGGATCAATTTTTTTTTGGTTTATAACAGTACAAGGTTTAATTCTCTGTAGATACTTGTAATTTAATTCTAGAATATTACTTTGGTATGTGCAATTATGAACAGATACTACACTTGATCTTAGGCAAAAGGCCGAGAAAGGTACGAGGCTCAGAGAAATACATATTGAATGTGGGACTAAGCACTTTCTCAACCGTGAAGCAAACCGGTCGCGTCCATGTCCATCTATCGTTTGTTGCATTGCCTTCTAAATAGAGTGGGTTGTTCCTGGACCAAAGCCTCACTTTAGTAACAAAGCATGGTCTTAAAGCGCTACAATTAATCGCAGGTATTATTATGACCTCTTAATATATATGGGCAGGTTTGTACTTTTCAGTTCAAAAATCAAAATACTTGATTGAAATTTAAATTTTTATTTCTGAATCAATCCACATCAATGACATGTGGCCTCCCATTAGTATTTTTATTTTGGCAAAAAATTTAGTGTACCATTTAAACTTTTGAAATAGCCAATTTCTCCTTAAAAACATCACAATATCCAATATACCCATACAAATTTAACATTTTTTTTTAACTCCTTTTAACTATCTAAAATTTTATTTATTTATTTTAAAAATTAAATTGACCAATATGCCATCTAATTTTAAATAGACATGTCCATTATTTGTGAATGTCATCTTCATCCTTCCTCCATAAAATTCATCTCTCCTCCTCACCATATCCACACTCTCTCTTCTTGTTCCCTTTAATACCACCTCATATTTCAATTCTCAAGTTCGGCCTCAGTAACTTTGGATATTCAAATGGAAAAAAATCCAAATGATTAATCTTGCATGTAAAAATCAGAAAGAAAATTATAAATAAAAATATTGCCGAGCAATGATGGCAGAGATACTGGTACCTAGATGCGCATGGTCAAAGGCTTCGGCAGGGATGCTACGGTTTGAGTTTCATCTATTTTTACTTTTTCCGTCTTATTTGAATTTTTCTTATTTAAATATCTAAAGTTACTAAATGGTGCGAAATTAGAAAATTGGGAGAGGAAGTCATATTAACAGTGAATAAGAAGAGTAGAATGTGAAGATGGTGAGAACTGAGAACATAGGATGAATTTTAGGGAGAGAGTAAGAGGACATTCAGAAATAATAGACATGTTTATTTAAAATTAGAGGACATTTGTCAATTTAATTTTTAAAATAAATAAATAAAATGTTAAGTATTAAAACGGTATAGAAGAAATAATGTTAAATTTGTATGGATATATTGGATATTGTGGTGTTTTGATGGGAAATTGATTATTTTAAAAGTTCAAATGGGCACAAAATATTTCTCTTTTATTTTAGCGATCCAAAGCATCTAGCAATCAGTTCCTAAGACATTAAGATAAAAAAAATTGCTCTTACTAGATGAGATTTCTCCATGGAAAAGTCCAATCTGTATAATCTCAAAATCTCAGATTTTAATTCTTATCACCCATGCTGCCTAGGGACGTGCACCAATCGCTGGTGTACTAGCTAGGGAAGCGCACGGCTTTGGTGCGCACACGGAGGAGGCGCACCAAGTGGTTTTGGCTATAAAAACCAAGTCGCGCACCAATTGTTTTTCACCCCACTCCAGCAGTGCACCAAGCTTCTGTAAAAGGTAATTTTTTTAATTAATTAATTAATTAATTAATTTTATTGTTTGTAATTAGTTATTTGATTATAGTTGACTAAAATAGACCAGAATTTTATTAAATTGTACTAAAATAATCCGAATGGTTTATAAAAATTACCATATATAAATAAATTATATTTATTCAATTTTTGACCAAAATTGATCAAAATTGCACCAAATTGGATATGTATTGTCTGAAATTATCCAAAATTTCCCATTTTTTTTTAAGGTGATGAAGTATTTTGCAACACCCAGCAGGAAGTACAAGTGATGAAGTTAATTTCCTGGCTTATATTGATTTTGGTATATAAAGTAAAAATAAATAAATTAAATATAGTTGATGAATTTTGATTTTCATTTCATTGTTAAACAATTGTTAATAAAAAATTAAAACACTGTTTAATTTTTTTATTATTATTTTTTGTCTTCTTTGATTTCTGCCAGCCGCTATGCTGATAATTTGTTTGCAACAACATAATAGTGATATTCCAACACTCTTCTGAGTAGAAAATTTGTGTGGTGGATATATATAAAAATTTGCAAAACAAAATGACACCGCCATTTAAAATATTACCAAAATTTAAGGGTTGTTAAAACGATCCCCAAAAATTCAGGTCCGATTAATGGAATCAAATCCTCTGCCCACCGGTGGGCAGAATTTTCCTGCCACCCTTGGAAATTAACCAATCTCCATGTGCCACTTGTTATGAACTCTTAATGAAAGTTTTCACAATAATTAATTACTGTGTGCATCATTAATATTTGTAGACTAACTTAGTAGCTTTTCTAAACACAGAAACATTAACTCGCATAATAAACAAAAATAGAAAAACAATTCAGTTTGTCTTTTATGAAATAATTAATAATACCACAAGTTATCTAGAAGATAAATATTATAATTAATATAAATAAAAAATACCACAAGATATTCTTTTATGAAAAAGTAAGTTATTTACAGGAGAATTTCAATACCATAAATTTTATGTACAATTTGAGTTATAGATGTTCAAATATAAAAAATAAAAAAAAGTAAACTTTGGATGTATTTTAATTTCTCTTAAATCAAGTTTGATGTTCAAATATAGAGAAGTGTTTTCGACAAAAGGTTCTCATGTTACAAAATTTTGTGCAATAAAATGGCCAATTTTGAGGTTCTAAAGCAATGAAGATTCTCAAACGATTTAAGAGAAATTACAATAATATGTCCAGATTTAACTTTTTTCATTTATATTTGAAAATTTATAAATCAAATTGCACATATATATAATAAAATTTGTGGTAATGTGGCTTTCTGTAAATAACTTTACTTTTTCATAAAAAGAATATCTTGTATTATTAATTATTTCATAAAAAACAAACCGGATTGTTTTATGCAAGTGAATCTTTCTATGCATAGAAAAAATACTAAGTTAATTTACAAATATTTAATAAACAGATTTAGTAATTAATTATTGCTAGAGAGTCTAAGATACGTGGCTTATGCATATTGGTTAATTTTCATGGATGGCAGGAAAATCCTGCCCACCGAAGGGCAGAGGATTTGATTCCCCGATTAATAATATCTATATCGTCCATCGAACACCGAAAATGTTCCCTTTTTTAAGATAGAAGTAATAATGAATTTAGCAAAAATTAAGCACATTATGGATAGAAAAACGCTGAAACTTGAGAAAAAAAGAGCTTGAAAAGGGTTATTTTTGTTTCAAAAATAAAAAATAACAAGCACCTGCGTAATTTACTCAATATCTTAACTGAATATTAATTCCAAACTGGTGTATACCGTCAATATTAGAGCATGTTCGGATAGCAGAATTTTAGTAGGAATTAATAAGAATAATTGTATACTATTAGGTATTTTAAAAATGAAATTGGATTTTCTACAACTAATTTTATAATACAATCGAAGATTCATTTTAATCAGACGGTTCGGGTGTAAACTCGAAAATTTGGATTAGTTCATGGGATCCGAACTCAACATAAGAAAAACAATAAGAGCATCTACAACAGGCATTGCTTATAAATTGCTAATCTGATGTGGACAATTGCTAATTTAATTGCTGGATTGTACCATAATTGCTTAATTAGCAAATTTGTTTTAAATGAAAACGTTTGTTTAATGACACGCTGGCCAATTAATTGGTTAAAAAAATAATTTCTCTTTAAGGATGAGATGTGATGTGACGGTTCAGTCAGTCGACACGGCGGCTCAGACAGTCATGTGGGACAGTGGGAGGCAGCATGATGGTAGTCGGCTCGGCTCGGCTCATTATTTTTTGCGTACCGCTAACCAAATTTCTGAGTCCGTCCGAAGTTACGCGCAAGTCGTCTACGCACGTTGATTTAAGATCCAGACGCTCTCTAAAGAACTGGTGCAGATAGATCCAATTAGTCCCCTGTAAAGTGGATAGGATCAGCCGAACTCAGCTGACTGGACAACAGCAAGAGCCACGCCAGCAGATGTGTAAGGTTAAAAAGACTTTTCGCAGTACAAATGTACAATCAGTATTAAAAAGTTGGAAACAGTGGATGGTGGATGAAAACGAGCGCGTAAACCGAGATCGGACAGAATCTCTGGGAAGGATCGTGATGGCACGCTTGGCCTATGACGGATGACATCTCTGCTCTGCTGTCCTCTCTTTAAAAACTGGAATTTTATTTGCCCGAGGAGGAGACTCAGTCACAGTCACTCAGAGATTTCAATTGGCGGTTTTAAGACTGGATTCCGATCCGTGACGGGGATCGCGTCCGTGTTGTGTTTAGGACTTAGGACTTAGGAGAGATACATTTTTTCAACTAAATCCATATATTTATATGTAGAGTAGAACTAGGGTGTTCTTAAGTTCACCAAGTCTCTCTGTGAACTTAATTCTAAAATTCATCGAATTGACTTCAAACGACGAATTCAAACTGTTGAAATTCTTCTAGCTTATGAGTGATGCGTCTACATGTGAAAATTTTGAAGTTTTGAATTAATTTAGTTTAAAATCATGTGGTCAAAATTAGAAATTTTATAAATTAATTTTAATGCATTCATTTTTTGGACGTTTTTTGACCACTTGACTCTATACAAAATTATTTCAAAATTTTAAATTTTTTGCATGTAGACGCATCACTCCTAAGGTAGAAGAATTTCAACGGTTTAGATTTATCGTTTGAAGCTAATCCAATAGATTTTAGAATTTAGTTCACAAAGGAGTTTGGTGAACTTAGGAACACCCTAGTTCTAATCTTTATATGTAACATAAGCCGATTTCATTCGGATTTGCAAGAATGTTGACAGCAAGAATAATGCACGTTTCAACTGAACACTTTAGCGATAATTCAATGTTAACATTTTATTTACCTTGAATTTGGCAAATACTTTAGCGATAATTTAAGTAATTAAGATGTTTTAAAGTGCAAGAGAAAAATAATTAAGTTGAAGTCAAGTTGAAGCAACTCTAGATGTAATTTTAACTTAAATCAATCTCTACCTTTTCACAATTTTAATTCTTATTACCTCTCTTCCTAACCTAATATATATTCAGAAGCGGATCCACATTGGAAAAGGTGGAGTAACTGCCCTTCTGAATTTTGAATTCTTATGGTGATTGTTAGCCCCAACCGATTTTACTCTTCTTGAATATTTTTTTTGCCCCCTTTGAATTTTCTGATTTGTAATTTGAGTTAAAATCAGAGTTAAAATTTAAATAAATTTCTTGAATTATGATTGATAATTAGAATTATAAGTCAGAGCATTGAAAATTATAAGTTAAAACATTGTTTTTTTTTTATGTAGTACTCGATTAGTTAACAAGTTTGAATCCGATTCGTTATTTTTTTGCCTCTCTGATGAAAATTTTGGATCCGCCCCTGCATATATTATCATTGAAAAACTAAATTACATTATACAAGTGATACAAATTATTTGATGAAAACTAAACTATTTTTTGTGAAAATCAGTTAAGACTCAAGACTCTAATCGTTCAAGTAGTGTGATATGAACACTTCATTATATATAGTTATTGGCCGAAATTTTTAAATATACCATTTTTCAAAAAAAAAAAAAAACCAAAACACCCTGAAATCTGGGTTTTTCCAGATCTACTGATCGGGCCAAAACATATAGCGAAAATTCATATCTTTTATTGCAGAAAATGGCCAAAAGCGAATGCGAAGTAGCCATTTTTCCAATTTATTTACCGCAAACGTGTTTTTAGGCTATTTTGGCAGATTTTGGAGAAAGTTGCGTATTTAGGCCAAAAATGGAGCAAATGTGTCGAATTTAAGCGATTTCTGAAGTTGGCACCAAATCAGGGCACCACTGGAAGTATGCAACACCTCACACGAAGTGCACAACATGCAAAATGGCGATATTACAGAAAATCTACTAAGTTAGGAGTTCGTGCGGGTTCAACCTATGCTGCATGCAGCATACATCTATGCCGCACGATCCGTGGACTGTTTAGATTCTGATAAAATTTCCACCGTTGATGCTAATTTCGGCAGAATTCTTCTAGAATGGCGTGATTGCTTCAGAGCCAAGATTGGCTCGCTATTTTTGGCTCCTTTTATGCAAACTTGGAGTGCACTCCAAGTCTCCACCTTCTCCACTACTCCCACTACTCCACATCTCATTTAGGGTGAGGGTTTGTAATCGAATTCTTTGTTATGTTTTAATATATATTTATGTTTTGTGTATGTTGATTTGCGTTTGTTTTATTATTTAAATTTTTTTTATTAAGTCCTTGCATACATAGTTCTGTGTACTATATGTCAATGTCCTCCACATACCAATAGGTGTAAAGTCTGAGAATTCCAGTGTGAGTGGAACACCCTCGTAAGAACTTCAAACACTTTGGCTAACGAGACTTGGCAGTGGTTCAAAGACTAGAGTTAGAACCCAGGGGGCTTCCTTGGCAGGATAGCGTAAATTGAAAATTTAGGTTTTATTAGTAGAAACTTAATTTAGGTAGGGTCTTTGGGATAATTAATTGAGGGATAGAATATTACATGAACAATTAGATTTGTGTAAGAAAGTTAATTGCATACTTATAATACTCTGAACTCTTGCCCCTAAAGCCGATCGCGAGATCGGAAAACCTTTCAAATCACGTACACGGAAACTCAGCACGCCCTGCGGGGTAGTGACAGTGTCGCATGCGGGGTAGTTATGGGACAATCTATGCCGCATACGGGGTGACAGGCCGCATGCGGGGTAGGAAGACGTTAGAAATATATATTTTGCATAATTTAGAAGGAGAAAACCTGAACCCTAGAGAATCTCTATTTAATTGTTTAACTCAAACCTTAGCACAATTAGCGCCTCCGCCTATAATTTTAGGGTATTGAACTCAACAAACTATTTTCAAAACTATTATAAAATTATTTTCTAAACTATTTTAAACCGAAGCACCTAGACTAGTGAAAAGTTAGATAACTAATACATTATCCATGTGGATCGACACCCCAATTATACTACACGGTAGGATCACGTGCTTGTGATTTGAACGTAAGTAGACATTAGGGTTAAAAAGTATATTAATTTATACTAAAATTTAGTAGTTCAATTTGGACTCATCATCTACCCGGGTAGCAGAACACCGGTGAGGCCCTATTTAATGGGGTCCGCAAAACACCGGTGCGACCCTTATTTTTTTATAATGTTGTCCAGGAGAGAGAAATTCATTTCTCACTCTCACCTATTTTCTCTCGTGGACAACAAATTCTGATCTGTAAGTTTTTTTTTCTTTTTCAATAGGTTAATAATTAATTTAGTTAATTTTTAATTTTAGGTTTCCTGTGTATTTGATTCAAAATGGCTCTTATGGTATCCATTTATACTGGGCGGCGACCTAGGTGTGGCGGCCCCTTGTGGGTTCGGCCAAATGGAGAAAAGGGATGAGGGAGAGGGTGAGGTGGAAGAAGAGAATGAAAGGATGAAGAGAGAGAAGGGGTGTGGGGCTTTAAATGGAGGCTCTCATATTTAATTTGCAATTACTATTTTGTCCTTCAATATGTGGATGAGAAACATCCTCATATGGACACAATAGCAATAATACAATATGTTGGTCCAATGGACCAACACTCCATTCAAATCCCTCACAAAATATCGATGAACCAAATAAACCATGCCCCTTCCCCAAGCCAACTCTTCTCCTCACCAGATGTTGACCAGGTTAAACCTGATCCACATCAGCTCATCAATTCCCGCAGTTGACTTTTGTTGACCGAGGTCGAGTCAAACTTGTTTTGGTCATAAAATCCAAACTGTAAATCCATTTCGCACGTTCCACATATCCACGCGATCGTTGAATCAAGATCTATCTATTGGCACAATCAAATTGACTAAATGAATAAGTTTGATCAACGTCTTTCTTTTGTTTAATCACATTAAACATTTTCTCGATTAATTTGTACATCACATGTACTAAATTAACTCGACCTTTAAAACAAAAATCAAAATAAATAAAACAACTTTAAAAACAAAACCCTAACCAAATAAAAAACCTTTCTGATAAAAAAAATTGGGGCTGCAGGGGCATTATGTGGACCCCTGGCTAGGGCCTTACCGGTGTTCTGCGGCCCGGGTAGATCTGAAAAAACTCAGATTTGAGATGTTTTGGTTTATTTTTTTTGGGAGAAATGGTATAATTAAAAATTTCGGAGTTATTGGTGGTCCTCGTTTCATTTGGTCACATGCTGTAGATTTGCCCGATATTTTTTTTAATATCCAATATTAAATAAAAATTATCAAATATATCCAGGCCCGTAACTATTTTTAAAAGTGCTCAGACCGGCCAAATTTTGGCTGGCCCGATTAAATATTCCGCCGGCCAAAGTTTGGCCGGTCCGCTATTTTTTTGTTTTCTATTTCAATTTTTTCCTTTTCTATACTTTTTTAGATTTACTATGGGATGTAGGAAACTATTCTTTTCTTTCTAGCTGCTTCTGTTGTATTTTAGTTTATTTTATTTTATTCTGCTTTTGGAGTGATCGATTAATGATAAATTTAAAAATGTGCCGCGGACAATTTTCTTCAATTTTCAGGCAAAAGCTAATATCTTTATCATTAATTACATGTGTAAGAATGTTGAGAGAAAAATATGCACAATTGAACTTCAAATTACATGTGTTTTAATGTGCAACATTTTACCTTGAATTTGGCAAAATATTTTAGCGATAATTCAAGTACTTAAGATGTTTTAAAGTTCAAATTACTTGAGTTGGAGTAAAGTTGAAGCAACTTTATAGGTGATTTTAACTTAATTCAATTTCTATTTGACAATTTTATTTATTATTACTCCTCTTCGTAACCTAACATACGTTATTTTTGAATATGACTAAATTACTTTATAAGTGATTCAATTTTATTTAAAGAAAACCTAAACAACTTTAATTTAAAGAACAGCGGTTAAATCTCAATTGTTAAAAATCATAAATACTTCAAATAAATAATAGTTTTTAAATTTACTCAGATTTGAACATGCTTTATTTAAATAAAACAAATTTATAATTGTAAGATTGACGTTACGTCAGAGCAACCTTTTTGTTTAAAAAGAATTCACATTGTTTTCAGCATCTCATGAAAAAAAGCAAATTTAAAATAACAAGAATAGTTGGGGGAGTCAAAATAGTTCAAAGAAAAGAGCAATTTTCTACAAGTAGTGTGATCTGAAGACTTCATTATATTTAGTTTCATTATAATTAGTTATTGGTGGTCCTCATTTCATTTGGTCACATGCAGTGGATTTGGTAACATGCTTTGTTCTGTACTAAAAAAAATAATATTCTTGCTCCTCCTTGGTTGGTCAGCCTTACCCAGCCGCGCTGTGTTCTTGACTTCTTGCCACTTCGTTGCCAATTACTTCTCAGTTCTCACCTAAGGACTAAGGGACTATCCAGTCAGTGAAACAACTGGAGTGAATCCCAATGGCTACTTCTGTTTAGCAAACACAATTTCTAGAAATATAAAAAAATAAATTATCGAAAAATATATGGATTACTTTTTTATTATGTAGAGAAGGAATCAAATCAGAAACAATTTGCACACTAATAGTCACGTAGTTTGAAAAATCAAAGAGACCAAACCTTTAGTTTGCTCCTTTTGAGGGAATTCGTATCCTATGCATTAACTCCAAAATATTTACATCTGAACCGTGCGATTTGCTTTAAGGTCGTGCGGACTATATTTACACTAATGTTAAAGAGCTCTTAAATTATAGACTGTGACCGGATTGGCTCCGTTTAAAATCAAACGACCGAGATGCGTTAACTCAAAAGATGCTCTTTTGAGTTAATGTAGACGATGCAGACTTCCTTTGAGGTGTGCTCCACAAATAAATAGCTCATCAAAGAAAATAAAAAGAAAAGAGATAAAAAGAGAGTAAAGTAGGCACTAGACAGTAATTTCACCTCCTCAGCTCCTTTGCACTTCAAATTGGAGGTGACATAATCGTTAAAATTTTGAGTAAGTTTTAATGTTTTATACAAAACTCACCCCATCTCCCTTTCTCTCCCATCCGCTCATCTTCTAAATTCACCATTCTAGAAAAAGTAAACGACCATAATTAGATCCGGCTAAGGCTCAGTTTCTCTTTGCTTCCCTTTCTTTCCCTCATGTAACATCTTCTAAAGCACGTCCTTAACTTTTGGGATCCCGATTTTGACAACTTTAATAGGGACTGATTCAATATTTTTGAATTTTTCGTGACATGATCTCTAACAATTTATGAAAGCTATAGAGACCGAATCACTAATT
This sequence comes from Carex myosuroides, assembly GCA_028015225.1. Lineage (NCBI taxonomy): Eukaryota > Viridiplantae > Streptophyta > Magnoliopsida > Poales > Cyperaceae > Carex > Carex myosuroides. Next base: position 7,517,944 of record CM051479.1, read on the forward strand.
TGGTTTCCACAAATACTTCTAAGGGAGGGAACCAATAAATCGGGAGTGCGTATGAGGATGCGAATTCATAAATCAGTCCCTCCATGATGGTGTAGAAAAAAAACTAATTCATCTATCATTTTGATAATTTATTTTTTATATTTCTATAAGTAAATTTTTTGTTCGTTTAGATTCCTCACAAATTATGAAGCAATGAAACTACGAAAGTATGAAACTATTCATAATTTACTTTGCACTATTACCGCAGGCTATAAATGGGCATTGTAATAAACGGAGTGATGGGCTGAGGTTCATGCAACTTAACCTTGTGTTCCCCTACACAAGGTATCGCCGGGTTAACCGCTGATCAAAGAACACATACATTATTCCTCGACTTTCTAATTTTCTGTGGCCACATTTTCTCTCCTTGATGCACTCTCTTGTGTGTCACTTTAACTCTGATATATAGTATGAGAAGGGATCAAGTTACAACAAATTTGAGTTATAACAAAGTTATAACAATCATTTTTTTTCATTTTCAAAGTCCAAATCGTCGATCCAAATAAAAAAAAATAGTTGTTGTAACTTTGTTATAACTCAAAATTGTTGTAACTTGATCCCTCCTCATATAGTATATCAAGGAAGTTTGGCATTTTGTATACTTAATATTTTTTTTTATGAATCCATTCATATAAAAAATTTCAAAATTTTATGTAACGAACGATATCACAAATAAATAGTAAAACAGTTCCAGTTTGGAATAAAAAAAATAAGTTTTTTTTGGTTGTAAGCTCTTAGACGACTGCATTAAACATCAGAGCAAATTACGAAGTCTGTTCCAGCAAAGGCATCCATATTACACAAAGATAACATCTTATACACTGAACTACTTACAAAATCGCTCAATGCTAAAAGTTAAAGAGAAGAAGAAAAGTAAAACCAGTAGTTGCGAAATGTTCAGTTTGCGCTAGATTAGCAAGTCAATGGGCATGTTCATTCTCTTCTCTTGATATACAAATGTAGCAGTAGAGTGAGTGTGACTGCACTGTGACGACACTGCCTAGAAGAATACCCACCCGAGAGACACTGAATCAAACCGGACCAAGAACTAAATCAACCGGATCATGACAGTCAACACTCAGCCGAGAAGACATTGAATCAAACCGGACATATAACTGAATCAACCGGACCAGAACAGTCACCACTCAACAAAACAAACACTGAATCAAATCAGAAAAATAAGTTACAACTCCATACAATTAAAAATATAAACTAAGTTAAACAAAATGTACTCCACAAACATCCATCCTGCAATATTTTTTAAGATCTCAACAATTTATATCAAATAGTTCAAATTTTGTTTGCTAATGCAATTACTGTATAGTTGTGAGTTCCAAGTGGATACAACACGGACCTGTCGAAATTGAAATATATGGAGTCTCATTAATATTTGTGCAGATTCTGATCGAACAATTCTAATTTAAACTTAAGCTTAGAGTTAATTTAGGAAATCTGAATTCACAACAATATCATAATCTCCTAAAATAACTCAAAATTTTGAGTTTGAATTCGAGTCCAATTAGTATCCGATCCAGTCCGGCTCACGTTTAAAATTCACGGAGCATCTTTGCTATCCGTACGGATTCTGGTCAGACGGTCCGGATCCGAACTTTAACTTGTGTGGATCCGAATTGACAACGTTCGACTAACCGACATCAAAATCAAGAGAGGAAGTGCAAACAAAGAACTGTTTCGACGAATCAAATCGCTTTACAGCACTCTCTCTGGAGTGCGTATCCTCTGAGATATCTCATATTTTGCGTTACCGACGTGTCCGGTGTCTATTCGGGGATAGAGCAGGGGCCATTTTAAATTGAGCTTTGAGATTCGTGTAGAACGTATTTGAACGGTTAAGATTTTCCAAAAAGTCACGCAAAATATGAGATAACTCACTCATCGCCCTTTTTTCCCAATCCGACGTGTCCATCCATTAATCCCTCCAGTCCTTCCCACGTGAAACTTATCCCCAATTTCAACGCAAAATGCCATAATATAACGATCGATACATCCTCTCCCTGCCAAATCCTCTCAGCCTTTTTATACTCTCTTTACACTTTGCTACAATTCGAACCACTGACAACACACACACGCCCGATTAAAGAGAGAAAGAAGACGAAGCAGAGCATCAAGCATTTGTCAGCTTCCCACTCACGAGGAAACTAATTCTTAGAGATAAATGGAGGTCGTAATGGCAATGGTGGAGACAGGGATGGGGTTGTGTGGAGGGAAGAAGAAGCTGGTGAGTCTCTACTGGAGGCTTAGAGCAGAGATAAGGAGGCAATTTGGAGCGAGAAAGCAACGCTATAGCTTCCATTACGACCCCTTTAGTTATGCGCTTAACTTTGACGATGGTTGCTCTGCTTTCCTCTGTTAAAACAGAGACATCTCTCTGTTTTAAACATTTTCCTTTATTTTACTTTTACTTTGTTATTCTTTTTTCTTTTGTTTAGGTAATGCTTGCTTGTAGTAATGTATATAATCCTAATCTTGTTATTTTTTATTTATTTTTTGTCTCCAATGCGCCTTTTTCTTCATATTGGTACTTGCAAAAAGAAAATATTCGTCTTGTCGCTTGTTATGAACTATGATAACAAGAATAAATGTCGTAAATGCATTAATGCACATTGCCCGATAAGTATGATTGTATGAAGAATTTTGGAAAGAGAGTAGAAAAAGGTAGAGAAGATATGGAAGCATGCAATGCATTATTTTAGGTGATAGTCTAAAATTAGATACGATGGTTGTATTGATTGCTTCCTGCTTTGGCTCTGAAGCTGCCGGGACTTCTCTGTGCTGTATTTACTCCCACCTCTTCTCTTTTTCGTCTTTTCTCTCTCCTTTTTGCTGCTGGGAATAATTTTGTACTGCTGCTCCGTTTCTATTTTCTCACAGAGTAACCACCAGGGTGCTATGTAGAAGTTCAACATTATCATATTTGTTGTAGGGTAGAAATATATCATTGATTTTGTACTTCAATCATATTTGAATTCGCATTCTTTGAGATATCTCATATTTTTCGTGTTTTTCTGAAAAATTTCAACCGTTCAAATATATTTTGCATGAATATCAAAGCACAAATAATATTGCCCTTGCGCTATCCCGAATAGGTACCGGACACGCAAAATATGAGATATCTCAGAAGATTAGCACTCATCATACTCCACATCCTTTTTACTTGTTTTCAAAGTCCCTCACCTATCTAAAAAACTGTAAAAAAATTTCAGAAAAATATAAAATTTGGTCTCCAAGCACATTTTAAAATGAAAATTATATTGAACTGCTCGGATCGACTGTTCGGATTTTGAAAAAGATTGAACATGATTAAAACACAAAACTAATAATTTATTTTAACCCTACTCTTTGTTGATAATATTTTTTAATTTGTACTAAATTAATCTCATCATTGAGATAGTATTAAAATATAAGTGGAACGTTGCATGATGAATGTATTATAATTATACCATCAAATATGAGTGGCGACATAATTGTTGATGATATTTTTGAATTTGTACTAAATTAATATCATCATTGAGATAGTACTAAAATACGAGTGGAACGTTTCATGATGAATATATTATAAACAAGGAGTCAAATGCTCCATTGTTTTTATGTCTCAATTATACTTCACATCTTTATTTTCGATTCAAAGTTTAAACAGATAATCTAAACCACTCAACGTGATAGCCACATTAAAATGTGCTTCGAGATCAAATTTTATATTTTTAAAAAAAATTTACTATTTTTTAAGATAGGTACAACATTACTGTTTTTCAGAAAATTTTGGAACATCTAAAAAGAGTGATTTTGTATGTTTCTTAAAAAATAATAAAAAAATTTCCAAAAAAAATATAAATTTGGTCTCCAAGCACATTTTAATGTAGATATCATGTTAAGCGGTTCGGGTCGTCTGATTAGAGTTTGGAATTAAAGATAAAGATGTGAAGTATGATTGAGACATAAAAGCAATAGATTATTTGAGCCCTCCTCATTATAAATATACCATGATTGAGATATATATTTTTTTTCGTCATATCAATAAATTGACAAAATAATGCAATAATATTGTTTCATTCATTTTTTAAATGAATGTCAATATCAAATTAAATGATACGATTTCAAATATTCGAGATCCAAATAAAACATCTAGAAATGGAAATATAATGATATTTCGAAAACCATTTTGATGTAGTTTATTTTTTAATTACATCCATTAAGGACATGATTGTTACCAGAAGATTGCATGATATTGACATATAACTGCCACGGAATCTTACAACACGATTTGTTGGATCACATCATGAGGATAAAAAAAAAAAAAAAAGTTTGAAACGAATGTATAAAATTTTGGGAAAATTTTCACTGTACTCATGTAAATTCTCCGTCAAAACAACATAATATCCAATATGCTCATAAAAAATTCGCATTATTTCTTCTATCCATTTTATCTGTTTAATTTTTTATTTAATTAGTGTAAATATTGCCAATTTCTCTCTTTTAAATATAAGATACAAAAGATAAAATAAACCTCAATGTTTTTATCACTTTCGGTGAATCATCGATGTTTTTGCAATGAAACATCAATGTTATATTAGCCGGGTAGTGCTAAAAAAACATCGGTGCGTCGCTGATGTTTTATTAGACTTAGCATTGGCAATTAAGCAGGATAGTGCTAAAAACACATCGGTTATTCGAATGCTGGTTATTGTCAAATTAAATTCACTAGCCGCATGCGAACACTAAACTTTAGTGTCACACGACACTGTAAAAAAAAACGTAGTTTAGTGTTCGCATGCGGCTTGTGAATTTAATTTGACAATAACCAACATCCTCATAAAATATTGATGTTTCATTACAAAAACATCAGCGACGTACCAATATTTTTTTAGCACTACCCGGCTAATAAAACATCGATGATGCACCGATACATGCAACCGATGTAACGCACGCATCCAACCAAATACATTTGTTTGATCTTAGCCAAACCGAGTGCAAACTTCAATCCGAATTTCTTACGACTTTTTCTTCTAGCCAACTATGCTATGTCCATCCTTAAAAAATATATATATATATAGAGGGGGTTCCAATGCACCCTCTTTTCTATGCTCCCAATGCACCAAATCTTTATTTTCTGTATTTTCAAAGTCCGAACAAATGATCCGAACCGATCAACATGACCTTCATAATAAAATATGCTTGGAGACCAAATTTTATATTTTTTAGAATTTTTTTACTATTTTTTAAGATAGATACAAAATCACTTTATCGGATGGTCCAGAATCTCCTTAAAACAATTATTTTGTACATATCTTAAAAAATAGTAAAAAAATTCTAAAAAATATAAAATTTGGTCTCCAAGCATAATTTATTATGAAGATCAGGTTGAGCGGTTCAGATCGACTGTTCGGACTTTGAAAATAGAAATAAAGGAGATAAAAAAGTGGGTGCATTGGGAACATAGAAATTTGGGTGCATTGGAACCCTCCTCATATATATTAAGTACCGGTTAGAAAATGGCCGGTACTGTATTAAAAAAAAAAATTTGGGTACCGGCCATTTTTCGGCCTGTAATGAATTAAATTGAGTACCGGCTAGAAAATGGCCGGTACGGGTATTTTTATAACTTTTCAGCGCATGGAATTGGGTATATTAATTAATTTCTATTAAACTTTGGATATTAATAAAAATGTCGGGGGTTCCATAGTTAGCATGATTTATTTTCAGAAAAATAGATGTTATATTTAGATTAAAATATATTTTTAGGAAGTAGTGGATTGTTATTGTTTAGGTACAGAGTAGTGCTTTAAATATTTATGAACTTCTGTAATTTGAATAAGATCGAAGAGTAAAACCCTGTTTCCTCTACCAGCAAAGACTGCAAAATACATCCAATAGTTTCCAACTTTAATTGTATGCCATGAAAGCTACCACCATTTTTAATTTCATTTTTAAAGGCAAGGGTAGCGACAACAAAGAGTTGCAAGACCACTTCTCTCGACTACCGCTAGATTGTCTAATGACAGTGATGAAATTAACCTCCCCAAAGGATACATGTCGATCTGCAGCAGTAAATACCACATTTCAATCAGTAGCCAATTCGGACGATGTATGGCAAAGTTTCTTGCCTGACAATCTCTCATCGATCCTTGACCGTGCAGAGACTGATGTCGAACAGCTGCCTGTTTCAAAGAAGGAGCTTTATCTCCACCTCTGCCACAATTGGATCCTTCTTGATGGCGGCACAAAGGTGATCGTATTGTTTTTTATTTTTCATTTCTTAATAGTTTTTCAAAAAAACAAATTATGTTCTTTCTCAATAGTATCAGAAAAAAAAAATCAAGTGTTTTGCTGTTTTGAAAGACAATACTCAAAATAAAATTCCTTTCAATATGTTGTGAATTGATTCATCTCACAACATTCATATTGAAGAAAATCATAATTTCGTTTGCAGAACGGTCCACATGAAAAGCTATGGATAAATAATTAATATTACCTAATATTTAGAGAAGAAATAAAATAGTATGTTTGTACTTTATACACATCATATTGAATTTCAATTTTCTAATAAGATTTTCTTTACTTTGTGTTTACATGTTTGGTGGGAAAAAGAGTGTAAGGTTGGATTTGTTAAGCGGAGCGAAGATAATACGGCTACATAATCCATCAATAAATGATCCTATAGAAACTCCAGTAAATATAAGTGAAATAATACATTTCAAAGATCTCTCCCCCAATAGGAACTATGCTGCCTATATGATTTTTACGGGAAGGCCGCGCTCGCGGGTTCTCAGAATTACTCATGCTATCCATGACAAGTCAAGTGGATGGCTATCATTATTCTCAATGGATATCTGTTGGCAAGAATCTCAGACAAGAGAAGATAGATGGAGAGAGATTAAGTTAGGAGATCAATTTAATACTAGCGTTAGAGAGCATCGAAAAATATATTTCATCATTGATGATAGATCCGTTGTACATCCGAGAGATGATATTGATCTAGTTTTTGTAGGCATTGAAGTAAAACCTGTATGTTAAATGATGAACCAGATTAGAAAAATATACAGAAACATTTATGTTGAGTGAATTTTTTATCTCTATTTATTGTCCTTTCCATATGGATGTAATTGCTTTTTCAGAATTATATAAATACTCATTATTAGAATCTGAATTAGTTAAAAAAATTCATTAAAATGACAAAATATTATTATTAGATATTTATTTTTTGCTATCATATTTATTATTCAAAATTTAACTTTTCCAAGAGATAATTAGTTTCATTCACAAAAGTGAAGAGATATTTAAATAAAAAGTCAAGTAACATTTGCATGCTAGATCATACTAAACTTATTTCTCCCTCTCTCTCTAACTCCACATGCAAATTTCTTATAACGTCAATTTCAAATGAAAACTACACTACTACAAAAACTGGCTTTGTACACTGCACATTGTACACGGATTTGACAATTATATTAAAAACAGTGTACAAAATATGATTTTTAAAGATCTGCACGTTCTCTACACGGATAATTAGTTAATAATCAGTGTAGAATTATTAGAGAGAGCTACACGGTTTATTAGAAACCAAAAATCCGTGTGTAAAGAGGTCCGTGTGCAAATAATTGAGAGAGCTACACGGACTTTTAATACAAAGCCGTGTAGGAATATTACACACGGTTTTTTGATAATATATCCGTGTAATATTTATTTTGTTTAAGACCGTGTAGCTTTTAATATTATCAAATATTATCAAATATTGCAACAATGAAGGATTATGTTTAATGCTTATAATATTATCAAATATTAGTATTAGTTTTTGAAAATATTAGTTAAAACATTTAATAATAAAATAAAATAAATATTAGTTAAAATATTAGTTTTCACTAAATATTAGTTAAAATATTTAATATTAGTTAAAATATTTAAAATATTAGTTAAAATATTTAATATTAGTTAAAATATTTAATATTAGTTAAAATATTTAATATTACTTAAAATATTTAATATTACTTAAAATATTTAAAATATTAGTTAAAATATTTAATATTAGTTAAAATATTTAATATTACTTAAAATATTTTAAATATTAGTTAAAATATTTAATATTAGTTAAAATATTTAATATTAGTTAAAATATTTAAGGAAGGATTATGTTTAATGCTTATAATATTATCAACTTTATCAAACATTTAATATTAGTTAAAATAAATATTAGTTAAAATAAATATTAGTTAAAATACTGCTGAAGTATTGAGGCCCGCAACCATTCAGAGCATTTTACTGAACCTGGGACCCGCCTGTCGGAACGATTTATACACGGACTTTTAGCTAATAGTCCGTGTAGAAATGGAAGAGAGCTACACGGACTATTAGCTAGATGTCCGTGTAGAAAGGTGATTTGCACACGGATTTTTATGTACAACCGTGTAGAATTGGAGAGAGCTACACGGACATTAACTTAACAGCCGTGTATAATGAGGAATATTTCGAAATCCTTCTCTGCCAAAATTTTCGTAAGTCTGAAAACCCTCAGAGAATTTTCGAAATTAACCCGCGGTTCAGTTCCAAAAACCTCCCAAAGACTCCGAGCTCGATCTTCACCGCTCACCGCCTCGCCGCCTCGCCGCCTCGCCGCCTCACCGCCTCACCCGTGGTCTCTCTCTCTCTAACCCGTGGTCTCTCTCACCCGTGGTTAGCGTCTCTCTATCTCGTTATTTTTCTTATTGGGTTTGAACCCGTTAGCCATTATGGTACTTGTTAATTTCGATATAGGGTACTTGCATGTTAATTTATATATAGGGTACTTGCATGTTAGGGTACTTGCATGTTAATTTGTATATTATGGTACTTGCATGTTAATTTGTATATTATGGTACTTGCATGTTAATTTCGATATAGGGTACTTGCATGTTAATTTGTATATTATGGTATCTTGTTAGTATTGAATACATTATGGTACTTGTTAATTTGTATATAGGGTATTTTAGGGTATTTTAGGTTAATTTAGGATACTTGTTAATTTTAGGTTATTTTAGCATATAACCTAGGTTATTTTAGTTTAATTCAAATAATTATGGTACTTGCATGTTAGGGTATTTTAGGTTGTATGGTTAATTAATCTATTGATCTAGGTTAGCCATGTGAAAAGTTGTATGGTTAATTAATCTAGGTTATATGGTTGGTTGATTAATCTAGGTTATATGGTTTTGTTAATTTATCTCTATTTTGTTCATTCATCCCTACAAAAGACAAAATATGTAGTAGAATATCAAAGCACGTTATGCCAAATCCAGTAAACAAAAGGTATGCCTCGTGCTTTGCTCCTGAGACTAGAATATCAACTTGAGGATTTCAATTATTGGTCACTTATGATTTGATCTTTAATTTCATGCAGAACCATGTCGAATGAGGATGAGTACGTCGATATGATGGCAGAAGAAGAGGAGCAGCAAGCTACTGCCTGATCAGAAAGAAGGAGGAGAGGGCCGACAATGTGCACGAGCATGTCCGAGCAGACCCATCAAGAAATCTGGTTCACAGAAGACGGGCGTGCGCAGGGAGAAAAACGGCAGAAATACTCAAATTGGTGTACGAGCTTCGTGAGGCAAAAAGCGAGTATCCTTGTTGAGAGATGGGATCATTTTGAGGATAAGGTGAAGAACGAGTGGTGGAACGCGGTGAAGGTAAAGTGCCTAACAACTCTTCTCTTGAATTTTCACTTATGTATGATCTATACTTAAATACACTAAATTTTTGTGTCAATCAGGCTCAGTGGAACATCGAGAATGATGTTCCAAAGGATAAGACTTTGAAGATTATGAACAATGGTTGGAAGCAATACAAGAGCACGTTGAAGACGGAGTTCATGGAGAAAGGGAGAAATCCGGTCGGCTACTACAAATGGCTAAAACAAGAGGACTGGGATGCGTTTCAAGCTTTGAAGTCTACCGAAGAGTTCAAGGTATCTAACTCGTGCCAAATTTATGCTTATTCTTTCTCGATATGTACTTATCTTTCTAAAACTAACTGATCGTTATTGTCTTGTTTCTGTGAAGGCAAAAAGTAATAAAGGCAGGATGACCGTTGCCTTTAACAAGTATCCACACCATCTAGGGTCAGGTGGTTACGAGGGTAAGTCGGCAGAATGGGAAAGTCCTGGACGCGAACAAGGATTCTGACTCACCCGTGGTTAGGATCCAAAATCCTAGGGACAAAGATTGGGTCATGGGTAGAGCCGAGGTAACCGCTGACGGGAGGATAGTACTCCCAAAGGATTTGCAACCCGTGGCTCAAAGAATGGTAAGAGTCCTTTATACTTACTTTGTGACATTCATCCGAAAATTATAACTCCGAAAGTACATCAATTGTTCTTTTGCTTTAACTAATTCTTCTACTTGAACAGTTGGAAGTGGAGGAGGAGGTCAACTAGGGTGCCCGGAGTGTCGAACGACAAAATGATTCCTTGTCCGCAGCGCTCGAGAATCCAGAACACCCGGGTCGAGTAAGGGGTGTAGGGGTCTACAGGGGCTGGAAGGAGGTGTTCCGAGTGGAGGGACAAAAACCTCGAAGAAAATCGCGTGCCAAGGTAAACAAAGACGAGATAGTTGCGCAGATACGCGCGGAGGTGAGCAAAGAGTACGACGCAAGGTTTGCTGAGATGGAAGCAATGTTGACACAAATTAGATCAGCAACTACGCAGCCATCCGAGCAACCACCTCCCATTTCGCCGGGAATTCGGCGAAGTAGTCAAGCATCCGGCACGTGGGGTGCCTTAGACGATTTGGATAATCTCAAGGTAATCAATATTTGTTCATAATCTAAAGGTATTTAAAACCTGTTTGCAACCTTGTTAGACAATATCGCATCATTAAAATAAACAACTTTCCTATAAATTTGCAGGACCCCAGAGCATGCGACTTCGTCCTGCGGAATGGTAGTGTTTCTCTGATCGTTGCTAATGGCGTTGTACATCCACTCGCCAAAAGTGTACACTCTACTCAGCTAAGACCCGACCATGCATGCGTGTAGGTTGAGTTAGTCGTAGATGGATGGCAGCGCGTACCCCTTCCTGTCCCTACCGACGAAGCGCTTGTGCTTGATGACGCACGGATGTCATTTGTCCAATGGCCCAAGAGTCAGATTGTTTTGGATCAGGTAATCCATAAAAAAATCCATTTATTTTGTTACATTCAACTCATTCTTTTTGAAATACTAGAATAATACATCTATAACTTGATACAGACACAAGGAGATGATGTTACCGGTACGGCGATGTCACCGGTACGTCAGGAGGTGGCTTGCGTCGTCGCGCCTGACGCGCCACAATCACCTTCACGTCCTATGGTCACCGAAGAAGAATACAGCCGTTTGCCCAATGATTTGCGCCTTCTCCATGACTACTTGATGACGGCGCCCGAAGGCATGGAGGCTATCATCATCCCTGTCCCACCTGGTATGTTTCTACACGAAGGCAGGGATCTCCTGATAACGTTCAAAGATTTCAAGGACCTCTTCCACCACTCGTCATCCGACAAATGGCTCGATGTTTCACACATCACCATTTTTCTCATGTTAGTGATATTAAAAAATTTTCATTATTATATAGAACTAAAATATATATTCTAATTACAATATGATGAGTTTTCAGGAAGCTAGTCCGAAACTGTGATGAGATGGTTGAAAGGAAGAACTTGTGCATGTTTCTGGACCCCGAGAAAGTGAGTGGTACGGCAGTGACATATTATCCGGATATGTCAATCGAGTACATGTGTTCTGCGATGCATCGTGCTAAGGCGGAGGAGAAGAAATTCATTCTCATGCCATACCACGAGGGGTTAGTTCTAATCTTAACTTATGTGTTGTTTATATTTTAATTAAAGAATTGTATAAAGGAATTAAAAGTTAAACATAAAAAAATGAAATCACACCATCAATCATAGCAAATACTCGTGTGACTTTTATATGCTAAAGTACTATAATTCTTCTCCTCGATCCCACAGCAAACATTGGTGCACGATTCTCATTGTGCCGTACCTAACTGTGGGCATAATTATTGATTCTTGTAAGCCAAAAGGAAGGACCGCGGCTGCCAAGTGCAAAGTTATCTTGCCTTTTGTGAATAAGTAAGCAATAATAATTCTATAGGTTTGCATTTCTTACTTCCAATTCAAATTATAAAATTGCTAATTACATTCACTCACTTTTGTAAGGGTTTTTGTGAAATATATTAAAGAGGGAGGATCAGATAGCACGGGCCCGGGCAAGAAAAGCAAGTTGAATTGGAAGTACATGTTGGTGAGCACACTTTATGAGTTAGAAATTTCATATCTTGTTAAAAAAATTATTGTCATTCTAACAAATGCCGCTAAATGTAAATTTCAGTGCCCGCAACAGAAGGAGGGTTGGGAATGCGCTTATTACACGATGATATTCATGTTTGACTTTGTCGAAAGAATACAATTCCAATTCCCAAAAGCGGTATGTACTTCATATGAATTTCCTATATAATAAGCAATTGATATCTACCTTTTCTGAAATACTAACTATTATCAAATTATAATTTTGTAGAATGTGACAAATCAAGATCATTACACTTGGAATCAGATCGACGATGTGCGGTGCATGTGGGCAAGGTGGTTTGCCATGGAATTTTGTAATCCTCGATATGGATTTGCATAGATTAATTTGTAATAAAAATATGTTTCGAATGAATTTATTGCTATATGAATTTTGTATAAATTTAGTATATGAATTTCTTGCCAATTAATCTGTTTCGAATGAATATTTGTATTTCTGTTGAAAAAATTGGCTAGCAAAGCTGGAGGCTAGCCCAAAAACAAAATATACAAAAAAAAAAGGTATTTATACACGGATTTTTCACAATTGTGCGTGTACGATAGAAAAAACAAAAAAAAAAATTAGCTATTGCACACGGCTATTTAACAGTTGTCCGTGTGCAATACTAATCATACACGGTTTTTTTTGTCAAGAATCCGTGTATGATAGCCTTGCTGGAGGCGTAATACAAAATATCTAAAACTATTTGTACACGGATATTTACCAAAAGTCCGTGTATAATAGCTAAGAGAGCTACACGGACTTTTAATACAAAGCCGTGTAGAAAGAGGAATCGTACACGGTTAATTAGAGGATATCCGTGTAGCTCGGTAGTCTTTGTACACGGTTAATTAGGGAATATCCGTGTAGAAATCATTATAATCACACACGGTTAAATATCCGTGTGTAGTTCCTGACCTATTCATACACCCTGGCTTTAAACACAGCAGGAAATCCGTGTAGCTCTTCCATTAATGTCCGTGTGTAATCTGTTTTTCTGTAGTAGTGCTAGTAAAAATTCTCTTTAATTCAAATTTTAACTACATGCATGCTAGATTGTCTCAATATATAACAGAAATAAAAAACTTGAAATCATTAAAAAAACAGGAAAACACATTAACAATAATCAATCTGTGAAGAGCCAGTTTTTTTTAAAATGTGATAATTTTAATCGATGTATCTATTTAATATTTGTTTATACATAGGCTTGGGAACAATCTACGCCACACAAACAGAATTCATATCACCTGAGGTAACATAATATTTCTGTTTGAATCTGGTCCGTCCAATGACTATCCGCACGACTATTAAAGCAGGCCCCGTGCACTTCATCTCGGACCGAATTGGCTCAGATCCTGATCGGACGGCCGTGATCCCAAACAGAAATATTTTGTTACCTCAGAAGATACGTGTTTACACAACCACAAACACCGTGATCCAAGTGTTTCTTTTCTTTTTCCACAATCTCAAGCCCGTCCGCATATCCAACGATTTCCTCTAGAATTTATACCGAATTTTATATTTTTCAAAGGAAGAGCATCCGTATCAAATAGTGTAGCAGATAAAACTAAAGTTGGTAACTTGGTATTGGTTTGTATTAGCTGCTTTGTGTTCGTAACATTATTGTTGCCGCATAAGAACGATAGAGACCTTTGGCCTTTGTTGCGACAACCGATACTTAGTCACTGGAGATGCTCAATAAGAATCGTTTGATCCGCATCAGGCGGTTGGAAATATTATGTGTTAAACATTATTCTTTTTTTTTTTTTTCTTTTGTCTGCCGGTCGATTGATGCTTTACAGTATGTTTTACCATATGCTCAATCACAACTAGGGGTGTAAACGGAGCGGATTCGGAGCGGATAATGCTAATACCAAATCCGTATCCGTCTTTCAATGAGCGGATACGGATACGGATACGGATAGTAAACGGATATCAAAATTTAAAATCATATCCGCCTTAAACGGATACGTACGGATATAGAGCGAATAATTTACGGATACGGATTTGAATATGAATATAGAATGGATAATTATCGGATATTGAGTTATATGAACTTTAAAATATAATTAATAATTAATAATTAAATATGAAAATAAATGAATAATTGTAAGTTGTTGGAGATATTAATATTGGAAAGATGAGAGATATAAGATATTCATTCCATTGATATAATATATAAACAAAATAAATAAGTAGTAATAAAAGATAGTGTGGTGTAGTGGTTTGTAGCTTGGTTGCTTAGACTCTCACCTCACATGATATGGGTTCAAATCCTCTTGAAGGCAAAATAATTTCTTTTAATTAGTGGGTCCGAAAAATTTTATTGGGTTCCGGATAATCTGGATATCCGCTCCGTTTAGGTTTTACTATCCGTATCCGGATCTTCTATGGATAATTGATAATTATCCATATCCACAATATCCGTATCCGTTTAGATCCTAATACGGATTATATGCAGATTCGGAGCGGATATCCGTTTACGCTATTGAGATTTCATACTTTATTTTATTGAGATTTCATACTTTTTAAATTTACAAAATTTAAAACTTCATTTTATAGAATTATGTAATAAGGTTTACATAATTTAAAACAATAGGAAGTAGTATTTAGATGTAAATTTGAAAAAAAAAAATTTTGAAATTTTTTACCGGTTTACATTATTCAAAGAAACTGTTTATAGAGTTATGGTTTACATAATTCAAAGAAATAATTTATAGAGTTCAAAGTGATATCTCGGTTAGTTGCTAGTTTAAAAAATCGTTATAGATCTTCTAGAAGTGGTTCTAGTGGTTCCGGTCAAAATGATTAGACTGGGAGTTTGACCGGGAACCAAATAGTAATGACAAGTCGATCGTTTTTACATAATTCAGTTAATCAGTTTACAAAATTTAGTATTGCAGTTCACATAATTCTAATAAAAAGTTTACAGACTCTTGAAAAATCGTGACAGTGGGTTTGGAGAAATTCTGAAAATTAATGTTTGGGAGCAATTAGTCAATTCCTATGTATAAATAGCATCGACAACCTAATAGTACAAATCTATAATAAGATATAGCAATATAAATTTAGGAAACACGATATATTGAGCTATCCAAAGTAGTGGTTTGAAAAGGGGTCGGGTCGGGTCGATCCGGTCCAAACCCGCCCGGTCCCCGGGTTGACTCGGGCACGGGTTAGCCCGGGTCAACGGGTTGAGTCGGGTAGGGGGGGGCGGGTTGGGGTCTGACTCGGCCGAACCTAACCCGGTCTAAACCCGGCGGGTTAGGACGGGGCGGGTTAGGTCGGGTCAGGGGTCGGGTCAGGGGTCGGGTCAGGGGTCGGGTCAGGGGTCGGTCCGGTCCGGGTAGGGCCGGTCCGGTTTGGTTTTTTTTTTTTTTTTTCCGATTTCTGTTTTTTTTTTTGTTTTCTGTTTCCAGAGAGGCAGAGAGGGGCAGAGGGCAGCGCTAGCAGAGAGAAATTTTTTTTTTTTGCATTTTTTTTTCTTTTTATTTTATTTTAACTCAATATATTTTTGTTATAACTTTTAACAAAATCAAATTAAGTTAAAACCGAAGTTTGTTAAAACCAAATTATTCTAAAACCGAGATATACCGAATTAGTTTAAAACCGAATTATTTTTTATCTTTAAAATCGAATTATTTTAAAACAATAGATTTAAAAACAAAAGTTACCCTCCTCCTTTATTCCGGGCTTGGGACCGGCTATGTAAAATAACATAGGCGGAGTTCTAACTTTTTTTTTGTTAGTAATTATTCTTTAAAATAAAACAATTGAAATATTTAGAAATTATAATTTAAAAAATGTAAATAAAATTAAAAGAGGATATAATTTTATACCGACACTACCTATCTAGTAGTTGTTGTGCATATACCATAGGTCGCTCTCTTGCTCACCGTCCGAATCCTCGTTAGGCTCAGGTCCCTCGGTACCGCTTTCTTGAGTGTCGACACCGGATGATGACGCTTCCAATCTCATGGCATGTTGCGTGCGATTTTCAGCATTAATCTAGTCTTTCAAGCACACAAGTCGCTCGAAAACATGTGCACTCGCATTCAATGTCCTCTCGTAATACCGCCACCAATCCGCCTTGTATTCGGGTGTCTTGGTTTTCCTCTTCTTCGGTGGTTCGATGGGAATGTGAGCAACAACTTCGGTTTGGGTTGCGGGGACAACTTCAATTTCTGGGACACTTGTCGAGGGACCGCTTCCTATAGGGGCGGTGTATTGAGTCGATCCTGTAGAAGCCGTACCTGCCCATATGAAGGGTTAGAATAATAGTAATTAGGTGGTGCCATTTGGGATGGATTTTGTGGATAATAGTTAGGATATTGTTGATGATAAATAGGTGGTGGCACTTGGGAGGGATTTTGTGGATACGGCGGTTGCACTTGGAGGGATTTTGTGGATAAATAGGTGGTTCTTGTGGTTGAATCCTACTTTCTATTGCCTCCATATTTTGTTGTTGGCCATCGGGCGTAGGGTTGAAAAAATCGGCGGAAGCTCTTTGAGCAACATGCATCCATTCGGGCATTTCGGGATCCATTTGTTCTACATATTAAAACCAAATTCATATCAAAATAAATCCGAAATTGTGTAACCTATTTAAATGTAAATCTAAATTCAATATAAATTAGATTAAATGTAAATTAATTCTAAATTACGTCTAAAATAAATCTAACATAAATTAAAATTAAATATAAATTAAAGTTCTTATTGGCCTCTAATTCAAATTAAATCTAAATTAAATCTAAATTAAATCTAACAAAAATAAATCTAAATTCAAATTGGCCTCTAAGTCTCTAAATTCAAATTGGCCGAACTTCACAAAAAATAAAAAAATAAAAAAATAAAAAATTTTAAAAAAATAAAGTTTAATTAAAATTTAAAAAATAAAGTCTAATTCAAATTTTAAAAAAATGTCTAATTCAAATTTTAAAATTTTAAAAAATAACCCTAATTCAAATTTAAAAGAAATAAAGTTTAATTGAAATTCAAATTTAAAAAAAAGTCTAATTCAATTTTATAAATTTTAAAAAAATAACTCTAATTCAAATTTAAAAAATATATTTAAGAAAAAATAAAGTCTAATTCAACTTATAACTCTAACAAAATAAAATATAAATTATTTAAATTTAAAAAATAAAATCTAATTAAAATTTAAAAAATAAAATCTAATTAAAATTTAAAAAATAAGTTTAATTCAAATTTAAAAAATAAGTTTAATTCGAATTTAAAAAAATGTCTAATTCAAATTTATAAATTAAAAAAAAATAAAGATAACATATTTATCTAACATATTTATTTATCTAACCTATTTCAAAATAAAATACAATAATCTAACAAATACAATAATCTAACATATTTAGAAATAAATCTAAAATCTAACTCTTTGAAAATATTCAAATGTAACCTATTAAAAATAAAGTCTAATTCAACTTATAACTCTAACAAAATAAAATATAAATTATTTAAATTTAAAAAATAAAATCTAATTAAAATTTAAAAAATAAAATCTAATTCAAATTTAAAAAATAAGTTTAATTCGAATTTATAAAAATTTCTAATTCAAATTTATAAATTTAAAAAAAATAAAGATAACATATTTATCTAACATATTTATTTATCTAACCTATTTCAAAATAAAATACAATAATCTAACAAATACAATAATCTAACATATTTAGAAATAAATCTAAAATCTAACATCTTTGAAAATATTCAAATGTAACCTATTAAAAATAAAGATAACATATTTAGAAATAAATCTAACTATCCAACAAATTCAAAAATAAGAAATAACTAAAAAATCTAACCTATTTAAGATAAATTCGAATTTTAAAAAATAAAATCTAACCTATTTCAAAATAAATCCGAATTTCAAAATAAAATCCAATAATCTAACATATTCAAAATTTAAAAAATAAAATATAACATATTTATCAAACAAATCTATTTATCTAACCTATTTATAAATAAAATAACTTATTTTAAAAATTAAAATCTAACATATTTCAAAATTAAATACAATAATCTAACATATTTAGAAATAAATCTAAAATCTAACATCTTTGAAAATATTCATATGTAACCTATTAAAAATAAAGATAACATATTTAGAAATAAATCTAACTATCCAACAAATTCAAAAATAAGAAATAACTAAAAAATCTAACCTATTTAAGATAAATTCGAATTTTAAAAATTAAAATCTAACATATTTCAAAATAAATCCGAATTTCATAATAAAATATAATAATCTAACAAATCCAATAATCTAACATATCCAATAATCTAATATATTCAAAAATAAAATCCAATAATCTAACATATTCAAAAATCTAACAAATATAACATTTATTTGAACGAACAAATAAATGTAGCTTATTTATCTAACAAATTTAAAAATAAATCCGAATTTAACAAAGAAAAACTAACAATATTAAAAATTACTAACAATATCTAACAATTACTAAAAATTACTAACAACTACTAAAAAATGCTAACAATTATTAACAAATAACAATTACTCACAATTACTACAAATTTCTAAACATTACTAACAATTACTAAAAATTATCTAACAATTCCTAACAATTACTAAATTAACCTATTTAAACTAATTCTAATTATTTAACAATTACTAAAAAAAAATCTAACCTTTTAATCTCGCAGAAAAATCTTGCGGGTTGTAGAATGAAAAAAATCCTTCGTAATTCCTCTACTTTCGTCTTTCGTATTCCTTTGCGTATTTGTAGAATGAAATAAATTGCAACTCTTTTTTTTAAACAATAAAAATAAAATTTGAGAATAATAAAAATATTGAGAGTGTGAGAAATTGAGAATATGAGATTGAGAGAATGAGAGATTGAGGATTGAGAATAATGAGTATGAGATGTGAAAATTTATGAAGAATGGGGGTATATTTAAGGGTGTTTTTTTGGGGGGGGGGGGGGGGGGGGGAACTGCCGTTAGAATCAAAAAAATTTGAAAATTTTCGTTGGGGGGGGCGGGTTGGCTCGGTCCGGGACGGGTCCCGCCGGGTTTGACCCGGGTTTGGGCGGGTTTGACCCGGGTTTGGGCGGGTTTGACCCGGGTTTGGGCGGGTTTGACCCGGGTTTGGGCGGGTTTGACCCGGTTTTGGGCGGGTTTGGGCGGGTTTGGTCGGGTTAAAGGGGGTTTATTCGGGTTTTGGGTCGGGTTAGGTCGGTTCGGATCGGGTTTTGTCCGGTCCGGTTCGGGTTCGGGGTCACGGGTTGAAACGGGAGGGGGGGGGTCGGGTTTCGCCCAGAAAACCGGATCCGACCCGTTTTAGACCCGACCCATCACTCTATGACGGTTCGGGTCGGATTCTTGGTCGGATCCGGGTCGGTCCGGATCCGGGTCCCGGGTTTGCGCGGGTCGGGTTGGACCGCCCGGATAAAATCAATACACTAATCCAAAGAGAGGAAAATGGACAAATATTTCCCTGTAAACCAATCTTAACTATATCTGACATGTTTTATTAAAAAAAAATGTTTGACATATATAGGATTCCACATTCTTCAAACAACTTTGATAATAATTAACTAGCACCCATTCTGCACCATAAAAAAAGACGAATTAATTGTATGCCATGAAAGCTACCTCTATTTCTAATGGCAACAACAGCGACAAGAAAGAGCTCCAAGACCACATCTCTCGACTACCGCGAGACTGTCTCATGACGGTGTTGAAATTAACCTCCCTAACTCCAAAGGATGCATGTCGATTTGCAGCTGTATGCACCACATTACAATCAGTGGCAGATTCGGACGATGTATGGGAAAGTTTCTTGCCTGTTGATCTCTCATCGATCCTTTGTCGTGCAGAGATTTATGTCCAAGATCTGCCTGTCTCAAAAAAGAAGCTTTACCTCCACCTCTGCCACAATTGGATCTCTTTTTATGGCGGAACGAAGGTGATCTTATTGTTTTCTTTTTCAATTCTTATAATTTTCCAAAAAAGAAAATTGTTCTTATAATTTTCCAAAAACGAAGGTACATAGTTGGACTAAACTGTTGTGAGAAGAAATATTAAGTAAATAATAATTGTGAGCTATTAGATGTACAAGAAAAAAAGCAGTATGTTTGTACTTTATACATACCATGCATATTGAGTTTTTAATTTTCTAAGATTTTGTTTACTCCGTGTTTGCATGTTTGGTTGGAAAAAGAGATTAAGGCTGGATTTGTTGAGCGGAGCAAAGATAATACTGCTACATAAACAACATCCATCAGTAAAGGATTGGATAGAAATACATTGCAGTGATCTCTCCCCCAATAGAAACTATGCTGCTTATATTATCTTTGAAGGAACGCCATACTCGCGGGTTCTCACAGTTACTCAATGTATCTATGACAGTTCAAGTGGCTATGTATGTCCATTTTACTCTATGGATATCCGGCAACAAGAATCTCAGACTAGAGAAGATGGATGGAGGGAGATTAAGTTGAGAGAATTTAATACTAGCGTTAGAGAGAATCGAGCTGTGCGTTTCTTCATTTCTGATAAATACACTGCACCTTTGAGAAATAAATTAACTGTTGTAGGTATTGAAGTAAGACCTGTATGTTAAATCATGGACGAGATTTGAGAAATATATAGAAACATAAGTATTATTTCTCCTGAAAATTTATTTTCTAATAGATCAATTAATAATTATGCAACTAAATTTGTTGAGTGATTTTTTATCTCCATTTTTTGTCCTTTCCATATGGATGTAATTGAATTCTCAGAATATCTCGTTGAAAGATTCATTAAAATGACAAACTATTATTATTAGATATTTGTTTTTTTTTTCTATCATATTTTATATTAAAAAATTGAAATACAAGTTTTTGTCAATACCCTTTATTCCTCAAAAATAATTAGTTTCATTTAAGAAAGTGAAGAGATATTCAAATAATAAATCAAGTAACATTTGCATGCTACATCATACTAAACTTATTTTTCCTTCAATCTAACTCCACATGCAAATTTTCTTATAACATCAATTTCAAATGAAGACTCGTAAAAATTCCCTTGAATTTAAATTTTAACTACATGCGAGATCGTCTCAATACACTACTAGAATCCCCAGTAAAGACAACGGGAGCAAGTGCTTGTTGCAAGCGTAGGAAGGGTCGTTGCAAAAGATTTTGGTTTTATGATTAAATTAATACAACTGCAACGGGAGGCCCTTGCAAATAATCACGCTTGCAAATATGTGATGGATCGCCTTGCTAATGTCTCCTATTGGCCCTTGCAAATAATAATACCCACCCCAAACACGATAGATATTATTTTATTGTGAATTGTGTTACTATTTGCAAGCGGCACCGTTGCAATTGTTTTTGGATTTATTTTTATATTATTATATTCTAAAAGACATTACTATTTGCAAGAGGCACCGTTGCAATTGTTTTTGGATTTGTTTTTTATATTATTATATTCACCAAGACATTACTATTTGCAAGGGCTCCCGTTGCAAATGTTTTTAAGATGATGTTTTTATTATTTTATTGTAAAGGCCCTAACTATTTGCAAGGGTCCCCGTTGCAAATGATTTTACGTTTATTTCTTATATTATTATATTCCAAACGCCCTAACTATTTGCAAGCGACACCGTTGCAATTATTTTTGGATTTAGGCTTATATTATTATATTCACCAAGACATTACTATTTGCAAGGGTTCCCGTTGCAAATGTTTTTAAGATGATGTGTTTATTATTTTATTGTAAACGCCCTAACTATTTGCAAGGGTCCCCGTTGCAAATGATTTTAAGTATATTTCTTATATTATTATATTCCAAACGCCCTAATTATTTGCAAGCGACACCGTTGCAATTGGTTTTAAGTTTAAGTTTATATTAATTTAATGTAAAACGACTAACTATTAGCAAGGGGCACCGTTGCTAATGTTTTAAGTTGTACTTTATATTTTTTAATTGTAAAGGTGATAACTATTTGCAAGAGCCACCGTTGCTAATGTTGTTTTAGGTTGGGTTTATATTATTTTATTGTAACAGTCCTAACTATTTGCAAGAGACACCGTTGCAATTGTTGTTTAGTTTCGGCTTATATTTTTTTGTTATATTATGAGACAATATCTGTAAAATTGTTCAGGGGGGTCCATATTTCAGTGGTCACTGGTTCAAAATCGCCCTTTGGCTGATTTTTGTTATTTTTCTAACACTTGCTGAAAAATTATGTACCATGTATAACAATAAGATTATAGCCCCATATATTATATTTGATATTCCCTTGGATACGAAACAGTAATATAAATGACAACAGTCAAATAGTTTTAATATCGTGGTTAAGGAGAAGGGAAATGATATTACATAAATGAAACCAATTCAACAAATGAAATTAACTAGAAATTTAATGTGTCATAAATAACAGCATACATTAATTCTGTTCACTTTGGTTGCCTTAACACAAAAGAGCCCATGCCAACGAAAGGGTGCCAAGGGCATATGAAGGAGATCAACAAACACAAAAGAGCATAATCTTCTCCTCTGCAACAAACACACACAATCACAATATAATTAGTCTTGTGATCCGAATTTAAAAAAAAAATGAATAGAATGGAAACTGTAAACCATACCAGCAATCAAGAGAAGAGCAAAGATCAACAATCAAGAGATCAAATATTCAGTTCCTCCTATTTTTTTATCAAAGTCATTTTTTATGGTTTACATGGGCCTTGTCAGAACAGTACATGAGATTTTTATATTGAGGTCCCTAACTTGTTTCTATTTGTATTTTTCTAATTTAAAAAAGGCAACATGAAAGGAAATTGATATCGGATTATACCAGCACAATACCGTATTGTGATTTAAAGATACATTCTAAATGATGGCAAGTAACTCTAAGATTTACCTCACAGTGCTAGGAATTTTATTGCTCAGTTATTTGCACAAATCAGTGCAGTTTGTTGTGCTTGTTGTGCTTGCTGTGCTTGGAATTGTACCTCACAATTTTTCTTACTATATGGAGTGTGCTTGCTGTGCTGTGTGGAGAGTTGATTTAATTGATTAATTGGTAGTTTTGTTGTGCTGTGCTTGCTGTGTTGTGTGTAGAATGTCAATATGGATCGCCCGGTACTAACAATATTCAATTAAGTCCCAAACTAAGCATGTATTGAAGAAATTGTAAATATGTGACTTCTTACCAATTAGAAACCATCCTCCTCAGATTCATAAAAGGCCCCCCAATGAGCTTCTTGCCCAGCTGGCTCCATGTCATTCTCTGCCTCATCTTGCTCTATCGGGTTACCGTCGTTCGACCTAATTGGTTGTGTGACCTCCATGATATCGTCCACTAGGTCGAACTCGTCTTCTTGAATGACCGTATTATCCCAATCAAAACCTGGTCCGTCCGAGACCTCGATGTGATTGTCCATCATTTCCTCTTGGTAAAATTCGAGGTTTGCATCGTCTTCCTCGTCACGAAACTGGCCTTTCGGGGTTGTTTTGAAAGCATCCCACCATTTTTGTCTTTCACGGTCCGGAGAGGCATAAGGAAGGTAGCTCACTTGGACCGCTTGACATGCCAATACAAATGGCTCATAAGTTTTTAGCCGAGAAGCATGTTTAACCTCCACAATCCCATGTTGGCGGTCGACCTTCACACCATTTGTTATGTCAAACCAATAACACCTAAAGAGAACCACCTTGTTGCCTCCTTCGTATGAGAGCTCAATGACCTCTTCAAGAACTCCATAGTAGTCGTGAGGAGTGCCACCTAATTCCCACTCTCCTTTGATGCAGACACCGCTATTTCTTGACGACTTGTTCTGCCCATGCGTTTCAGTGTGATATCGGTACCCGTTGATTTCAAACCCTTCGTAACAGCTAGCTCTTTTGAGTGGTTTGATTGCTGCCTTTCGAACGCATGGGTCGCATTCACAGTCGGTTATTACCTTTTGTCGTAACTACTCTGCGAACAGATCTTGACGGGCTTTCCAAAGAAGTTGTGGGGTAGTGCCACGGTTGAGCATGACAGTATCAAACTCCCTACATTTTCGAAGATAGTCATTAAAATATATTTTGCAAGATTCAGCCCTTCTATTTTATACTTTAGTATAGTGTGAAATAATAGAAGTGATAAATAAGAATATTGTACCCTAAGAATTTGTCACGTATCTCTGGGCAGTTGAGGACGACATAAGTGTGTGCTGCTTTAAATTCATCATCAGTGAGTGTCCTTCGATTCTCCCTACCAATGGGACGACCAGTTCTGTCAAAAATTGAAAGGTTTCCCCTCGAAGTGTTACCCTTTTCAGCTCCTTTCCGGTTATTTAGTGATAAATCTTCGAAATAAAATCTGGAAGTGGTGGAAATCTCTTTGACTATCGTAGCCTCGACGATTGAACCCTCAACACGTGCTTTGTTGGTAACTCTCAGCCGCTGTTCTTTGTTACGCCTTTAAAATGCAAGTTGATTTGAGTTAGGTTATATAGTATTATACGTTAAGAAGTAAATTATTTAAAGGGACAATTGAGAAAAAACCGCACCTTTCACATGGATACATCCATCGGGACCCTACTGGCCCACCCATCCTAGCCTCATGTGTCAAATGTACGACAAGATGCTGCATTGAATTGAAGAAACCCGGGGGGAAGATTTTTTCCATTTTGCAAATTGTGACAATAATATCTCTTTCTAATTGGTCGATACGGGATGGATCAAGTTCCTTGGCACAAATCTCTCTAAAGAAGCTTGAAATCTCACAAAGAACATCCCATACGGGATCAGGCACAAAATCTCGAAATGCAACGGGGAGTAAGCGCTCCATGAACACATGATAGTCATGACTCTTCATCCCAATTAGGGTGTTAGTTGTTAGGTTAACACACCTTGACCAATTTGATCCGTGTCCATCGGGAAACTTTACTTTATCTTTGATCCAAGTTAGAACCAGCTTCTTATCATCTTGTGATAGTGCGAATGGTGCCTTTGGTTTTTTCATTTTTCCAGGGTTTTTGGTGCATGGGGTTAGGTTCTGTTTCGGTCGATTGCAAAGGAGAGCCAAATCTTTCCGAGCTTTTTCATTATCCTTGGTCTTGCTTCCCATGTTTAAAAGTGTGTTAACCAAAGCTTCCGTGAAATTCTTCTCTGTATGCATCATATCAATATTGTGCGGCAGGAGATTATCTTTCCAATAGGGAAAACTCCAAAATATACTCTTCTTTTGCTAATGGTGAGTCACACCATAACCCTCAAACTGTGATAATTTCTTAGTTTTACCCCATTCCATATGACCTAGACGGTTCACTGCCTCGAGTATTTGATCTCCCGTCAATCTTGGTGGTGGCCCATCCCTCTCTTCTTTGCCTTTAATGAAATTTTTTTTGTCTCGACGAAACGGATGATCCGGAGGCAGGAAGCATCTGTGAGCATCGAACCAGCATGCTTTCCCACCATGTTCCAGTTGGAAGACCTTTGTTGCACCTTGGCAATAATAACAACCCAATTTACCTTTTGTTCCCCACCCGCATAGCATCTCATAAGCCGGGTAGTCGCTCACCGTCCAAATAAGTGTTGCTTTCATGTTGAAATTTTCTCCCCTAGATGCATCCCATGTCACTTCACCTTCGTCCCACAACTTGTTCAATTCGTCAATTAAAGGTTCTAGCAGAATGTCAATGTCCCGACCAGGATGCTTCGGTCCCGGTATGACAAGCGCGAGAAACATGCTTTCCTCTTTCATTATCATCCCAGGTGGTAAGTTATAATGAAAGACAAATACCGGCCAACACGAATATGGAGCTGCACTCGAGTTAAATGGCATGAACCCATCCGTCGTTAACCCTAATACAACATTTCTAACCTCTTTAGCGAACTCCGGATACTTGGATGCGAAATGCTTCCAAGCCTCACCATCAGCTGGGTGCACCATAATCCCGGGTTTGTCACGCTTACCGTTCTTATGCCACGTCATATTAACCACATTTGATTTGGTCATGTAAAGCCTTTGCAACCTTGGCGTGATAGGTAGATAACGAAGTTGCTTTTGTGGGACTGGTTTTGCGTTAGGATGAGGTCCCGGTGGCTTATACCTTGGTTCGTCGCAAACATCACATTTTGTCTTATTCTTCCTCTCCTTGTAATAGAGCATGCAAAAGTTTGGGCATACGTCTATTTTCTCATGTTCCATGCCCATTCCCTCAATCAACCGCTTTGCTTGGTAGAAATTCTCCGGCATATTCTCACTAGAAGGCAGCGTGCTCTTAATGAGGGCCAACATCCCATTGAAGCATTTCTGGCTTAGTTGGTGTTCCGACTTCAATGCCAAGGCTTGGGTCACACAAGACAATACGGTTTGTGATTCGCATTTGAGTTCACCTGTCGCGTTGACTTTCCAAAGCGGTGTTCTATTAGCCTCGATCATGTCGAAGAACTTCTTAGCCGCTCCAGTCGGTGACTGGTCATCCCAATTGAATTCTGGGCCAGCTACTGCCCTTACCATCTCTTCCCCTGGATCAATGCTTTGATTGTTTAAATCTGGTTGAACGGATGTATACCCCTCCCCGTGCTTGTGCCAAACACTATATAGGGCGCAAAAGCCCGACTTATAAAGATGTACAGCGACGGTATCCACATCGTGCCGCTGCCCGTTTCCACATTTTTTGCACGGACACGGGATACATTTCTTTCCATCATCGTCGAGGGTCACAACGTCTGGTTTGGACAGAGCTGCCTCAAGGAACACTTCAACTCCATCAACAAAGTCTTTGTGCAGACCCCCACCGGGAACCTGTCTACTGCTGTACATCCATGAACGTTGATGCGGCATTTTCTGGTGTTAACAATTCAATTACAAGGTGTGAGTTTAATCGAGTAAAATTGGGCAGAGAGCAGTTTTTGGACAATGCTGCCTCAGGAGTCTATTGGGCAAGTTGGCTGGTTATCTTAAATTGTTGCTATCTTAAATGTTGCTCTTTGTTAAAATGGGCAGCAGCTCCTTGACTTTTGGGGTTATAGTAAGTTACATTGAGATGGTCACCTTCTTACAGACTACCATTGTAGGGTTTGAGAAAATCAACAGTGGATATCGAGGTGACAGTTGGCCTTTGTGGTTGGAGTAAATGCAATTAGAAATGTGCGGAAATCAGACTTTAGAAACTTAGGCCAACCACAAAAATCAAGGACAAAATGAAGAGCATTCAGGCCAACCACAAATTAGAAATTAAAGGAGCCTAAATCACGCCTAGGGTTTGAGGAAAATTACCATTGTAGGGTCGATTTGCCAATTGATAACCAATAGTGCAGATAAAATTTGTGGTTTTCTCCATTAAATCTCGACGGAACCAATAAAACGATAAAACTCAAGGAAAGAGATAAAGCTACGAACCTCGGCCTCAAAACACCTCCTTGTGCTAAGTCACGCTTCTGATGAGAGTGAGAGAGAGGCGGCGGAGAGAGGGAGGGAGCGAGAGATAGGCGGAGGAGAGAGGGATAAAATTTCATCTACAATTGGCGGAGAGAGGGAGGGAGTGGATTTCATTTCAGTGCGGCGGGTTGTAGGGAACAAGTTTTCAAAAACGTGTGGGTATTTGTTTCGTTTAGAATTTATTCTGACTAAAGCACAGAAGGTGATGTCAAAGAGAGGGGGCGGTATTTACATCGGAATTCCATAACAAATATATGTGGTTCCCTGTGTAGAATTTTCAGAGTTTTGATGCGTACCCAATTTGTACGCTTCAAATTTAAGTCTACACTAAAAATTATGAAAATTACATAGGTTCACCACCTTCTTCATGTTCAGCAAGATAAGAAATATATAAATCACATCCTACTTATATCACATCCTAATGGATAAATAACGTTCACATCTTACGATCCGATTACTGTTTAAATTAGTCACTGTCCAGAAGATCCGATTACTGTTTAAATTATATCACATCCTACTTAAGCATCT
Organism: Carex myosuroides; assembly: GCA_028015225.1. NCBI lineage: Eukaryota > Viridiplantae > Streptophyta > Magnoliopsida > Poales > Cyperaceae > Carex > Carex myosuroides. Next base: position 7,546,241 of record CM051479.1, read on the forward strand.
TACGATCTTACGATGCGGGTTAATTAGTAACTGTCCAGAATATTTCTACTTAAAAAAAAAAGCATTTCAGCCAAGCTCCGACGCATCACCTCCACCATCTTGGCCCCTTAACTCCTCCTAAAAAACAAATAAACTCAGTCAGGTATTTAAAATTTATAAATTTGAAGTCAGAACTTTCTTGAGTCAATTGATGAAATACCCTAACTTACATCAATTGGTGGAGGCCTTGTTCCCGTAGCCTTGAATAGCGCATCGATACAAATGTTGCTCCATTTATTCTGTTTCTTGACATCTGCCATTTCGGCTCTGTGTCGTTCCTCCTGGGCAGCTATCTCCTGAGCAAATGCACGACGTTCAGCCAAAATCTTCTCATTAACTAACCTGGCCACCTCTGAGTCTGTGAAGGTTTTCTTCGCATCCTCAGCAGAGGTGGCCGTGCTCTTCGTTGGATCCGTTCCGGATGCCTCCATGGCCTGCAGCTCTCTGTTGGCTTTGCTTGTTCTGGCCTTGTTGCCAAAGCCGAACACCCTTCCACGCCGGTCCTCCCCGTCAGCAGCAAGCACCCACAACGCTTCATCACTGTATTGGTGTCCAAGAATTTTTTTGGCTTGTTGATACCTCTCCTACATCGGTCATAAAATCATGTAAACTCATAAATCATTATTAGTAGCACTTAACAGAAAATAAAACAAACTCCGCTTCCAATTCATAACAGTGATATGATCAGACTGATATAGAAAATCTCTCTCCTCTCTTAAACCCAGACCCCAAATTAATTTTTCTAACTAAGTTTAGACCCCAAATTAACTAATTTATATGGGGAGAATACTAATAAATTAAAAGCCTTGAATATTGTACAGCCTACAGATTTCGGTTCTATTTCAACATTTTGCTAGATGAGTGTGCAAAATTATATGAGAAATTCTCATATGGACTCAAAATAAAGAAAATCAATAGGCTGCTTGTGACAAACTTTTTTTATTAAAAAATTGGGCAGGGATAAAATGATTCTCTTACCCCAACATCTTTCGCCCTATCATTAACGTACACCTTGCCTTCGTCTGTATTGCGTGTATGAAGTCGATCGAATACATCCACCAGTCCAACTGAAGGTCCCTTTTCAGCTATCTGAAATTTAATGACATAATAATTCAATTGATGTAATTGAAAATCACAACTTAATGAAAACATCATGCTATCTGGGAGCAAACTACATATTTTTATATACTAAAGCAGTAGGTACTCTATTGGATTTGAACTCACTTTATGTAGTTTTAAAATCTCCTTCAAAACTACATATTTTTTTATTGGATTTGAACTCACTTTATGTAGTTCTAAAAAATAAAAATATGTAGTTTGTTTAAGAGAAATATTAAGTCTTCAAATTGGCCAAGTGTGATGGCATCTAGTTCATCGTCCCTGTTACTGCTATTTTTAGAACGAGTATGCGGTGAATTTTCTTTTTTTCTTTTTACTGTCATAAAAAAATTTGAAAGATCATTGACTCCCTACATAAAGTGAGTTCAAATCCAATAGGGTACCTACTAGGTGCAAACTACATATTCAAATATATATACTAAAGCAGGGTGTGGAAAATACCATGGCCTCCTTGTGCTTGTACGTGCTCCTCGAACCACCAACATGGTGGACCACCCGACCCATTTTTGTCTGGTTATCTCGATTGGTGCACGACAGTTGGTCCCACTTCCAGTGGCTCCAAATATCACATAGGCCCTTCCAGTGAGATAAATCCAAGCACCACGGGGGACAGTACTCTTTCCACAACTCCTTCACCGGTCCGTACTTTTTCCGGCACGTGCTCCTTGCTTTATTCAGCATACGAGTGTATGTCTCAGCAGCAATTTTTTCAAATACATCGAGACACCGAGCCTCATCTTCTTCAGCCCCCCATGAGTACCTCTCCAAGAACCGTCGCAGGATTACTAACCTGGCACTCGATGGGAACATGTTGTACGTCCTGCAAGGCCCCGGCATTTCGGCCGTGGTCAGAAGCCTTATGGTACTTACCAGCTTAGTGCACTTGGGTGACGATGTGAACTCACCGTCACCCACGACAAACACTTCAGGTCTGTCCTGTGGCTTAGCCGGGTCACGGATCTTGGCAAGACCCCTTCCACGTGGCTGGACATCCTTCTTCCCTTTCTTAGGTCTGGCCCTTTTCTTGCCAGATGGCACTTTCGCTTCCGCTTCATCAAGTTCTCTCCCTGATAGCCGAAAAGCTTCCGGACAGGCACGTAGGGGTCGACGCATACGGAACCTCCTACCACCATCATCCTCCACAGCCGCTTGCTGTCCCATCGATTGTTCGGAGAGTTCCGGACCATGCGAATTTTCCGGAACAGTTCCCTGAGGAGCTGACTTTGGAGCAGCAGATTGTGGAGCAGGCTGCGACTCTGATGTACTGTCCTGCTCCCAGTCTGACCAGGCCGACACCTGCTCAGATGGCGGAGATGCCGCAGCCCCGGCCTCCCCAAGGTTCGACCGCTGAGGGGAGGGTGAGGATACGAAACCCTCTGGCCTCGGTGGTGATTCCGAGAGGCCTTCATCTGCCATGTGGCTATTCTGGCCTTCCTCCACCCTTTTCTTAGGTTTAAGTCTTGGATTGGTGGGGTTGGGTCCAAAGAATATTTTCGCCGACGAGACCGACTCTGCCCTGGTCTGGGAGGAGAGGGGAGCAGAAAGTGGAGTTGTTTCTTGTGGCTCAGGTGGGGGCTGAGGGGTTGAAGCCACCTTTTCGGGGGCAGTTCCTGTTAACGGCAGCGCATCCTCATCACCCGGATTGAGCCTCTTCGATCTTCTTCGCACTGCCGTGTCGCATTCTCTGGAGGAAATCTGCCGCTCCGGTAGTGATTTCCCCTTCTGTTTCAGTTTCCCGGGAGCACGCACCGCCGTTGCTGCCTGGGTCGGCGGCGGTTGCGGAGGAGGCGTCACTGCCTGGGTCGGCTGCGGTTGTGGCGCCGCCGTTGCTACCTGGGTCGGCTGCGGTTGTGGAGAAGGCGTCGCTGCCTGGGTCAGCTGCGGTTGTGGAGAAGGCGTCGCTGCCTGGATTGGCGGCGGTTGCGGAGAAGGTGTCGCTGCCTGGATCGGCGGCGGCGGAGCAGGTGTCTCTTCCTGGGTCAGCGGTGGTTGCGGAGCAGGCGTCGCTACCTGGGTCAGCGGTTGCGGAGCAGGTGTCGCTGCCTGGGTCGGCGGCGGCGAAGGATCAGCGATAACTCCCTTCCTCGGCGGCAGCGGGGGCCTTGTCAGTAACTTGGGTGTCCACTCAGGGGGTGAAGGGCCTGGCTCAGTACTGGGATTGAGACGAGCGGATTTCCGGCGCTGGACAGTGTCAGCCTCATCCATGCTAATCTGTGATAGGTAAATTTGTTTAGGTACAGAACTTTTGCACACTTTTATACAAATGTAATATGAATACTTCTAAAGGCATGTAATAAAAAGGACTCCCAAAACTGCATATATTGTATAAAAGGACTATTTAGTGACTTTGTTGCCAGAGTTCATATAAACACTTGCTGTCACTTGGATTAAGCACTTAAGTATGAAATATGTTATGCTGGACTGAAAAAAACACTTTATCAGTTTCACAGTTAAATTTAGCCCAATAAACAACACCCAATAATTTACACAAATTGTATTTCACAGTTCATTGTCAATCAACCGTACTTGACAGTTCAATTTCACAGTTCAATTGCAATCAACCATATTTCACGGTTCAATTTGAAAGTTCAATGTGGATCAACCACCTTTTCACAGATAAACATAAAAAAATAACGGGTGAAACCCTAGATCAATGTCAATCTTACAATGTTGTCTGTCAAATCAGGTGGTAGCACATCAGACAATGGCGTAAAGGCTGGTGCTGGAATGGTAACACGAGCCCCCGGTTTTGGCAGAGATTTCACAGTTGTGGCAATAGGCCCTGATAGGTCGCTACCCCCCGTCATAGACCGTGTGGATCTCCGACGGTTGATGTTTGGTTTCCCATTCGGTTTCCGCGAACTGGGATCAGAAGGGGAAGTTGCTGCCAAGGTCGCTGGCGGTTTTGGAGAAGGCATCTCTGCCTGGGTTGGCGGTTGCGGAGGGTGCGTCATTGCCTGGGTCGGCAGCGGTTGCGGAGCAGGTGTCGCTGCCTGGGTCGGTGGCGGCGCAGGATCAATACTGGGATTGAGCCGCTTGGATTTCCGGCGCTGGACATTGTCAGTCCCGGCCATGATTGCCTGTGACAGATAAATTTGTTTAGGTAGAGTGATAGAATTAAGAATGAAGACTTAGCATGATTCAATTAATGTTATAGTGTGCAAAGACTTAAATACCCTTCTTTATCAAATATTTTTCTTATCTTCTAAAGTAGTCATGTTCTCCAACAAAGTACAAATAATTTGATTTACTGGTAAATTACAAGAACAAGTTAGAAGCAGAGGTGCTGGTACAAATAATTGAGCATCTCCTGGGCAAATTGACAAATGGACAATTTTGCCCCTTATTCCAAATTCTGTATCACTGAAACTTCTGGTAAAATTGGGTTTCAAGTAAGTAACCCTAACGAAGAACAAATTTATTGATTGAATTGTACTTTTCCAAAGAACAAAATTATTGATGAAGGAACAACATTTTTGCATGTGCTGTTTAGTAAGATCAGGCCAATCATGTGCCCAAGACCAATCCAAATTAACTAATTTAGTTTTCATTTAAGCTTTCCCTTTTCTATGGTACTGATCGCAATATTATTTCTGATATAGTAGCAAATGGTACAAGAGTGAGTGAAGTAAAAAATTGACTAAATTGTCTTAGAGTTGAAACCTTGAGTTCTTGACACACTGAAATTATTAGTTTAGTGACTCACAGAAATGAGCATGTAATTGCTGTTACAAAGTCAGAACTCAAAATACAAGCTAATCACCATTTTATTTACTCTCTTCTCGACCTAAGAAAACACCGAATTAATAGAAGAAGTGCAAAATCATCTTGAAAATGGAGTAAACTGTACTGGGAACAAAATAGACATATCAAATGAGTTAATCACCTTAATTTTGTACTGTCCCAAATGTACATCTCTAAATTTATCAAAAATTTACAAAAGGGGCCAATCATGTGTTGGTACCGAAGTTGCAATACATCATGATTTCCGAAGATTTGAAATATACATACTCTATCACTTCTATATATGCTGACTGTATACTATCTATCACTTACAAAGGAGTAAATTGCGCTGGTACAATATATAATTTTATTATCATTAAATTTAGGGTTAATTTCTTGTATATCCTCACAGACTCTTCTAATTTTTTATTTACCCCTAAAGACTTTAATTTATCTAATTTATCCCTTAACTCCACAAACTCTTTCTTTTTTACCCATCACATAGTAACTATGGAGTTAACCATAGTTAAATCCCTAGTTAAAATAATAAAGACAAAAATACCCTTTTTCTATTTGTAAGGTAAAACTATACTATTGGCCTTATATAATCAAGTGTGATGATTTATGAGTCTATATCTGTTAAGGTTTATTGAATCTATATGAAACGAGTTAAAAAAGAAGCTCAGCAAATTGTTCTAAAAGGAAAAGCAATTTTTAAATTTCAAATCATAAGCATTAAAGAGCAATTTTGTTTGAAACAGGTCAAGATGACCACAGTTTTATGGTTTTCAGAAAATAAAGCTTAATTTAAACCCTAATTTCAGTTTTTCGGAGTCTGTTTAAGATGCCTTATTGCAAATTCAAATCCTCCCAGTGGGATTATTGGATTGAGTTGAAATTTGTGGAAATGTTTCCCTGTTATCTGCTATATATGCAGCTGAAATTTAGAGATTTAAATTAAAACCAACAGAAATTTATCTATGTTTTAAAATGAGAAGATGATCATATTTTTCTGGTAAACAGTATATGGATCTGACTGTTTTTAGTAAATTCTTAGAAAATGGATATCTGACTGTTTTAGGGTCCAACATACAAGTCTTTCTTAAACTTTTTTATTGTCACAAGTTGTTTTCAAAAGGCTTAGCAGTTCTCAGATGGATCCTGCTCCGATAAGTCGTATAAAGTTTAGTATGGTAGAATTAGTGTTTGACATTAAAAAATCATAATTAATTCTTCATTCATCATCAATTGGTTAATTACTTTATTTACTTTATCAGATTCAAAGGTTCAAACTACTGAAAGAATTGGAAGCAACTTGTGAGATTTCTGAAAAATTAACCCTTAAATTTATAATTTTAGATTTCTGAAATGGTAAAATTGGGGGAAAGGATATGAAGCAGGGAACAAATGGTCAATTTAGAATTTTATTTTCATTAAATTATACTTTTAAGTTGTAAAATTGACAAATGGGTATATTAATAAATTAGTTAACTCTAGATGGGTAAATAACTAATTGTTAAATTTAGATGGGGAAATATCAAAGTTCAGAGTCTATAATGAAAACTTAAAAAGTAAAACCCTAGATCGACGAAAACTTACTAGCTTTGTCTGTTTGATGCAGTCTCCCGCGATTGAGCGCGGTCTTTGTCCAAATCAACAGATCTCCGATCGGCGGAGCAGCCGCCGGCCTAGGTTGAGGTATGAGAGATCGGGGAAGGCAGGGTGGTAGAGAGAACGGCCGGGTTTCCTAGTTACAGCGTTCGAGAGAGGGGAGAGGAGAGGAGAGGGGGCTGGCGCCCTGGCAGTGCGTCTAACAGAGTAGTGAGAGGGAGTAGAGAGAGGAAAATGGTGCTAGTAGAGAGGGAGGGAAAGGGCAAAGTGCGAGTAGACAAAGGGAGGTTTAGGGTGTTTCAAAAACGCTTAAGTCCGGGGTATTGAAAGTTGAAACCCCTCTCCCTCGCATTTACTTGGACACACCTACTCGTGAATACGTATCCTCTGCATTAACGCACCGTTTGAGTTAATTTATGAACCGTAGATCAGAATTCGGACCAATCCTGTCCACTCATATATCGCACGTGCACTTTAATATTAGTGCCGATCTCAATAGGTAAATTTAAGATCTTAACTCAAAATTTGAGTTAATGCAGAGGATACGAATTCCCTACTCGTGGGATCGGGCCAAAAATGCGGTAAAGTAACGTTTATGTTAAAATCCAACCCGTTCAATGTTGCTCCGCACGAATCTTGAAGAGGAAATAAGCATCACATGACAGCGGATCTGAATATATGTATTATGTTACCCTAGAAACAAAAGAGCAGCTATCCCCGGACTACTAAATGGAGACATCCATTGAAAATCAGAGCTATTGATTGACTATCGGACGGCTCAGGGTTACAGCCAACCTATTTTGATGATGCATGTAGAGAAATTAATTTCAATAAATCGGAAAAAAACATATTGAATTTTTTTAAATATTATGTACACAAATAATGCATATAATTGTAATTTTTATTAAATTCCCTTATTATTTGCATTTTAAAACATCTTGATTCCATGTGGACCGTTCGTTTTCGCATTAAATCTCAACGGTCGATTTGTGATAAAATCAACCTAATTTGGTTATGAAGTGATCAAAGTAAAGAATTTTACTTAATGAAAAAGAGAAAATTTAAGTTTGACCCGAATAGACTTCGATCTAACGATGAGTATTTATAGCCCTACGATGTTAAGGTATTTCGTCGGTTGGATGGATAGGGAAATTAGGATAAAATGTAATCAAACATTCCGAGAATCAATAAAATTCGATAAATTTTTAAATGAACGGTTCTGATCGATCAACGGAGCACATATATACACAGGCCTTCATTAACTCGTACAACCATAGTTCATGTTACATGTTCATGTGTAGAGGATGTAATTGTTTTAGTGAAGACCATGTATATTCCTATATAGATCAACATTATGTGTCAAAACCATTTACTAATGCAATACACATTCTGAATCATCAATTATTTTGTATATATCTCGAAATACAATTTATAATGGTTGTACTTCTTAAAATATGAGAAACATTTGATAAATTATTTACGTATTATTTAATTATCAACTAAATTCACAGTTACACATAATCAATACATCCTACTGTTACTCTAATTTTTTTTACCAGAAACTCCCAATGAACGAAACGATTCATTAGTAATTTCTTTTATTTGTTTCGTTTTTCTTACCGTCATCAATCCATAAAATCCAAACACGTGAACGGGTCGCCATACATATATATATATAAATTGAACCTCCTCATGACCTTGAAATGAAGAGCAACTAAAATTGGAATAAAAACAATACAACTTCATTAAAAAAAAACAAATAAACATTAATATCAAATATATTTCGAAATTACCTAAGTGAGGCATTAATTTCTTACTGTAAAAATTAAACTGTGACAAAAGAAAATTCACAATTAAGTAACTCCCCACACATTAATAAATTTTTACTATTTTACTTAGTGCAGTGGCAATGGGTGATATTTGGTACAAATATAGGAGTTTTGTTAACAGGGCATTAATGGCTCTGCGCAGTGCACATATTCTTCTCTTAGTTCAAGCTCCCACACTACAAGTGCCGAACATGAAGCAAAAACAGCTCTCCATTCAGCACAGCTAAATTAGGATTTCCCCCCAAATGGCCCCTGGGAAATTTCATTTTCCCCCCAAATATCTCCAATTTGCCTATAAGGTACCTCATACTATACATTGCCGACGTGTCTGTTGTTCTACTAGGGAGGGCGCACGTGTCCCGATCAAGTTTGCTTTAAGATTTGTAGAGAACGCATCATATCGGTTGAGATTTGTCAAACAACTTGAGTATATTGTGAGGTAACTCTGATGTAGTGAAGTCCAGACAGATGAAACCCCCCTGTATGCCATTTCTATCGCACCCAAATTTCATTCCCACCAAAACTAAGTTCTAGTCGCGCCTCCCTTGGAGATGGTTTGTGAGGGATGTAGCGCTTACGATCTTGACGGCCTTTGAGGTCGTATCAGATCTGACGACATTTCATCACACTTTTAGCTCTATTTGTAAGTACATTGTTACTCCTAACTTTTCAGCAAATTTACTTTAGTCGAACTAGTTTCCTTAAATTCTGGCTTTGGGTTCAGAACTAGAGGTAAGGCCTTGAGATAAGAAAAGTATTTCCGGTGATTCTTTCCAGAATTTAGGTCAAATTGGAACCCTTAACTAGAATTTTTTGGAATTCTAGAGATTCTTGTCTTGATTTCCTTTCGACATTTTTTTATCTTTCTTGAAGTACCAAAAAGTAACAAATCCATGCTCAAGTAGTTGTCACTTATTGGACTGTAATTAAAAGTAACCAATTTCATGGCCGATGAAACTGTACGATATGATGGGCATATATCTAAGCTTGAATTAGTCATCAATTAAACACTAATTCAAGATAATTAAAACAATTGAAATGGAATTGATGAGTATAAAATGGGAGAGATGAGAAAAAAAGATCAATTTGTAAGTCCGCGTCTCATTCTCTGATTTTTCAATATATTCGAGAATATGAACCACTTGATTTAGTCAATAGTATATATCTCCTGCACTGCAACTTTTAGTTCCGATTTATGTCTATTTTATTTTCTTCAATTCTTATTCAAGCAGTACAATATATGGTGTAGGGAAAGAAAACTGGATATGGAAGGGAGGTGCAGGGAAAGAGGGAGAAGGAAAGGGGTAGAATTGTCATTTTATTTTCTTATTAATATTGCTTTGTGTTTTTTATTGATTGAATTAAGAAATGGGGATATTTATAAATTAAGAGTGTTAAGATGGGGAAATAACTAATTTGAAAGTTTTGATGGGTAAATATCTAATTAATGAAGTTATGATGGGTATATATCTAAATTTCTCTTTAGTTAATTGTTTCCCGATTAATACCTCTCTGTTGTTTACCAAAACTTATAATTTTGAAATTATCAAAGTTTTTTTCGATGATTGCCTGTGCTAGAGTTTATACACTGTCTCCATAGACCATGTACACTCTCTCATTATGTAAAAGACACGTGGTTGTAAACTTGCATGAATGTTGGTGTAGATGCCATCCATGTCAGTCCTTATGTCAATTCCCTCAATCAAATGATGCACTTGATGTTGGCTGCCCAAAACTAACATGAATGTTTGTTGTTTATTTTGCAGGAGGTAGACAAAATTAAACATATGGCTCCCAGAAAATCTGCTCTGAAAAGAGCAAAAGCAGCAACATACAAAAAGAAAAAGTGCACGGTAGATGAACGTAATGAAATCGGGGAGAGTTCTATGGCTCCAATAGAAGGTGAAGTACAACCACCTACGAAAAAGGGAAGAGGCCCTGGAATTGTGCGAGACGCGACCGAGGATGTCGAACAACGTCCAGAAATTTGGGTGGTTGGGAAAAAGGAGTTCACCTGTGCAATCAAACCAAAAATCAAACCAAAGGATATCACCGCATCGATCACTAGGCTAGCTCTCAACTTCATGCCTGGACCAATAAGAAGTTATCACAGCTGGGACAAATCGTGGAAGGACATTTTCGAGAATGCGTTCTTGGTAATGCATTTTCTTTTTATTACTTTTGAAAATAGCGGGTGTAATTTGTGCCTAATATGTGCTCTAATCTGTGCTTTTTAGAACAAAACATACTACATCTAGGTAAGTGGGTATTTACCAATATATGAAATGATAGAACTGTGGCTACAACTCGAATTGACCACATCCTAACATGCATCAATAATTCTCCTCTTCTGGCAATGCATTACTAACCTTTGTAGTCTGTGCTGTTTCCTTTATGCCGTGATGGTTGTTAATTTAGTGACTCCCTTTCATAACTTGAAACCAAGGGTAACCTGCCAAACAACTGTGGTGCATCAAATTCAGTGCCTCTGATAATTAGTCGAATTAATCACTAAATTTTGTTGATTTAGTCACTACCCCAATTAGTCACAGCTACCATTGGCCAATCTAATTAGGCACAACCACCATTGGCCAATCTAATTAGTCACAACCACCATTGCCCAGCCATCACAGCCTCCATGTATTGGCGTACTGCACAGCCTTCTCCTACACCGCATGATTTAAATTATTCAACGAAAAAGTTCAGCTTACTGACCAGTATGCATGTCGGGTGTCGCTCCATTATTTCCAAATTTTGCAGGAAAGATTCAGGTACCGGGCAGATCAAGATGTCAGCCTTTGTCGGACCGTTCTAGATGCCATTGCAGCCAAACGATACACTGAGGAGCTGAACAAAGCTAGAACTAAATGCATAAAGAAATTTGGAGATGATATAGATTCATGGAAGAGCATGGTTCCTCACTGGTGTCTTCAACCCTCCCATTGGGCTGGTCTCTGTGATATCTTTGACACTGAAGATTGGAAAGGCCTGAGCAAACAAAACAAAGAAAACCGCCTTGCATCTGGCTTTGCGGTCCCCCACTATGGTGGTTGTTCAAGCGCACACCAGCATCTTACCAAACTGGTAACTAGATGAACTGCACTTGTGTTAAAAACTTATATCACTGTAAAATGTAGTCATTACTCTAGTCGTGAGCACTAATTTATTACTGTTTTTTCTTGTGGAGAAAACTCTGAAAAAGGGAGGAGTGCCAACTTGAGGGAGCTCTACGTCCATCTTCACAGTAGAACTGCAGACGGGAAATCACCGGTGCTGGCCAAATACAACGAATTCGTGGAGAGTGCATCTGAACTCAATGATAATGATGTGGGTACTGTCTCACTGGATCCCATAGACTTCGACACCACCTCCTTGAAATTTACCACTGAGAAAGCAGAAAAAGTATTTGTAAGTTTTTTTTCGACATCACCTCCATGATAAGCATAATATTTCTAATTTCTCCTTTTATCTATTGAAGTTGTTGTTTAATTATTTTAACTAGTATTTGACAAATATATCCTTGTTCCTCTGACTTGACCTGGTCCATTGAAGAACCTCTGAAACAAAGGTCAAATTGAAGATTGGATGATCACCTTAGAAAATTTCATACAAATATTAACAATCTAATGTGATTATCAGAAATACAAGCTTGCATGGCAGAGGTCTCAATCGACCAGGTCAATTGGGCAAACACCATCCAATTTTATTGAATAGATCCATGCATATAAGTTGTTTGATGAAATGCTCAAATCAAAGGCACTTTGGCATGAGATTTCCACTTAGACCACACTGGATAATTTTCTTTTCTTGGTTGTACTGTTGTATATCTGAGAGCATAGCACTAACCAATAGGATGTAGTTGTAAATTTCATGTTTTACTTGTGTATATGTGGGGGTTTAGAACTTTAAATCAATTAACTATGTACCTTTGTTGCTTACCAGTACCAGTCATGAATAGTGCTTTGCAAATAAAGGAAGAAAAATAAAAGTTTGATTTAGCAATGTCCAAGTGGATGATTAATGTGAGGGTCTCCTTGCTCTAAGAATAATGGCCAAGTATATATTTAGCTTGGATTCTAAGAATATAGTTTGGATTTAATTCCTAATTTCCTATTTGATTTATTAAGTTTCCTATGCATTTTTATATCTTAATATCTTGTACCACTATGAAGGACAAAAAAAGAACAAGGTGAACCAGTCCCTTGTTATTAATTGGATAGAGAAGGATTGATTTCAACGGACTCGGTACACAAATTGATCTATATTGGAAATATTTAAAAAACATAGGACTAAGTTTTAATGGGTTTTAATTTCAATCTAAATCTTTTGAGAAGATAAGAGCATACCTTGGGCAAAATCTATTGAACTCGAGAAAGCTTTTTGCACCAAAAACCTGAGCTCCAGAGTCTTGTCCCCAAGAGCCTTAAGTGCATGAAGGACAGAATTAATATTTGGAGAATGGGGATATTTATAAATTCTATAAGCAACATGACATCATTAGGATCCTAAACTTACCAAAGAGTTTCATCTATCAAACACTAAGACAAGTTTGCCCTTTTGAGAAAATTCATAATTATTAGGGTCATTTTTGCATTTTCTCAAACCCTTAGCCTACAGTGAACAAATATTGCAAATAATGGTCAAGTATATTCATCCTGGATTCTAAGAATATAATTTAAATTTAATTCCCATTGTCCTCTGTGCTAGAATGGTAGAATTGGGGAGTCAATCCAACAGCAGTACGCAGAACACTTCTAAGAAATCCCTAGTTTTGCTGTTCATGATCCTAATTTATCATTTTCTAAGCATTCCAAAGGGCATTTATCTAAATGCAGTAATAGATATTGGAATCTCACTGAGATAATAGAGGAGAGTAGAAGCTGGTAACGGCTAAGGAGAAGTTCCTATCTCTTATTGGTCCTGTTAAAAATCGATGTTAAAAAAAAATTTAAGCATTTAGATCAGATTCGTAGCAATCTAAAAACTAATATATACAATAATATAAATCTCTTTTATATTATCGATTGCTATATTGCTTGTTTATTTCAAATCTTGCTTCTCATCATCTTTTAGTGAAGCAATATACAAGTTAAATTTTGACACTAAATATTGCTAAGTTAGCTTCTAGGGGTAAAGACACACAGCACTACAGCAGGACTGACAGTAATGAAGCAAAACCAACTAGTTTCAGTTTTTTTATTATTCATTTTCCCCACTATTATGTTGGAGTTAAAACATGAAAATCTATCTAATTATTCTTTCTCAAACTACAGATTCTGATTACCTAAAAATAATGAACATATGCAACCTGAAGTTAAACTAATAATATGAATCAAACAAAAGCCAAGTGAGAATGTACTGAGCTTGTTGTACACAGAGCATTGATGCAAATTTCAAAGTTGTATGCTCTAAAAAAATGAAATTAGAAGATTGGATAATATTGTACCTTGCAATCTCTCACTTGTGAGTTGTGACAAACCAAGCGGTGGGGCACTTAATTCAAAGTTGTATGTTTTCTGTATGTTATTGAATGGTTGTCGTATTTTACAGTGGGGCACTTAATTAGTTTACTATTCCCAACTCCCAAGCTAGGTATTTATCTTTATAATATAACCTTGGAAGTCGCTTCCAAGTTTCCAAAAAAAAAACTCCCAAGCTAGGTAAGCGCAATTATGATTAATAAAGTATGGTTTGAGCTTTTAATTAATATTCGCTCAGATCAATTAAAAGAAGGGAAGGGGAGAATTCTAAGAATCGTAACTTTTAGTTTTTAAACTTTATTGATGGTTAATTTTCTTAGTAATTTGAAATGTTTTTTTTTAACTTGGTAGTGACTAATTTGAAATGTTAAACTTTTATTTTTGATGTGGCTGCCTTGAGGTGTGTGAGAATATTTGTAACAATTCACTTGCTTTTTTTACTTTGAAATGGTATTTTGGTATTCTCTTATGTCATTGATATGTACGGGTACATCTTATTGTAATTTATGGACCTTCATGCAGTATTTTGAAGTAAGAATGTTTATTATGTAAAATGTGGCATTCATTCAGACTTAGACGAAAAATTAATAACTTGTTAGTATTTCAGGTTATAAGTTGTAAATTTGTTAAAAAACCAGCAGTTGAACTGATTCACCCACTGGTTCGACCAGTGAACTAGTGACCCGTAGTTCTACCGTGTCGATGTCCAGTCCGGTTCTAATAACATTACTATCAAGTGAGCACCAATAACTGTACAATACTAGTTTGGAAAAAACAAACATTACAATTTGGAAACAAAAATTTAGCAATAATATATATTTCTCGACTATTGCATATAATAGACAGATGTTACGGGTATGACGGCTCACGAGGACCATGCTGACGTGGATGAGGCTGACCTGTTTATGTCAGCGGTTGGCGGTAGCTACCATGGCCGGGTTAGAGGCTTTGGATGCGTCCTAGACCCGAAGTTGCCCAAAACAACTGGACGAGGACGGACCACCCCTGCACAATCCGACCTTTCTGATGTCACAAATATTGGAAGCAAACGGATCTTCACCGATGATGTCCTAGTCGGAATGTTAAACGAACGTGATATGCGACTGGCCGAGGAAAGGCAAGAGAGGAAAAGAGAGCAAGAAAGATACAACATGCTCTTCACCAAATTATTCAGTCTGGTTGGACAGCAAAATCCAGCTGTACAGGTTAGTCCGACTATGCAAGAGTCTTCAATGTTATACTTTCCACTCACTGCCTTTATTACAACTTGTATTTCTTTGGTCCTTTCGACATGCCAGTTTGTCCTTCGGCTGTTATAGTCCCATTCATATGCTTAGAATGCAAAAGGATGATCAATTGATAGTTTACTTTTATTTCCTTTTAACTATTCTTCAAATATCCATTTTCAGCTTATCTCTTTACCACAACTTGTTCAATAGAGGACTGTGTAAGCATGATAAAAATATGGACTGTGTAAGCTTAATTAAGAGAGGACTGTGTAAGCCTAAGGTTTAACCTGATAGAAAAGGTTTTACCTCTAGACCTAATAGAAAATGGTAAATCTATCCTATCGGTTATGTATTTCACACAAATGGAACAAAGCCGGCAACATTTTCAATAGGTTCTTGAGAGCCCAACCAATTGCCTGCTGTTTTAACTTATTTACAAACTTCCCACAAACATGTTTAGTGTATCCGTTTAACAATAGAATAATTTGAACGGTTACAAGATGGGCGTCAGGTTAGCAGTGCTAACCTTTCTTGTGTATATTTAACACAGGCACAGGTTAACAGTGCTCATGAGGGGGTTATGGGGAATATGCAAACTCTCTAGGTGAAATCTTTGAACTTAACAACTCAATCCTTTTAATTATTTCTCTACGATCAGATGTTGTGCTATCCAAATGATAACAGTGCGCTTGAATATTGACTAGTGTCAGGATCCCACCTCTCTACCTCAATCTCAGGAAGGAGCCCCACTAATGCAGTTTGCCCACTCTCAAGTAAGGAGATTTATTAGTACTTATTTATATACGCAATATATAAACACAATTAGGTAAGACAGAACCATCGAGTTCAAATATTTCAGCAACGACAAGAACTGATATGTAGTATTGTGCAAACTCTCTTTTATTCCTTTATTTTTAGTGATTTGAGTGAATACAATGAGTATGGTGCAAAATCAATTTCATCGAGGGTGGATTCTGGCCAAAATAACTTTTTAGTTATTTTTAGTGATTTTTGCCAAAATTAGTTTTTGCGGGAGTTCCAACATAGTGGTGCTGGTTTATTTTCTTTGGACTTGGTGATGTGGTATATGTGGTTTAGTTTCAAAACATATATATGCTGGTTTATTTTCTTTGGAATTGGAATTGGTGATGTGGTATATGTGGTAACTTGCTCGCTTTGGGAATGTGGTATATGTAGGGTCCACCATATGTGCTGCCATCATCAAATCAAGAGGGGGGATTCCAAGCACTACTGAAGGCAAATTCTGGACAAGAGGTGGCCAACCTTTTAGGGGCCGAAGCGTCAATGACCGATTGGTTTGCAGATGACATCTCGAACAACAACCGGCATTAATGGTCTGGGGTATTGCCAACCTTTAATGGATAATTATAGATTTTTGGATTTACACATTAACACCACATGTTATGTTTCTTTTTTGTAAATTTTTGTTGATGGGTGGTGATTATATTTTGAGAAAGGGTTATGTAGTTATGTTTCTTTTTGTAAATTATTGTTGCATATTATAGTGTGGCTGTAATGTTATAATACAGTTGGTTTCTGATATTATAGTGTGGCTGTAATATTATAATGCTAATTTCAAGCTTTCTTATTAAATTTCAAGGTGTTATGTTATTGTTATTTCTTTCATTGGAAAATGTATCATATTACCGGGTTGGTGCCCGATAGGTAATGGGAAGATTTTAGAAATGGGGTTGCTGATATACTGGTATTAATTGTAATTATTTTTGTCACAATATCAACAGGAATATGATGAAATTATAGAGCATGCAAATAATCATGTGGGACCCACAGCACCTACCCTTGCAAAAAAACGGATGGGACCCACTATCGCTATCCTTGCAAAAAATAAGGTGGGACCCACGCTGGTGTGCCTTGCAAATAATAATGTGGGGTCCACTCACGCTAACCTTGCTAATAACCCGTGTGCTATCCTTGCAAATACCCTATGGGACAACCTTGCAAATAGTAAGTGGGTCCCACAACTGATATCCTTGCTAATGCCGAGTGGGGCCTACACTACCTCTCCTTGCTAATACTCAGTGGGGCCTACACTACATCTCCTTGCTAATACATAGTGGGGCCTACACTACATCTCCTTGCTAATACTAAGTGGGGCCTACACTACATCTCCTTGCTAATACTAAGTGGGGCCTACACTACATCTCCTTGCTAATACTAAGTGGGGCCTACACTACATCTCCTTGCTAATACTCAGTAGGGCCTACACTACATCTCCTTGCTAATACCCAGTTGGGCGCCAAAAACCAAAGTATTAGCAAGCGTACTTTTTGCAACGGCAGCCCTTGCGAATAGTAAAGCAAAATGTATTAGCAAGCGTAACCCTTGCAAAAAGTCTGAAAATGAGTATTTGCATTGGGGCTTAAAGCAACGGGAGGATTTGCAAGCGTAGCGCTTGCTAATGGAGTTTTTCGGGCTTTTAGCAAGCGTAAGCCGTTGCAACAAGCCAATTTCTCCCGTTGCCTTTACTGGGGATTCTAGTAGTGATATATAACATGAATCAATAACTTGAAATCATTACGTAATCAATTTGTGAAGAGCCAATTTTTTTTTTTTTTTAAATGTGATTCTTTTAATCAATTTATCTATATAATTAACAAATTTGTTAGACAATATGTAGATATTTGAATTATATTATACTTGATATTTGCAAGCTTAAGCCACAGGTGTGGACTACACGTTAAACCATCTTGATATATAGGTTTAACTTTTTACGTTTTAGGACGTTTAAAGATTATGTTATCTTAGTCCGGTTCAATTAAATTACGTTTATCGACTTAATTGAACCTAAACTCTTTATTTCATGATTTAGACCTTATGGTCAATATAACATCGTACCTGCAATTTGGGGCATCAATTTGTAAAGTATATTGGTTTGGAGCTGTTCTAATTCTTAATTAGTAAATTAAAAAATAATGTGTCACTAATTATTCTTATATATATTTTTTTGTAATGACTGCGTGGTCATTGCGAATTTGAAACTAAATTACTTTTTTCTTTTAAAACACTCGTCTCATCTTTATATACAAATTTTTATAACAACTCTGAACAACTTGTTATGTAGTCTGTAGCACCTGAATTAATAATTCATTTTTTTTTTACTTATAGTTGATAGGTCTTGGATTTAATTAAATATGATAAAAAAATTAGTTGAACTAACTAAATGATGATGCGATTTAATTAAACTATGCGATATATTATAGAAATTATTTAAATAATGTGAAAGATTATGAGAAATATTTAACGAGAAGTAACTAAATTATTAGAAATATCAATGTTTCAATGTCTGGGCCTTCTATCCTCTGTTCCAATTTTGATTTTCTGGCTCACAATTGATTTTTGTTCATGCTCTCATTTAATACCATATTAATTTCGTTGAATCCAATTGATTGCAATTGTTTATTGAACAATTAGTTCATATATTACTGGGTTTATATACTACTGTACAAACTCTTAAAAAGTCATTCATATTTAGCTTAAGAATGTAAAATATGTAAATATGCATCTTAATGATATGTTAATTTTCTCCGGCTTGTGTATATTGACGGAGTGGGCTTAGAAAGTGATATAATGATTTGGGAAACTTTTAAAGGAGAATTATTAGAGAGATTTAAAACAAAATTAAGTGTTGGTGTGTTGAGTGAAATAAAAAAATTGAGGCTAACCGGCAAATTAAGTTTATACAAGAGCAAATTTGAAAACTTAAGAATTTTCTTATTAAGGGATAATCCGAGTTATGATGAGTAATTCTTCACAACGATTTTCTTAACTGATTTAAAAGAAAAAAAATGAGGTTTATGATGTTAGCAACATGTCGAGAAATTTGAAAGAAGTGTATGAATCATCTTCTTATCTAAAAATGTTTCTTAACCAACAAAGAAGGGATAGAAATCATAACAAAATCATATCCGATGGACACAGATGCTTTTGGTTTTGAAACAGGTGGTTTTCAATGAACAAAAAAAAATGTCTTTATGTATTTTTTAATGTTTAGATTAGTGTAGTTTATATATTTACCTTAATGTAGTTTGAATTTATTTTTTATTTTTTATTTTTTATTTGTGCAATATCAATGTATTCACGGGATAATTGAATGAATATTTCAGTTATTTTACTTTATCTTTTAAGTATTTTCAATTTACTATAGTTATTGTTTATAATTCATTATAATTTGGCTTATGAATATTTATTAGTAAGAAGTTTAGTAATTTTTAGTTGTACGTATGACTAGACTTGATAATAATAATTAATGGTTGATCCAATAATTAAGAATACTTGTTGACTTAGCATATTTTTGAGTTGGAGGCTTTGGAGCTCAACCATATATCTTTACGCAGTTTTAATAATAAAAACCAAGTTAGTTCCACAATAAAATGAGAGACTAATTCTTTAACAATGTGTTATATTATCAAATAATGTTTGGTATGGTAATCTAAAATAGTGTGATGTTTTTTTTAATTCATGGAATCTAAAATAGAGTAATTTATTAATTGTAGTACTGTCGGCCTTATGACTTAAAAAACAGATATTTATAATATTTTTTTTGGCTCATTCTTATAATTTCTTATGTAAAACGCGCAATGGGTTATAGTTTATATAAGTCTTTTCTATTTTTATATGTATGGATTCTAACATTAGTTGCTTGATATTTGCCGATATTGTGCACGGAAAGTTTTTTCTTTATTAACTTTGCAATAAGATAAATGTAAATTGTATCTATTCCATAAAAAAAGACACATGTTACTCCATTCATATAACAATTAATTGTATTCAATTTGCTATATAAAAAAATATTGCATATTTTGTGGTTGAGTCGCAATTCAACCGCCTAATTTTCATAAGAAATATGGGAAATAAGTTTTAACAAACTCGAATTAAAAAATTATTTGTAGATGTAATATGAGAATAACAAATTATAAGACAATATAAATTTAATAAATCACAATCTTTTGCGATTTGTCATTTTCATTTAAATACACACATAATAAAAAAATAGTGATCATTTTTTTTTTGATTCAAAATTAGTGATCATAGAATCATCCTGAAACTGAGCCAAAATATGTACCTTTCAATGGAAATTGACACATAAGGCCAAGGAAAGAGATGTTTAGCTCATTTACATAGGTACCACCCTAAATAAAATAATCAGTAGAGGAATTTCCTGACATCTCTTCAGGATTCACTAAAGTGCATAGACAAATCAGGCATTCAGATCAAACCTCTGATCAAGCAGTCACAAGTTACATGGTTTATCTCACCATTGGCATTAAGGGTTGACGGCCTGCCACTGAATTTCGCAAAAACAATAACTATTATAATTCGGGCATTGGATAATACCCAAATTGTGGAGTTTACCAATATTATATGGTGTATCTGGAAGGCAAGAAACACAAAAATCTTTAAAGGCGAAAACACAATACCTCAAGCAATCCTAGCGCAAGCTAAAGCTCTGAGCATGCCCAAATTGGTAAGTCCGATCATGCCGAAAAGAGACAGGTTAGAGGCTGTGCTGGTACCAAGGGGCAAAATGGCAATTTTAATGGATGCCTCTTGAGATAGTACAAGAAGAACAGGAACAGCCTTTGTGTTTTTTGATGGTCAAGGGTAACTTCAATATGTTCAAACGAATCACACCACATGCTCAGACCCGTTGCAAGCAGAAGCGATGGCTTTGTTACAGGTTCTGAGATATGTTGAAAGGGAATTAAGCACACAAGCACTAACCCAAGTACTGTTATGTTCGGACTGCAAGATACTGGTTAGTGCAATCCTACAAAATAATTTTCTGGAGTTACCATCTTGGCAAGCAGCAGAACTCACTACTACAGAAATGGTCATTGTACACTGCACATTGTATACGGATTTGACAATTTTATATAAAAACCGTGTGATATTGTAATTTTTTTGAAGCCCGAAATATCCGTGGGATATATTACACGGATATTTATTAAAGAATCAGTGTAGAAAGCCTTGAGAGAGCTACACGGACGTTTATCAGGAATTGTAAACGGATTATTATTTACCTAACAGTGTAGATAGCCATGAGAGAGCTACACGGATATTTATGGTGAGAACCGTGTAGAAATATGCGAAATACACACGAATGTTTGTTTAAACAGCAGTGTAGAAATCTTTGACAGAGCTACACGGCTGTTTTCATAATAATCCGTGGAGAAAGGTTATTGTAGGGTTTTGATTATCGATAAAGGCCTTCTCCTTCCAGCGTCGTTTTGATCAATTAATACTCTCTCTCTCTGTATACGAATTGGTCTGATTTCTGCGCACAAGGAGGCCGAATCTGAGATCTTTGAAGTTAATTTGTATTTGTACTCTCTATCTTGCTAAGGTTAGTCGTGTATATATTTATCTTTTCTTCCTCTAATTTTCTGTTACTTATTATTGTTTATTTAGGTCAATTAGTAATTAATGCATGCATGCTTGATATGTTGAGATAATGTAAATAATTAGTATATTAAATAGAGTGATGCATGTATAATTGTACTTTTTTCTAATAATAGAGTAATGCATGTATAATCAACTAATGCATGTATAATAGAGTAATGCATGTATAATTCTTATTTTAGTGATGATTAGCTTGATAATTGTGCTTGTTTAGTAATGCATGTATAATAGAGTGATGCATGTAAAATTGTGCTTGTTTCTAATAATAGAGTAATGCATGTATAATACAGTGATGCATGTATAATTGTTATTTTAGTGATTATTTTACTAATGCATGTATAATTGTGCTTGTTTCTAATAATGTTGTTTTTTGTATAACCATGTCACATTCAGGTGAGCAACGATGGCTCTTCGCTTTTGGTGCCAGTAGCTAGGGTTTACAGAGGGTAATATGAAGATATATATGTTTTAATAAAGAAAGAGTTGAGTAAAAAGTTGGATGAAGGACCTTTAAAAAAAAGGGAAGAGGTGGGATGAAGGACCTTCAGAGTCGGATGAAGAGCCGAATGAAGAGTCGGACGTAACCTCTGAGTTACACCAGCTTCAGCTAATAAGGAAGATTCTGACATGAGTTGCATACATACATAGAACCGACCTTCTTGAGTCTGACAAGATTGTGTCCGACTCTTCATCCGGCTCTGAAGGTCCTTCATCCACCTCTTCCCTTTTTTTCGAAGGTCCTTCATCCAACTTTTTACTCAACTCTTTCTTTATTAAAATGTATCTTCATATTACCCTCTGTAAACCCTAGCTACTAGCACCAAATGTAAACCTTAAGTTTATATTTGAAATCATTATGGGATCGAGGCTCAGGAAGAAGGATATGTCTACCCAGTATGGATTTGTATAATATATGCTCAATATGGATTTGTAATGCTCAATATGGATTTGTATAATGTTTCAATTTAAATTTTGTAATACTCAATATGGATTTGTATAATTTTGTATAATTTAGTGTACATGAATTTTTAGTTTATCCTTATTAATTGACCGGTTTGTATGCCATGCACCGATTTTGTGTTTCAAATATAAAGCATGTTCTTGTAATACTATAAAATATAGTGAATTTAGTAATTTTCTGTGCTGTAATTGTAAATAAGGAGATGGATTTATGAATTTTGTAATTGCTGAACATGGATTTGTAATGCTAAATATGAATTTTGTAATGCTAAGTATAATTTGTGTGCTGTAATTGGAAAACTGGATGTCAAATTATCTGAAAAACTGGTGGTAAACTCAATATTGAATTTTGTAGCAAACTGGCTAGCAAAACTGGAGGCTAGCCCAGAAAAAAATTGTTAATAAAAAAATATATAGGATAACATACACGGATATTTAACTTAAAATCGTGTCCAAATAGTAATTGTACACGGCTATTTGTTGAATATCCGTGTACGAAATAGCTACACGGATATTTGTACAAGCATTATACACGGTTCTAAGTACAAATAGCCGTGTATAATTTGTTAGAGAGTTACACGGATTTCTTAACGAAAGATCCATGTAGATAGTAAATGTATACGGTTGTTTGTTGAAAATCTGTGTAGAACCGCGTTCTCCTATCTTAAATAACACAGATTTTTTTATAAATTCCTAGAAAATGCTAGCATTATACACACGGTTCTTAAATATAATTAACCGTGTATGATTTGTGAGAGAGCTACACGGATTTCTTAACTTAAGATCCGTGGAGAAAAGTCTTTGTAGGGTTTTGGTATAAAAGGCCTTCTCCTTCCAGCGCTGTTTTTTTATCGAGTAATTAATACTGTCTCTCTCTCCCTCTGTATTGAATGCGCTGCTCCGGTTTCTGCAAAGGCCAGCAGCTGGTATTATCTGAGATCTTTGAAGTTTGTATTTTCTCCTCTCTATCTTTCTAAGGTTAGTGTATATATATATATTTTGCTTTTCTTCCTCTAATTTTATGTTACTGATTTGTACTTATTTAGATCATGTGTAATTAGTGTATCGTTGTCCAATAACCGACCTACTGATGCTTTTAGGTCCTTTGCCCGTTCAAAATTAATTCAATAGGGATTAATTTTGGATAGTCCCCATTTTGGGACTGCTCTTTGAATATTGGGTCTAATTTAGGATGTGAACACATATTAGCGGGATTTAATTAGTAATTGAGGAAAGTTCGATGGTATTTTCCCTTAATGCTCCTACGAGTATGTGGTTTTTACGCATACTTGGGGAGTTAAGGAGAAATGCTACCGAATTTTTCTCAAATACTAATTAAATCTCGCTAATATGTATTCACATATGGGACCTAATATTCAAAGAGTGGGTTAGAATTGTAAACCGGCCCTTTGTAAGCCTAGAATTTGGTACCAATTTACATGTTGACCATGATTAATTGAAATCATTTTTTTAATTTAATTTACAGATGGATCGAAGTTGGATGTATGAATTGCGACGTGATAGTGAAGAATATTTGGGTCGCGTTGATGAGTTCATAAAATTCGCTGAGAGGTATAGAGTGAAGATGAAGGAAGCCGACATTTTGTGTCCTTGTAGAGATTGTAAATTTTTTTTAAGATTTGGGGATTCCGAAGAAATTAGAGCTCATTTGATTTGTCGTGGATTTAAGAAAAGATATACATGTTGGTTCATGCATGGTGAGGAATTTGGGGAAAGTAGTTGTACCAATAAGAATTCTAACCGTTGTGAAGAGAGCGATGAGAATGTAGAAATTTTGGATAATTTTGAACTTGATTTCAGCGATGATGATGTGAATGTCAAAATTTTTGATAATGTTGAACTTGATCGCAACGACGATGATGAGCTGGAGACGGATATCGCTGAAAATGTAGTACACGAGTATATTGATAATCTGGAGGACATGTTACATGATGTGGAAGATGAAATTAGTGATAAAAATTACCTGCTGACCCTACTGCCGGAATAGCAGGCCATGACCCTCATGTCGAACCAGCAGGACCTCCACCTCGTCTGCTCACCGAGGAAGAATACAAGCTCCTTCCCGAAAAGGATTTGCGGGATCTCCACGACCGCTTGATGGCGGCACCCGAGGACATGAAGGATATCCTCATACAGGTCCCTCCGGGGATATTTCTACACAATGGCTCGACTGTAATGCTGTCGTTCAACGACTTCAAGGACTTTCTACATGCCTCGGGGTCCGATAGATGGCTCGATGTGGGGCACATCACCATTTTCCTCATGTTAGTGACCAAAAATTGTTTATATCATGTGTATAGCACTGAAGAATATATTCTAATGTAATATGATAATTTTTCAGGAAGCTAATCAATAGTTGTGAATGCAAGGGCGCCAAACAGAAGAACTTTTGTGCTTTTCTGGACCCCAGCATATTTAGTGCGACAAGCGTGGAAACTGCTCCGAAGGAGGCTATGAAGTACCTGTGTGGCGCGATGCTCCAAGCTACTAAGGCGAAGAAGAGATTTATTCTCTTGCCATACCACCAGAAGTACGTTTCTTCTAACCTTGTTATTAAATATATAAATAATTGAAATCACACCATCAAGTTAAGCAAACACGTGTATCACTATTATATATGCCAAAATATCTGGGTATTGTATGATAAGATCCTATAATTCTTCTCCTCCCACAGAGGACACTGGTGTTTGATCATCATTGTGCTTTGCATGAATGCGGTTTACGTCGTGGATTCTTCACAGCCCACAGAAAGGATCGGATTTAGCAAGTGCAAAGCAATCTACCCGTATGTGCAAAAGTAAGCAATAATCTTTCATTATGTTTGATTTTTTCCTAATTATAACAAATTGTGGAATTGCTAATTAGAGTCACTCCATTTTGTAAGGGCTTTTGCTGCATACATTAAACAAGGAGGATTGCGCAGCACAGACAAGAAATTGGGAAATAGGTTGATTTGGAGGTGGTGGCAGGTGAGCACATGCAACACAATTCTATAATTTCATATTTTGTTCAAAAAATTATTGTCATTCTAACATAGGCCGCTAAATGTAAATTGTAGGGCCCGCAACAGGAGGCGGGTTGGGAATGCGGATATTACATGATGATTTCCATGTTTGACTTTGTCGAAAGAATGCAATTCACATTTCCAGATGTGGTATGTAATTCATATTAATTGTGCCTATATCATAGCAATTGATATTTTCATATTATGCTTACTTATAATTCTCATTTCATTAAATTAGCAATTGATATTTGCGACTGTCTTGCATCTACCTTTTCTTGTTACTAACTACTACCAAATTATAATTGTAGCAACCATCAAAGCAAGCTGTGTACTCCAAGGAGCAGATGGACTTCATAAGATGTAGCTGGGCAAGATGGTTTCTGCATGAATTTTGTAATGCTGAACATGGATTTGTATAATAATTTAGTGTATATATGAATTTAGCAAGCATAATTTAATGTCAAATTATCTGGAAAACTGGCTAGCAAAACAGAATGGTATATGAATTTTGTACGAAAACTGGCTAGCAAATTAAACTGGAGGCTAGCCCAGAAATGAAAATAATCAAGAAAAAAAAATGGGACAATTCTACACGGATATTAAGCGAAAGCCCGTGTAGAATGAGTTGAGTAAGCATAGATTATTTTATATTTGTCCGTGTATGATAGTTACGATACCGACACGGATATGAAATTATAAGTCTGTGTCAAAAGAAAACGCTACACGGACGTTAAACAAAAGCCCGTGTAGATGAGTACAGAGAGCTACACGAATGCTTTTATGTAGTCCATGTATGTTAGTTAAGAGAACTTCACGGATATGAAACTAAACGTCCGTGTAGAACAAAGTAATTCCACACGGTTGTTAAACAAACATCCGTGCAGAACGAGTACAGATATTCTTTTATACAGTCCGTGTATGATAGTTACGAAAGCTTCACGGATATGAAATTAAACGTCCGTGTAGAAAACAGTAATTTAACACGGTTGTTTAACCAAAACCCATGTAGATATTTTCAGAGAGCTACACGGATTATTTTATATTTGTCCGTGCACGATAGTTATGACAGGACACGGATACGAAATTAAAAGTCCGTGTAAATAGAGTTATTCGACACGGTTGTTTTGACCAAAGTCCGTGTAGAACGAGTTCAGAGATACAAGGATTATTTTATTTTTTATTGATTTGTTAAGAGACATGGACATTTGAACTAAACGTCCGTGTAGGTAAACTAACCTACACGGACGTTTAGTTCAAATGTCCGTGAATAAAGAGTAGTCGTACACGGTTGTTTACGTAATATGGAAGTGAACGTCCGTGTAGATAGAGTAATTCGACACGGTTGTTTTGACCAAAGTCTGTGTAGAACGAGTTCGCAGATACAAGGATTATTTTATTTTTTATTGATTTGTTAATAGAGGGACACGGATATGCAAGTAAACGTCCGTGTAGGTAAACTAACCTACACGAACGTTTAGTTGCAATGTCCGTGAATAAAGAGTAGTCGTACACGGTCGTTTACGTAATATCCGTGTTGCTCGGTTATATGGAGAGCGCCACAGGCAGGTGTATGGTCACGGCTGTTTATTTGGTAATCCGTGTAGAAAGCGTTAGATATACACGGGTAAATATCCGTGTCGATAGAGAGTACCTATTATACACCCTCAACTCATACACGGCAGGAAATCCGTGTAGCTCCTCCGGTAATGTCCGTCTGCAATCTCTTTTTCTGTAGTAGTGAGTGATGGCAGAAGGGGCGCAACTATACCATACAATGATTGAAAGAGTCACACTGAGACATGTCAACAGAAAATTGGTCACTCAACCTCACTTCCTGGCTAATTGGGCACGTACCTCAGGGGTAATATGTGAAGGAACGGTACCAGCAAGAATAGCAGAACAGGCTAAGTTAAATCCGGAGATCGATCGGGATAAGTTCAAGCTTCTGGAGGGAAAATAGAATGCTGAACAAGGAAATACTGGCATAGGTTTAGTTGCAGGCTTTTTTAAGTTTACTTTTAGGTGGTTTATTTGTTTGTTTTCAGATTTGCTTATTTTACTATTTGAACTAGTTGTAATCTAAACTTTTAAGTTAAATGCATACCTACGGGTTTTTCATCAAAAAAAAAAAAAATTAAGAAAAGTTGTCCATAGTCACCATTGACTGAATCACGCCACATCCGGAGGCTCTATGCATTACTTCTGCCACTCTGCAGTCTGAGGCCCTAGGCAAAAAAAAAAAAAAAAATACTGCTATTCAATAATTATTTATATTAATTTGTTTAACTTCTTGTGTGTGATCTTCTATTTATGTAAATTAATATTGCTTGTTTTTTGACAGATTCGTTTGGAATATTTTAATTAATATATGTTGCTTGTTTATGTTCCATGGTGGGAATACAGATTCTCTGAAAATATGAATAAGGATAATTTTTTTAACATTAATTTATCTGATGTGGATAAGAATAAAAAGATCCGTATAGTACCCATTGAGGCTCCTACCAGTCTGGATATAAATCTGCTGTTATTTCAAAGGAATCACAAGACTCTGTTATTCTTGTTCCAACTGTTCAAAAATGTTCAAAAAATTTCATACGCAAATCTCAAAAAAAAAAAATTTCGTGCCTAAATCTCGACAAAGATTAACGGCTGGATCGAAATAACAGGGTTGGGATAACAGGAGATTTATTTCCAGAATCTCAAAACGGCTGAGAGTTAAGAATGTTTTACAATAATAGAGAGGATACTTGTCCGCCCTGTACCGTAATAGGAAATCTTTTACAATGATTGAATCTGGACCGTTCTTTTTAACTTGGCACGAATCTCAAAGCTCAATAATACTGCCCTGCGCTAGCCTGAATCTCAAAGCCGTAAAGTGAAGGGAATCTTTTACAGTAATGGAGAGAGAGGATACTTGTCCCTTATCCTTATCCAGCTCAAACACAATTCGAAACTCGGCTCCGCACCCGACCCTACCCGACCCGATCCCACACAAAACTCTAATCAAATCATCTGCGTACAGACTTCTTCCTTTTCAATTCGCCCTCTGACATATCTTATATCTTGCGTGACTTTTTGGTAAATCTCTACCGTTCAAATACGTTTTGCACGAATCTCAATGCTCAAATAATACTGGTCCCGCGCTATCCCCGAGTAGGCACCGGACACGTCGGTCACGTAAAATATGAGATATCTCAGAGGATACTCATTCTTTCTTTTTCTTCCCTTCTTTCTTTTGTCTTTTCTTCTCCTTCAATTTTTTTGTAAAAAAAATAAGGAAATTTGTGGCTCAGAGCATAGGTGAAGGGATCCTGGAAAGAGACCACCAAGCTTTGGCAATTTGGTATCTACAAATATGAACCACAGAATTAAAATTTTGGATTTCAATACTGTTTTACACACTCTCCTAGCTGTCACTCTCTACCTTCTCTCCTTCTTCCCCTTCCCCAATCTCATCTTTTGTTATAACTCTTACATCTGATTCCCTTCCTCTCTGAAAAGAGAATCTTTTGCAATTTAAAACCCTTCAATCTCTCGAATCTGATTCCTGCTTAAGGTTTCTTCTTTTACCCACATTGCTGTTCCAACTATAAAATTTGAGGTACTGTACTGTTACTTATCTTTAGCTCCTTTTAAATAGTTATTTCTTTATAGTTGGGGTTTCCTTTATAGTCTCTCCTGTGGTTTCTTAATATACCAGTATCGAATTAGTTGGTCTATATTTACAATAGAGAAATGGAGGTGAAAGAAGAGACATCATCTAAATATCACATTGGGCCTCCTTGGTTTTTCAGAGGCAGGCAAGTACATACTTTCTTCAATTTTTATTATTCTTTCTCAATTACTTTTTTTTTCTTCTTCTTTTATTGTGCAATTAAATGTGGTTTGATTTATTTCAGTGCACTTTACCAGCTCCACCTAGTTAAAGCCAAGACGGCACGAGCTTTTATTCCTAAAGAGTTCAGATTAGTTGAAGCCTTTGGGTACTAATAATTTCCTCTTCCATTTATACCCTTGCTGTAACTTTTCCAGAATGACAATTCTTTAGTTGCTTGTAGTAGTTTGTTAAGATGTGTATTACTTGAGGTTATTGAATTTGAGATTTCAGAGTTCTTGCCCATATGCTATTTAGGTTGTAAAATATTTGGTAAAAATCACCAAATTTTGGAATTTTACAGATATACCCTTGGGGGGCTTTTCCTTGCTCACTATGAAGACAGCCCAGCAGGAAAGTTTGACGAGGTTAGTAGTTTAACTTTAATGGCTTGACTATACTGATAATTGTATGAATTATGCATGTATTTTATGAGTTGACTTGAATCAAAAGCTTATATGCTGAAGATATATACTTTTAAAATTGTGCAGCTTGTGGTAATTGCCGGAATTGTTTGGAACCCTCCAACCTCATGCGCGTACTTTCCCCATACAATTTACATTACTTCTTACATGAATCAGAGTTTCCCTGTCAAATCGTATTTGTACTGATGAACAATTGTGTTTCCTTTGACCATATCCAATAGATGGGCTGCCCGAGTACTGGTGAACAGTGACGAGGCTTGCCATCACGGACGAAAGGTATAAAAAAGAACCTTCAAATAGTGCGTTCGTTTCAATTTTTGTTATAATTATATTTGTGTCTGATGTAAACACTACCTTTTCTTGTAGGAAATAGGGCTTCCGAGCCATACTGCCACATTTTTGAAGGTACTTGTAACTTTTATATATCATTATTTTTGAACTTATTTCAAATGAACTTTTTGGTTCATAACTTTTAACAAACATCATATTTCATGAGACAGAAAATTGTGGCAGAGACTGAGAAATCATCTAATAAAAGTCAAAGCTTTTTCAACGGGATTGCCATGAATTCTAATTTTGGCAATCAAATGGAGCATGGCGAGATCGAAGTCTCAGAGGCTAAAAAATCTTCTGAAATGCCATTGTGCAATATCAGTCTACCATTTTCTGGTAACTCTCGCTGAATTGGCATTCCATAAATCATTTTCAAATTAGACTTCAGCTTATATGTTGTGTGTAACTCTTGGGGACATGTAGTATTGTTTTGCATATAAACTTATCTTGTAGTGAGGTGTGGGGCCCTGAGTTACTTATTGTAGTTGTGCTTTTTCTTTCAAGATTCCTTTAGGGCCCGTTCGGCAGCCTGCTAAGGAATAGGAATCAAAAATTTTGAACTACTTTTTACTGTTCACCGTGGGAAAAAAAAATTCACTCAAGAGTTAATTTTTTTTTCCCACGGCAACAGTGCCGTTGCCGAACGGGCCCTTAGGGTCATTTTTGTTTCTCCAGTTGGGTTTAGTAGAGTTTAACTCTTTTCTTTTTCTTTTTTTATTGTTTAAAGGTAGCTTATTGCAAAAGCCTGTTGAGTAGGTATCCTATAACTGTATTAATTAATTAAAAAGAGCCGTTAGCAAATTTTTTTCTTCTTATTTTTGTATGTTATGATTTTCCTTCCATTCAACCTAACTCTGAACTTATTATATTCTGTTGGCAAAGTTTGTCTTTGCTCTATTGACTGATAGACAAATAGGTTAACTTAGATTTCCATTTTTGACTGCGTTGTTATTTGTTTTTGGACAGTATTAAAATCAGAAAACAGTGACAAGGGGATGCCTAAGATCAGAATGTCACTTCCTAGCTTCAGGTAAGATAACACGACTTCATATCTTTCTCTCTCTCTTTGAAACTCAAATGATACACACACTCACTACTCACAGTCTCACAGAGAGTTAGAGAATGCAAAATGCAACCTCATTATCTGAGGATAAATTATAAATCTATTGCAGTGGCCGAACAGAAGACTATCCCCACCTTCTCAAGTACTCATGTGAAATAGAATGCAGGTATATTTTTATTTCTGAGCCATATAACCTTTGTTGAAATTGATATTAGTCATTTGCTGGACATTTATTGATTTTAGAATGCATGGAAAATATGTTGTTTACATCAAATTGCAGATGGAAAGAAATTATTGTGTAATGAATGGAAAAAGGAATACTAGATTTGAATCTATTTTTACTGGGAAAGTATTAGTTTCCTGTGAGGTCAAGTTTAGTTTTGTTGCAATTGCAGGGTATCTGCAGTAAAACCTGCAAAAGTATATAGTTCAATAGTGGAGAAAGAACCTCAGAAAAGTTCTGGTAATAGAGCGTATGTAAATTCAGATCAATTATCTGAAGAGGAGGCACAAACGAGAAGCATTTCGGTACTGTTGTCGAAACCGATATTAGCCTTAAAATTCAGTTTTTTAAAAATGTGGGTTGGAGCTCCAAAAATCGTAGTTCCAATGTCGAGAAAGAATGAAGTTAGTAGGTTTTGGAGGACTTAGTGATCTTAATTTTTTGGAAGACCTGGTGTCATAATTTTGTTGATTGCGGTTCTTTTTTGTCGACGTTTGCGTTGATTTAATTTTTCTCTCGTGTGTGGTTGAGATGTTTGTTTTCTCAGAATTTAACTTATCAAATTTGCAGTGCACCCTTTGTAATATTTACCATTTCACATGGAATTCAAACAACGTAATGAAGGCTTTGATGATTTTGTGAATTGATCTTGTGACTGATTCAACTGAGTTAAATGAGACCCAGAATAGGATAGTTACAACTTTTTTTGTTACTGGTTTGGTTGGAAGGTCAAGTAATTAATCAATGCAAGTCGTAAAAAAATATCTTATTTTATTCAATTGTGCTTAGTAAGTTGTGAGTTGTGACTAATGTGATGTCATACCAGAACATTCTGTTATGTGTATTCTTTTCAATATATGAAATTATACATGTTTGGATATTTATACTTTTCTTTTTGTGCAATTGAAACACTAAACACAAAGTTGCTTAACAAAGTCCATAGGCAACTCACCTGTGATAATTGTCCTCTTCTTTATTTGAATTTTTTTATTTAATTTTAAACATGTGAAATTATTTATTCAGCATTCCTTATCTGCATCTCAAAAATATTTATCTCTACTCAATATATAAGTTATTTACGTTCGAATTCACAAATGTTTATCACATTTTTTTTTCCTGAGTGATCATAAGAAAAATTTAAATTAAAAAAATCTGTTAGTAAAATACGGCTTTCAGAGTTTTTAATCTAATTAACAAAAGGTCTAAATACTTTATTGCCAAATAAAATAGTTTTAAAAAAATAATAAATACATTCGAGATGTAAATAAATATGCATATAGGTGGTACAATTATCGCTTTTTTTTTTCAAATATTGCTAAAATTGTCAAATTTACTAATGGATCTCAAGTCAAATTTACTAATTGTCAAATTTTAACATTTTTGTTTTTCAAAGAAGAGGGAATATATAAAAAAGAAAGAAAACAGAAACAAAATGTTAGCTTTAAAATCTATCTTTCTAATTTCTAATCCGATATCCGAATATCCGTGCGGATACGGATACAATATGGTTTTAAATTTTAATTATCCGTATCCGAATAGTAGATATATACTATATAATTTAATATTTATTATGAAAAAAATTATGTTATTCACAATTATAAAAAGCAGATATCCGTATCCGTATCTGTTTAATATCCGATCCGTATCGGTATCCGTCAAATATCCGACTAATCCGATATCCGAATATCCGTACGGATACGGATACGGATATGGTTTTAAATTTTAATTATCTGTATCCGATTAGTAGATATATACTATATAGTTTAATATTTATTATGAAAAAATTTATATTATTCACTATTATAAAAAGCGGATATCCGTATCAGTATCCGTCTAATATCCGATCTGTATCAGTATCCGTCTAATATCCGATCCGTATCCATATCCTATCTGGAAAATAAAAAGGATACGGATATGGTTTTACCACTATCCGATCCGTTTGCACCACTAGGTATCCGTAGTTGAGGTCCTTCAGTGCTATTGTGTTTCTAACCGTCAGATGATCTTTAAAATTCGCGCAAGGATCAGGGGCTCTGGATGGAAATGAATCCTCCGCTTTCTCCTTTCTTTCACGAATTCATGTCACATAAAGTAACTTAAATTTTGCGTTTAGGTATGGACCGTCAGATCTGTTCCGACACGAATATTAAAGAGCTCCGTGCATTCCATCTCAGGACGTATTGGCCTGGATTCTGATCGAACGGTCCGAATCTAAACTCAAATTTGAGTTACTTCAGAGGATCCGGGCTTCGCTTTCGCTCTCTCGCTCAGTCGCTCTTCGTTCGACCCTCTCCTGAGAAGAAAACCCTAGCGAATCCGTTCCAACGGTGAAGGTCCCTCTCTCGACCAAGGTTTGGTTCCTCTCCTCGAAAGGAAGCTCGACCCGCCACAGCCTCATCACCTTCTGCGTTTCGATCTGGTAATTCCCATCTCTCTCTAGATTTAAGTCTCTCTCGTTACCTCTCACACAGGGAAAGTTCAATATTTCCTCAAAAATTTTAAATTTTGTGAGGTTCTCGACCTAATTGAACTTGGAATTGCATATATTTCAGAGAAACTAAGGATTTAGAGAAATTTGAACTATGAGTCTGATACAGGAAAATGGCGAAAGCCAGAAAATAAAGTGGTGAACACAAGAAATTGATAATCTTTTTCATAATCGGTTTGGTTAAAATGCTTGCTTCTATATATAGGTGATGCTACTCCAGCAAGAATTGCTAAGTTTCCTTGTCTAGATCTTTCTATTCATTTTTCAGTGTGACACGTCAGCCTATTACTTGCTGAACTTTTGCATTGAACTTCCTAATATCTGTTGTTTCTATTCTCCAGTTAATGCGCCTATGTCCTTCTCCATTCCTGACTGTTGTGTCCCACTTTGCAGAGAAATGTTGGGCCCTTTTGTCAGTCTCTTTATTTTAATTAAATCGCTGCCTGTGTGCTTGCCACATCTACCCTCAGCTTCATCTCTTTTACTTTGCAAATTGTCTAATTCACTTTTCTCAACAACTATTATCAAACTGAGATGAGATCGTGACAAATTTGGACCGAAAACCCTAGATCCCACCTTATTTCGTTTCAGTTTTTGAGCTCGAGTTCTTCCTTAAGTTTATGTAAATTTTTTCCGATATTTTTTCAGTTTTTAAGTTAAATTTTTCTTTAAATTTTACCCAATTCGCAGCAGCACGAGGTTCATAACCTGTGAATTTTTGGTCGTACCAGAACGAAAAGGAAATGAAATAGCTTTTTACGAGGAAAATTGAAGATACCATCAAGAGGTGAATTACACGAGTAGCCTCTTGGTGAGCTTAGATAAAAAAACTATCAAATTGACTTCAAACTACGAATTGAATCCGTTGAAACCAATCAACTTCACAAGTGAGGCGTTTACATGCAAAGTTTTTTAATTTTCGAATTAATTTAGTATAAAGTCAAGTGGTCAAAATTAGAAGGTGTATACATTAATTTTAATGCATTCATTTATTGAACATTTTTTGACTGCTTGACTTTATATTGAATTAATTCTACAATTTAAAAACTTTGCATGCAAACTCATCGAGGACATCGGTTTCAACGGTTTGGATTAATGGTTTGAAGCCAATTCGATAAGTTTTGGACCTAAGCTCACCAAGAGGCTTGGTGAACTTTTTTAAATATTAGAAGCATTTTGGTTTAACTAATTGCTGTAATTTTTCTCATGCCCTACTATCGGGTGATTGGGGGGGGGGGGGGGGGGGGGATTTCTGTTTTCCTGTGGACTAGTGTTTCTAAGTAAAACCAGTGTTTAAAAAGAAGGGGTTTTCTGTTATGACAGTTTGTTATTTTTGAATGTTAAACCTGAGCAGCACTGGTACTAGGGATGAACATGGTAATGACATGCAATACCTCAAAAATTTTTAATTTTTGAAGTTTGATTTCTCACATTTAAAAATTCAAAATTACAAGGGCAGGAGAGAAAGATAAACTGCACCTGAAGAAAGCAGTCATCATCTATTGTTTTATCCAAGATAAAGGTAGGAGATAACTTGGTGAATTTTTGTATCAAAACATGAAGGATAAATCCGTGTGTTTATGTGCAGCTGCATATACAAGTGCAAACTGTTCACTACTGCCATGATCTGAGAAACCAGAAATAAAGAAAAAAACAACTAAACAAAAAAAGTTTACAATCAGTTATATGTTGTATATAATATATGATACCTGCCAGGTACCATACCTTTTGCTGACAATACAAGTGCGCTGTCCATGCAACTTATAGTACCAGTACCAGTGCTTACAAGCCCATATGTAAAAAAAACATACCAGTATGGAAGGTTCAATACTTACTGACCAATACATGAATAAAGAAATCACAGCAAAAAGTAAACCGCAATTACCAAAGAACGATAATTTGTATTATGAAGTTAACCTTTGTCAAACATTTTGCCATCAGGATTGAGCCTTGTCAAAATAAAAGAAATTGTACCATTTTTCCATTCTGAATTGCACGTGCTATTCCGCTTCATCTGTCCATTGTTTCAGGTTTGTGTGTTACACTTCTTTGCATAACTCCTCTGTTTAACTTTTATATGTTGCACTTTTTTGCATGCTTAATTTCTAGTTCATCAAGCTCTGGTACCTATCTATAAGAAATGTGAGAAAGCAATGTTAGTTTACATATGGAAAATACATCATCTTTCTTGCACAGCTCATCTATAAGAGTGCTGTTAATTGTGACATCATAATCTTTCTTGCCGTCTCAATTTCACCTTGGACAGCCCATCTATAAGAGTGCTCTACATCATAACCTTAGGTTTCTTAAGAAATAATCTCATTCAGAAAATCCAATGCCTTCTCAAATCTCACCTTTCTTTCTTGGACAGCCCATCTGTAAGAGTGCTGTACAGCAACATCAACCTTAGGCAACCTGGAAATCATAATTTCAAGTTGCAACTATCTTGCACAACTCATCTATAGGTCATCAAGGCAATATCCTTTATCATAGGATTTCCTCTTATGTGTATAAACCTTCACTGGTACACGCCAGCACATGTTCTAAACTGTGCTTTGATGTTATTTGAACAATATTCCTTCTTACTCTATATTGTAAATCAATCTGTGACACTAATTAAGTTGGTACCAATAATTCTTTATGTAATCATATTTCCATTTTTTTTTTTTTTCTGTTTTGTTCTTTTGCAGTTTCAAAATCGATATTACTGTGCATGCACAAGTGGACGACATTCTGAAAAGGAACTTGAATCTCTTCTTGATCAGTAACAGAAATTGTGGTATTACTCTTCTCTTTCCTCTTCTCAAAAGTGTTATAAACAGTCAACAGAAACTCAATTCCATTAGCATTCATAGGCCACAATGTTAGTTTGTTGGTTTCATGATCTTTAAACAACTTGCCTTCTTTTTTGTATTAATTGATCCTAACTGACTTGGTACCGACAACTCTTTATGCACTATATTTTGTTCATTGTTTCTATGAGGAGAACACTTGGAATTATTTCAATAAAACGGTTTATATATAATGACTGTGTTTGACAACACCGTGGCTTAGGGATAATGTGTAATTGTAGCCGACTTACCCCTCTCTCAAACACAACCAATAGATATTACACAATACTTTTGCACTTAGACAGTAAAACTGTCATAGGTAGTATTAACTTAGTTTATGTACAAAAATTATATTGTATGATATGCATTATATTTTTTTTTGTTCATATGTATTACATTTTTTTGTCTTTGTATCATTAGCAGCTCATAAAATCCATTACAATTGCCATTGCCGAAGCAACGCGAGGCATTCCTCTAGTTAAATTCAAACCCTGGAGCTACTAGTGTGAAATTCACCATCTCCCTGCCGCATTCTCAGGTAGGCAAATCTTTCTTAGATCTGTTTAAACTTCGAGGTTTTATTGCCTAGTTTTGGATTTTCCTTCCTTTTTAGTTAAAATTTACAATCTGTTTTGCTCTAAGATCTACTTTATTTAATTTTTAGCAACTCTTCTCTATCTCTCTATTTCAGGCAATCAAAATTTTGAGTTTTTCAATTGCTTAGACATGGGTAGGCCTAGAAAATCAGCTCAAGCTGCACAGGAAAATATAACAGTGTTAGATGTAAAACCAATTCGAACCCTAGCTCCTATGTTTCCTGCCCCACAAGGATTTAACACCTACACACCTCCAAACAACCCCTCCTTTGTGTGTGTAACCCCCCATAATTTACCAAATCCCGAGTCCGGGAGCAACCCACCGGGCTTCACTGGGGGCCAAATGCCGCTACCAGAATTTTTCATGGGTGCATCTGGTGCACCTACACCAAAAGCCCTGAAAGGCCCCAAGTTGAAAAAATCCGTCTTAAACCCGACCCCTGTTCAAATGAAATCCCCTTATGTGCCTCCTGTCTCAACTGGAGAGGTCAAGAAGCGTAGAGGTCGAAAGCGCAAGAGTGAGCTGATTACTTCTGATACAACCGGTACAGCTGGTACATCGACCGGTACAGTCAGTGCATCACCTGCAAAAGTGGGTACATCAACTGGTAAGAGAGGACGAGGACGACCTAGAAAGCTAGAACAAACTCCAAAAAAGCAAAAAGAATATGTCGCTGGTGATATTACAGTTGTGCCCCTGTCAATCTCTCTCAACCCAAGAGAGGCGGTAGAAGAGGTTCTTATGACATTCGATGCATTAAGACGCCGCATATTACAATTAGATGAGGCAAACCAGGTAAAAAATGCACAACATTTGAAAGCTGGTTCAATAATGATGAGCAATGATTTGCGTGTTAACCGATCAAAGACCATTGGTCACATACCAGGCATAGAAGTTGGGGACATGTATTTTTTCCGTATTGAAATGTGCTTGGTTGGAGTGAACACCCAAACTGTTGCCGGTATAGACTATACCAAAGGGGAAGATGAGGATAGGTTGGCCGTTAGTATAGTCTCATCTGGTATGTATGAAAATGCTGAGGATGATGTAGACACGCTTGTATACTCGGGTCAGGGGATGTCTACCAAGAATGACCAGAAGTTGGTAAAAGGAAACCTGGCTTTAGAGAATAGCTTGAAGCGTGGTAATGAGGTAAGAGTTGTTCGCAGCGTAAAAGACCATGCTAACCCTCCCAACGGTAAAATTTATGTCTATGACGGCTTATACAAGATACGCCATTCATGGACTGAGAAAGCAGGGTCAGGCTTTAATGTGTTTAAATACAAATTGTTTCGAGAACCGGGTCAACCCGATGGGATATCCCTCTGGAAAAAGGCTGAGAAGTGGTGCATTGACCCATCGAGCCGAGGGGATGTTGTCGTAGCAGATATCTCAGCAGGTAAAGAATTTAGACCTGTTTGTGTAGTAAATGAAGTTGATGAAATAAAGGGGCAACCTGGTCATTTTACATACACCACCACATTAATTTATAAAGATGGGATAAACCCTAGCAAACAAACTGAGGGTTGTGTATGCACAACTGTGTGTTTGCCGGGAGACACTAACTGTTCGTGCGCATCAAAAAATGGGGGACACCCACCTTACAGTGCACAGGGGGTTCTGGTAAGCCGCAGGTCAATGTTATATGAGTGTGGCGGGTCATGCGGGTGCGGGATAAGCTGTAGGAGCAGGTTAACCCAGAAGGGGGTGCAACTCCATTTTGAGGTTTTCAAGACTGCTGACCGTGGGTGGGGCCTACGCTGCTGGGAGCCCATTCGATCTGGCACGTTCATCTGTGAGTTCACTGGTGAGGTAATGGACAGCTCCAGTTCAGCATCCAATGGAGATCAGGATGATGAGTACTTGTTCAGGCAAGTGTACACTGACCAGTCTTTCAAATGGAACCGAGGTCCACAGCTGCTAGGTGAACCTAGTTCAGATGATCTAGGGGATGCCGCAAAGAAATTAAATTTGGTTGTAAGTGCAAAAAACATGGGAAATATGTCGAGGTTTATTAATCACAGCTGTTCCCCGAATTTGTTTTGGCAACCTGTGGTGCATGATCATACTGATGAGGGGCATCCTCATATTGTATTTTTCGCCATGAAGCATATACCGCCTATGACTGAGCTGACGTATGATTATGGTCTGAGTGAAAGGGAAAGTGCCAAGAGGAAGACATGTCTGTGCGGGTCCCACAAGTGCAGAGGCACGTTTGGTTGAGATCTGCATTCTCATAAAACAGGTTAGTTGTCATGTTCATACCTCTTATTTATTGTGTCCTGAAATATAGTTGTTTAAATATCATGAAGATGGTCAGTTTCTTCCTTTTATATCAGCTTCTCTTTTTATTTTGATTCTCTTTCCAATGATAACTTGCTCGTGTGACAAGGTGTTTTGCATGGGATCTCTGATTGTACTTTTTGTAAGTATCCCATGCATGCACACTTTGTAATCTATTAAATGCACAAAGTTGGTACATTTTGTTATCCCGCATTCGCAAAAAATGCCAATGGTTTTCTAATTGCTGCATCTAATTCACATAGTATAAAATGTGCCATACCTGTTGCTTTGAGTTGGAGCTGTTCTTGCAGCTTTTACCGCCTATTTGTTTGTTTGGATTTCGATTAATAATTGGGTTAGTTTTAAGTTAAAAAATCGCATTAAACAATAATGTAAAACTAGCCATTATACCTTAAGTTTAAGGATCACATTAAACAGTAATGTAAAACTAGCCGTTATACCTTAAGTTCAAGGATCATATTAAACAATAATGTAAAACTAGCCGTTATACCTAGATACGGTCTACCGGTGCCTGACTTTCAAAGTTGCAAGGAATACTATAGTGATACTGAAGAAGTATGCTTAATTAATACATATCTTGCCATTTCAGGGTGCTTTGCTTCAGGTGCTCTGTTGGATGCTTTTTAAAGGACATGGTGTTTAATGTTCTGAATAAATGTGGGGGCTGTAGAGATTCTGGCAGTTTGTAATAAATCAAAATAGTTAGGGATTTATGGGTTTCTGACTTTTAGTTAGCCTGTTGTGTTTCTGGAACCTTGTTTAGCATCTGTAGTATTTTTTTCCTTTTTCTGAACTTATTCATTAAAAAATGTTCCATTATTTGTTGGTATTTGTGGTTTGTTGTGCTTGCATCTGCTATCATTTGAGGGCTTAGAGAAAGGTTTCAAATATGACAAGTATAGATCAGAAAAGAGGCTAGCTAACTGAAAATAAAATATACGAATATAATTGCAGTATTTTTTTTTTGTTTATTTAGTAGGAACCGTAATAATATTATATATATTTTTTTTAATATATAATTAAAAGTTCTTAAGTTTTTATAAGTCTTAAGTCAAGTAAAATTTAGTCGACAAAAGTTGTAAAAACTAAAGAAACTGCAACATTGATACGGCACCTTTAGATAAGAATGGGAAACAATTGGTAGACCGATATTTTTATTAATACCCCAAAAAAAAAACAAATTATCAAATCTACTCCCACTCCAACTTTATTTTTATTTCTACCCTAACCGCCCGTGGACTGGGAGGTCCAGTTTCCCAACCTGACCGTCCAGCCGCTGGGTGGTCCTCTGTTATTTTTTTTTAAGGTTTTATGTTTTAATTTGTTTGAATGTTTTATATTAAATTGTTGTAATGATTTGTTTGAATGTTTTACATTAAATTGTTGTAATGATTTATTTGAATGTTTTATATTAAATTGTATGATATATATTTATTATTTGTTGACGATTATATTTTTATAATTGACGATTATTTTTATATGTTATGTAATTGTGTAGTTTTAATATAATTGATTAGTTTTATATTAAGTTTGTTAATGTTTAAATGTTTCTAAATGGTAATCTAAATAGTAATCTAAATGGTAAGTATAAACAACAAAAGTAGGTAATCTAAATGGTAAGTGTAAAAATGAAACATAACAGTCCAAACACGAAATATAATAGTTCAAACTAAAATACTAGAAACCTATCAAACTAAAAAAAATATAAAAACCCTAACGGCGACGACGAGGGCGAGGTCCGGAGAGGTCCAACATAGTAGGTGCATGGCGCTCTCTCTGCGACGGCGGACGCCTCTGGTGAACCTCATCCACCTGCATGTCATCGTGTACGGCCTCACGCGCCCATGGGTCCACCCCCAGGTGTAATGCATGCTCCCCATGGATCCCCGCCTGTGTACGCAACACCCACGGATCGGCCTCCCAAGTAGGAGGATACGTGGCCGGAGGCGGTGTGCCAAATATAGCAGCGGCAAAGCCATCTGCAGTCTGTGCCCCACTCCCACTGGCCTCGCCGTCGTGCTGTCTGGGCTCCATATACTGCGCTCGGTGGGAGCTAGCTGGCTCCCATCCGCCCTCATCTGGAGCTAGGTCATCCAAAGAGAAAACGGCGGCGGCGGCGGCAGCGGCGGCAGCTTCATCCTGTATGTAAACAATGTTAAATTAAAGACATAGAAGTAACGAGTAAATTAATTAAATAATGAACTTTTGCTACCTCGGTATGCTGCACTGGAACTCCATACTCGTTGTAGTACGCGTTCCACGCGTTGTTGTTCAACATCCATTGGTGAATCGCCCAACCCGAGTCATCATCTGCAGAAATGAAGATAAATTAATAATAATGATCTTTTAAAGAGACGCTTAATAATGATCATTTGTATGACATATTATTACCTGTAGGAGGTGGCGGTATCTCATCAGCGTAGATAGGGGCTCTAGGCTGCTCCGGATCTGGTGGTGGGGCCTTTATCTCGCGCCAATTGATGTCCTCCCCGGCATTGTGCAACATACCAACGAGGTGCCCGTCCCAGCAAGAGTCCTCAACGATCGGTGCACTGTGTTGGAGCATTTGACATCCTATCGCTCTCCAACTTCTTCTCGCCATGCACACCAAGCTGTGTGCCACTCCTCTAATGTGCATCAGGTCTGGATGGTCTGAGACACCACCGATGGGGTCGCCGTCTATCCGTAAACCCCACAAGGCGCTGACATCACCTAGTGTGACTGTCATCTCCCCAACCGGAAGGTGAAATGTATGCGTCTCCGGTCGCCATCTCTCCACTAGACCGCAAACGAGGGCCTGATCAATATCACAGTGAGGCATGGTGGCCAACTGATACAACCCGAGATAAAGGATGCACTGCTCCATCAACGGGTGACAGACGTATGGTATCTCGGGGGTGCGATGCCTCACTGTCATCATCGTCGTGTCCTGCATTTTACAATTATTTCAATATAAACGTCTAATTAAATAATGCTATTTAAATTAGGAATACAAAACCAACGTACCTCCATAGATGCAAGTGAGACACGGTGCCTGACATGTGGGGTCCACAGAAGAGGACTAAATGTGTCAGGATGGTGAGGGGGATAATCTCCAAAGGGAGCATCTGCACCGGACGTCTCTGCACCGGATGCCTCTGCACTGGATGCCGCTACACCGGATGTCGCTGCACCGGATGCCTCTGCATCGTGATCATGTGAACTCTCCCCCGTCTCCAGATGGGCATCCCATGCACGTCCCCGTCTAGTTCTGACCATACTACATTTCAATAAACAGAAGATTCTATCTTATAAATCCTGATTTATAAACCCTAACTTATAAACTCCAAATCTGTCAACCCTAAACCCTAATTTAATAATTCAACCCTAATCTAACAATTCAACCCTAAACCCTAATTTAACCCCTAAACCCTAATTTAACCCCTAAACCCTAAATTAACAATTCAACCCTAAATTAACAATTCAACCCTAAACCCTAATTTAACAATTCAACCCTAATTTAACAATTCAACATCATTTAAACAATTCAACCCTAAATCCTAATTTAACAATTCAACCCTAATTTAAACAATTCAATCATAAACCCTAATTTAACAATCCAACCCTAATTTAACAATTAAATCGCGACAGGAAAATCAACAACCCGCACACGATAATTAAGAATTCAACCATAATTTATAAACTTTAGTTTTGTCAACCCTAAACCCCTAAACTACAAACTCTAATTTTGGAAAACCCTAATTTTGAACAATTCAATCGTGTCGGGAAAATCAACAACCCGCACAAGATAATTAACAATTCAATTCTACCAATCGTTCCAATGCCGATACAAGATACAAAATATAAATTAAAAAAATTATTTAGAAACTTACCCGAAAATAATCGGACTGTCGCCGAGATGGCCGAAATTAGGGTTTGGGTGAGAGAGAGAGAGAGGAAGAGAGAGAGAGAGAATGGTAGATTTGAAGAGAGAGAGAGGAAGATAGGGAGAGAGAGAGGGAGAGAGAGAGAGGGAGAGAGAGAGAGAGGGAGAGAGAGAGAGAGAGGAAGAGTGGGGTTTCGGCTGGGGTGGTGGTTTCGGGCGGCGACGCGGGCGGCGGGGCGGGGTGGCTGGAGGCAGAGACGAAAGAGAGAGAGATAGCGGTCTGCTCCCAGCGGACCGCTTATAAAAAAAAAATTAATAGTGGACCGCCCAGCCCCTGGGCGGTCAGGTTTGAAGAGTGGACCGCCCGGCTGGTGGGCGGTCAGGTTAGAAAAGTGGACCGCCCGGCTGGTGGGCGGTCAGGTTGGAAAAGTGAACCGCCCAGCCCACGGGCGGTTAGGGTAGAAATAAAAATAAAGTTGGGGTGGGAGCAGATTTGATAATTTGTTTTTTTGGGGTATTAATAAAAATATCGGATTGGTAGATGGTATTGCCTGAGATTTAATGAGTCT
The DNA here is from genome assembly GCA_028015225.1 of Carex myosuroides. Taxonomy (NCBI): domain Eukaryota; kingdom Viridiplantae; phylum Streptophyta; class Magnoliopsida; order Poales; family Cyperaceae; genus Carex; species Carex myosuroides. The sequence continues at coordinate 7,590,269 of CM051479.1, forward strand.
CAAAAAAATCTCTGCAATATTATGATTTATGTAATTTTCGAATTTATAAGGAAACTGTAATAATGTTACGATAACCAATACAATCATATTTATTATTTAAAAAAGTTTTAAGCCATCGATTTTTTTATTTTAAGCTGACTCTTGTGTATTACACATACGGACACGTGTTAATACAACTATCTCCTGTGAGGCTTACCGAACAGGCTTTATTAGCTGTTGTGGGGGTATTTCGGACCCAACTATGTAGCTGGGCTCGGGAAGTTTTCGACATCAGACCCAGTACTCGACCTATGAGTAGTTCGTGAGCTTTTCGATATATGGCCCTATCAACTAGATACACTAAAATTGACCTTATCAAATCAAGCTCTCTACATGGTCAATGACTACATGTAGGGTTGGCAGTGGATCAGATTCAAAATGACTACATATAGGGTTGGCAATAAGTCAGATTCAGATCTAATTCTCGTATTACTCAAATGTGAATTTATTTAAATTTTACCATATCCAATTCGTATTAATTAATAATTTAAGAATCTAAATCCAGTATCGTAGCGGATTTTGAATTGGTTTCGGATCATATTAGATATATTTTAGTTAAAAGTATCTTAAATAGTAAAATCCGTACATAATACGAGTAAAATATAACCAACTTATATTATTAATTATGATTTAATATAAGAAACTGTAGATTTAGTGCAGTGGTAAGAATCCCGTTTCTTTATAAAAAGATCGCATATTCAATTATCGAGAATAGTATCTAAAGAATGTTGCGGTATACGGGAGTTCTTAAATTAAAAAAAAAAACAAAAAAATTATAATTTAATATCTTCGAATGAAATATTTGAAACAACTCAAATCATATTTGATCTACTAATATATTATTATCGAATCATTAACGGTTTTACAAGATCTAAATACGATCTAATAAATAAAATATTCACATTCGAATTAATAAATTAATAAATATATAATCTTGATTCACATGCATATCTTTCTTACAAATTCAAACTTAAATATCAATTTATAAATATTCCCCGGCACTAGAGGGTTTGACACTTGGACCTCTTTTCCTTTTTTTTTTTTCTTTTTTAAATTATCTAAATTCTAGCAATTAAATATAAAAAAATTAACTAGCCGAACAGCTCATCAGACCAGGTCACAACCAGTTCATCCCTTTGAGTCTCAGGTACCCCTAACCCTTCCCAAACACCTGGCGACGCCGTTATAGCATCAGGCCCACACGGCGGTTCATAATTCTGATCCGCCATGCATCCATTAACCGAGTCACATTCATCCACCACCTTGGCCAACACCGAATTCCCGTTCGCACTTATTCGTACGTTCTTCAAACATCTGGACCTACCATCGTACCAACCTGTCGAAAGCGCAACAACCGGTTGTTTATCACTGTAATATTTTCTGTCGCAGGCTGTTGCACTTCCACCGTCGCTGCCTTGACTGAAACTGCCGATGTACATGACGGCGGTTGTATTGGCGGTTACGGGAGGAGAGCACCGGTATTGCGGGTACAATTGGCCGTCTTCGCAACATTCCGCGTCGTTTTGTGTGGTGCAGAAGCCCGACTTGCCGGTGAGGTAGCTGCTTGCATGGCATGTACCGATTACAATACGGATTGTGGCATGGTTTGAATGAAGTATGGATAGGAAAAGGATGAGAATTGTGTAAAGAGAAAGGAGAGATTGTTTGTGCATTTTTTATTTTTTTCTCTTTCTGCTTCGGAGAAAATAATGTTTGCAGAGTGTTTGTTAAATGCTAATTATGAGATGGGGGCGGCATTTGTATATTCCTATATTCTAAAGTCGATCCATTAGGCGTCATTGAATTTGTTTGTTTTACTTCATTAATTTCTGAATCTTATCTTTTGACTTGACAGTATTGGTGATTTAGGATTTATTTATTGAAAATTTGATTCGTCCAGCCTTATGTGTATAATTGAACTTAAAATAAACTTCTTGAAGTCATCATTGTGCTAATAAGTACTCATTGATCAAACGGTATAACTAATGCAACTTTTTTTTTTTTTTTTGTATTTTGTATTTTAGATTGATGGGGAGATAATGAACAAAACGAAACGCCTCTGCAAAAAATCCAAAATTATGTATAGACTCGAGATACGAAATCTTTAACAACTTTTTCCCAAAAATATGTCCAGCACAAAGAGTGGTTTATGAAATATGGCCATCAAGGAATTGGAGTTGTTGGTTCAAGAAATGGCTGCTGAAGTGGTTTATGACTTGAATCCAACATGGTATGTTATTCAATTGATTCTGTTTGCTGTTGTTTTTCAATTAAAAACAACCTTTTATTGCATAGAAGAAAATTGTATATGCAATACATGTGCATTTAATGATGTACGCATGTATGTTAAATGTTAGGTATATCCTTCAGAAACTTTAAAATTATAATATGCTTCCAGATCAAAATTGTTGTAACTTGATCCGCAATACAAGTGCATTTAATGATGTACACATGTATTGAATTTTTATAATATGCTTTCAGATCAAATTTTACATTTTTTTTGAATTTTTATACTATTTATTAAGTATTTTACAAAAACTAGTCAAATTCAGACCATTGAATTTTGTACCCATCTTAATAAATAGTAAAAAAAATTCAAACAATTATAAAATTTGATCTGGAAGCACATTTTATTGTGGAGATCATGTTAAACGGTTTGGATCGACGATTTGGAATTTCAAAATGTAGAAAATTGTTGTGGTAACTTTGTTGTAACTCAAAATTGTTGTAACTTGATCCCTCCTCTTCATAATATCATACTTACCCATCTAAATTCAAAAACTCAAAAACTTATTCAATTTATTGTCTTTCTATTAAAGCTGGCTTTAAATTTATGAAGTTCTCACTGTACTCTTTATTAAACATAAAAAAAATATAGTCTGTATAAAAAAAATGTTAAATGTTCTAAGTAAGGATCTAAAAAAGACATGGCACATCACGTCATGTGTGCCGATCACATGCTGTGACTATTCGCATGACTTGACCATTTTTTTAAAATTTGGTACGGCACAACACACAACTGATCTGGTCACGATACAGCAAGTGGTTTCGCGAATCACGTGCAATTAGGACCGTTAGATCTTGATCGAATAGTAAATCTTGAATAAACTAACTTAAATTATGAAAAAAAATAGTTAAACGTGACCAAACTGGTCACGTGACCGGTCACGTTTGGACACATCATGTGTGGTCATGGCGTGACTAACGTGCCGTGACCATTCACGTGTTGTGACCATCCTTCCAAATTTGGTCACAACACGTATAAATCTGACTTAGTTATGGCACAACACGGTACGTACAAATTTGATTTTGTCACGACACGACACTACGCGTGACCCAAGTCATGGCATGACTAGTCACGACACAGCACCGCAAGTTACATATTTAGATCCCTACTTCTAATTGGTTGATTTTCAAAAATAAATAGTTTATTTCTCCACTTGTGACATATATACAATAACATTAAGGTATACATCTGTGTGTGCATTACAAGTAAGAAAATAAATTATTTATCCTTACAATCGGTTAATTGGAAGACTAAATTTTTCTCTTAAACATGCTACATATTTTTTATTTTTTAATAGAGGATAAAATTGTTACTTTGTAAATTTAAATGAGTTTTATTACAAAAGTAATTAATTGAGTAAATATGTGAGTTTTTTAAATTTAAAAGGATAAATATGATATTATGAATTTTAGAATAGAAAATACGTAATTTTAAGGGTTTTGATGGAAAAAATATGAATTTCTGATAAAATATTAATTTGAAACGTCCAGTCTTCTCTTAGCTGCTGGAACATGGGGATGTGTGGGCCTGTCTTGTTGGGCCGGAATCCTGATACCATCTGAGTTCCTTAAATAAGTGCAATATTTAATTGTTTAACCTGAACTATTACTTTTAGTGGGCTCACGCATTTTCATTATGTTATTGGCGGACTGGGGTTTGGTAAACTGCAAAATGAGTCTTAAATTTTTCCTTTTTTTAGGGTTGTAAATTTTTGCCTATTTCAGCTATGTTTGCAATGTGGCTCTCCGTTTCTCAACCAATTCCGCAGTGATATGGTTCCAAGACGTTAATATTTTAGTAGCGAAAGAAATTAGCTATGTCGTCAACGGTTCTGTCACAACACATGATACATATATTACGCTACGTGTTGATCACGTAATATGTTTCTTTTTTATTGATAATGACATGATACGGCACACTACGCAAACAGATTTGGTCACGTCACGTGAACAATTTTTTCAACATTGTTTTTTTTATTAAACAGTACGGACGATCTAACGCTAGCTCGTCAGTATTAAAACTTAAATGTGCCCTTCTAATTTTTTGGAATAATTTTGACGTTTTTTTTGGAGAAAAATGATTTTCACGTAAGTTCTCATGGCAACGAAATAAAGTTTGGTCGTCAATTCCTTTAAAAATTAATAGAAACTTACGGAACCAGTCATTTCTTTTGTAACAAACTGCGCTTCATAAAGAAAATATGGAAAATAAATCTGCGCACATGTTTGAATAGTGAGAAAATAAGTGGCGAGATCTCTCCGTTGACTTTAAATAGATTTGGTGGAACTGAAGCCCACTATCCTAGCCGAATAATCTGAATTTTTTTTTTTCAAAGAAGAATAATCTGAATTGCCGTTCCTATTTTATTAGGTCCGGTTATAGGGTTGATTTCTCAAGTTAGATCTGCCTTTATATACAAATTTTAAACAGTAAATAGATAGCATGTGTTATCCTCATTAAGATAATTTGGTGAACATAATTTCAAAAATCTATTGAATTAGATTAATTTAAACTGTTGAAATCGATATATTTCACGAGTGATGCATACACATGCAAAATTTTGAAATTTTCGAATTCATTTAGTACAAAGTCAAGTGGTAAATTTTTTTTATAAAAAATAGTGCATAAAATAACTTATAATAAAATTATTTTTTTACTGCTTGACTTTGTACTAATTGAATTCAAAACTTTCAAAATGTTGTACGTATATGCATTACTCGTGAAGTAAATCGGTTTCAATGGTTTGAATTCGTCATTTGAAGCCAGTCCGGTATGTTTTGAAGTTGTGCTCATCAAACCCTTTAATGAGCACAACACACTAGCTTTACTCATTTTTTTATATTTTAAAAAAATGCATGTATATGCCCGTTTTATTGAAACATAAAACTGTAAATTACAAGTGTCAGAATATTTTTCTGAGTCTAATTGTTAACTAAGTTAGTTAGTCTTTGATTTAATGGTAAAGAAAATACTCTCTGTACTGTAACCATCGAAATTCAAATAATTTTTTTTAATATTAAACTAATTAAATAACTTGATTCTCAACTTTATATAACTGTCCAGATAAAATTTGATCCAAACTCTACGATAAAAATCAGCCTGTCAAAATTTCCTATTTTTCCTACTATTTATTTGTAAAGGAGGATTCAAATGCCTTCAATTTTTGTGTCTCCATTATGCCTTTATTTTTAAATTTTTAATAACTCAAAATTAAAACTTAAAAGTCAAATAAAACCGTTAGATGTGATCTATGTTATTTTTTTATGTGCTCATAAAAAATTATCACATTTCAATTTTGTTTTTATGTGAATTAATAAGTTGAAAAATCAACATCTAGAATTATCCACATTAGTACTTTTTTATAAGTTCTTGATGGCAACCAACACAAAATTAAAATGTCATAATCTTTTACATGTACGTACATAGATAAAATAACATAGATCATATCTATTGTGATCTATCGGTTTTATTTTAACTTTTAATTTTAAATTTTGAATTATTAATATTTTTAAAAATAAAAGGATAGTGGAGACAAAAAAAAATATAAACATTTGAACCCTCCACTTATTTGTATTAAAAGCAAAGAAAATCCGGTGGGAGGATGGTGCCAGCATTGACTAGTCACTGTACTATGAATAGCTACATCTAGCCAACTCCGTTTGACCTCTGTCCAGTCAACATAAACAGCTAAAACTTCACCAGACAAGTTGAAATTGGATCAAGTCAACAGAAACTAAATAATTGATAAAGTAAACTGAAAATGATCCAATTGGCATTCATTCTCCAGTCACTTTAATTTCCTTTATTTTTCTTAAAGGAGAAAAACACATTTATTCTAGTTATGTATTTGATATTTGGATAGGAGGTAGATAGCACTGGATCTTGGAGATAAGAGCTTGTATATTTAGTGTAGGGGATATCTGATAGCCATCAGCATTCTAAGTTAGGAATTGATATTATTATATATAAAAGGACTAATAATTACTATACATACCATAATATTAAATTAAGAGTGAGGTTATGGTACTGTGCATAGTGCACATCTGTCCGTACTATGGAACTATATTTAAATTTTCAAAGTTCAAATAGTCAGTTCAAACAACTCAATATAATCTCCATATGAAAATATAATTGTATGCCAAAATTTTATATATATATTTTTTAATTTTTTTTACTATTTTTCTTATTCAATTTTGTTGCCTATGTAATAGGCAAATTAAGTCAAAAAAAAATTTCCACTGTGAACCAATAATGCCCGCTCATCATTATAAATTCGCTATTCGTTATTTAAATCTTTAGTTTTCATAGAACTAATAAGTAATATTTTGTTTAACTCTATTAATATTTAATTTGATAAAAAAAATCTGCAGCCCAATCAGTTCTCTTGCTCAAGTGATCCTTGGCAGCATTAATGCTATTAGGAATTATCCAATCAAATTCAAACAAATAAAATAACAAAAACAAAATAAAAGCCTCATCTTCAACTAAAGGTATCAAGGCATCAAGCCGCAACTCTACCAAAAAGTACTTCTAGAAAAAGTAAAAGATTATTTAAAATAATTGTTTTAAATAAATTGGTGTCAACTGGAGATATTTGGTGAAAAGTCTTCACAAAGCATTATATTAGAGAAAGCAGATTTGAAGTAGAAATGATAGAAAGAAAATTCAAATCAAACATCTCCTTTTTTATTCACTGTGACGGTGCTGGCATGAGTTTGAAAATGATTGTCAACCCCATGAGGTCTATATAACACCAAGAAAATCTTCACATTTGATTAATCAAAACAGAGTTTGTATGAAAGAGAGAGAGAGAGAGAGAGAGAGAGATGGGTAGAATTAGAATCCTGCTATTTCCTCTCATTACTCTATACCTCCTTGCTCACTCAGAACTCACACTTGTTACCGGCAACCGCAAACACGACACGTGCAAAGTTAGCGGTTATCTCACCGGCAAGGCCGGCACATGCAACCCAGAAAACGATTCCGAGTGTTGCGTAACCGGCCAACTCTACCCGCAATACAACAATTCTCCTCCTGTTACTCGTTACACGCATGCTGTCATGACGCTTAACAGTTTTGAAGCAGGTGGAGATGGCGGTGGCCCGTCAGAATGCGACAACAAGTTTCACAATGATACTGAGTTGATTGTTGCTTTGTCGAGCGGCTGGTTCGCAAAGAAAAGCCGATGCCTCAAGCATATAAAGATCAATGGCAATGGCAGGAGTGTGCTTGCGAAAGTGGTAGATGAGTGCGATTCGATTGAGGGATGTGATGCGGTGCATAATTTCGAGCCGCCTTGTGTGTGTAATATCGTCGATGCATCTGAGGCCGTGTGGAAGGCGCTTGGGCTTAACCCGAACACTGATGTGTATAAAATCACATGGACTGACACTTGATCTGTTGATCATATACATACAGTTTATAATTTGTTTGAGAAATTAATTAGCTGTAGCTTTTTAAGGAGCCTACTTTCCCATTTCTTATCTACTTCATTTTTTTTTCTTTTCCTTTATAATTGGAATAACAAATGTGCAACGAAAGATTTTTCTGTTTCATTTTTCTTTTTGGAAATTAGAGAGAAATGATTTTTTGTTTGGGAAGACAGCCCCCCTATTCCAGACAAAGAACTGTAGAGAAGTACTTAAAAAGGGATTTATATGAAGAACTGTTCGTCGTAGAGAAGTACTTTAAAAAAGTTTTAGTTCCAGACAAAGAACTTTAATTTTACATGAGGTCAATACTCAATACTCTCTAAGTCTAATATCAACTTAATTAGTTATTGATTAATTAGGAAACAATGCTCTGAATTAACAAATATATGATAGTGTAGTGAAACTGACATAATATGGACATGGACTGAAACGAATATTTTGATACCGGTGACATTTTGTACTATTCAAAATTAAAAAAAGAAGAAGACATTTTGTACTACTCAAGAATCTTTTTCTCGTAGAACCAAACTCTGGTGCTACACATTGACTGGAAAGTATATAAAACGATACCAATATATATAAAAAAAAAATACAAAAATCAAGTGTCCGCATCTCCTTTTCATTCTAACAAAAGTTGAAGTTATCTTATCCAATTCTGTTATAGAGCAGATGCTCGTTTCTGAGCAATTGACAAATTGATATGAAGTGCATATATAGAAAACCAGCCTAAACTATCCATTTTTAAGTACAACTAAATTCAATGGAGTAGAACTACGATGTTTTTGAGCTAACCAAGTTCTTTAGTGAATTGAACTCCAGAGCCTATCAGAATGATTTCAAACAATGAATTTAAATTTTGAAACCGATAAAATACGTTTACATGTAAAATTTATAATTTTTGGACTTAATTTAATATAAAGTTAAGAGATAAAAAATAAACACATTAAATTAACTTTGATTTCACTCGGCTGCTAATTGCTATTCACCTGTTTATTCCCGACTTTTTTTTTTTTTTAAAAACAAACTAAAATTGAATTGTCTAAAAGAGATTGCAAGACAGTATCAAAACCGTTTAATCGCATGTTGTTTTCCAGAAAGTGGCTTATATCTGATATATTTTGTAATGAATTCTTTTGCACAAAACATGCCTGATAAATGATAAAGGTTCACAAAACCAAACAAGACTTTCTAGAAATTGTATAAATGTTGGGATTTGGTGGCTGATATACTGCTACGCAGGAGTCTGGAATGAATACTGTGCAAAGCTTGCGCAACAGCAATACGGATCAGGCCCATTGCATTCCTAGGCCCATTACACTATTGACGGGCTAATGTTAATAAATTGAAGATCTAAAATATCAGATTTGTTATTTAACTTGCAGGAAATATTAGTTGCGCTTTGATTTTTCACAATAAATTCGACTACTTACTCGCTGTGCAATAACAGGAAACCCAATATATGAAAAGACTACATGCTTCCTCACAACTTCATCTGCTTTAATTATATAAGATAACACCTTGACACAAAGTCCTTCGCCCAACATAAACAAAATGTATAATCACAATTAGTTATGATTGTACGAGTTTGGAATAGGAATCATGTTTTCTCTTCTTCTTTTTTAAAGTTCCTTTTTCTAAAATAAAAGAAGTTACATCTTGGTCATTATAATGAACCGCATTTGATGCATGCAGGATTCTCAAGCTTACAATAATTACTTGCTTAACAAATGGATAAGTAATTCAGTTAACTGGTATCAGACCATGTAATATCCAACTTGCTACTTTCCGATTGCGGCACACCGAGCTGCTCCCACACGGCCGGTGAAGCCATCACAACATTCTCCACACGGTGGCGCATTGCCTTGCGCCACATCGCATCCATTCACTGAATGCGCGGTCACGCTATTCCCGCTGTTTGCATTGATCGTTATATTTCTCATGCACCGGGACCCACCATCATACCATCCGGTAGACAACACGACCACCACGTCATCATCAGTGTACCTCTTGTTCTGGCTCTTGGTAGTTGTGTTAGCAAAACTAGTTTTGTACATGATCGCCGGGGTTTCGCTGGTGACAGGTGGCGAGCAGTGATATTGCGGGTAAGTCTGACCGGCTTGGCAACAGTTAGCAGCATCACGTACTGCACAATATCCACCTTCACTTTCGATAAAACCGCTAGCGTGGCACGTTCCGACGATTATGCGAACGGTCGCTTGATTAAATTTGGGCAACAAGAAAATTGTAACAAGTATAGTTGCAAAAGAGAGATGGAAAGGAGGTAGTAGAGAAATGGGCATGGTGTGGATGCAAAAGGGGATGTGTGTTAATTTATGTGCGTTGATATATGGCGGTTTAGGTATGACTTATTATAAATACCTTAATTTCCAATAGGTTGTGACGTCAGCGATGAACAGTGCCTCCCTCTCTATCTGCCGTCCGATCATTCATCAATGCATCAGATCAGTTCACCATTACCTCATCTACAATTGCACAGTTCACACTCCTCTCCGTCTGCCGCGATTTTGCCCAAACGCATCAATGGCTCGCCTTGCACCGCTCGCGTTCTAGCCTGTGGGGGCAGCTGTCAGCTTCCTGCTCCCCCCGCGATCGCCACGTAGCCGTTCCCCGCAACGTGTCCCACTCCCCGCTGTCGGCGCCTCCACTTCTGCAGTTTTCGTCGGTATTTTCTTCTATTGAGATTACCGATTTCACACTTCCCCTCATTCCTGCTGCTCATTTCCCTCTGTCGCTGTGTTCTGAACAGCGGCTAAGCTTCTCGCTGTGGTTTAGCCTCTGCGCCTCCTCTAGCTACGATTCGTCCCGCTCGTATAGTATGATTCCTTTCAAGTTCAGTAATTTCTACTATCACTTTAATATTCATAGTCGGCTGTTAAAAAGTTTGGCCACCAATTAGCCCCTCTGAGAAGGGAATTTCCCACAGCAACGATATTTAACAAGTTTTGACCATGGTTGGTACATATTTTGTACTTAGGTCCCTACAACTTGAACTCAGTCAATTCATTCAACCAAAAAATTAAAAGGTGATTGTACCAGTGTTTATAAATTTGAGAATTTTCAGTAGCGATTGAACAAGGTATCACAAATAAATAAGGCCCCGGGACTGGTACCGGATTCGGGTTCAAATTCAACGAAATTTCCATTGTGTGCAGTGAGCAAGAATCAAGTCGGTCGGCGTAGGCAGCATCATCTAAGAGCGAAGGAGCAAAATTCCAGCACCGGGGAGGCTAACCAAGTTACCAAATTCCTCCCCCTCGATTCCCGCTGCATCCCTATTCTCCTTTGCGTCTCCCTGAGCTCCCCCTTCGTCTATCCTCCACCGCAGCTACGCCCTCCACTGTGGTCGACCATGCCCGCCTCGGCCACCTTGGGTTCCTACCTCTGGTATGGTCTGTTTAAAGTTTAGTAATTTTCACACCTAATTTACAAATTGGCAACAAAAAACGACACCTTAAGTAAAATTACCCGTCGGCACAGTTCTAAACTTTTCTGATTTCACTGTTTATCTCCTTCTTTCCCCGCCGTCTTGGTTTTCCTGCACCACATTCGAAGCTCGGTTTTGCAGGGGTCGGGCACTGCCATCTTCTCAGCCTCGCGCGTCGTACTCAAGCTCAGGTGCGCAAATTTTATTCCTCTTCCCCAATTTCATGCCCTAATCATTACTAAATTCTGATGCCATAGATTACACTTTGTAGAAGTCATTCTGATCTACTAAGGGGTTCACACAATTGGCTCAAACTATAGTATATTGTTGTGGGTAAAAGAAAGGAAAATTTTAGGCTCCAGATTGGAAAATATGAGCCAAGAGAGGGCACAATATGAGCTGTGAAACCAAAAAAAAAAAAATATATGAGCTGCTTGGTTTAGTGCTCACTTTCTTCATCTCATCAGAATTGCATTTGACGCATGCAGTCCACTCATTCGAATAATTTCCAATACATGCAGTGATCAACAACCAAGGTGGGTTGCACAGGAAGCATCACTAAGGAATGTAGGATAAACGCCCCAGGTAAGGTCAAAATCTTCCATAATTGTGCATCCACTGTTTTTATAATTCCATTTGTAAATTGACCATGCTGGTACTGTGTATCCACTGTTTTTGGTTTCTTCATTTACTATCTTCCCTTCACTTTATTTGAACAACTACTTACACCTACAATTTCTGGTGGCCATTTGTACATTGAAAATGCTGCACATGCGCACTAGCTGAGCCTCATAAACATACCTGTTCCTTATAGCTACAGGCCGTCAAATGTCCCCAAAATGTACACTCAGCTAGAGTATAACCTGATAAACATCACTGCACCTGTTTTTCCATTTGTAGGAACTTTTAAAGGGTTTCGAACGATTTTTTAAATCTCAGTTAGCAGAAAAAAAAAACTGCACTGCGTTTATGCTGGCATATGAATTGCCCTTAACAAATTGGTTAACCAAAAATAGCTTTCGACTTCTAGAATTTTTGAAACTTTTTGGGAATGTTGTATGTGAGATTACCATCATTTCCATATAAAAAAATAAAATTTCCATGTAGCCAATCGGTCAGAAATTTTTTCCAAAGTCTGACTGACCAAAAGGGCAAAACTGCACTGTGCAATATGCTGGTACATATTTGTTGATGGTGGTTATGCAATTAACTCTCACTTAGTATACAGGGTAAATGGATGGAAGTTCTGGGCTGTAGAGTTATAGAAGAAGCGATCTTACGTGCAAGTGGTATAACTGATATTGTAGCATGGGCTTTTGGCCTGCGATTAGAGAGGCTTCCCATGTTTTCGTTTTACGTTCCTCACATTCGTCTTTCTTGGTCAACATACGAGCGTTTTACCTCACAAGTACAATTTCCAACTTGAATTCTTACTGTTCTGATATATCAGTATTATTTGAGAACACGATCTTAGGTTTCCATTGCAAATTATGCATACTACTTTTGCATACAAACAACACTTTCTATAATGTACTTGCAACTACCATGCAAAATTAATTTAAACTGTCTAATGCTGAGGCTGCATGCAAGTGAGACTGTCTACTGCTGAAGCTGAGATAACTGATGTACAGGCACAAATAGATGCTTCAGAGAGGTACACCTGATAAATGTGTAAAATTCCAAACATCTAAACAGAGATTCAACATGCCCCAGTGCTATAAGAAATTATTGCTTCCTAATGACCATCGAATCTTGGAGAAGACGGATCAAACACCAATCAGTCACAAATTTTAGTGTTCATGCTCTTATTAGCTTGGGTAAGTTCTTCCAATGGGTCCTTATATAATTAATCTTTCTACAATTTAGTGATATTAAATGTAAAGCACCAATGGTTGGCATTAGATGATGTTTTCTTTCAAAAAATTTATGGTTCTTCAACTTATTTTCTGCTCATCTGCCATCTTTTTCTTTTTTACGTATGTTTCTTAGCATTGTTTGTGGTGGGCTTTACTACACCTGAATGGGCTAATGACAGTTTCTTTTGGATTAACTGAAGTTCTTTTGTTCTGGGAAAAGATATAATCTTCTTTTAATCATTGGTCTGAATTCTACTGGGAGAGTCAGGAGCTAAACTCAAAATGTGAGTTACTTCAGAGGATGCAGAGAGTTTGATTATTAGAGTCACTGGCAAGAAACACCATGTTCTCATTTTGTTCCCTTCACATTTGTAGGTCAGAAGTTTTAGGCAGAGAATTTTGATTTAACTGAAGTAGCAAAAGGGGTCAGGCTATGAGGAGCATCCCGGATTATTGGTGTCAATGTGAAACCAGAACAAATTTCAGCTGAATAAACCTAACCGAATTTTTCTCTGATTCAATTTAGTAATTCTTAAATAAGCTGAATTTTGTAATTTAATTTTTCATTTTTTATTTCTAGCTGCAAAATTTTGGTTGCACGGGGAGTTTGTGAATCCAAAAGACCATTCCAGGCCGGTGTAGCAGATTGGATTGCTGGAATAGTAAATTCAATTCTAATTTGCGCTGTCAAAAATTTTAGGTTCTCGCCGAGATGACTAAAGGCGGGTTCGATCAGGCCGTAGACTAAACTGGAAACATAAATTCCATGAATCAAGCTTTTTAATCTGTTAAGAATGCCGTAATTCACCTTTCCATTCCTGTCAGAACACTCACAAATTTTCTTATTTGAAGAAATCAATATGGAAACGATGGAGCAGCCAATGATGCTGCTAGGATGTACAAGTTATTCAGAGAGGAACACGAAAGCAACATATATTTCGTTTTGCAAATGAAGAATTGTTTTATGGTACATACTAAGTAGATAAACTTCAGCATGTTCTAACTATAGACACGACCGCAGCAGCCAAGTGGAAGGAGCCAGATATTTGGATGAGGAAGATTCGACAATTTCAATCAGCCAATTATTTTCCTTCTCCTCCAATTTCATCTGATATTGCGAAATAGTTCCATTGCGAAATTATTTTGACGGATCGCCATGGTTGCTAAATGCAAGAAGGCTACAGATACCAACTTGGGAAGACTCCAAGGAACAGTTGAAGCATTTCTCATTTTGAACTAATTCAAAAAAGAAAGATATGCTAGTCAGTCAATACTATACTATCACCGTCAAACATCAAAATTGCATTTCCTTTTGTACATTGATTGATACTTTCTAATGTTTCGTGCTTACTGCTTTCGTAATTGTTCTTTTTTCCTCGGATGAAATACACTCTTCATAATGCCCAAATAAAATGGAATATGTATCCTCCCAGGTACCAACCTCAAGCAAATTACAAACGGACGGCCCAGATCAACCCAGCAGGGCCGACGTGTAGAACTTCCTTTTTTTGGGATTCGTACCAATTTAGAAAAACTAATTCACATCACCCATTTGTAATTTGCTTGAGTCAATCACGCCAAAGAAAACTTGATTGCGGCGGAGCCGCAACAGACGCACCTAGTGAGTAATCAATTTTGATTGGCGGATGTGTGTGGTTATGGTTGGTCCATGCTCATGAATTAATGCTCGGTTTTTTATCATATATTCTCTTTCGTTGTAACGAAAGCTTAGTTTGTAAAGCTGTAGGAATTTGTAAAAGGTAGGTCTGACCAATATTTTTCTCTTCGTTTGGTGTTTTGTTTATTTGTTGGTCGTAAGGAATGGGAGGATAATTAAGATCCCACATGGAATGGGTGGATAAGATCCCACGTTGATCAGGTGATCATTTTTCAAATTGTTAGACGTGCTCGAATCATCGCGCAATTTAATGGACTATGCCTTTATTCAAAGGAGGAGGTTTCCACATCCAATTTTGATTTCTATGTTATATCATTATTTTTAAAATTTTAATAATTAAAATTTTAAAAATTAAATGTAAAAAAATTAAATGTAAACGTATTTGAAGCATGCAACCTGGCATTAGTCACAATTAAGCATCAGACCAAGTAATCGGCACTTCCTTCTCCTGGGTCGGTATACCGATCGCATACCAAACCGCTGGTGAAGCGTTTATCACATTAGGGGGGCATGGCGGTTCGTAATTCTGATCAGCCGTGCAACCATTAACCGAATCACACTCATCCACCACCTTTGCCAGCACTGACTTCCTGTTGCCGTTTATTCTTATCTTCTTTAGACACCGGCTTCCACCGTCGTACCAACCAGTCGGTAGCGCAACTACCAGTTCAGTATCCTCGTGATAATCACCTAATAACAGACAATTTTAATCATTAAGAAGAAAGGTAATGTCCCTGATATAAGAAATATAAAAAACAATGAATAAAATATTATTGGTACACACGTACTGTCGCACTCGGCCGGAGCCCCACCATCACTGCCTTGGGAAAAGCCTCCTACATCCAACATGGCATTGTTGGTCTCGGTGACAGGGGGAGAGCAGCGGTATTGGAGGTAAGGAACCCGGCCTTGCCGGTAAGGAAGCCGCTTGAGTGGCATGTGCTAACGAGTATGCGAATGGTTGCTCTGTTGAGGCTAGGAAGGGAGAGAAAGATGAGCAGAGAGGAGAGAAGGATGAGGGAATTAGACATTGGCATAATTTGATGCACAGTTGAGGTCAATTTTTTGTTATAAAAATCTAAAATTAAAAAAACATGATGGAGGCAAGAAAATTGAAGATATTTAAATCCACTTAATTTATTAATTAATAATTAGGAGACTGTTTTCTGTCGTTTTGGCAAAAGTCATATTGCTTTGAAATACTTGAGCAGTCGCCTTGATGTCTGTCACCTACAATATTAATATAGTGACAAGAACAAGGCGCTGAATTCACAAGTATATGATATATAGTTGAGTGAAACTGACAGGACCATTAATTGACTGAAATTTATATATGGATCATAGCAAGTTAGCAAATAGCAACGACATTTAATTTGTACCACCTATAAATCATACAGGTGGGGCCATTACATTCCGAAGCCCATTACAAGTTTACAACTATTCACCAGCTAGTACAAATAAATTAAGATATAAAATATCAGACTTGTTTTTTAATGGGCTGGAATAATTAGTTGCTTTTTCATTTTTGAGATGCTATCTGAGCAATAGCATTGAAAACCTCACGAAGAGAGACATAATCTACCATGTTTCTCCTTAAGAATGTAATATGTCTCGTTACGCTATGGAATTATTGAGCTACTAATTAATTAATGGAGAGCAAAATGGATGGAGAAAATCGGGCCAATTTAGCCTTTTAAATTGAGCCCATGGAGAATATTATGTTTTATTTTTATTTTTTACTTCTTAAGTTTCAGTTTTAAATTTTCAATTGGCCGATTTTTATCGATACCATTAAAACAAAAATTAAATCAATACCATTAAGTAAGATAATATATATAATATCAAAAATAAAGATATTAATAATAATTTAATTTTAGTGCAGAAATTTGGAATCCAGTGATGTCTTGCATACTACATTCCCACTAATATGAAAAAATATATAATTTTTTTTTGCATGCCCATTTTTAAATACACTAATAATTATAATATGAAAACATGAAATTTAAGTATTTATTTTAATGCACGAAATTAATTCATGAGGTATCCTGCATATTATCAAGCCAGTATATTAGAAATGAAATATATTCCACTATATAGATACAAGCTTGTTTTATTACAAAATAATCAATTATATTTGAATCTGAACATCAAAAGAGTAAAAAAAATACTATAGAAATGCAAAAGTTACCAAACAATATTGAGTGAACGAATATTTTAAAATACTTTTAAACCAGTACAACATTTGAATTGGAGCACACGTGCATTTCTTTTTATGTTCAGAATTCGCCGACTTCCTTTTTAATTTCCAAAGAACATATTTGGTCAATTCGATAGGTCGACCCAATAGTAGTCGGTTGGAGGTGTTGAACGCTCTCAACAAAGTACCTGCTGCCGAATTGTGGAATGATGATGAAAATTGGGTGGCAAAAAAATGGGCGGCCGAACACTATCACAATCAATACTCATTTGAAAATTGTCATTTTCAAATTAAGTTTGAGGAATGATATTTAATATTTTAATGTGGTATGTATTTTGAATTACCTTAAGTGTATTTGAGAGTGTATTTATTTGGAACTGTACTATACTTTATTGTTATTTGAATTTGGTACTTCTAATTTAAAACTGAAATTTGTATTTGTAATTTTGAATTTCGTATTAGTAGGTTGTATTTTAATAATTTTATATTCTTCAAATTTGTTGTGTTATGTTAAATTAAAATTTGCGGCGGTTAAAGAATAACATACATAAAGGATAGACGTTGCTTGCCCGGACATGCTACAATTTCATTTTTTGAGAAATTGGCAGCAGCTGCCAATTGAGAATATATAGATAGCAAAACGTCATTACATCCGGTCGGTAACACCTGTACCGGTTGGTACCAACAGCAGCAAATGAAAGTAAAAAAACACCCTGGGAAAATCAAGATGGAAACAGGGAAGGCACCCGTACCAGAACAGAATAGCTAGAATAGCTACTGTTTAGAATAGTAAATAAGAACAGCTACTGTTTAAGAACAGTGCTAACTCAAGCTATTCGGAATAGTGAAAAAATTGTTTGGATTGCATGTTAGGAATAGAGTTTGGAGGGAATGAATATAGTAATAATTTATGTTAGATTAAATCTTTTTATCAATACGTAATATAAAAATCTTTTTATCCAATACGTAATATAATATTAATTTAATTATTAAATAAAATATTAGATTAAATATAATATAATATTAGTTTAAATATAATACAATATAATATTAATTTAATTATTAAATGTAATACAATATTATTTTAAATATTAGATTGGTATTAAATAAAATATTAGAGTAAATATAATATAATATTAGAGTAAATATAATACAATATAATATTAGTTTAAATGTTAAATGTAATATAATATTATTTTAAATATTAGATTAGTATTAAATAAAATATTATATTAAATATAATATAATATTAGATTAATTTTAATACAATATAATATTAATTTAAAATATAATATAATATTATTTTAAATAATAGATTAGTATTAAATAAAATATTATATTAAATTTAATATAATATTAGATTAAATATAATACAATATAATATTAATTTAATTATTAAATGTAATAAAATATTATTTTAAATATTAGATTAGTATTAAATAAAATATTATATTAAATTTAATATAATATTAGATTAAATATAATACAATATAATATTAATTTAATTATTAAATGTAATAAAATATTATTTTAAATATTAGATTAGTATTAAATAAAATATTAGATTAAATATAATATAATATTATTTTAAATATTAGATTAACTATAATACAATATAATATTAATTTAAATATTAAATGTAATAAAATATTATTTTAAATATTAGATTAAGTATTAAATAAAATATTAGATTAAATATAATACAATATAATATTAATTTAAATGTTAAATGTAATATAATATTATTTTAAATGTTAGGTTAGTATTAAATAAAATATTAGATTAAATATAATATAATATTAGTTTAAATATAATACAATATAATATTAATTTAATTATTAAATGTAATAAAATATTATTTTAAATATTATTAGTATTAAATAAAATATTAGATTAAATATAATATAATATTAGATTAAATATAATACAATATAATATTAATTTAAATGTTAAATGGTAATATAATATTATTTTAAATGTTAGATTTGTATTAATATTGAAAGCTCCAATCACTATTCCAACTTTTTGTTAGAATAGTGAAACAACGCTATTCTTCTTGTTCCGAATAGCAAGTAGTACGTTTGGTTGCTCAAGCTATTCGAATAGCAATGCTATTCTAAGATAGCACTATTCTTAGTGCATCCAAACATACCAAGCGTCAAGACATACCTAGGCTGGCCATGGTAGAAGTATTCTCGTACCGTGTTCATGCAGTCGTAATCTCGACAGCCTGATTGATCCTTTTGGTTGGTGGCTATGGAACGATACATTCATACTCAGCACGTTATATTACGGGGAGTACTTGAACATGGGTTCGAGTTCAAGCACCGCGAACTGAGTCACTTGCACGGGTTATCGGGTGATTACCAGTGCAAAGGAATCAAATCAGTTCATTTTGTTTTCCGATTATAGTGTAAATATAATTGGATGGTGGAAAATCCTCAACTAAAAAATTGCGTTAATGTAGAGGATATGGATTCGACATAGTGTTTTGAAAACGGGGCGGGTCGGTCCGTTCCGGTCCAAACCCGTCCGGTCCACGGTCCGGCGGGTTGGACGGGTCCATGGGTTTGGCTTTCAGAGGCCGAACCCGGCCCGTGATCAAACTACGGGTCCGGCGGTTCCATGGTCCGGGACGGTCCGGTCCGGTCCAACCTGTTTTTTTTTTCCAATTCAATAAGTTTGTTTTGAACCGAACAGTTTTTATTATAATACGATATAAATTAAAATTCACGACATTCCAACACTTTTATTAAAATTTAAAACTGATTTATTTTAAAACAATTGATTTAAAAACAAAACCGAATTAGATCATTTTTTTTATATTACAAACATTCGGTTTTGATATTACAAAAATTCCTTAAATCAATTGTTTTAGGAAAAAATGACGAATTATTTTATCTTTAAAACAGAATTATTTTAAAACAATTGATTTAAAAATAATTAATCTGAACTGCTCATTATATTTTTGAACAATTGATTTAAGAACAATTAACCTCGAACAGTTAATCTGAACGGCTCATTATATTTTTTTATATGAAAATATAATTAGTGACTAAATTTTACACAAATGATTGCACAAGATTGCACACTGATCCCAGTCTTTGGGGATTTCGATCCAATTCATTTGAATTGATCCATACCAGATGATATAAATACCTTCAGAAATGATCGATTCACCATATTGTCCCCAAACTCAAAAGTTCCAATAATCATTGTAAAATTCAATTATTTGATTAATGATAATACTTGCATTAAATGTTATCATTTTTTATTAATATGACATAGCATAAAGATATATTGAATAGAATACCCTAGTTCTATTTCAAGATATGTCACATTGTTAGTGTTTCATTTTAAAATTATAAGCTAGTTACATGTATTTGTGTTAAATTAATATGTTGTCAACATATCCTCATCCTCAAATTTTAGGATTATGGTGCATTTAATGCTCTAACCTAATTATTGGAAAAAAATTTATAAAAAAATAGAGTTCTAGCCTTACTAACTTTTATTTATTTTCTATAAAAGATCCACATCTAATATCAAACTCACGACCTAGCATCCGGAGGATGTAACCTTTTTGCCACTAAATTAAAGATTAATTATTTGTTAGAAATAAAATAACTTTAAAATCCAACTTTTGGACAATTAGACTATATTTTTTACATGATGCAAAATTATAAAATTTAATGCAAGTATTACCATTAATAATTAAATGGTTTGAAACTTACTGTGGTCTATATTTAATAGTCTTTGAAGGAATATAATTTAATATTTGAGTTATATGAAATTTGATGAACTATAAATGACCAAGATCATACCAATAATTTTTTTTGTTCTAGCTTAAGAATTAGTATCAGAATTGTCATAAATCTCAATTCTTAATTTTGTTAATCTATGATATTATCTCTGTTAGCAGTATGCTCTAATCCACTACTTTAACAATCCAATATATATATATATATATATATATATATATATATATTGAGTCTTTGTTCATTTACGTTACTATTTATTTATTTGTATAATTGGAGATAATTCATAAGAAAGAACTCATACATTAATGTTGAGTATTTTAGATATAGGAATTTTGTACTCTTTTGCCTTTAATATTTATAAACCTTCGTACTCAATAAATAGGTTAGTTGCAAGCGCACAACCTATCGATTGTAGTATTTAGGTGTCGATCCGCAGGGAGATATGGAAATACCAATTTCTAATAAAGAAAACTACTTCTAAAATTAAACAATAAAAGTAAAAAGGGGGGTTTTGTTCTAAAATCCTAAGGTTGGGTTCAATACCCGAAAGAGAGGAGTTTCAAACAATAAATGTAAATAAAATAAAGGAAAGAAAGATTGGTTTGTTTTCAAGTTTGAGGAGATCTAGGGGCATTCGGTCTACAATTCCTTGCTAATTCTATTTATTCGGGTTGTTTGAATTCATGTTTGATTTGATGAGGTTTCTAACCTATGTTAGCCTTTAGAACAAATATTAATACAAATACTTTGGGTGGATGGATTAATGTTCCTCGAATTCTATGGCTGTCACTAACCTAGAGGGATATTTAAGTCACATGCTTCAAAGTATATATCGATATTTGTTCTAAGGTGTCCTAATTAGGTTTTGACTTCACGGTTAAGTCCTTCACCAAACCCTAACCTTAATTTCTATAGTTCCGGGTTGGATATCAAAGTACGGTCGCTTCTAATCCAAATCCTAAGGTATGTATTTATGATTTCAATTAGTACTCTCCTTACCTTGACCAATGCTAGAATTTAATAAACTTAAAGCGGAAAGACACGATCAACGCGATTTCAAGCTACTTCAATTCAATAAACCCTAACCAGGTGAACTAAAATTCAAGTACTAATGAAATTCATAAATAATAAATCATAAAAATTAACAATCAAATCTGATCAAACAATCATAATAAAAACAAATATCCGAGTAAGCTAGAATTAAACAAGTTCATGCATTGACCTAAACCCCTAGAAAGAGAACTACTATCTCTTGGAGAGATCCATAACAAAGTTTGGCAAAAACAATAAGAAATGAAATAAAGAAATGATTACACCATTTCTTAGATCAAAAACCTTGATCTTGCCGACTCCTTGCTTGAATCTTCTTCTTCTCCTTCCTTGAAAAGCTTCGAGAATTTCTACAGGATCTCTCTCTCTCTCAACTTGTGGAAAATGGATATGTAAAAATAATCGATCGATGAGAGAGATGAAATTCTTCTTCTTTTATAGCCAAAGGTCTTGCCCAATTTAGAGGCTAGAAGTGGAGTTAGTGGTGCACTCCTCAGACTGCCATGTCTATTTTTGGCCTTCTAAAACGTGTCCCTGATGTGCCAGAAATAGAAAACCTCTTGAAAATGCGAATTTCTGGCTGTCTGTGAGTCCAGTGCGTCCGCACTGGTGGTGAGTGCGGGTGGTCTGGGTCGCACTGGCTCCAACTCTCATTTGGTTCTAAGTTTCTTTTCTGGATTTTTTGCAAATTTTCTGTGAGTGCGTCCGCACTGGATCTTAGTGCGTCCGCACTGGCCTTGGAAACTTCTGTTTTCGGAAGAATCTGAAGATATCAAAAATTGGCTAAGTAGTGAGTGCGGATGACCCCACTCGCACTGGAGTTGAGTGCGTCCACACTGCGCTCGGACTTTTTGTCTGTGAGGTTCTGCGATGCTGGAAAATCGGCTAAGTGCTGAGTGCGTCCGCACTGGCTGTGAGTGCGTCCGCACTGGGAGATTTTTCTTCATTTTGCACTGTTTCCTGCATTGAAATACCGAGCGAACGCAGTAACTTGATTCTTGGTGTATTATATTCACTTTATATTCAAAATACAAGATATTTGGTGTTATTTTATGATAAAAACTAGATCGACAGTGTATATAATTTACGGAATGTTATTTTGCACTGTTTTGTATGTTTTTTCGTCCTGAAAGTCTAGTAAAGTTACGGAATCTAAAATTTTGAAAATTTAAAATTAAACTAAGTGCAAAAAAATAAAGAAAACAATAAAAAAGCTTGGGTTGCCTCCCAAGAAGCGCTCAATTTTATGTCGTGAGCTCGACATGATTAGGGCTCACTATTGAGTGTGTGGGTCGTCTAGGCGCATAATCTCCTTCTCGCCTACTGGATTCGCATGGTTGAAATGTTTGAGGCGTTGTCCGTTCACCTTGAATGCCCCGGTTTCTTTGCTCCATATCTCAATTGCTCCATGGTTGAATACCTTCGTTATTTCGAATGGGCCTGTCCATCGTGATCTTAACTTTCCGGGAAAGAGCCGGAGGCGTGAGTTGTATAATAAAACCGTGTCTCCTTCTTGAAAGTGTCGCTTTATGATATGCTTGTCGTGCCACCTCTTTGTCTTCTCTTTGTATAGCTTGGAATTTTCATATACATTAAGGCACAATTCTTCTAACTCATGTAAGTCAAGAATCCTTTTTTCACCGGCAGCCCTCATGTCAAAATTTATGGCCCTTATTGCCCAATATGCTTTGTGCTCAAGTTAAACCGGCAAATGGCATGGCTTTCCATATACTAGCATGGAAGAAGTCATACCTATGGGTGTTTTGAAAGCGGTCCGATATGCCCAAAGAGCTTCATCAAGTTTGAGTGACCAATCTTTTCGTGATGTGTTCACCACTTTTTGTAGGATGCTCTTTATTTCACGATTGGATACCTCCACTTGCCCACTTGTTTGAGGGTGGTATGGTGTGGCTACCTTGTGCTTGACTCCGTACTTGAGGAGGAGGTTGTCGAGTTGGCGGTTAATGAAATGAGAGCCTCCATCGCTAATCACCACTCGGGGTACTCCAAACCTAGGAAAGATAGTTTTTGCAAAAAGTTTTCTTACCACGGCGGAGTCAGCGATTGGGCTTGCCACGGCTTCAACCCATTTTGAAACGTAATCGACTGCCACAAGTATGTACTTGTTGTTGCAAGAACTCGGAAAGGACCCCATGAAGTCGATCCCCCAAACATCAAATAACTCTACCTCTAGAATTCCGTTGAGAGGCATCTCATGTCTTCTTGATATGTTTCCGGTCCTTTGGCATTTGTCGCACCTAAGCACATAATCTTTTGCGTCTTCAAAAAGCGTGGGCCAAAAGAACCCAGCTTGAAGAACTTTTGCGGCGGTTTTGTTGGTTGAAGCGTGTCCTCTATAGGGGGATGAGTGGCAACAATTGAGAATCTGTTCGGTTTCTTCGTGAGGTACACATCGCCTATGAATTCCATCTACCCCCAGTTTAAATAGCAACGGCTCATCCCAAAAATATTGTTTTACATCCGAAAGGAATTTCTTTCATTGTTGGAAGGTTAAATCTGGGCGTATGAAACCGCATGCAAGGTAGTTGACGAAATCCGCATACCATGGCGCCTCTTAGTGGTTGAATGCGTAGAGTTGTTTCTTCTATGAACGAGTCATCTATGGGCATGTCATCGTCCTTTGATTCGTTGGTAATGCGTGATAGGTGGTCCGCCACTGAATTTTCGGTACCTTTCTTGTCTTTAATTTCTAGGTCGAACTCTTGGAGTAGGAGGATCCATCGGATTAGGCGTGGTTTGGCATCTTTCTTGTTGAGAAGGTATCGGATTGTCGCGTGATCGGTGTACACAACCACCTTAGATCCAACCAAGTAGGGTCGGAACTTGTTGATAGAGAATATAACGGCTAAGAACTCCTTTTCTGTGGTTGTGTAGTTCATTTGCGCCTCATCTAGGACTTTACTTGCGTAATAGATCACATGTGGCTTGTTGTCGATCCTTTGTCCTAGAACGGCTCCAACGGCGAAGTCGCTCGCATCACACATGATTTCAAAGGGCACATCCCAATTAGGAGGTCGGAGAATTGGGGCTGAGGTTAGCGCCTTCTTGATCCTATCAAAAGCAACAATACAAGATTCAACAAATATAAATTCTGCATCTTTCATTGTTAAATTAGTAAGTGATTTGCAGATTTTTGAAAAATCCTTCATGAACCACCGATAGAAGCCTGCATGGCCCAAGAAACTCCTCACGTCCTTCACACAAGTCGGATATGGCAACTTCTCGATCACCTCCACTTTTGCTTTGTCGACTTCTAAGCCTTTGGAGGACACCACATGGCCTAGAACTACCCCTGTTTGCACCATGAAATGGCATTTCTCCCAGTTTAGCACCAAATTGACCTGCTCACAACGTTCTAAAACTTTGATTAAATTAGACAAGAAATCATCAAAAGGGGTACCAAAAACTAAAAAGTCATCCATGAAAACTTCCACGGAATTTTCTAATAAATCAGAAAAAATAGCCATCATGGCTCTTTGGAATGTAGCTGGGGCATTGCATAGACCAAACGGCATCCTACGGTACGCGAACGTACCGGAAGGGCAAGTAAAAATCATTTTTTCTTGGTCATCGGGGTGAATAGGGATTTGAAAGAATCCACTATACCCATCTAGGTAGCAAAAATGTGAGTGATTAGCTAGCATTTCGAGCATTTGATCCACGAATGGTAGAGGGAAGTGATACTTCCTTGTTGCATTGTTAAGCTTTCGGTAATCGATGCACATCCTCCATCCGGTGATCACCCTTGTGGATATCAATTTGTCACCTTCGCCCTTCACCACCGTTGTGCCTCCCTTCTTTGGTACTACATGGACCGAGCTTACCCATTTGGAATCGGAGATTGGGTAGATGATGCCGGCATCAAGTAGCTTGAGGATTTCCTTCTTCACCACTTCTTTTAGATTCGGATTGAGCCTTTGTTGAGCTTCAATGGTGGGTTTGTGGTCGTCCTCCATCAAAATTCTATGCATGCAAAGGGATGGGCTAATTCTGGTTAGGTCGTTGATTGTGTAGCCGATTGCTTTCCGATGAAGCCTTAGCTCGTGTAAAAGCTTCTCGGTTTGGTCTTTGTTTAGCTCGGAATTGACAATCACCGGATATGTCTCGTAGCAAAGCCCCAGGTATTCATAGCGAAGGGTAGGTGGCAAAGGCTTGAGTTCGACCTTTGGTGGTGCAGAATTGGTCGAAATTCCCTCGATTTGAGCTATTTCAGCCTGAGTGCGGACGCACTGGTGGTCAGTGTGGACGCACTACGCTTGATTTTCTGATATCTGAGATGCATCCTGTTCGGAGTTGTACTGAGTGCGGACGCACTGGTGGTTGGTGCGGACGCACTGGGCTCGGACATTTTCCTTGTCGGCTCCATAATGTGGCGCAACTGGTGAGTGCGAGTGGTGCACCCACACTGGAAATTCGGTGCGGACGCACTGGTCTCGGATGTCTGAATCTGCGGTTTCATCATGCTGAGTGCGGACGCACTGGGCGGCAGTGCGGACGCACTGAAGGTTATTTGCACTCATTTTGTCGTTTTCGGAGCCAGTTTATTCCAGGATTCGGTCCAGTTGTTCATTTATCATCTCCTTCTCCATATGGGCAGCTATAATGGAATCTAAAACATCCACTCTACATATAGAATCATTATCATTTGAAGGAAATTTGATGGCATTAAACATGTGAAAATTTACCTTTTCGCCCCCGATGTCAAAGGATATCTTTCCTTCTTTGACATCAATGTTTGCACCTACTGTGGTAAGGAAGTCACGCCCCAATAGGAGAGGGGTATGAGTATACTCTTCCATCTCAACAACTACGAAATCCACCGGGACAAAGTACTTACCAATCATGACAATCACGTCTTCCGCAATTCCTTCGGGATACCTTACCGTCTTATCGGCTAGTTGTAATGACATCCTTGTGGCTTTCAAGTCAACAAGATTTAGCCTTTGATAAACGGTTTTTGGCATGAGGCTCACACTTGCGCCTAAATCACATAGGCACCTCTTGAATTCGGTATTACCAATCACACATGGAATCACAAAGCTTCCGGGATCCTTTAATTTTGGAGGTAGCTTGTTTAAGAAGAGAGCGCTACACTCCTCATTAAGGGATACCGTGCCCACTTCCTCAATTGTTCTTTTATTGGATAAAATTTCTTTCAAAAATTTCGCATAAGTGGGCATATGAGTAATTGCTTCGGTAAAAGGGATGGTGATATTCAATTTCTTGAGGTGTTCTACGAATTTGGTATATTGTTGGTCAAGTTTGCTCTTAACTAACCTTTGAGGGAATGGCATAAACCTATGTAGTGGGACATACTTAGGAGTTTCAGTTGGTTTACCTTGGCTGGGTTTGATTTACCCAGTTCTTGAGATTTTTCCGATGCCGGTGCGTCCACATTAGGAATGGTTACGTCCGTACTGATAGGAGTTTGAGGTGGTTGTGCCTCATTTTGTGGTTGTAGGAACTCATCTCCGCTGGGCATCTTTGGTCCTTCGTATTCCGTGCCGCTTCTCAAGGTTATGGCTTTTGCTTGCTCCCTTGGATTGATATCGGGTTTTTCCGGAAGTGTGCCTTGTTGACGAGATGACGAAGATGCTTGTTGTGCTATTTGGGTCTCTAGCATCTTTGTCTTAGTTTCTAAGAACTCAAATCTATTGTTGAGGTTCCTCAAGGAATCCAAAATATCGGTGTTGGTATTTCTTTGTTGGTTTATGAACTCGTTTTGAGAGATTACAAGGCCTTCTATCAATTTTTCTAGTTTGTTGTTTTGAGAAGGTCCTTGATACAAGTTTTGGTTCGACCGATTTTGGAATTGATTGAAATTACCTTGGTATTGGTTGGAGTTGTCATTGTCGTTCCTCCATTTGAAATTAGGATGGTTCCACCTTGTGTTAGGGTTGTATGTATTTGAGTTATCATTTGGCCTAACCTTATTGTAGATCGGGTCGTTCCTCTTATCACCTTGATTGTAGAACATTGCATTGGCTTGCTCGACTTCTTCTCCTTCTAAAAGGACTTGGCAATCGGCGGTGATGTGAGTCGCCTCTCCACAAATACCGCATGAAACCTTTTTCGTCACGGATTTGGCGTTTTGTATTTGTGCCACTTGATGTTGCAAGGCTTCCATTTGGGCTCTCAAGGCGGTAGCTTCGTCGGTTTTTAAGACCCCCGGTGTGGTTTGGGTTCGTCCACCTCTTTCGGCCGGACTCCCTTTGGTTGATCGCCATGTCTTCAATCATTAGCATGGCTTGTTCGGGATCCATCTTTGACATGTTCCCTCATGCGGCTGAATTCAAATGAGTCTTGGTGGCTATTGTGCAACCTGCAAAGAAGAATTGAAAAAGCAACCACATGTCAAGGCCATGGTTAGGGCACAAGCGCTGGAGCTCGGCCCATCTATCCCATGCCTCGGTCAAAGACTCTCCCTCGGCTTGTTTGAACGTCGTGATCTTCGTTCAGAAGTGCTGGGTTTTGGATGGAGGGAAGTATTTTCCTAAGAATAACTTTTCCATGTCGTCCCATGTTCTTATGTGGTCACGATTCACGGTCCGTAGCCATGTTCTTGCATTATCACAGAGGGATAAGTGGAAGCATTTGAGCTTGAGGTTGTCGAGCTCTTCTCCTTCTCGAGCGAAAGTGCCGCAAGACTCTTTGAAGACTGCCAAGTGGGCATGAGGATCTTCGTTTAGGGCTCCTTCGAACTGACTTTGGCCAAGCAAGTGGATGAGAGATGGCTTGATTTCGTGTGAATCTTGGCCTTGAGGTATAAAACCGAAGCGGTGTCCTTGTTGGCGATTACAGCCATTTCCGTTGTTGTTTGGATTGACACCGAACAGAGGATTGTTGTTGAGAACAGGAAGTGGCTCATTGTTGTTGTTGTTGTGTGGAGGTGGTGGCGGTAGGTTGTTGTGTGGTGGAGGAGGTGGCGGATTGTTATTGAGATCGTGAAAGCCTTGATTGAGAAGGCCTTCCGGATAGTCTTCCACTTCCACCTCAAAACTGCGAGGCATGCCTAGATTGGGATCTAGACCTGCCATTGGTTGAGAAAGAGAGGATTCCCCGGCTTTGATCTTCGCGGTTGGACTTCTTGTGACCGGTGCCAGCGCTCAAATTCTATGAGAAAAGAAAAGAGATGAGATGTGAAAGAGAGAGAATAGAAATAGAGAATAGTAAAGTGCAGAAAATTAAATAAGGAAAGTAAATTTTTTTTTTTCTAAAATAAGGAAAGTAAATTTCAGAAATTGTAAAAAAAAAAGGAAATAAACTATTTTTGGATTTTTAATTTTCTGAAAAGTAAATAAGGAAACTAAGAATTAAAAGTATTTTCCTAAAATAAAAACTAGTATCTATCCTATTCTCCCCGGCAACGGCGCCAAAAAGCTTGTTGAGTATTTTAGATATAGGAATTTTGTACTCTTTTACCTTTAATATTTATAAACCTTCGTACTCAATAAATAGGTTAGTTGCAAGCGCACAACCTATCGATTGTAGTATTTAGGTATCGATCCATAGGGAGATAGGGAAATACCAATTTTTAATTAAAGAAAACTACTATTAAAACTAAACAATAAAAGTAGAAGGGGGGGGGTTTGTTCTAAAATCCTAAGGTTGGGTTCAATACCCGAAAGAGAGGAGTTTCAAACAATAAATGTAAATAAAATAAAGGAAAGAAAGATTGGTTTGTTTTCAAGTTTGAGGAGATCTAGGGGCATTCGGTCTACAATTCCTTGCTAATTCTATTTATTCGGTTTGTTTGAATTCATGTTTGATTTGATGAGGTTTCTAACCTATGTTAGCCTTTGGAACAAATATTAATACAAATACTTTGGGTGGATGGATTAATGTTCCTCGAATTCTAGGGCTGTCACTAACCTAGAGGGATATTTAAGTCACATGCTTCAAAGTATATATCGATATTTGTTCTAAGGTGTCCTAATTAGGTTTTGACTTCACGGTTAAGTCCTTCACCAAACCCTAACCTTAATTTCTATAGTTCCGGGTTGGATATCAAAGTACGGTCGCTTCTAATCCAAATCCTAAGGTATGTATTTATGATTTCAATTAGTACTCTCCTTACCTTGACCAATGCTAGAATTTAATAAACTTAAAGCGGAAAGACACGATCAACGCGATTTCAAGCTACTTCAATTTAATAAACCCTAACCAGGTGAACTAAAATTCAAGTACTAATGAAATTCATAAATAATAAATCATAGAAATTAACAATCAAATCTGATAAAACAATCATAATAAAAACAAATATCCGAGTAAGCTAGAATTAAACAAGTTCATGCATTGACCTAAACCCCTAGAAAGAGAACTACTCTCTCTTGGAGAGATCCATAACAAAGTTTGGCAAAACAATAAGAAATGAAATAAAGAAATGATTACACCCTTTCTTAGATCAAAAACCTCGATCTTGCCGACTCCTTGCTTGAATCTTCTTCTTCTCCTTCCTTGAAAAGCTTCGAGAATTTCTGCAGGATCTCTCTCTCTCTCAACTTGTGGAAAATGGATATGTAAAAATAATCGATCGATGAGAGAGATGAAATTCTTCTTCTTTTATAGCCAAAGGTCCTGTCCAATTTAGAGGCTAGAAGTGGAGTTAGTGGTGCACTCCTCAGACTGCCATGTCTATTTTTGGCCTTCTAAAACGTGTCCCTGATGTGCCAGAAATAGAAAACCTCTTGAAAATGCGAATTTCTGGCTGTATGCGAGTCCAGTGCGTCCGCACTGGTGGTGAGTGCGGGTGGTCTGGGTCGCACTGGCTCCAACTCTCATTTGGTTCCAAGTTTCTTTTCTGGATTTTCTGCAAATTTTCTGTGAGTGCGTCCGCACTGGATCTTAGTGCGTCCGCACTGGCCTTGGAAACTTCTGTTTTCGGAAGAATCTGAAGATATCAAAAATTGGCTAAGTAGTGAGTGCGGATGACTCCACTCGCACTGGAGTTGAGTGCGTCCACACTGCGCTCGGACTTTTTGTCTGTGAGGTTCTGCGATGCTGGAAAATCGGCTAAGTGCTGAGTGCGTCCGCACTGGCTGTGAGTGCGTCCGCACTGGGAGATTTTTCTTCATTTTGCACTGTTTCCTGCATTGAAATACCGAGCGAACGCAGTAACTTGATTCTTGGTGTATTATATTCACTTTATATTCAAAATACAAGATATTTGGTGTTATTTTATGATAAAAACTAGATCGACGGTGTATATAATTTACACCTATCAATTAATTTTCTATAACTTGAATATGACAATAGAAATATTGTAACTTGTTGATTTATTATTCAACATGCATGTTATCCTATGTTGCATGGATACGGGTACGGATATCGTATCCGATACGATACGGATACGGCTATACGGCAATTTTCAAAAACGAAGGATACGATACGGCTATTATATATATATATATATATTAATTTTTATTATTTATATATTGTATTTAGATAATCATAAAAATTCTAATTAAAGGCTCAAACTATAAAAAATTAAAGGCTTAATCGAAGAATAGATCAAATACTAAAGTTATTGGAACATATCACAAGTTAAACTGTGGCGGAGTGGTTAAAGGTTTTGGTTGTTGAGAGAGAGGTCTCAAGTTCGAATCCCGTTGACAACAAAAAAAAAACAATTTTGTGCCGGTGTATGCGCGGCTCACAGGTGCGGGTCCGGCTCACAGGTGCGGGTCCCGAACATATCATGGACCGGGCCGTACCAAACCCCGGTCCGGGACGGGTCTGGTGCACGGGACGGGCCGGTCCAGGTCCGGTCCACGGGTTGGCCGGTCCGATCCTGGACCGGCCGGGTTTTTTCAAAACACTAATCGGCATAAAGGTGGGGCTTTTCTAGGGGTGCAAACGGATCAGATATGGATCGGATAGTGTAATAAAACTATATCTGTATCCGATTTTATTTTTCGGATACGAATACGGATAAGATATTAAATGGTTATGGATACGGATATCCGCTTTTTATAATGGTGAATAACATAATTTTTTTCATAATATATATTAAATTATATGATATATATATCTACTATTCGGATATGGATAATTAAAATTTAAAACAATATCCGTATCTAATTTTCGGGGCGGACGCAAGATTTCTGCCGGGGAGGACAAAAATCGAATTCAAATAGCTTATTGGGTTGAAATCCATTAGCTAATAGGGTACAATTCAACATAACAAAAATCCTAAATTACTTAAAAAAATCAACAATTCAACGTAATAAAAAAAAATCAACAATTCAACATCATAATAAACAATCCACATAACAAAAACATAAATTACTTGAAAAAATCAACAATTCAACATAATAAAAAACAATCAACGATCCAACATCATAATAAACAATAAACATAACAAAAAAATAAGACAATCTTACATAATAAAAAATAACACTTCTAATATCCTTTTACATATTAAAAAACACTCAAAAAAAAACTACTAGATAGTCGACAGTCGAGTC
The DNA here is from genome assembly GCA_028015225.1 of Carex myosuroides. Taxonomy (NCBI): domain Eukaryota; kingdom Viridiplantae; phylum Streptophyta; class Magnoliopsida; order Poales; family Cyperaceae; genus Carex; species Carex myosuroides. The sequence continues at coordinate 7,622,501 of CM051479.1, forward strand.
GATGAAACAAGCTTTCCTCGACAAGTCTTCATGTTTTGAAACATTTCCATAATTCTTTCATTGCTCACCCTCTTGAACAAATTCTTCTCAATGAAAGTAACCAAACAGTCATTCATCCACTATTCTCCCATGCTACTTCTCATGCTGGTTTTCACCAAATTTATTGCTGAAAATGCCCTTTCAACACTAGTTGTAGCTACCGGAAATGTCAATCCCAATTTCACTAACTTGTAAACCAAGGGATAAACATTGTACCTATTCGTTTTCACCATTTTTTTTTTCAGAAAGTTCAAGTATGGTGCTTACCTCAAAAAAAGCTATATCATCTTGCACTTCCATAATGTAATTCTCCAATTGACTCTTTAGGACATGAAGCTCGCTTTGGTTGAAATCAGAGGGATAAAATTGAGCTAATTTAACCAACTTGTATGCGGGAGGCATTTCATGTCGAGAGCTCTTGATTAAAATGATGAATGTTTTTCTCTCTCAGAGGTGACTTCTTTTATCTTGAATTGCATTTCTTTGATAGTGTGATGCTACTTTTAAGCTAAAACTTAGAGCCTCAGCTTCTCGGCACAGAATGGTGCTTGCTTGGTGCCGGCCGAGTGTTGCCCTCTGTTGTGGTTGTTTCTCTTTCTCGGGTAACCCTTCAACAATAATCAATAATGAACATTTAGATCAGAATATAAAAGGCTGAAAATATTGTTGAAAATAGAAAGATTGGATATACAAGAAATTGGACAATTTGGTATAACTTCAGAAAATACTTTTTCCATATCTTGTTTTGTGGATAAATATGTCTCAAGCTTTTCAAAGAAGAAGTTACGTCGACGTGTGGCTGCCACGATTTAGAGACAAAAAGATACAAAATTCTGTTTTTCAAGAAGATTATTGAATTTTTTTTACTATTTTTTTAGATAGATATAAAATTCTGTTTTTTAGGAAATTATTGACCATGTTACTTACTGGTACTGGTACTGTACCAGTGATCTTCTGTCTCTGTTGAATTGAACTAACCTTAACAATCTTGTTTTTTATTGAAATTGTCTTTTAAATACACAGTGACGAGTTTGAATGCTCACGGTGATAATTGTACTATGCACAACAGATGTGGAATCGGAGAAGGCGCTTACTTTTCATTGACAAGGCGCTTACTTTCCATTGTACCTAAGGAGACCAAAAGGTATAATTTCATCGAATTTTAAATGAGGATTGCGGTATTGTTTAGACTAATACTAGTATGATAATGATTACTCTTTGTTTTTCCATTTGAAATTTGGTGAAGAACTAATCGAGCTTGTTGAACTTGTTTGTATGGATAAGTTTCGGCCAATATATTTTGACTCTCTGGTGCAAACTGTCCTCTTTGAATAATTGAATTAATAAAACCAAATGCAGATAGGAAAACAATTAGTTAATTATTAAGGTTATGAGCATGATTGCGATCTCGATAATACTAAATCCAGACCAGTGATATTTTTGGTTATGCACAGCAGTTAGTAGAGATTATAGTGATAGCAAACTTTGTTGTCCAGGACCAAGCATATATGTTTCACCTGACTTTTGGAAATATGTTTTTTGTAACAGTGACCTGCATTGGAGCATAAATGATGAATTGAAAAAGAATGCGTCAACTGTCAACTGCTGATTTGAAGCATAAAGGCTTTAATTTAGATTGTCATGTTTTAGATTTGCATTCCACTATAATAGTTGTATTTGGTGAACTATTTGAAATTGTTCATTGGTTTGAAATTTTAGATGAATATTGCTTAGATTTTTGGATGAATATATATGATCATGTTTTGAGATAATTTAAAATTTGCAATATGATAGTTTGTTGCTTGTGTTGCATATGAATGATAGTTTGTTATTTTTGTTTGGTACATTTCGTACTAATCGCGTCGTACCAATTATTAAATGGTGGAAATTTAAATAATAAAAAAAATTCCAAAAACCTGACAGAAGAGTATCAGCGACCGGGTGTGACTATCAGCGACCGTTGTTTTGGTCGCAGATACCTTTTTCTGATGTCATCAGAAGAGTATCAGCGACAAAAAAAAAGTGGTCGCAAAAAAAGTATCAGCGACAATGCTTACAGCGACCGGGGTTTCAGCGACCGGAATCATCTTTCTGTGACCGGGATAACTTTCTGCGACCGAAAACCGGTCGCAGAAAGTTTGATCTGCTGTAGTGCACCATCGGTACAAAACTGATAGCAAAAGTTAAATGGGCTGGGCCGTATTGTCTTCAAACTAACAATCTCTTTCTTAAAGACAATGCTCCTCCTTGATTTCATAAACACCGTATCATGCTCCAACATACCCTTTAGGTAGAGTCCTTAACTAGACCCGCCTTGTCACGACAAGCTTCAAGCTTCAAAGGCGGTAAGGACTTTGTAAACATGTCAGATCCATTTTCACTTGTATGGACCTTCTCCAACAAATTTTTTTTCTTCTCAAGCACATCACGTATCCAATGATAACGTATCTCAATATGCTTTGACCTAGAGTGAGAAGTGGGATTCTTGCTCAAATGAATTGCACTTTGACTATCACAAAATAACACATACCTTTCTTGCTGAATGCCCAACTCATGAAAGAACTCTGACGGTAGTGTCACTACTGCAAAAAAACACTTCGCCGTCGGGCAAAATCGCTATCCGCAATCAGTTTCTGAACCGATGCCTATCGCCCCGATAGGAAATGTATACCCATATGCCATCGGCTCAAAACAAATGGCGTTAATCGATATGCCATCAGCAACGCATTAATCAAACGGATGGTGTTAGTATCCAACGCCATCGGTTTCTTTTTGCAATCGACGGCATATGTAATTAACACTGTCTGTTGGATTTTAATAGCCGATTGCAAAAGTGTCTTACACCATCTGTTTTGTTTGAGTTGGCATTGGCAGGTCCTAGTTTGCCACCGGTCATTAATTTTTTAGTCGATTGTGATGTATATATAATTATTATGTTTCATTATTAATTCTTGTATTAATTAATTAAGGGCTAGCCTCCATCATATATTTCCTAGTCATTTTTAATACCCAGCAAAGCAACAATAAACATGCTTGCATTATATACCCATATTTTAACCAACAATTAATATATGCATCAACAACATATACATACACAAGTTATCCAACATATATATTAATCCATGCAACAAGCAATATATAAATTATACAACAATTATAAACTAACAAGCTAGCAATATCACATATACAATAATATATAGAGTAATATGTCATTGTACCATAAAACTAACAACTGTTTTTAAACCACATTATTAAAACCAACACCAAATTATCTGACCGCAAAAAATAGAAAACAACTTACACCACAGACAAGTACTTGCACAGTAATTAAACTAATTCTAAGAAGAACTTACACCATTGGATACAAATGTCATGTAATGCTTTTTCTTTGTATGGCATTCTGGACAGACGACACTACATGAATAAACCAAAACATAAATAACATATATAAGAACTTAACCCGAAAGCATGATAGAAACAAGTGATTGACAAACCTTTGGAAAAGAACGTACATAATTTTTTATGAGCATCTCCATGTTCTTCATTACATAAAACCCGGACTCCCATGAATTACTTTGCGTGGGGCTCTGATCAAATATGCATTATTTAAAACAAAATCTAATTTGTAGTGCAATTGGAACTTGAAATAAGTTGCAATGAAATACTCGATTAAAATATTTCTTACCTGAAAAATTCTGACCTCCAGTGCTCTTTTTCCCCGTCATGTGCCGACCTCCCAGGTGTATGTATGACTTAAAAGCCCTAGAATTATTAAAGGTCAGTATATGGTACCTAGAAGTAGACCAATTTAGTATTTTGCATTTTAAATTATATGTATTTTTCTTACTTCAGTAATAGAGGAACAATATCTAAGTTATCGTAATTATTTGGCACCGAGTTCAGCAAGTAGGCAACATTCTGTTTTGGGATGATAATGAGAAGCCTCTAAGGTGCTCTACAATATAAGTAATAAAATAATAAATCAATACAAACTTGTTAAAAAAAGACAATAAACATGAGTACAATTAGCAGCTTACCCAGCTTGGTGGCATGGTAAGAATACAAGACGCTTATCCTGAAACTTTAGCAAGGTATCGGCCAAGTACGAAAGGGATGATTATTCATTACCAAGGCAGTATGCGGAGCTGAGCGGTCTGGGGTCCAGGAAACCAATGTCAACATTATTTTGGGCACCTAATTCAGTAACTAGCATGCAATACCTGAAAATAGTCAGTGTCAGAATAAAATAAAGGAAATCTCGTTATAAGTAAACATTATTATATCTGTTTATACTAATAAATACTCATATTATCCAGACTTAGATAATAGAGACGTCGATCTCGTTATAAGTCATAAGATCACGGAGATCTGTGAACCTGATAGGTGTATTTTATATACACCGTCGATCTAGTTTTTATCATAAAATAACACCAAATATCTTGTATTTTGGATATAAAGCGAATATAATACACCAAGAATCAAGTTACTGCGTTCGCTCGATGTTTCAATACAGGAAACAGTGCAAAATGATGAAAAACTGCTCAGTGCGGACGCATTATCCACCAGTGCGGACGCACTGGGTACTTAGCCGATTTTCCAGCAGCGCAGACCTCACAGACGAAAAGTCCGAGCGTAATGCGTCCGCATTCACCTTCAGTGCGGACGCATTCACTACTTAGCCGATTTTTGCGACTTTCAGAATTTTCCAGAAAACAGAAGTTCAAGGCCAATGCGGACGCACTCACAGCCAGTGCGGACGCACTCAGTACTTGGACTATTTTTGAAATCTTCGGATTCTTTGGAAAACAGAAAAACAACATGCCAATGCGGACGCACTAAGATCCAGTGCGGACGCACTCAGGAAATTTTGCAGAAAATCCAGAAAAGGAAACTTCGGACCAAAGGGGATTTGGAGTCGGTGCGACCCTGACCACCCGCACTCAACTCCAGTGCGGACGCACTGGACTCGCAGACAGCCAGAAATTCGCATTTTCAGGGGGTTTTCTATTTTTGGCCAACAAGGAACACGTTTTAGAATACCAAAAATAGCCATAGCAGTCTGAAGAGTGCACCCACTAACCCCACTACTATCCTCTAAATTGGGCAAGGCCTTTGGCTATAAAAGGAGAAGAATTTCATCTCTCTACATATCCATTATTGTACATATCCATTATTATATCCATCTTTCCACAAATTGAGAGAGAGAGATCCTGCAGAAATTCTTGAAGTTCCAAGGAAGGAGAAGAAGAAGAAGATTCAAGCAAGGAGTCGGCAAGATCGAGGTTTTAGATCTAAGAAAGGGTGTAATCATTTCTTTATCTTATTTCTTATTGTTTTTGCCAATCTTTGTTATGGATCTCTCCAAGAGAGAGTAGTTCTCTTTCTAGGGGTTTAGGTCAATGCATGAACTTGTTTAATTCTAGATTATTCGGATATTTGTTTTTATTATGATTGTGTTATCGGATTTGATTGTTAATTTCTGTGATTTATTCTTTATGAATTTCATTAGTACTCGTTCCTTTGAGTTCACCTGGTTAGGATTTATTGAATTGAAGTAGTTTTGAAATCCCGTTGATCGGGTCTTTCCGCTTTAAGTTTATTAAATTCCGGCATTGGTCATGAGGATACTACTAATTGAAACCATAAAGACACACCTTAGGGTTGGGTTAGAAGCGACCATACTTTGATATCCAATCCGGAACTATAGAAATTAAAGTTAGGATTTTGGTGAAGGACCGAAAGGAGAAGGCAAATCCTAAATTAGGACACCTTAGAACAAATATCGATATATGCTTTGTAGCATGAGATTAAATATCCCTCTAGGTTAGTGACAGCCCTAGAATTCGAGGCACATTAATTCATAGAGCGCAAAGTATTTGTATTAATATTTGTTCCAAAGGCTAACATAGGTTAGAAACCTCATCAAATCAAACATGAATTTAAACAAACCGAATAAATAGAATTAGCAAGGGATTGTAGACCGAATACCCCTAGATCTCCTTAAACTTGAAAACAAACCAATCTTTCTTCTCTTTATTTTATTTACATTTATTGTTTGAAACTCCTCTCTTTCGGGTATTGAACCCAACATTAGGATTTTAGAACAAAACCCCCCCCACTTTACTTTTATTGTTTTGTTTTTAATAGTAGATTTCTTTATTAAAAATTAGTGTTTCCCTCTCTCCCTGCGGATCGACACCTAAATACTACAATCGATAGGTTGTGCGCTTGCAACTAACCTATTTATTGAGTACGAAGGTTTTATAAATATTAAAGGCAAAAGAGTACAAAATCATTATATCTAAAATACTCAACAAGCTTTTTGGCGCCGTTGCCGGGGAGAATAGGATAGATACTAGTTTTTATTTTAGGAAAGTACTTTTAATTCTTAGTTTCCTTATTTACTTTTCAGAAAATTAAAAATCCAAAAATATTTTATTTCTTTTTTTTTTACAATTTCTGAAATTTACTTTCCTTATTTAGAAAAATCCAAAAATATTTTACTTTCCTTATTTAATTTTCTGCACTTTACTATTCTCTCTCTTTCACATCTTTTCTTCTCTCATAGATTTGAGCGCTGGCACCGGTCACAAGGAGCCAAACCGCGAAGATCAAAGCCGGCGAATCCTCGCTTTCTCAACCAATGGCAGGTCTAGATCCCGAACTAGGCATGCCACGCAACTTTAGAGAGGATGAATTTCCGGAAGGTCTCATCAACCCAAACTTTCACGATCTCAATAACAATCCACCACCTCTTCCTCCACACAACAACCTACCGCCACCACATCTAAACAACAACAACGATCCACCTATTCTCAATAACAATCCTTTGTTCGGTGTCAATCCAAACAACGGAAATGGTCGTAACCGCCAACAAGGCCACCGCTTCGGTTTTATACCTCAAGGCCAAGATCCACGCGAAATCAAGCCATCTCTTATCCACTTGCTGGGCCAAAGTCAGTTCGGAGGAGCCCTAAACGAAGATCCGCACGCCCACTTGGCGGTTTTCGAAGAATCCTGCGGCACCTTCGCTCGAGAAGGAGAAGAGCTAGACAACCTCAAGCTCAAATGCTTCCACCTATCCCTCCGTGACAATGCAAGGACATGGTTAAGGACCGTGAATCGTGACAACATAAGAAGATGGGACGACATGGAGAAGTTATTCTTAGGAAAATACTTTCCTCCATCCAAAACCCAGCACTTTCGAACAAAGATCACGACCTTCAAGCAAGCCGAGGGAGAATCTTTGACCGAGGCATGGGATAGATGGGCGGAGCTTCAACGCTTGTGCCCTAACCATGGTCTCGACATGTGGTTGCTCTTCCAATTCTTCTTTGCAGGTTGCACAATCGCCACAAAGACTCACTTGAATTCCGCCGCAGGAGGTAATATGTCCAAGATGGATCCCCAACAAGCCATGCTAATGATCGAGGACATGGCAATCAACCAAAGGGAATGGACGGCCGAGAGAAGTGGACGAACCCAAACCACACCGGGAGTCCTAAAAACCGACGAAGTTACCGCCTTGAAAGCCCAAATAGATGCCTTGCAATATCAAATGGCACAAATGCAAAATGCCAAATCTGTGACAAAGAAGGCTTCATGCGGCATTTGTGGAGAGGCGACTCATATCACCGCCGATTGCCAAGTCCTCATAGAAGGAGAGGAAGTCGAGCAAGTCAATGCAATGTTCTACAATCAAGGTGATAAGAGGAACGACCCGATCTACAATAAGGTTAGGCCAAATGATAACTCAAATACATACAACCCTAACACAAGGTGGAACCATCCCAATTTCAAGTGGAAGACCGAGAATGACAACTCCAACCAATACCAAGGTAATTCCAATCAATATCAAAACCGGACGAACCAAAACTCGTATCAAGGACCTTCTCAAAACAGTAAATTAGAAAAAATGATAGAAGGACTTGTTCTCTCTCAAAACGAGTTCATGAACCAACAAAGGAACACCAACACCGAAATTTCGGATTCCTTGAGAAACTTCAACAATAGGTTCGAGTTCTTAGAGACTAAGACAAAGATGCTAGAAAACCAAATAGCACAACAAGCATCTTCGTCATTTCGTCAACAAGGCGCTCTACCGGGTAAAACCGATATCAATCCAAGGGAGCAAGCAAAAGCCATAACCTTGAGAAGCGGCACGGAATACGAAGGACCAAAGATGCCCAGCGGAGATGAGTCTCAACAACCACCGAATGAGGCACAGCCACCTCAAACTCCTCTCAGCGCAGACACAACCGTTCCTAATGCGGGCGCACCGGCATCGGAAAAACCTCAAGAACCGGGTAAATCAAACCCGGCCAAGGTAAAACCAAATGAAACTCCTAAGTATATTCCACCACATAGGTTTATACCATTCCCTCAAAGGTTAGTTAAGAGCAAGCTTGACCAGCAATATGCCAAATTCATAGAACACCTCAAGAAATTGAATATTACCATCCCTTTTACCGAAGCAATTACTCACATGCCCACTTATGCGAAATTTTTGAAAGAAATTTTATCCAATAAAAGAATAATTGAGGAAGTGGGCACGGTATCCCTTAATGAGGAGTGTAGCGCTCTCTTCCTAAACAAGCTACCTCCAAAATTAAAGGATCCCGGAAGCTTTGTTATCCCATGCATGATTGGTGATACCGAATTCAAGAGGTGCCTATGTGATTTAGGCGCAAGTGTGAGCCTCATGCCAAAAACCGTTTATCAAAGGCTCAATCTTGTTGATTTGAAAGATACAAGGATGTCATTACAACTAGCCGATAAGACGGTAAGGTATCCCGAAGGAATTGCGGAGGATGTTATTGTAATGATTGGTAAGTACTTTGTCCCGGTGGACTTTGTAGTGGTCGAAATGGAGGAGGATACTCATACCCCTCTTCTATTGGGGCGTGATTTCCTTACCACAGCTGGTGCAAACATTGATGTCAAAGAAGGAAAGATATCCTTTGACATTGGGGGCGAAAAGGTAAATTTTCATATGTTTAATGCCATCAAATTTCCTTCTAATGATAATGATTCTATATGTAGAGTGGAAGTTTTAGATTCCATTATAGCTGCCCATATGGAGAAGGAGATGGTCAATGAACAACTAGACCAAATTCTGGAAGAAACCGGCTCAGAAAACGACACAATTGGTGAAAATGACCCTCAGTGCGTCCGCACTACCGCTCAGTGCGTCCGCACTCAGCATGGTGAAACCGAAGTTTCAGTCAACCGAGCGCAATGCGTCCGCACTGAAGTCTCAGTGCGGATGCCCCACTCGCACTCACCTGTTGAGCCACAGTTTGGAGCCAATGAGGAAAATGTCCGAGAGGAATGCGTCCGCACTGACCCTCAGTGCGTCCGCACTCAGCACAATTCCAACCAGGATGTATTGCAGATTTCAGAAAATTTACCCCAGTGCGTCCGCACTGACCACCAGTGCGTCCGCACTCATGCCGAAATAGCTCAAATCGAAGGAATTTCGCCCAACTCTGCACCACCGAAAGTCGAACTCAAACCTCTGCCACCTACCCTTCGCTATGAATACCTGGGAGAGGGCGAGACATATCCGGTGATTGTCAACTCCGAGCTCAACAAAGAACAAACCGAGAAGCTTTTACACGAGCTAAGGCTTCATCGGAAAGCGATCGGCTACACAATCGACGACCTAACCGGAATTAGCCCATCCCTTTGCATGCACAGAATCCTAATGGAGGACGACCACAAGCCCACAATTGAAGCTCAACGAAGACTCAATCCGAATCTAAAAGAAGTGGTGAAGAAGGAGATCCTCAAGCTACTTGATGCCGGCATCATCTATCCAATCTCCGACTCCAAATGGGTAAGTCCGGTCCATGTAGTACCAAAGAAGGGAGGCACAACCGTGGTGAAGGGCGAAGGCGACAAATTGATATCCACAAGGGTGATCACCGGATGGAGGATGTGCATCGATTACCGCAAACTTAACAATGCAACAAGGAAGGATCACTTCCCTCTACCATTTGTGGATCAAATGCTAGAAAGGCTAGCTAATCACTCCCATTTTTGCTACCTAGATGGGTATAGCGGATTCTTTCAAATCCCTATTCACCCCGATGACCAAGAAAAAACGACCTTTACTTGCCCTTATGGTACGTTCGCGTATCGTAGGATGCCGTTTGGTTTATGCAATGCCCCAGCTACATTTCAAAGAGCCATGATGGCTATTTTTTCAGATTTATTAGAAAATTCCGTGGAAGTTTTCATGGATGACTTTTCAGTTTTTGGTACCTCTTTTGATGATTGCTTATCTAATTTGATCAAAGTTTTAGAACGTTGTGAGCAGGTTAATTTGGTGCTAAACTGGGAGAAATGCCATTTCATGGTACAAACGGGGGTAGTTCTAGGCCACGTGGTGTCTTCCAAAAGCCTAGAAGTCGACCAAGCAAAGGTGGAGGTGATCGAAAAATTGCCATATCCAACATGTGTGAAGGATGTGAGGAGTTTCTTGGGCCATGCGGGATTCTATCGGCGTTTCATCAAAGATTTTTCAAAAATCTGCAAACCACTTACTAATTTGACAATGAAAGATGTAGAATTTATATTTGATGAACCGTGTATTGTTGCTTTTGATAGGATCAAGAAGGCACTAATCTCAGCCCCAATTCTCCGACCTCCTAATTGGGATGTGCCCTTTGAAATCATGTGTGATGCGAGCGACTTCGCCGTTGGAGCCGTTCTAGGACAAAGGATCGACAACAAGCCACATGTGATCTATTACGCAAGCAAAGTCCTAGATGAGGCGCAAATGAACTACACAACCACCGAAAAGGAGTTCTTGGCCGTTATATTCTCCATCAACAAATTCCGATCCTACTTGGTTGGATCCAAGGTGATTGTGTACACCGATCACGCGGCAATTCGATACCTCCTCAACAAGAAGGATGCCAAACCACGCCTAATCCGGTGGATCCTCCTACTCCAAGAGTTTGATCTCGAAATCAAGGACAAGAAAGGCACTGAAAATTCAGTGGCGGACCATCTATCACGCATTACCAACGAATCGAAGGATGATGACATGCCCATAGACGATTCGTTCATAGACGAACAACTATACGCAGTCAACCACCAAGAGGCGCCGTGGTATGCGGATTTCGTCAACTACCTTGCATGCGGTATCATACGCCCAGATTTAACCTTCCAACAACGAAAGAAATTCCTTTGGGATGTCAAACAATATTTTTGGGATGAGCCGTTGCTATTCAAACTGGGGGTAGATGGAATTCATAGGCGATGTGTACCTCACGAAGAAACCGAACAGATTCTCAATTGTTGCCACTCATCTCTCTATGGAGGACACGCTTCAAGCCACAAAACCGCCGCCAAAGTTCTTCAAGCCGGGTTCTTTTGGCCCACGCTTTTTGAAGATGCGAAAGACTATGTGCTTAGGTGCGACAAATGCCAAAGAACCGGGAACATATCAAGGAAACATGAGATGCCTCTCAACGGAATTCTAGAGGTAGAGTTATTTGATGTTTGGGGGGTCGACTTCATGGGACCTTTTCCGAGTTCTTGCAACAACAAGTACATCCTTGTAGCGGTCGATTATGTGTCAAAATGGGTAGAAGCCGTAGCAAGCCCAACCGCCGACTCCGCCGTAGTAAGAAAGCTTTTTCTAAGAACTATTTTTCCTAGGTTTGGAGCACCTCGGGTGGTGATTAGCGATGGCAGCTCTCATTTCATCAACCGTCAATTCGACAGTCTCCTATTCAAATATGGAGTCAAGCACAAGGTAGCCACACCATACCACCCTCAAACAAGCGGGCAAGTTGAGGTATCCAATCGCGAGATAAAAAGCATCCTACAAAAGGTGGTGAACACATCACGAAAAGATTGGTCACTCAAACTCGATGAAGCTCTGTGGGCGTATCGGACCGCTTTCAAAACACCCATAGGTATGACTCCTTTCAAGCTAGTGTATGGAAAGCCATGCCATTTGCCGGTTGAACTCGAACACAAGGCATATTGGGCAATAAGGGCCCTAAATTTCGACATGAGGGCTGCCGGTGAAAAGAGGGTTCTTGACCTACATGAACTAGAAGAATTGCGCCTTAATTCCTATGAAAATGCTAAGCTATACAAAGAGAAGACAAAGAAATGGCACGACAAGCATATCATCAAGCGCAATTTTCAAGAAGGAGACACGGTTTTGTTGTACAACTCACGCCTCCGGCTATTTCCCGGGAAGTTAAGATCACGATGGAAGGGCCCATTCGAAATAACGAAGGTATTTAACCATGGCGCAATCGAGATTTGGAGCAAAGATACCGGGGCATTCAAAGTGAACGGACACCGCCTCAAACATTTCAACCATGCAACTCCTATAGGCGACAAGGAGATCATAGGCCTAAAAGATCCACACACTCAATAGTGAGCCCAAATCATGTCGAGCTCACGACGTAAAATTGAGCGCTTCTTGGGAGGCAACCCAAGTTTTTATTTTTTCTTTCTTTATACTTTTATTTTTACTTTCTCAAAAATTTACATTTTTAATGACTCAGCCAATTTCTAAGGTCAAAAATTCATCCGTGCGTCCGCACTAAACATCAGTGCGTCCGCACTAAACATCAGTGCGTCCGCACCGACAGAAACCACAGGTCTGCGCAGTCTAAACAAGACCAGTGCGTCCGCACTGAGGTTCAGTGCGTCCGCACCCGAGGTACGCTAAATTTAATTTTTAATTTTTTCGAAATATCGGAAATGTCGTATTTTTTGAGCGAGTGCGGATGACCACCCGCATTGAGGCCCAATGCGTCCGCACGCGGCTTCTTCTCCTTCTTAAACCGACCCCTCTCTTCAATTTCCTTCGCGCCTTTTCGATTTTAAAACCGAAAACCTTGAATTTTCTCTCCCAAAACCCGAAAACCTCGTTTTTCTTTCAAAATCTCCCTCTCCTCTCTCTTCTCTACCCCTTCTCTCTTCTTTTCTCTCTCTTTCCCTTTTCAAAAAGCGAAAACCCACTTTTCTCAAGTTTTTCAAGCGCCGTTTCGCTAAAACTCGGATTTCTTCGCATTTTTTTTGAAATTTTCGCGATCTACAACAAGGTTTGATGTCTCCTTACTCTAATCTTGTCAATTACTACTTAGATCTGTAAAAATGGTACCAAAATCGGGAAAATCGACCAAAAATGGTGAAATCGGTTCAAATTCTCACCCCAGTGCGGATGCTACCACCCGCACTGCCATTTAGTGCGTCCGCACTAAGCTTGGGGGAAAGCCTAACCAGCCCAAATTTTCAATTTTTTGGTTAAGTCCTCAGTGCGACCAGACCAGTCGCACTGAGAGCCAATGCGTCCGCATTACGCTCGGACTTTTCCAACCCAACCCCGAAATTCCAAAAATTTTGGTAAAGTCCCCAATGCGTCCGCACTGAGAGCCAGTGCGTCCGCATTAAGCTCAGTTATTCCCTGAATTGAACCAAATTTGCACTGTTTGTACACAGTGCGTCCGCACTGACCACCAGTGCGTCCGCACGCGGCCCAAATTATATCAAAAATTTCGAAATTTTAATTCTTTCAAGTTTTTTTAGAATGCCGAAGAAATCAGGTGCCAAGAAACCAAGGTTTGAGAAAGGACAGGGTAGTCGCCAACCACCTCCTTATCCTCCCGCCTTGCCACTCAACGAAGGTCAAGAATTGAGGCGTAACCTTCTACAGTCCCGCAGGACCCTCGAGCCATCCCGATGGATCTGCCGAGAGATACTCGAAACGCTCGGACTCCTTGAGTCGGTGCAAATGCTCACCGAGCGGCTTGGCTTGTGGGAGTTTCTATGTGACGAGGTCGACACTTATGAAGGCCTCACGATCGAATTCCTCTCCTCCTACGAGTTCGACCGGGGTTCACGCACGATGACATTCAACCTTGGAGGCTTCTCACATATGTTGCACACCACCGAACTCATGGTCGCACTCGATCTATCCACCGCACATGTCAGCGAGATGCGCACCATTCTCGACTTCTACCATGACATGAGCGAGGCCCAATTCCGCATCCTAACATGCCACGACGGTCTCCTCGGCCAGCAGAGGGTTAAGAATGTTCTCCACCCGACCCTCCGATATCTCCAGCGGGTACTTTCTCACACTCTCTTTGCCCGTGGGGAGAGCGCATCGGTCTTCAACCTCGGCGACATGGTGTATGTTTGCAGCATGCTTCGGCGCAATAATGGCGAGATGGAGTACATGCCGCACATTGGATACAACTTGGCCAAACACATGCAAAATGTGTCGCACAACATGCGATCGGGCGGAATGATTCGAATTGGCGGTATCATCACAAAGATTGCCCGACACTTGCTAATACCGACCGTTGGTGCGGTGGTGCCCGGTTACACGCTAGTGGACCTCGATGGTCTATTTCGGGCGAGGCTCATCCGTTGGGACGACATTGAAGAGGCTTGGATCAATTTGGGCCCAAAGGACAACATTCGACACCGGTTGCCTCTACAAACTCAAATCGATCCCTTAGATACCGACACTTGGAAAATTGTCGATGAGCCGCTCGAGCCACCGCTACCACCGCCGCCACAACCACAACAACCTCCACAACAAGCCGCACCCGAAGCCGCACAAGCACAAGGTATGCCATCCAACCAACAAATCTGGGATTTTATGCAGACCATGAACACCTCCATCAACAACTTGAGCATCAATATTGGAGGGCGTTTGGATAGCATGGACGGCCGCATGAATGCCTTTGACCGCCGCTTTGATGAGGTAGAGGCCGAGGCCGCCCGAGCGACCTACTATTCCCGCCGAGGATGCATGCACGCAAACCCGCACTTTGAGGATGATCCACCTACACCTCCGTACCAAAGACGGGCCGCTCAAAGGAGAGAGTACGAGATGGCACAAGAGCGTGAAGCGGCGAGACAAGAGCAAGAGGCGGCCAGTCAAGAACAAGAGGCCGACAACAATGAAGATGAGGAGGATGACGTCGACGAAATGGTTTTCGACGAGGATTGATTCCGCGCAATATATCACCAAATTACGCCAGTAAAGTAGTTCATGTTTCTTCTCTCTTTTTAGTTTATTTTTAGCACTGAGGACACTGCTTTATTTAAGCTTGGGGGATGGGAAGAAATTGTATCAGCATGCATATTTATTATTCCGTTTTTCTAAACTTTTTAGGATTTATAACCTTGTTTTTTTTTACTTGACCATGAATAGGATTTGTGATTTTGAACTTAATTGCTTGCGATTACGAATTTGTCAAGACGTTTTACGAGGTTATGAAAAATAGAGTCTTGCATACTTGGACTTAATTGTCTAAAAATGCATAAAGTATAAAATCATGTTTAAAAATTTTTGTGTTAAAAATTGGCAAAAAAAAAAAAAAAAAAAAAATATAATTTTTTGATAAACTTGAGTGATTGACAAAAATTAAAAGTATTTTGCACAATTTTTTCAAATTTTTAGTAAAACTCTTAAAATAATTTTGAAATGACGACATAATTCGGCGAAAAACTTTGTGGAAATAAAGGTGTTTGAAATTGAGACATTAGGAATTTAAATTTATTAGAGAAGCCATTTAGATTTGGAAATCTTTTAGAAAAATTTGGATATCCGTGAGTATGAAAGAATACTTAAGATGTGTGTATTCATGATATGTGCATAAATGTTGAGAAATTAGGTAAAATTGAAAATTTCTTAGAAAATAAAAAAGAGATTCCAATGACCTATGATACGGCTTCATGACGTATTTATGGTTATGAGTCCTTAGCACTCTTGCTCCGCTAGTCTCCCGATAAAATTGACATTCGTGTTAGTGGAAGGGTTAGACTAAGAGCATACAAAGCACCCTTGAATTAGAACGGTTGGGTACAGTTAACTACTTGTAACTAACCGGTGCTTAAATGAGGATGGGGAAAATAGTGCTAATTCAAAGTGAGAAAATCAAAAGCAACAAAACAAAAGGAATATGCATGTATCAACGCACAAAGTCCGTAGTTATTCTTACCCAAGTTTGATTCAAGCTTGGGGGTATTTTGAAAATTCTACATTTTAAATGGCATATCTTTTAAATTTGGGTATACGAAGTTCACAAATTCAAAGCCTTTAAGGAAATAAAAGTTAGAGTAATCGAATTGTGGGTTGATTCATAATTATTCGAGGGTTGAACTTGGGATTTGGGAAATATGCATGGAGATTTTTAAAGGTTGGCAAGATCATACAAGTTTTTCATTTTGAGAAATATATACTTGATATAGGGTTAAATTGTAGATCGAATTGTAGTCCCAGTTTAGATGTTGCTTGGGGACAAGCAAGGTTCAAGCTTGGGGTATTTGATAGGTGTATTTTATATACACCGTCGATCTAGTTTTTATCATAAAATAACACCAAATATCTTGTATTTTGGATATAAAGCGAATATAATACACCAAGAATCAAGTTACTGCGTTCGCTCGATGTTTCAATACAGGAAACAGTGCAAAATGATGAAAAACTGCTCAGTGCGGACGCATTATCCACCAGTGCGGACGCACTGGGTACTTAGCCGATTTTCCAGCAGCGCAGACCTCACAGACGAAAAGTCCGAGCGTAATGCGTCCGCATTCACCTTCAGTGCGGACGCATTCACTACTTAGCCGATTTTTGCGACTTTCAGAATTTTCCAGAAAACAGAAGTTCAAGGCCAATGCGGACGCACTCACAGCCAGTGCGGACGCACTCAGTACTTGGACTATTTTTGAAATCTTCGGATTCTTTGGAAAACAGAAAAACAACATGCTAATGCGGACGCACTAAGATCCAGTGCGGACGCACTAAGATCCAGTGCGGACGCACTCAGGAAATTTTGCAGAAAATCCAGAAAAGGAAACTTCGGACCAAAGGGGATTTGGAGTCGGTGCGACCCTGACCACCCGCACTCAACTCCAGTGCGGACGCACTGGACTCGCAGACAGCCAGAAATTCGCATTTTCAGGGGGTTTTCTATTTTTGGCCAACAAGGAACACGTTTTAGAATACCAAAAATAGCCATAGCAGTCTGAAGAGTGCACCCACTAACCCCACTACTATCCTCTAAATTGGGCAAGGCCTTTGGCTATAAAAGGAGAAGAATTTCATCTCTCTACATATCCATTATTGTACATATCCATTATTATATCCATCTTTCCACAAATTGAGAGAGAGAGATCCTGCAGAAATTCTTGAAGTTCCAAGGAAGGAGAAGAAGAAGAAGATTCAAGCAAGGAGTCGGCAAGATCGAGGTTTTAGATCTAAGAAAGGGTGTAATCATTTCTTTATCTTATTTCTTATTGTTTTTGCCAATCTTTGTTATGGATCTCTCCAAGAGAGAGTAGTTCTCTTTCTAGGGGTTTAGGTCAATGCATGAACTTGTTTAATTCTAGATTATTCGGATATTTGTTTTTATTATGATTGTGTTATCGGATTTGATTGTTAATTTCTGTGATTTATTCTTTATGAATTTCATTAGTACTCGTTTCTTTGAGTTCACCTGGTTAGGATTTATTGAATTGAAGTAGTTTTGAAATCCCGTTGATCGGGTCTTTCCGCTTTAAGTTTATTAAATTCCGGCATTGGTCATGAGGAGACTACTAATTGAAACCATAAAGACACACCTTAGGGTTGGGTTAGAAGCGACCATACTTTGATATCCAATCCGGAACTATAGAAATTAAAGTTAGGATTTTGGTGAAGGACCGAAAGGAGAAGGCAAATCCTAAATTAGGACACCTTAGAACAAATATCGATATATGCTTTGTAGCATGAGATTAAATATCCCTCTAGGTTAGTGACAGCCCTAGAATTCGAGGCACATTAATTCATAGAGCGCAAAGTATTTGTATTAATATTTGTTCCAAAGGCTAACATAGGTTAGAAACCTCATCAAATCAAACATGAATTTAAACAAACCGAATAAATAGAATTAGCAAGGGATTGTAGACCGAATACCCCTAGATCTCCTTAAACTTGAAAACAAACCAATCTTTCTTCTCTTTATTTTATTTACATTTATTGTTTGAAACTCCTCTCTTTCGGGTATTGAACCCAACATTAGGATTTTAGAACAAAACCCCCCCACTTTACTTTTATTGTTTTGTTTTTAATAGTAGATTTCTTTATTAAAAATTAGTGTTTCCCTCTCTCCCTGCGGATCGACACCTAAATACTACAATCGATAGGTTGTGCGCTTGCAACTAACCTATTTATTGAGTACGAAGGTTTTATAAATATTAAAGGCAAAAGAGTACAAAATCATTATATCTAAAATACTCAACAGAACCCCACTATTAGATAAAAGCCCTCATCCTGAAACACTCCCGACCCGATATAACAATGGAAGCCTTCTCCTTCAGATGGTGGTGTCGCAAGATATCTGTCATGCAGTAGTTGGAATTCTAGGCCCAGGTCGTCCAATGTCTCCTGATCTTCAAGCAGAACCCGACCCCGTATTCTTCCTACAGGTATTGGCCGTCTCTGTAGCACCAATTCACTACTCATCTTATTGTCTATCTCGATAAGGACTTCAGCATGCCCCTATCATGTACAGAGGAATGTATCACTATCGTGTACAGATAACAACTTATTAGAAAAACACTGAGTTATTCAATCAGGTGTCTTACCTGAGTACTGCAGTTCAAGGTGCTAGCTTCTTGGGTAGGCATCTTGCTTTCCATAATACCCCGTATTGCTCTTGCAGATTTTTAGGGATATTGGCAGATATTGGCCATCTCATTAAATCACATCAGCAGGCCCCTATCATGTACATATGAATGTATGACTATCGTGTACATATAATAGTTTATTAGAAAACACTAAGTTATTCAGTCAGGTGCCTTACCTGACTGCAGTGATATGTTCTAGCTTCTTAGGTAAGCATCTTGCTTTCCAAACCCCGTATTGCTCTAGCATATTTTTGGAGATATTGACAGATATTGGCTTTCTGATTAATCACATCAGTAGGCTCCTATCATGTAAAGATGAATGTATCACTATTAAGTACAGCTTATAATTAAAAAAATACTAAGTTATTCAGTAAGGTGCCTTACCTTATTGCAGTTCAAGGTGCTAGCTTTTTGGGTAGGCATCTTGCTTTCCAAACCCCTAAAAAGAACATCTGTTGCTGTTGTATTCTCTTTGTAGCTGCATTTGGCATTGCTCTAGCTAATATCTAATCCCTTGCTCTTCTTGCATTCCTCCTAATAGGTCTTGACTGGATGCAAATCTTCAAAAAATGAAATCTATGTGATTGGATGTAAAGGCAAGGTCTGAACTCCATATTTCGTGTTATTGAAGATTCAAAAATCAATAAAATGCCAAATTAGGGAATTTTTTTACCCTTACATCCAAACCAGCAGCACTGTCGGTAGTAATATGAATTCGTTGTGGAGTGATCCTTTTCAGTTTGTTCTTACCATCCTCGCAGCTCCTGGGGTCCCTTTCCCTCTTGGCTGCGGGTTCTGAAGAGTGCTGGCATGATTGGGACGACATTGCTAAAATTAAATTACAACTAAAGAGTAAGGAAGCTCCAAAACTACAAATGCTGAAAAAAACACTTAGAAAAACTAAACATAAACCCTAGAACCATACTATCCCTAGAAACCCCCTAACCCAAAACTTAACCCTAACTAGAAAACCCTAGAAAGATATAGACAAAGAGTCAGATGCGTAAATCTTCATTGACGGAGATCGATCGAGTGCTCGGTGTTGTATTAAGGTGGCGGCTGACAAGTGATTAGAGACGGAGTCGCGGTGGAGCTAGCTAGTGACAACCACTTTGAGAGTGCTAGAACACTTTTGTTGTGTTGGATATATATATTGAAACCCTTAACTTTCCATTGGCTCCGTAGTGACTATCCCAACTATTCAGTAGTTCCATCGATGGCGTTATGCCGATAAATGCCAATAGTATATATAGCAAACTTGATGTAGTCTGCACAAATCTTAAATGCGGATAAATGCGTATCATCTGCATTAATGTGAGTGTGGTTGTAGTCCGCACGAATCTTAAAAAAGATCGAATGGCCGAGATGTATTAACTCAAAAGAGTCCCTTCTGAGTTAGCATGCAGAGGATACAAATTGGAAAAACTTTGCCCTACGTTGATATTTCTTAGAAATTGCTTAATTTGTATTGCCAATACGTGGAGTTTTACAACATTGATCGAATTGTACATGCAAGCAACATTCCCTTATTTATCTAATTGTGCAATTAATCCATGATCAGGCCAAAACATATAGCGAAAATCCATATCTTTTATTGTGAAAAATGACCAAAAGCGAATGAGAAGTAGCCATCTTCCTAATTTATTTACCTCAAACGAGTTTTTAGGCTATTTGGCAGGTTTTGGAGAAAGTTGCATATTTATTCCAAAAATGGAACAAATGTGCCGGATTTAGGCAATTTCTAAAGTTAGCACCAAATCAGGGCATCGCTGGAAGCATGCAACACCTCACACGAAGTGCACAACATTCAAAATGGAAAAATTACAGAAAATCCACTAAGTCAGAAGGTCGTGCGCGAGTTTAACCTATGCCGCATGAGGCATACATATATGCCGTACGATCCTTGGACTCAATCTGTGGACTGTTCAAATTTTGATCAAATCTCCACCATTAATGCTAATTTCGGCAAAATTCTTCTAGGAGGGCGTGATTGCTTCAGAGCCAAGCTTGGCTCGCTATTTTTGGCTCATTCTATGTAAACTTGGAGTGCACTCCAAGCCTCCACCTTCTCCACTACTTCCACTACTTCCCCTCTCATATAGGAAGGCTATAAAAACCCCTCTTGTAATAGAATTTAGTGTGCGTGTTTAATTGTGTAAAGTTCATAGAATCGATTAGCATCCTTATGCTAGGTTAGGTTAGAGAGTTACTTAGAGAGAGGAGAGTAGTCGTCGGAAGTCAAGCAAGAGAAGAAGGCGTCATCTAAGGAGGCTAGAATTCTTCAATCTTCAATTGGGTTGTAGTCTATGTTCTCTTTATTTTATTTCTTTTATTTTACCATGGCCATGATGAACTAAACTCCTCATCTCTAGGGTGAGGGTTTGTAATCGAATTCTTTGTTATGTTTTAATATATATTTATGTTTTGTGTATGTTGATTTGTTTTCCTTTATTATTTAATTTTTTTATTAATTCCTTGCATACATAGTTCTATCAACTATATGCTAATGTCTCCACATACCAATAGGTGTAAAGTCTGAGAATCCCAGTGAGAGTGGGACACCCTCGTAAGAACTTCAAACACTACGGCTAACGAGGCTTGGCAGCGGTTCAAAGACTAGGGTTAGAACCCAGGGGGCTCCCTTGGCAGGATAGCGTAGATTAGAAATTTAGGTTTTATTAGTAGATACTTAATTTAGGTAGGGTCTTTGGGATAATTAATTGAGGGTTAGAATAGGATATGAACAATTAGGTTTGTTTGAGAAAGTTAATTGCATACTTACGATACTCTGAACTGTTAGCCCAATAGCCGATCACAAGATCAAAAAACCTTTCAAATCACATATACAGAAGCCCAGCACGCCCTGCGGGGTAGTGACAGTGTCGCATGTGGAGTAGCTGTGGACCACATGACGACACTATTAGAGTGCTGCAAAGACAGTCAATTAAAGTGTTGTATTAGGGTTGCAACTACCCTCTTCTCTTGCCAACTTGGAGACACTACTAGTGTGTTGCAAAGATCTTCAATTGGAGTGTTGTATAGGGTCGCAATTACCATATTTCCTTGCCATTTGGAGACACTACTAGAGTGCTATGAAGACATTCAATTGAAATGTTGAATTTGGGTTGCAACTACCTTCTTCTCTTGCCATCTAGAGACACTACTAGACTGCGACAAAGACTTTCAATTGTAGTGTTGTATTATGGTTGTGACCACCCTCTTTTATAGCCATTTAGAGACACTACTTGCGCAGCAGAGACCTTCAATTGGAGTGTAGTATTAGGGTTGCAACTACCCTCTTATGTTGCAATATGGAGACACTATTAGAGTGCTACAAAGACATTCAATTAGAGTGATATATTAGGATTGCAACTACCCTCTTCTCTTGCACTTTGGAGACACTACTTGTGTGCTGCAAATACCTTCAATTGGAGTGTTGTATTAGGCTTGCAACCACCATCTTATGTTATCATTTAGAGACACTACTAGAGCGCTGCAAACACCTTCAATTGGAGTGTTGTACTTGGGTTGCAACTACCCTCTTCTCATGCAATGGAGACATCACTAGAGTGCTGCATAGACCTTCAATTGGAATGTTGTAATATGTTTGCAACTACCCTCTTCTTTTGCCATCTGACGACACTATTGGAGTCCTACAAAGACATTCAATTGGAGTGTTGTATTAGGGTTGCAACTACCCTCTTCTTTTGCCATCTGACGACACTATTGGAGTCCTACAAAGACACTCAATTGTAGTGTTGTATTAGGGTTGCAACTACCCTCTTCTTTCTCCATACGGCGACACTACCAAAATGTTTCAAAAACCTTCAATAGAAGTGTTGTATTAGGGTTGCAACTACCCTCTTCTCTTGCCATCTTGGAGACAATACTAGTGTGCTGCAAAGACCTTCAGTTGAAGTTTTGTATTGGTGTTGCAACTACCCTCTTCTCTTGCCATCTGCAGACATTACTAGAGTGTTGCAAAGACCTTCAATTGGAGAGTTGTATTAGCGTTGCAACTATCCATATCCCTTGCCATATGGAGACACTACTAGAGTGCTACAAAGACCTTCAATTGGAGTGTTGTATTAGTTTGCATCTACCCTCTTCTCTTGCCATCTGGAGACATTACTTGTGTACTGCATGATCAGAGTCAAAATGATGATAAATTACGTAGGGTTTTGGCTTAGGTTTTGCATATTATCTCACACTTATGTTTAATTAATTAGAGGAAAAGGTTATTGTCACCCTTCTTTATGTTTTATTGCAGGAAACATGTTTTGGGACTATTTCACATCAAATGGAGCAAGAATCAGGTCAATCGGATAAGCGACTCTCCTCGACTAAGGCTCTGTTACGGCCTGCATTTACTGATACTGACCAAGCCAGATACGGACGAGGAGATAGCGCGATACACATTAAACCCCTCAGTGACATGGTCTCAATATGGACCGTACCAGTCAGTATGGTCCGTAACCAAGGCACCCTTTGGGGAATAACTGCTCCAGCTGTATCCAGATCAGGTTTCTTGGCCTCCACTCAACTCCAGACGTCCCCTCACTCCTATATAAGAAACCTGGACAGAAGAAGAAGACATCTTTGTAATTTTGGTTAAATTTGATTAAGTGAGAAAGAGAGGAATTGTAACCATGCCGTTCCGCGGCTAAGTTCTTTTCTCAGGGGCTAGGCAGTAAACCTTGTTACTCATGATGCTTTGATATATATATTTTCTGTCGATTATGATTTCTTGTTGTTGATTGAAATGCTTTTGTGATTTATTCTCCCTTCACCTGATATCGATGATTTAGTTTAATCCGTTAGGGTAGTGACATTACTTTAATGGTAAGCGATATTATGATGGACGAGTCAGTCTCGTTGGGAACCATTAGATTTATGTGAAGGGAGCCATTAGATTTATGTGAAGAAAACCTTAGCGGGGAAACCATAAATCGGAATAACAAAACGCGAACCAAATTCTGTCATTTGCGTAAGGAAACTTGCAGTGTCCTATGTAGTAACTTGTGTATTTTAGAGATCTGTCATTTGTGTAAGATAAGCAGTGTCCTATGTAGTATCTCGATAGAAGTCCCGTCATTTGCGAAAGTAACTTGTAGTGTCCTATGTAGATAAACAACAATAGGAAATCAGACTCGACAGAAGTAGAATATCAAAGAGGATTGAGTAGCAATGGTGTGCCGAAACCCTAGGAATTCTCATCTCTATCTTTATTTTAATTACTTTTAATTATTGCCAAATTTACATTGATCACAACTTCAAATCTCAAATTTTCAGATTTCGTCTAGCCTTTCGAAAGATTGTGATTGATCGCTCAAGACTGTAGCCCAATATTCCCTGTGGATAGACCTCGATTATACTACTCGATAGGATTGTGCGCTTGCGATCCGAACCAATAGCATTTCCGAGTTTATAAATTTTAAAAGATAACAACGCTCACTTTTGAGTGATCACTGCAAAGACCATCAATTAGAGTGTGGTATTAGGGTTGCAATTACCTTATTTCCTTGCCATATTGAGACACTACTAGAGTGCTGCAAAGACCTTCAATTAGGGAGTTATTTGGGCTGCAACTACCCTCTTCTCTTGCCAACTTAGAGACACTACTAGTGTGCTGCAAAGACCTTCAATTTGAGTGTTGTTTTGAAAATTGCAACCGCCGTCTTCTCTTTCCATCTGCAGACATTACTAGAGTGCTGCAAAGACCTTCAATTGGAGAGTTGTATAAGCGTTGCAACTACTCATATCCCTTGTCATATGGAGACACTTCTAGAGTGCTGCAAAGACCTTTAATTGGAGTGTTGTATTAGTATTGCTACTATCATTTTCTCTTGCCTCTGGAGACACTACTTGTGTGCTGCAAATACCTTGAATTAGAGTGTTGTATTAGGTTGCAATTACCATATTCCCTTGCTTTTGGAGACATTACTAGAGTGCTATGAAGATATTCAATTGAAATGTTGTATTTGGGTTGCAACTACCATCTTCTCTTGCCATCTAGAGACACTACTAGAGTGCGTCAAAGACCTTCAATTGTAGTGTTCTATTAGGGTTGTGACCACCCTCTTCTCTTGCCATTTGGAGACACTCCTTGCGTGCTGCAGGGACCTTCCATTGGAGGATTGTATTAGGGATGC
This sequence comes from Carex myosuroides, assembly GCA_028015225.1. NCBI lineage: Eukaryota > Viridiplantae > Streptophyta > Magnoliopsida > Poales > Cyperaceae > Carex > Carex myosuroides. The sequence goes on from CM051479.1 coordinate 7,647,355, forward strand.
AACTGCCCTCTTATGTTGCCATCTGGAGACACTACTGTGCTACAAAGACATTAAATTGTGGTGTTATATTAGGTATGCAACTACCTCTAGCACTTTGGAGACGCCATTTGTGTGCCACAAATACCTTCAATTGGAGTGTTGTATTAGGCTTGCAACCACCCTCTTATGTTATCATTTGCAGACACTACTAGAGCGCTGCAAAAACAATCAACTGAAGTGTTGTATTTGGGTTGCAACTACCCTCTTCTTTCTCCATACGATGACACTACAAGAGTGTTTCAAAAACCTTCAATTGAAGTATTGTATTAGGGTTGCAACTACCCTCTTCTCTTGCCATCTTGGAGACAGTATTTGTGTGCTGCAAAGACCTTCAAATGAAGTTTTGTATTGGTGTTGCAACTACCCTATTCTCCTACCATATGCAAACATTACTAGAGTGCTGCAAAGACCTTCAATTGGAGAGTTGTATTAGCGTTGCATCTACCCTCTTCTCTCGCCATCTAGAGACTACTAGAGTGTGGTAAAGACCTTCAATTGTAGTGATGTATTAGGGTAGTGACGACCATCTTCTCTAGCCATTTAGAGACACTACTAGTGTTGCTGCAGAGAATTTCAATTGGAGTGTTGTATTAGGGTTGCAACTACCCTCTTATGTTGTCATCTGGAGACACTACTAGAGTGCTACAAAGACATTCAATTGGAGAGTTCTATTAGGGTTGCAACTACCCTCTTCTCTTGCCCTCTGGAAACACTACTTGTGTGCACAAATACCTTCAATTAGAGTGTTGTAATAGGGTTGCAACCACCCTCTTATGTTGTCATTTAGAGACACTACTAGAGCACTGCAAAAACCTTCAACTTTATTAGGGTTGCAACTATCCTCTTCACTTGCTATATGGAGACACTACTAGAGTGCTGCGAAGACCTTCAATTGGAATATTGTAATAGGTTTGCAACTACCCACTTCTCTTTTTCTATCGGAGTCCTGCAAGGACATTCAATTGGAGTGTTGTATTAGGGTTGCAACTACCCTCTTGTTTCTCTATAAGACGATAGTACTAGAGTGTTTCAAAAACCTTCAATTGAAGTATTGTATTAGGGTTGCAACTACTCTCTTCTCTTGCCATCTTGGAGACAGTGCTTGTGTGCTGCATAGAACTTCAATTGAAGTTTTGTATTGGTGTTGCAAGTATTCTTCTACCATCTGCAGACAATACTGGAGTGCTGCAAAGACATTCAATTGGAGAGTTGTATTAGCATTGCAACTACCATTTTCTCCCTCCATCTAGAGACTACTTGAGTGCGGTAAAGACCTTCAATTGTAGTGATGTATTAGGGTTATGACGACCCTCTTCTGTTGCCATTTGGAGACTAGTGCGCTGCAGAGATTCAATTGGAGTGTTGTATTAGGGTTGCAACTACCCTCTTATGTTGCCATCTGGAGACACTACTAGAGTGCTACAAAGACATTCAATTGGAGTGTTCTATTAGGGTTGCAACAACCCTCGTCTTTTGCCCTCTGGAAACACTACTTGTGTGCACAAATACCTTCAAATTGAGTGTTGTAATAGGGTTGCAACCGCCCTCTTATGTTGTCATTTGGAGACACTACTAGAGAGCTGCAAAAACCTTCAACATGAGTGTTGTATTTGGGTTGCAACTACCCTCTTCAATTGCCATATGGAGGCACTACTAGAGTGCTGCAAAGACCTTCAATTGGAATATTGTAATAGGTTTGTAACTACCCACTTGTATTTCTATCTGACGGCACTATTGGAGTCCTGCAAGGACATTCAATTGGAGTGTTGTATTAGGGTTGCAACAACACTCTTGTTTCTCTATACTACGACGCTACAAGAGTGTTTCAAAAACCTTCAATTGAAGTATTGTATTAGAGTTGCAACTACTCTCTTCCCTTGCCATCATGGAGACAGTACTTATGCGTTGCATAGACCTTCAATTGAAGTTTTGTATTGGTGTTGCAGCAACCCTTTTCTCCTACCATCTGCAGACATTACTAGAGTGCTGCAAGGACCTTCAATTGGAGGGTTTATTAGCGTTGTAACTACCCTCTTATTTTTCCATCTAGAGACACTAGTAGAGTGCGACAAAGACCATCACTTGTAGTGTTGTGACCACCCTCTTCTCTTGCCAACTGAAGACGCTACTAGTGTGCTGCAGAGACCTTTAATTGGAGTGTTGTATTAGGGTTGCAACTACCCGTTTATGGTGCCAACTGGAGACACTACTAGAGTGCTACAAAGACATTCAATTAGAGTGTTATATTAGGATTGCAACTACCCTCTTCTCTTGCCCCCTGGAGACACTACATGTGATCACAAATACCTTCAATTAGAGTGTTGAATTAGGGTTGCAACCACCCGCATATGTTGTCATTTGAAGACACCACTAGAGCACTGCAAAACCTTCAATTGGAGTGTTGTATTTGGTTGCAACTACCTCTTCTCATGCCATATGGAGGCTCTACTAGAGTGCTGCAAAGACCTTCTCTTGCCACACGGAGACACTACTTGATCGCGGTAAAGACCTTCAATTGAAGTGTTACAATTGGTTTGCAACTACGCTGTTATATTTCCATCTGACGACACTATTAGAGTGCTGTAAAGACATTCAATTAAAGTGTTGTATTAGGGTCGCAACTACCCTCTTCTCTTGCCAACATGGAGACACTACTTGTGTGCCACAGAGACTTTCAATTGACTCTTATGTTGACATCTGGAGACACTACTAAAGTACTACAAAGATATTCAATTGGAGTATTATATTAGGGTTGCAACTACCCTCTTCTCTTGCCCTCCGGAGACACTACTTGTGTGCACAAATACCTTCAATTGGAGTGTTGTAAGGGTTGCAACCACCCTCTTATGTTGTCAATTGGAGACACTACTAGAGCGCTACAAAACCCTTCAATTGGAGTGTTTTATTTGGGTTGAAACTACCCTATTCACTGGACATATGGAGACACTACTAGAGTGCTGCAAAGACCTCCAATTGGAATGTTGTAATAGGTTTGCAACAACCCACTTCTCTTTTCATCTGACGACACTATTGGAGTTCTACAAGGACATGCAATTGGAGTGTTTTATTAGGGTTCCAACTACCCTCTTCTTTCTCCATACGACGACACAACTAGAGCGTTTCGAAAACCTTCAATTGAAGTATTGTATTAGGGTTGCAACTACCCTCTTCTCTTGCCATTTTGGAGACAGTACTTGTGTGCTGCAAAGACCTTCAATTGAAGTATTGTATTGGTGAAGCAACTACCCTCTTCTCCTACCATCTGCAGACATTAATAGAGTGCTGCAAAGACCTTCAATTGGAGAGTTGTATTACCGTTGCAACTACCCACATTGCTTGTCATATGGAGACACTTTTAGAAGGCTGCAAAGACTTTCAATTGGACTGTAGTATTAGGGTTGCTACTATCCTTTTCTCTTGAAATCTGGAGACAATACTAGTGTGCTGCAGAGACTTTCAATTGGAGTGTAGTATTAGGGTTGCAACTACCCTCTTATCTTGACCTCTGGAGACACTATTTGTGTGCACAGATATTTCGATTGGAGTGTTGTATTAGGCTTGCAACCACCCTCTTATGTTATCATTTGGAGACACTACTAGAGCGTTGAAAAAACCATCAACTGGAGTGTTTTATTTGGGTTGCAACTACGTTCTCCACTTGTTATATGGAGACACTACTAGAGTGCTGCAAATACCTTCAATTGGAATGTTGTAATAGGTTTGCAACTACCCACTTCTCTTTCCATCTGACGACACTATTGGAGTCCTGCAAGGATATTCAATTGGACTGTTGTATTAGGGTTGCAACTACCCTCTTCTTTCTCCATACGACGGCACTACAAGAGTGTTTCAAAAACCTTCAATTGAAGTATTGTATTAGAGTTGCAACTACCCTCTTCTCTTGCCATCTTGGAGACAGTGCTAGAGTGCTACAAAGACATTCAATTGAAGTGTTATATTAGGGTTGCAAAAACCCTCTTCTCTTGCCCTTTGGAAACACTACTTGTGCTCCCAAATACCTTCAATTAGAGTGTTGTAATAGGGTTGCAACCACCCTCTTATGGTGTCATTTGGAACTTGTCTTAATAAACCACCCTTGACATTGTTATGTTCATAGTGTTGCAACTTGTCTTAATAAATCACCACATATTTTATGAGTCTTAATTCCATCATAAAACCAAAGTATCAGTTTCTATTAAGCGGCTACCCTTGAGTAACAGGTCAATTTCTTATGATACTTTGGCGCAATAATAAAGTACGGATAACCTAAAACATACCAAACAACATGCCTTCCTTTGGACCGACAATGTTAACATATGTGTAAATTTTTGGTCATCACTATACTTTATTATCACTCACTTGCACAAATAATTTTGTAAACATTACCTTCCTTTAGTCCGATAATGATTACATCCATTAATTGCACCTTAACTTCCTTCATAAAATGCATTTGAATTAACCTCATCAAAAGAGGTACCTTTGGGCACAATTAGGAATCAATTAATTCAAATCCAAATTACATATCCCTTTGCCTTTAAAAGAACGATAATTTATACCTTAGCCATAAAACAAAAGTGCAATTAAATATATATATATATATATATATATATATATATATATATATATATATAGAGATAGACTAATGTGCTAACGTTAGAACTTCGGCCGAAGTTCTAACGAGTCGTTTTTGCAATTTCAAAATCCAAACAACCGATCCGAACCGTTCAACATGTTCTCTATATTGAAATGTGCTTGGAGACCAAATTTTACATTTTTTGGAATTTTTTTACTATTTATTAAGCCACTTTGAAAATTCTGATCCGGTGGTCCACAAAATTTTGCTGTTTTTTACTATTCACAGCAGATCTGCGATTTTCAAAGTGGCTTAATAAATAGTAAAAAAATTCCAAAAAATGTAAAATTTGGTCTCCAAGCACATTTCAATATTTAGAAAAAGTTGAATGGTTCGGATCGGTTGTTTGGATTTTGAAATTGCAAAAACGACTCGTTAGAACTTCGGCCGAAGTTCTAACGTTAGCACATTAGTCTATCTCTCTCTATATATATATATATATATATATATATATATATATATATAGAGTATGGCTAACATGCTTCCACTAGAACTTCGGCCTCGTGCTTCCGGGGGCATATCTTAGTGTTTGATGTTCAAACAACAAATTCAAACCGTTAGATGTTCAATCTATATTAAAATGTACTTGGAGACCAAATTTTATATTTTTTGGAATTTTTTTACTATTTATTAAGCCACTTTGAAAATTCCAGATCATATGGTCCAGACTGTTTTTACTGTTCACCCGAATCTGGAATTTTCAAAGTGGCTTAATAAATAGTAAAAAAATGTAAAATTTGGTCTCCAAATACATTTTAATATAGATTGAACATCTAACGGTTTGAATTTGTTGTTTGAACATCAAACACTAAGATATGCCCCCGGAAGCACGAGGCCGAAGTTCTAGTGGAAGCATGTTAGCCATACTCTATATATATATATAGAGAGAGAGAGAGAGAGATGAGCTATGCTACTACGTGGAGTAAAACGCGTTTGTACTTCACGCCGTATTTTTATTTTGAAAGTCCAAACGACCGATCCGAACCGCTCAACATGATCTCCATATTGAAATGTGCTTGGAGACCAAATTTTACATTTTTTGGAATTTTTTTACTATTTATTAAGCCACTTTGAAAATCTGAAAATCCGAGTGAACAGTGAAAAACAGTAAAAAATTCTGGACTGCCGGATCAGTGATTTTCAAAGTGGCTTAATAAATAGTAAAAAAATTCTAAAAAATGTAAAATTTGGTCTCCAAGCACATTTCATTATGGAGATCATGTTGAACGGTTCGGATCGGTCGTTTGGACTTTCAAAATAAAAATATAGCGGCGTGGAGCACCAATGCGTTTTACTCCATGTAGTGGCATAGCTCAATTATATATATATATATATATATATATATATATATATATGAGATGGGCTATTATACATTGCAATGTATTGACCCCTCCGTGCATTGGACTAAAATTGTTGGATTCAAAGTCCAAACAGTCGATCCGAACCGTTCAACATGTTCTAAATATTGAAATGTGCTTGGAGACCAAATTTTACATTTTTTAGAATTTTTTTACTATTTATTAAGCCACTTTGAAAAAGTCTGATCCGGTGCTCCAGAAAATTTTACTATTTTTTACTGTTCACCGTTGGATCAGCTATTTTCAAAGTGGCTTAATAAATAGTAAAAAAATTCCAAAAAATGTAAAATTGGGTCTCCAAGCACATTTCAATATTTAGAACATGTTGAACGGTTCGGATCGACTGTTTGGACTTTGAATCCAACGATTTTAGTCCAATACACGAAGGGGTCAATACATTGCAATGTATAATAGCACAACTTTATATATATATATATGAGTATGGCTAATGTGCTTCGGGAAGCATTTCAGCCTCGTGCTTCCGGGGGCATATCTTAGTGTTTGATATTCAAACAACAAATTCAAACAGTTAGATGTTCAATCTATATTAAAATCTGCTTGGAGACCAAATTTACATTTTTTCGAATTTTTTTACTATTTATTAAGGCACTTTGAAAATTCCAGATCTGGGTGAACAGTAAAAACAGTCTGGACCATATGATCTGGAATTTTCAAAGTGGCTTAATAAATAGTAAAAAAATTCCAAAAAATGTAAAATTTGGTCTCCAAGCAGATTTTAATATAGAGATCACATCTAACGGTTTGCATTTGTTGTTTGAACATCAAACACTAAGATATGCCCCTGGAAGCATATCGCTGAAGTTCTAGAGGAAGCACGTTAGCCATACTCATATATATATATATATATATATATATATATATATATATATATATACTAGTATCATGCCCGTACGTTGCAACGGGGACATACTATAAGAGGAGAAAAACAATTCTCATACAAAATGACATATTTTAATAAAAATAAAACCAACAAAAATAATATTTTTCAAAAATTGAGAAACATTCTAATAGAGAATTTATATGATTTTGTATTTTTAATTACCTTGAACTGTGATTTGATGATAATTAGATAATAATTTGACGATGTGATGATTATTTTTTAAGTACCAATGATCGAATAATAAGTACATTAAAACTTAGTTAGAGATGTATTCACCTTACATATCACCTTATCTTTTTTAATTGATATTGATATGACTATTTTACCCTCATATCAATAAAAAGAAGTTTATATAATTTTTCATCTCAAATGTCACCAAAGCGTTGCACATAGCAGTACCATATAAGAAAAACATTTTGCACTCTCTCTGTATTGCTCATCCCATGCATTCAACAAGGTTGAACAGGCAGATCGTGTGACTCAGCACATGCATTCCTCTTCTTGGGCTCTACATGTAAGGCACTGGCTCTCTTATTCTTTTCAGAAGCGCAAGAGATTGATGCATAACACAACCAAAAAACATCAAATGAATTAAAGTTCTATTGTATAGTGGTGGGAGGAAGAATGCCTCATTCAGGACTGTCCAACTCCTGTATTTGCCTTCCTTCGTCTTTCCCATGCTTGCAGGAAAAACACTTGCAAGTAAGTCGAATAAGCTCCGAACTATCTAGATAAGTTAGTCCATCAAAATGTCAGTAAATAATCATTATGGATGTCCTTCGCCTCTGAATAATGTACCAATATGCAACTCACAAAACTGAAACAAACACACTAAGCATGATTAATGAATTTCAATTTAGTATTAAATTGAGATATACAACTGGTAACGAACATGAACTCTTTGCATTAAAGCCGCACAAGCTATGTTTACCAATTCTTAGTAATTTTGCAAATTAAACATTCTCTTTCTTATTTCCTTATCACAATTAATGATTTGTTCAAATCAACAACACAATTTACCAGATACCAGTACCAAGTTGACCCAGTACATTTGGTAACGTTTATAAACTTCTCACAAAAATTTACAAAATTGAGAAATATTTAGAAGAGAATAGTAGCAGTACCTGAAGGAGAGTAATAACATCAGCACTTGAGAAATTATATGATGATAATGCAGCTTTATTAAACATCACCAACAGTACTGCACATGAGAAAAAAAAATAAGATTAACTTATTTAGTTATACAAATTTCTCCCTCAACCATTGAATCATTAATTTGTAGGCACGAAGACAATTGTATCCGACTACCAATAGATAAAGCAATCTTCATCTATCGTTTCTTTGCTCATCCATCTAATTAAGAAAAGAAAGTACTATTGTTTAACTGTTACTAAATCATAAAAAGAAAGTACTATTGTCTGAGATTTCTTTAATCTCCGTCCACATCACTGGAGAACAAAGCAACACAAATAAGAGGCACATCACAAAATAGGATACCAGTAAATCAATTTGTCAGAACCAGAATAAGAATTACAGCTGGCTAACCATATACAGTCAGAGTATAGTTAGAAATAATCTTTGCTCTTTATATAAGCAGCTTCTGTATAATAGTATTGATCAGTACGAAATATAATGAATGAATTATAGTATTCAAATTATCTTCTCAATTTTATATAACATATTTCAGTGTAAGTGAATATGACAGGATAATAGGAAAATGCAAAAATGCAAATAGACCCTAATATTTACATTATATTTTTTGACACAACTCACACCTGCATATGCACCTGTTATTCAAAGCAAGCACAATTACTTATGCATCTATTATTCAAAGCAAGTACAATTACTTATGTGGAGATATTTCAAGTTTGGATGTTCTACTCCCAAATTCAACCAATTAGGAAGGTGTTTCACTAATTACACAAAATAAGAAAAAGACACAAAAAATTTATACAGACCTTTACTATATAAGAACAACAACTGATATGTAGCTACAGAAAAAGCATAAGAAGACTCGAACTTAATTTTTGGAATGCAAATTCAAAGACAAAAACAAGCTCGCAATCTTTAAGAAAAATATGATATCTACTGCACAAAATGATTTTATAACACACATAATCTGAAAAATACTTGGTGACTTAACTTTCAGTAAAATTGTTGAAACTCTCAACTATCTTTACAATATATCAATTGAAAATAGTGGTCTTCAAATTTTACAATTTTAAGTTGAGATGCATATGAGGCAGCATCCCAAACAGACTAATTTAAGTGAAACACTCAACCAAATCTCACTTTTCTTATGTCCAATCACATAAACTGCAATCTGAAACGAAAATAATATAACCTAGAAGAGAATTTACTTGGCTACGATGGAGGTCGTTGATCGTTGAGAGAAACGAAAAGCACCGCGCCAAAAGGGCTTCACCGTCTCAGAGTTTTATCTGTGCGATTCTTGCCAAATACCATCGATTTGGCGAGAATTTGGTCACGTGATTTTGCCCCGTTGAAATCCCATCGAGTGAAATCGATTATTGTCGCTTCTCCGCTTCCGATCAACTTGTTGCCGTGAATTCCATTTCTGATTCTATTTCCTTCGTGTTTTTTCATGTTCTGATCAGAGTGTTAGGTTTTGCAGCGGTGGGAGAAGAAAGGGAGCAGACAAAGCAGTCTCTCTCGAGGAAAAAAAAGAACTTTTAGCGAAAAAGGCAGTGTATTTAATTTTAGTTGTAACATATTGTGTGACCGTTCATGTGGCGAGTATGTTTTTAACTAATTTTAGACTTCTACACGTAAAACAGATGCGTTTAATCAAAAGATGACAGATTATTTGATTAGTGGGCTGATATTTAATCCAAAAATTCATCTTTCAATCGTAGCCGTTGGCGGATTAGAACATCAACGTGCTTAATAATGGAATGGAGATATATATATATAATTGCATCATAATAATTGCAGTTTTAATCTCAGAAACTATTCTGTAATTTTTAAGATAGTTGTGCGGCCCCTAAGGAATTTTGTGCGGCCAGCCAATTTAAAAAAGATATTTTGTGCAACTGCATAAAAAACCGTGCTGTCACATCAGAATCCGTGCGACTGCATTGATATCCATGTGGCCCACACAATCCTCTTAAATGACAGTTTTCTAAATTGTAAATCTCAGAATCAGTCCATCAATGATTTGATCTTTGCCTAAATTGTTGTACACATTTATGAACCACATCCTAATGAACATATTGATTGTCTATTACCTTATTTGATCACTTTAATTGACAACCATATATGACAGTTAACAATCCGTAATTATATTACATATATGCTCAATGTTGGCATTAAATCCAACGAGGTTGACAATAAATCCAACATGAATTGCTGACCGATTGCGGTTGGAATTCTTGTCAAAATGTATAGAATAAGGAGGATGTAAATTCATACTTAGGAAGCTTTGTAATTAAACTTTTTTTTATCAAATTTATACTTAGGAAGCTTTGTAATTAAACTTAAATTTATACTTAAATTAAGTTTTGTAATTAAGCTTTGTCAAAATGTATAGAACAAAGAACTGTGTGCTTTAAATTAACTTTCAGGATTTTTGGTTGGAAGTGTGCTTTAGAAGCCCACATAAACATGGTATCTATGTGTTACTTCATATATATGTTTCCATTATATACATGTACAGACAAAATATGACAGATATTGTAGCCTATTATTTAATGATTCAATAGTAGTAATTATCGTAAATATTTGGAAAAGGAGCAAAATAGGTCGAGTTCATCCATTACAGTAATTAATATAAACGGTTCTTATATTTTAGTGCCTGCCAAGACGTGCGCTGCAATTTTTGTCATGTTAAATCAACTGGACCAATTTTTAATTACTTTTTCCAAAGCAGTTAGTATGATCGGATTGCCAGGAGCAAAGACGGAGGTGATGAGTATTTTAGGTATAGGGTTTTTATACTTTTTAGACTTTCAATATTTATAAATCTAGTACTCGAAGATTTGGTTGATTGCAAGCGCACAACTTAATCCTTGTAATACTTGAGGTATCGATCCACAGGGAGATAGGAATACACTAATTTTTAATAAAGAAAACTACTATTAAAACTAAACTATAAAAGTAAAAGGGGGGTTTTGTGTAATTTCGTTTTTAATGAAAATTAAAGGTTCGTAACATAAAGCAATTAAAAGTCAGATGTAAATCAAGTTGGAGAAGTCTAGGGGTATTCGGTCCACAATTCCCTGCTAATTCTATCTACTCGGTTTGTTTAAATTTATGTTTTATTTGACGAGGTTTCTAACCTAAATGTGTTAAAAAGGGTCACGGTCGTGAATTAATATCGTGCCTAGATAGTTTCTGTCACACCCCCGGACAACCCGCCGCGCATTCAAACGCAAGGCGTTAAGCACATCACATACATTATCAATAATACAACCAATAAGCCACTATATAAAAAAAGGGAGTTCACAAACAAATAGAAAGGGAAAATATGTCAGACATGGCTAGTCAAACAGTTACCGCCATGTCTACACAATATATAATTCATACAAATGTAAATTTTAAGCAAATAGTGGCTACTTTAAGAACTTCCGCTAATTCCTCACTCGCGGCCTTCCTCCATGTCTTCTTCTACATTTCCTGGAACTCACATAAAAGGTAGTACGGTGAGAGATCGAACTATCTCTCAGTGCGGGATTTAGTTCCAGCCCGGTGTTTTTACAAATCAATGCATTTAATATCCCAATTAACAATAAAATAAAGTTTTCAAAATTCCCCCCCCCAAATTTCCTATCAATTCGGATATGCAATCATTTAAAAACAATTTTCATTCCCGTCTCTTTTAAATTCACACTTAAGGTTTTTAAATTCCACACTCTGGAAATCCATGCCCGTACATGGAAATCCGGCGAATCGCCACACAAGGACGACCCGTTCAATTACACTCTAGATGGGCCATTGCGGGGATCCATCCGGCGAACCGCCACACAAGGACGACCCGTTCTGTTCACATTTCACACTCTGGGGTCTGCCACACACGGACAGCCTGATTTTCAAACACATGCTGAGCCGTCTCGCACGGACGGCCCTAATTTAAAGAAAACAATTCATTTACATTCCCCATTCCCAATTCACATTCACATTTCTTGTCAATTTCCATTCCATGCATCAAGAACTCCTATCATGCAATTCTAAACAAAATCAAACGAATGTTCGACATCCACAACATGCAGTTTATCTACCAGATTTGAAAAAGGATTTCTTACCTCAATCCATGCATTTTTGTATTATTTGTAAAAAGACCAGGAACCCGCACCTGTATTCTCAGTGATCTCGCGTGTGTCGGAATCTCGTGTATTCTCGGCGTCTCCTAGAACCTCGCGGTTTGCTCCTAAGTTTGTCAACGCTTGATTAGGTCTTTCTATTTGTATTTAAGTAATTTGTCATCTAAACAACTTTAAAACAATCATTTAATGGGTTAATGAATTCCAAATTTCTGTTTGGTTATTGAGTTCTAGGTTAATGGGTTAATGGGTTTCGGGTCTAGGGTTAGGGTTAATGGGTTTCGGGTTACGGTAATCGGATTAATGGGTTTTTGGGTTAGGGCTTAGAGTTAATGGGTTTCGGGTTTTGGTTTAATGGGTTAATGGTTTCGGCTAGGGTTAGGGTTTCGGCCAAGGGGAGGAAGAGGGGGTTCGGCCAAGGGAAGGGAGAGGGGTTCGGCCTGCCTGAGAGAAGGGAAGGGAAGAGGGCGGTTTAGAGAGGGAGGGTAGGGGTGGTTTGTGGCCGGCGGCAGCCAAAGAGAGAGGGGGGCGGAACAAAGAGAAAAAAAAAAGAGAAAAAGAGAGAAGAAAACTTACAGTAAGAGGAGGGAAGGATTGTCTGTGGCAAGAGAGAGGAGAGGGGTAGATTATATGGTGGGGGATTGGCTGGATTTAGGTTTGGGTTTATCAAATTGAGATTATATTAATAGATTACGAACTCTATTAATACAAATTGGCTAACTTGAAACGATATATTTCCTAAATTTTTTTTTTATCGTCTACTATAGATTTATTCCTATAAATTGCTGATCTACAATTTAGTTCATTTTATTATTTTCTAATTTGGATTTTGTAAAAATTTAAACATACCAATATTTAGAGGCGTTACAGTTTCGGACTTCACGGTCGTTCTTCACCCTAGCTATCTAGACCCATTAATCTCTTGTTAGTCTATCCTATCCTCAAATATTGATATTTCACGGTCGTTCTTCATACCAATATCCAATTCAATTCAAGATGTCCTAATTATGGGTTTGACTTCACGGTCGTTCTTCACCAAACCCTAACCTTAATTTCTGTAGTTCCAGTTTGGATATCAAATTACGGTCGATTCTAATCCAAATCCTAAGGTATTTGTGCTCATAATTTGATACTCTCCTATCCCATCCTAACTACTTTGGTTCTTTCGAATCCAAAGCGGGACTTGTCCAATTCAAGTACTAAACTATGTTGTTACACCGAAAAGGTATAGTACAAAGTTTCGGTACAGCAAGCTGTACCTTTTAACCTTAAATACACTTTTGGTTCAGCCTGCAAGTGTACAATCCTAGCACGTAGTATATTGTCGGGTATCGATCACAGGGACGGTTGAAACAAATCAGATTCTACTTAAATTATATAAAAACTCTAGAAGTTCTGCAAAGTTAGTTTTGGGTTGTTTAGATTCCTAAATATCAGTAATTAAATGCAAGAGTAAATTAAACTGGGTTTTAATCAAAGGTAAAAAGGAGTTCCTAGGGTTTTAGACTTCGTCTCAGCTTTGCCTCAAGTGCCTGGTACGTGCACTCTCATGCACGGGCCGTGTGTAATGTGCACGGGCCGTGTACTTTCATACACGGTCCGTGTGGCCCTCGAGTTGATACAGCAGCTATTGGTTTCTGTATTGATTTCCTGTGCAAGGTTATTTTGGCCGTACCTAAGTCAATACTCCTCAACTCTCGTTTATTGGCTTAATCGCTTGGTACGAAACTCAATTTATACCATCTTAGGGTTCTTAAACTTCAACTCTCATTTATTGGTTTAATTATCCTAATTTATTTGTTGGTTTACTAAAGATAACCTCGATCTCTCGATACGAGGAAAACTTCGCCTTTCGGCTACCGCTTGGTTTCACCTCTCGGTTCACAAACCTATCTCAAATACTTAGTTTGGTCGGATGAATATCAAAGCCTTGAAATACCATCTAGATGTGGCCATACATCTAACGATAAACTAATCAATTCAAACAAGTTCATCTAAGTAATAAAATACTACACAACAAACAAGCACAAGATCCAATACAAATTCCAATAACTAGCTAATAAAACAAAGCGTTCGACTACATTTTAACCATAGAAACTAAAGAATTTAGCCTAACATAGAAAAACAGAAAATAAAACAAGAGATAAACAAGAAGTTCATGACAAAACTCGAAGAATCAAGAAGAGCCGTCTCAAATCTCTCGATTTTAGCCGTTTTCTTCTTCTCCAAGCCTAGCCGCCACTTCTCTGCTCTAGGGTTTGTTCTCTGCTCCAGAATGAGCACCAAAATGCCCAGAATCTCGCTTTTAAAGTCTTCCATTCGCGACCTCTCCAGCTGGCCTCTATTTCCAATTCTGGTTTCTGTTTCCAGAAATGCCGTGTACGGTCCGCACACAAGAGTGCACGGACCGTGTGCCTGTGTCCTGATGAGTGGGAGGTGTGCGGGTCGTGTGTGTCTTCAGTCAGTGGTCGGGTAGGGGGTATACGGTCCGTATGCAAGAGTGCACGGTCCGTGTATTGTCGTTCAGATTCCAGATCTTTCCTCTTTTTCGCCCGTTTCCTGCAACAAAGAAAGAAAGAGCAGCAGTACCACATCCTATAGATATTCAATGAAATACACACATTTTTGGGGTTTTAGACACAGGTTTTAATGCAAAGTTCGGTCGAAATGTAGACAAAATAACGAGATATCAAATCCCCCAAGCTGAAATCTTGCTTGTCCTCAAGCAGAAAATCCCAACTTAGGTATCGGGCTGGTTTTTCCTAGATGCAAATTAAGTTCCTAAATGCGAAAGCAAAAAATTTGCATGATCTTGCTTTTGTTAAGAACTCGGAGAATCCTTTTGGATGATTTGGACTTTCCTTGATCGGTTTTGATTCACCCCACAACTTGACTAATGAACTTCATATTTCGAGATGCCTTAATATTTGCAAAGACTAATTACTTGAATTGATCAATATTTCATTATTTTACTGAAATTATGCCCTCGTTTGTGGTGATTTTTTTCATTTTTCGCCCCCCCAAGCTTGGAACAAGCTTAGGTTAGAAAGTCGCGGATTTCGTGTGTTGATGTATGCAAAAGTTCTTCTTTTTAAGTTTGGGAGACGAGCTCAAAGGCGTCCAATAGGACTTATTGCCAGTACTCTTTTGTTCTCCATCTTTTCATTTATTTTCATCACTTTTTCATTATACACCATGAATACACACATCCAATGGTATTCATTCATACCAATGGATATCCCAATCTTTATTTACTTAAAATCCCCATTTTCCTATTTGAAAGGCACAATTCAGTTTTAAAATGGTTTTCTCAATACAGTTCAACTTTTCATCTTTTCAAATTCTCAAAACATCTCATCCTATGCTGTTCTTTGGTCAACTATGGGGTTATTTACAATTTTTCAAGGTAATCCAAATTATTTCCAAAAATTTTCACACAAATCCCTAATTCTAGCAATCACACAAATTTATCGTCTAAAAATGCAAGAAAAGGTAAACATGTCCTAAATGCAAAGTTCTCCCCCCCAAGCTTAGTCCGAGCATTGTCCTCAATGCTTCAAGACAGATAGAAAGAGAAAAGTAAAGCTAGGGGAAAAGAAAACAAACCTGATCAGGGGTCGGGGCGCCAACGGCGCAGCTCATCCTCGATCGCCGTGAGCCGCCCATCCTGCTGGCGCTGGATCTCAATCTGCTGTAGCTGAGTGGTCCTCATATCATTCATGAGGCGGTACAAGTCCTGCATGGTGGGGTCAGTGGGGTGAGAGGGGTGTGCAGCAGCGGAAGAGGAGGCATGCATCTGCTGAGAGAAGACGGGAGCATCAGGCATGGGCTCATCAGCAAAAGGAGGAGGGGGTGGTGGTGACTGAGCCTCTCGTGGTCCAATGTAAAGCCAAGTGCTCGTGTCTGTGAAGGAGAGGGGTGCCTCGAGTGGAAGTCGGTGCTGAGTACCATCCGGCATGCGCCAGTAGTGTCTATCGCTGTGGCCGGCAGGGCCTATCTTGGTCTTAATGAAATGGCTCATACGGAATACATCTAGATCTAGACTGGTGGGACCTGTGCATAACTCGTCGCCCTCAATGCGTAATCCAAGTCGCTCGGCGATGTAAGTGATGTAGGCACCGCATGAGATGACTCCCCCTATCTTTCTTGAGTGCTGGATGGCCAGCCAGTGTCTAATCATGAGAGTCATAAAGTCAGGGCATACCAGGTCATTATCAGGGCGGAGCATGTGGTCCAGCATGATGAGATCCTCGTTGTTAGCGCGGGAGACTGTCTCACCACGCGCGTAGATAGTATGAGCGAGGGTGCGCTGAATGCAACGAAGGATCGGATGAGTGATGTTGCGGCCCTTGTAGTCCTTGTTGTCCGTTTCTGGTCGTGTCATGCCAGAGATTAGGTTCCAGAAGTGGTCCTTTGTCATATCCTGACGGAAGTAGAGTTCGTCGGCTTGGGGCTCGGGATGGAAACCGAACCAGGCGCGCAATGTAGGAAGCCAGACATGGTGAGTTTCATGACACATACAGAATTTGATGTAGGACTGGTCGTCATCGTCCGTCTTGAGCTGGAGGGATGAGAGGAACTCTTGGGTGAGCTTTTTGTAAGAGCCGGCCTCGATGTCCCAGAAGGTAGGTGTGATGCCTATCCTCTCAGTGAGCCGGAGGAACTCGTCTGTGAGCCCCAACTCTTGGAGTGCGTCAAGGTCAACTCGGTGAGTATTTTCATACTTTCTTCACCGCAGAAACTTGAGATAACCCAACATCCGACGAGTGGGGATTGGGAAGAAAATGGCTTCCAATTCTTCAGCAGAGTCAGTGTACTCACCGGAGGAGTGCTCGGAACTCTCACTGTCGTAGCGTTCCGGCTCAGACGACTGTGGCTCGGGTGATGGTGGAGGTGTTGGTGTGCGCGGCATGTCATTGGCGCGTTTGGAGCGGCGTTCGCGATGCATGGTCCCTGGCTCTGGAAAAGTTATGTGCGGACCGTGTATTTAAGTGTACGGGCCGTGTGTGGACTTGGCTGTTTCTGGCAATGAGATGCGCGGGCCGTGCGGAAAGATGCACGGATCGTGTGCGGCTAGGGTTTCGGCGAAACAGCAAGTGGGGAGATGGAGAGACGGGGAGAGAGAAGGTTTCATGTAGAGGCTGCGCAGGAGAGGGTTGGTCGGGGAAGGGTTTTCGGTTGTGAGTTCGGCACGGCTTGGTAGATCGGGCGAAGAGAGGAGAGATGAGGGTTTCGGCGGTGGAGGAGAAATGGAGAGGTGACGGCGGTGGAGGAGAGATGGAGAGACGGCGATGGTGGAGATGGGCACGGTGTTGTACTCGGTCGCACAGGTGGTGAGCTCGGTCCGGACCAATGGAGTTTGAGAGAGAGGGAGAAGAGGGAAGTGAAGGAGAGAGGGGAGGTGGCGCCCGTATGAAGAAGAAGGGAAATAAAAATGAAGGGTCGGGTTGTAACGCATGCGGAAGGGGCGCGACTTTCCATTTGCGTCGGTTGGCGAGTGCACGGATCGTGCACGCTGGTGTGCGGACCGTGTGCTCTGATGATTTCTGAATTATTCCCACCTGATCTTTCTAAGTGCAAAAACCAAAAAATAAAAGTACATGCAAATGATAAAATCTGAAAATATGCAGGAAATTGAAAAGAAATGAAACTAAAAAGTGCAAGTAAAGTGAAAAGGGGTTGGGTTGCCTCCCAAGAAGCGCTTGTTTTAGGTCTCGAGCTTGACCACCTATCTCTAAGGCTCGGTAGTAGCGGGGTCAGAAAGAGTCTGAACAAACCGCTCGTTTTGTGAGTGATCAGCGATGTAGTGCTTGAGACGCTGACCATTGACCTTGAAGGTCCCGCATTCTTCATTCCCAATGTCAATTGCACCGAAAGGATACACCTTCTTCACCTCGAATGGGCCGGACCATCTAGACTTGAGTTTTCCTGGAAAAAGCCTTAATCTAGAATTAAATAAGAGTACAAGATCTCCTTCCCTGAATTTGCGAGGCGCGATGCGCTTGTCATGAACTCGCTTGGTCCGTTCCTTGTAGATCCTTGCATTCTCATAGGCGTGTAGGCGCATCTCCTCCAACTCGTGCAAGTCAAGGATGCGCTTCTCTCCAGCTGCTAGCATGTCCATATTGATCGCTCGCGTGGCCCAGAATGCCTTGTGCTCAATCTCCACTGGCAAGTGACACGGCTTTCCGTACACCAGTTTGAATGGGCTCATGCCAATCGGTGTTTTGAAGGCGGTTCGGTAGGCCCATAGTGCATCGCTCAACTTCAATGCCCAATCCTTCCTTGTCCTTGCAACAGTCTTCTCCAAGATAGACTTGATCTTCCTGTTGGAAATCTCAGCTTGACCATTAGTTTGAGGGTGATAAGAGGTAGATACCTTATGCGTGACCCCATGTCGGCTCAGAAGACTGTCGAATTGTCGATTGATGAAGTGCTTGCCCCGGTCACTGATAACGGCTCGAGGCACTCCAAAGCGGGGGAAAATGATCTCTGTGAACAGCCGCTTCACTGCATTTGAATCGGCTTTGTGACACGCCACAGCTTCAACCCATTTGGACACGTAGTCCACCGCTACCAAGATATACTCGTTCCCGCGAGATGACGGGAACGGTCCCATAAAATCAATGCCCCAGACATCAAAGATCTCCACCTCAAGAATGGAGTTAAGAGGCATCTCACTCCGCTTGGTTATGTTACCGGTCCTCTGACATTGATCACAAGCGAGAACAAAAGATCTTGCATCTTTAAAAAGAGAGGGCCAATAAAAACCAGATTGTAATACCTTAGCAGCTGTCTTGGAGAACGATGCATGTCCTCCGTAAGCGGATGAGTGGCAGTGTGCAAGAATGGAACGCGTCTCTTCATGTGGAACACAGCATCGGAATATGTTATCGACTCCAACTTTGAAAAGGAAAGGTTCCTCCCAAAAGTGGTACTTGGCATCTGTTTTGAACTTTTTCCTCTGCTGGTAGGTCATTGTGGCAGGCAACACCCCGGAAGCAAGATAGTTCGCGAAATCTGCATACCAAGGGGCTGTCTGGATGGAGAGTACACGGTCCGTGTATGGATATGTGCGGGCCGTGTGCTGAGGTGCACGGACCGTGTGATGGTCTGTGCGGACCGCATGCTGGGCGTCCAGAGAGCAGATGGATAGGAGTTGTTCGTCGGGAAATGAGTCATTGATTGGCAGGTTGACATTGCCTTCATCTTCCCAGCGAAGTCGGGATAGATGGTCTGCCACCGAGTTTTCGATTCCCTTCTTGTCTCTAATTACAAGATCAAACTCCTGCAAAAGAAGAATCCATCTAATCAATCTGGGTTTTGCGTCTTTCTTACTCAAAAGATACCTGAGTGCGGCATGGTCCGTGTAGACGATGATTCTTGAGCCAACCAAGTACGATCTAAACTTGTCAAGGGCAAACACGATGGCGAGAAGCTCCTTCTCGGTTGTTATGTAGTTCATCTGGGCGGGGTCTAGCACCTTGCTAGCATAGTAAATAGCTCACGACTTCTTGTCTTTCCTCTGCCCAAGAACTGCCCCAACTGCATAGTCGCTCGCATCGCACATGAGCTCGAATGGTAAGGACCAGTCGGGTGGCTGCAAGATAGGTGCTGAGATGAGCGCTTCCTTCAAACTGCAAAAAGATTTGACACAATCATCTGTAAAAACAAAGTCAGAATCCTTAATGAGTAAATTGGTCAGTGGTTTTGCTATCTTCGAGAAGTCTTTGATGAAGCGGCAGTAGAATCCCGCGTGACCTAGAAAGCTTCGAACTCCCTTCACATTTGTTGGGATGTCTAGCTTCTCTATCACCTCAATCTTCGCCTTGTCAACTTCAATCCCCTTTGAAGTGACAACATGTCCTAGAACAACACCTTCTTGGACCATGAAGTGACATTTCTCCCAATTGAGAATAAGATTCACTTCTTCGCATCTCTGCAAAATCTTACATAAGTTAGATAAACATGAATCAAAAGAAGTACCATACACAGAAAAATCATCCATAAAAATCTCGACCTCTTTTTCAATGAAATCAGAAAAGATAGCCATCATGGCTCTTTGAAAGGTCGTTGGTGCATTACAAAGACCAAAGGGCATCCTACGGTATGCATAGGTACCATATGGGCATGTAAAGTATTTCTTGGTCCTGTGGATGGATGGGAATTTGGAAAAAACCAGAATAACCATCGAGATAACAAAAGTAAGAATGATTTGCAAGCCTTTCAAGGAGTTGGTCAACAAAGGGCAATGGAAAGTGATCCTTGCGCGTGGCTGTGTTGAGCTTTCGATAGTCTATGCACATCCTCCAGCCGGTCACGACTCGCGTTTGGATCAGCTCATCCTTGTCATTTTTCACTACCGTCGCCCCTCCTTTCTTTGGCACCACGTGGACAGGGCTCACCCACTTGCTGTCGAAAATCGGGTAGATTATACCTGCTTCAAGAAGTTTTAAACTTTCTTTCTTTACTACCTCTTTCAGATTGGGGTTGAGCCGTCTTTGGTGCTCCACAGATGGCTTGTGATCATCTTCCAGCAAAATTCTGTGTGTGCAAATTGTAGGGTCGATTCCCTTCAAGTCCTTAATTGAGTACCCGATCGCGCCTTTGTGAACTTTTAATTTCTCTAAGAGCTTGGCAGTCTGATCGGGATTTAAACCTGCATTTATAATCACAGGACAAGACTTATCTGGGCCTAGGAACTCATACCTGAGGTTAGCTGGAAGGGGCTTGAGTTCAGGAGTGGGTTGCTCTGTCTGGGCAGGTGCACGGTCCGTGTGAGAAGTGTGCGGTCCGTGTGTTGCACCTGCATCTGTGTGTGCATTGTGCGTCCCGTGTGCCTCCCTAACTTCCAGTTTCTCTGACTCTGGTGCACGGTCCGTGCGAGATGTATGCGGACCGTGTGGTTCCTTCAGACTGTCAAATGTTGCTTCTGATGCACAAATTGACTCCAACTCGCTTGTTTCAACCTTCATTTCAGATAAAAAATCATTGTGGTACCTTAGCGAGCTGTTGAATTGCTCCAGAAAGTTCTCTTCCGCCAATTCTGCCAAACACTCTTCGATCGCATCAATCCTAAAGCAAGATTCTTGAGAAGGGTATTTCATGGCTCGGTCGATTTGGAAGCTGACTTTCTCGTTCCCAATTTTCAGTGTGAGAGTCCCTTTGTGCACATCAATGATTGCACCAGCCGTTCTCAGAAAAGGCCGTCCCAGAATGATAGGGACTTCTTTGTCTTCTTCCATCTCCATGACAACAAATTCGGTTGGCACATAGAACTTACCAACCTGAACTGGCACGTCTTCCACTATGTCGAGTGGAAGTCTAACAGAAGAATCCGCCAGCTGCAGGGTCATTCGTGTGGACTTGAGCTCGCCTACACCCATTCGATCATATATTGTGCGTGGCATGAGACTCACGCTAGCCCCCAAGTCACATAGGGCTCTCTTGATCGTGGCTTTTCCGATTGTGCAAGGAATGGAGAATTTGCCTGGGTCTTCTAGTTTCGGCGGGAGCTCGTTTCTCAAAATTGCACTGCACTGTTCCGTGAGTTTCACCGTCTCACGTCCCCCAAGCTTCGCTTGTTGGAGAGGATATCCTTGAGAAATTTCGCATAGGTAGGCATTTGGGTCAAGGCATCGGTGAATGGGATGGTGATGTGCAATTGTTTGATAACTTCAACGAATTTGGAGAATTGTTTGTTGAGTCTAGTCTCAGCTAATCTCTGAGAGAAAGGAACAGGTGGCCGATAGGGTGGCGGTTTCTCGGCTCCTTTACTTGTCTGTCTGTCAGAATCATCTTGCACGGGCCGTGTACTATCTGTGCGGTCCGTGTGCACAGTAGTTTCAGTGGGTCGTACGGGTGGTGTACGGTCGGATGGTGGTGAGACAATCTCTTCAGCTGGTGGGGTCTGCACGGTCCATGTAACGTCTGCACGGTCCGTGTAACGTCTGCACGGTCCGTGCACTTGGCAACTGGTAGGTCAGTGGGCATGACTGGTCCTTGATAACTGGTCCCGCTTCGCAAGGTGAGCGCCTTAGCCTCTCCTCTCGGGTTTACCTCTGGTTGGCTGGGAAGCTTACCAGGTTGCGGTTGGCTTGAGGAGCCTTGCCCCAATTGTGCTTTCATCATCTTGTTGTTTAGAGCAGCCATACCTGCCAATTGAGCATTCATTGCTTGCATTTGCTTGAACATCATTTGGTTCATCTTCCCTTGCTCGTGCATGAAATCGCTCACAGCGGGAGCAACATACGGCTTGGGTGGAACAGAATGAGGTGGCCAGTTGTTCGAGTTGTTAAAGTTGGTGTTATGGTAGAAATTGCAGTTCTTGTTGCTGCTCGAAGAATTGTTGAAAGGGGGAGGGTTGTTGAAAGAATTGTTGTTGTAAGAGGGGTTCTGCTTCCACCTCCAGTTTTGTTGCTCAACCGGATCCTTGGAGTAAGTTCGGTTGAATGGAGGTTTGGGAAAGTAAGATGGCTCGCTATTGAGAGAATTGACCTGTTCGGTCTCCTCATCACCCCTCTGTGCCAATGGGCAATGCTCGTAGGAATGCCCCTCCCCACACATGGCACAAGACTCCGGCTGTGATTGGTGGTTCCCAACAGACTTGACACTCATCTTGTCGAAAGCCTTCTGCATGGCATCCATCTTGGCAGTAAGAGCCGTGATCTGATCGACTTCAAATCGGCCGCCTCCTCCAGGTCTGGAATTGTCGCGGCCGGACCACTGTTGGTTTTGAGCCATGCTGTCGATCAAGTTCATCGCCTCTTGAGGCTCTCTTTCCATCAAGGCTCCACCTGCAACAGCATCAACAGATGTGCGAGTGCTCTCTGTTAAACCATCATAGAAAGTTTGGATCAACAACCAGTCTGGTATACCATGATGTGGACAAGAATATTGTAACTCCCTAAACCTTTCCCAAGCTTCGTTTAGGGGTTCATCAGACCTTTGCCTAAAGCTGGTCAGTTGGGTTCTTACCTTGGTGGTTCTTTTATGGGGGGAAAATCTGGTCAAAAACATTTTGGACAGTTCCCTCCAAGTGTTAATGGAATCCCTAGGTAGTGACCCCAACCATTTCTTTGCTTTGTCCCTAAGTGTGAAAGGAAACAATGCAAGTCTAATGTAATCAGATGTTGCCCCATTGGTCTTAATTGTGGTGCAACATTCAAGAAAAGTCTGAAGATGAGCGTGTGGATCCTCGTGATCCAAACCATGGAAGGTGTTCTGCTGCACTATGTTGACAACGCCCGGATTGAAGTTCGGTTGTTGTCCCACGATTTTCGGCAGTCTGATTGCACCTCTCACATCCCCAGATCTCGGCACGTTGAACTCCTTCAGAGTTCTCGGGATGAAGTCAGCCGCATCATCGTCAGAGTCGCGATCACCATGCGGCTCCTCTTCTCGTTCCTCCCCGTTTTGGCTAATGGCTCTGTTTGGATCCGAGTGTGCGGACCGTATGTCTGCTGTGCGGTCCGTGTGAGGAAGTGGTTGTCCAGCGGCTGAGTGCACGGACCGTGTGCGGAGGAGGTTGTGCAGAAGTTGCTGTGTTCTGGTTCTGAGTCGGATCGGGAGGTACTTCCGTGTTGGAAGGTTGCCCTTTACTCCTCAGGTTGTATGGAGGTTCCAGCTTGCTCCTGTGGTAAGAGAAAAAAAATAAAAAGAAGAAGATTCAAGTTAAAATCTAGAATTTAGGAAAAATAAGCAAAATCCAAAAATTTCCAATGTCGTCCCCGGCAACGGCGCCAAAAACTTGTTACACCGAAAAGGTATAGTACAAAGTTTCGGTACAGCAAGCTGTACCTTTTAACCTTAAATACACTTTTGGTTCAGACTGCAAGTGTACAATCCTAGCACGTAGTATATTGTCGGATATCAATCACAGGGACGGTTGAAACAAATCAGATTCTACTTAAATTATATAAAAACTCTAGAAGTTCTGCAAAGTTGGTTTTGGGTTGTTTAGATTCCTAAATATCAGTAATTAAATGCAAGAGTAAATTAAACTGGGTTTTAATCAAAGGTAAAAAGGGGTTCCTAGGGTGTTAGACTTCGTCTCAGCTTTGCCTCAAGTGCCTGGTACGTGCACTCTCATGCACGGGCCGTGTGTAATGTGCACGGGCCGTGTACTTTCATACACGGTCCGTGTGGCCCTCGAGTTGATACAGCAGCTATTGGTTTCTGTATTGATTTCCTGTGCAAGGTTATTTTGGCCGTACCTAAGTCAATACTCCTCAACTCTCGTTTATTGGCTTAATCGCTTGGTACGAAACTCAATTTATACCATCTTAGGGTTCTTAAACTTCAACTCTCATTTATTGGTTTAATTATCCTAAGTTATTTGTTGGTTTACTAAAGATAACCTCGATCTCTCGATACGAGGAAAACTTCGCCTTTCGGCTACCGCTTGGTTTCACCTCTCGGTTCACAAACCTATCTCAAATACTTAGTTTGGTCGGATGAATATCAAAGCCTTGAAATACCATCTATATGTGGCCATACATCTAACGATAAACTAATCAATTCAAACAAGTTCATCTAAGTAATAAAATACTACACAACAAACAAGCACAAGATCCAATACAAATTCCAATAACTAGCAAATAAAACAAAGCGTTCGACTACATCTTAACCCTAGAAACTAAAGAATTTAGCCTACCATAGAAAAACAGAAAATAAAACAAGAGATAAACAAGAAGTTCATGACAAAACTCGAAGAATCAAGAAGAGCCGTCTCAAATCTCTCGATTTTCGCCGTTTTCTTCTTCTCCAAGCCTAGCCGCCACTTCTCTTCTCTAGGTTTTGTTCTCTGCTCCAGAATGAGCACCAAAATGCCCAGAATCTCGCTTTTAAAGTCTTCCATTCGCGACCTCTCCAGCTGGCCTCTATTTCCAATTCTGGTTTCTGTTTCCAGAAATGCCGTGTACGGTCCGCACACAAGAGTGCACGGACCGTGTGCCTGTGTCCTGATGAGTGGGAGGTGTGTGGGTCGTGTGTGTCTTCAGTCAGTGGTCGGGTAGGGGGTATACGGTCCGTATGCAAGAGTGCACGGTCCGTGTATTGTTCTTCAGATTCCAGATCTTTCCTCTTTTTCGCCCGTTTCCTGCAACAAAGAAAGAAAGAGCAGCAGTACCACATCCTATAGATATTCAATGAAATACACACATTTTTGGGGTTTTAGACACAGGTTTTAATGCAAAGTTCGGTTGGAATGTAGACAAAATAACGAGATATCATATGTAATTAACACAAATGATAAATCACATAAATCAACAATCAAATCCTATAAAACAATCATAATAAAAACAAATAACCGAATAAGATAGAATTAAACAAGTTCATGCATTGACCTAAACCCCTAGATAGAAAATCTAGCCTCTCATGGATGCTTTAACATCCACAAGAAAATACAAGATAAACATGGTAAAAACTGAGAAAATATGTAAGAGAAAAGAATACAACCAATCTCCTAGTTCCTGCCCAAGTTCTTCCCTTGTCGCTCAAGCAAAACCTCGACTTCTTCATTATCTTCCTTTGAAATTTGTCGCAACTTCGATCACCGCCGGAAAGTGGAGCAGAATAACTTCAATTAAGCAATGATGAGCAGGGATAATTTCTCATGAGGCCTCCTTAGCCTTATATAACATTTTCTAAACTTGGAGACCAAGTTATTCTAATTTTGGCGCCCACTAAGCCCACTAACTTTCCATATTTAGTAGTTTTTCAGGCTGGTGCGGCCATTGATGCGGCTGTACAAAATTATACATTCCGAATTTGGATTTGTTTCCTTCATTAAAGTTATAGATCTTTTTGTCCTGGTTCCGTCAAGCTTTGATTCACCCAAACCGGAGTTTTTATGACCAAGATATGGCCAAAATACGAACTGTGTGTCGCTGAGTGCGTCCAGAGTGCGTCCGCATTACGCTCGGACTTTTCTGTTTTCTGTTTCTGATGGCTGAGTGCGTTCGCACTGGGCTCGATTTCTTCCGTGTTGTGTTCTGAATTTCTGTAATTCAAACGGGCAGAACTCATGATCCGTAACTCTGTTTTCAGTGTTCTACCACTTTTCGAAAATCTTGTGAGAAGATCTACAATTTGCTCCATTTCCTGTAATTTAAATAGACTTTGGCAGTAACTTGGTTCTAGGTGTATTTTATTTTATTCTCTACTAAAATACAAGATATTTGGTGCTATTATGTAATAAAAACCAGACCGAATGTGTATATAATTTAGACCTATCAAATTCCCACAAGCTTGAACTTGGTTGTCCTCAAGCAAAATCTAAACTTGTCCCAATATTCGATCTTTTTAGTACACCCTATATCAAGTATGTTTCTCAAACGGAAAATTTGTATGATCTTGTCAAAATTTAGAAATCTCCATGCAAATTTTCCAAATTTCAAGTTCAACCCTCGGATAATTATGAATCAACCCACAATTCGATTACTCTAACTTTTATTTCCTTCAAGGTTTTAAATTTGTGAACTTCGTTTACCCAAATTTATTGAAAGATATGCCCTCTTAAATGTGAAATTTTCAAATTCTCCCAAGCTTGAATCAAACTTAGGTTAGAAAGTTGCGGACTTCGTGTGTTGATATATGCATATTCACATTATTTTCTTGTTGCTTTTGATTTTCTCATTTTGATTTTCTTTCATGATTTATCAATATTTTCCTCATCCTCATTTAAGTACCGGTTAGTTACAAGTTGTTAACTGTACTCAACTGTTCTAATTCAAGGTGCTTTGCATGCTCATAATCTACCATTCCATTAACACGAATGTCAATTTTATCGAGAGACTAGTGGAGCAGGAGTGCTAAGGACACATAATCATAAGTACGTCATGAAGCCGTAACATAGGTCATTGGAGTCACCTTTTATTTTCCAAAATTTTCAATTTTTACCCAATTTCTCAACATTTATGCACATATCATGAATACCCACATCCCTAAGTATTCCTTCATACTTGTGGATATCTCAATTTTTCCAAATTTTAAATTCCCAAATCTAAATAGCTTCTCTAATAAATTCAAATTTCTATTGTCCCAATTTCATACACCTTTATTTCCACAAAGTTTTTCGCCAAATTATGTGGTCATTTCAAATTATTCCAAGGGTTTTACCGAAAATTTACGAAAATTGTGCATGAATACTCCTAATTTTTGTCAATCACTCAAATTTATCACATCCTACGAAAAATTAAATTACTGAAATTAAACATGATCCTAAATGCAAATACATGACACAAAACTAGGTAAACATCCTAACAAGTCGGACTAGACCCTATTCAAGGTTAGGTAAAACCCTAGTTTCTACTAAAAATAAATTTTTAACATATGCCTAAACTAAATGCAAGATACAATTGTGAATTTCAGTTTTTCATTTAACCCTCCCCCAGCTTAAACAAAACATTGTCCTCAATGTGTTAATTCATACTAGAAGAGGAAATTAAAAAGAAAAATATAAACTCACACGATATTGCTCGGTTTAACGTCGGGAGCTCAACTTGTTGAGGCTCAGTTTAAAGGTGGTGGATCATCGAGGGCAATTGCCTTCTTTTCGATGATTGGTTCATTTTGAATGAAATATTTGAGTCACTGTCCATTGACCTTGAATGAACCCGTTCTTTCGCCTCAGATTTCGAAGGCACTATGGTCGAAAACGCGTGATACTTGATATGGTCCGTTCCATCTAGGTATGATGTGCTTGTCATGCCACCTCTTTGTCTTTTCCGTGTGAAACTTGGTATTTTCGTGTGAACTCAGATGCAACTAGTCTTGGTTCAAGGCGGCATTGATTATGACGGGATATGTCTCATCTAGACCGAGGTACTCGTACCAAAGAGTGGGTGGCAATGGTTTGAGTTCGACTTTCAGTGGTGCAGAACTGGTCGAATTACCCTCAATTTGAGCCATTTCAGCCTGCGTGCGGACACACTCATGGTCAGTGCGGGCACACTATGCTCGGTTAGGTGAATTTTGTGACTCTTCAGGGAGAGTGCGGGCAGGGTGCGGGCAGGGTGCGGGCGCACTTAGGCTTGGTCAGGCTAAGTGCAGACGCACTGCTGGATAGTGCGGACGCATTTGGCTCGGACTCCTAGGTCTGCTACCTCCTCAGAGTGAGTGCGGGCAGAGTGCAGACGCACTGCATCCGCACTGAGCTCGATTTTGCCTATTTGCTTGTTTTCAAGGCCGGTTTCTTCCAGGGTTTGGTCCAGCTGTTCTCCTTCCATCATTCTATCTAAATGATAATCAATTATAGAGTCTAAAACATCTACCCTGCATATCGAATTTTTGTTGGTTTCAATTCTCCTAGACCTAGCCTTTCATAAACCGCTTTTGGCATTAAACATACGCTAGCACCTAAATCACACAAACAACTATTGAATTCGGTCTCCCCAATTTTGCATGAAATAGTAAAACTACCGGGGTCCTTAAGTTTAGGAGGTAGTTTGGTCAAGAAAAGCGCACTACATTGCGCATTTAGGGTGATGGTTTCGACCTCCTCAAGCTTCTTTTTGTTTGACAACATTTCTTTGAGAAACTTGACATAGGTTGGGATTTGTGCAATTGCCTCGGTGAAAGGTATGGTAATGTTCAGTTTTTTCAATTGTTCAATGAATTTGGCATATTGTTGATCTAGTTTGTGCTTCACTAACATCTGAGGAAAATGTATGAATTATGAGGAGGGACATACTTTGGAGTTTCAGATTTTTGTACCTTTGTTGAGTTAGAATTACCTGTTTTGTGAGGCTCTTCCGGAGTTGTTGCAATTGGTGGATCAATTGGTGCGGCTGAAATCGATTCAGATTGTATGGATTGAGGGAGTCCTTGTGGTTGGGTTTGTTCATCATCAGCTGGAATCTTTGGTCCATCATATTCCTTGCCACTCCTCAAGGTCACAGCATTTGCATACTCTCTTGGATTGATGTCGGGTTTTCCCGGTAGTGTGCCTTGTTGGCGAGAGGATGCGGATACTTGTTATGCAATTTGTATTTCTAGCATCTTGGATTGGGTAGCTAGGAGTTCTACCTTGCTGTTCAAATTTCTCAAAGAGCCTGCAACCTCGGTGTTGGTTGTTCTTTGGTTGTTCATGAACTCGGTTTAAGAGAATACTAGACCTTATATCATTTTTTCTAATTTGGTTATTTGAGATGGTCCTTGGTACTGGTTTTGATTTGACCAGTTCTGGTATTGGTTTCCACTACCTTGGTATTGGTTTGAATTTTCATTATCGATCCTCCATTTAAAGTTTGGGTGGTTCCACCTTGAGTTAGGGTTGTAGGTGTTTGAATTAAAATTCTTATTTGGCTTACCTTTGTTGTAGATTCAATCGTTTCGTTTGTCACCTTAGTTGTAAAACATACTATTGACTTGCTCCACTTGTTCCTCGCCTTCCAAGAGAGTTTGGCATTCAGCGGCAACATGACCTAATTCTCCACAAATGCTGCAAATAGCCTTCTTGGTCGCGGATTTGACTTGTTGCATTTGCGTGATTTGGTGTTGCATGGCTCCTATCTTGGCTTGCTAGGCGGTGACTTCATCTACCTTTAGCATGCCGGGCGATGCAACGCTCTTCATTGCGTTCCTCCCGGATATCCACTCTCGTTGACTGATTGCCATGTCCTCAATCATTTCCATTGCTTCCACCGAGTCCTTGTTAGCTAGGTTTGCTCCCGCAGCCGCGTTGAGTTGAGACTTCGTGGCATACGTTCAACCTGCATAGAAAAATTGAAACAACAACCAAATATCTATCCCGTGATTGGGGGACAAACGCAATAATTCCTGCCACCTATCCCATGCCTCGCTTAAGGATTCATCTTCACATTGTTTAAAGGTGGTGATTTTCTGCCTAAAATGTTGGGTTTTAGATGGAGGGAAGTATTTGCCTAGGAATAACCTTTGTACCTCTTGTAAGTTTGTGTCATATTGGGGTTCAACAACCTCAACCATGTTCTAGCATCATCCGTGAGAGATAGATGAAAACAATTCAATTTTAGGGCATCTAATTCGGGCCCTTTTGGTGCAAAAGTAGCACAATGCTCCTCAAATGTTGCTAGATGTTGGTGGGGATCCTCATTCAACCTACCCCCAAACCTATTTTGACCTAAGAGATGAATCAAAGTTGGTTTCAGATTTGGGTTTGTTCCCCCATGTGCAATATAACCTAATTGTTTGCCCGGCTCCATTTGATTTACAAAATCTCTTATGGGTCGGCGGTCGTTTGGATTGCCACCATAGGGAGGATTGTTGTTGAGAAGAGGAGGTGGATTGTTGTGATTGTTGTTGTTGTGTGGATGTGGTGGCGGTGGGTTATTGTGTGGAGGACGAGGTGACGGATTGTTATCGCGAAAACCTTGATTGAGAAGGCCTTCCGGAAAGTCTTCCTCCCTAAAGTCGCGCGGCATGCCTAGTTCTGGATTTAGGCCCGCCATTTGTTGAGAAAGAGAGGATTCGCCGATTTTGATCTTCGTAGTTTGACTCCTTGTGACCGGTGCCAGTGTTCAAATCTATGAGAGAAGAGATGAGATGAGATGTGGAAGAGAGAGAATAGAGAATAGTAAAGTTTAGAAATTGAAATAAGGAAAGTAAATATTTTTGGATTTTTTTAAAATAAGGGAAGTAAATTTCAGAAATTTTAAAAAAGGGAAAATAAACTATTTTTGGGTTTTAATTTTCTGAAAAAAGGAAATAAGGTAAATAAGGAAACAAAGAATTAAAAGTACTTTCCTAAAATAAAAACTAGTACCTATCCTAATTCTCCCCGGCAACGGCGCCAAAAAGCTTGATGAGTATTTTAGGTATAGGATTTTTATACTCTTTAGACTTTTAATATTTGTAAACCTAGTACTCGAAGATGTGGTTGATTACAAGCGCATAACCTAATCCTTGTAATACTTGAGGTATCGATCCACAGGGAGATAGGAAAATACTAATTTTTAATAAAGAAAACTACTATTAAAACTAAACTATAAAAGTAAAAGGTGGGGTTTTGTGTAATTTCATATTTAATAAAAATTAAAGGTTCGTAACATAAAGCAATTAAAAGTCGGGTGTAAATCAAGTTGGAGAAGTCTAGGGGTATTCGGTTCACAATCCCTTGCTAATTCTATCTACTCGGTTTGTTTAAATTCATGTTTGATTTGACGAGGTTTCTAACCTAAAAGTGTTAAAAAGGGTCATGGTCGTGAATTAATAACGTGCCTAGATAGTTTCGGACTTCACGGTCGTTCTTCACCCTAGCTATCTAGACCCATTAAGCTCTTGTTAGTCTATCCTATCCTTAAATATTGATACTTCACGGTCGTTCTTCATACCAATATCCAATTCAATTCAAGATGTCCTAATTATGGGTTTGATTTCACGGTCGTTCTTCATCAAACCCTAACCTTAATTTCTGTAGTTCTAGTTTGGATATCAAATTACGGTCGATTCTAATCCAAATCCTAAGGTATTTGTGCTTATAATTTAGTACTCTCCTATCCCATCCTAACTACTTTGGTTCTTTCGAATCCAAAACGAGACTTGTCCAATTCAAGTACTAAACTATGTAATTAACACAAATGATAAATCACATAAATCAACAATCAAATCCTATAAAATAATCATAATAAAAACAAATAACCGAATAAGATAGAATTAAACAAGTTCATGCATTGACCTAAACCCCTAGAGAGAAAATCTAGCCTCTCATGGATGCTTTAACATCCACAAGAAAATACAAGATAAACATGATAAAAACTGAGAAAATATGTAAGAGAAAAGAATACAACCAATCTCCTAGTTCCTGCCCAAGTTATTCCCTTGTCGCTCAAGCAAAACCTCGACTTCTTCCTTATCTTCCTTTGAAATTTGTCACAACTTCGATCACCACCAGAAAGTGGAGCAGAATAACTTCAATTAAGCAATGATGAGCAGTGATAATTTCTCCTGTGGTCCCCTTAGCCTTATATAACATTTTCTAAACATGGAGACCAAGTTATTCTAATTTTGGCGCCCACTAAGTCCACTAACTTTCCATATTTAACAGTTTTTCAGGCTGGTGTGGCCATTGATGCGGCTGTACAAAATTATACATTTTGAATTTGGATTTGTTTCCTTCATGAAAGTTATAGATATCTTTTTGTCCTGGTTCCGTCAAGCTTTGATTCACCCAAATCGGAGTTCGTATGACCAAGATATGGCCAAAATATGAACTGTGTGTCGCTGAGTGCGTCCAAAGTGCGGCTAGAGTGCGTCCGCATTACGCTCGGATTTTTTTTTTGTTTCTGATGGCTGAGTGCGTCCGCATTGGGCTCGGTTTCCCCTGTGTTGTGCTTTGAATTTTTGTAATTCAAACGGGTATAACTCATGATCCATAACTCCGTTTTCAGTGTTCTACCACTTTTCGGAAAACTTGCGAGAAGATCTACAATTTGCTCCATTTCCTGTAATTTAAATAGACTTTGGCAGTAACTTGGTTCTAGGTGTATTTTATTCTATTCTCTACTAAAATACAAGGTATTTGGTGCTATTATGTGATAAAAACCAGACCGAACGTGTATATAATTTAGACCTATCAGGAGGTAAGTTTCATATGTGGAAAGCTCGAGTTTGTAAGAAGCTACCGGAGTTGGAAATTAACATTCCAAATTTTGTAGAAATCTTAGAGGCCTACAAAATTGGTCTGGATGAAAAGTTGAGAAGTGTTGGCCTATTCAAGGCCTATGTTATTTTATTTAGTATTTTAGTGGAAGAGAGAAAGAGAAAGGAGAAGAATTCTTATGCAGAATTTTTTTCTATTATGTTGAGATACTCTTACAAATAACATACCTCATATTTATAGGTCATATGGTGACTTTTTACAAATCCAAAAACATAAATATAATTAAACACAACACAAATATCAAGTGCATAAATTGCACTCTCCAACATGACCCTTGAAACATAAACAATTAATCTATCTAGAAATTCCAAATACATTCATCTAAACATTTGACTAATTGACCCATTTAATTATTTTACTATTTTCCAAACTAAAACATTAATTTCAACACTCCCCCTTAATGTTTTAGTTTGTCATCCCCAATATCTTCTATAATCCTCAACACAATTTTTTTAGTTTCTTCATTTTCCTTGTACTTTTGCACCAAACTATCCAGATTCGTCTTTGTCTTGAAAATCCACTTCAACTCAACTACATAATTTTCTTTCAGTTTTTCAATCAATTCCCAAGTTTCATTTTTTTTAATCATTTTTATCTCTTCTTCCATTGCATTTACCACACCTCTTCTTTGACCGCTTGCTCAAAGCATTCCGGTTTAACAACACAAAAATTACATGAAGCATAAATATCACGTAATCTTCTAAATCTTTCCGGTGTTGAGCTTGGAGAAGATGAACTCGACCCGGCATTTGTCGTAGGAGATTGTGGTTGCTTTTCTTCTTCTTCATGGATACTTTCATGTTGATCACTTGACTCCTTTTGTGGTTCATCTTGGATCAGAAAAAATACATTCTCCACACTTTTTTCTTTCCAATCCCACTTATCTTTTTCATGGAAAATTACATCCCGACTTATGATCACCTTATTTCTTTTCAAACTAAAGAGTCTATAGCCTTTTGATTTTGTGCTATAACCAACAAATACACATTTCTCACCTTTATCTTCTGAGTTTTTGCCTCATTTCTTTCGGGACATGTGCATAGCAAACAGAGCCAAAAACCTTCAAGTGGTTCACTGATGGATTTCTACCACCAGACCACGCCTCAAATGGTGTCTTGTTCTCAACCGCTTTTGTTGGACACCGGTTTAACAAGTAAACCGCCGTGTATGTCGCCTCGGCCCAAAATGTCATCGGAAAACCCTTCTCATTCATCATAGCCCTTGCCATTTCTACAATCGTTCTATTCTTCCTTTCGGCAACTCCATTTTGCTCCGGTGTAAAACCTAACGTTAGCTGTCTTTCTAGGCCGACATTCTCACAAAATTTCTCAAACTCTTTAGAGTTGTATTCACCACCTCTATCACTTCTCAATTTTTTAATCAACCGGCCACTTTGCCTTTCAACCATGCTTTGAAACCTCTTGAAAACTGAAAAAACCTCCGATTTTTGTCTCAAAAAATAAACCCAACACATTCTTGGAAAATCATCAATAGAAGTAATAAAGTACCTATTTCCACCATGTGTGGTTGTCTTCATAGAACCGCACACATCGGTATGAATAAGCTCTAACGATTCCTTTGCCCTCCATGCCTTATCTTTTGGAAATGACTCCCGGTGAATTTTACCCAGAGCGCAACCTTCACATACATCATGTTTCTCTTCTATGTGTGGCAACCCATACACCATATTCTTTTTATTCAACAATTTTTAGACTCTCAAAGTTAACATGACCAAAATTTTTATGCCACAACCAAGATAAGTCTTCTACACTAACTTTTAAAGCAACACTTTTTTCGGGTTTGAGTTTAAGTGGAAAGTTTCTATTTTTCTCCATTTTCGCTACCACCAACAATTCTCTTTTCTTCTCAACTTTGTCATAAATTTTGCATAATTCACCCTCAAAATGAACCGCATGCCCATGCTCAATCAATTGCCCAACACTTAGTAAATTTTGTGCTAAATCCGGAACAAGCAACACATCATGAATTAACATTTTACCTTTCTTTGAAGCAACGACAATCGTGCCCTTTCCCTTCGACTTCACAACCGCACCATTACCCATTATAATTTGAGTAGTGGCGGCCGTATCAAGCTTGCAAAACATCGACTCGTCTCCGGTCATGTGATTGCTACATCCGCTATCAACATACCACACATCTTGCCTTTTTTCAACCGTTGATTGACATGCATAAAATGTGCTTTCAACACCTTCTTTATCACTGTTTTCCTCCTCCATATAATTTGCATTCTCTTTATTTTTCAACTGATAGGTCTAAATTATATACACATTCGATCTAGTTTTTATCACATAATAACACCAAATATCTTGTATTTTAATAGAGAATATAATGAAATATATCCAAGAATCAAGTTACTGCCGAAGTCTATTTAAATTACAGGAAATGGAGCAAATTGTAGATCTTCTCGCAAGCTTTCCGAAAAGTGGTAGAACACTGAAAACGGAGTTACGGATCATAAGTTATGCCCGTTTGAATTTCAGAGCAAAACAGGAGAAACCGAGCCCAGTGTGGACGCACTGACCCAGAGTGCGGACGCACTGACACAGAAAACAGAAAATCCGAGCGCAGTGCGGACGCACTCGGGCCGCACCACCCGCACTCAGCCGACACACAGTTCGTATTTTGGCCATATCTTGGTCATACGAACTCCGATTTGAGTGATTCAAAGCTTGACGGAACCAGGACAAAGAGATCTACAACTTTCATGAAGGAAAAATATCCAAATTCGGAATGTATAATTCTGTAAAGTCGCATCAATGGCCGCATCAGCCTGAAAAACTGCTAAATATGAAAAGTTAGTGGGCTTAGTGGGTGCCAAAATTAGAATAACTTGGTCTCCAAGTTCAGAATCACAGAATTAGAAATATAGAAGTTAGTAGACTTAGTGGGCGCCGAAAATAAAACGACTTGATCTCCAAGTTCAGAAAACGTTATATAAGGCTAAGGAGACCACATGAGAAATTATCCATTATTGTACATATCCATTATTATATCCATCTTTCCACAAATTGAGAGAGAGAGATCCTGCAGAAATTCTCGAAGGCTTTTCAAGGAAGGAGAAGAAGAAGATTCAAGCAAGGAGTCGGCAAGATCGAGGTTTTAGATCTAAGAAATGGTGTAATCATTTCTTTATCTTATTTCTTATTGTTTTTGCCAATCTTTGTTATGGATCTCTCCAAGAGAGAGTAGTTCTCTTTCTAGGGGTTTAGGTCAATGCATGAACTTGTTTAATTCTAGATTATTCGGATATTTGTTTTTATTATGATTGTGTTATCGGATTTGATTGTTAATTTCTGTGATTTATTCTTTATGAATTTCATTAGTACTCGTTCCTTTGAGTTCACCTGGTTAGGGTTTATTGAATTGAAGTAGTTTTGAAATCGCGTTGATCGTGTTTTTCCGCTTTAAATTTATTAAATTTCGGCATTGGTCATGAGGAGACTACTGATTGAAACCATAAAGACACACCTTAGGGTTGGGTTAGAAGCGACCGTACTTTGATATCCAATCCGGAACTATAGAAATTAAGGTTAGGATTTTGGTGAAGGACCGAAAGGCGAAGGCAAATCCTAATTAGGACACCTTAGAACAAATATCGATATATGCTTTGAAGCATGAGATTAAATATCCCTCTAGGTTAGTGACAGCCCTAGAATTCGAGGCACATTAATCCATAAAGCGCAAAGTATTTGTATTAATATTTGTTCCAAAGGCTAACATAGGTTAGAAACCTCATCAAATCAAACATGAATTTAAACAAACCGAATAAATAGAATTAGCAAGGGATTGTAGACCGAATACCCCTAGATCTCCTTAAACTTGAAAACAAACCAATCTTTCTTTCCTTTATTTTATTTACATTTATTGTTTGAAACTCCTCTCTTTCGGGTATTGAACCCAACCTTAGGATTTTAGAACAAACCCCCCCACTTTACTTTTATTGTTTTGTTTTAGAAGTAGTTTTCTTTATTAAAAATTGGTATTTCCCTATCTCCCTGCGGATCGACACCTAAATACTACAATTGATAGGTTGTGCGCTTGCAACTAACCTATTCATTGAGTACGAAGGTTTTATAAATATTAAAGGCAAAAGAGTACAAAATTATTATATCCAAAATACTCAACATCAACCTACAATTCTTCTCAACATGGCCAAATTTCTTGCAATAGTAACATTGAGGCTTTCCCTTATTCCAACAATTCTTTTCTATATTACCCGGTTTCTTACAAAAATTGCAAGTTCGAGTTTCTCCACTTCTACCACCATGGAACGTATCCTCTTTGGTCACATTTTGGTTAGATGACTCTTTTAAATTAACCTTTGATTGAAACACACTTTCTAGAGAAGAGTCCCTAGGTCTATTTAATCTTTTGCTCATGTATTTCAAGAGAACCCATTAGGTCTTGTACACTAAGAGTAGACAGATCTTTGGTTTCTTCAATAATGACTGCAATATAATTATACTTGGGAGAGAGGCTAATTAAAATTTTCTCACAAACTGATTTATCGGTTAAGTTTTCACCCAACTTTTTAATTTGATTCACCAACTCAATCACCTTAGAAAAATACTCTTTTAAAGTCTCTTTCTCCTTCATTTGTAAATTCTGAATATCTCTCTTAAGAGTTAAAAGTTTTACGGCTCTAACCTTTTTAGTACCTTGAAACTCATTTTGCAAAATCTGTCATGCTTCTTTCGAACTTGTCGAGCAGATTATTCTTGGAAAAATCTTGTCGGTGATAGATTGTTGAATTAAATAGAGAGCTTTCGCATCTTTCTTCTTATTATCCTTTTTCTCGTCCGACGTCTCAACCTTTTCTTTTCCATTCTCATCTTTTTTTTCTTCACAACCTTCTTCCACTATCTCCATAAATCTTGTGAGATCAAGAGGGTTTTCATCTTTATACTCCAATAGTCATAATTCTCGCCATCAAAGAAAAGTTGCTCACCATGTGGCCCCCATGCACCACCTTGTATAGCCATTCGCGCTCTCAACTTCTTCTTTTTTTATCACACGTCTATTAGAGAAACCTCACTTAAATTCTCACACAACCTTTGCTCTGATACCACTTATGTTGGCCTATTCAAGGCCTATGTTATTTTATTTAGTATTTTAGTGGAAGAGAGAAAGAGAAAGGAGAAGAACTCTTATGCAGAAATTTTTTCTATTATGTTGAGATACTCTTACAAATGACATACTTCATATTTATATGTCATATGGTGACCTTTTACAAACCAAAAAACATAAGTATAATTAAACACAACACAAATACCAAGTGCATGAATTACACTCTCCAACATGACTCTTGAAAACATAAACAATTAATCTATCTAGAAATTCCAAATACATTTATCTAAACATTTGACTAATTGACCCATTTAATTATTTTACTATTTTCCAAACTAAAACATTAATTTCAACAAGAAGCTCATGATCTATCAACTCTAATCGCTGCTGCAGTCATAGACCTAAAATTTAGCTTAATCTGTGATTTAAAATTTGTCCTTATTTACCGTCATTTTATTGAACAGTTTACTAGCTTTAAAGGTGGAACTAAAGGTTTATTTATGTAGTCGAGTTTGAGCTTCATATATTATTTGTCGGATACCATGAAATTAAAGTTTATGTGATATTTAATTATAAATTTTTAATATCTGGAGAGATATCTGTCTGTATGAGGTCTTATCACATCGAGCAATGATATTAAACTATGAAGAACAGAGGTCCTACACCAAGGGAAATGGAGTGCTACGTCTGAGAAAGGTTTATTTTTGTAAATGCAACAGTAGTGCATACTTTCTAATGTCTAAATTAAAACTTGTCCTACTTTGATAAATATTGAAAAGAAGACCGTCATTTTAGAAATAAAAGACAGTGAAAAAGGTGAATATACCTTCCAGAGTCCTTCATTAAAGTTGTGCATATTGTCTTTTTTTTTTTTTTGACTGTTGGTAGAAGCTAACAAACTAGGTTGTGCATATTGTCGAAATCCCCTTGTTAACATTGTTACTGGCAATATTCAATAATTTACACCAAAAGAAAAATGATAAGATAAGCCAATAATTTCATAGCGTAACGAGACATATTGCCGATATTTTTATTAATACCCCAAAAAAAAAAACAAATTATCAAATCTGCTCCCACCCCAAACTTATTTTTATTTCTACCTCAACCGCCCGTGCACTGGGCGGTTCAATTTCCCCACCTAACCGCCCAGCCACTGGGCGGTCCACTACCCTGATCTGTGGGCGGTCCGCTATAAAACCCCTATAAAAGAGGTTTTTCTCTCTCCTGAGCAGCACAATATTCATTCTCCAATCCAACAAATTTCTAGAACCGAAAGAGAGAGCTGTCAGGCGATTTTGAGGCGAGTTGAGGTATGAACAGTAACAAACGAGGTAAGAAAGCGAGCAACCGAGATCGTGGCGTAGCGAGAGGAGGATCTATTAGTGATCGAGGTAAAAACGAGGGAGAAAAGAACAACTGGCCCGTATGCCGTGATTCCCGGAATTGTGTGACATGTAAGATGGGGGAATGGAATAGACGACATGGTCGGTATGAAATTTCAGACGATGACTTTGTGGAAAACCCCTACGGCTTTGGTTTGAAAAAGAAGAAAGTTGATCCAGAGCCTCCAGCATCGGACGATAAGTTTGTTCCGTGTACTGGTAAGGCTACCACTTCGTCTGCTGTGACTGATCCAGATCAGGCAAACTCTGATGATGACTTTGTGCCATGCACTTTCAAGGCTCGTTGTAAGAAGTATATTTTTTAGGAATTTATGTCGTTAGAATTTTTAGAAATTTATGTCGTAGACTTTATTTCATTAGTTTTGTGTTTGTTTATATTTTATGTTGTTAGTTTTTGTATACGTAATTAAGTAATAAAAATAACAAAAATGAAGCATATAAAATAATCGAGGCAAATAAAAAATTGCATAGTTCACAAACTACCAATTAGAATAGTTCACAATATACATCTAAAATAGTTCATAACATAATTTAACAAAACTTGGTAATCAGCGACGACGGCCGAATAAACTCAAAATACAACGTCTGGGTCTGGGTGCAACTAGTTGTGCGGCACTACCGGATGTCTCTCCATGGCTACTACCGGTTCCTGGGCTTTCATGAGTGCGGTGGCTACTACCAGTTCCTGGGCTTTCACCCCTGCGGTGGCTACTACCGGTAGCCTCAGCAACAACTCTAGCATTTTCTCTTTCGTTGGCTTCATTAATGGCATCTGCATTGCATTCCAGTTGAAATAAAATCAAAATAAAATATAAGTAAACAAATAAAATATAAGTAAACAAATAAAATATAAGTAAATAAATAAAATATAAGTAAATATAAGGAATCAACCGTACCTGCTCGCTGCTTGTCAGTTGTTGAACGGCGGGCCTGATGTCCCATTCGCCTACCTTCCATATCGTCCATGGTCATTACTTGACGCTTATGGGGTCTTCTTCCTTTTCTGATCCACCCGCTTGCGGGACAGACTCTATCACCAACATAGGGCGGCCACTGATACTGGTTGGGATAAGGATGGAAAGATGCACCCCAAGTACTCGCAAGGTACTCGGTACGGTACATGTCAGTGACATAATCATCCTCAGAGAAGTTTCTCTCCCGGCACACCGCCATAACATGAGAACAAGGTAGGTGGGCCAACTGAATTCCTTGGCAAGTGCATGTTACAGTATTGTCAGGTGCAAAAATAACAACATACTTGAACATTATTTTCACAAACTCCATAGTCCCATCCGGTCTACGGCCGGTTGGAGCAAACTCATCTGGACAGTGCACTTCGAATTCCAATTGGTTATCCCCGTACGGGACAACTCTCATAACTGCACCTTTCTCCCTATGTTTCCTTAGTTTCCCCTCCACCCTTGTTGAAAATGTTTGATTCCTGGACAGTAATTCAGAAAATATAAGTCAACAAATAAAAATATACATACCTTGGCAAAATCTCTGGATAAAAATATACATACCTGGACAGTAATTTGAGGGCTTTAACACGCCGTGCAACAAACCATGCATTTAACTTGTAGAAGGTGTCCTCCACAATTGCTGCCACGGGCAACTGCCGGCTCTGCTTGAAACAGCATTCAAGGACTCAGACCCATTTGTGGTCATAATTCCCCATCGGAAACCTCCATCACGGGCTTGCAATATCTTCTCATATGAAGGTGGGTCAGCCAGATCGGCGGGATTATTTTTTCCCACCTTGAGTAAGTACAAATTTGCCTTTGGACAGTACTGTAAAAAAAAATTCAGATGAGAAAACGTTTGATTAAATAATTCAGAAAATATAAGTCAACAAATAAAAATATACATACCTTGGCAAAATCTTTGAACATCTCTTCCACCCTTCTCGGCTTCTTCTTCTTGCAACCAATTCTGAATGTATCTGCAACCCATTTTCCAGATCCGCAGTTCTTGTGTAGGTTGTCTGTAACATGTTGCATACACAGTCTGTGCACACAATCGCCGTTCGCTGTCGACCACTCGAAATCTGGGCGATGAAAAACATATTTGATTCCTTTGTGCTGGTCTGATATGACACAAAAGAACCGGTCGCCAACCACTTGTCTTCTTACGAACCTCATGAAAAATCCCCAGTTTTCCCCGTCCTCCCTCTCAACAATTGCAAAGGCCAAGGGCAACAACTGGTTTTCAGCATCATATGCACATGCGATCAGCAGTCTCCCGTCGTAACGGCCAGACAGGAAGCATGCATCCACACTGATGACCGGTCTAATGTATGGCACAGCTTGAATACATGGACCGAACGCTCATGTTATGGCCTTGAATTGCAACGCGTTGTCGACATCCCGTACGCCTATATTCCAACATTCAAAGACAGTGCCGGGATTTGTACTTGTTATGGCCTGCAGCAATGGTGCAAGCAAGTTGTATGAACCATGCCAGCTACCGAACATTTGGAAAATCGCAAGTTCACGCCCTCTCCACAACCTGTTGTATTTTGGGACGACATGCTTGTAAACGCGTCTGACATGTCTAGCGACCTCCTTAAGGCTCATCGATGGGTCCTCCTTAACGTCATTCTCAATTACATCGGCAATAAGTGAAGCCGTAAGATTTGCATGGTCTTTTTTTGATGACGCAGCCTTACATGTGTGAGGTGGTTCACACTTCTTAATAATCTATGCCTCGCCCTTACCCACAGGGGTTGCATAGAGACGGAAGTGGCAATGCGCTTTGTCTTTACAAACAATTACTAACCTTCTTCGGTCCCTTTTTTCAATTATGCACTCCCAGTTGCCGTGAACATGGACCTCATGTATTTTCTTCACAAGTTCATCTATGTTGGTGTACACCTGCTGCGGAGAAAACTCTTGACTGTACCTGACACGCGGCCCAAAAAATGAGATGTCTGCCTCTTCAAAAGCAGTGGTATCGTTGAATGTGGGGCACGGATGCCTATCTGTCCGACCTCTAATCAGAAATCTGTCTTCCTTAGGTAGATAATCTCCATCACCTTCTGACAGGTGATCAGAATCCCAATCCCCTTCCCATTCGTCACCTGTTTCCAAATTTCTTTGTGGTACGACATCGAGCTCAGCATCAAGGTGGGGGTTGTCATACCTCGAGGGGTGGGGGTTGTCATAACTAGAGTGGCGGGGGTTGTCTGATCACTCAAAAGAGAGCAATGTTTCTTTTAATATTTATAAACTCGGAAATGCTATCGGTTCGGACTGCAAGCGCACAATCCTATCGAGTAGTATATACGAGGTCGATCCACATGGAATATTGGTTCAATGCTTTGAGCGATCGAATCACAATCTTTCGAAAGGCTAGATGAAATCTGAAAATTGAGAGATGTTGTTTTGATCAATGTAAATTAGGAAGCAATTAAAAGTAATTAAAATAAGGATAGAGATGAGGATTCCTAGGGTTTCGGCACACCATTGCCACTCAATCCGCCTTGACAATATATTCTTGTTGCGTCTGATTTCCTGTTGTTGTTTTAATGAAAGATACCACATAGGTCACTGCGATTTATGTTACGCAAGAATGACAGATCTTTCACCGAGATTCTACATAGGACACTGCGATTTACCTTACGCAAATGTCTGATCTCTCAAATACCCCAAATTACTACACAGATCACTGCGATTTACTTTACGCAAGTGATGGAATTTGGTACGCATTTTGTTGGTCTGGTTTATGGTTTCCCCGCTAAGGTTTTCTTCACATAAACCTAATAGATCTCAACGAGGCTAATTCATACAAATAGTTTCTCTTACCATTAAAGTACTGTCACTACCCTAACGGACTCAAACTAGATCATTGAAATTAGATGAAGAGATAGAAAATCACAAAAGCATTTTAGTACAACAACACGAAACCATAATCAACAGAAATATATATATCAAAACATCAAGAGTAACAGGGTTTACTGCCTAGCCCTAAGAAAAGGAACTTAGCCGCGGAACGGCATTGTTACAAGCACTCCTCTCTTCTCACTTTAATCAAATCTAACCCTAATTACAAAGATGATTATTTCTTCTGCCCAGGGGCCTTATATAGGAGTGTAGGGACGTGTAGAGGTTGAGTAGGGGCTAAGAAACTGATCTGAAAATAGCTGTCGGCAGTTATTCCCCAAGAGACGCCTTCGGATACGGACCGTATTGGTTAATACGGTCCGTATTAGGAAGTTGGCAGTTAGGGTTTAATGCTTTCAGCGCTATCTTCTGGTCTGTGCTAGGCCTGGTCCGTATTAGTCAATACTGGCCGTAACAGGGACTTAGTCGATGAGCGTCGCTGATCCGATTGACTCGATTCTAGCTCCATTTGGTGTAAATAGTCCCAAAACCTGTTTTCTGCAATAAAACATAAAGAATGGTGACAGTAGCCTTTTTCTCTAATTAATTAAACATAAGTGTGAGAAAATATGCAAAACCTAAGCCAAAACCCTACGTAAATCATCATTATTTTGACTCTGATCATTGTCATATCCCGAGTGCTCACGACCCGAGTTGTCATAACCCGAGTGATCATAACTCGAGCTGTCATAACTCGAGTGACGCGGGTTGTCATAACCCGAGTGATCATAACCTCTATTTTCCCTAGATGTTCCAACCCCGGGTTCACGCTGAACTCTCATGGAATATAAGTTCATTACCATTACCCCCTGTGACTGAAAAGTGTTGTAAACACTCATCCATAACGACTCATCTATTATTGGATACCTGGTATAGTAAGGTCTACCACCACTTACTGTGTTAATCCGGGTAGCTAAATCTATATCACACCGGTTAGGGTTCATACCGATTTTTTCATACACTATTCCCTTCAGTTCAACAAATGAGGTATTTTCATTTACCTCGAAGCCGTAGGCTGCTTCCTTAGTGTACTGTGCTCCCTCCGCACCCCGGGTAAACTTTTCGCCCACATACAGTGCAACCAACATATGAGAGTTCTGGAATTACTGTTCTGGAAATACTGTTCTGGAATTACTGTGCTGGAATTACTGTGCTTGGATTACTGTGCTGGGATTACTGTGCTGGAATTACTGTTCACCATCGCCTCAAAATCGCCTGACAGCTCTCTCATTCGGTTCTGGAAATTTGTTGGATTGGGGAATGAATACTGTGCTGCTCAGAAGAGAGAAAAACCCCTTTTATAGGGGTTT
Source organism: Carex myosuroides (assembly GCA_028015225.1). Taxonomy (NCBI): domain Eukaryota; kingdom Viridiplantae; phylum Streptophyta; class Magnoliopsida; order Poales; family Cyperaceae; genus Carex; species Carex myosuroides. The sequence goes on from CM051479.1 coordinate 7,691,888, forward strand.
TATAGCGGACCGTCCAGCTGCTGGGCGATCAGATCAGGGTAGTGGACCGCCCAGTGGCTGGGCGGTTAGGTGGGGAAATCGAACCGCCCAGCCCACGGGCGGTTGGAGTAGAAATAAAAATAAGTTTGGGGTGGGAGCAGATTTGATAATTTGTTTTTTTCTGGGGGTATTAATAAAAATATCGGGACATATTGCATTCTTAAGGAGAAACATAGTACATCTGACTTATGTCTCTCTTCGTGAATTTTTCAATGCTATTGCTCAGATAACATCTGAATTAGTCGATTTTATTGTGAAAAATGAAAGGGCAACTAATTATTCCAGCCCATTTAAAAAAAATATGCCTGATATTTTATATCTTAATTTATTTGTATTATCTCGTGAGTAGTTGTTATGGGCTTCGCAATGTAATGGGCCTGATCCGTATTATCTCGTGAGTAGTTTTTATGGGCTTCGGAATGTAATGGGCCTGATCCGTATTGCTGTCGCTATGTGGCGCAAGCTGTGCATGGTAATAATTCCATATTTCTGCGTGGCAGTATATCAGCCTATAAAATCCATATTTTACCACTTATCGCCAGCATTTTCTTGTTGGTGAAAAGAAAAAATTATCAGGCATGCTTTGTGCAAAAGAATTCATTACAAAATTTATCAGATACTTACTACTTCTTGGAAATTTCAGTCAATTAATGTTCCTGTCACTTTCACTCAACTATCATATACTTGTGAATTCAGCACATTGTTGTCACTATATTAAATTGTAGGTGACATACATCAAGGCGACTGCTCAAGTTTTTCAAAGCAATATGGCTTCTGCCAAAAGAGGAAGACAGAAAACAGTCTCCTAATTACTAATTAATTAAGTGAATTTAAACATCTTCAATTTTCTTGCCTCCATCATGTTGTTCAATTTTAGATTTTTATAACAGAAAATTGACCTCAACTTTGCATCAAATTATGCCAAACTCTAATTACCTCATCCTTCTCTACTCTCTGCTTATCTTTTTGTCTCTTCCTAGCCTCAACAGAGCAACCACACGCATAGTGGTTGGCACATGCCACTCAAGCGGCTTCCTCACCGGCAAGGCCGGGTTCTGCACCACCCAGAACTACGCCGCCTGCTGCCAGACCAGCTAATTGTACCTCCAGTACCGCTGCTCTCCCCTTGTCACCGAGACCACTAATGCCATGTTTGATGTTGGAGGCTTCTTGCAAGGCAACGATGGTGGAGCTCCAGCCGAGTGCGACGGTACGCTGTGTACCATATTGTTGCTACGTACAGTCATTGTAATATATAGAATTCCATCTTATTCAATCAGTTTTGTTAGTAAACCATTAAAATTGTTTGTTCTTAGGTAATTATCACGTGGACACTGAACTGGTAGTTGTGCTACCTACCGGTTGGTACAATGGTGGAAGCCAGTGTAAAGAAGATAAGAATAAACGGCAATGGGAAGTTGGTGCTGGCAAAGGTAGTGAACGAGTGTGATTCGGTTAATGGTTGCACGGCTGATCAGAATTACGAACCTCCATGCCCCCCGAATGTGATCAATGCATCACCGGCGGTTTGGTACGCGCTCGGTATACCGACCCATTAGAAGGAAGTGCCCATTACTTGGTCTGATGCTTAATTGTGACTAATGCCAAGCTGTATGCTTCAAATGCGTGCAATCTTGAATGGTAATGGTACACCTCCATGTAGAATTAGGATGATTAGTAAGTTCATTTTCTAATTTACTTTTTAAATAAAAATGGAGATAATTAATGAGTCAAGTTTCGAACCTATAGTAAATTTTCTAAATTATATTCGGAGAATATATATATTACACTAGAATCCAGTGGCAGATACCAGTAAAAAGATTAGAGTGAGTCTATGGTACTATGCATAGCATGATTTGGTCCGTAATACGGATTGTTATTTTCTTTTTCAAATTCTAACGGTTGATTCGAACCGTTCAACATGATTTTAATATGAATATGTACTTGCAGATAAAATTTTAGAATTTTTAGAATTTTTTTACTATATTTTAAAATAGGTGGAAAATCACTATTTTTGGATGGTCCAGAATTTTCAGAGCAACTGATTTTGTATCTATCTTAAAAATAGTAAAAAAATTCTAAAATATATAAAATTTGGTCTTCAAATATTCATATGAGAATCATGTTAAACGGTTCGGATCAACCGTTAGAATTTTGAAAACAAAAACATTGATCTGTATTAGGAACAAACCTGTAATATGCATAGTACCATAGGCTCACTCAAAAGATTATATGTGGAGTGTTTTCTGAAAGAAAAACAAGCATTCTTTTGGGTATACCGTATATGAGATATCTTCTGAAAGATTTGTTTTGGGTCTATGAGCGAATAGGGAATTTATTTATTGGAAAATTGGAAATAGAAGCATGTAACCGACTTGGGTCACTATTTCCAATTTTTCCTTTTAAATAGTATGGGACAATCTTTCTTCAAAAATAATAATCTACAACCAGTCACATAAAAGCAAGCAGATGTTTAATGCAAAACATACTCCTGGCATGTAAATAAATCATATATTACTGGTGAAATCAACATTTGCTTTTTCCGTAATTATTTGGATGCGTATATATATTATATATATCCGTTAATTGTAAATGGTTGCTGGACATGTTTAAATATCTTTTTTGTGAACGTAAATTTTCTCAATTTATTAATTTATATAAAATAAATCAAAAGTGGTAATTTTTATGTGCATGTAGAGAATATATTTTTGCATGTTCTTGATAACAATCAAAATATAATTAAAATATTATCATAATATTTTACATATGTATAGAGAAAATCTTACAAATGATATTTAACTATTTTATTTTGACATTTAAATTTAAAATTTAAAATTATTAAAAATTTAAAAATAAAGATATAACATAGACGTCAAAATTGAACGCGGAACCCTCTTATTTTGAATAAAGGCCTAGTCCATTAAATTTGTGCGAAGATTCGAGCACGTCTAACAGTTTGAAACATGATCCCCTGATCAACGTGGGATCTTATCCACCCATTCCTCCGAAAATTTTAAATATACTATTCAAAAAGAAAAAATAAACTTATTAATTATGAATTTTAAGAAATTTCATTTTTAACACACCACAAATAGCGGACAGAAATAATATGCCCGTCACGTTAAACAGCGGATAACAAATTTTTTTTCTACTGAAAGCCGCTGCAGCAGCAGCTGGTAAATGGCCAAGTTTGTGGGTCCCAAAAAATTTGGTCAATCAAAACTCGTTGAACACAATTGGTCAAAGCTGCCGGAAAAATGAAACTTTTATCCGTCATTTAACGTGGTGGAAATTTCATTTTTATCTGCCATCTGACGTTGCTGTTATGTTAAAAATAAAATTTCTCAAAATTCATGGTTAATTGGTTTATTATTTTTCTTGAATGGTAAAAATAAAAATTTCGGCCCATTCGTACAGTTTTACAAACTAAGCTTTCGTTACAACGAAAAAGGAAGATATAATAAAAAATTACGTACCATCCAATGAAAAGGGTATATATGATAAAAAACTGAGCATTAATTCATGAGCATGGACCAACCCAAACCACACGTATCCGCCAATCAAAATTGATTACTCATAAGTCATACCTAAACCGCCATATATCAACGCACATAAATTAACACACATACCCTTTTGCATCCACCCCATTCCCGCTCCTCTGCTACCTCCTTTCCATCTCTGTTTTGCAATGATACTTGTTACAATTTCTTGCTTCCAAAATGAAATCAAGCGACCGTTCACATAATCGTCGGAACGTGCCGTGCTAGTGGTTTTATCAAAAGAGAAGACGGGTACTGCTTCGTACGCGACACTGATAGTTGTTGCCAAGCCGGTCAGACTTACCCGCAATATCACTGCTTGCCACCAGTCACCGGCGCAACCCCGGCGATCATGTACAAAACTAGTTTTGCTAACACAACTGCCAAGTGCAAGAACAGGACGTACACTGATGATGATGTGGTGGTCGTGTGTTGTCTACCGGCTGGTATGACAGTGGGTCCCGGTGGATGAGAAATATAATTAAAGATCAATGCAAACAACGGGAATATATAGGGTGACTGCACAAGTGGTAGGAGAGTGTGATTCAGTGAATGGATGCGATGTGGCGCAAGGCAATGCCCCACCGTGTGTGGAGAATGTCGTGATGGCTTCACCAGCCGTGTGGGAGCAGCTCGGTGTGCCGCCATTGCAGAGTAGCAAGTTGGATATTACATGGTCTGGTACCAAGTTGAGCAAGTAATGATTGCAAGCTTGAGAATACGGCATCAAATACGGTTCATTCCAAGGACCAAGGTGTTGATTTTATTATTTTAGAAGAAAAAAACTTTTTGTTAATACATATGAAGTCCATAGAACATTAAAGAGAAAAAAAAATTTCCTACTCCAAACCCATACAATCAGAACTAATTGCGATTATACATTATGTTTATCAGTTTATATTGGCCGAAGGATTTTGTTTCATAGTGTGATTAGACATTAGGTTCATATTGGCCGAAGCATGTAGTATTTTTTTTATTTTGGATCCATTCATTGTTTTTATCAGTTTTTCAATGTCCCATAAGGCTCTATTAAATAAAAATTGGATATTAGATATAACACAAACAAAAGAATTGCTTGCATTTCTACAATAGCGGCTGATCTGTGACTTGTAAATTGTAATCCTGCAGAATCGGGTTCATATGTCGAGTTTACATTAGCCCATGAATAATTGTGATGAGCTTAGGGATCCAATGGGCCTGATCCATATTGCTGTTGCTATGCGGCGTGCTTTTTTTGTGTGGTCGAAACGGGACGAATCGGAATTGTAAATTTAATTGTACAGTACTGTTTTTGAGATAGAAAGATGGAGATCTAGACTACGAATTTTCATTTAATTGTTCATAAAGAATCTCTATTCGGGTTTCGAGTTCACGACTTTCCACACGGAGGGTGTTGCCCTTTGCCATTGTATATCAGCCTCCAAATCCCAACACAAATACTGTTTGTTCGGAAGGAGTTTCTAAAAGTAGGAGCTTCGCCCTCGTTACCTTCTTTCTTACCACCGCTAGTTCAGTTTCTTTTTGAGTTGGGAGTATAGAACGCAAATGAGAAGCAGTATGCACTACTACAGAAATGGTCATTGTACACTGCACATTGTATACGGATTTGACAATTTTATATAAAAACCGTGTGATATTGTAATTTTTTGGAAGCCCGAAATATCTGTGGGATCTATTACACGGATAGTTATTAAAGAATCAGTGTAGAAAGCCTTGAGAGAGCTACACGGACGTTTATCAGGAATTGTAAACGGATTATTGTTTAACTAACAGTGTAGATAGCCATGATTGAGCTACACGGGTATTTATGGTAGAACCGTGTAGAAATATGCGAAATGCACACGGATGTTTGTTTAAATAACAGTGTAGAAACCTTTGACAGAGCTACACGGCTGTTTACATAATAATCCGTGGAGAAAGGTTATTGTAGGGTTTTGATTATCGATACACGGTTTTGCCAATTTTATACACTGCACATTGTACACGGTTTTGTTAAGTATAAATCCGTGTAGAAAAGTGTAAGATTTTGGTATAAAAGGCCTTCTCCTTCCTGCGCCGTATAAAAGGCCTTCTCCTTCCAACGCCGTTTTGATCAAGTAATTCAACAAACGGAAAGGTTAGAGTTTTTTCAATTCATAGGTAAATTGTAGGTTCTCCTGTATAACCTTAGGAAGAGAGAAAGACCGGTCACTTTACATATCGCTTATGATCAACTTTGATATATAATCATTTCACGGTTAATAATTGGAATTTTGATTTAGGTTTATCAATTATGTCAGATCGCTTATCTATCAAGATAAGTCGCTATCTTTGGAGCTCATCTATCAAGACGAGCGATGTGATATAATTGATAACCTACATCTCGACTTCACTTCTGGCATGAATACCTCCTTCATCTCTGGCATGAATACCTCTTTCATGGTCTAGAAAGATGGCTGATTGTCCAAACTTTTTATAATGGTCTAAACTCTACCGATAGGTTGTCTATTGATGCTTTCGCAGGAGGAGCAATCATGAACAAGGAACCTGACGAGGCTTACAACCTAATTGAAGAGATTGCAATCAACCAACACTACTGGATCCCTGAGCGAAAGAAGCCAAGTCCAACACCTGGCATGCACCGAGTAGATGATATATCCATGCTAAGCGCAAAGATTGATGCTTTGCAAATGGCACTCAACAAGCAAACCAAGCAGCGAACGGTGGCAGGAGTTAATGCCGCAACAACATGTGGCTATTGTGGAGGAGCACATGAGATGACCGAATGTATGAATGTAACGCAAACTGAGGAAGAAATAGAGCAAGCAAACGCAATCGACAACAGCTTCCGACCTCAGCCCGCTTACAACACATACCATCCGAACAACCGAAACCATCCAAATCTCTCATACGCAAACAATCAAAGGCCTGCTGCACCCCAACAGAACTATCAACCACAGCCTAATTATCAACCGAGATACAACAATCCTCAACAGAATTATCAACCAAGGCAATACAACCAACCACCGCAACCTGATATCACATCCTTAATGGAGAGATTCCTAGAGAAGCAAGATAAGGCCAACGCCGAAATCGCACAGAAAATCGAATCCTTAACAAACCGCAACAAAGACTTAGAAGACAATGTCTCTAAGATGGCAAAAGAACTCTCGAGTATTACACGCGGAAAAGGAAAATTCCCGAGCCAACCGGAAGAAAACCCGAGAGAGACTTGCAAATGCATAACATTAAGGAGTGGTACAGCTTACAAGGGACCTCCCATGCCCGATCAAACTTCCGATGAGATGCATGCAGAGCCATCTCATTCCGAAGAATACGAGCCGCAACCACCGGAGCCGCCCGTATTCGAACTGCAGACAGACCCTATCAAGGAGCAGAATGACACCGTAGGTAGGGACGAGCGACAACCCGAACCTGAATACATTTCACCACCACCCTACAAGCCACCTCTGCCATTCCCTCCAAGGCCTGCCAAGCACAAGGTAGAGCAGCAATTCGCGAGATTCATGGAGACACTGAAGCAATTACATGTCACAATCCCCTTCACCGAGGCAATTGCAAGCATACCCTCGTATGCTAAATTTCTGAAGGAGATTCTTTCGAACCGCAGTAGACTCCAAGAACTCTCAACAATTCCGCTCAATCTGGAATGTAGTGCGCTCGTGCAAAGCAAATTACCGACAAAGTTGAAAGATCCGGGAAGCTTCTCGATACCATGCACTATTGGCACAACCGATTTTAAGAGAGCTTTATGTGATCTAGGGGCAAGTGTGAGTCTGATGCCTAAGGTAGTATTTGATAAATTGGAATGTGGAGACCTATCACCAACACGGATCTCATTGCAACTAGCTGACCGATCAATTCGATATCCTGAAGGAATGTTGCTTGATATCCCAATCAAAGTTGGTAAATTCTGGATACCAGCAGATTTTGTGGTAGTCGATATGGAAGAAGATGAGCAGATTCCGATCATCCTTGGAAGGCCATTTCTCGCCACATCTGGGGCAATGATCGATGTTAGAAATGGGAAGATTTCACTCAACGTTGGCGAGAACAAAATGATCTTCAACACGAATGAAACCAAAGTCCCACCTGACATAAATCTTGTCTACAATTTGGAAACAACGGACGAGTATGGCAATGATGAATTGCGAATGGATGAATTCGAAGACATCGAAGAGATGCCGCACGAAGCAGAAGTGGAGAGACTGTTCATTGTACAAGATGACGGTCAGATCCATCCAACCTCCGTGACAACACAAACCGATGATCTGAACAAGAGCCCTAATATCGCAAATAACAGGAATTATTCTCTCTTAGCCCTTGCATTAATCAAAAACCTACGCGAAGAACTCGATGCAATTTATCAAAGACTGGATGAGGTCGAAGCAGTACTCAGTGTGAGTCTGGCATTCGACCCCGGACCTCAAACACCAACCGACTTCTTCAAGGGGGACAATGATGATGAAACCACAGGAGACGCTGAAGGCGAACCACCCGACAAGCAACCCCCTTGCATTGACGGGAGGATATCCGGAAGAAACTGATGCAACACAAAGTCAAGCTAACGACTTAAAACAAGCGCTTCTTGGGAGGCAACCCAAGGCCACATTTATATTTTCGTACAATTATTTATTTTCAGTTTATTAGGACTTTAACTGGGGAGCGAATCACATCCACTCAATCTTTATGACTAGGTGAACATGCTGGAGGAAGGGCTCGGTTGAAAACTTTGGAAAAGTCAAGAAAATATTCTCTGTTACAACCGTATCAGCCAATACGGATTACGACAGTGAATACGGAGCAAGGAGTTGGATGAAAAAGGAAGACAGCAGAAAATACTGTCCGTATCAGCCAATACGGGCCGTATCCAGTGGAAGAGTTGGAAACAGTTATTGGGATTAAAATTTTTGGATCAGATACGGACCGTATCAGCCAATACGGTATGTAATCAAAACTGATATGTGAAATTAAAACCCATTAACAAAGAGGCGTGAAGTTGAGTAACCGTTCAAAATAGAAATTTTTCTATTCGTGAGCCCCCTCTCCAGTTTCTCTTCCCCTCTTCTCTTCCTTCTCTCCTTCTCTTCCTCCTTCCTCTCCTCCTTCTCCCATTCTTGCAAAACCCCGAGCCAACCTCGCAAAACACCGCCGGCAACAAGGAAGATCGCGCCAACCACCTCTCGCACACCCACCAACCGCCAATACGGGTCGTATCCGACCCGTATCCGCCGTGAGCACCTTCAATCGCCACCATTTGCGGTTCTTCCCCTTTTCTCCCTTATTTTTCAATTCAAGTTCAATTTCTTAAATTAGTCTTTTATTTCTCTTTGAAAATTAGTTTTAGAGTTAGTTTTCTGTTTTAGATCTTGTTAAAAACCAAAAATTACAAAAAAACAAAAAAAAAAATTAGGTTCTCCCCGATTTTACCGGAACCAGTACCAATTTAATACGATCCGTATCTGTCAATACGGTCCGTATTTAGTCCTGTACTTGGCCAAATTTCACCGGCACACAGGTCCGTAACAGAACCATATCAACCCAATACGGCCCGTAACAGTGACCAATAAATTCCCAAAATGGCCCCGAAAACACGAGGTCTTCTCAAAGCTTTGACAGGTCTAGGCAAGAAAAAGAGGGGGGAGTCTTCTTCTCAAAATCCACCACCTGAATCACCCGATCGGAGCCCCGAACGAGAAGAACTGCCGGAATCTCCTTCTCAAAACGAACCGTAACCAATGGAGGAGCAACAGTATAACCCTCTGGATATCAAATTCACCTCCAGAGCACATGCCAGAGTCTTCGAAAAGCTGGAAGACAACAAAATCATCAACCATAAAGCCATTCATATCGAGACCCTTCAAGAGCTCGGCCTCCTCACCCAATTCAAAACCCTAGCAAAAAGGGTTCACATCTGGGACTTTCTCAACAAGCTGGTAGATGTCCCGGTCTATGACGATCTCACCCGCGAGTTCGTTGCCACCTTCTCCTCCGAAAATGAAATCATCAAGTTTCAACTGATGAATATAGAGCAGGAGATGTCGATGCATGATTTATGCGACCTCTTTGGCTTTAAGGATGAGGGCGTACAAGCATACAATGATGATCGGAATTTTTGGAAGATGATCACCAATGACCGCATCCGTGATCCGAGAGTCGCCAGCCACATTGTCCATCCAGTACTCCGATACATGCAAGCGGCTCTCAGCAACTCTCTTTTCGCTCGAGGTGAGACCTGTGCGAAAGTTACCTTCCCCGAGCTATACATCCTAAAATGTATGCTCATCACACCGGAAGAGCCTCCGCACATCGGCCACTTCCTTTGCAACCACATCCACTCGATTGGAACGAACAAAAGGGGCAAAGGAAATATCTCTATCGGTGCCATCGCAACAATCCTCGCTCGGCAACTCAGACTCGAGGTGGATTTCTTGAAAGAAGGCACTGGCATGAAATTCCTGGATATCGAGTGCCTCACTGCGATGAGGATGATTAGCGGCAGACCTCCCGAGCCATATCTATACCACATCGAAAGCAGGAGGGTTCAAATGCCTTGCAAGCCGCTACCTCTCAAAAACCAGCAGAAATGGAATCAAGTGGCCCCTACCGGCAGACAGGCTGCCCAAGAAAGCGACGATGAGGTCGATTTCGCGGCCCTAGAGGCCGAGGCTGAAGAAGAGGACAGGGCCGAAACCGCAGCGGCCGCCGCATACATGCAAGAAATGGCGGCAAATGAGCAAAGGGCTCAGCAAGAAGCGCTCGCAGCAGAAGCAGCGCGACAAGGGGCTGGAACATCTGATGCCCCTCAGAGTGGATACAACCGAGTTCTCCAAGCCGTCCAAAGGGTCAACGCAAACATGGAGAGGTTCTCCATCGACACCAAGACCACTTATGCCCGGCTTGACCAGCAGTATGATGAGACACGTGACTACACATATCAGGTTCGTCAGGGCATGGACGAGCTTCGAGGGTATGCTGCCAACAACAGGCGGGAGGCACAGCAGGCCCGTTACATGTCACAGCAGTACTACCAGCATGCCCTCACCACAGGTTTGCAGTACCAGCCGCCACCATTCGGACTCTTCGACCCGTCATTCTACGAGGAAATCCAGCAACCACCACCACCTCCACCACCTCAGGATTGAGGTGCAGTGAGTTGTTTTCTTTCCCCGGTCTTTTTACTTTACTACTTCCTTTATTTTTATCTCTCAAGCATTGGGGACAATGCTCAATTTTATTCGGGGGGTAGGCGGTAAATTGACCATGTATCTTTAAATTTTTCGCATTTTAAATTCTTAGGTGCTAGTAGTTTTACTCAATTTTTGACTAGGGTTAGAGGCTTTACCAAAAATCCTAGAATTATTAGATTGAGCTTTTTAGCTAGCTTGCATTTTTATTACCCTTAGGAGTAGGTTAATCAAATAGGAATTGTTTTAAATTTGAATTAGACTAAGGTTTAGACAATTGGCCATGATACCAAAAATTCAGAATTTTAAAAATAATTAGTGATCTCAAAGTGAACAATTAATTGCTAACCATGAGTGTTGACCAAAAATCGCAAACCTTAGAATTTTTATTGTTGAGTAATTTATTTTTACAAAGTCTATTTAAACTTGATAGTGTTTTAGAATACTCATTTATTATAGATAGACCCCTAGCAAAACTATGCAATAATTTATTGTATGAATGAATACTTGGAATTGTGTGTAATCATGGTGCTTGTGACACAAAAATATTTTATTTTTCAGAAAAATAGAAAAATACAAAAAAAAATCAGAAATGTGAAAAATCCAAAAAAATAGAAAAATCAGAAAAAGAAAAAAAATAGAATAAAAGATGGAGGATAAAAAGAGTACGGGTGCCTACGCAAGACTGGTTACCAATAGGCTCGAGAAAACCTCCCAAATTTAAATTCTTGTATATATTTAATTTTTCAAAAATAGTCACAAGTACCAACACACTTAGTTGTCATACTTTGCTCCAATCAATTGGGAAGGAAAATTAAAATTTATATCATTAGAATTCCTATTGATTGGAAGGGATCCATTTTTAATCGAAGGGGAAATTAATACTCTCAATTTTAAGGATATTTGTGAAGTAGATTGTTGAATGATAATTTCTCTAGAGCCAGCATAATGAGGTCAATCATGGGGTGAATAAATTGTTCAAGGGAGAGGTCATGAATATTTTTAAGTTCTAAATTTTTATTGTCATGCCAATTGTACCAAACCTAAGCCCTAATTTGATTTTTAAACAAGACCTTGAGATTGTATGGTTTAACCTAGACCGAATCTTTGACCAGCTGGGATGTCATTGCTTGAGGACAAGCAACAATTCAAGTTGGGAGGCGTGATCAGAGTCAAAATAATGATGATTTACGTAGGGTTTTGGCTTAGGTTTTACATATTTTCTCACACTTATGTTTAATTTATTAGAGAAAAAGGCTACTGTCACCCTTCTTTATGTTTTATCATAGAAAACAGGTTTTTGGACTATTTCACACCAAATGGAGCTAGAATCGGGTCAATCGGATCAGCGACGCTCATCGACTAAGTCCCTGTTACGGCCAGTATTGACCAATAAGGACCAGGCCTAGCACAGACCAGAAGATAGCGCTGGAAGTACTTAAACCCTAACTGCCAAGGTCCTAATACGGACCGTATCACCTGATACGGCCCGTATCCGAAGGCATCTCTTGGGGAATAACTGCCGACAGCTGTTTCCAGATCAGTTTCTTAGCCCCTACTCAACCTCTACACGTCCCTACACTCCTATATAAGGCCCCTGGACAGAATGATTAGTTATCTTTGTAATTAGGGTTAGATTTGATTAAAGTAAGAAGAGAGGAGTGCTTGTAACCATGCCGTTCCGCGGCTAAGTTCCTTTTCTTAGGGTTAGGCAGTAAACCTTGTTACTCTTGATGTTTTGATATATATATTTCTGTTGATTATGATTTCTTGTTGTTGAAACAAAATGCTTTTGTGATTTACTATCTCTTCATCTAATTTCAATGATCTAGTTTGAGTCCGTTAGGGTAGTGACCGTACTTTAATGGTAAGAGAAACTATTTGTATGAGTTAGCCTCGTTGAGATCTATTAGGTTTATGTGAAGAAAACCTTAGCGGGGAAACCATAAACCAGACCAACAAAACGCGTACCAAATTCCATCATTTGCGTAAAGTAAATCGCAGTGATCCATGTAGTAATTTGGGCTATTTGAGAGATCAGACATTTGCGTAAGGTAAATCGCAGTGTCCTATGTAGAATCTCGGTGAAAGATCTGTCATTCTCGCGTAAAATAAATCGCAGTGACCTATGTAGTGTCTTTCATTAAACAACAACAGGAAATCAGACGCAACAGGAATATATTGTCAAAGCGGATTGTGGCAATGGTGTGCCGAAACCCTAGGAATTCTCATCTCTATCTTTATTTTAATTACTTTTAATTGCCTCCTAATTTACATTGATCAAAACAACATCTCTCAATTTTCAGATTTCGTTTAGCCTTTCGAAAGATTGTGATTCGATCGCTCAAAGCATTGAACCAATATTCCCTGTGGATCGACCTCGAATATACTACTCGATAGGATTGTGCGCTTGCAGTCTGAACCGATAGCATTTCCGAGTTTATAAATATTAAAAGAAAATTTCTCTCTTTTGAGTGATCATTCACACATTTCGAGTTCAAATAATACGTATACTTATTTATTATCACTTTCAAATAAAATAAAAAATAACAAGTTAAACCACGCAATGTTGTCAATTACTTCACACACGGCCTTTTATTTAATAATACGTGAGGAGAATAGTAACGTACACGGATTATTTAACTAAAATCCACACAAAATGAGGAGAGCTACACGGCTTTTTAATAAAGGTCCGTGTAAAAAGGTAATCAAACACGGATGTTAGAGTAAATGTCCGTGTGTAAAGGGTTTAGGGTTTAAGAGGGAGGGGAGCTACACGGATTGTTAAGTTAAAATCCGTGTAGAAAAATGTAGCGTTTTGGTATAAAAGGCATTCTCCTCCCGGCGCCGTTTTGATCAAGTCATTCTGATCAAAAGAAATTAAGAATAGAAAAGGAAAATAATTTTGTGCTATTCAGATATGGAAAATCCTAATCCTGTGGGAAATCTCAATCCTCAAAAAATCCGTGTATAATCCGACCATGTGGACGACGTGATAAATGTCCTAACTGCGGGAAGAATGGCCTCAAGACTCACATAATTCTGTGGGAGGATGTACCCCCGCCACCTGTGGTTGAAGTCTCTTCTCATTCAGAATCCGAATCGGATCCTGAGTCTTATGAAGGTGATTCGGATTTCAGTCCTGATGATCCTTACGGTCCACACGGTCAGTTTGATGATCCCAAAGTTTGGTTAAGGTTGAGAAGAAGCAAGGGAGTATGGGAAAATGTAAACAAGAAAGGAGGCAAGCGAGCAAGATACTTCCCTGAAAAGAGAAAAAGGGGAGGCAATTAGTGAGAAAAAATAGTTTTTTGGAGGATTAGAGACTTATATTGTTATATATTTTTGAATTTTGTTTTGGTATTAAGTGATGTATCCAGTAACTATTCCTATGTTATTAATATATGAAGTATTTTTATTTTTTATTATCTTGAACTCTATTTTATTTAACCTTTTTTGTGCTATTCACATTTTTGAACATTTACACTTTCCAAATTTGAATTATGATGCATGTAAATAAGTTAAACAAATATATGTCTTAAAAATTTATCAAACTTGGAAAAGTCCATTTGAGGACAGACAAGTATTAGTATTTGGTTTTAAATATTAGTTCAAATATTAAATATTAAGAAAAAATATTTATATTTCAAACATTTCTAGGTCAAATATCAAATATTAGGTCAAAATAATACATATAATAATTCATTATCACTTCAAATAATACAAAAAATAAGAAGTAAATTCACTTAATATTTTTAATTACTTTCTGCACGGACTTTTTTTTAATAATACGTGTAGATAGGGTCTTTCTACACGGACGTTCAACGTAAAAGTCTGTGTAGCTCTTCTTCATTCTACACGGTTTTTAAGTTAATATCCGTGTAGAAAGAGGGTAACAATATAATAAATGACTTGGCTCGCGAAGCTTCGAGTCCTTTGCCAATCTCACCTATCTATTTCTTGAAGGCCGAGTACCCTCGTTGCGATTTTTCCAAATGCTCAACCTTCCTCTCCAACTCAGATTGAAGAACTTCTCCCGGGAGGCTGCATGTGCCTGTTCTGCCTTCAGAAGAGGGAGAAATCTGAGTTGGGAGAGGAAGGTCGAGCATTTGGAGAAATTGCTTGCTGTGGAGTTGTATTTCTAAAAAGAAAATGATCGCTATGACTGTTTGGTACAGGAACTCAATGCTCAATTGCAGGTTTTCAAATATCTCGGATGCAAGTTGCAAAGGCAGAGAGGGAACAAAGTTTAAGGGGAAAAAATGTTGACGAAAAGCTGAAGGGAAAGAGGTACAAGGTAATCACACACGGATATTAAACTAAAAGTCCGTGTACAAAGGGTTTAGGGTTTAATTAGGGATAGATACTTATGTTTGTTATATATTTTATGTTTTTGTTTTGGTATTAAGTGATGATGTATCCAGTAACTATCCCTATGTTGAAATTAATATATGAAGTATTTTTATTTTTTGTGCTCTTGAACTCTATATTATTTAATTTCCAGTTACAAATTAAGACTTGAGAGTAGGCCCGATGAGCATCGGACCTACTCTGCTTACGATGGGCTTAATCACCGTCTATTTGCTTTAAAGTCGTGAGGAATAGTTTAAAATTCGTTCGTATCTGTTTCATTTTCCGTGTGCACATATCTTAAATTAGATTGGACGGTCATCATCGTTGAACATAAAAGTAGGTCCGATGGGCATCGGACCTACTCCGTTCTCTTTAATTGAACATCCGTGTAGAAATGCAGAGCGAGCTACACAGACGTTTAATTAAAAGTTCGTGTAGAAAGGTGTCGTACACGGATATTTAATTAAACATCTGTGTAAAAGGGGAGGGAAAGTGCTAGGCGGGGAAAAGCCAACCTAGGCGAAAATTTTCGTGAAATTTGTTTTGAATTTTTGGGAGGGAGACAGGGAGCTAAAGGAGGGAAATTCGAAAAAATTTATCCACAGAGAGGAATGATAGAAGGGGCTTTCATAAACTCAAAGGTAACATAATATCTGTGGTTATATCCGACCGTATAATCATTATTATGCACAAATATTAAAGGATCTTGTGCATCATCTAGAACCAGATCTAAACAGAAATATTATGTTACATCAGAGAGTGTGGAAAATCTACCCACCACCTCTTAAATGAAGACATCAGGACCGTTCTTTGTTTATCGGACGGTCAACAAAGCTTTATATTTACTAATCACCTAATACATGTACAACAGTACATACGAAAATAATTCAAAAAATATATTTTTATTTTTTTTACATCTTATATGGCCAAATAATACTTATACATATTATTTTTATAAACTTTCATCATTGTATGTCCCTTCAAATTGTAAAAATATTTTTGGACCGTTCATTTTCAAGCAACGGTCGATCTGCAATGAAATCATTCCATATCTGTTTTAAAATGATCAAGGGAGAACATTGAATGTAACCAACATAAAAGTTTGGAAAATTTATTATGTATGAGGTTTGATCCAGGACGAAGTGTTTGTGGCCATACGATACTTCAATCTTCAATGAACTAGATAGATGGGTAAATAAAAATATTTTTTGATCAAACTTTCATGGAAGACAATAAATGCAATGCCCTTTGATTTGAACGGTCCCGATCAATCAACGGACTAACTATTTTTGTGCGTCTTCACAATCTCACAAGGCAAGAGTTTATGTTTCATGAAACATAAACTCTTGCCTTGTGAGATTGTGAAGACGCACAAAAATAGTTAGTCCGTTGATTGATCGGGACCATTCAAATCAAAGATTATAGTTTTTAATCAAGTGCAGCAAATTTTGATGGAATTTTAACTTTATTTACCCATTCGTGCGCACATATCTTAAATTAGATCGGACGGTCATCATCGTTGAACATAAAAGTAGGTCCGATGGGCATCGGACCTACTCCGTTCTCTTTAATTGAACATCCGTGTAGAAATGCAGAGCGAGCTACACGGACGTTTAATTCGTTCGTATATGTTGTTGTTTTGTACTGCTAATTCATATCTATAAAAGTATTTATTTAGATATCATGAAGTATTTAACAAAAAAAGAAACTGTGTAGAAAAAAAATGTTGATTAAAGAACAAAAATATATTACATAAAAAAGGATCCTAATACATCATACTAAAAGAAGGGATCCTCATACATATAACACAAATTTAAAGAAAAACTACAAAATAACTACAAAGTAAAAAAAAAATAACTTAATTAAATTAGTTAGATGGTGGTGGCTGCCTTGGGCTTCTAAACCAAGTGCGCCTTGGTCTGGCTGGATTGCCCCCCTTGGGCTTCGCCGTGGCACACTTGAGAGGGCCATGGCCATGTCCTCTTCATGTTGGGAGGAGGCATTTCGAAGCCGGGAGGGACTGCGGGAACTTCGGCAGGGACTTCGGGAGGGTTTGAGGGGGGACCATGGCCATGGCACATTTGACCCGGGTTGAGGCCATGGCCATGGAACATTTGAGGGGGGCAGTGGCACGGCCATTTGAACATTCCAAATCTCAATCGCGGGTTGCTCAGATTATATAGAATTTTGAAGAGTCGTTTCGTCTTCTCCTTAGAAATAATAGAAAGGCAACTTTTCGAATTCCGTTGTGAAACTGTTCAAATTAAACAAAACTTAAATAAACAATCTGATTTTTATATCTTTGTCACGGACATTTAATTACACGTCCGTATACAGTTGTAAAAAGACACGGACGTTTAATTAAACGGCCGTGTCGAAAGGATGAGGCAAAATTGAATGGGAAATGGTAAAAG
The DNA here is from genome assembly GCA_028015225.1 of Carex myosuroides. Classification (NCBI taxonomy): domain Eukaryota; kingdom Viridiplantae; phylum Streptophyta; class Magnoliopsida; order Poales; family Cyperaceae; genus Carex; species Carex myosuroides. Next base: position 7,709,420 of record CM051479.1, read on the forward strand.
GTAATATCACATACAAATATTAAACTAAAAGTCCGTGTACAAAGGGTTTAGGATTTAGATCTCTATTATAGGTGAGCAACACGGTCTATTAACTAAAAGTCCGTGTAGAAAAGGTAACAGACGCGGATTTTAGAATAAAGTCCGTGTCGAAAAGGGTTTTTATACACGGATATTTCACTAAAAGTTCGTGTAGCTGTTGTTCCTTTTACACAGATTTTAAATTAAATGTTCGTGTATAAAGCTATTTATCACGAATGAATTAAGTGAAATATCCGTGTAGAACTAGGGTTACAATACATATTTCGCGCCTGCTCTTCCAATTTTTTCATAACTTAGCTCGCGCCTTCATTTCTGAATTTTTCGAAACTTAGCTCGCACTGCATCAAGTACTTCTTCCCCACCCCACCTCGATTTTGTCGCCTCTCCTGTCTAACCACCTCTCCGGTCCGACAACCTACCTCTTCTTTCTCGGGTAAACACTTAACACCTCCATTGCGAAGAAATTTTGGTATGTACTGTATTTACTTTGGTATTTACTGAAAAAGTTCTATTTTTTTTATAGTTAACCATGTCGATTGAGGATGAGCGCGTAGATACGATGGAAGAAGGTGAGCACCATGCTGCTGCCCAATCAGGTAAGGCAAAAAGGAAAAGAGGTCCGATAATGTGCACGTCCACGTCCGAGGCAAAGCAACTGGACATCGAGTTCAGTAAAAATGGGTGTGCGAAGGGTAAAAGACGGGGTGGGTACTCAAATTGGGTGAGCAATTTGGCGAAGCAAAAGGCAGACATCTTGGTAGAGAGATGGGATCAGTTTTCGAAAGACCAAAAGAACGACTGGTGGAACATGGTGAAGGTGAAGTACCTAACTAATTAATATCTTTTTTTTTAATTGTACATGAACTTAAATGCAGTAATTTGGGTGTCAATGCAGGCTCAGTGGAACCTCCCGGATGACATCCCGGAGGTGGTAAAGGATAAGACTTTGAGGATAATGAATGAAGGTTGGAAGCAATTCAAAAGCACGCTGAGTACGGATTGGATGGATAAAGGTAAAAGCCCGGTAGGATACTATCCTTGGGTGACTCAAGAGAAGTGGGAGAAGTTTGTGGAGATGAAGAGCACAGACGAGTTCAAGGTATGTAAATTCAGCAAAAATACTTTTTTCCCTTTATCGATTTGAATTATGTTGGTAAATGGTGTCCGAAATAGACACCCTGTTGCTTTTGTTGTTCCAATCATATATAAAATTGAAATGGTGTTTATTTTGAATAACTGAATTAATATAAAGTTGAAATGGTGTTCCACTCACAACTTGTAATTTTTTTGTTTGCTTTTTAATTGGTTTGTTTACTTTTTAATAAATGGAAAATAGTAGGTTAATTTTTTTACTTTGATGTGTGAAGAAAAAAAGGGAGGAGGGCAGGAGGATCGTTGCAATGAACAAGTATCCGCACAAGTTGGGGTCGGGTGGTTACCAGGGTAAGTCGGAAGAATGGGCAAAAATACTGGAGTTGAACAAGGACACTACCAGAATTTTCGTTTGTAGCATGGGTCTGAAAATGGCTTGTTGCATGCGCATACGCATGTTAATACTACCCATGGTTATACCCCCGTTGTAAATACTCAGTATTTCCATGGACACGCATGTAAATACCTTTTCCCTGCCTTTTGCATGCGCTGCTGCATGGAACAACTACGCATGTAAAAACTTTCAGGGTTGGCGCCTGGCTGGAGTATTTGAAAGGATAGAAACGTGGGACCCATCTTGTTATTTGCAAGGATAGAAACGTGGGACCCATCTAAGTATTTGCAAGGATAGGATTGTGGGTCCCATCTAAGTATTTGCAAGGATATCCTTTGATTATTTGCAAGGATAGAAGTTTGGGTCCCATCTCGGTATTTGCAAGGCTAGCTTGTGAGTATTTGCAAGGATAGGAGCGTGGACCCCACGTGAGTATTTCCAAGGATAAGTCATGTGGGTCCCACTTGTTTTTTGCATGGATTGAGGCCGTGGGTCCCACCTAGTTTTTTACATGGGCAGCGAAAGTAGGCCCCACCTGGTTTTTTACGTGGGTCCCACCTAGGTAATTGCCAGGGTTTTGTACGTGCTTATTTGGTTGGATGTTGCGATGTAAATAATAGATCCGAAATTGAAAAAAAAATCACCATTTTCTAATTGTACCATCCAGTACCAATAGTATACCACCCCAGTACGATGCCAATTCCCACCCATTAAACATTTGTATTTGAAATAAATAATCATTAGTAACAACACATTGCAATTTAAGGAGAAACCTTGTAATATGCATTAACAAACACTGTCATCAAGCATGCATTGTACCAAAAACAGACAAGCATAACAGCCACATTAATATAATACACTTGTGCCTGTACCCAAAATACATGGTTAAACCATAAACAAAGATTTACAAAAGATTATATCCCCCAAGGCTTTGCACATGTTAGAACTTCAAAATACCATACTGATGCTAACAGGTTTAGTAGAATGCCTCGCCATTGTTCTAGGTGCCTGTCCCAAACCATTGGTTCATTGCGGCTTCACTACTTGCTGCCTCCTGTCCAGTCTGTCCCTGACTTAGTATTGTTTGGTACCTCCCTCCCTGATCAACTTCTCTAATAGCCGTAGCTAGTTCCTACGTATACCACATTGCCAAAGTATGTAGGTTAGTTTAGATCATACATTTATGGTACCATTTTTTGCAAGAAGAGTATATCACAATATGAGTGCATTGGAATAATTCACAAAAATTTGTAACATGTTAGTTGAGTAAAAGTTCACCTCATTGATCATACATTATTTTGACCAGTGTTGCAAGAACCATATATCATTACTTGTATGAGAGTAACTTAAACCGGATTTTGTTTTGTAAGCTTAGTTCTGACCTGCAAGTTATGATGCATATTACCCACTACAACCTCATCTGGTTTATCAGAACTGAGTGCTTGAGCCTACATAAAAAATGCAGTTGATGAAAGTCTTAGTATTATGCCAGAAATAACAAAATCACATCCACGTAATAGTAACCAGAATTAAATTAGATCCTGCTACATTTATTCATAGTAATAGATGATATGATGATTTTTGTACTCAACAAAATACCAAAGTGAGTTATGAAACTCAGATTGAAATCTCTGGAATAGGCCTAAAATAACAACATACCATGGGTAAACTACTCAGTGGGGAGGTTATAAATGAAGTTGCCTAACACTGTTCGTACAATATTTTCTATTGATAGTTAGGTTTACATACTGTTAAATTAGTCTGATTGCCGGCAAGCAACGAGAATAATTGGCTGAAGAGATGGTTATTGTTTGCTTGTTCTCTCTTCCTCTCTTCCCGCTCCTCCTCCTGCCGACGATCACGTTCTTCTAGCATAGCACTCCATTGTGATTCTGTGAAAGTTCTCTCCCCTAGGCTTGTGATGCCAGAAACAGAAGATACGGCCCGGTTTGGCCTGACTCGCATGGATGGTGAAAAATGATTGTCGAGGACACATCCAAATCCTCGCACCCTGCCACGGTTCACACCGCCAACCGCATTGATGAAGAGAGCACTCTCGTCCTTCTCAGCATTTGACTCATCAGCCATTTTTTCGGTAACATCCACCTGTAATTTTGAACAGTTTAAAAATATAGTATATTGATGAATGAAGTTAAAGAAAAAAGGCTTAATTTCTTAAATGCCCTTCAATACCGTGTCAATTTCTTATTTCTCCCTTAACTCATGTATATCAAATTTACCACTTAAATTTACTACTGTTAGGCTAGTATTCACAGTACGAGGGAATAGAACTTGGGTGTCTCTGGAAGTTGATGATCATGATAGCTGCAATCTTATTGATAAGGAGAAATAAGAAACACATTGAAGAGTTGGAGGGTATATACAATATATTAAACTCTAGAGGGGTAAATAAGAAAATTAAGACAAGTTGAAGGCTATATGAAAAATTAACCCAAAAAAAAAATGAACTGGGAAGCATGACAGGCAACAAAGCTGATCTCCAGCCCATAACTCTGTAGGACCCTCCCTAATCTATTGAAAACTGCTATGAGTATTGCACCAGTACTTACACTTCCAGACTTTACTCAACCCTTTATTGTGGAAACTGATGCAAGCTTAACTGGAATAGGTGCAGTATTAATACAAAACAATAGACCCATAGCCCATTTAAGCAATAAATGGGGAATCCATAGCCAAGCCCTTTCAACTTATGAAAAATAATTGCTAGTTTTGTTTACAGCAGTCACCAAATGGAGGCACTACCTTCTAGGGAATGAATTTCTAACCTGAACTTATAAAATTAGTACCTTCTTTACTTGCTTGAGCAAAGGATTAAACCTCACCCATGCCACAGAGAGGCTTAAGCAAGTTACTTGGTCTAAATTAGTAAATAGAATACAAGAAGGGAGCTCAAAACAAGGTGGCATATGCTATTTCAAGAAGGGAAGGGCATTTTGGGGAAATTTCTGAATTAAATGCAGGTTTAACAGCAGTAAGCGAGTTTATAGCACAGTGGGTGCATGCAGGCTATTAATGTCACAATAGCGACCGGACAACAAGTCCATGAATTTCTCTACCTTCTAATAATGCACCACCACATATCTGGTCCCTGGAACAAGTTAACCTTGTAATTAGCTCTTCTGCGCTTTTTATTGGTGAAAGGCTCACTATTGGTGTTGAATTCAGTGAAGCATCAGGCCTATTTTATTTGTATAAAATTTAGCATTGGGAACATTACAAAAGGCAACAAACCTAAATTTCTTAGCTTTGTGTTTTCCCGTTCGGATGTATGTACCTAGAAATACTTTTGTACAATTAATACTAGCACTGTTGCTCCCAGCCATGTAACTGATTGGGGCTGTAACCTATAATTAACTTGCCAACAGTTTTCTATAGGACTAATAGGTGGTAGATTTCCAATTGAGAAAGTTAAATGGGTAAATTTGAATTAAACTGAAAGGCACCTTAGCCAGGAAACCCGCTTTTCAGAAATGCACATTGGTGAACTGGAGAGAAATAAGTACTTACATACACATCCTGTGCTCTCTTGTTGGTGAATTGGAAAGAGTTGACATCAAAAGGATTGTCCTGTATGGTAGTCCCCGCATTTGACGGGTTAACGAGGCCATTACTATCACCATCGTCAGTAGGTTGGGAAGCAGCCGCAATGGAAGCCTCTATTTGGGCCAACACCGGTGATTTGCCATTTGGTAGTTTGCAATGGGTGTGGAGATAAAGCTGCTCCTTTGTCGGCTCTGTCCCATTAAGCAAGTTTTTCTCCACATAGGAAAGCAAAAAACAAGAAGGCGGTAATGTCAATTGAGTGAGTTTTTTGAGGATGATGGTAATTTTTTAACACAAAAGTCCAGAATCTTACAAGTTTTTTTTGGGTCTGGTGTGCGCTTGCCGATCCGCCAAAGTGCGAGACCGTAAGTCCGGAGGTGGTACGGTTCGACTTGTTTTGAGCACTCAAACCTTGCCACTCATCTGTGGAGAATATGTCACAGAGTTCGTGCCAGTACTTGGTGTTAAGACACCAGTGTGGCACCATGCCATTCCATTTGTCTATGTTCTGACCAAATGCTTTGAAGCATTTGTCCCTTGCTGTGTTCATCTCCTCACCATATCTTTTGCCAGCTATGCCATCCAGGACTTCCCGACAACGGTCAGGATCTTCCCCTTCCCGGTATGTAAACCTTTCCTGTTGAAAAGAAAATAAAGAGCTCTATTGAAGATTGGCTAATATGTGGTAATACGTTCTATCATGTATAATTACTGAAAATTAACAATCAATGAATAGGGATATCTTAGAGAGATTGAAATTGAACAAACACCTCAAATGGGAAATGAAATTTAACCAAAATTGCGATCAGTTCTTTGTCAATCAGATCAGTTCATTTACAAGCACCATGTTACAAACTAGAATGAACAACAAAAATGATAATTAGCCATAATATAACACTCTAGAATTCAGGGGTTATGTACTTACATTTACTTACAATATTAAATTATAGAGTACAGATCAGATCCGTTGTAAATAAAGGTTATATTTGATGAATCACAGATCAGTTCTCAAATATTTCATATACGATCAGTTCACTATCAATCAAGGTCCTCAATTATAGAGCACAGATCAGATCAGTTCATGGTCAATCAAGGTTCTCATGATAAATCACATATCAATAATCAATTACAAAGCACAGATCAGTTCATTACCAATGAAGGTTCGCAATTATTTCATATATGATCATGATGAATCACATTAGGTTTGTGAAAAGATTATGGATAATATTACCAAGAAGGCCTTCTCGACTGCATTTTTTGTTTGTGGATCAAAGCTGTGATAAGATCTTAATGGTGATGGCATGTAGTTGAGCGCCAGCCTAGTTATTGATTTCACTATCTGCCGCGCGTCTCCATCGCAGGTGAACTCGTGTTCCCCAATTGGCCATATCACTGGTCGGTCTGCTATGTCTGCTGTTGAGTCTACTACCTTTCCAGGGCCTCGTCCCTTCTTCTTTGGTGGTTGGGATAAAGTAATTTCCCCTTGCGGCGCAGCATTTGAAGTCTCCCCAGTGTGGAGTTGTTGGTTGTTTGTGCGCTTTCGCTTAGTGTATTTGACTGCAGTTGCTCTTGCGGTGTGGTTTTTTCGGGGTGCCATATCTGATGTCCTAATAGTCAAAACAAACCTGTGTTACTTATTACTGTTGCACTGTGTTGTGAAAAAAAAAATGTTTCTTCTCCCCAAATTGCTTCCATTGTTCAATATATTTTGACATTTTTTGGTTTTGAGTTTTTACAGTGGAGATGTTTGTCTTTATCTTACGTTTGCTTCAACGGTTAAAATTTTACTGTTGGTACCTATCTTAGTTACTGTTTGGTACAGCTGTCCCTATTACACTTTTGCATATATACCCCTAATCTATGATGAATTTAAATTCTGAGATTATTCTTCAACATTTTGGAATTGGTTTACAGTGTTCTACCACTGATATAGACATGGTTACCAATTATAAACCTGATTGTAAAAATAAGATATGCATGAGAATAATTCGAAATACAAAGATGAAATGCATCAAATGTGAACTTATTTAACATGAGTTTATGAGACAGTGTTTGTTAATGCATATTACAAGGTTAGCATCACAAATTAGCACCTAACACCAGTACCTAATACCATCACAAATTAGCAGCTAATACCAGTCACCCCCAATCTATTTGTTCAAGTAAGTGACATTTTGTATCGGTACCAGAAACAAAGCAGAATTGATGCCCAAGACATACACATCTACTGGAACCCACCCAAATCCCATCGTAAAATAGAAATGATCCCCATATACCATCACATAAGATTGCATAGAAAACTAGAATGCCAGCCCAACATTTGACAAATATTACAATGCTATCATGAGAGAATATTTGGACCCAGCTAGGACAATATGCAAAAAAACAATAAATATTGTAAATAGATGGCAGCATTACTTAATTAATTCTAGCTAGGAAAAAACGTGCATTGTTATAGAACAGAAGAAGAGCGACAAAGCTTGTTGCGAAGAATAAAATAACGAAGGAAAATGTAAAGATTTACCGAAGCTTTGGTTAATCAGGACGTGGTTGGATTGCCTCCGAGAATTGACAATCGGTTGTAGGTGACGGTCAAGGGTGGTAGAGGCCGTGCTCGTAAATCACGGATGGGCGAGATTGAGGGAGAGACGGGGAGCTTCTTAATTTGGTCTATGGGAGGAAAGCTGGAAAAGGTGGGCAAGATTGAGAGAGAGACCGGGAACTTAGCATTTTGGTTTATGGGGGGAAAGCTGGAAAAGGGGGCGCTCTCAGTGTTAGTCATTCTTCTTTGGGCGGGCGGTGAAAATTTTACGATGAGAAAGGGGGGAAAAACCGAAAGATTAGGTTGTATAATTAACAGAGCACTTTTCACTTATTGTAGGTGGTGATCGTTGTAATTGTATATTTTCGTGTAAAGGCACTGAGCTGTGTTAGCTGGAATCCGCTCTGTCAATGTGGCCGAGCCAGCTGGATCCCTCCAGCCCACTACTGTGGAAAATTGAAAATTCTATCATGAAAGTTGGATTCCCTCCAACCCAAATGGATTCAAACACATAAACACTAAATTGTTAAACATTGTATTAAATCTAAATAGATGATTTAGTGATTGAAAAGTGATCAGTGTATTATGATGAAATTTTCGATTTGATCTCTAAATTTTTTTTTTTAAAAATTAAATTCTTTGGTAGTTCGTATTAATTGTAATGTTCTATTTATTGAAACGGGTATTTCAATAAATATGTAGTAATACATTAATAGTTGAATGTATATTTTTATAAATTGATTGTACGTAAATTTGGATAATTTTCCGTACCAAATATAATTTGAAAAATGAGGAGAGTATTTGTTAGTTTTTTAAGTAACTCAATAGTAGAATGATCTCTAGATAATGTATCATGTTTGATCAATTATTGAATTTTTATTAAACAATAAATAAACGAGCTAAATTGTAACGTTAAATTTTATTAATATTTAAATTAAAAATAGTATAACGAACCGTAATTATACTTATAACAAACACATAAACACATTCCTCGCACTATTAGAGATTATTGAATCTTGTGTACAAAACATTACATGTTGATGTACAAATTTCCCACATCCTTTACACAAGAACATGCAACATCAATCTTCGATGGATAGGCAAATGAAGAGACGTGCATTTCTGTCGTTCAATTGACGATCCAGACCGTGCAAATCACAGAATATAACATTTTTTTAATTGTTGGAAATTTTGATTAATTTTTTTCTCCATTTGCCTATCCATCCATCTGATATAATATGAGAACATCGTGTGGCTATAAATACTTCATGTCCGATCGAAGTCTAAACGTATTTGAAATAAACGTTTGGTTTGCATTTTATGTTTTTTGTTTTACCTTGATCATTTTAATTGAGATTTGGATTGATTTAATCAAAAATCGACCGTTGATTTTAAATGCGAAAACGAACGGTCCGTATCATCTTTCTCAATTCTTAATAACCAAAACAGTCATGGTTCATCAAAAACAATTTTTGCTTTGCACAATTTTTGGATGTTATTTGTTAAAAAAATTGTAATAATTTTTTCATAATATTAAATAACATTTTCTTCATAAATTTGCAGATCTTGGAAAAAATTGAATATCTGGTCCGTCTGATGTGCGTTCAAGGGTCCTGATTCTCAATGGAGATCTCCTTTAATTTGAGCTGTGGTTAGGGAGTCCAATTCTCTGAGGTAACACAATCTTTAGATTAACATCCGACTAAGAGGAGTTCATCCAGATTCGTGCGAGATATGGTCCGATGGCCCGGATGTAAAACCTTTTTTTAAATTACCGCATGGAAGCATTTCGCACCGGGGTGGGTGAAGCTCAGTTAATAGTAGACGGAGGGTTTTTCAAGGGTTTTGGACTTAGGTTTTTTTTTTGAAAACTCACAACTTCGAAACCGAGCTTTCTTCTTCTCCCCCTTCCTCTTCCCTGTATCCCTCTCGACCAAGCTTAGAACTTCGAAACCCAGCTCAGAACTTGGATTTTAAATCAATTTTTCATTGCTCGATCCCTCTCGACCCGATCTCTCTATTTGAGGAGACTCCAGACCCGATCCGACAATTCGTCGATCCCTCTATCCTCTCTCTTTTCCAATGGCAGCGGCAGAACCATCGAGGGGACCCCGCACGAGACGGAGATGCCGTGAACAAGAACGATTGGAGTCCACGCTCCACGGACAAGCTGGTAAGTGGTCTTGATTTTACTCTCCTTTTGACTTTGGTGATTGTCCTGCAAATTAGGAAGGAATTTAGTGTTCAACCGTCCCAAAGACCAATTTCTGATATTCAGTTTGATAATCCAAAGCTTTCTCAATTTCACCATTCCTGCACAGCCCCCAAATATGGGTGCTACAGTCACGATATCAGGCTCATGCCCTTTAGAAATCAAGTCATATAGAAAATCCATGGACTTCTCAATGGACAACTTTCTTGTGCAGCCCATTTATTAGAGTGTTATAGGTTTTTGACATTAGGCTCATGCCCTTTAAATTCATGTCGTGTAAAGAATGTAAATATCTACAAGAGTGCTATAGGTCACGACATTAGGCTCAGGCCCTTTAAACTGATGGTTGTGTAGAAAATTCGTTGCCTTCTCAATTTCACTATTCTTGTACAGCCCCTTTGAAAGGGTTTTATAGGTCACGACATGAGGCTCGTGCCCTTTAGACATCATTTCACATAGAAAATCTTGTGCCCTGTCGATTTCACCTTTCTTGCATAACCCATACATTAGATTAGTATACATCACAAATTAGGCTCGTAACTTACACAAATCATGTCATCTAGAATACCCTTTGCCTCATCAATTTCATCTCTCCTGCACAGCCCATATATAAGAGTGTTATAGGTTTATGACATTAGGCGCAAACCCTTTAGGAGTCATGTCATGTAGAAAACTCAAGGCTTATCAATTTGACTTTTCTTGCTTATTCCATCTACAAGAGTGGTATAGGTCACGACATTATGCTCAGGCCCTTTAAATTTCATGTCGTCTAGAAAATTCGTTGCCTTCTCAATTTCACTGTTCTTGCACAGCCCATCTAAAAGAGTGCTATAGGTCACGACATGAGGCATTTTATCAGTTTCACCTCTCTTGCACAGCCCATATATAAGAGGAGTTATTTTGGTTCCACATTGGGTACACGTGCCAGCTCAAGCATGACCTTTAGCACCATAACTGTTTTGCTGGTGATTAATTCTATTCTCCCAACCTAGGCTGCTGAGTATCAATCCGAAGATCAGAATTTCCCTTACATATATAGGCTGATGTCTGTTCTTTGCATCCAACTTTTAATCTGAAATTATGAACTACATTTTGTGACCTTATAGAACTGACCATCTGTATAGTGCAAAGGCAAGAGCTAACCTTGTAATTTTCAAATACAATTCTAATTTGGTTTCTTTGCAATGTGCAAGAACATGACTTAAAAAATATTATCTCTTTCCTCGGTGTATCCCTGAGCCTAACATAAATATTTAGTTTTCCGTTTTATGATAACAGCTGTTATAGATGTTGAATATTATTTGACAGATAACAATGTGGCCGATATCAGTGGTGATGCATCTCAGCCGGAGATGGCTTCTCGCCGGAAAACCCCGAGACCCACGCCCACTGTCAAATCAGAAAGTTCGAGCTATGTTGAGATGGTTTCTCGAACAAGAAAGATGCAATACGAGATGGTTGCTCGGGAAAGACAGGAGCGGGGAGAACCACCCCGCTTTGCATCAGCCACTGACAGAACCACTCCGCCTGAACCGGTCACTCTAAACCATCGGGCAGAACCCGTCACCCCCCCATCAGACAGACCCCGTCAGCCCACCACATCAGACAGGCCCGGAAGAACCACCCCATCAGACAGAAACGGTTTGCCATGACCCTCCACCTTGTCCTCCCACAAACCTCCAATCTACAAATCCTCCGCAAGGCCCTCCAAGGCAACATAGGAAGGTCAATGCTCGACCAAAACCGAGGGGATGCGACTCAACAGGCCGCCGACGATCGGCTAGGCTGAATCCTATCGATGTTCCCATCTATAATACAACTGCTGACACAAATCACCCCGAGTCCAATCCTGCGTCAGATGTGGATTCCGAAGGCACGGCCTCTCTAACCCCTCGGTCATTGCGATCGAACCGTGCGGAGTCGTCCGGATCTGTGCGGACTCTGAGATCAGGGAAAACCATACCCACTGTAAAACCTCCATGGTGTGACCCAAGCCTGTACGCTCGTTGGCCCCCACCTCCTCGGACGCCAAGGAGAGCTGCAGGGCAGGTGCCGCCCCCTCAGGGGAAGATGGAGGCCAGTCCATCCCCTAATCCAGCATCCCCGGCTGCGGGAGACATCCCCACCTCCTCTGCCCCTGCCGCAGCGCAGTCGCCACCCCGTCAGTCCGCCTGGCCCCCCTGGCCAGAGGCAAGTCTTGCTGCAGGGCAGTTGTTGCCTGGCGTGGTGCTGAAAGAGGCAAGTACTGCCGCACCGCAATCACCGCCTCGCAAATCCCCAGCTGGGCCAGAACCAGACCCACAGTGTCGCTCGGAGGGGTCTGGGGCCGAGTAGATGAATTCAGACCAGTCAAGCCCTCCGCAAGGGGTTTTTCATGATGACGGCAGTAGGAGGTGCAGAATGCGTAGGCCTCTACGCTCCATACCTGAAGCCCAGTTACTGAGCGGGCTAGAACTTGATAACTCGGCATCAGGAGTTGCAGCTGGCAAGAGAAAGAGAAGAACAAAGGGGAAGAAGCCGGAGGTTAGGAATGGACGAGGTCTTGCCAAGCCTCGTGCACCGTCCAAACCAGCTGACAGACCTAAACTGATGGTTGTTGGAGATGCAGAGTTCACATCGGAGCCACAGGATACAAAGGTTGTTGCCACAATAAGGCTTCTTACATTGGCGAACCTTCCAGGACCTTTTAGGTCTTACAACACGTTACCTTCGGGTGCCAGGTTCGATACCTTAAAGCAGTTCTTGCAGCGGTATTCATGGGGTGAGGAGGAAGATTTCTTGCGGTGCATTGATGTCTTCGAGAATATAGCAGCAGAGGCATACAGCCGTGTGCTTGTCGATACAAGGAGGGTGTGTCTCGAAAAATATGGGCCAAGTAAGGAGGAGTGGAAAGGGTACTGTCCGAGGTGGTGCAAGAATGAAGAAATTTGGAAGGGGCTGTGCGATATATGGTCTACTCCAATTTGGGAGCAACAATCGAATAGAAACCGGGCCAATAAACTGAAGTGCGGTTCAGTCGCCAGTCATGTGGGGGGTTCCAGGAGCACGTTCAGGCACAAGCAAAAGATGGTATTGCCGTTTTTATCGTTCTCAAATATAAACCTAGTGTACAACAATCCTACTGTTCAAAATGGCCTGTAAACTGCTTATGTAATGTGTTTAACGTCTCTCAAATATTGCCGTTTTTCAGATTTTTTTGTCTATATATGCATTTATTTTATAGTTGTATGTCTGTTATTTCATGCTATGATATGAACCTCTCATTAGCGTTTGGTAGATATTAGATACACAGTGCTCTACACGAATTGTTAAAGTTTGAGATAAAGGTTCCTTCTTTTACGAATTTAATTAGTACATGCTGAAAGAGAGGTGCAATTAAATTGCGAAAGGGAATTTCACAATTAGAGGAATACTTTTGTTTTAACTCAATTAATAGTATCATTGATTTTTGCCCTTTTAGGATGTATACCTACTTAATGTTAAAATTGGGAATGAAATAACATTAGTATGTTTGGTTGTTGGATATATGACCTTAAATGGGTAATATTGGCATGCACCCTAATTTTTTGCTCGGTTTTTTTGGCTTTTTTTTTTAATTTTTAACACCCTGAAGAACTAATTTCGGTTAATCAGTTTCATTATTAAAAATCTGAAAAAACAATTCTATGAACTTCTTTTACCTATTTTCTAATTTTAACTTGTTGAAAGTTTCATTATTAAATGGGAATTACTGACCTATTCGCCGGCATCTTTAGTGCTTCTTCTATATCTGTTAATTATGAACGATTTGAGGAATGTTTTTCCTTCCAAAACTTTGGATTGGTCAAAATCACTAGACCAACCTGACCTAAGCCATGTTTTATGCAGTGCTATAGTGTTTATTCATTCATAAATGCATCTTTAGTGCTTCTTCTTAAATGCAGATAGCTGAGAGGGGAGATTTGGTGGCGTTGAAGGATGTTTTTGATCGAACCCACCTGAGGAAGGCAAAGGATGGCAGCAAGGAATACGTCAACACGAGATCACGCCACGCTATGGTAAGCCTGTAACTGAAATTTTTGCAGCCTGTAACTTTTAGCAAGTTGAAATTGATAAGCCTGTAACTTTTAGCAATAACACCATCTTGCAAGTTGAAATTGATACGTCCACTACTTGCAAGTTGAAATAGATAAGCCTAGATTGTTGAAATTGATACGTCCACTACTTGCAAGTTGAAATAGATAAGCCTAGATTGTTGAAATTGATACGTCCACTACTTGCAAGTTGAAATTGATAAGCCTGTAAACTTTTAGCAATAACACCATCTATAACACCAATCTACAAGAACTTTTAGCAATAACACCAATCTACAAGTTGATATTGATAAGCCTGTAACTTTTAGCAATAACACCAATCTACAAAACTGGTTTGCACAAACGCTTCTTAGCACAAAGTGGGTTGACCACTACTTGCATAAACCCAACTTAGCACAAACCCTACTTAGCACAAACCCTACTTAGCACAAACTGGTTTGTAACTAATTCTTTTTATTTCAAGGTGACGTATATGGCACTATCGGAAGCACATGGGAAGGAAATGGAAGAAGAGAAATTATGGGAGCTTGCGGTGGACGGTGAGGACAGAAAAGGGCAGTTATTCGGTTTTGGTAACAAGTCGAGGACATCCAAAGCTAACCGGGAATTAGAGGCAGTGGAGGCATCAGCATCAGGCCCTACCAAGAGCACTGCCACCTCGGCGGAAGATTGCGACAGGAGATTCACTGAAGAAGAGGTGGCTAAGTTAGTGGCTGAGAAGGTAGCAGCCGCACGTAGTTGTTTTGCTGGTGAGATAGCGGCCCAAGAGCTGCGACACAAAGCTGAACTGGAGAAGGCTTCGTCAGATACAGCCTTGAACAATGCACGTTTTGAGTTGCTCTTCAAGGCAACAGGAGTGAAGCCACCAAATCCTGCAGTAAGTGTCGAAACATACAAATAAGGAAGTCCTGATTATTGATCTACTACCTTTGTGTTTGCATCACCTCGCACTGATGTTATATTTGTTCTATTTGCTGTGTAGGATATTTTAGCAAGGAGCATGTCCGGTGGGGGAGGAAACACATTGGGAGAGGGTAATCAGCCTTAATTCCTCCCAATGTGTGTACTCGATCTAAACTAATGTTATCGAAAGGGGATTTGTAATAACTTCTTAATGAATTGAGTAGGATTTGTTGTACTGAATTGTTAAGTTATTTAACTTAGGATGTGTTAATTAATGTAGGATTTGTGTTTAATTAAGGAATTGTGGATTCTAAGTAGATTTGTGAACAACCTATCTACAAAGCTTGTTTTACTTAGGCTAGTTTTTCATTTTAAAATTGTGGGTTGTGTATGGTGGTGTGCACTTAGCTTTTAATTTGAAGCGTACAAGTTGGGTACGCAAATAAACAAAATATTATGCACTCCGCCTGAGCCAATATTTATATCGGTATTGCGACACAAATAAGCATTAACTCTCAGCCTTAAATCCTCGACGGTACCGTAAAAGATTCCCTTTTACAATTAGTTATTTACAGTTTGAGATTAACTCTCAGCCGGTTTGGGATTCGGGCTGACTGAAGGGGCAGCATTATTAGGCTTTGAGATTCGTGCGTAGTTAAAAAGAACGGTGCAGATCAAGTACTTGTAAAAGATTCCTTTTTACGGTACTGTCGGAGATTTTCTTATTCTAGGTCCATACCGGCCGATGTCTCGTGAACACATCCTAATTTCGCCCTATCTGCTAAATACCTGGTGCGATTTGCAGCCGCTTGTGGGCGCCGCCGTTCCATCCCTCCCAAGAAATTCTGGTAATTTTGTAATCTCTCTCTTTCTAACCCCTATGCGACAGCAGCTCAGTTTGGGCCACTTTGAGCCCTTTCGACAAACTTAACAATCCCAGCAATGTGCGAAAATTGAGAAACTTAACAAACTCAGTGTATAGAAATAAGGTAAGACTCAGTGTATAGAATTAAGGTAAGAATGTGCGAAAATTGAGACCACTGTTTGAGGTGTCCTTCCTGTAATCTTGGGTAAGACTGTGTATGCTGGTATTTCATTGAGGTTGGTCATGACCATATTAGGCGACTGTTAACTACCCTTTCCCTGTCATGTGGCCTGTGCTAACCGCCCTTCCTTTTATAGTTAATTATTCTATCATATGGCCTCCGATCGTCAATGAATGAACCAAGGCAGGAAAAACACGGGTGGAAGACTAGATCCCGACTTTGTGTCGGGTGTTCAGGAATTTGCTCGTCAAGCACTAGATAAACCCTCCGTTGTAACTTTCGACGGACAAGGAAGGGAGTGTATAAAATGTCCTTGCAAAAATTGTGCCAACCAGTATAGTAGGGATGTCGAAACAGTCAAGATACATCTTTATAAATCTGGGTTTTGCAACAACTATGAAGTTTGGCACATGCACGGGGAGCAACAACCAAATTCATCCCCTCCACCAACTGATCCAATGGCGGTATGGTTAGGGAAGTCGCGGGTCACGATTTCGATTGGGATGATAACAGCCCCAAAGGAGTGGCTAAAAAGTTCTTTGATATGCTCTCCGCATCGGACACACCGCTATGGGAAGAGGACATGATCGGTAAACTTAAATGCGAAAAACACACCATATTGTCGGCGGTGACACAAGCCTTAGCATTGAAGTCGGAACACCAATTTAGCCAACAATGCTTTGATGGGATGATGGATCTCATTAAAGGCATGCTGCCGCCTAGTGAAAAAATGACGGCTAATTTCTACCAAGCGAAACGATTGATCAAGGCAATGGGTATGGAACACAAGAAAATCGATGTCTGCCCGAACTTTTGTACGCTGTATTACAAGACAAAGGAGGATTTGACAAGTTTTGATGTATGTGGAACCTCAAAATATAAGCTACCTGGACCTAACCCAAATGCAAAGCCCGTTCCGCAAAAGATACTTCGCTATCTACCTATTACGCCCAGATTGCAAAGAATGTACATGACCAAATCGAGGGGGAAAAATATGAGATGGCATAAGGAAGGGAAGCGGGATAAACCTGGGATTATGATGCACCCGTCTGATGGTGAAGCATGGAAGCATTTCGCAAAAAAAAATCCAGATTTCGCGAAAGAGGTGAGAAATGTTTGGTTGGGGCTCACGACGGATGGGTTTATGCCGTTCAACTCGAGTGCGGCTCCATATTCATGTTGTCCATTGTTTTTGTTTCCCTATAACCTACCACCCGGCATGATAATGAAAGAAGATAGCATGTTCCTCGCGCTTGTCATCCCCGGTCCAAAACATCCGGGACGAGATATTGACATCCTTCTTGAACCCTTAATTGACGAATTGAAGAATTTGTGGGAGTTTGGAGAAATGACATGGGATGAATCTAGAAACGAGAATTTCAGAATGCATGCAACACTACTATGGACGGTTAGTGATTATCCCGCCTACGAGATGCTATGCGGGTGGGGTACACATGGTAAGTTGGGATGTTATTACTGTCAGGGGGACACGGAAGCATTTCAACTCAAGTGGGGTGGTAAAGCATGTTGGTTTGGCAGTCATAGACGTCTCTTGCCTCCGGATCACCCATTTCGGAAAGAAAAGAAAAATTTCATAAAGGGAGAAACCGAGAGTAGTGGGCCCCCAAAAATGAAAACAGGAGAGGAGCTGCTAGTGGAGGTGAGCTTGCTGGATGATATCAAGTGGGGTAAAGGCAACAGACTTAATCAGATTGAAGGTTACGGTGAGACTCACCATTGGCAAAAGAAGAGCATTTTATGGAGTTTACCTTAGAAAGACAACCTTTTGCCCCACAATATTGATTTGATGCATTTGGAGAAGAATTTCGCGGATAATTTGATAAACACGCTTTTATGCATGAGGGGCAAAACAAAGGATAATGAAAAGGCCCGAAAAGATATGGCTCTCATTTGCAATCGTCCGAATTAGAACCTAACCCCGGATCCACGACACGCGGGAAAGATGAAACAACCAAAAGCCCCCTTTGCACTTACTTCAGATCAGAAGAAAAAAGTTTTAAAATGGCTCAAGGAGGTAGTAAAGTTACCCGATGGCTACGCCTCGAATTGGAATAGGTGTGTTAACCTAACATCTTCCACCCTAATTGGGCTTAAGAGTCACGATTTACATGTGTTCATGGAGCGACTTCTTCCAATCGCATTTTGAGACCTTGTTCCTGATTCGGTGTGGGATGTTTTATGTGAGATTTCAAGTTTATTTGTGCCAAGGAGCTTGAAACAGCACGTATCGACCAATTGGAAAAGGATGTTATCGTCACAATTTGCAAAATGGAAAAGATATTCCCTCCCAGTTTCTTCGATTCAATGGAGCATCTTGTTGTCCACGTGGCCCACGAGGCTAGACTTGGTGGCCCTGTTGGTTCCCGATGGATGTATCCATGTGAAAGGTTTGATTTTATTCTCAATATCTTTTTTTATTAATTATTCAAACACTAATCCTACAACTATAATCTAAACCATAACAATATATGTACCAAACAACACTAACCCACTTATGCATTTGTAGGCGTAACAAAGAACAAAGAATGAGAGTGACCAACAAGTCACAAGTCAAGGGATCCATCGTCGAGGCTACGGTTGTCAAGGAGATATCAACATTTTGCTCACATTATTTTGAAGAAAACCCTCGAAATGGCAAGCTAGGAATTACAGAACCCAACTCTACCAATAGGGGACTTTCTATTTTTTATAGTACGGGCCGTCCCGGTGGAAAGGAACATCGAAGGATTCTAGGCGAAGATGAATTTTTAGCTGCACACACCTATATCCTCCGCAACTGTCCGGAAATCAGCTCCAAGTTTGAAAGGTAGCATCTTAATAATTTCTTTAGGATTTACTTGACACCTATTCATTGCCAAACCAAACAACAACTAATTTTTAGTGTTTGCTGCCATTTTAGTGAGTTCGACACATGCATGCGAATGAGGGGTACAAGAGAGCAAGATCTGGAAAAGGCTCGTCAGGCTGGGTATGCCGAGTGGATACGAAAGAGGGTAGTATCTGATCGTGATTGTGAAACAAACATCCGAAAGGTGGGACTCCAGCCATCGAAACAAGTGAGATGCTATGAAGTTTATGATATAAATGGGTTCAGATTTCACACTAAAAATTATGGGCAGAACAAGGCGACAAAAAGCAGTGGTGTTTGCATCAAAGGAGAGTGGGATGAAAATGGTGTACAACACGACTATTACGGAGTTCTCCAAGAAGTCATAGAGCTAAGTTATGATGGAGGCAACAAGGTGGCCCTCTTTAGGTGTATTTGGTTTGACATAACAAACGGGGTCAAGAAGGACAGCAAACATGGAATTGTCGAGGTGAAACACACTTCTCGACTAAAAGGGTTTGAGCCGTTTGTATTGGCATGCCAAGCAATCCAAGTGGTCTACATTCCCTATGCATCGGATACAGTGGCAAGACGCCCATAGTGGGTGGCAATTAAAACAAGCCCGAAAGGGAAGTTTCGAGTCGATGATGCCGCTGATGAATTGCTGGAATTTTACCAAGAGGAAATGACGGATAATCCTATCCTGGAATCAAATGATGAAGTGTTTGATTGGGATAATGTGGTCATTCAAGAAGATGAGTTCGACCTAGCCAACGATACGATGGAGACTTCACCAGCAGTGGAGAATAACACAAACACACAAGATTTTGATGTTGACGAAGGCTATGACACAGAGGAGGTGCCTGACATGACGCAAATTCAGGAAGGATTTGATGCGGCTACCCTCGATGATTACGATGAATTTGGGTTTTAATTGGTACGGTGACATTTCAAATTTCTATGTTTTCACTAATTTAAGTCTGTCAATATACAATATATATAATAACACAGAAAGTACCCCTCTTAACATGATCTAAATGCTTAGTAAATTCCAATATTTACAGGAGGCTTGCACATGGGTCAACAGTGAGCATTTATGGTCGGTTTTATGGGGCAAAATACGGGTAAGTTCATTAATTTTTGGGGCTGTCTTATTTTACTTAGATTAATACATTATTATGAATATTAGTAGAACTAGGGTGTTTCTATTATGAATATACCAGTATTCAAAATAGAAACAGTGAATACAGGGTGTTTCACTAAATTACTGTTGGAAACAGTGAATTTTAGGGTGTTTCACTAAATTATATTAATTACAGGGTGTTTCACTAAATTACATTAATTTTAGGGTGTTTCACTGCCCTTTTGGTTGGTGCTGTCCTTTTTGCTAATAGGCCCCTAGCTTAATGATTTTTCTGTCCTCAATCATTTTTCACGTATTACAACTTTTATTTCAAACCTTTATTCCAAATTTTGACATGTTCTTCTTCATAAAATCAATTTTGTAAAAGTGTAATGTTCAAAACAGTGAGTTGTACAAACCTAAATTAGATAGTACAAACTACCAAGGAATAAAAAACATTACTACATATATTTATGTATAGGGATGGTTACATGATACATGACCTAATATTGTAAGAAAAACATAAAATAGATAGCCAAAATAAAAGTAAGAATTAGATAACAAACATAATCCCTCCAACCCTAAAAAACTATTCATGTCTCACTATTTGCCTCGCCCTTTTTTCTCTGGCGAGAAGTATCTGATCCGCTTGCCTCCGTTCTTGTTTACCTGTTCCCATATTCTCTTGCTTCTTCTCAAACTAATCCAAATATCCTCATCATCGGTATCACCGGGTGGACCATAAGAAAAACCGGGTGGCCAAGCATAGTCATCATCCGATGATGAGACTTCAATCACAGGTGACCCTATTGGAGACTGTTAAGACTCACTTGAAGGCTGTTCAGAGCCATCCTCAGGCTCTTGTTTCATGGGATTAGGGGCATGCACAGGATTGGGATTAGGGGCATGAACAGGATTTGGGTTTTCCTCATGATTGTTATTTTCGGCTGGATTGGGATTTTCCATTTCAAGTCTACTAAATTGTTTTTCTCTTCTATTAATTCTTTAATCTGATCAGATTTGTACTACCAATTGTAGGTGTTCAAGGTTTGGGAAGAGAATTTCTGTGCTGGCTGCTTAAATAGAAAGTGACTGCAACCCTTTGGACTGCCACTCTTTGGACTGCAACCCTCTGCCTGCCACCCCTTCGCCCACATGGCCCCCTTTCATCAAGTCACATAATTGTAAAATCACATAATTAAAGGAACAGTCCAGCTATCAGTTTAATTATATTAATTGAGAGAACAGTAATTGAAATATATTTTTCCCCCATTTTGGTGAATTAACTGCATATCTCAAAAATTTGGGACAATTTTATCAAAATTCCCAATGCTTTTGTTTCAAAACTAAAGTTATTTTATACACTGATTTAATTCGTGGTGCTATGAATTATTGTTATATTCACCATTCAAAGGGAGAGAAAAATATCAAATGCATATTTCTGGCCATTAATTCAAAAGTATTACCATGGGCAGCCCATGCAACTAGTAATTATCAACAATCCAGATTATTACCATGGGCATGTGGGCCGAGTTTTAACATGGACCTCTAGCATAAAATATTATAAAAAGGTTTAACAAAACAATTGCATGCGCAGCCCATGTTAATAGTCCATCTCAACTCTCCAGACTATTATCATGGGTATGGTGGCCGGGTTTTAACATGGACCTCTCGCATAAAATAATATAAAAAGGGTCAACAAAAACAATTGCATGCGCAGCCCATGCTAATAGTCGATCTGAACTCTCCAGACTATTAGCATGGGTATGGTGGCCGGGTTTTAGCATGGACCTCTAGCATTAAATAATATAAAAAAGGATCCACAAAACAATTGCATGGGCTACTAATATGTCTCACAACTTTATACCTATTTCCATGGGCATAGGGTCAACTATTTGCATGTACCGTTAATAAAATATACTATCTGAGTGGATTGGCAGAGGCGGGCTCTCCCAAATTTTTTTACATGGGTACATGGGAGACAGTTACATGGATAAGCAGCTTGCAGTTACATGGGTAATGTTTTGCATGAGTCACCCCATGAAAAAGGTATACAAAATCAGAAATGTCAAAGCTTTTCCATGGGCCCTTAACACCCATGCAACAAACCAGTGCTACCCATGCTACAAACGAAAATTTTGGTAGTGGGACTCTGATTCACCCGTGGTTAGGATAAAAAATCCTAGGGCCCAATATTGGACGTTGGCAAGGTCCGAGTTAACCGCTGACGGGAGAATCGTACTACATCCCACGTTGCAACCCGTCGCTCAGAGAATGGTAAGAGTCGTTCGTTTTAATTTATGTGTAATTCAAGCGTGTTAAAAACTTTGTGTACATCACTAATTCTTTTGCTATAACTAATTTTTCTATTCATAGTTGGAGGTGGAGGAGGAGGTCAATTCCGGTGCCCGGTCGGTTGAAAGGCAAGATGACTCCTTGTCCATAGCGCTCGGGAATCCAGAACACCCTGGTCGAGTAAGGGGCGTAGGTGCCTACAGGGGCTGGAAGGACGTATTTAATGGACCAAAACCTCGAAGGAAATCTCGTGCGAAAGTGAACAAAGACGAGATAGTTGCGCAATTGCGCAAGGAGGTGAGCGCAGAGTACGATGCAAAGATGAAGGAGATGAAATCAAGGTTGCGGGCCGAAATTACAGCTATGGCGCAGCCAGCCGAGCAAGCACCTCCCACCCCGACGAGAGTTCGGCGAAGTAGTCAGGCATCCGGGACATTCGGAGACGATTTGGATCATCTAAAGGTAATCACTAATTGTTCGTATTCTAAAGGCAATTACTACTTGTTGGACAATATTTCAATTTAAAAATAACTACTTGCATGGGTTTGCAGGACACCACAGCATGCGAACTCGTGCTGTGGCTCGGGAGTAAGCCTCTGATTGTTGCTAAGGGCATGGTACATCCAGCAGCCGACAAAGTGCACAATCAGCAGCTACTTCCCGGCCATGCCGCCGTACAGATTGACAATGTCGTGAAGGGATGGGAGCGCGTACCTCTTCCTGTCCAAATAATTGAGAATGACATGCTCTATGTCGATGATGCCTGGCTGTCATTCGTACAATGGCCCAAGAGTCAGATTATTTTGGATCAGGTAATGCATAAATAGTCAAGTTATTTTGTTACATTCAAAGCACTTTCCTTTTCAAATACTTGAAAAAGGTAAAAAATTTTGATACAAACACGAGGAGATGATGGTAGTCGCACGGAGGGCGTGATGTCACCGGTACGGAGGGACGAAGCAGAAGGACCTTCCCAAACAGCAGAACCTGGCTCTCCTGCCGGACCAGCAGTTGCTGACCCTACTTCCGGACCAGCAGTTGCTGACCCTGATGCCCAACCAGCAGTTGCTGACCCTACTGCCCAACCAGCAGGCCATGACCCTCCTGCCCAAACAACAGAACCTTACTGCCGGAGCCGTAGTTGCTGACCCTACTGCCGGACCAGCAGGCCATGACCCTCCTGTCCAACCAGCAGGACCTCCACCTCGTCTGCTCACCGAGGAAGAATACAAGCTCCTTCCCGAAAAGGATTTGCGGGATCTCCACGACTGCTTGATGGCGGCACCCAAGGACATGAAGGATATCCTCATACATGTCCCTCCGGGTATATTTCTACATGATGGCTCGACTGTAATGCTGTCGTTCAACGACTTCAGGGACTTTCTACATGCCTCGGGGTCTGATAAATGGCTCGATGTGGGGCACATCACCATTTTCCTCATGTTAGTGACCAAAAATTGTTTATGTCATATGTATAGCAGTGAAGAATATATTCTAATGTCATATGATAATTTTTGAGGAAGCTAATCAATAGTACTCGACAATGCAAGGGCAAACAGAACTTGTGTGCTTTTCTGGACCCCAGCCTACTTAGTGCGACAACAGCAGAAACTGCTCCGAAGGAGTCTATACAGTACCTGTTAGGCGCGATGCTCCAAGCTACTAAGGCGAAGAAGAGATTTATTCTCTTGCCATACCACCAGAAGTACATTACTTCTAACCTTGTGATTAAATATATAAATAATTGAAATCACACCATCAAGTCAAGCAAACACGTGTGTCACTATTATATATGCCAAAATATCTGGGTATTGTATGCTAAGATCCTATAATTCTTCTCCTCCCACAGAGGACACTGGTGTTTGATCATCATTGTGCCTTGCATGAATGCGGTTTACATCGTGGACTCTTCACAGCCCACAGAAAGGATCCCATTTAGCAAGTGCAAAGCAATCTACCCGTATGTGCAAAAGTAAGCAATAATCTTTCACTATGTTTGATTTTTTCCCAATTATAACAAATTGTGGAATTGCTAATTAGAGTCACTCCATTTTGTAAGGGCTTTTGCTGCATACGTTAAAAAAGGAGGATTGCACAGCACGGACAAGAAATTGGGAAATAAGTTGATTTGGAGGTGGTGGCCGGTGAGCACAACACAATTCTATAATTTCATATTTTGTTCAAAAAATTATTGTCATTCTAACATAGGCTGCTAAATGTAAATTGTAGGGCCCGCAACAGGAGGACCGTTGGGAATGCGGATATTACATGATGATTTCCATGTTTGACTTTGTCGAAAGAATGCAATTCACATTTCCAGATGTGGTATGTAATTCATATTAATTGTGCCTATATAATAGCAATTGATATTTTCATATTATGCTTACTTATAATTCTCATTTCATTGAATTAGCAATTGATATTTGCGACTGTCTTGCATCTACCTTTTCTTGTTACTAACTAATACCAAATTATAATTGTAGCAACCATCAAAGCAAATTGTGTACTCCAAGGAGCAGATCGACTATATAAGATGTAGCTGGGCAAGATGGTTCCTATCTGAATTTTGTAATGCTGAATATGGATTTGTATAACAATTTAGTGTATATATGAATTTAGCAAGCATAATTTAATGTCAAATTATCTGGAAAACTGGCTAGCAAAACAGAATGGTATATGAATTTTGTACGAAAACTGGCTAGCAAATTAAACTGGAGGCTAGCCCAGAAATGAAAAAAATGGGACAATTCTACACGGATATTAAACGAAAGCCCGTGTATAACGAGTTGAGTGAGCATAGATTATTTTATATTTGTCCGTGTATGATAGTTACCACAGATATGAAATTACAAGTCCGTGACAAAAGCAAACGCTACACAGACGTTAAACAAAAGCCCGTGTAGAGGAATACTGAGAGCTACACGGATGCTTTTATGTAGTCCGTGTATGTTAGTTAAGAGAACGTCACGGACATGAAACTAAAAGTCCGTGAAGACAAAGCAATTCCACACGGTTGTTAAACAAAAGTCCGTGCAGAACGAGTACAGATATTCTTCTATACAGTCAGTGTATGATAGTTACGAAAGCTTCACGGATTTGAAATTAAATGTCCGTGTAGAAAACAGTAATTTAACACGGTTGTTTAACAAAAATCCGTGTACATAGTTTTCAGAGAGTTACACGGATTGTTTTATATGTCTCCGTGTACGATAGTTATGACAGGACACGGATTCAAAATTAAACATCCGTGTAGATAGAGTAATTCGACACGGTTGTTTTTTACCAAAGCCCGTGTAGAACGAGTTCGGAGATACAAGGATTATTTTATTTTTTGTTGATTTGTGAAGAGAGGGAACGGATATGAAAATAAACGTCCGTGTAGGTAAACTAACGTACACGGACTTTTAGTTGCAATGTCCGTGTTAAGGAGTAGTCGTACACGGTCGTTTACGTAATATGAAAGTGAATGTCCGTGTAGATAGAAAAATTCGACACGGTTGTTTTGACCAAAGTCCGTGTAGAACGAGTTCGGAGATACAAGGTTTATTTTATTTTTTTATTGATTTGTCAAGAGAGGGACACGGATATGAAAATTAACGTCCGTGTAGGTAAACTAACCTACACGGACGTTTAGTTGCAATGCCCGTGAAGAAAGAGTGGTCGTACACGGTCGTTTACGTAATATCCGTTTAGCTCGGTTATATGGAGAGCGCCACAGTTTGGTGTATGGTCACGGCTGTTTATTTGGTAATCCGTGTAGAAAGCGTTAGATATACACGGGTAAATATCCGTGTCGTAGAGGGTACCTATTATACACCCTCAACTCATACACGGCAGGAAATCCGTGTAGCTCCTCCGGTAATGTCCGTCTGCAATCTCTTTTTCTGTAGTAGTGATGCATATTGAAAGAGGTAAGCTTATAACTGGGAAAGGTTCGTTAAAGCTAGCTAGGAAGAAAGAAAAAGTAGTCGAGGAAGGAGCTAGAAGAAAGAAGTAAAAATAGGCAAAGTTATCCTTAAAAAAAGAAAATATTGAATGAATATATCGTAAATCTTGCAATTTTTCTATTTTTTTTAGAGGAGAAAAATAGAAATATTATTTCTTCCAACCAGCTGAAGCATTTGTTGATAGATGATTTGAATTCTCGAAGAGGGATTCATATTGCTATCCCAAGTCTCTCATCTTCATAAAACTTTCAAAGTCCAAATATTACTAGTCGATACATACATATCATACTTTCTACATGTTCCAGAATAAGATTCAGAGGGGTATCCCAAATCATTTTCTATTCTAAGTTTCTAGCACCACTAAATTCCAGCCACAAGAATGCTTACAGTTTCTCCTAAGTCTTGTTTGTAAACAATTATCTGGCATGCTTTATGCAAAAGTATTGATTAAATAAAGAGGGAATTCATGTATGGGGCTAAAAAATTAAAAATTACGTACTTTTCCCTCTAAACTTCTTAATATCATGGAATATCATATTGAGGAATTTGAATCAATTGTTATGCAAGGAATTTATGAGTTGATGATCTCAGAGCCCCTACATTTAAGAGTCATGCTCATATTGTGGCCATAACCAAGACTTGAAATACCATTTTTTAACAGAACAGACAACAAACATTCTCATTATGGTGTACCTTCCTAAAGTCAAAAGCCAGGGTACAGAGCACCCGGGACACGCAACCAAAACCACTTTGGAGCTCACAGGATCTGATTCAACAAAGTCACAGACCTTGGTAGTTTCCACGCAACAAACGAGCCCAATAGACCCATAAAACTCCAGCCCAGCTAATGCTTTAGTGACCCAAATCCAAGAAGGTGACATGATGATCAACAGCCCCTCACACAATTTCAAGCAGAGGTTGTCTTCTCTATCACAGGGGTAGAGCTTAGAAAGGAACTGTCAGAGAAAGAAAAGAAATCACTAGCTTGATCAGCACAAAATTTTACATTGGTCTATGAACAAAGGAGTCAATACTACCTCACTTTATTGCTCAAAAACTTATTAGACAACTCACATTTTGGATTATAGGTGTTAAAGAAAAGAAATCATAGTAATTAGGTTATAGTTGTCTCCTGCATTAGATTTTCCTTTTAGTTTTCCTTTTCCCTATACATAACTGTTAATTGATAAATATATACAAATTTCAATTTCCACTTTCATGGTATGAGAGCCCTGACCAAAATCTAACCGCCGCACTGTTCTTCCCTGTAGCGCGCACTATTCCGCACTGTAGCACTGTACTGTTCCAACGTATTGTAGCGACGCACTGTAGCTCTGTGCGGTTACTGTAGCTCCGATCAGCCCAAGCTGTTGTACCTAAATTCTTCCTTTCATTCACGTTTTCTGCTTTAAACTGTTGCTTTCAATCTGACTGCAAGCTGTGTGATCTGATCAAACCACAAACACCGCTCTCTCACTCCAAATTCAAATGCAGACTGATCCAGGTTTTAGGTGCTCGAAAAATGTGCAGTGTTATTATTGCAAAGAGTGGGGTCACATGAAGTAGGACTGTTCAAAGCACCCTAAGGGTTTTCCATGCCCTTTTCGTGCTCAGGTTGCCATTGTCGATCAATCACCCGGTGAACTCTCCAATTTAGATGAAATTGCTACAATTGTTCAGCGACTTGAGGAGCTGAGCTTCACTCGTACCGACATGACCACTCAGACACAGATTCCGAGGGCTACTTTAGCCCACTCAGATATGATTTCCAACTATTTTGTAGCGTCAAGACCATCATGAATTATTGATTCAGGTGCTATTGACCATATAACTAGTAACAAAAGTATACTGTCAGGACTTACCACTACCTCACAACCACTTGTTCAAATAGCCAATCTCTACCTATAATATTGAAGGAATTGGATTCACTTAGATCATCAGTCTTATATGCCTTTTCTTTTCCTAAAAACATTGTGTTTGTAAGAAAAATAGCAGAACAACTATATTGCTCAGTTACCTTCACAGTAACTAAATGCACTTTTTAGGAACTGGGGACGAACTGTAAGTAGATGTTATCGTGCTCAACTACTTACATACAATTATTATCATGAGTACAACTAATCATCTTTAAAGTTTTGACAGCGGAATTAAGAATCAATTAAAGCAAATCAAAGACCTTGAAAATCATAGTCTCCACGTGTAAAATAATAAATCAATCAAATAGATTTCATACATTTATCCATAGTAAACTGTAGAACAACACTTGAGACGTTCTTCACAAATCGTCAGAAGAACTGTAAGGCGATTTCTCTCCTCTTTCTCTTTCTAAGCAATGACAACTTTTGTTCGTTATGAATATAGATGAAGAGATGATCCACCTTACTCTTAGAATACTTATATATATATATATATATCATGCCTGTCATTAAAGCAATCATTAGGGGAGATGAATCTAACACAACCAACCAAAGAATGCCAGCCAAAGGATGCAATTATCCTCTGTACATTCGAAAGGATGCGATTATCCTTTGTACATTCGAAAGGATGCGATTATCCTCTGTACATTCGCATCCTTTAAATCAGGCTCATATGGAATTTTAGTGCAGCCCATCAAAGACACATAAGGTGCATAAAAGGTGCACATATTTTTAGTGCGGCCAGTATGCACTTTAATATTTTATTTGGACCACATAATTTTTAGTTTCTTACATTCTCCCACTTGGTCCATTATAAACTTTATGACATTACAACATTCATAAGGTGCACAATAATATTGTATGTCTTTATATTTCATAAATTGTAAAATCATAATATTTATACTTAAACAAAATTAATACGAGTCATGGCAGTTGCTAATAATATATATATATACTTAAATAAATAAGAATTGTATTTCAAACAAACAATCAATAATAATATCATAAATAATCATTCATCTACAATATAAGTTTAATTACAACAATTATTTATCATAGATAACTATTCCCATTCTTTCGACATGTTCGTGAAATGTCTTGGGTGGTAATCCTTTCGTCAAAGGATCAGCTATCATCATCTCCGTGCTTATATGTTGTATTATTATTGTTTGTTTCTGTACTTCTTTCACGGCAAAGTACTTAATCTCCATGTGCTTGGCACCTTTGGAGTACTTGTCATTTTTGCTGAAGAAGACTACTGCAGAATTATCGCAATAAATCTTCAACGGCTTGGCAATGCTGTCGACAATTCCAAGTCCTGAAATAAAGTTCCGCAACCATAGTCCTTGTACCATGGCTTCAAAGCACGCCACGAACTCGGCTTCCATAGTGAATGCAGCGATTACCGTCTGCTTCGCACTTTTCCATGAGATTGCTCCGCTGGCTAGAAGATACATATATCCGCAAGTGGATTTTCATCGCAACACCCGACATAGTCTGAATCTGAATAACTGACCGTATCTAAATAGTTGGATCTCCTATACATCAACATGTGATCTTTTGTACCTTGAAGATATCGTAAAACTTTCTTTGCTGCTTTCCAATGTTCCATTCCAGGATTGCTTTGATAACGTCCAAGCATTCCTACAGCAAAATTGATATCTGGTCTTGTACAAGTCTGTGCATACATTAAACTACCCATAATGGAAGCATAAGGAATATTATTCATTTCTTCCTTTTCCAATTCGTTTTTAGGACATTGATATAAACCAAATTTATCCCCTTTCTGAATCGGTACCTTACTAGCTGGACATTTCTCCATCTTAAATCTCTCGAGAATCTTGTCAATATATGTTTTTTGAGACAAATCTAACAAACCTTGTGATCGATCACGAAATATTTCTATTCCTATCACATAGTTTGCCTTGCCCATATCTTTCATTTCAAAATTCTTCGAGAGAAAATTCTTGGTGCTTTTCATCATACCAAGATCGTTAATCACAAGTAAAATATCGTCAACATATAGAACTAGAAACATTATCTTACTCCCACTGACCTTCAAGTATATACAACGATCAACTATGTTTTCCGTAAAACCAAAAGAAGTAATCACATAATTGAACTTGCGATACCATTGTCGTGATGCTTGTTTCAGCCCATATATCGACCTTTTCAATTTGCAAACCATATCCTTTCTCCCAATTGAAAAGCCCTCGGGCTGATCCATGTAGACTTCCTCTTCGAGTTATCCATTCAGAAAAGCAGTTTTGACGTCCATTTGGTGTAACTCAAGATCGTAATGAGTCACCAAAGCCATGATGATACACAAAGAATCTTTCTTAGAGACGGGTGAAAATGTCTCTTTATAATCAATACCGTCTTTCTGAGTGAAACCTTTGGCAACCAGTCTAGCTTTATATCGTTTGATTTTGCCTTTTGAGTCACGTTTGATCTTAAAGATCCATTTACACCCAACTCGCTTGGAATCGTGAGGCAGTTTGACGAGATCCCAGACTTGATTTTGTTCCATTGATTTCAACTCGTCTTTCATGGCATTAATCCAGTTATCAGATTCTTCACATTCAATAGCTTTCTTGTATGAAACTGGATCATCAATTGCAGAATCAATTTCAGATTCTTGTAGATAAACCAAATAATCATCAGATATAGCCGATCTCCGTTCACGGGTAGACCTTCTTAATGGTATATCATTCGGTTCAACTACATCATCAACAATGATGTTATCAATCGGAATGTCCTCAGTAGCAGTTGGTTGTTCTGGAACAGTTGGAACAACTACTTTCGAAACAACATACAAAGGAACAGTAACTTGTTCTGTAATTTCCTAAAGATCAGAATACACTGATCAGAACTTCTTGCACTGACTTCAGCATTCTCGATGAAACGTGCATTTCCAGATTCAATAATTCTCGTGCTATGATTCGGACAGTAAAATCTGAACCCTTTGGATTTCTCCGGATATCCAATAAAGAATCCACTAACAGTTCTGAAATCCAATTTCTTTTCGTGTGGGTTATACAAACGTACCTCCACAGGGCAACCCCATACATGTATATGATGCAAACTAGGTTTCCTTCCCGTCCACAGTTCGAAAGGAGTCCTTTCTACTGCCTTACTAGGAACCCGGTTTAGTAAATACATGGCGGTCTTCCACAAAGATTTAGGCACATTTGAGTGACTGAGCATACTCTGAACCATGTCCATAAGTGTTCTGTTACGACGTTCAGCGACACCATTTTGTTATGGTGTGCCGGGCATAGTGTGTTGCGCACATATACCACGCTTTTCTAAGAATTTGGCAAAGGGT
Source organism: Carex myosuroides (assembly GCA_028015225.1). NCBI lineage: Eukaryota > Viridiplantae > Streptophyta > Magnoliopsida > Poales > Cyperaceae > Carex > Carex myosuroides. The sequence goes on from CM051479.1 coordinate 7,740,742, forward strand.
CCAGGATTTTGTCCTGATTCGTCATATCTACCATAAAATTCCCCACCGCGATCAGATCGAATGATTTTCACTTGTTTTTCTAACTGTCGTTCAACCTCATTTATAAACACCTCAAGTGCATCAATAGATTATGATTTCTCATTTAGAAGATAAACAAACCCATAACGTGAGAAATCATCGATGAAAGTGATGAAATACTTTTCGTTATTAAACGAGGGAACGTCAAATGGTCCACAAAATATCCGTGTGAATTATTTCTAGAAGTTGAGAGCTACGAGTGGCACCTTTCTTAGTATGTTTCGTCTGTTTGCCTTTTATACAGTCGATACATACACCTAAGTCAGTAAAATCCAAGTTTGGAAGAACTTCGTACTTAACTAAACGTTGCATTCTTTCTTTGGATATATGACCCAATCTTTTGTGCCACAAGTACGCCAACTTTTCATCATTCATATTTATTTTCATTCCAATAGTATTGTTTACGGTAATTAGAGATTCTACATAAGAATTATCTAACTCTAATTTATATAAGCCATCAATCAAATTGCCACAACCAATCATGCAATTATTTTTATATAAACTAAAGTATTTAAATCCAAATTTAAATACATAGCCACAATCATCCAACTTAGATACAGATAATAAGTTGCGAGAAAACAAAGGTACATATAATGTATCATACAAATAAACAATATTTCCATAACCTAATATAAGTCAGTATGCATGTACCGACACCTTCCACTAGCACCTTGTCTTTATTGCCCATAATTACATATCTTTCACTTTGTCGACTTTGGCTTGTGGTTTGGATCGTAAGAAATCCCTGTAAATTGTTTGAAATATGTAGAGCCCGAGTCAATCCACCAAGTATTATTAGGAACATCAATAAAATTTGACTCAAAAGTAACAAAAGTATGAGTCATACCTTTCTTTTCGAACCAAACATTCCTTTTCAGACAATCCTTCTGAAAATGACCCACTTTACGACAAAAGTGGCACTTTGCTTGTTCCCTTCTTTCTTAAAGTTTGCATTAGAAGACACCTGAAAGGCTTTCCCCTTCTTCTTGGTCTTAGCTTTCCCTGGTTTAGCATTAGAATCCGACCCAACTTCTAAGTTTGAAAAATGAACAGTGTTAGGTTTCAATTCCTTAAGCCTTGCCTCTTCTTGAACAAGTTTGCTAGTCAATTCATTTATGTTCCATTTCTTTTCTTGAGCATTATAATTAATTTGGAACGGACTATAAACATCATTCGGCAAAGAGTTCAAAATAAATTGAAATAGAAACCCTTCTTCAACTGTACATCCCCAAACTCTTAAGTTTTGCGGAGAGAAATGTCATTTCTACGATATGTGCATGCATAGTGCGACTACCATCATACTTCATGGTGGTAAGTTTTGCCATAAGCTCACCGGCAAGCGACTTATCGGCTGTCTGTGAGCGTGCCTTGACGTTTGCTAGAAACTCTTGAGCATCTTCCGTGTCCGGAAGAGCAACCTTAATATTTCCATCAACCGTCATTCGCAAAAAACTAAGGCATAATCTGTTAGATCGTTCCCAGTCTTTCATAAAGGCCTTATCTTCCGCACTGCTTTCTTCAGTTATAGCGTCGGGCTTATCAATTAATAGTGCCATGTCCAAGTTCTGTGCACCTAAGTGAAATTGGACTTGTTCATTCCATTCGGCAAAGTTAAGACCATTAAAGACTGACACAGATGATGCATGTGATTGCATCGATACATTAACTGTAATAGAGAAGATAAGAAGATAAGAAGATAAAATTAAAACATTAGTTATCTTTCTTAAAACACAATAGACAATAATTTATAAAAACATTTTTTTAAGAGATAATAGTGAGGAAAGAGAAGAAAAATACATAATTTTCGAAATAAAATATTTACTCTTAAAATTAGGAAAAATACTATAATTTGTATTTTAAACATAATCATAAACTTAAATCTTTAAATTAAAATACATAATATATATATATAACTTAACTTAAGAGAAGATCAGAAGATAGGAGACATAATACAATAATTTATAAGATTATACTTAATTCTAATAACTTAAGAGAAAACCAGATAACAGGAATATTACTATAATGCTTTGAGTCCTTACGTCTAACTAATCCTTAATCTTCAGATTTTCAATTTCAGATTTTGGAGCAATAACTTAATTAATATACCCTAATTATCCTTTGGGACTTATTAAGATATACTAAACATAATATTTTACTAGAAAATACTTTAATATGACAATTTTATTGTTTCAATACATGTTGTTGCCTTTGGGTAACCAACAATTGAGGAATAACGTAAATTATCAACTTAAGTTGTGTAAATTATGAGAATGTAATCAACCTTTGGGCAATTCAAAAAATCTCATAATCTACTAATTAATTAAACCATTAAATTTAGTATATGACAGATTTTAATATCATATAATCTTAATAAATGATCAATTAATTTTAATCTACGGTTTATAGAAAATAGAATTTTTCAGAATATTCTACTTAATGAACTCTATATAATCCATACTTTGATTTCTTTAGGGTAAGGACACTTTGGTGTCTAGCAATACCGTCATAATTCAAAGTTACCGCAAATTTCAATCACAAATCATTAAAAAGAAAATAATAATAATAAATTCATAAAACAAGTAACTTATTCGGGTGATTATGAATTCCAAAACCATGCTCTGATACCACATGTAAGTAGATTTTATCGTGCTCAACTACTTACATACAATCATTATCATGAGTACAACTAATCATCTTTAAAGTTTTGATAGCGGAATTAAGAATCAATTAAAGCAAATCAAAGACCTTGGAAATCATAGTCTCCACGTGTAAAACAATAAATCAATCAAATAGATTTCATACCTTTATCCATATAGTAAACTGTAGAACAACACTTGAGACGTTCTTCACAAACCGTCAGAAGAAGTGTAAAGCGATTTCTCTCATCTTTCTCTTTCTAAGCAATGACAACTGTTGTTCTTTATGAATATAGATGAAGAGAGGATCCACCTTACTCTTAGAATACTTATATATATATCATGCCTGTCATTAAAGCAATCATTAGGGGAGATGAATCTAACACAACCAACCAAAGGATGCCAGCCAAAGGATGCGATTATCCTCTGTACATTCGAAAGGATGCGATTATCCTTTGTACATTCGAAAGGATTGATAGGTCTAAATTATATACACATTCGATCTAGTTTTTATCACATAATAGCACCAAATATCTTATATTTTAGTAGAGAATAGAATGAAATATATCCAAGAATCAAGTTACTGCCAAAGTCTATTTAAGTTACAGGAAATGGAGCAAATTGTAGATCTTCTCGCAAGCTTTCCGAAAAGTGGTAGAACACTGAAAACGGAGTTACGGATCATGAGTTATGCCCATTTGAAGTTTGGAGCAAAACAGGAGAAACCGAGCCCAGTGCAGACGCACTGACCCAGAGTGCGGACGCACTCAGCCATCAGACACAGAAAACAGAAAATCCGAGCGCAGTGCGGACGCACTCGGGCCGCACCACCCGCACTCAGCCGACACACAGTTTGTATTTTGGCCATATCTTGGTCATACGAACTCCGATTTGGGTGATTCAAAGCTTGACGGAACCAGGACAAAGAGATCTACAACTTTCATGAAGGAAACAAATCCAAATTCGGAATATATAATTCTGTACATCCACATCAATGGCCGCATCAGCCTGAAAAACTGCTAAATATGGAAAATTAGTGGGCTTAGTGGGTGCCAAAATTAGAATAACTTGGTCTCCAAGTTCAGAATCACAGAATTAGAAATATAGAAGTTAGTAGGCTTAGTGGGCGCCAAAAATAAAACAACTTGATCTCCAAGTTCAGAAAATGTTATATAAGGCTAAGGAGGCCACATGATCCATCATCCATTATTGTACATATCCATTTTTCCACAAATTGAGAGAGAGAGATCCTGCAGAAATTCTCGAAGTTCCAAGGAAGGAGAAGAAGAAGATTCAAGCAAGGAATCGGCAAGATCGAGGTTTTAGATCAAAGAAATGGTGTAATCATTTCTTTATCTCATTTCTTATTGTTTTTGCCAATCTTTGTTATGGATCTCTCCAAGAGAGAGTAGTTCTCTTTCTAGGGGTTTAGGTCAATGCATGAACTTGTTTAATTCTAGATTATTCGGATATTTGTTTTTATTATGATTGTGTTATCGGATTTGATTGTTAATTTCTGTGATTTATTCTTTATGAATTTTATTAGTACTCGTTCCTTTGAGTTCACCTGGTTAGGGTTTATTGAATTGAAGTAGTTTTGAAATCGCGTTGATCGTGTTTTTCCGCTTTAAGTTTATTAAATTCCGGCATTGAGTACTAACCTATTCATTGAGTACTAAGGTTTATAAATATTAAAGGCAAAAAGAGTACAAAATTCCTATATCCAAAATACTCAACAAGGATGCGATTATCCTCTGTACATTCGAAAGGATGCGATTATCCTCTGTACATTCGAAAGGATGCAATTATCCTCTGTACATTCGCATCCTTTAAATCAGGCTCATATGGAATTTTAGTGCAGCCCATCAAAGATGCATAAGGTGCATATAAGGTGCACATATTTTTAGTGCAGCCCGTATGCACTTTAATGTTTTATTTGGGCCACATAATTTTTAGTTTCTTACACGAACAGGTTGCTTAATGGCATTGCATATAAGGACAAAGGTTTGTATTGCATGGAGAGCTCACCTTAGCGAGTGGCATACTTGAGTACTAGGAGTGCTAAGGAGGTTCATTATCAGTTGGGGCACCCATCGCTTCAGGTATTGAAGGAGATACGTCCTAAATTTCAGTGTATTTCAGAATTAGTTTGTGAGTCATGTATCAAGGGAAAGCATGTCCGTGCTTCCCACCCACCTAGAGTCATTAGTTAGGTTGACAACATTTTTGCTTTAGTACATTCTGATGTATTAGGTCCTTGTCCAGTTAAATCTATATGAGATTCGATATTTTATTACTTTTGTAGATAATTTCTCTTATGCAACTTGGATCTTTATTATTAAATCTCGACAAGACATCTTTGCAAAAATTTTGGCTTTTTGTTTTTTTGTGCAAACTCAGTTCAAAACTACTATTAAAACTCTTCGTAGTGACTATGCAAAAGAATATTTTACAAATGAATTTGTGTAATGTACGACTGATAAAGGTATCATCCATGAATCGTCATGTTCTTATACACCTCAACAAAATGAAGTAGTCGACTGAAAGAACATACACATTCTTAAGGTGGCTCGTACTTTGATGATTCATGGACATGTTCCTCATTGGTTTTGGGCAGATGCGGTTCTAACCGCGTGTTACCTGATAACCCGCATGCCATCTTCTGTACTTGATGGTGAAATACCATATAATGTCCTATACCCGTCTGAACCTGTATTTTCTGTTTCACCTAAGATTTTTTGGTTTGCGTTTGTTATGTGTATGATACCCGACCAGGCCGTACAAAACTTGATACCAAATCACTACGATGCATCTATGTTGGCTGTTCTAGGACTCAAAAAGGTTATCGATGTTATAATCCTACTATTAGGCGGTACTTTATATCATCTGATGTTGCTTTTCTGGAGTCTGTACCTTACTACTTAGATTCTGAGTCTGGTACTTCTCCCACTCCTACACCGGTCTTGTCTATTCTGAAATATTATGATATTCTGATCAGTTCTTCTTCAACTCCTGAGAATGGTGGGTCACCGACACCTCATGCGCCTGCTATTACTCAGGTATATACACAAAGGGTAAGAAACACCATGTTGGTACTAACTCTATCCAGACTATGCAGGATCATGAGACTTGTGCATCTCCCATAACATTACATACCTTCTGACCCAACCACTGAATTTGAACCTGACCTAACCACCGACTCTAAACCTGACCCAACCACCGAATCCAAACCTGACCCAACCACAGAATCTGCACAATCCCCTACATCATCTAGTCCACCAATTCATGCCTTTAGCCCTCCACCTCATATATCAGATCATTATCTTCCTATTGCCCTTCATAAAGGATCACGCACCTGTACCAGATATCCCCTCAATCACTTTTGTACCTATGCAATTATCCACCGATCACCATGCCTTTACTACATGTCTTGACAATTACTCGGTTCCTAAGAATGTGGAAGAGGCTCTGCAACATCCAGGGTGGTTTAGCGCTATGCAAGAGGAAATGTCAGCTTTGTGGAAAAATAAGACTTGGGATCTCTGTCCTCTCCCTCTTGGTAAACAAGCAGTCGGTTACAACATCCAGGGTGGTCTAGCATTTATTTTCTTTTTACTATTTTTCCTGTGGCCTTCTGGGCATTTTTCTTTCCTACGGTTTTTTCTCTTTTCATTATGTTTTATATCTAAACTCAAGTATGTATGAGTTTATGTGTTTCTTACTTTTTTAGGCTACTGCAAAACTTTTGTAATTTGCGATCATCAATCAAATATGGCTAGACTCCTATTTTTTCTCAAAAAAAAAAAGGAGAACTACTAAATATTTGATCTAAATCATTTTCCCAGCTGACCTTCGTGGCTCGTTAGCTCCTTCAATTTGCAAATGGGTTAACGAACCTCAAAGGCCAACTACAAAGAAGGGCATAGCTCAACTATTTAAGTGTTCTGACAGAATGACATAGTTTGGTATTAAAAGCTTTATCTGGTACTGCTTTAGGAAGATATAAAATATGTTGTGCTGAAGAGAATTGTAATGTTTACTGGTTTGATGAATTTAAAGGCCTTTCAAATACGCAGCTTTTGTCCTTTTGTGTCTTAGTTGGTATTGATTGAAGAATTAGAAAGTAAACTAAGACTTAATTGCATAATTAAAGTATGTCATTGCAATCCTACTGGCCAATAAGGGCATTAAATAAAATTTTATGTGTAATTGAGGTGTTCCTTGTGGCCAATTTGAGTTGAGGCTTATATGCAATTGCATGATATAAATAAATTGATGCTCAGTTTTTCTATTGTATTTTTAATGATAAAAGAGATCAAACTAGGTCATCTTGAACTCAACAGCAGAATCCAGGGGAATCTACACAAAATTAGCTTAACGTAAGGCTTTATTGTGCAATCCCTTTGTACCAAGGTAAAATTGCATCAGTTCACGCAAATTGCATCATTGAGGAATAACTAAAATAAACTTGGGTAAAAACACTACATGAGCACTTCCTGCATCTCTCTCTTTCTGTCCCCTCTATATGTTACGGTACCAGTTGTGAATTTCAGTACCGGTACCAAACTAGTCTTATTTGGAACAATATATGAGCTCCCAATTATCCAAAGAATTCTCACTATTTTTCAACTAATCAGCCATGAAATTGAACTAATTTAAGAGGAAAACTGCAACTGTAGTTTTCACATATCGACAAATTGCTGAGAGCTTGGTAGTCTCTACCAAGCATTTAAAAAAAAAAAAAACAACTTGCTGAGAGAGAGAGAGAGAGAAGGCCGGCAGCGAGGCATGGCTATGGCGAGCCGTCGCATGTTGAACATGTTTGAGAGATGAGCACGAGAGAGACAAAGGCAGAAGCCATAGTTCCGTAGAAGAGAGGGAGAGGAACTATAACTCTATTTTCTCAACAGTCCACATTTTCTACACGCTTTTTTTATTTTTGTGGTTGTGTAATGCAATTCAATACAATGGCTCCGGCATCTTGTAGGAGAGTGTCACTCTTGGGACCTGACCCGCATAGGAGTTCTTATAGGATTGCTTCATCAACCAGAGAATAGACATCTGATTTTCAACAACTAGCCCCAAGGAGTACACACGCATGTGGTTCTCTTCTGGCATGTAAAAGCCGAAGCTACATGTCCTTAGGATCGTCCACCTCGCACACACCACCTTATCTAACACCCCGCGTGCTGCCATAGCCTTCTTCAGATCTTTGGCCTGAAATTGTTTCCGCAATGAAATGCTCTGAAAATTAGTTCACTTCTAACAACACTTTAATTTATTTAGATATTTTATTTTACTACTTTTTCTCACCATCAATAACTAAGATATAGCACAATAGATGACAACATAAAGAGACTGAAAACTGAAATAGTCACCAGCAATTAATTGTTATTTCCTTTGGAAAATTTAGATTGAGGGACTAAACTTAAAATACATAATGCATGTCTAGGATTTGAACCCAAGTCTGCACAACCACAAATTGGAATTCTAACCAATAAGCTACAAGCACACATTAATTCAATAAAATTTCAATTTACATAATTAAAAAAATTAAAAACATAGGGGTGACTAAGCACCCCTTGATTTGCCTTTAGATCCACCCCTGCTTGGGGAGAAAGTTTTATCTTTTAAACATAGGTAGGTGTTAGGGTTTCGAAGAAAAAACCACAAACAAGAGAAAATGTTATGAGGAAACTTAATTGTATTCTTGGCTTCATCATTACTAGAGTACAAATGAGATATATTTATAACAAATATATCCCTAAAAAGAGAAACCGATAAATGACACCTTCTAAAATGCTCTATACTAAATATTAAATTATTTCTCCCTTAATTTAGTCTGCCAAACATAACCTACTATTTCTGATATCCTGCTAAATGAAGTAAAGAGGCTCAAAATATTTCTTAAAATAGAGCTTATCAGCAAAAAAAAAAAATTGTCCTCCTCATATGTTACATACCATTTAGGGTTGTCAATGGGTATGGTACGGGTTGGGTGGAGACATTTTCATACTCATATCCATTAAAATTGACTTTATTCATATCCTACCCATACCCATTAAAAATTAATCTTACTCTATCCTACCCTTATCCGTTAATATTATCGGATAACGAAACGGTAGCGGATGAATAACGGATATTACTAATATAATAATTAGTTTTATTATATTTTACAAATTAATTAAATATAAAAAACTCATTCATTTCACACATATGTAATTACATTTCTAATAAAAAATAAAAATGAATGTGCAATCAATTCCAACTAAATTATTTTTTATAAAGAAAGAAATTTAAAAACACGAATACATATTTAGATGGGTTGGAAATTGAATTGAATATATATTTAGATTTTATAATTACCCTATAGGGTAACGGGTACGAAATAATCATTACCCATACCCTTACCCATTTGGTTAACGAAAAAAAATTCTTATCCATACCCATACCAAATAAGCTAACAAAAAAAAAATTTTACCCATACCCGGCTTATCGGATACGATACGGGTCGGGTAAACGGCTAAAAAGGTACCATTGACACCCCTAATACCATTGCTTCTAAAGCATCTACTGTATTAAACCAGCAAACAGTCATCTAGTATTTTATTGGTCAACTCAAGAAAAAGGAAACTAAATTTTTTTTTTTGCTTAGAGGGGTTGAATTGGATATCCATGGTGATTATGGCATAAGGACCGCCTGCAGGAACTAACACTAGTACTAGCGCTAGAAAAAAAAAAGATAGATGACCATTTTGCACTTAGATAAAGAACCACGTCCTTAACCTGTATTGACCTCATACTATTAAAATTATATGTATTCTATAAATCAAGTTGTCACCCTTCTTTTCCACTGTGTTCCCTCTTACTTTTTATCTTATTTTTTCTTATCCAACCACTAAAAAAACCTAAATAAAAAGGTAATTTATGTGTTGGTCTTGTACCAGAACGAGAAGTTCTAAAATAGGGAAAATATTTCTATATTTATGTGTTGCATAAAAATCACTTACAGGAATGCGGCAAAAGAAGAAGGCATAGTATAGACCGAGCACAGTAAAGATAACATTAAGCTTTTTGCTGAAGAAAAAGGAATAAATGTCATCATATGTAATGTCAAGAGCTTTCAGCTGGTTGATCCCATTGTGAAACACATGTGAAGAAAGGCAGTCATTTTGAATCCTTTCCTCAACAGCCAAGAGTACCTCGGAAATCATGGCAAACCAATCCTTTTGCCTGGCAATGTATACAAGTTTCCATCCCTGCACCGAAACTAAGATTAGATTAGAAGAGAAAAGAAAGAGAGAAAAAGTGGGTTTTTGTAAAGTCAATATTGTTCTTATTGCCATTGCAAAGTATACAGTAGTCTTTCTTTTTTCTAGGTTGAACTCAGGTTAAAATAGCAAAAATGATTGATATTAACAATTATTTAACAAAATCCATATTGTTCTACTAATGTAAAATTATTGACTCAAGATGAGATTGTGGAACAGTACAAGTACATATTATTGTAGTAACTATTTCAAGTGTACCAAGCTGAAAGAAACTTCTCAAGGTTTGCGTCATTTATATTTTCATGTCAATAGAACAAATAATCAGACTCGATCCAGATAGACCGAAGTACTTGCCTCTCTACTACAAGCAGAAACAAGATGTATAGTAGTCATTTAACCCTGTGTTCTTTTCCACAATAAGCGGCGGTATGGCATAATATTGTCTAGTTGTACAAGATTCATAAGAGAACAGAAAATTGATCATAAAGCACATTACAAAAGTTTTTTATAGTGAACCCCATACTACTAAATATAATAGATTCGAAAAACAATTATAGTGTCTGATCTATAAATTTGCATTACAAATTCCCACTGAAAAGATTCTCCCCCCCACCAACCCTGCCCGCCCCTATCTGGCAACTACATAACATAGATTATTTATCAGTTTCCACTAACCTAAACTAGTAACCCGACATAGAGTATTTACATAACATAATCTCACATTACTATTCGAGTTTGCTCATGACAACCTGAGCAATTTCTAGTATGACCCCTGAAAACACAGAAAAATCATAGTCTTAAAGAAAAAGAGCTACATTTCGTATTGGCTCGCGAAGTAATACTACACCTCAAAAATGACAGGAAAATTCTTTTGGTATTTACTAGTGCAATGTCCAAGGGGTGAGAATATGGGTGAATTAAAGAGTATCCGATCTGACCAGCATCCTTATTAAAAAAATTCTGAATAAGGATCTCCACATCCAGAAAGAATACAAACAACACAAACAACGATATGAATTTTAATATAGGCAATTTCAAGAGGAGTAAGTTTTAATATATGCATCTGCATTGAATTATGCTAACTATCTGCATCTACATCTCGTGCTCTTTTGTGGGGTAGAATAGGGGCGAACCAAAGATGAAAACACATTTAAGCTCATGAAAGGTCAAGCAGACAATTTTTTTTTTTTTTTTCATTGTATACTACAAAGGGTAGAACAGGAAGCAATAATACTAAAAAAGTAAAAATGATAACAAACTGCTATTCTACTTTGCATAAATCACCAAAGAAATGAATAAAAAGGATATTTACAGAATCCTACGTATTATATACACCAGAAATTGAATTTCGATGTTTAGAGCAAATAATTGGTTAAAAGTACTTCTAGTGAAATGTGTATAATGCCCAATAGCTCCAGAAAAAGGATAGGAACCATTTTATGGAACCCATAAAAGAACTTACTAAACTTCGCAAAAATGAACATTAAATAAAATATTAAGTAAACTTAACTATCAATATTACTTACTGATCCAAGTCGGACAAAACATGGCCTCAAAAGCAATAATAATATGGTTCAAAGATGTTTCAATCAGAAACTACATTTTTTCGGCTGTGCATATCTGAAACACAAATAAAAAGAAAATTATTTAACAAAATAAACCTTTCTATTGACAGTTAGAGTCTGAGCATCCTCAGAAGATTTCCCAATTGCCTGTCGTCCCCATCTCCTCTTATAGAGAAGCTTCCAGGTGCAGTCGGATTCACAGACACCATTCAAGTACTTGGAGCAGCTTCCCAAAGATAGCACTTCCCACAGCTTTTGACATCAACCATAAACATCATGTTACCAGAGTTCGTACCAACATGAATTAATACACATACCAGTGCATGCAAGTGCGTTACAAGTTTGCCTCCTCACTTGGACCTTATTGGTGCTTGATTGCATATTTGTGAGTCCTTGGGGTTCAAACCAGGTAAACAAGGTTCAATTGCACCTTTAAAGGTCAACCCAACTTGGAGAGAAAATTGCGAACATAAAACCTTATTAGGTTTAGTTTTTATCAGAAATTTTATAAAGTGTATGTAAAGATGGCACCATAGGGGCCTAGAAAGGTTTTGCCTTATTTTCTGTGTGCGTGTGTGTGTGGGAGAGAGATATGGGGCAGTACCCCAAGATGTGCAATGACATTTTCCACGATGCCGGGGTGTTCAAATAAACTCGCCTCTCTGTCCACTGAAACAAACAATCACACCGTAATTTAATCTGATGAGTTCACCAGTTGCAGCCGATATAAAATGATATATATCCAGTCGCCACAGATTTTTGAATCGTGTAGTACAACAATCGATCAGACAGATCCAGCATGTATGTCCAGAAATTTGCCAGAGTTGCCAATTTACGAAAAATGAGTAAAATCAAAATAATTTCAACGAAAGAACATGCGAGGTAGCAAATCTAGCGTGAGAGAGCAAGAGAGGAGGCGTGCCTTTCAGTTTAATTGCTCTCGCATTGGTACAAAGTGGGTCGGAGGAGGTCGCATGCTCCGCCATTGAACAACTTCAAGCTTCAGAGACTCGAATTGATTTTGCAGTTGCAACTAGACGAAGACTCGCTTGCCAGAGATTTAGTCGGCTTTATGTCTCTCTGTGTTCAAACTTCAAACGATATATAGAACGGGAATGGTGTCGCCTATTTTTTCTCACTGCACTTTAATTAGGAATTCGCGTTCCAGTTTTATATATAATCGTACGTAAATAGACTATAAGAAATTTTATTAACATGATATTTCTAAAAACTATATATATATATATATATATATATATATATATATATATATATAGGGTTCGGCTAATTTGCTGCTGGCAGCATATCGGCCAGCTGCTGCCGGCAGCAAATCGGCCATATGAATGTTCAAACGACCGATCCGAACCGTTCAACGTGTTCTAAATATTGAAATCTGCTTGGAGACCAAATTTTACATTTTTTGGAATTTTTTTACTATTTATTAAGCTACTTTGAAAATTCCAGATCCGGGTGAACAGTAAAAACAGAGCAACAAAATTCTGGACCATATGATCTGGAATTTTCAAAGTGGCTTAATAAATAGTAAAAAAATTCCAAAAAATGTAAAATTTGGTCTCCAAGCAGATTTCAATATTTAGAACACGTTGAACGGTTCGGATCGGTCGTTTGAACATCCATATGGCAGATTTGCTGCCGGCAGCAGCTGGCCGATATGCTGCCAGCAGCAAATTAGCCGGACGCTATATATATATATATATATATATATATATATATATATATATATATAATAATAATAATAATTTTATTCGCTTTAAATAACTTTTCATAATACTATTAATGTCGTGATGAATTAATTATTTGATTTTCATAATTATTAAATATGTTTTCCTTTTAGATTTTATTTTTCTGATTTTGAATTAATTATGTATTAAAAATTTGGATTGACTCAGTAATTGGCACTGCCCGTCAGTCGACTCAGATAAGACCTATAACTTAATCTTACTTAAAAGAGTCCCGTTCAATTTAAGCTATGTATTAAAATCATAGAAATATAACTAAATAATTTTCAAAAGATACATGAACTCAATTTAAGTTTCAGTTAAGTCAAGGTCTAGATTTATCTTTTTTTTAATAATAATTAAGTTTAGAGATATTTTGTGTAATTATAATGAGATAATTATTTAATAACATACATAATACCAACTTAATAAAAAATTAATTAAATATTAACTGGCTCCTGAATTTTTTGTGTTATAATTTTTAACAGAACAACACACATTGCATGCACAAATACATGAATTAGGATTCATCTTTCAACATTGCCATAATTCGAAAATTAATAGAACATATATACATGTACCCATCCAAAATTCAAGAAATATTAATTGTACAAAACATTTATGAACATATAGACTAGAAATATTTAATATGCAACATTCATACACAAAATACACAACATCCATACACAAAATACACAATATCCATACAAAATATATTCCTGAACATTTATCACTACCAGAATTTTCGTTTGTAGCATGGGTCTGAAAATGGCTTGTTGCATGGACATAACCATGCAACAAGCCCCAAAAACGCTTGTTGCATGCGCTAACGCATGTTAATACTATTGATTACTCAAAAGAGAGCGATATTTCTTTTAATATTTATAAACTCGAAAATGCTATCGGTTCGGACTGCAAGCGCACAATCCTATCGAGTAGTATATTCGAGGTCGATCCACAGGGAATATTAGTTTAGAGTCTTGAGCGATCGAATCACAATCTTTCAAAAGGCTAGACGAAATCTGAAAATTGAGAGTTGTTGTTGTGATTAATGTAAATTAGGAAGCAATTAAAAGTAATTAAAATAAAGATAGAGATGAGAATTTCTAGGGTTTCGGCACACCATTGCTACTCAATCCGCTTTGATAATATATTCCTGAGGGTTCTGATTTCCTGTTGTTGTTTTATGAAAGACATCACATAGGTCACTGTGAGTTATTTTACGCATGAATAACAGATCTTTCATCGAGATTCTACATAGGACACTGCGAGTTATCTTACGCAAATGACTGATCTCTTAAAATACACAAGTTACTACACAGATCACTGCGATTTACCTTACGCAAATGATGGAACATAGTTCGCGTTTTGTTGTTCTGGTTTATGGTTTCCCCGCAAAGGTTTTATTCACATAAACCTAATAGATCTCAACGAGGCTAATTCGTGCACATAGTTTCTCTTACCGTTAAAGTACTATCACTACCCTAATGGATTAAACTAGATCATCGAAGTTAGATGAAGAGATAATAAATCACAAAAGTATTTCGATTAAACAACAAGGAATCATAATCAACAGAAAATATATATATCAAAACATCAAGAGTAACAAGGTTTATTGCCTAGCTCCTAAGAAAGGAACTTAGCCGCGGAACAGTATGGTTACAATCACTCCTCTCTTCTTACTTTAATCAAATCTAACCCTAATTACAAAGATAACTTCTTCTTCTGCCCAGGAGCCTTGTATAGGAGTGGAGGGACGTCTGGAGTTGGGTAGGGGCTAAGAAACTGATCTGGATACAGCTGTCGGCAGTTATTTCCCAAGAGGCGCATTCGGTTACGGTCTGTATCAGGTGATACGGTCCGTATTGAGACCTTGTCGCTGAGGATTTTAATGCGTATCACACCATCTCCTGGTCCATATTAGCCTCGGTCCGTATTAGGCAATACGGACCGTAACAGAGACTTAGTCGATGAGCGTCGCTGATCCGATTGACCCGATTCTTGCTCCATTTGATGCAAAATAGTTCCAAAACCTGTTTTCTGCAATAAAACATAAAGAAGGGTGACAGCAGCCTTTTTCTCTAATAAATTAAACATAAGTGTGAGAAAATATGCAAAACCTAAGCCAAAACTCTACGTAATTCATCATTATTTTGACTCTGATTACGCCTCCCAACTTGAATTGTTGCTTGTCCTCAAGCAACGACATCCCAGCTGGTCAAAGGTCCAGTCTAGGTTAAACCACACAATCTCAAGGACTTGCTTAAAATTAAATTAGAATTCGGATTTGGTACAATTGACATGACAATAAAAATTTAGAACTTCAAAAATATTCATGACCTCTCCCTTGAAAAATTTATTCACCCCATGATTGACCTCATTGTGCATCCCTTAGAAAAAATTATTATCGAATAATTAACTTCACAATATCCATAAAATTGAGAGTATTAATTTTCCCTTCGATTTTAAATAGATCTCTTCCAATCAATAGGAATTTTAATGATATAAATTTTGATTTTTCTTCCCAATTGATTGGAGCAAAGTAGGACAACTAAGTGTGTTGGTACTTGTGACTTTTTCGAAAAATTAAATATGCACAAATTTTAAAATTTGGGAGGTTTTATCGACCTATTGGTAACCAGCCTTGTGTAAGCACCCATACTCTTTTTATTTTATCCTTCATCTTTTATTCTAATATTTTTTTTCTTTTTCTGAATTTTTTCTATTTTTTTTTACTTTTCTCATTTCTGATTTTTTTGTAATTTTTCTATTTTTCTGAAAAACAAAATATTTTTGTGTCACAAGTACCATAATTACACACAATTTCAAGTATTCATTCATACAAGAAATTATTGCATAGTTTCGCTAGGGGTCTATCTATAATAAATGGGTATTCTAAAACACTATCAAACTTAAAAAACTTTGCAAAAATAAATTACTCAACAATAAAAGTTCTAGGATTTGCGGTTTTTGGTCAACATTCATGGTTAGCAATTAATTATTCACTTTGAGGTCACTAATTACTTTTTAAAAATCCTGAATTTTTGGTATCATGACCAATTGTCTAAACCCTAGCCTAATTCAATTCAAAACAATTCCTTATTTGATTAACCTACTCCTAAAAAAATAAAAACCTAAACTTTAAAAGCCGATTAAATTCAAGTTTACATAAGCATCCGATTTTATTCGGTTACATTATTAAAACCTAAACTTTAAAAGCCGTCATTTTGTTCCATCAATCCGAGGCAACATTTATCCCTTTTTATTTAAAAATCTGCCAAGCCCAATAGATAAAGGCCCAAGCCTCCTTGAATTTATTAATAAATTCATATTAAGGCCCAACAGAATTTAAAAGCCCAAGTCTCACATTTAATTTCAACAGCCACGGCCCAACAGTAACAAAGGCCCAAAGTCTCATTTCAATTAATATACATATAGGGCCAGCCCATTATTCTTCATATTCTCCATTCAAGTCCCCAAAACAAATTTATTTACACAAGGGCCTATAATTTGTACTTCAATCCAAAACATTTTCCAATTTTCCAATAAGGTCCCTGTCAGTTCAAATTCTCGGTACCAGTGGTATTACTGGGCTGGTACCGACTGTACCAGTAACCATTCACAATGCAACAATCACAACGGCGTTACAAGGGACATAGCCGACATAGACAACAGAGGGCTGGTACCGATTCGGTACCAGCACAGTCAAGGTAACAGCAAAACAAAACAGAAGGCCAACCGGCGACAGAGAGAAAGAAAGCCAGTGCCAGCAATCAATGCAACACTGGCCACATCAAACAAGCCAGAACCAGAAAAACCGGCAATGACAGGGACAGAGAAATCAAACAAAAACCCGGTACAAGGCGTACAGGGTTACCAACAGAACAAGCAGACGAATACCAGCGCAATCACCCCCGATGTCATCGTCTCACCGAGAAAATCAACAACTCGGGTGAAACAAATTAATTTCCCCCAAATCCAACATAATCACACACAATCAAAGTAAAAAGGGTGCTTTAATTACCCGAGAGAAGGAATCGCAAAAGAGGCAAGAAGACGGCCGTCACCAAGTAATTCCCTCGCCTCACGGCCTCCTAAAAATCAGCAAGTACCGAGACAGAGACACCAAAGACAGTTCACCAAATCGCAAGAACAAAGGCAACAACCGAAAAACCCTAGGGTTTCGGTGATAATCAAGACAGAGGAAATCGGAAAGAGGAGAGAAAGACATTTTGTTCTCAACACATGAGCGAAGCAAGAACAAAAGCAAAGACCAACACAGAGGGAGAGAAAAAGGGATTTATAATACCCGAGAGAGAGAAACCCCATTATTCAATGCTCTCAGAGAGCAGGTGCAAAGCCCACGCGCCTCAGCGCTCATAGTCAAGATCGTACAATCGATGGAACAGCGGCAGTTCGAACAACGACCGCGCGGGAGGGGGGCGATCGCCTCCATTTCCTTCTCCCCGAAGAAACAGCATAAAGGAGAGAAAATGAAAAGGGTAAGAGGCGGCCCCCAATGGACAGAGAGAGAAGGGAGACCGAAGGGGAACGGTTAAAAAGAAAAGAAAAAAAACCCTTTTGATTGCTTTAAGATTCGTCTAAAATTAATCCAGCGGTTATAATAATTCGGACCATCAATATGGTTAACCATGAGATTCTCTAGTGATCATTCTAATTAAATTTAGAGATGATTAACAAAATTCGCATTTAGAATTTAATACGTACGTCTCGGTTTGTTTTCGGTTTTTTTTTTTTTTATACCTTAATAGTTTCCTTTTAGCTATCAATTAATCTAGGTACTAATGGATCGGGTTCATTTCGGAATTTCATAATTACAAGGATCAACGCATAAATTTGTAAATTTTAGTTTGAGTTAACATATCAACCTACATAATTTACTTAATTAATTTCATAATTAACTAAGTTTTAAATTTTCAAAACTAGAATTCCAAATAAATAAATTGATTTGATCAATCAATTTATAACCAATTGATCTAAACAATCAGTTTATCTAAATAATTATTTCACCTAACTAATAATTTAAGTTTTAATTAGTCGCAAATCTTAATTATTAAACTAATTAACTAAATTAGTTTTACGGGTTATAACAATAAGTCAAACATATATAATTTTCAAAAATCTTATCAACTAAATCAATTATAAATGTTTATTTAATCTACTTACTAATTAACCACAAATTAAATATAAATTTGAGATACCTTTATTATTTTCAGAACTTGATATTGGCTATGGTGCGGCTTGGGTCCTCCTATTGTGGTTATGAATGAAAGAGGGAATAAAATATTGGTTTCCTTTTGTAATTGATGTGAAGAAGGCAGAGAGAGAGAGAGAGAGAGAGTACGGACATATGGGTAATTTGACTTACAGGAGTAGTTTTTGAAATTATAGTAGTTTTTGAAATGGAGACAGATCAGCGTATAAAAAGATGTTACAATAGTGGTGGGGTTTCATGCATAACCGCCTTACAAAGGTGTCTTTTCCTTTTTATTTACGGTTTTTATTTTCTTTAAGTTTTTGAAATATAAATTAATTTAATGGACTGAGCAAGTAATTGGAAATAAATTTGATCAAGTTAATGATTTAGAAAATCAAACTAAAAATGGTATGTTTAGTATTGTATTATTTTTTTTCAGTTATTTTAATTGTTTTAGAAACTCTTTTTTTTCTGCTACGTATATAGTGATTGAAAATTATGTAAAACAATATTTAAGTATAAATAATAATAATTCAATTATTTCGCGATGTTACACTCATGTTTTGAACGAGATTTGGAACTTTCGCCTTTCTTCTTCTTGGAAGTTTGTTTGGTTTTTTTTTTCTTCTTTTGATTTTCGGCCTCCATAGTATACTTGCAATATATGCAAAACCAGTTGACGAACCTTTTATCATACCCAGGACTTATCTTTTTCCCGGTAGCACATTTGGTGCATGAGTATCTATTGCATCGATCGCAGTTGAACATGACATAATAATCGTCCACTTCATCACAATCCATGCATTTGCCTTTCTTTGATTGGCTACTGCTATTATGATCATCTTCTTATTGGGGTGAATCATATTCGGAGTCGGTGGACCTTTGAGACAACATGTAGCACTCAGCTTCTTGTTCTTCTTTCGAATTTTCTGAGATGTCGCCTCAAATTTTCAAATTTCGGGCTTGACTTTGCATCCCAGGTGCTTGGTATTCTCGGAGATACCTCTCCTTAATTGGGCGTGCGAATTTGCTTTTATTGCTTATCGCAACCTATAGGTGTCTCGTCCCAAGGCTTGCTCAATAATATACGGTCCTTCCACTTAACTCTAACGTGACCATCTTTGGATGGTCGAGATTGGCTGAGCATGTATACCATATCCCCTACTTCGAATTGTGAGGGTACTTCGTCTTTAGAGATAGATTTTACCTTTTGCTTCCCCTTGTCTTTGCTGGGAATCGGCACATGAGTTCCTTCTAGATGCGCTACCACAATGGGTGGTAGAGTCCCTTCTTGACTTTTCTTTTCTAGAAAGTCCTTGAAAACCCAGCAGTCATCGATGGTGTGACAGAGGATACAGTGATACGAGCAATAATTAGGTTCGTTGACCTTGCTCGCTTGTTCTGGGCATTTGCATACTGGCAAATTAAGACCCTTTTGCATCATTAGGTCAAATGCTTTAGCAACCTTATCTCGCCCAAATGAATATGTTTTGTTATTAAGTTCTGCCAGTGTCTTCTTTTCTTTTGGCATCACTGGAAAGGGTTTCTTTGAATCAGAGATCGTGTTTGTTGAATCTGTATGAGTTTGTCCTTTTGTGGATTGAGATTTCAAATAATCTTTTAGGAGTTGAGCCAGCATGCCTTCAAGTGGAAAAGACTCAGGTGCTGGAGCTGGGAGCATTGATTATGCTTCTCCTTCACCCCTCTTCGGTTCTGATACCCATTTGCCTTTGAAGCAACGTAGGCAACTCCATTTTGGGGTTTCACCACTCTTTTGGGGATGTTTCCTAAACCTTGTGCAAGGGGGATGGCATATGGCTCCATATTCGACACACGAAGTCATTCTGTGACCTCTCCCAGTTTATCGCATACACTACATGCGATGAACGACAATTGCTAATCCTCAGCTTCTATTACATGGCATGAAGCTTTGGAGGTTCTTCAGTTATTGTTTGGTTGTTGTTGATTATGCTCGGAATGCACATCCAGACCCTTCATTTGTTTCAATAGGTCTTGGAAGGAGCAAGTTTCGGTTTGATTTGGTTTGGGTTGCTTTGGCAAGGCATTGGCGAAAAAATTTCTACCTCGATCTCTTCCGCGGCCTTTGCCACGACCACCTCTTGAGGCCATTTCTAAATTGGCATGAGCAGCTTTCCTTTGTATCCGTCTTAGATCACAAGTGGGTGACTCGTCATCGCTGTCACTGTTGTCGAAACATTGTATAGGACGACATTTGGAATCATCATTTTCATCATCAGACTCATCATACCCGAGCCCTCGAGTATTTCTTGGCTTTCCATCCGGACCTATAATTGTGGGATTACGATGGGCCAATATTCTATTGAATCATTTTGTCACCGCATCGGTTGTGAACATGGGACTCATATTTGCAAGAATTTTGATCAAGCCTTTAGAACAATATGGCGGAAGAGGTACGCTCATTTTGTAGCATAAAGTTTTGTCTTCAGAGGGCCATCCGTTATTGCTTAGCATGGAAGGCCAATTTCTAGCATCAGAGGCTCTGTAGAATACAATAGGCTCGTGCCTAAAGATTTCTTCTTCGGTGACTTCTTCTTTAGGCGGTATTATGAACACTACTATTTATTGGATTTGGTTCACTTCCTTTGGCGTGAGCTCTTTATGGTGGTTTTCAGGTATTCTCTCAATCATTAAAGAGGATTGACCTGATTCTTCCTCATCTTTTGAGGGTATTATGTAAGATGGGAGTATCCTGGTTTCATCTGCATCTTCCCCTGAAGATGATGTTGAGTATTTTAGAGATAGGATTTTTGTACTCTTTTTGCCTTTAATATTTATAAACATTCGTACTCAATGAATATGTTAGTTGCAAGCGCACAACCTATCGATTGTAGTATTTAGGTGTCGATCCGCAGGGAGATAGAGAAATACCAATTTTCAATAAAGAAAACTACTTCTAAAACTAAACAATAAAAGTAAAGAGGGGGGGTTTTGTTCTAAAATCCTAAGTTTGGGTTCAATACCCGGAAGAGAGGAGTTTTAAATAATAAATGTAAATAAGATAAAGAAAAGAAAGATTGGTTTGTTTTTTCAAGTTTGAGGAGATCTAGGGGCATTCGGTCTACAATTCCTTGCTAATTCTATTTATTCGGTTTGTTTGAATTCATGTTTGATTTGATGAGGTTTCTAACCTAAAGTGTTAAAAAGGGTCACTGTCGTGAATTAATAACGTGCCTAGATAGTTTCGGACTTCACGGTCGTTCTTCACCCTAGCTATCTAAACCCATTAAGCTCTTGTTAGCCTTTGGAACAAATATTGATACAAATACTTTGGGTGGATGGATTAATGTTCCTCGAATTCTAGGGCTGTCACTAACCTAGAGGGATATTTAAGTCACATGCTCCAAAGTATATATCAATATTTGTTCTAAGGTGTCCTGATTATGGGTTTGACTTCACGGTCGTTCTTCACTAAACCCTAATCCTAATTTCTGTAGTTCCGGGTTGGATATCAAAGTACGGTCGCTTCTAATCCAAATCCTAGGGTATTTGTACTCATAATTTGGTACCCTCCTATCCCATCCTAACTACTTTGGTTCTTTCGAATCCAAAGCGGGACTTGTCCAATTCAAGTACTAAACTATGTAATTAGTACAAATGATAAATCACAGAAATTAACAATCAAATCCGATAAAACAATCATAATAAAAACAAATATCCGAATAAGCTAGAATTAAACAAGTTCATGCATTGACCTAAACCCCTAGAAAGAGAACTACTCTCTCTTGGAGAGATCCATAACAAAGTTTGGTAAAAACAATAAGAAATGAAATAAAGAAATGATTACACCCTTTCTTAGATCAAAAACCTCGATCTTGCCGACTCCTTGCTCGAATCTTCTTCTTCTCCTTCCTTGAAAAGCCTTCGGAACTTCAAGAATTCCTGCAGATCTCTCTCTCTCAATTTGTGGAAAATGGATATGTAATAGTGGATGATGATAGAGATGAGATTCTTCCTCTTTTATAGCCAAAGAGCATCCCCAATTTATAAGCTAGAAGTGGAGTTAGTGGGTGCACTCCTCAGACTGCCATGTCTATTTTTGGCCTTCTAAAATGTGTCCCTGATGTGCCAAAAATAGAAAACCTCTTGAAAACATGAATTTCTGGCTGTCTGCGGGTCCAGTGCGTCCGCACTGGTGGTGAGTGCGGATAGTCTGAGTCGCACTGGCTTCAACTTTCCTTTGGTTCCAAGTTTCCTTTTCTGGATTTTCTGCGGATTTTCATGAGTGCGTCCACACTGGATCTGAGTGCGTCCACACTGGACTTGGGATTTTCTGTTTTCCTGAAGAATCTGAAAGTTCCAAAAATCAGCTAAGTATTGAGTGCGGATGACCCCACTCGCACTGGAGGTGACTACGGACGCATTAGGCTCGGACTTTTTGTCTGTGAAGCTCAGCGATGCTGGAAATTTGTCTAAGTACTGAGTGCGTCCGCATTGGCTGTGAGTGCGTCCGCACTGGGAGACTTTTTCTTCATTTTGCATCATTTCCTGCATTGTAAAGCCGAGCGAACGCAGTAACTTGATTCTAGGTGTATTCTATTCACTTTATATTCAAAATACAAGATATTTGGTGTTATTTTATGATAAAAACTAGATCGACGGTGTATATAATTTACACCTATCAGATGAGTCAGTACCGGCTCCATACAGCCTTGACTTCTCATCTTGCTGACTTTTCGAACATGCTCCCTTTAGAACAGGTTTATCGAAAAAGTACTTGGCATCTTTCAATTCTATTTCATGTACCTCAAACGGTTTAACTTCCCCGTTGATTTGTTTGACTTCGCCATCTTTTATATACTTTAGGCATTGATGCAAGGTTGAAGGGATGGCGTTGTTATTGTGCAGCCATGGCCGGCCTATCAATGCGTTGTATGTGGTTTTCGCATCGATGATGTAGAATTTCATCTATTCTTGAATGCCACCAATATCAAAGGGCAGGCTGACTGCCCCCCATGGATTGTTCTGTTTTGTGATTGAATCCATGTATGGTGATCTTATCCTTTGTGTGGAATTTGGCGCTCAGCGTGAGACGGTTTAATGTTCGCTTAGGAATTAGGTTGATAGAGGAACCCGGATCGATTAACATGCGAGTTACCCTTTGACCTTCACACTCACCAGTGAGAAAGAGTGGTATATTGTGATCAGATGTGCCTATGAGCAAAGCATTGTCATTGAATGTGATAGTTGGACTCTTGTTGTCTACCAGCGCTATTTCTTGCATCTTCTTTTCGGTGAAATGCACTTGAAACTCTTCTGGGTGTTGAAGCGCATAAATGAGCACTTCTCTTACCTCAGCGGACATCATCAAAATATCAAATACGCTGACCGCAGCTGGTATTTTCCTAAGCTGGGCGAGGATATTGTAATCTTGCACCAGGTATTTTCTAGGTGCTAGTTCATCTTGTATAGCGGGTTCTTTCCCCTTTGCCTTAGCTTTCGACCTTCCAACCTCATCTTCTTGTGGTGGTTGATGCTCGGGAATGATTGTACCCGAGCAAAGCACAGCTTGACAGTCAGGTTTCTTGGTTTTGATAAAGACAATTTCATCGTCATCTGAGTCACTTGAAGAACTCCCTCCATAGACAACCACATTACACATTTCATGGTCATCATCATTTTGAGGGGTTTGATTTGCTTCCCCTTCTTCAGTTTTAAGACCCAACATCACGGCCAACACATCTTCTGTTAGGAAGTCTAAGAGTGTCAGCGGTAGCGGAGTACCTTGCTTGTGATCCTCTAAGGCTCGTATTTGCTTCTGAATTTCAGAAGGTGTAGGTAACTCGACCGGTTTGTATGGCTTCTTGCCTTTTTGGCTGCTGTTTCTTATTTGGTTTACGATGGATGACCCGTTTTGTGGGCCTTGGCATAGTAGGGTTTAGGTTGCTCTCTCATTTGACTTGAGACTCTTTCAGAAGCTGTCTCAGCAACTTTTTGGTTTTCTTGGAAATGTGAAATTCCCATGCCTCATTCGCTGGATCTTCGACCTTCTTTTCTTCAACTACCTCAACATGAGAGACGACATTAACTTGTTCGTGAGGTGCGAGTTGTTGCATGCCACTTGGTGCTAATTGCAAACGACCTTTTTGAATTCTTTTCTCTATTAGGTCTTTAAAGACCCAACAATCTTCTATTTTGTGACCCACCAATATGTGGTCGGGGTAGTAATTGGGGTGATCAACCTTATCTGCCTTTTCTGGGCGCTTACTCGGAGGTAATTCCATACCGTCCTCCAAGACTTGCCTTAATATTTTCACTGTTTTCTCTCTTTTGAAGGAGTACTTCTTGCCCTTTTGTTTTTCTAAGGTTTTGGAGTAGCGGTTATTTTGATTACCGCGGGAAGTTAGCTGAGTTGGTTGACTATCAACTTGTTCTGCCTCCTTGTCGGAAGAACTGGAATCCTGGTTTTTGTTTTTGTCAGTTTTGACAGCGTACACTGTCTTTGATTCCTTCTTCTTTGGGAAGTCTCTTCTTGGTTTAAAAGAGACTGATGGCTTTTCTTCTATATCTGTTTGCCCCAACCTGGATACGGTATCTACCAGATCTTGATAGCTACTAGGATTGGCGTAGAATGGCTCGACTTGATGCTCATATTTCTCTATCGATTGATATATGCTAGGAGAGTTTTGTTGGGCTCTTGTTTAGCCCATGCTAAATCGGCGAGCCTCACTGGAGTACTTGTGGTGGCGAACCTGTTTATGAAAGCGTGCGCCATTTGATCCCAGGATCTTATACTTCCTGGTTCTAGAGAGCAATACCATTGAAACGCTGGTCCTGAGAGACTTCTAGCGAATTGGCGGCAGATGAATGCTTCTTCCCTCGATGAGTCTCCACATTGAATCATGAAGTGGTTGACGTGTTGTTCTGGTCCCGTCTCATCCGTCCCATTTCCTGAGAACTTGGAGAACAAGGGAACAATGTATATATGTTTGGGGATATATTAGTAGATCGAATTCAGGAGGGTATGGTTTCCCTACTCGATATGTTGTCGGTTTTGGGGAGATCCCCATTTTCTCGTAACTAACGGCTGATCATTTCTTGAACATCAACTGCAGTAAAGGTTAGAGAGGCTCATTTCATCTTCCCAATGCACTCTGCGTCTTTCTTGGGGGTTTGGTCTTTCTAGTCTTTCAGGCCCATTTATAGGGCTAGACCAATTTGACATTTCTCCTCTTTCAAGTTCGGAGACAGCGGGACCTTTCTCGCGGATGTCGGCTATCAACCTTTGTTCCCTTTCATGGGCTTGATGTACTTCAGCCCTTAATTGTTGTATCTCAGCTTGCATTTGATTATAAGCGGCCAACATCTGCTCTGGTATTTGTGCGCCGGTTTGGTTTTCACCAGCACATGGAGAAGTTGCCATGACGGTATAGAGGTTACCTAGGGCTGGTCCATCCATGTGACCTGCCTCAGAACTAGTCACGGCTTTAGGTTTGGCATTTATAGGAGGAGGGCATGCTGCATCTGACTCCTCTTCATCGTCACTTGGCTCTTCGACGATGGTACCTTTCCTTTCTCACCATGCATACAGTTGGATCGGTGGGTTCAACAAGATGATCATCATCTTCTTCTTCTTCTTGTTTAGGGTCTTCATTAATGGTTATCATGAAGACCGTCGCTTCTTCTTCTTGTTTAGGGTGCGTTTTAGTGACCCTTCGCTTCTTATGAGTGGCATTTGGCGCCACTATGGTCAAACTTCCAGTGTTGGATAGCCTATCATGTACACTGGTCGGTCTTCTTAGAATTCGAGGGGTTTGACTTGATCCCTCGTTGCTTGAGCTCTGAGAGGTGCTCGCGCGCATCTCTCGACGGAGTCTTGGTTTTAACGAGACACCGTCAGGTGCTCCCAGCCTCGGGGCTGAAAACATTAGTTTTGGTATTGAGAGGAAGGCACTGTTGTGTGCCTTGGGTTTGGAGGATGGAAATGTCAGCCTCAATTTGATGGAGAATTGGGCATCATTGAATGCCCCCAACTTTTGGGCTGGAAACGTCAATCTTGATTTGACGGAGATTGAGGTAGAGGTTTCTGACGCAGGATGTACATAGTATCGGCTCCTGGGTTGCTTAAATATGCGAAGCTGTCTATGGGCCTTGTGAATGGCCATAGCAGTGTCATCAACCATTTTGTAGTTGGTGTTCATCCTTTTTGATTTATGGATGAACAAGATGGTTTGAGGGACTTCTCCCGCTGCACGTATGTGTGCAGTAGAAGAATTCCTTCTCAGTATCCTTAGCGGGGAGAATGAGTTGCGTACGGGAAGAGCTGGTTCAGCCACCAGCTCATCCTGGTAGGCTTGAAGATTTCTTTTCTTGGTGACCGATAGAGGGGTCACGGGGGTTTGAGTGAAGTTGGGCACTTTCTTAGACGCATGTCTTCTTGCGCGCCTAGACTTGGAGAGCAAAATGAACGTTTTGCCGTCCATTTCTTTTGGGGTAAGGTAATAGCATACCTCATATTCATCTTCAATTTCTTCCTCGGTGACAGACCCGAGGGACAATTGTTCAGTCGTGGGAGTAGGGGCTTCAAAAGCCTTAATTTTGGAGACGGGGACAGCAAATGCCCCAAAGTAAACTACTTCCTCGCCAGCCGCGAGGCTGGTAACTTGGGCAAAAGAGCGAGCGTTGATAGCAGTGTAAGCCATTCCTGCAAACAAACAAAACTTGCAATTTCATTAGTCGATTTTCACATTTAAACTTATACATGAGTGTTAGCCCGATTGTTCAATTGATAGGCGTCGATATCGAATATAAAAGGAAATGACATAACTCAAGCGGTCCAATGACTTATTGTTTGAGTGTTTTGAAGTCATTGGCTACTTGAGTATGTTCCTTTTATCTTCGTATCGGATCCCGAACCTGTGAGGAGGAGAATGTCCCACCGGGAGTGCCAGAATCTGTAGGGTGCAGAAAGTTGCACAACGGGTGGAAGGTGTGTGCATGTATTAAATGTCTCAGGGTTCAATGCTCTCGGTTTTCAAGACACGGAGGAGAACATCGAACTTGAAACATTTACTTCTTTCTACAAGTCCTTCGGTTCACCCTCGACAGACCTATTGTTCATGATCAGTCTATCGAGAGAGTTTATTGATTGTGGGGACGTTTAACTCCCAGCGGGCGCAAGCCCCCACTGTTAATTACATCAGATGACCCTTCCCAGCCATGCTGAACACCTCGTCCATTCCAGGATTTGTGCCTATTTATCGTGAATTGAATAATAGGGCTAAAAAGGGGACTCATGTATTGACCTTGGTTTTGATTTGGTTTTCTTAGTTTGAACATGCATGTGTGTGTGTATGATTTTGTATTAAGAATAATGTTTATTGTATCTTTAAATGAATTTTGGATGCTTGGAATGTGTATATGCATTATTTATTTGTGTTTTGTTCATGAACAAAGTGTCAGCGAAGTAATTACTCTAGGGTTAAGGAACCTGAGGAGACAGAGATTCCTCTAGGGTAGGGTACCGTGATAATCTGTATGTATCTCTTCGTGTTACCGGATGATACAATTAGGCCCCATTCGGTAGCCCCATTACCCATGGGTTTTCATGGGTAAAAAACAAATTGTAGTTATTTTTCCTAATTCCCGTTCGGTAGCATGTTTTTTATTCCTATATAAATTCTCAAAGAAGGTTTATTTTCCATCTAGTAGTTAGTTCTCATGAGAAAAAAAAATCAAGTCTGAGCTCCGTTTCTTTTCCCAACTAATGAATCTCTGGCACTGCTTGAATTAACTACATCTATTAGTGGAACCTCCTTATATCTGACTTCGCTGCTTGAATTATATACTTCGATAAGGTGCTTGCAATATCAATTACTTCTTGATTTCATGGTACAGTGAAGTAATCACTTCTTGTATAAATTAAAAAAAAACTTTAAAATAGAATTTTAAAGTCCTCTAAAATTAATTATTTGTTTAAATTAATTACTCCTTATACTGTGAATAACTTACTTCTTGTACTATATTAAACAAAATTTTAAACTAAAATTAAACAAATTTTAATTGTATAAAGGAAGAAAACCAACTTTCCAAATATACGAACATACATTTTAAAATCTAAAAAATTCTATTCCCATAAAAATTCCTATTCAATCATACTTAAACAAATACTAAAATTCAAGCACAATTTAACTTAATCAAACAAAACAATCAAGCACAAAAATAAAAATAATTAATTGATCAATCATGAAACTAAAAATAATTAAGCAAAACATAATTTAAAAGTACAAGAAATTTTAAATGAACAAAACACAAGACTAATTTTTAAGTTAAGTTCTTATTCTAACGTCTAACATAATCATTCCACATAAGCCTATCAATTTCATTTTTTTTTTCATTTCCTATCTAACGTTGATTGTAAAGTCTTTCAACATCAACATTCTAACAAATTTCTCATGCATTTGCCGAACACCTATATTCTAAAATTTTCCATATGTTAAATGTCTTTGGTTTTGATAAATTGAAATTCTCATTCCCACAAAATTTCCATCTTGCCGAACAGGCTCTTATTAAATTCAGACCGTTTTTAACTTCGGCAGAAATCTCAAATCAAACCCCCTATATTCACAATAACCACCGGCCCGGCTGGGTTGGGTTTCACTATGGGCCATAAAGCACCGGGCCTGATCCTAAGCCACCGCAAGATTTTAAATCGGAAATATTTGTTTAAAAAAAATTCGGAAATATTGCATAATCAGCTTAGCTATTCCCTTAAAATATGTATTAAAATGAAACGAGTCAGTTAAGCAGCATAAATAGAAGGACACATATAATAACAACAAATGTTCCTTTTCGATCTCTGTCACAGTGACAATGGCGGGAAGGCGTTTCTCTCTAGCAAACCCTAGATCGGTAGCCGATACTTGCTCTCTCCTCCAGAAAACCCTATTCGCTATCTTTTCGATACGATTCTCCTCTTCCCCATATTCAAATTCCATTTGCTCTTCTAGCTCTTCGTCTATGCATTTGAGTGATCTCGTCATGTTTAGGAGGGAAAATTAAAGGAGAGGCTTTATGGTACATCATCTGATCTCGTCTATGCTCTAGGTCTATGTATATGAAATGCCATCAAAACAAATTTAAAGTGATTGCTTAAGCTTTTTAGAGATACCTACGAGGAGACTACAAATTTGGTAATTCAAATGCATCGCCTCATCAAACAGGTAATGGTTTAATTTGGTAATTTGAATGCCAACTTAAATAATGTTAATGGTGCTTTGCTATATATGTCCTTATTGTAATTATCCAAATATTTGAACATGCTGATTGATATCTGTAGACTGTAGGTATGGGTGATGGGACCTCTGTTGTTATAGTTAAGTTTAATTTTGCTCCAATAATGTTCAATTTAAACTGACTCATGCAATTTAACACAACTTAACCTTGATTAACAAGAATCAATTTTGCTCAGTAATACAGAAGGTGTAATGATGCTTCAATTTGTGCTGAGCATATAGCAGAAAACATGCTAATTAACCATATGTGAAAGTAGTTGGACCAGCCTTGAAGAAAGATAAATTTAAATGTTGAATTTGGTTGTTTCACTATCATTCCTCTGCCTGTCATTGACGGCATTCGATCGACTACTGGCTGTGGAGGGATTGATTGCTCCAGAGTCTGAGAGACTAATTATTACCCTCGTGTGTTTTGCACGTTTGGTATATATTTTAGGAAAATTACATATGTAGCGTAGAAAAATCTGCTTTTTTATCAGGTAACCTGCAAAATGAGAATCATGCAGGTTGCTTTCTAAAATCTGAGAATATCTCCTTAGTCCTTACCCCCTTTTATGTATCTTACAAAATTGTTTGGCACTTGCTTCCTGGTATATCTATAGAGTAACAATATTTTAAACATCTTTTGAATAAGAGAGGAAAGGAGGGAATGTATGATACACTTTTTACCTTTAAATACGGCATGCAGATGCCTAAAATTGAATAGAAATGCATAATCTCTGCACAATTGTACATTTAATTTGACCTAATTTTAGTAACTTGCTTGATGAAATTCTTCTAAATTTCTAATATATTATACTTCCGAGTTAAGAACCTGAAGAAAATAATATATTTTTTATTTGTAAATTATTCCAGGAAGTTTTGAAATGGTTGACAGATTGGCCGGCATGGAAAAGATCAGAAGGTAGGGACCACATACTACCAGTACACCATCAGTTCGTAGATTAATGAAGAAAGCAATTTGTCTTCTACTGGACATGGACAACATTGGAAACTGGTACTGAAATTCAACCTCGGAACTTTCTTATTCTCTAATGTTTTCTTTTTTTTTTTATTTGTGAAATTGACCTGTAGGTACAAACCAGGCGAGGTATGCCTTGCAAAGGATGTGATACTTCCCTATGTACCAAATATCGAGCTCTGTGATGTTAAGTGCTTATCAGAAACCCGGTCAAAGAAGCGCGCTACCTCTTCTTTAGGGGAAGACTTAAGCGAAATGCGGTAAGTCTATTTATCTTCATTTCTATATAATTTCATGTTGATACTCGCTCGTTTACGTATCATTTACTTTTGAGATGTGGAACTTTAATACAGATGTTCTATGTAATCAGATCACAAGATTATTTTAATTCATTGAATTTGCACAACTTGAGAAGGTGGTAGAGCTAGAATTAGCTCATAATGGCATGCACAGGTAAGATTGGTTTGTGCCAGATATGGTGAGTTTCTTCCTTTTATATCAGCTTGTCTTTTAATGCTGATTCTCTTTTTCCAATGATAACTTGCTCGTATGACAAGGTGTTTTCCATGGGATCTCTGATTGTACTTTTTGTAAGTATCCCATATTCCCATGCATGCACACTTTGTAATCTATTAAATGTACAAATTAAGTCGGTACATTTTGTAATCTCGCCATTGGCAAAAAAATGCAAAAAGGTTTTCAAAATTGCAGCATCCAATTCACATATATAGGTAATAGGTTGTTGTTCACACAAACTAAATAAATTCTAATTATGTTGACTTTGGTATTGAGACTGTCAGTCTGGGTATAAAATATGCCATACCTGTTGCTTTGATTTGGAGCCGTTCTTGCAGCAGCTTTTGCCGCCTATTTGTTTGTATGGGTGTGATTAATAATTGGGTTAGTTTTAAGTTTAAGGATCACATTAAAGAATAATTTAAAACTAGATAACCCTTATATATACCTCAAGTTTAAGGATCGCATTAAACAATGATGTAAAACTAGCCGTTAATACCATATCAAAGGTGAAAGACTATAGTAATACTGAAGAATTAAGTATGCTTAATTAATACATATCTTGCCATTTCAGGGTGCTTTGCTTCAGGTTCTGTTGGATGCTTTTTAAAAAACATGGTGTGTAATGTTCTGACCTTATTAATTTGTTCCATTAATAATCTTCAAAACTTTATAGGTGGTCGGTGTTTTGTTTAAGCCCGGCTGGCGACACACTGTCCTCTAGACGCCTTTTTGATGCTATATAAGTGGGTGCATACCTGTCCTAGTTAGTGACAAACTGGAGTTCTACTGAATCTGTGTTACCTCCTCTTTGAGAGAGAAGCTTGCCGCATTGGAAACATTAGAGACTTTTTATAGGGTTAAAAACCAAGCATTTGAAATCTGCTTCTGGGGTCGTTAAAGTTTTGCAAAGGCTAAAACATTCGATTTCGGGTCTGTAGCCTGTAGGAGATCTCATTCACAGTAGGAAGCCAATGCCAATGCCAATGCCATGCATAATAACAAGGTTGCCAAAGCACCAAACCGGCTAAAGTCTGGCCAGAATTTGTTTTCTACCAGACAGTATACACATATTCTTTTGACATACAAAAACATATATAGGACCCTTTTATCTATCTCATTGACAAGAATTTCTAGGTTTTACAGCACAAAAACTATGTACTTAAACAAACAATAAAGCCAAATTAAAATCAAATTATATCATATGCGAATGCATCACCGTACATAAAAAAAATAAAAAAATTAAACTTCAAGTTGAATGTACACGGGAGTTTTTTCTACCGGTACATATTGCACGACGCGTTGTGCTTCCCCTGCTGTAGATACATGGAGGTACTCGGCCATGGTTCTCTCGTCGGCAGAGCTCATCGGTATGAAAAGTTTTACCGCCAAGTCGAGGTTTATGAGTCTGTTGCCGCGTATGTTCAGAGCCTCTAATCCTGAAATTCATTAATAAATAGACTAACGTAAATAAAATAAAAATAATATTATTGTTACAATTAATTTAATGTTTGTAAAAAAATATAAGTGTCTCACCTTTCTTAAATCGGGTTACTATGTTATTAAAAGACGCATGTTTCCTTCCTCTTGGTAAATATCTCGAAGGAATTGCGGCTGCCGCTGGAACTCGATTGATGCAATTTATGGGTTCCTGTATTTGGTTCTCTTGTTTTAGATCTTCTAAAATAATTAACCCGTTTGCATTAAATTTTATCTCCTTAAAATGGCTGGCTTCATAACCTGCATGTATGTAAAAGTATGAACTATTCATTAACTAAGTGATGTTCATTTACAGCAATTATGACAGTAATTTTGAACTGCACGTACATATATACATCATATCTTAAAGCTCGCGCACACACACAAACACATATATTAATTTATGAGTGAGGCTATGGTACTTTGGTTCCGTGTATGAATTCATATCTCGGTTTTTAAAGTTTAAATAGTTGATCCGAACCGTTCAACATTATCATTATATGAACATATATATACTTGGAGACAATTTTCGGAATTTTTTTACTAAATTTTTTGGTAGGTAGAAAATCACTACTTTCATATGGTCTAGAATTTTTAGATCAAGTGATTTTCTAATTCTCAAAAAATAGTAAAAAAAATTCCAAAAAATATGAAATTTGGTCTCCAAGTATATTTTCATACGATAATAATTGAGAGGTTCGGATTGACTATTTGAACTTTGAAAATAAAGATATGAATACAATGCACGGAACAATCCGTGCATTGCAAAGTACCATAGCCTCACTTCTAATTTACAACTGCTTAACCAATGTTGGACAATTTGGCGTATATAAAGAAAATCACATTTTTCGTCAAAGGTACGAGGATTCAAAACATTAATTTATACTTACCATAGATTGCTGGGACTAGCTGACAAGGTAAGGGTGCAGTATCTAAGTACGACCGCAGCTCAGCTTCAATTAATGCCGCTCTCGCCTGATCAGTCTGGGGATCTTCGCTTGTGGCGTGAGCAATAAGCTTGACAATGGTTCTTGGCATTCGTGATCGCCGCACTTCTGGGTCAGATAGATCAAAGCTCTGCAACTGAACGGCGGCCGTCATGGCCTCTGAAGCCGTCTCCATTTACTAGCTAATAGCTGGGGGTCTCCATTTACTAGATAGATAGATAGATAGAGAGACAAGGAATGAGAGAATGAACCAAGTAACTGTGCTTGTTCAGAGCGCTAGCGAGTCTTGGATACAATCTTGAAATATTTTTTAAATAAAAAATAAAGTCAAAAGAAACAATAAATTAAGGAACTATAGAAATACGTTATGTCGTATAAATGGGAGATTATTCCCATTATAATTAACGATAATCTAAAATCAAAATTTCTATAGCAATATTAATTAAATTTTTACAATACTTATGAGGTATTAAGGTATTATAATAATTGTAAAGTGTTTTAGTATAACTATTATGCACATTTTATGTGTATAATATATATGCTAGTATCGTACCCATG
The DNA here is from genome assembly GCA_028015225.1 of Carex myosuroides. Lineage (NCBI taxonomy): Eukaryota > Viridiplantae > Streptophyta > Magnoliopsida > Poales > Cyperaceae > Carex > Carex myosuroides. The sequence goes on from CM051479.1 coordinate 7,774,983, forward strand.
CGTTGCAACGGGAACATATTATATGAGAATAAATAAAAATTCTCATATAAAATAACTTCTCTCTTATATTAAGCATGTAGATTCGTAAAAACATTTTATTTTGGAATTCAAAATGAACATCTAATAAACTTAATTTATTGATTAGTTAGTTTAGAGGCTACTATATAAAATGAAATAAATTATGAAAATATTACAGCTCTACTGAACGTTTAAAAAAAAAACTTGTTGACATCATGCATTGATCGATATACATTCAATATTAAAAAAAACTCATGTAGCGTGTCTTTTTTTGTTAGTTTTAAATACATAAGAATTATATATTCTCAAGATAAATTCTATACATACGAAGATACAATAATATTTTTATTTAAATCAGTAGTATATATCCTTTTGTGATTTATAAATGATACATAATAGAAGTGCCTAAATACATTTATTATTAAGCATCAGATCGAAATTAAACTGTTATTTAAATCTTGTAATTCAAAAATTACCAATCAAACTGTTATTTAAATCTTGTAATTCAAAAATTACCAATCAATTAATTATTACTTTTTTATTGAAAGGTTATTTAAATTCTGCAATGTTAAAATAAACTACCAACAAAAGAAAAGTAAAGAGTCCAGGATTGTTGGAGCGGAGATCAACCTAATTCTATACTCGAAATCTCGATAAGTTACTCGTAACTCTATTTTTTGTCCGCCCTTGATCAAATTTCTGGGCGGTTTTGTTTTTGTACTCCAATTCGGTCTATGAATTTGATTTGTATTATTATAATCATTGCATTGTAGTTTTGATCAAAGTTGGATCACCGTAGCGGTCTTTATCCTTCAAGAGGAGGGATGAAGGATTTTTCACTCGTGTGATTGTATGTTTGTATTTAAATAAGAATTCTCTAAACAAAAAAGCGAACGATTTATATATCATCCTATACATTAAAGATGCATACAAGAGAACAACAAATTCAAATCAAAAGATCGACCAAATTTTAGTTTAAAATGATTTTCTGTTTTGGCCCCTAAGATTATCTATATCCCCATTTTGGTCCCTGGAGATTCGAATACATACCACATTGAGTTATTTTATCATTAGATATATTAGATGAGTAAACCACGTCAAAATTCAGCGACAAAAACTGAAAACAGGCCATTTCCCGAATTTTCATCTGTACCAATTAAAATATAATCTATTATTTTTTATAGAACCTGCTAAATTCATTTAAATGACCAATCAATTCGAAAGTTCCTTAAATGATATTAAAAAAATGAAAATAAATCATGATCAATCTGAAATTCAAATATTTGACAATAAAATAAGTGTGGCTAGCACATGTGACGAGTACATATCTAAATAAATTTAGACTTCTACACATAGAAAAATATTAAAAAAATATATAGAAACAAAATAAGACAGACTATTTGATTGGAGGGCCGATGTTCAGTCTAAAATATCATCTTTTAATCGCAGCCGTTGGCGGATCAGGGCATCTACGTGCTTAATATAAGAATAGAGATTTCTAAACAACAAAAATAACTTACCTAATTTGTAATATCGAATATAATATGTAGGAATCAAGAACGATTACATATAATTAGAGCAATTTTTTTATTCATGTGTGTAAATTTGGATGCGTCAAGAACAATTTTAACGTAAAAAGCGACTACAAATATAAATATTATATGTTTTAAATGTATACGTAATTTACACTATACTACATAGAGTTTGCACTTAACATATTTCAATCGTATCCAACTCTTTAAATACCAACGTTGATTTTATCCAAATTCAACTTATGAGGTTTGCATTGAATATAAATATACAAAATTTACCCGTAATTTGATCTATTAATGTGTAAATTATTCATATTTGATTGTTTTCATCAACATAAGATCTGTTCTTCATCTATTTGCAAAGATACAGTAGCCCTAATAAAAATTATTTCTCCTCTTCACACAATGAATATATCATATATATCGAAAAAATTGATTTTCAGATTCGGAAAGATTGAATAATTTCTATTTTCATTGTCGAAAATATAGAGAAATATGTGAAATGAAACAGAGGAAATGAAAAAATATGGAAATAATTTAATTGCAGGAATCAGAGATAGCTGTAAAGAGAAATAAGAAAACTGATCGCTAGGGATTCATTCAATTTTAATTGTGACAAACCATGTAGCAGTCTGTGTGGCGAGTATGTTTCTAACTAAATTTAGACTTCTATACATAAAACAGATGTATTTAATCAAAAGAAGACAAATTATGTGATTGGAGGGTTGATATTCAATCCGAAAATTCATCTTTCAATCTCAGCCGTTCGCGGGTCAGGACAACTACGTGCATAATATAAGAATGGTGATATATATATATATATATATATAGGAAATTATTGCTGATATGCTATGCATAGCATAGAGGGCCTCCGTGCTACGGCTCAATATTTGAGTTTTCAAAATCCTAACGGTCGATTCGAACCGTTCAACATGATCTCCATATGAATATGTACTTGCAAATCAAATTTTACATTTTTTAGAATTCTTTTACTATTTTTTTAGACAGGTAGAAAATCACTTGATCTGAAAATTTTATACCATTCAGATCAAGTGTTTTTCTACCTATTTAAAAAAATAGTAAAAAAATTTTAAAAAATGTAAAATTTGGTTTGCAAGTACATATTCATATGGAGATCATGTTGAACGGTTCGGATTGACCGTTAGGATTTTCAAAACTCAAAAATTGAGCCCTAGCACGGAGGCTCTCTATGCTATGCATAGCACCGTAGCCAAGTCCAATATATATATATATATATATATATATATATATATATATATATATATATATATATATATATATATATATGTAGAGGATGGCTCAAATGCCCCATTGCTTCATGCCCCAATCGTGCCCCAACATCTATATCTTCAAATGCAAATTTCAAACAGATGATCCGAACCGCTCAACATGATATCCATGTTAAAATATGATTGGAGACCAAATTTTATATTTTTTGGAATTTTTTTACTATTTTTTAAGATAGGTACAAAATCACTATTTTTCAGGAAATTCTGGACCATCTCCCTATCCAGGCCCACACGGAACTCAAGAGAGTAGGTTTGGGGATCCGGCTGGAAACCGAACCACTCGCGGAGCTGAATGAGCGTGACGCGGTGAGGCTGACCACGGAGGAGGAACTTGATGTAGTGTCGGGAGTGGCTACTGATACCTCGCATATTTAGTCTATTTTAGGCCTGTTTTAGTACCAGATTCGTGCCCTAATTCACCAGAATCATGTGCATTTCATCGATATATCTTTAGAATTTGGTACTGCTGAGTGTTTGTTTGTTTTCTGCAGGTTTGGAGCAAAACACACGAAGAAACGGCGATTCAGATGATGAGGTACGACCCTTACCAGGCTTGGTACGGGTCTCACCAGACTTGGCCATTTTTCAGCTCATCACGCCTGGTACGGCCAGGCCGTACCAATTTGGTACGGGCCGTACTTAAAGGCGGCCTGACAGATTCAAATTTTGGCAGAGGCTATTTAAAGCGGGGAACTCTCCAATTTCGACAGGGATTCCATTCCAGATCTATTTGAGAGCACACTAAGAGAGAGAAAGAGAGCTAAGGAGCTAGGAGCAAGAAGGAAGGAAGAGGAAAGAGGCGAAACTCGACGGATCAAGCTTTCTCCTCTCGATCCCTTCGATCCATGGCTTTCTCTATCCCTTTTATTGTATTTTTAGATCAGATCATGTGCTGTGAGTAGTTATTTCAGTTTCTAGGGTTTAGAGATGGATTCTTGATTTGCTTTGACTTTCTTTGACTTGTATCTTGTATGAACTCTTTTGATTGATTGATTGTGATTTTCTTTGCCATCTCTTGCTTTGATTGCTGTGATTGTGTATGATGAATCTCTAGGTTTAGATCGAACCTATCAAGGTCATGTGATCATCTCAATCTCTCAACCAAATCAATTGTTTAGGGTAGACTTGTTCGAATTGAAGCCGAGAGGTTGAATTCTCCTCTAATCGACAGATTAGAGGGTGCCTTAGGTCTCCAATCAACCAGCTAGGGTAGATCTGTACCAACACATGAGAATTGAGGTGTAGAAATCCCTAAAAGGCAATCAATTGCATTCCAACCTAGATCTTGATCCAACACATGACGGTTGAGGCTTAGGAACCTTAGGTATGGTCAATTGAACCTTTCTAGAGAGTTTAGCACGAGGTACCAGCAAGGAATGCATCAACTCGAACTGGTAAGCTCTGTTCTGGCAAGCCAGTACGGGTCTTACCAGAGTGGTGCGGCCTTGCCTTACCAAGTAGAGTACGGCCTAGCCGTACCAACTTGGTACGGGCCGTACCACTAGAGGCAGATCACAGATGAAATCTGAAACCCTGGAAACGCCTTTTATCCATAATCAAAATACAATTTACGTTTCTTCTAGCATTTTATTACATTGTTTGAATTGCTTGAATTGACCTTTTTAGGAACTTAAATACCAAACCAAAACCTTCTCACTTCTAGTTTTTAATTGAGTTTGGTAGATTCTAACCTAGTAATTGCCCATCCCTGTGGATCGATACCCGATTATACTACTCGATAGGGGTTGTGCACTTGCAACCCTTACTCGTGAAGTGTAAATGCGGTTTTAAAAGGTACGCTCTCAAGCATACCGAAACTTGCGTTGCGCTTCTGCGCGAACAGCTACCCTGGTTATCCTCCTGGAGCTGGAGAGAGGAGAGAAACTCAAGTGTGAGTCCCTCGTAGGCAGGGTGGTCGATAGCCCAGAAATCAGGGGTAAAGACGATCCTACCAGTTAGAAGCTGGAAGTCCTCCTCAACTCTGAATGGGCGGAGGGTGGTTAAGTTAACTCGGCGCGTGTTTTCGAACTTCTTCAGGCGCAAGGACTCGAAGTGCTCGAACATACGGCGGGTGGGGATGCGGAAGGATGCGGTCTGGTGGTCGTCCGCCCTATCAGTGTAGTCCCCAGAGAGGTAATGGGAGTCCTCGGAGTCATAGCGCTCAGAGTGGCGCGAGCTAGACCCGGTGTGGGAGGAGGAGTGATGAGAAGAGGTGTGAGAAGGAGTAGAGGTGGGCTGAGTAGAGTTAGACTCAAGTGGAGAAGGAGTGCGTGCAGGTGGTGGCTGGGCACGGCTACGCAGCTGCCTACGGTCATTGGCTTGTTTGGATCGGCGCTCACGGTTCATTGTTTGGCTCAGGATATAATTGACACGGGTCGAGTGGGGTTTGACGCGGGTCGGACAGGGTTGACACGGGGCGTGTAGGTTTGACACGGGCCGTGTTGGGTTAGGGTTTCGGCAGAAATGACAGGGCCAATCAGAAAATAAAATGGTGCTGTGGCAATGGAAGAAATAAGGAGGAGGGTGGAGGGGCTTACCTGAGGTGCGCCGTCGGGAGAGAAGACGCGAGGCAGCGGTGGCGGCGTGAGAGAGAGACAACGGCGGTCTCGAGAGAGAGAGATGCGACGGCCGAGAGAGAGAGAGCGGAGAGGTGGCGGCTACACGATGGCCTGGGCGGTCGAATCGAAGGGGTCGGGTGCACTATAGAGGTAAGAGAAGGAGGGGATGCGCTCGTGTTGAGAAGGAGAGGTTTTAAAGAGAAGGAAGGGGCGTAACTGACGAGGGGCGGGCCCGACCTTTCATAGACGTCGGTTGGCCGTGACACGGGCCTTGTCAATTCTTGTGCGGCCCGTGTTAAGTGTTGGACTTAGGTTCTACACTGTAGGATCTCCTAAATGCGAGACGATTGGAAAACAAAAATATGCAGAAACAAGATATTAAACTAATCTAAAATGTGAGAAAATTAAAAAGGGATTTGGGTTGCCTCCCAAGAAGCGCTTGTTTTAGGTCTCGAGCCTGACCACCTTTCTTCAAGTCTCAGCTGAAGCGGGATCCGAGAGATTCTGAGTGAAACGCTCATTCTGGAGATGGTCAACAATGTAGTGGTTGAGACGCTGACCATTGACTCTGAAAGTTCTGCTCTCGTTACTCCCAAGTTCAATCACACCAAAAGGATAAACTCTCGTCACATGGAATGGGCCAGACCATCTGGATTTCAGCTTACCTGGAAAAAGTCTTAGTCTAGAATTAAACAAGAGTACGAGATCACCTACCTTGAATTCGCGAGGTGCAATGCGCTTGTCATGGGCTCGCTTGGTTCTCTCCTTGTAAATTCTTGCATTCTCGTAAGCATGTAGGCGCATTACCTCCAACTCATGTAAGTCAAGGATGCGCTTCTCTCCAGCCGCAAGCATGTCCATGTTGATGGTTCACGTGGCCCAAAATGCTTTGTGCTCAATCTCCACAGGTAAGTGGCAAGATTTTCCATACACCAGCTTGAAAGGGCTCATTCCAATCGGTGTTTTGAAGGCAATTCGATACGCCCACAGTCTTCTCCAAGATGGACTTGATTTCCCTGTTAGAAATTTCAGCCTGTCCATTAGATTGAGGGTGATAGGAAGTTGTTCCCTTGTGTGTTACCCCATGACGGCTCAGGAGATTGTCCAACTGGCGGTTGATGAAGTGCTTGCCTCCATCACTGATAACCGCTCTTGGCACACCAAAGCGAGGGAAGATGATGTTAGTGAACAGCTTCTTCACTGCATTTGAATCTGCTTCCGACATGCCACTGCTTCTACCCATTTGGACACGTAGTCGACTGCAACCAGGATGTACTCATTCTCATATGATGATGGGAACGGTCCCATGAAGTCAATACCCCACACATCAAAGATCTCTACTTCAAGAATGGAGTTGAGAGGCATCTCGTTGCTCTTGGTAATGTTCCCGTGATCAGAGTCAAAATAATGATGATTTACGTAGGGTTTTGGCTTAGGTTTTGCATATTTTCTCACACTTATGTTTAATTAATTAGAGAAAAAGGCTACTGTCACCCTTCTTTATGTTTTATTGCAGAAAACAGGTTTTGGGACTATTTTACACCAAATGGAGTTAGAATCGGGTCAATCGGATCAGCGACGCTCATCGACTAAGTCTCTGTTACGGCCCGTATTGCCTAATACGGACCAGGCCTAGCACAGACCAGAAGATAGCGCTGCGAGCATTAAAACCTAACCGTCAAGGTCCTAATACGGACCGTATTGCCCAATACGGTCCGTATCCGAAGGCGTCTCTTGGGGAATAACTGCCGACAGCTATTTCCAGATCAGTTTCTTAGCCCCTACTCAATCTCCAAACGTCCCTCCACTCCTATATAAGGCCCCTGGGCAGAAGGAATAGTTATCTTTGTAATTAGGGTTAGATTTGATTAAAGTGAGAAGAGAGGAGTGCTTGTAACAATGCCGTTCCGCGGCTAAGTTCCTTTTCTTAGGGCTAGGCAGTAAACCTTGTTACTCTTGATGTTTTGGTATATATATTTCTGTTGATTATGATTTCTTGTTGTTGAAACAAAATGCTTTTGTGATTTACTATCTCTTCATCTAACTTCAATGATCTAGTTTGAGTCCGTTAGGGTAGTGACAGTACTTTAATGGCAAGAGAAACTATTTGTATGAATTAGCCTCATTGAGATTTATTAGGTTTATGTGAAGAAAACCTTAGCGGGGAAACCATAAACCAGACCAACAAAATGCGTACCAAATTCCATCACTTGCGTAAAGTAAATCGCAGTGATCTGTGTAGTAATTTGGGGTATTTGAGAGATCAGACATTTACGTAAGGTAAATCGCAGTGTCCTATGTAGAATCTCGGTGAAAGATCTATCATTCTTGCGTAACATAAATCGCAATGACCTATGTGGTGTCTTTCATTAAACAACAACAGGAAATCAGACGCAATAGGAATATATTGTCAAGGCGGATTGAGTGGCAATGGTGTGCCGAAACCTTAGGAATCCTCATCTCTATCTTTATTTTAATTACTTTTAATTTCTTCCTAATTTACATTGATCAAAACAACATCTCTCAATTTTCAGATTTCGTCTAGCCTTTAGAAAGATTGTGATTCGATCGCTCAAAGCATTGAACCAATATTCCCTGTGGATCGACCTCGAATATACTACTCGATAGGATTGTGCGCTTGCAGTCCGAACCGATAGCATTTCCGAGTTTATAAATATTAAAAGAAACATTGCTCTCTTTTGAGTGATCAAGCTTTTTGGCGCCATTGCCGGGGAATAACGGTTCATTGTGCAAGGCCTCGCGAGACGCCCTTGCTTTGACCATTGAATCCAATTAATTAGAAACGCCTAGATTTCTTTTTATTTTCTGCATTTTTATTTTTATTTTATTTTAAATTTCCTTTTTTTTCATTTTCTTTTTATTTTCAGTTTTTAGTTTAATTTTCAGATTTTCTTTTCAGTTTTAGGAAACTGCACGCTGGCCGAATCATCCGTACGAAGATCCGAGAGGATTGCTAGTAGGAGAGGACAATTCGCTTCCACATCACCGATAAGAACCAATCATAGTTCTTCATCAAGTAATTATGAAAACGAAGAAGACTCAGATTCGATCAACATGAATATCCCACCGAACGAACCGATCAACAATGGAAGACAAAACAATGGTGATCATGGAGTTCACGATGCAGCGAGACCCAAACTTCTATGAGACTATTGCGTACCGCGCGTGAATGATCCTAATTCTAGTATAAACCCGCCAACTGTTACGAACCGTAATTTTGAGATCAAACCTGCTCTCATAAATATGGTTTCGCAACAGCAATTTGGAGGATTTCCACATGAAGATCCACATCTTCATTTGTCAATTTTCCTAGGGATATGCGAGATGATAAAGATCAACGGAGTTACCGATGAAGCAATCAGGCTAAGGCTATTTCAATTTTCATTAAAAGATAAAGCAAGAGCATGGTTGTTTTCCTTACCGGCCAATTCCATTCAAACTTGGGACCAATTGTTTAATGTGTTTATTGCAAAATATTTTCCACCATCCAAAACTTCGAGGTTTAGAAATGCAATTACTAATTTTGAACAAAGGGATGGTGAAACATTGTGTGAGGCATGGGTTAGATATAAGGATATGTTAAGGTGTTGTCCACATCATGGTCTAGAAAGGTTTGTCCAAACTTTTTATAATGGTCTAAACCTTACCGATAGGTTGTCTATTGATGCTTCTGTAGGAGGAGCAATCATGAACAAGGAACCTGACGAGGCTTACAACCTAATTGAAGAGATTGCAATAAACCAACACTACTGGATCCCTGAGCGAAAGAAGCCAACTCCAACACCCGGCATGCACCGAGTAGATGATATATCCATGCTAAGCGCAAAGATTGATGCTCTGCAAATAGCACTCAACAAGCAAACCAAGCAGCGAACGGTAGCAGCAGTCAATGCCGCAACAACATGTGGCTACTGTGGAGGAGCGCATGAGATGACTGAATGTGTGAATGTGACGGAAACTGAGGAAGAGATAGAGCAAGCAAACGCAATTGATAACAGCTTTCGACCTCAGCCCGCCTACAATACATACCATCCGAACAACCGAAACCATCCAAATCTCTCATACGCAAACAATCAAAGGCCTACTGCACCCCAACAGAACTATCAACCACAGCCCAATTATCAACCGAGATACAACAATCCTCAACAGAATTATCAACCAAGGCAATACAATCAACCACAGCAACCTGACATCACATCTTTAATGGAGAGATTCCTAGAGAAGCAAGATAAGGCCAACGCCGAAATCGCACAAAAAATCGAATCCTTAACAAACCGCAATAAAGACTTAGAAGACAATGTCTCTAAGATGGCAAAAGAACTCTCGGGTATTACACGCGGAAAAGGCAAATTTCCGGGCCAACCGGAACAAAACCTAAGAGAGACTTGCAAATGCATAACATTAAGGAGCGGTACAGCTTATAAGGGACCTCCCATGCCCGATCAAACTTCCAATGAGATGCATGCAGAGCAATCGCATTCTGAAGAGTACGAGCTGCAACAACCAGAGTCGCCCGTATTCGAAACGCAGGCAGACCCTATTGAGGAGCAGAATGACACCGTAGGTGGAGACGAACGACAGACCGAACCTGAATACATTGCACCACCACCCTACAAGCCACCTCTGCCATTCCCTCCAAGGCCTGCCAAACACAAGGTAGAGCAGCAATTTGCGAGATTCATGGAGACACTCAAGCAATTACAAGTCACAATCCCCTTCACTGAAGCAATTGCAAGCATACCCTCGTATGCTAAATTTCTGAAGGAGATTCTCTCAAATCGCAATAAGCTCCAAGAATTCTCAACAGTTCCGCTCAATCTAGAATGTAGTGCGCTCGTGCAAAGCAAATTACCGACAAAGTTGAAAGATCCAGGAAGCTTCTCGATACCATGTCCTATTGGCACAACCGATTTTAAGAGAGCTTTATGTGATCTGGGAGCAAGTGTGAGTCTGATGCCTAAGGTAGTATTTGACAAATTGGAATATGGAGACCTATCACCAACAAGGATTTCATTGCAACTAGCTGACCGATCAATTCGATATCCTGAAGGAATGTTGCTTGATATCCCAATCAAAGTCGGTAAATTCTGGATACCAGCAGATTTTGTGGAGTTGATATGGAAGAAGATGAGCAGATTCCGATCATCCTTGGAAGGCCATTCCTCGCCACATATGGGGCAATGATTGATGTTAGGAATGGAAAGATTTCACTCAATGTTGGCGAGAACAAAATGATCTTCAACATGAATGAGACCAAAGTCCCACCATACATAAATCTTGTCTACAATTTGGAAACAACGGATGAGTATGGCAATGATGAATTGCGAATAGATGAATTTGAAGACATCGAGGAGATGATGCACGAAGCAGAAATGGAGAGATTGTTCATTGTACAAGATGACGGTCAGATCCATCCAACCTCCGTGACACAACAAACCGATGATCTGAACAAGAGTCCCAATATCGCAAACAACATGAATTATTCTCTCTTAGCCCTTGCATTAATCAAAAACCTACGCGAAGAACTCGATGCAATTTCTCAAAGACTGGACGAGGTTGAAGCAGTACTCGGTGTGAGTCTGGCATTCGACCCCGGACCTCAAACACCAACCGACTTCTTCGAGAAGTCAATGATGATGAGACCACAGATGACGCTGAAGGCAAACCACCCGACAAGCAACCCACTTGGATTGACGGGAGGATATCTGGAAGAAACTGATGAGACACCGAGTCAAGCTAACGACTTTAAACAAGCGCTTCTTGGGAGGCAACCCAAGGCCACTTTTATATTTGCGTACAAATTTTTATTTTAATTAGGACTTTAACTAGGGAACGAATCACATCCACTCATTTCTTATGACCAGGTGAACATGCTAGAGGAAGAGCTCGGGTAAAAACATTGGAAAAGTCAAGAAAATATTCTCTGTCACTGACCGTATCGGCCAATACGGACTAGGACAGTGAATACGGAGCAGGAGTTGAAAGAAAAAGGCAGCAGCACATACGGCCCGTATCAGCCAATGCGGACCGTATTCAGAAGAAGAGTTGGAAGAAACAGTTCAGGATCAAAAATTCTGGATCGGATACGGACCGTATCAGCCAATACGGTCCGTAATCAAAACCGATCTGTGAGACTAAAACCCGTTAACGAAGAGGCGCGAAGTTGGGTAACCGTTCAAATTAGAGGTTTTTCTATTTTTGAGCCCCCTCTCTCCCGTTTCTCTTCTCCTCTTCTCTTCATCTCTCTATCTCCCTTCCTCCTTTCTCTTCACCTCCTCCTCTCTCTTGCAAAACTCGAAGCACACCCTTGCCTACGCCACCGGCCGCCAAGGGAGACCAACTCCACTCACGTCGATCTCCAATACGGGCCGTATCTGACCCGTATCCGCCGTGAGCGCCTTCGATCCCCACCATTTTTGGTTCTTCCCTCTTTCCCTTTTCAATTTTTCAATTTTATTTCAATTTCTTAGACCTAGTCTTTTATTTTTTTTTTTCAAATCAGTTTTAGAGTTAATTTTCTGTTTTAGATCTAGTTAAAAACCAAAAATTACGAAAAATACAAAAAAATTAGGGTTTTTCAGTTTTTACCAGAACCAGTACCAGTATAATACGGTCCGTATCAGTCAATACGGTCCGTATTGAGTCCTGTACTTGGCCATTCTCTACCAGCACCCAGGTCCGTATCCAGTCTGTATTAGCTTAATACGGTCCGTAACAGAAGCTGGTAATTACCACAAATGGCCCCAAAAACACGAGGTCTTCTCAAAGCTTTGACAGGTAAAGGCAAGAAGAAGAGGGGGGAGTCCTCTTCTCAAAGCTCACCACCTGATTCACCCGAACGGAGCCCCGAACGGAGCCCCGAACGAGAAGAATTGCCGGAGTCTCCTCCTCAAGAAGAACCGCAACCAATGGAAGGGCAACAACATAACCCCCTGCACATAAAATTCACCTACAGGGCACATGCCAAAATCTTCGAGAAACTGGATGACAACAAAATCATCAACCACAAGGCAATCCACATCAAAACCCTTGAAAAGCTCGGCCTCCTCATTCAATTCAGGACCCTAGCCAAAAGGGTTCACATCTGGGACTTTCTCAACAAGCTGGTGGATGTCCCAACCTATGATGACCTCACCCGCGAGTTCATTGCCACCTTCTCCTCCGAAAATGACATAATCAAGTTTCAACTGATGAATATAGAGCAGGAGATGTCAATGCATGATTTATGCGACATCTTTGGCTTTAAAGATGAGGGTGTACAGGCATACAATGATGATCGGAATTTTTGGAAGATGATCACCAATGACCGCATCAGTGATCCGAGAGCCGCCAGCCACATTGTCCATCCGGTGCTCCGTTACATGCAGGCCGCTCTTAGCAACTCTATTTTCGCTCGAGGCGAAACCTGCGCGAAGGTTACCTTCCCCGAGCTTTACATTCTCAAATGTATGCTCATCACACCGGAATAGCCTCCGTACATCGGCCACTTTCTCTGCAACCACATCCACTCAATTGGCCAAAACAAAAGGGGCAAAGGAAACATCTCCATTGGTGCCATCGCAATAATCCTCGCTCGGCAACTCAGACTCAAGGTGGATTTCTTGAAAGAAGGCACTGGCATGAAATCCCTAGACATCGAGTGCCTCACCGCGATGAGAATGATTAGCGGCAGACCTCCTGAGCCATACCTATACCACATCGAAAGCAGGAGGGTTCAGATGCCTTGCAAACCACTACCTCTCAAAAACCAACAAAGATGGAGGCAAGTGGCCCCTAGTGGCAAACAGGCCGCTCAAGAAAGCGATGATGAAGTTGATTTCGATGCCATAGAGGCCGAAGCTGAGGAAGAGGACAGGGCCGAAGCTGAGGAAGAGGACAGGGCCGAAACCGCAGCAGCCGCCGCATACATGCAAGAAATGGCGGCAGATGAGCAAAGGGCTCGGCAAGAAGCGCTCGCGGCAGAAGTAGCGCGACAAGGGGCGGGACCATCTGATGCCCCTCAAAGTGGATACAACCGAGTTCTCCAGGTCGTCCAAAGGGTCAACGCAAACATGGAGAGGTTCTCCATTGACACTAGGACCACCTATGCCCGACTTGACCATCAGTATGACACGGCACGTCACTCTGTAGGCCAGGTTCGTCAAGGCATGGACGAGCTGCGAGGGTATGCTGCCAACAACAGGCGGGAGGCACAGCAGGCCCGCTACATGTCACAGCAGTACTACCAGCATTCCCTCACCACCGGTTTACCATACCAGCCACCACCATACGGACTCTTCGACCCGTCATTCTACGAGGAGATCCATCGCCCACCACCACCTCTACCACCTCAGGATTGAGGTGCAGTGAGTTGTATCTTTTTCCCGGTCTTTTTACTTTACTACTTCCTTTATTTTTATCTCTCGAGCATTGGGGACAATGCTCAATTTTATTCAGGGGGTAGGAGGTAAATTGACCATGTATCTTTAAAAAAATTTCGCAATTTAAATTCTTAGGTGCTAGTAGTTTTACTCAATTTTTGACTAGGGTTAGAGGCTTCACCGAAAATCCTAGAATGATTAGATTGAGCTTTTTAGCTAGCTTGCATTTTTATTTTTCCTTAGGAGTAGGATAATCAAGTAGGAATTGTTTTAAATTGAATTAGACTAAGGTTTAGACAATTGGCCATGATACCAAAAATTCAGAATTTTAAAAAATAATTAGTAATCTCAAAGTGAACAATTAATTGCTAACCATGAGTGTTGACCAAAAATCGCAAACCCTAGAATTTTTATTTATTGAGTAATTTATTTTTGCAAAGTCTTTTAAGCTTGATAGTGTTTTAGAATACCCATTTATTATATATAGACCCCTAGCGAAACTATGCAATAATTCCTTGTATGAATGAATACTTGGAATTGTGTGTAATCATGGTGCTTGTGACACAAAAATATTTTATTTTTCAGAAAAATACAAAAAAACAAAAAAAAATCAGAAATGAGAAAAATCCAAAAAAATAGAAAAATATAGAAAAAGAAAAAAAAATAGAATAAAAGATGGAGGATAAAAAGAGTACGGGTGCCTACGCAAGACTGGTTACCAATAGGCTCGAGAAAACCTCCCAAATTTTAATTTTTGTACATATTTAATCTTTCAAAAATAGTCACAAGTACCAACACACTTAGTTGTCATATTTTGCTCCAATCAATTGGGAAGGAAAATCAAAATTTATATCATTAGAATTCCTATTAATTGGAAGGAATCCATTTGTAATCGAAGGGTAAATTAGTACTCTCAATTTTAAGGATATTTGTGAAGTAAATTGTTCGATTATAATTTTTCTAGGGTAGGCATAATGAGGTCAATCATGGGGTGAATAAATTGTTCAAGGGAGAGGTCATGAATATTTTTAAGTTCTAAATTTTTATTGTCATGCCAATTGTACCAAACCTAAGCCCTAATTTAATTTTTAACAAGACCTTGAGATTGTATGGTTTAACCTAGACCAGAGCTTTGACCAGCTGGGATGTCGTTACTTGAGGACAAGCAACACTTCAAGTTGGGAGGCGTGATCAGAGTCAAAATAATGATGATTTATGTAGGATTTTGGCTTAGGTTTTGCATATTTTCTCACACTTATGTTTAATTAATTAGAGAAAAAGGCTACTGTCACCGTTCTTTATGTTTTATTGCAGAAAACAGGTTTTGGGACTATTTTACACCAAATGGAGCTAGAATCGGGTCAATCAGATCAGCGACGCTCATCGACTAAGTCTCTGTTACGGCCCGTATTGCCTAATACGGACCAGGTTTAGCACAGACCAGAAGATAGCGCTGGGAGCATTAAACCCTAACCGTCAAGGTCCTAATACGGACCGTATTGCCCAATACGGTCCGTATCCAAAGGCGTCTCTTGGGGAATAACTGCCGACAGCTATTTCCAGATCAGTTTCTTAGCCCCTACTCAATCTCCAGACTTCCCTCCACTCCTATATAAGGCCCCTGGGCAGAAGGAATAGTTATCTTTGTAATTAGGGTTAGATTTGATTAAAGTGAGAAGAGAGGAGTGCTTGTAACAATGCCGTTCCGCGGCTAAGTTCATTTTCTTAGGGCTAGGCAGTAAACCTTGTTACTCTTGATGTTTTGATATATATATTTCTGTTGATTATGATTTCTTGTTATTGAAACAAAATGCTTTTGTGATTTACTATCTCTTCATCTAACTTCAATGATCTAGTTTGAGTCCGTTAGGGTAGTGACAGTACTTTAATGGCAAGAGAAACTATTTGTATGAATTAGCCTCGTTGAGATTTATTAGGTTTATGTGAAGAATACCTTAGCGGGGAAACCATAAATCAGACCAACAAAACGCGTACCAAATTCCATCACTTGCGTAAAGTAAATCGCAGTGATCTGTGTAGTAATTTGGGGTATTTGAGAGATCAGACATTTGAGTAAGGTAAATCGCAGTGTCCTATGTAGAATCTCGGTGAAAGATCTGTCATTTTTGCGTAACATAAATCGCAATGACCTATGTGGTGTCTTTCATTAAACAACAACAGGAAATCAGACGCAATAGGAATATATTGTCAAGGTGGATTGAGTGGCAATGGTGTGCCGAAACCCTAGGAATCCTCATCTCTATCTTTATTTTAATTACTTTTAATTTCTTCCTAATTTACATTGATCAAAACAACATCTCTCAATTTTCAGATTTCGTCTAGCCTTTCGAAAGATTGTGATTCGATCGCTCAAAGCATTGAACCAATATTCCCTGTGGATCGACCTCGAATATACTACTCGATAGGATTGTGCGCTTGCAGTCCGAACCGATAGCATTTCCGAGTTTATAAATATTAAAAGAAACATTGCTCTCTTTTGAGTGATCAAGCTTTTTGGCGCCATTGTCGGGGAGTAACGGTTCATTGTGCAAGGCCTCGCGAGACGCCCTTGCTTTGACCATTGAATCCAATTAATTAGAAACGCCTAGATTTCTTTTTATTTTCTGCATTTTTATTTTTCTTTTATTTTCAATTTCGTTTTTATTTTTATTTTCTTTTTCTTTTTAGTTTTTAGTTTAATTTTCAGATTTTCTTTTCTTTTTAGGACACTGCACGCTGGCCGAATCATCCGTACGAAGATCCGAGAGGATTGCTAGTAGGAGAGGACAATTTTCTTTCACATCACCCATAAGAACCAATCATAGTTCTTCATCAAGTAATTCTGAAAGACAATGGAAGACAAGACAATGGTGATCAGGGAGTTCACGATGCAGCGAGACCCAAACTTCTACGAGACTATTGCGTACCGCGCGCGAATGATCCTAATTCTAGTATAAACCCGCCAACTGTTACGAACCGTAATTTTGAGATCAAACCTGCTCTCATAAATATGGTTTCGCAACAGCAATTTGGAGGATTTCCACATGAAGATCCACATCTTCATTTGTCAATTTTCCTAGGGATATGCGAGACGATAAAGATCAACGGAGTTACCGATGAAGCAATCAGGCTAAGGATATTTCAATTCTCATTAAAAGATAAAGCAAGGGCATGGTTGTTTTCCTTACCGGCCAATTCCATTCAAACTTGGGACCAATTGTTTAATGTGTTTATTGCAAAATATTTTCCACCATCCAAAACTTCGAGGTTTAGAAATGCAATTACTAATTTTGAACAAAGGGATGATGAAACATTGTGTGAGGCATGGGATAGATATAAGGATATGTTAAGGTGTTGTCCACATCATGGTCTAGAAAGATGGCTGATTGTCCAAACTTTTTATAATGGTCTAAACTCTACCGATAGGTTGTCTATTGATGCTTCCGCAGGGGGAGCAATCATGAACAAGGAACCTGACGAGGCTTACAACCTAATTGAGGAGATTGCAATCAACCAACACTACTGGATTCCTGAGCGAAAGAAGCCAACTCCAACACCTGGCATGCACCGAGTAGATGATATATCCATGCTAAGCGCAAGGATTGATGCTTTGCAAATGGCACTCAACAAGCAAACCAAGCAGCGAACGGTAGTAGCAGTCAATGCCGCAACAGCATGTGGCTATTGTGGAGGAGTGCATGAGATGACCGAATGTGTGAATGTGATGGAAACTGAGGAAGAGACAGAGCAAGCAAACGCAATTGATAACAGCTTTCGACCTCAGCCTGCCTACAATACATACCATCCGAACAACCGAAACCATCCAAATCTCTCATACGCAAACAATCAAAGGCCTACTGCACCCCAATAGAACTATCAACCACAGCCCAATTATCAACCGAGATACAACAATCCTCAACAGAATTATCAACCAAGACAATACAATCAACCACAGTAACCTGACATCACATTTTTAATGGAGAGATTCCTAGAGAAGCAAGATAAGGCTAACGCCGAAATCGCGCAAAAGATCGAATCCTTAACGAACCGCAACAAAGACTTAGAAGACAATGTCTCTAAGATGGCAAAAGAACTCTCGAGTATTACACGCGGAAAAGGCAAATTTCCGGGCCAACCGGAAGAAAACCCGAGAGAGACTTGCAAATGCATAACATTAAGGAGCGGTACAGCTTATAAGGGACCTCCCATGCCCGATCAAACTTCCGATGAGATGCATGCAGAACCATCGCATTCCGAAGAGTACGAGCCGCAACCACCAGAGCCACCCGTATTCGAAACGCAGGCAGACCCTATTGAGGAGCAGAATGACACCGTAGGTGGAGACGAACGACAGACCGAACCTGAATACATTGCACCACCACCCTACAAGCCACCTCTGCAATTCCCTCCAAGGCCGGCCAAGCATAAGATAGATCCACAATTTGCGAGATTCATGGAGACACTCAAGCAACTACAAGTCACAATCCCCTTCACTGAAGCAATTGCAAGCATACCCTCGTATGCTAAATTTCTGAAGGAGATTCTCTCAAACTGAAGTAGACTCCAAGAACTCTCAACAGTTCCGCTCAATCTGGAATGTAGTGCGCTTGTGCAAAGCAAATTACCAATAAAGTTGAAAGATCCGGGAAGCTTTTCGATACCATGCACAATTGGCACAACAGATTTTAAGAAAGCTTTATGTGATCTGGGGGCAAGTGTTAGTTTGATGCCAAAGGCAGTATTTGATAAATTGAATTGTGGAGACCTATCACCAACTCGAATGGCATTACAACTGGCTGATCGGTCAATTCGGTATCCTGAGGGAGTATTGCTAGATGTACCGATCAAAGTTGGAGATTTTTGGATACCTGGAGATTTTGTTGTGGTCGACATGGAAGAAGATGAACACATTCCAATCATCCTTGGAAGACCATTCCTCGCCACATGTGGAGCAATGATTGATGTCAAGAATGGGAAAATTTCACTGAATGTCGGAAGGGACAAGGTTACTTACGACATAAACAGAGCTCTAAAATACCCTTCTGACATTGATCGTGTCTTCAATTTGGGCATCACTGACGAATTTGAAGAGGAGGAATACCCATTCGATGAATTTGAAGAGTTCATGGGTTTAGAGGATCTGGATAGCCTTCTTGGAAGGGAAGATGACGAAGCGCAACCTGAACAAGATTTCACCACTAAACCTGACGAGGTTTATTGTTACACCAAAAAGGTATAGTACAAAGTTTTAGTACAGCAAGCTGTACCTTTTAACCTTAAATACACTTTTGGTTCAGACTGCAAGTATACAATCCTAGCACGTAGTATATTATCGGGTATCGATCACAGGGACGGTTCAGGTCTTAACTGGACTCTACCTAAGTTAATTAAAGACTAGAAGTTGGAAAAGGTTGGTTTTGGTTGTTTATAATTCCTACAGATTCAATGACAGTAATTAAATGCAAGAAAGTAAATAAAACTGGTTTTAATCAATAATAAAAAGCGTTCCCAGGGTTATGACTTCATCTCAGTTTTGCCTCAAGTTGTCCGGGCCGTGTCATTTCCTACACGGGCCGTATCAGTGTACACGGGCCGTGTCATTTCCTACACGGTCCGTGTCAACCTCGAGTAAATGCAGCAGCTACTGTTTCTTTGTGTTGTTCCTTTGTGTAGGGTTCTACTGACCAGACCTAATGTTTATAAACCTCAACTGTCGTTTGTTGGTTCATCAACTTGGTATGGAAATGCAATATTTTCCCTCGTCGGGTTCTAGACCTCAACTTTCGTATGTTGGTCCGAATTACCTAGTTGCTTGTTTGGTATACTAAAGGTAACTCCTATCTGTCGATAGGGAGTAATTTTCGCCTTTCGGTTACTACTTGGGTTCACCTTTCGGGTCACAAATCCTACCTCATGTACTTAATTTGGTTGAGAGACATTTAAGGGCTAAAATACCTTCTAGATGTGCGCATTCATCTAGTGGTAAACCAATAAAGATCAAACAATTTATTTCTAAGCAATTAAAATCGAGCACAATCAAGCAAACACAAATTTCAACAAAAGAGTACAATAACTAGCATGCAAGACAAAACATTCGACTACATCAAAACCATAGAAACTAAAGAAACTACTCACACATAGTTCTCAAACAGAAAATACAAATAAAGATAGAGTTGATCATGACAAAACCCAAAGCACAAAGAAGATCAATCGAAAACTTGCGTCTTTCGCTTCTCAACTTCGCCTCCAAGCTTAGCCGCCAAAGAAAAACCCTAGAATATGCTCTTCCTGTTCCAAAATGACCTTCTCTGGCGAGAAATCCAGCTTATATCCTTAATTCGCCGACCTTCCTTCATTAGCCTTGTTTCCATATTTCTGGATCTGTTTCCGGAAATGCTTGACACGGGCCGTGTCAGATCTGTCCGGCCCGTGTAACCTGTGTCTTTAGCTCAGATTGTAGATCTTCTCGCAAGCTTTCTGAAAAGTGGTCATACACTCAAAACGGAGTTACGAGTCAAAAGTTATGACTGTTTTAAGTTCGGGTGCTGAAATTTCAGGATTTGATGCGGCCCGCGTCGAATGTGACGCGGCCCGCGTGTAGGGTTCCAGAACTCACAATCTTCCCTGATTTCGCTCGTTTTCTGCAAAGTAAGAATGAAAACGCAGCAGTACCACATTCTATAGATATTCAGTAGATATTCAATGTAAAAGACACGATTTGGTGGTTTAAAACACAGATTCTGGTACAGAAATTGGTCGGATTTATAGGTCAAATAATGAGACATCATTTATAATGAAACATGCGCAAGTTGCACCACTGTCACAGAAAAGGGAGAAGAAATTCCCGTGTCCAAAATCCTACAACCTGTATTTCCCAATACAGTTAGTAGCGAAGAGAAGAAAAAGGAAAAGGCAACCTCTCCTCCGCAACTCGAACTTAAACCTCTTCCACCCAACCTACGATACGAATTTCTAGGTCCAAACCGAACCTATCCGGTAATTGTCGGCTCTCAGCTTGACAAGACCTAAATCAGCAAACTCGTCAATACACTCAGGAAACACAAGAAAGCCATTGGCTACACGATCGATGACATCAAAGGCCTCAGTCCTACCATTTGCATGCACCGAATTCTACTAGAGGAAGATCACAAACCTTCACGAGAACCGCAAAGAAGACTTAATCCGAACTTGAAGGAAGTGGTCAAGAAAGAAGTCCTGAAGTTGCTAGATGCAGGCATCATTTACTCTGATAGCAACTGGGTGAGCCCCGTCCAGGTCGTTCCAAAGAAGGGAGGCACCACAGTTGTGAAAGGAGATAACGACGAAATGCTCCAAACAAGAGTCGTTACAGGGTGGCGAATGTGCATTGATTATCGGCGGCTAAATGTGGCAACAAGAAAGGACCACTACCCCCTTCCGTTCATCGATCAACTGTTGGAGCGACTAGCAAAGCATTCATACTTCTGCTACCTTGATGGATACTCCGGCTTCTTCCAAATTCCAATTCATCCTCAAGATCAAGAAAAGACCACATTCACATGCCCCTACGGAACTTTTGCATACCGACGCATGCCCTTCGGGTTATGCAACACCCCAACGACCTTCCAAAGAGCCATGGTGTCTATCTTTTCAGATTTTGTTGAAGAAATAATGGAAGTATTCATGGATGATTTTTCAGTTTATGGGGATACCTTCGACTCATGTTTGAAGAACTTGTCTAAAGTTCTAAAAAGATGTGAAGAAGTAAACCTCGTATTAAATTGGGAAAAATGTCATTTTATGGTACATGAGGGAGTTGTGCTTGGTCACACCATTTCCTCTAAGGGATTGGAGGTTGACAAAGCAAAAGTCGAGGTAATTGAAAAGCTAACTCAACCAACATGTGTTCGTGACATTCGCAGTTTTCTCGGTCATGCAGGATCTGGCCAACTACATTGCATGTGGGGCCATTCCACCCGACATGACATTTCAGCAAAAGAAGAGATTCTTGGCAAATGCCAAACATTTCTACTGGGATGATCCTTACCTCTTCCGCCTTTGTGTAGACGGAATACACAGAAGATGTGTCACACACGAAGAATCGAAGGGCATCATCCATGACTGCCACTCCTCACCATATGGTGGCCATGCATCATTTCAAAAGACAGCATTGAAAATCCTTCAAGCAGGTTTTTATTGGCCTGACATCTTCAGAGACGTTAAATATTATGTCTCCCGTTGTGACGCATGTCAACAGACGGGAAACATATCTAAACGTGTTGAAATGCCACAAAATTCGATCCTAGAAGTAGAGATTTTTGATGTTTGGGGAATTGATTTCATGGGACCATTCCCAAGCTTAGGTAACAACAAGTATATCCTCGTAGCAGTCGACTATGTCTCAAAATGGGTGGAAGCAATTCCAGCACCCTCAGCAGATGCAAATGTAGTCAAGCGGCTGTTCCAGAAGATCATATTTCCAAGGTTTGGCATCCCTCGAGTGGTGATAAGTGATGGAGGATCGCATTTCATCAACAATCAATTCAACAATCTTCTGAAGAAATATGGCATCACACACAAGGTGGCAACTCCTTACCATCCACAAACCAGTGGGCAAGTAGAAATTTCAAACAGAGAAATAAAGAACAACTTGCAAAAGACGGTGTCTTGGTCTAGGAAAAATTGGGCGCTCAAACTAGACGAAGCACTTTGGGCCTACAGAACCTCGTTCAAAACTCCAATCGGAATGACACCTTACAAGCTGATCTACGGAAAGGCTTGTCATCTGCCGGTGGAATTAGAACACAAGGCATATTGGGCAATCAAAACGTTCAATTATGACCTTAGGGATGCGGGCAAAAAGAGGCTACTAGATCTGAATGCACTAGATGAACTGAGACTTCATGCATACGACAATACAAAGATGTATAAAGAACGAGCGAAATTCTACCATGACAAAAAGATCAGAAAAAGGGAGTTCAAGGAAGGAGACACGGTGCTTCTCTTCAATTCACGGCTCAAACTCTTCCCCGGAAAATTAAGATCCAGATGGACGGGACCATATAAGGTCACTTACGTGTACACTTATGGAGCAATCCAAATATGGAGTCAAGAAACTGGGCATTTCAAAGTGAATGGCCAGAGGCTGAAGCATTACATCGCAGGAGCGAATGATGAGCATAAAGAGACATATTCCTTCGGGAATCAACCACGCGATGGATGAAATCAAAAAGTCGTGCTAAGGACTTTAAACAAGCGCTTCTTGGGAGGCAACCCAAGGCCACTTTTGCTTTCTTTTACATATACAAATTCAAAAATCAAAAATATATTTCATTTGATCCTAAACTATTATACCGATCACAGGGTTACTAATCTTAATTACAGGAGGAGATGCTGGAAGAATTTGGTCGAAAAATTCGAAGCCCATCACGAAGATTTACTCTCTGTTACGGACTGTATCAGTCCAATACGGGATAGCTCTCCAATACGGACTGATAGGTCTAAATTATATACACATTCGATCTAGTTTTTACCACATAATAGCACCAAATATCTTGTATTTTAGTATAGAATAGAATGAAATATAGCCAAGAATCAAGTTACTGCCAAAGTCTATTTCAATTACAGGAAATGGAGCAAATTGTAGATCTTCTCGCAAGCTTTCCGAAAAGTGGTAGAACACTGAAAACGGAGTTACGGATCATGAGTTATGCCCGTTTGAATTTCAGAGCAAAACAGGGGAAACAGAGCCCAGTGCGGATGCACTCACAGCCAGTGCGGATGCACTCACAGCCAGTGCGGACGCACTCAGTACTTAGTCAAATTTCCAGCATCGCAGAACTTCACAGACAAAAAAAGTCCGAGCATAATGCGTCCGCATTCACCTCCAGTGCGAGTGGGGTCATACGCACTCAGCACTTAGCCGATTTTTTCAACTTTCAGATTCATCAGAAGATGAAAACAGAAAAGTCCGAGCGCAGTGCGGACGCACTGACCCAGAGTGCGGACGCACTCGGGCCGCACTCGATCCGCACTCAGCGACACGCAGTTCGTATTTTGGCCATATCTTGGTCATACTAACTCCGATTTAGGTGATTCAAAGCTTGACGGAACCAGGACAAAGAGATCTACAACTTTCATGAAGGAAAAAAAATCCAAATTCGGAATGTATAATTCTGTACAGCCGCATCAATGGCGCATCAGCCTGAAAAACTGCTAAATATGGAAAGTTAGTGGGCTTAGTGGGCGCCAAAATTAGAATAACTTGGTCTCCAAGTTATTAATCACAGAATTAAAAATATAGAAGTTAGTAGGCTTAGTGGGTGCTGAAAATATAACAACTTGATCCCTAAGTTCAGAAAATGACTAACTTAGTGGGCGCCAAAAATAAAATAACTTGATCTCCAAGTTCAGAAAATATTATATAAGGATAAGGAGACCACATGAGAAAGAATGACTGCTCATTATTGCTCAATTAAAGTTATTCTGCTCTACTTTACGGCGGTGATCAAAGTTACGAAGGAAGAGAAGGAAGAAGTCGAGGTTTTGCTTGAGCGACAAGGGAAGAACTTGGGCAGGAACTAGGAGATTGGTTGTATTCTTTTCTCTTACGTATTTTCTCAGTTTTTACCATGTTTATCTTGTATTTTCTTATGAATGCTTGCTTCTCCATGAGAGGCTAGTTTCTCTCTAGGGGTTTAGGTCAATGCATGAACTTGTTTAATTCTATCTTATTCGGATATTTGTTTTTACTATGATTGTTTTATCGGATTTGATTGTTAATTTCTGTGATTTATCATTTGTGCTAATTACATAGTTTAGTACTTGAATTGGACAAGTCCCGCTTTGGATTTGAAAGAACCAAAGTAGTTAGGATGGGATAGGAGAGTACCAAATTATGAGTACAAATACCCTAGGATTTGGATTAGAAGCGACCGTACTTTGATATCCAACCCGGAACTACAGAAATTAGGATTAGGGTTTAGTGAAGAACGACCGTGAAGTCAAACCCATAATCAGGACACCTTAGAACAAATATTGATATATACTTTGGAGCATGTGACTTAAATATCCCTCTAGGTTAGTGACAGCCCTAGAATTCGAGGAACATTAATCCATCCACCCAAAGTATTTGTATCAATATTTGTTCCAAAGGCTAACAAGAGCTTAATGGGTTTAGATAGCTAGGGTGAAGAACGACCGTGAAGTCCGAAACTATCTAGGCACGTTATTAATTCACGACAGTGACCCTTTTTAACATTTTAGGTTAGAAACCTCATCAAATCAAACATGAATTCAAACAAACCGAATAAATAGAATTAGCAAGGGATTGTGGACCAAATACCCCTAGACTTCTAAAACTTGATTTTCACCCGACCTTTTATTGCTTTTTACGAACTTTTAATTTACTTTAATTTTCCTTTAAAAACGAAATTACACAAAACCCCCCTTCTACTTTTATTGTTTAATTTTAGAAGTAGTTTTATTTATTAGAAATTGGTATTTTCCTATCTCCCTGCGGATCGACACCTAAATACTACAATCGAGTCAATCGGAGCTAGAATCGGGTCAATCGGATCAGCGACGCTCATTGTAACGCCATGTAATTTTAGGTGTGTACGATCTAATTGAAAATTTCATTTTAAAAATATAATCAATTATGTAACGCCTCATAATAAAAATAGTAGTACGACATTTATATATATATATATATATATATATATTTATTTGTCTTCCTATTTTATTTTATTACCCAAATTAAAATACCTTGAATAAAAATCAATATGTCCCGATGCATATCAGTACTTAAATAGTATATAATTATAAGTTAACTAAACACACAAAGTCCGATTTAAATATTATTTTTGGCAGCCCACAATATATATATTGTTAATTATTCAAATTAGAACCACAACTTCCCAAAATAACTACCTTACAATTAGCGTCTTTTCCCCTTAAGTAGCAACTGCTCCTATAATTAAATTAACTCATCTGTAGTACTCTCTCTCTCTCTCCGCTTTCTTCTCAGAAAATTAAGGAAAACGGTTCCTCTACATAATTATTACTCTTCCTTCGTAACTCCAGTTGGAAATCCAAATCAAGAAGATAAGGTATTCAATCTTACATTCAATTATTTGCTTAGTAAATAGATTAAACAATCTCTTATAGTTATCCATTTGATAGGATTTCTTATACTTATTATTTGCCATAATTTCTAGGTTATATTTGTTTATTTGATAAAGATTCTGAAAATAATGTAATATCTGAAAATTATTTATTTAATAAGGTTCATTATATTTATTATTTGATAAAATCTCGAGATCATATGATCGGTGGAATTTAAGAAGGATTTATGAAATTGCATAAATCAGTTTGTTAAACAATAATTAAATATTATTTCGTACTATCTATATATAATTTATGTTTTCTGGAATATTGCTAACTTTCCTAATATAGATATATATGTGTATATATATCCCATCAAAGTATCATACTAGTTTAATCATATTTATTTTATATAAATTCTTGTTCGTCTGTTCTCGTCACTAAATCAATATTTTGATATTCTATCTTACTTTAATTATAGTTAATATAAACATTTTGAATTTCCCTTACAACCTTGCCGACTTGAAACTAAATTATTCTGTTTATAAGTCTCCAGTATATGAAATCATATACATCGTACTATATATGTATTCACAAAAACTATGTATTTTTCTGTATGAAAATATTTTCAAACGTCTGAAATTAAATTAGTTTACACTATAGTCTCAGATCATGTTAATCACAAGTAATTCTAATTATGTTATGCTTTTTTTTCATTAAATGGTAAATCTTCACCGAAGACCCTAGGAATTATTCACCGATGATCCCAAATCTATTTTTATTGTAAAGTAGTCTAGTTCTAATCTTAATAAAAATAAATTGTGCAATGAGAAATGTGTATAGATATTGATTTAGAAATCATATTTCGTGGTCTAGATCTGAGTGGCGAAATAAGGAGAGAAGTAGAGACAACAGTAAACTGCCCCACGACAACAGGTACGGGCTTCCTGGGCTTTTTGTAAAACTAATTACTTATTCCTTTGTGTGCATTTTAATTCACTTACAGAATTGTGCATTTTGATTCGAACAACCTCTTTGACTTTATTTAGAGAATAAAGAATAAGATTCTTTCGTTTGAAACATATGACATGAATGAAATATATCGATTGAGTATAATAATAGAATAAGAAATCGAATGATCACCATGAGTTGAATGAATGGAAAGGCCGATACGCGGGGGCTGCTAGTCGCGATCGGGACCGGCATGCGGGGGCTGCTAGTCGCAGTCGGGTTCGATATTGGAAAGGCCGATACACGGGGGCTGCTAGTCGCGATCGGGACCGGCATGCGGGGACTGCTAGTCGCGGTCGGGTTCGATATTGGAAAGGCCGATACACGGGGACTGCTAGTCGTGGTCGGGACCGATATGCGGAGGCTACTAGTCGCAGTCGGGTTCGATGCTGGAAAGGCCGATACACGGGGACTGCTAGTCGTGGTCGGGACCGATATGCGGGGAATGCTAGTCGCAGTCGGGTTTGATGTTTGAAAGTCCGATATGCGGGGACTGTTAGTCCCGGTCAGGACCGGCATGCGGGGAATGCTAGTCGCAGTCGGGTTTGAGATATAATGCATCACAAGCAAAGTGATGGTCAGTGTTTAATAAGATTTTAAAGTAACAAGTGCTTACATGAATCATAGGTCATTGCATGATAGGATAATATAGATTGCATTTTGGTTATTGAATAAATAAAGTTGTTTAATTAGTATGATCAAAAGGAAAGATTTTACAAATCCTCGGGCCGGAACTAAATCCCGTACTGAGAGAATGTTCGAGTCTCTCACCCGTTCCACTTTTATGTGGGTTCCAGGTAATGAAGATGAAGGTACTGAGCAAGGTCGTGAGTGAGCTAAGGCGGGAAGATTCTGAAAGGAATAATATGCCACTTGTTGATTTAGTCTCTATTTTAAACAACTGATACATTGAACAGGCATGGAAGTTGTCGTTTTACTAGCCGTGTCTGTCATGATCGTTTGTAGAACTCTTTTGCTTATGAAATAACTGTGGCATTTATTGTATTGTTATTGATAATGTATGTGATGGGAATACGCCTTACGTAGAAATACGTGGCGGGTTGTCTCGGGGTGTGACAACTAAGTTGGTATCAGAGCCAGCACATACAATATCAATAAATTTCTGTTGTGAGAGAGAACGCATTAAGAACTTGTCTTTAGAAATCTTAGTGATATAGTTACAATAAATTCTACGGTATACCCTATTAAGAATTGTTGTAGTATCACTATGTCAAGTGAGGTTTAGAAAAACTAAAATTTAATGTGTCACCATGACCTCTAGTTTTCCAGAAACATGACTTAATGGTGATGACCACTACCCCAATATTAAATATTTCTCTAAACTAAGGATGTTATTATGGCGCGTACGAATGTGGAAGAAAAAAAAAGAAAAAAAAAACCGATAAATAAATCGAAGCAAGAAAAAGAAGAAAAAGAAAAACCAATATGATATGACAAGCAATGAAGGACGGCATCAAGAATTAAATATGAAGAAGGAACGCGTTATAAAATGAATTAACTTTGAAATTTTATCAGCTTAACCTACTATATACGTAAGTCAGTAATATATTGAAGAATTTATTTATTTATTTATTATTATTATTATAATTTTTATTTTTTTTATTTTTATGAATCAGACTAACGACTAAATATTTTTATTAACATATGGTACTAATAAGAAATAAAAACGCAGAACCCTAATCAATACGACAACATATAAAGGGATAGTTTCATTGTTATATAAAAATGGCGAGAAGACGATCCAACAGTAGAACAGGAGCTACCAGTGATAACAATCCAGTTATTCCAACTACTGAAACCCAAAATAGGACAAACCACTGGGAAGTGCTTTTGCAAGGCTTGGAAAGAGTCGCTCGGGTTGCTATGGAAGCCGAGCAAAGGAGACCTCGTGAAGTGGACCCATTTTTGGAGGTGTATCGTTCATTCACTTCGCTACACCCACCAACATTTGACGGCACAGACGATTTCTTAACCGCAGAAAATTGGTTGGCCAATGTCAAGGACAAATTTCAAATTCTAAGGGCACCGGATGAATACCGGGTAGAACTAGCCACACAACTACTTGAAGGTCACGCACGATTTTGGTGGCAAGAGGTTAAGCGCAGGTGGGACCAGACCATAGGACCCGTAAGCTGGGTCGAATTTGAAAAGCATTTCGAAAGGAGGTACATGGACGTGATCTCACGAGAAGCACTGAGACAACGATTCACCAACCTCAGGCAAGGAAATAGTCTGGTGACTGAGTACAACTCTAAGTTTGAGAACCTAATGAGGTATGCCCCGGACATTATTAGAGATGAATTTCGACTGAGACAACAATACCTTGGTGGGTTAAACCCTTGTCTCGCCCAACTGATTGACATACCAGGAATAGACAAGTTGCCCGATCTTATGTTGCGGGCTACCACAGTAGAATCCTATGAAACACATGTCAGTGAAATGAGCATTGTTAGAAATACTCGACCAAGGATGGAGGAAACTCCAAGATCACTTCCAATTCGGGGTAATTACATGGAGCCAAGGACCATCTTCAGCCCTAACGAAAAACCTTGGTGCAATCGATGCCATAAACCGCATACAAAAGAGCAATGCAGCTTCACCAATGGCTTATGTCACAGATGCCTTAAACTAGGACATTTTGCTAGAGAATGCCCATACAAGCCCCTTCAAAACAACATGGTTCCGAATGATAGCATGATTAGAGGAACCATGAGGCCACCAATCATAGACATGAGTAACAACACTATGATTTCACCAACAGGCGAATACATCAATTACAAAAATTATAATAAGGGAAGGAATGTGAGCCATGGCGGAAGGCGGGTAGGAGTGTATGTACACGACTGTGATTGCAACCATACTAAAATAGAGGGAGGGGCAGATTTAATAAAGAAGAGAATGAGATCTCAGCATGACCTATAGCAAGTACATCCGAAAATCCAAATAAATTACTTTTGTAATCACCAATCATGTCACATGAAGATGTACGATGAACATAATATCTCCACATTGAATACCGATAAAACATTTTAAATTTAAACACTTCTGGTATCCTAACGCCATTCAAGTTAGGAGGCTACGTGGGAGTTCAAAGGCACCAAACGCTCGAATTACCCTGAACTTTTCAATACGCCTTACGCATAATTGTGGAAGTATTTATAATTTATTCAGAGTAGTGCAGCAGAAGCATAGTGGAAGTATATATAATTTATGTAATAATTTTATAATTTAATCAGAGTGGCGCAATGGAAGCGTAGTGAAAGTATTTTCAATTTATGTTGGTATTTTGAGGACAAAACTTCTTTTTGAAAGGGGGAATAATATAACATTTCATCAATTAGTTAAATTTTTAATGTACTTTGAGTAAAAGTAAATACAATTTAGTGTTTGAATTTTGAGGACAAAATTCTTTTTGAAGAGGGGAAGAATGTAATGCCATGTAATTTTAGGTGTGATAAGTATTTATGTTTACAGTACAATTAAAATTATATATTTTATGTAAACGATTTGTGATGTTTGAATTTTGAGGACAAAATTCTTTTTGAAGAGGGGAAGAATGTAACGCCATGTAATTTTAGGTGTGTACGATCTAATTGAAAATTTCATTTTAAAAATATAATCAATTATGTAACGCCTCATAATAAAAATAGTAGTACGACATTTATATATATATATATATATATATATTTATTTGTCTTCCTATTTTATTTTATTACCCAAATTAAAATACCTTGAATAAAAATCAATATGTCCCGATGCATATCAGTACTTAAATAGTATATAATTATAAGTTAACTAAACACACAAAGTCCGATTTAAATATTATTTTTGGCAGCCCACAATATATATATTGTTAATTATTCAAATTAGAACCACAACTTCCCAAAATAACTACCTTACAATTAGCGTCTTTTCCCCTTAAGTAGCAACTGCTCCTATAATTAAATTAACTCATCTGTAGTACTCTCTCTCTCTCCGCTTTCTTCTCAGAAAATTAAGGAAAACGGTTCCTCTACATAATTATTACTCTTCCTTCGTAACTCCAGTTGGAAATCCAAATCAAGAAGATAAGGTATTCAATCTTACATTCAATTATTTGCTTAGTAAATAGATTAAACAATCTCTTATAGTTATCCATTTGATAGGATTTCTTATACTTATTATTTGCCATAATTTCTAGGTTATATTTGTTTATTTGATAAAGATTCTGAAAATAGTGTAATATCTGAAAATTATTTATTTAATAAGGTTCATTATATTTATTATTTGATAAAATCTCGAGATCATATGATCGGTGGAATTTAAGAAGGATTTATGAAATTGCATAAATCAGTTTGTTAAACAATAATTAAATATTATTTCGTACTATCTATATATAATTTATGTTTTCTGGAATATTGCTAACTTTCCTAATATAGATATATATGTGTATATATATCCCATCAAAGTATCATACTAGTTTAATCATATTTATTTTATATAAATTCTTGTTCGTCTGTTCTCGTCACTAAATCAATATTTTGATATTCTATCTTACTTTAATTATAGTTAATATAAACATTTTGAATTTCCCTTACAACCTTGCCGACTTGAAACTAAATTATTCTGTTTATAAGTCTCCAGTATATGAAATCATATACATCGTACTATATATGTATTCACAAAAACTATGTATTTTTCTGTATGAAAATATTTTCAAACGTCTGAAATTAAATTAGTTTACACTATAGTCTCAGATCATGTTAATCACAAGTAATTCTAATTATGTTATGCTTTTTTTTCATTAAATGGTAAATCTTCACCGAAGACCCTAGGAATTATTCACCGATGATCCCAAATCTATTTTTATTGTAAAGTAGTCTAGTTCTAATCTTAATAAAAATAAATTGTGCAATGAGAAATGTGTATAGATATTGATTTAGAAATCATATTTCGTGGTCTAGATCTGAGTGGCGAAATAAGGAGAGAAGTAGAGACAACAGTAAACTGCCCCACGACAACAGGTACGGGCTTCCTGGGCTTTTTGT
Source organism: Carex myosuroides (assembly GCA_028015225.1). Lineage (NCBI taxonomy): Eukaryota > Viridiplantae > Streptophyta > Magnoliopsida > Poales > Cyperaceae > Carex > Carex myosuroides. The sequence continues at coordinate 7,806,925 of CM051479.1, forward strand.
AAAACTAATTACTTATTCCTTTGTGTGCATTTTAATTCACTTACAGAATTGTGCATTTTGATTCGAACAACCTCTTTGACTTTGTTTAGAGAATAAAGAATAAGATTCTTTCGTTTGAAACATATGACATGAATGAAATATATCGATTGAGTATAATAATAGAATAAGAAATCGAATGATCACCGTGAGTTGAATGAATGGAAAGGCCGATACGCGGGGGCTGCTAGTCGCGATCGGGACCGGCATGCGGGGGCTGCTAGTCGCAGTCGGGTTCGATATTGGAAAGGCCGATACGCGGGGGCTGCTAGTCGCGATCGGGACCGGCATGCGGGGACTGCTAGTCGCGGTCGGGTTCGATATTGGAAAGGCCGATACACGGGGACTGCTAGTCGTGGTCGGGACCGATATGCGGAGGCTACTAGTCGCAGTCGGGTTCGATGCTGGAAAGGCCGATACACGGGGACTGCTAGTCGTGGTCGGGACCGATATGCGGGGAATGCTAGTCGCAGTCGGGTTTGATGTTTGAAAGTCCGATATGCGGGGACTGTTAGTCCCGGTCAGGACCGGCATGCGGGGAATGCTAGTCGCAGTCGGGTTTGAGATATAATGCATCACAAGCAAAGTGATGGTCAGTGTTTAATAAGATTTTAAAGTAACAAGTGCTTACATGAATCATAGGTCATTGCATAATAGGATAATATAGATTGCATTTTGGTTATTGAATAAATAAAGTTGTTTAATTAGTATGATCAAAAGGGAAGATTTTACAAATCCTCGGGCTGGAACTAAATCCCGTACTGAGAGAATGTTCGAGTCTCTCACCCGTTCCACTTTTATGTGGGTTCCAGGTAATAAAGATGAAGGTACTGAGCAAGGTCGTGAGTGAGCTAAGGCGGGAAGATTCTGAAAGGAATAATATGCCACTTGTTGATTTAGTCTCTATTTTAAACAACTGATACATTGAACAGGCATGGAAGTTGTCGTTTTACTAGCCGTGTCTGTCATGATCGTTTGTAGAACTCTTTTGCTTATGAAATAACTGTGGCATTTATTGTATTGTTATTGATAATGTATGTGATGGGAATACGCCTTACGTAGAAATACGTGGCGGGTTGTCTCGGGGTGTGACACTCATCGACTAAGTCCCTGTTACGGCTAGTATTAACTAATACGGACAGGCCTAACACAGACTAGAAGATAGCGCTGGGGGCTTTAAACCCTAACCGTCAAGGTCCTAATACGGACCGTATCACTTGATACGATCCGTATCCGAAGGCGACCCTTGGGGAATAACTGCCGACAGCTGTTTCCAGATCAGTTTCTTAGCCCCTTCTCAACCTCCAGACATCCCTCCACTCCTATATAAGGCCCCTGGGCAGAAGAATTAGTTATCTTTGTAATTAGGGTTAGATTTGATTAAAGTGAGAATAGAGGAGTGCTTGTAACAATGCCGTTCCGCGACTAAGTTCCTTTTCTTAGGGCTAGGCAGTAAACCTTGTTACTCTTGATGTTTTGATATATATATTTCTGTTGATTATGATTTCTTGTTGTTGAAACAAAATGCTTTTGTGATTTACTATCTCTTCATCTAACTTCAATGATCTAGTTTGAGTCCGTTAGGGTAGTGACAGTACTTTAATGGTAAGAGAAACTATTTGTATGAATTAGCCTCGTTGAGATCTATTAGGTTTATGTGAAGAAAACCTTAGCGGGGAAACCATAAACCAGACCAACAAAACGCGTACCAAATTCCTCACTTGCGTAAAGTAAATCGCAGTGATCTGTGTAGTAATTTGGGGTATTTGAGAGATCAGACATTTGCGTAAGGTAAATCGCGGTGTCCTCTGTAGAATCTCGGTGAAAGATCTGTCATTCTTGCGTAACATAAATCGCAGTGATCTATGTGGTGTCTTTTATTAAACAACAACAGGAAATCAGACGCAACAGGAATATATTGTTCAGGCGGATTGAGTGGCAATGGTGTGCCGAAACCCTAGGAATTCTCATCTCTATCTTTATTTTAATTACTTTTAATTGCTTCTGTTCGCACGAAAGTGTATCCAAAAGTTTCACTACAGCAAGCTGTAGCTTTTAACCTTGATTTAACTTCTGACTAAGATTGCAAGTGCACAATCCCATCGTATAGTCTAGTCAGGTATCGATCCACATGACGGTTCAAAATCAAATATGGAACTCTACTTAAATCAATTAGGTACTAGAAGTTGGAAAAGGTTGGTTTGTTTGTTTAATATCCTAAATTCAATCAATGACAAAAATAATTAAATTGACAGAAAGTAAATTTTGGTTTTTATCAAATAGAGAAAAGCGTTTCTAGGGTTTTCGATTTCATTATCAACCTTGCCTCTCGGTACCCACACGACCCGCGTACTTTCATACGCGACCCGCGTACTCTCATACGCGGCCCGCGTGGACCTCGAGTGAATGTAGCAGTTGTCTGTTTTTGCGTTGTTCTTTAGTGTAAGGATTCATTGACCGAACCTAATGTTCCTAAACCTCAACTCTCGTTTGTTGGCTTAATAAACTTGGTGTCGGAAATGCAATTTCACCTTCTTAGGTTTTTAATCTAAGTTAATTGTCCGGTTTACTAAAGGTAACCACTACCTCTCGATAAGTGGAAAAGTTCATCTCTCAGTTACTTTTTGGTCTTGCCTCACGGCTCGTAAACCTACCTCAAATACTAAGTTTGGTTGAGAGAAACATCAAGGCCAAATTACAAGAAAGATGCTATAGACATCTAACAGTAGACAATAAAGAATCATTCAATCAACTTCAACAAAGCAATTAAAATACTACTCAAACAATTAAACACTAACATTCAACACAAATTCAAACAACATGCATACAAAACAAAGTATCAAACTACATCGTAACCCTAGAAACTAAGTAAACTACTCAAGCATAGTCAAAGAACAAACAAAACAAATAAAGATAAAGGAGTTCATAGAAAAACTAGAAGAACGATGAAGATTCGTCGCAAAACTCTCGTTCAGCTCCTCTCTTCTTCGTCTCCCAGCCAGCCGTCTCTCCTAACCCTAGGAATTGTCCCTCAGATACAGAATGCCCTCTCAGGTGCAAGAAATCCCCTCTTATAGCTTTTCTGGCCGACCTTTCTTCAATTAGCCTCTGTTTCCAATTCTGCTTCTGTTTCTGGAAAAGTCTGACGCGACCCGCGTGGGGTCTGACGCGGCCCGCATGCCTTTACCTCAGATTGTAGATCTTCTCTCAAGCTTTCCGAGGTCATACGCTCAAAACGGAGTTACGAGTCAAAAGTTATGACTGTTTTAAGTTCGGGTGCTGAAATTTCAGGGTTTGACGCTACCCGCGTGGGATCTGATGCTACCCGCATGGGATCTGACGCTACTCGCGTGTAGGACTCTAGAACTCACAATTTTCCATGATTTCGCTCATTTTCTGCAAAGTAAGAATGAAAACGCAGTAGTACCACATTCTATAGATATTCAATAGATATTCAATGTAAAAGACACGATTTGGTGGTTTAAAACACAGATTTTGGTACAGAAATTGGTCGGATTTATAAGTCAAATAATGAGACATCAAATTCCCCCAAGCTTAAATCTTGCTTGTCCTCAAGCAAAGATCCATACTTAGGTACCGGGTTGGACTCTAATCTTACCTAAATGCAAATTAAGTTCCTAAATGTGAAAATTTACATGAGTTGCTTTAATCAAAAACCTCGAGAATCATTTTGGTATAATTCAGACTTTCCTTGATCAATTTTGATTCACCACACGAATTGACTAATCAAACTTCAAATTCTGAAATGTTTTTTTAATACTTGCAAAGTTAATTACCCGAATTGATCAATTTCTCATTCTTTTGCTGAAACTATGCCCTCGTTTGTGGTGATTTTTCCTTTTTGCCCCCCCAAGCTTGGAACAAGCTTAGGTTAGAAAGTCGTGGACTTCATGTGTTGGTGTATGGAAAAGTTCTTTTCTTTTCTAAGTTTGGGAGACGAGCTCAAAGGCGTCCAACAGGACTTATTGCCAGTACTCTTATGTTCTCCATCTTTTCATTTATTTCATCACTTTTTTTATTTTTCACATACACCATGAATACACACATCCAATGGTATTCATTCATACTAATGGATATCCCAATCTTTCCTTATTTAAAATCCCCATTTCCCTATTTAAAAGGCACAATTCAATTTCAAAATGGTTTTTCGATGCAATTCAAGTTTTCTTCTTCTCAGGTTCTCAAAACATCTCTTCCTAATCAGTTCTTTTATCAATTATGGGGTTAGTTCTAATATCTCAAGGTCATCCCAAATCACAACCAAGATTTTTCATAAAAGTCCTTAATTCAAGCAATCATGCAAATTTATCACCTAAAAGTGCACCAAAAAGTAAACATGATCTAAGAAAAGGTAAAAAGTTTTAAAATGACTTAAATGCAACCTAAGATACAAAGTTCTCCCCCCCAAGCTTAATCTGAGCATTGTCCTCAATACTTCAAGACAGATGGATAGAAAAAAAAAAGTAAAACCTGGGGAAAAGAAAACACACCTAATCAGTAGTCTGGCGGGATCGTGCACGGACCGTGTGTGTTTGCGTGCGGTCCGTGTGCCCTGCTGAACTTCGAATGCCAGAAGTTGTGTGCTGAACCTGTCAGCTTCCCGATCAAGTACCCGATCACAGTTTGCTGAGCTTTCAAATCCTCTAAGAATCTGAGGTTGCGATCCTGGTCGAGATCTGCATTCAGAATCAAAGGACAAGATTTATTCGGGTCTAGGAACTCATACCGGAGGTTAGCTGGAAGAGGCTTAAGTTCAGGAGTCAGCTGCTCTGTTTGGGCCTTAACGCGTCCCGCGTCTGGTGCACTTGGCTCGCGTGCGGACCTCGCGTCAGTTTCACCCGACCTGCTTCCTCTATTCTCCAGGTTCTCTGACTGTGGCACGCGGTCTATGGAAGATGCATGCGGTCCGTGTGTCAGTTCCTCCAGATTGTCAAACTTAGCTTATGTTGCACACATCTTCTCTTTGGCAGCTTTCTTCACCTGCAAATCAGCCAAATAATCAGGATAATTTTTAAATGAGCTGTCATATTCCTCACGGAGTGGGCCTTTGGCCAATTTATCAACCACGTCGACCGCGCAACATGTCTCTGGTTCATCTGGGTACTTCATAGCTCGGTTGAGATCAAACTGGACTTTCTCATCCCCAATCCGCAAGGTCAGAGTCCCATCCTTCATGTCCATCAGTGCTCCCGCTGTTCTGAGGAAAGGCCGTCCCAGTATGATTGGTACTTCCTTGTCCTCTGTCATTTCCATGACCACAAAATCGACGGGCACATAGAACTTGCCAACTCGAACTGGCACATCTTCCACTATTCCAAGTGGTCGCCTCACAGAAGAGTCTGCCAGTTGCAGAGTCATTCGCGTAGGTTTGAGCTCACCTACCCCCATGCGATCAAAGATTGTGCGTGGCATGAGACTCACGCTGGCCCCCAAGTCACATAGGGCTTTCTTGATCGTTGCTTTCCCGATTGTGCAAGGAATAGAGAACTTGCCGGGATCTTCCAGTTTTGGTGGGAGCTCATTCCTAAAAATTGCGCTGCACTGTTCTGTTAATCTCACCGTCTCATGTCCCCCCAAGCTTCGCTTGTTCGAGAGGATGTCCTTGAGAAACTTGGCATAAGTCGGCATTTGAGTCAATGCCTCGGTGAATGGGATGGTGATGTGCAGCTGCTTGATGACTTGAATGAACTTGGCGAACTGATCATTGAGCCTGTGCTCAGCTAGTCTCTGTGGGAAAGGTACAGGTGGCCGGTAAGGTGGCGGTTTCTCGGCCCCCTTCCTTCTCTGGTTGTCAGCCTCCTTCGACGCGACCCGCGTGTCCGTCACGCGGCCCGCGTTCACACGTTCTTCAGCAATGATTGCCGGTCGAGTGGGTACAACGCGGGCAGGGTTCTTTTCTTCAGGAGGTGACGTGGGGCGCGTGCCAGTGATGCGGCCCGCGTGCTTTGAGGTCTGGTCTGTTGGCTTGGGTGGTTCTTGATATTGAGTTCCGCTTCTCAATGTGACAGCTTTGACCTCCTCTCTCGGGTTAAGCTATGGCTGGCTGGGGAGCTTCCCATGTGTTGGTTGGCTAGAGGTGGCTCGGTGACTCAATTGTTCCTCCATCATCTTGTTGTGAGCAGCTAAACTGGCCATTTGTGCACTCATTGCTTGCATCTGCTCGAACATCATCTGATTTATTTTGCTTTGCTCGTTCATGAAATCAGTGACATCTGGAGTGATGTATGGCTTTGGTGGTGGAGATTGTGGCTCCTGGTTGTTGAAAGAGGCATTCTGATAGAAGTTTCGGTTGTCACTGCTCGGGGGGTTGTTGAATGGCACGGAGTTGTTTTGCTTCCACCTCCAGTTCTATTGCTCAACCGGGTCCTTGGAGTAGGTTCGGTTGAATGGAGATTTTGGAAAGTAGGATGGCTCACTGTTGAGAAAGTTGACTTGCTCGGTCTCTCCATCCCTTTGCGCCAATGGACAATGCTTGTAAGAGTGCCCTCTATCGCCACACATGGGACAAGATTGTGGTTGATGGTTGCTGTTTGATTTGGCGCTCATCTTGTCGAATGCCTTTTGCATGGCATCCATTTTGGCGTTTAGAGCTGTGATCTGATCGACTTCAAATCGGCCGCCTCCTCCAGGTCTGGAATTGTCGCGGCCGGACCACTGTTGGTTCTGAGCCATGCTGTCGATTAGGTTCATTGCCTCAAGAGGTTCTCTTGACATTAGTGCTCCACCTGCAACAGCATCAACAGAAGCTCGAGTGCTTTCTGTTAAACCATCATAAAAAGTCTGAATCAATAACCAGTCAGGAATACCATGGTGTGGACAAGAATACTGTAACTCCCTAAACCTTTCCCAGGCTTCGTTCAGGGGTTCATCAGACCTTTGCCTAAAGCTGGTCAGTTGGGTCCTTACCTTGGCAGTTCTCTTATGAGGGAAAAACCTAGTCAGAAATGAATTGGACAATTCCCTCCAGTTGGTAATAGATTCCCTTGGTAGTGACCCTAACCATTTTTTGGCCTTATCCCTAAGAGTGAAAGGAAATAAAGCAAGTATGATATAGTCATTAGTTGCGCACAATGTTTGGAGGTGAGCGTGTGGATCTTCATGATCCAACCCATGGAAAGTGTTTTGCTGCACAATGTTAACGACACCCGGATTGAAGTTCGGTTGTTGTCCTGCAATTCGTGGCAGTCTGATCGCTCCTCTCACATCTCCAGCCCTCAGCACATTAAACTCTAGCAATGTCCTTGGCACGAAGTCCTCCTGGTACTCATCATCAGTCACATTCTCGTCCCGTCCTTCGTCTCCGTTGTTGCTCATTGCTGCTCTGCTGGAATGCTCTTGTCTGTCTGGTTCGGTTTGCACGGACCGTGTGTCTTGTATGCGGGTCGCGTGAGGAGGTGTTGCAGCTGGGGCTGAGCGCACAAATCGCGTGTCGGTTTCGAGAAGATGTACGCGGTCCGCGTGCAAATCTATGCGGGTAGCATCGGGTATCGGTCCTCTGCTCTTGAGATGGTAATCGCCCGTCGGAGGTGGTATGAAAGCCAGTGTGTTCCTGTGAGAGAGAAAAATAAAAGAAAATATACAGATTAAAATCTAGATTAATTAAAATAAGCAAAAATCCAGAAAAGATAAATGATGCCGTCCCCGGCAACGGCGCCAAAAACTTGTTCGCACGAAAGTGTATCACAAAGTTTCACTACAGCAAGCTGTAGCTTTTAATCTTGATTTAACTTCCGACTAAGATTGCAAGTGCACAATCCCGTCGTATAGTCTAGTCAGGTATCGATCCACAGGACGGTTCAAAATCAAATATGGAACTACTTAAATCAATTAGGTACTAGAAGTTGGAAAAGGTTGGTTTGTTTGTTTATTTCTTAAATTCAATCAATGACAGAAATAATTAAATTGACAGAAAGTAAATTTTGGTTTTTATCAAATAGAGAAAAGCGTTTCTAGGGTTTTCGATTTCATTATCAACCTTGCCTCTCGGTACCCACACGACCCGCGTACTTTCATACGCGACCCGCGTACTCTCATACGCGGCCCGCGTGGACCTCGAGTGAATGTAGCAGTTGTCTGTTTTTGCGTTGTTCTTTAGTGTAAGGATTCATTGACCGAACCTAATGTTCCTAAACCTCAACTCTCGTTTGTTGGCTTAATAAACTTGGTGTCGGAAATGCAATTTCACCTTCTTAGGTTTTTAATCTAAGTTAATTGTCCGGTTTACTAAAGGTAAGCACTACCTCTCGATAAGTGGAAAAGTTCATCTCTCAGTTACTTTTTGGTCTTGCCTCACGGCTCGTAAACCTACCTCAAATACTAAGTTTGGTTGAGAGAAACATCAAGGCCAAATTACAAGAAAGATGCTATAGACATCTAACAGTAGACAATCAAGAATCATTCAATCAACTTCAACAAAGCAATTAAAATACTACTCAAACAATTAAACACTAACATTCAACACAAATTCAAACAACATGCATACAAAACAAAGTATCAAACTACATCGTAACCCTAGAAACTAAGTAAACTACTCAAGCATAGTCAAAGAACAAACAAAACAAATAAAGATAAAGGAGTTCATAGAAAAACTAGAAGAACGATGAAGATTCGTCGCAAAACTCTCGTTCAGCTCCTCTCTTCTTCGTCTCCCAGCCAGCCGTCTCTCCTAACCCTAGGAATTGTCCCTCAGATACAGAATGCCCTCTCAGGTGCAAGAAATCCCCTCTTATAGCTTTTCTGGCCGACCTTTCTTCAATTAGCCTCTGTTTCCAATTCTGCTTCTGTTTCCGGAAAAGTCTGACGCGACCCGCGTGGGGTCTGACGCGGCCCGCATGCCTTTGGCTCAGATTGTAGATCTTCTCTCAAGCTTTCCGAGGTCATACGCTCAAAACAGAGTTACGAGTCAAAAGTTATGACTGTTTTAAGTTCGGGTGCTGAAATTTCAGGGTTTGACGCTACCCGCGTGGGATCTGATGCTACCCGCGTGGGATCTGACGCTACCCGCGTGTAGGACTCTAGAACTCACAATTTTCCATGATTTCGCTCATTTTTTGCAAAGTAAGAATGAAAACGCAGCAGTACCACATTCTATAGATATTCAATAGATATTCAATGTAAAAGACACGATTTGGTGGTTTAAAACACAGATTTTGGTACAGAAATTGGTCGGATTTATAGGTCAAATAATGAGACATCAGCTTCCTAATTTACATTGATCAAAACAACATCTCTCAATTTTCAGATTTCGTCTAGCCTTTCGAAAGATTGTGATTCGATCGCTCAAAGCATTGAACCAATATTCCTTGTGGATCGACCTCGAATATACTACTCGATAGGATTGTGCGCTTGCAGTCCGAACCGATAGCATTTCCGAGTTTATAAATATTAAAAGAAACATTGCTCTCTTTTGAGTGATCAATATTCTTCGATCACATCAATTCTGAAGCAAGATTCGGCTCTTGAGGGGTACTTCATGGCACGGTCAATCTGGAATCGCACCTTCTCTTCTCCAATGTTCGAGGTCAGTGTTCCATCCTGTACATCAATTATGGAACCTGCAGTTCTTAGAAAAGGTCGTCCTAGAATAATGGGGACTTCCTTATCTTCCAACATTTCCATCACAACAAAGTCAGCAGGTACATAAAACTTACCAACCTGAATCGGTACATCCTCCACTATGCCAAGTGGTAGTCTTACCGAGGAGTCCGCTAGCTGAAGAGTCATTCGCGTAGGTCTGAGCTCACCTACCCCCATTCGATCATAGATGGTGCGTGGCATGAGACTCACGCTAGCTCCCAAGTCGCATAGAGCTTTCTTGATCGTGGCTTTCCCTATAGTGCAAGGAATAGAAAACTTACCAGGGTCTTCCAGTTTGGGTGGTAGTTCACTTCTCAGAATGGCACTGCATTGTTCCGTCAGTTTCACCGTTTCGTGCCCCCCCAAGCTTCGTTTGTTGGATAAGATGTCTTTCAGAAACTTGGCATAGGTGGGCATTTGGGTCAAGGCCTCGGTGAATGGGATAGTGATGTGCAATTGCTTGAGAACATCGATGAATTTAGCGAATTGCTCATTCAATTTGGTCTCAGCTAATCTCTGGGGAAATGGTACAGGTGGTCGGTACGGTGGTGGTTTGTAGGTCTCTTTCTTCTTCTGATTGTCAGTTTCATTTTGCACTGTCCATGTGTCAGTGGCACAGCCCGTGTTCACAGGGTTGTCATTGTTGACTGTCGGTCGAGTTAGTTCGACACGGCCAAGATTTCCTTCTTCAGGTGGTGACACAGTCCGTGTGAGATTTGCACGGTTCGTGTGAACAGTTGTTTCAGAGGTGGGTCGTGCTGGTTCTGCACAGAGCGGGTTCACTTCAGTTTGTGGGGTCTGCACGGGCAGTGTAACCTCTGAACGGTCCGTGTGCTTTTCAGCTGGTGGGTCAGTAGGCATGGCTGGACCTTCGTAGTTGGTCCCACTTCGCAGGGTGATTGCCTTAGCCTCCCCTCTCGGGTTTACCTCTGGTTGGCTGGGAAGCTTACTAGGTTGTGGTTGGCTTGAGGAGCCTTGCCCCATCTGTGTTTCCAGCATTTTGTTGTTGAGAGCAGCTAAACCGGCCAACTGAGCATTCATTGCTTGCATCTGCTCGAACATCATTTGGTTCATCTTCCCTTGCTCATGCATGAAATCGCTCACAGTGGGAGCTACATATGGCTTGGGTGGAACAGAATGAGGTAGGCGATTGTTCGAGTTATTGAAATTCGCATTGTTGTAGAAGTTGCGGTTGTTGTTGCTGCTCGAAGAGTTGTTGAAATTATTGTTGTAAGAGGGGTTGGAAGCATTGTTGTATGGCGCTGGGTTGTTCTGCTTCCACCTCCAGTTTTGTTGCACAACCGGGTCTTTGGAGTAGGTTCGGTTGAACGGAGGTTTTGGGAAGTATGATGTCTCACTGTTGAGAGAGTTGACTTGCTCGGTCTCCTCATCACCCCTTTGCGCCAGCGGACAGTGCTCATAGGAGTGCCCCTCCCCACACATGGCACAAGACTCCGGCTGTGACTGATGGTTTCCAACAGATTTGACACTCATCTTGTTGAAAGCTTTCTGCATAGCATCCAGCTTGGCGGTAAGAGCTGTAATCTGATCGACTTCAAATCGGCCGCCTCCTCCAGGTCTGGAATTGTCGTGGCCGGACCACTGCTTGTTCTGAGCCATGCTGTCGATCAAGTTCATTGCTTCTTGAGGTTCTCTCTCCATCAAGGCTCCACCTGCAATAGCATCAACAGATGTGCGAGTACTCTCTGTCAAACCATCATAAAAAGTCTGAATCAATAACCAGTCAGGTATACCATGATGTGGACAAGAATACTGTAACTCCCTAAACCTTTCCCAAGACATTTGCCTAAAGCTGGTTAGTTGGGTTCTTACCTTAGCAGTTCTTTTGTGGGGGAAAAATCTGGTCAAAAACATTTTGGACAGTTCCCTCCAAGTGTTTATGGAATCCCTTGGTAGTGACCCTAACCATTTCTTTGCCTTATCCCTAAGTGTGAAAGGAAACAGTGCAAGTCTAATATAATCATATGTTGCCCCATTGGTCTTAATGGTGGTGCAACATTCAAGAAAAGTTTGGAGATGGTGTTACACCAAAAAGGTATAGTACAAAGTTTCGGTACAGCAAGCTGTACCTTTTAACCTTAAATACACTTTTGGTTCAGATTGCAAGTGTACAATCCTAGCACGTAGTATATTGTCGGGTATCGATCACAGGGACGGTTGAAACAAATCAGATTCTACTTAAATTATATAAAAACTCTAGAAGTTCTGCAAAGTTGGTTTTGGGTTGTATAGATTCCTAAATAGCAGTAATTAAGTGCAAGAGAGTAAATTAAACTGGGTTTTAATCAAAGGTAAAAAGGGGTTCCTAGGGTTTTAGACTTCGTCTCAGCTTTGCCTCAAGTGCCCGGTCCGTGCACTCTCATGCACGGGCCGTGTACTTTCATACACGGTCCGTGTGGCCCTCGAGTTGATACAGCAGCTATTGGTTTCTGTATTGATTTCCTGTGCAAGGTTATTTTGGTCGTACCTAAGTCAATACTCCTCAACTCTCGTTTATTGGCTTAATTGCTTGGTACGAAACTCAAGTTATACCATCTTAGGGTTCTTAAACTTCAACTCTCGTTTATTGGTTTAATTATCCTAAGTTATTTGTTGGTTTACTAAAGATAACCTCGATCTCTCGATACGAGGAAAACTTCGCCTTTCGGCTACCGCTTGGTTTCACCTCTCGGTTCACAAACCTATCTCAAATACTTAGTTTGGTCGAATGAATATCAAAGCCTTGAAATACCATCTAGATGTGGCCATACATCTAACGATAAACTAATCAATTCAAACAAGTTCATCTAAGCAATAAAATACTACACAACAAACAAGCACAAGATCCAATACAAATTCCAATAACTAGCAAATAAAACAAAGCGTTCGACTACATCTTAACCCTAGAAACTAAAGAATTTAGCCTAACATAGAAAAACAGAAAATAAAACAAGAGATAAACAAGAAGTTCATGACAAAACTCGAAGAATCAAGAAGAGTCGTCTCAAATCTCTCGATTTTCGCCGTTTTCTTCTTCTCGAAGCCTAGCCGCCACTTCTCTTCTCTAGGGTTTGCTCTCAGATCCAGAATGAGCCTTTTGGTGCCCAGAATCTCGCTTTTAAAGCCTTCCATTCGCGACCTCTCCAGCTGGCCTCTATTTCCAATTCTGGTTCCTGTTTCCAGAAATGTCGTGTACGGTCCGCACACAAGAGTGCACGGACTGTGTGCCTGTGTCCTGATGAGTGGGAGGTGTGCGGGTCGTGTGTGTCTTCAGTCAGTGGTCGGGCAGGGGGTATACGGTCCGTATGCAACAGTGCACGGTCCGTGTATTGTCCTTTAGATTCCAGATCCTTCCTCTTTTTCGCCCGTTTCCTGCAACAAAGAAAGAGCAGCAGTACCACATCCTATAGATATTTAATGAAATACACACATTTTTGGGGTTATAGGCACAGGTTTTAATACAAAGTTCGGTTAGAATGTAGACAAAATAACAAGATATCAGATGGGCATGTGGATCCTCGTGATCCAAGCCATGAAAGGTGTTCTATTGAACAATGTTGACAACTCCCGGATTGAAGTTCGGTTGTTTCCCTACTATTCTCGGGAGTCTGATCGCTCCCCTCACATCTCCTGCCCTTGGCATATTGAATTCCTTCAGAGTTCTCGGGACAAAGTCGTCCATGTCATCATCAGAGTCGCGGTCGCCATGCGGCTCTTCTTGTCTTTCCTCTCCGTTTTGGCTCATGTCTCTGTCTGGATCAGAGTGCACAGACCGTGTCTCGTCTGTACGGCCCGTGTCAGGTGGTGGCTGTGCAGAAATAGTGGCTTCTGGAAGGGCTGTGCGGGCCGTGTGCAAACCTATGCGGTCCGCGTCAGGTACTAGCCCTCTGCTCCTCAGCTGGTAATCACCCGTCGGAGGTGGATTGAAAGCCAGCGTGTTCCTGTAAGAGAGAAAAGTAAAAGAAAAGATACAGATTAAAATCTAGATTAATTAAAATAAGCAAAAATCCAGAAAATAAATAATGCCGTCCCCGGCAACGGCGCCGAAAACTTGTTACACCAAAAAGGTATAGTACAAAGTTTCAGTACAGCAAGCTGTACCTTTTAACCTTAAATACACTTTTGGTTCAGACTGCAAGTATACAATCCTAGCACGTAGTATATTGTCGGGTATCGATCACAGGGACGGTTCAGGTCTTAACCGGACTCTACTTAAATTAATTAAAGACTAGAAGTTGGAAAAGGTTGGTTTTGGTTGTTTATAATTCCTACAGATTCAATGACAGTAATTAAATGCAAGAAAGTAAATAAACTTGGTTTTGAATTAATAATAAAAGGCGTTTCCAGGGTTATGACTTCATCTCAGTTTTGCCTCAAGTTGTCCGGTCCGTGTCATTTCCTACACGGTCCGTGTTGACCTCAAGTGAATGCAGCAGTTACTGTTTCTTTGTGTTGTTCCTTTGTGTAGGGTTCTACTGACCAGACCTAATGTTTCTAAATCTCAACTGTCGTTTGTTGGTTCATTAACTTGGTATGGAATTGCAATATTTTCCCTCGTCGGGTTCTAGACCTCAACTGCCGTATGTTGGTCTGAGTCACCTAGTTGCTTGTTACTTATACTAAAGGTAACTCCTATCTGTCGATAGGGAGTAATTTTCACCTTTCGGTACTACTTGGTTTCACCTTTCGGCTCACTAATCCTACCTCATGTACTTAGTTTGGTTGAGAGACTTTTAAGGGCCAAAGTACCTTCTAGATGTGCGCATTCATCTAGTGGTAAACCAATAAAGATCAAACAATTTATTTCTAAGCAATTAAAATCAAGCACAATCAAGCAAACACAAATTTCAACAAAAGAGTACAATAACTAGCATGCAAAACAAAACATTCGATTACATCACAACCCTAGAAACTAAGGAAACTACTCAGACATGGTCCTCAAAAAGAAAATACAAATAAAGATAGAGTTGATCATGACAACACCCAAAGCACAAAGAAGATCAATCGAAAACTTGCGTCTTTCGCTTCTCAACTTCGTCTCCAAGCTTAGCCGCCAATCCAAACCCTAGAATATGCTCTCCCCTTTCCAGAATGACTTTCTCTGGCGAGAAATCCAGCTTATATCCTTAATTCGTCGACCTTCCTTAATTAGCCTTGTTTCCGGAAATGCTTGACACGGGCCGTGTCAGATCTGTCCGGCCCATGTTACCTGTGCTTCTTCAGTGATCGAGTCAGCAGCTGTCTGTGGTCGAGTCAATGGTCGAGTCGAGGTTAACACGGCCCATGTGGAATGTGACACGGATCGTGTAGAGACTTCTTAATTGCAGATTTCTCCTCGATTTCGCCCGAATCCTGCAAAATAAGAATAAACTTGCAGCAGTACCACATTCTAAAGATATTCAATGAAATATAACTGATTTAATGGATTTAAACACAGGTCTGGTACAATTTTAAGGTCGAAAAATAGATAAGTTTGCGAGATATCAGTAACAGTTGGCGAGTTTATGCTAGAATTAGCATCATTCCGGCGCGGTACGCAATAGTCTCATAGAAGTTTGGGTCTTGCTGCATTGTGAATTTCATTATCACCATTGCCTTCTTGTCTTCCATTGTTGAAATGTGGAATCAGTTCGTTCGGTGGAATATTCATGTTGATTGAATCTGAGTCTTCTTCGCTTTCAGAATTACTCGAGGAAGGACTATGATTGGTCCTTGTCGGTGATATGGAAGCGAATTGTCCTCTCCGACCTGCAATACTTAGGGATCTCCGTACGGATGATTCAGCCAGTGTGCAGTGTCCTAAAAAGAAAAGAAAATCTGAAAATAAAACTAAAAATTGGAAAAGAAAAAGAAAATAGAAATAAAAGAAAAATAAAAATGCAGAAAATAAAAAAGTCTAGGCGTCTCTAATTAATTAGATTCAATGGTCAAAGCAAGGGCGTCTCGCGAGGCCTTGCACAATGAACAGTTATTCCCCGGCAACGGCGCCAAAAAGCATGATCATTCAAAAGAGAGCGTGTTTCTTTTAAGATTTATAAACTCGAAAATGCTATCGGTTCGGACTGCAAGCGCACAATCCTATCGAGTAGTATATTCGAAGTCGATCCACAGGGAATATTAGTTCAGAGTTTTGAGCGATCGAATCACAATCTTTCGAAAGGCTAGACGAAATCTGAAAATTGAGAGATGTTGTTGTGATCAATGTAAATTAGGAAGCAATTAAAAGTAATTAAAATAAAGATAGATATGAGAATTCCTAGGGTTTATATAATTAGAAAGGAAAAATCAAAATTTATATTATTAGAACTCCAACCAATTGGAAAGGAAAATCAAAATTTATATTATTAGAACTCCTATTGATTGGAAGGGATCCATTTATAATCGAGGGGGAAATTAATACTCTCAAATTTAAGGATATTTGTGAAATAAATTGTTTGATAATAATTTTTCTAAGGGACGCACAATGAGGTCAATCATGGGTAGAATAAATTGTTCAAGGGAGAGGTCATGAATATTTTAGAGTTCTAAACTTTTATTGTCATATCAATTGTACCAAACCCGAGTTCTAATTTAATTTTAAGCAACACTTTGAGATTGTATGGTTTAACCTAGACCGGACCTTTGACCAGCTGGGATATCATTGCTTAAGGACAAGCAACAATTCAAGTTGGGAGGCATGATCAGAGTCAAAATAATGATGATTTACGTAGGTTGAACCTAGACCGGACCTTTGACCAGCTGGGATGTCGTTGCTTGAGGACAAGTAACAATTCAAGTTGGGAGGCGTGATCAGAGTCAAAATAATGATGATTTACGTAGGGTTTTAGCTTAGGTTTTGCATATTTTCTCACACTTATGTTTAATTTATTAGAGAAAAATGCTACTATCACCCTTCTTTATTATTACAGAAAACAGGTTTTGGGACTATTTTACACCAAATGGAGCAAGAATCGGGTCAATCTGATCAGCGACACTTATCAAAGAAGTCTCTGTTACGGTCCGTATTGCTTAATACGGACCAAGCCTAATACAGACCAGGAGATAGTGTGATACGCATTAATACCCTCAGCGACAAGGTCTCAATACGGACCATAACTGAAGGCGCCTCTTGGGAATTAACTGTCGACAGCTGTATCCAGATCAGTTCCATAGCCCTTACTCAACCACCAGACGTCCCTCCACTCCTATATAAGGCCCCTGGGCAGAAGAAGAAGTTATCTTCGTAATTAGGGTTAGATTTAATTAAAGAGAGAAGAGAGGAGTGATTGTAACCATGCCGTCGTTTCGCGGCTAAGTTCCTTTTCTTAGGGCTAGGCAGTAAACCTTGTTACTCTTGATGTTTTGATATATATATTTTCTGTTGATTATGATTTCTTGTTGTTTAATCGATATGCTTTTGTGATTTATTATCTCTTCATCTAACTTCAATGATCTAGTTGAATCCGTTAGGGTAGTGACAGTACTTTAATGGTAAGAGAAACTATTTGTACGAATTAGCCTCGTTGAGATCTATTAGGTTTATGTGAAGAAAACCTTAGCAGGGAGACCATAAACCTGAACAACAAAACGTGAACCAAGTTCCATCATTTGCGTAAGGTAAATCGTAGTGATATGTGTAGTAACTTATGTATTTAAGAGATCAGTCATTTGCGTAAGGTAACTCGCAGTGTCCTATGTAGAATCTCGATGAAAGATCTGTCATTCTTGCGTAACATAACTTGCAGTGACCTATGTGGTGTCTTTCATAAAACAACAACAGGAAATCAGACCCCGACAGGAATATATTATCAAAGCGGATTAAGTATCAATGCTGTGCCGAAACCCTAGGAATTCTCATCTCTATCTTTATTTTAATTACTTTTAATTGCTTCCTAATTTACATTGATCACAACAACAACTCTTAATTTTCAGATTTTGTCTAACCTTTCGAAAGATTGTGATTCGATCGTCCAAAACTCTAAACTAATATTCCCTGTGGATCGACCTCGAATATACTACTCGATAGGATTGTGCGCTTGCAGTCCGAACCGATAGCATTTCCGAGTTTATAAATATTAAAAGAAACAAACATTGCAAGCACACAATCCTTATCGAGTAGTATATACGAGGTCGATCCACAGGGAATATTGGTTCAATGCTTTGAGTGATCGAATCACAATCTTTCGAAAGGCTAGACGAAATCTGAAAATTGAGAGATGTTTGTTGATCAATGTAAATTAGGAAACAATTAAAAGTAATTAAAATAAAGATAGAGATGAGGATTCTTAGGGTTTCGGCACACCATTGCCACTCAATCCGCTTTGACAATATATTCATGTTGCGTCTGATTTCCTATTGTTGTTTTAATGAAAGACACCACATAGGTCACTGCGATTTATGTTACGCAAGAATGACAGATCTTTCACCGAGATTCTACATAGGACACTGCGATTTACCTTACGCAAATGACTGATCTCTAAACACCCCAAATTACTACACAGATCACTGCGATTTTCTTTACGCAAGTGATAGAATTTGGTACGCGTTTTGTTGGTCTGGTTTATAGTTTCCCCGCTAAGGTTTTATTCACATAAACCTAATAAATCTCAACGAGGCTAATTCATACAAATAGTTTCTCTTGCCATTAAAGTACTGTCACTACTCTAATGAACTCAAAACTAGATCATTGAAATTAGATGAAGAGATAATAAATCACAAAAGCATTTTAGTACAACAACAAGAAACCATAATCAACAGAAATATATTAATCAAAACATCAAGAGTAACAAGGTTTACTGCCTAGCCCTAAGAAAAGGAACTTAGCCGCGGAACGGCATTGTTACAAGCACTCCTCTCTTCTCTCTTTAATCAAATCTAATCCTAATTACAAAGATGATTATTCCTTCTGCCCAGGGGCCTTATATAGGAGTGTAGGGACGTGTAGAGGTTGAGTAGGGGCTATGAAACTGATCTGGAAATAGCTGTCGGTAGTTATTCCCCAAGAGTCGCCTTCGGATACGGGCCGTATCAGGTGATACGGTCCGTATTAGGTCCTTGACGGTTAGGGTTTAGTGCTCCCAGCGCTATCTCCTGGTCTGTGCTAGGCCTGGTCCGTATTAGTCAATACTGGCCGTAACAAGCACTTAGTCGATGAGCGTCGCTGATCCGATTGACCCGATTCTAGCTCCATTTGGTGTAAAATAGTCCCAAAACCTGTTTTCTGTAATAAAACATAAAGAAGGGTGACAGTAGCCATTTTCTCTAATTAATTAAACATAAGTGTGAGAAAATATGCAAAACCTAAGCCAAAACCCTACGTAAATCATCATTATTTTGACTCTGATCACGCCTCCCAACTTGAATTGTTGTTTGTCCTCAAGCAATGACATCCCAGCTGGTCAAAGATCCGGTCTAGGTTAAACCATACAATCTCAAGGTTTTGTTAAAAATTAAATTAGGGCTTAGGTTTGGTGCAATTGGTATGACAATAAAAATGTAGAACTTTAAAAATATTCATGACCTCTCCCTTGAACAATTTATTCACCCCATGATTGACCTCATTATGCTTATCCTAGAAAAATTATTATCGAACAATCTACTTCACAAATATCCTTAAAATTGAGAGTACTAATTTCCCCTTTGATTATAAATGGATCCCTTCCAATCAATAGGAATTATAATGATATAAATTTTGATTTTCCTTCCCAATTGATTGGAGCAAAGTATGACAACTAAGTGTGTTGGTACTTGCGACTATTTTTGAAAAATTAAATATATACAAGAATTTAAAATTTGGGAGGTTTTCTCGAGCCTATTGGTAACCAGTCTTGTGTAGGCACCCGTACTCTTTTTATCCTCCATCTTTTATTCTATTTTTTTTTCTTTTTCTGGATTTTTCTGGATTTTTCTCATTTCTGATTTTTTGTATTTTTCTATTTTTCCGAAAATAAAATAAAATATTTTTGTGTCACAAGCACCATGATTACACACAATTCCGAGTATTCATTCATACAAGGAATTATTGCATAGTTTCGCTAGGGGTCTATCTATAATAAATGGGTATTCTAAAACACTATCAAATTTAAAAGAATTTGCAAAAATAAATTACTCAATAATAAAAATTCTAGGGTTTGCAATTTTTGGTCAACACTCATGGTTAGCAATTAATTATTCACTTTGAGATCACTAATTATTTTTAAGAATTCCGAATTTTTGTATCATGGCCAATTGTCTAAACCTTCAATTTAAAACAATTCCTATTTGATTATCCTATATGCTAATTATTCTAAATTACATGCTCCTATCAATGCAAATGCCTATATGCGCGCTAGATAAAAACCTCAATCGTTCCTCCCAACTTATCTTGGTTAAGACTTGAAAAGTGGTCCCGATTGAGTAAAACTGCTAGCGAAAAAAATGAAAAATAAGGGTCCTATACATGCCATGATCCTAGATACAATGCAATTCCTAAACTAATTTCTTACCCCTACCCCCATGCTTAAATTTTGTATTGTCCTCAATGCAAGAAAATAAACAATAAGAGAGGGATAAGAAAGATCTCACAGATTACTCGTCGCGAAGGGGTGGTGGTGGGGTAAATGGAATCGGTGGTGTGAATGGTATTCCCTTGGAAAGGCAATATTCATATAAATTCTCGTGGGCCTTGTTTACCTTGTCCAAGTATTCCTCCATGTAGCGTGTGCGTTTCTTCAAGTTCTCGAGTGTGTTGTTGGCGTAACGCGCGGTCGGACCAGGTTCGCGAGGTGGAGATATGGTTGTCTCTTGTTCCCATCCGGTTGGTGCGGGCATGGAGTTTGCTTCGTTGGTGTTATCGCGCGGTGGAATGAGGTGGCGTACGAAAGCCATGTCATGATGGTGGATGGATGAGTGGTGTGATGCGCTATGTGTTTCCTCCATGTGCTCTTCGGTTGGTTCCTCCTCAGTTGGTTCTTCCTCGATTGGTTCCTCCTCTATTGGTTCTTCCTCGTCGCTTCGTGCATCATCATCATGTTCAGATTCGTATCCAAATTGGAATGACCCCTTATCCGTTCCGATATGGAGGGTCATTCCTTCGCCTATTTTCAATGTGTACCTTATGTCACCTGTGTGTGCATTAAATACCGCTTGCACATGATTGTTGTTCACCAGGTAGTTCATGTTGAGACGGTTGTTGCCGAATACTTCATTGTAGCCGTCGAGTTTTATGTTGTGGTGGTGTGCCAGGAGGGTTGCATAACAACCCACGGAAACCACGTGGTTATTTTTTGTGTCGACGGCCACCGATGTGAGGTGGTGCAAAATGTGGTGTCCAATGTGCGGTTGATGCTTGTGGCTTTTCATGCAACGCATCATGTAGATGTCCCTCTCTCGCACTTTTGTTGTGTCCTCTCCTATCGGGAATATAGAATTAGTCAAAATAATATGAATATACCTTAATTCTATCGAAGATATGAGGCGTGAGTCTTTGCGGTATATTTTGCGCTCATCAATTGCGATCATTTCCCAGTACTTCATGCGTTTCTCCCTCGTGCATAATTTGGTTTCGCCATTTGTGGGGATGGACAGCGCCTTGCAAAATTCCTCCATTGTTATGGCAAATGGGCGGTTGATTAATCGGTACTTGATCATGTCGCCATCCCATTGTAGTGTCGATAAAAATTCGATGGAGGGTCTCAAATAGACTCTTGTGGCTCGTAAGCGGTCCGCCAAATCCCATAAATTGATATTATTAAGGGATTCACGCACATAATCATAGCATCCAAGGACTTTCATAGTATTGATACACATCGCTTTGTTGTTCGCGATGGTTCGATCAAGCAACGTTTGGGCACGGTCGAATTCTTGTTTGTCGCGGAATTTAATTTCCATGGCTGTTGCGTAGATGCTTCCATTGTCGGATTGAGAGTTGGAGGAACGAGGGCTGTTGTGCGCCATTTTTCTCTGGTTTTGGTCTCTGTTACGGGCCGTATCCACTTGATACGGGCCTGACTTGGAGGATTTCTGTGGACAGGATGCGAATTTTGATCTGAAAATTCTATGAAATAGTGCAGGGTAAAGGAAAGTGGATGAGAGGTTTATATGGCAGTGAAAGGGTGTGATGAATGTGCAGGAGGTGATAGTAGTGGAAAGTTAAATTTGGCAAAAATTTGAATTTCTTGTTTCTTGGAGCGCCAGAATTAGAAAGTTGGTTATTTCTGCACATTGAATACGGTCCGTATCAACTGATACGGTCCGTAATCGTTGTGCGGTTTTGTGTTGAATTCTGCTTTTCCTGTGCCAAGTCTGAGATGGGTCCGTATTGGAGAGCTACCCCGTATTGGGCTGATACAGTCCGTAACAGAGGGTAAATCTTTGTGACGGGCTTCGAATTTTTCGACCGAATTCTTCCAACATCTCCTCCTGTAGGTAAAATTAGTAACCCTGAGATCAGTGTAATAGTTTAAGATCAGATGAAAAAAAATTTTGATTTATAAATTTTTATATGAAAAGAAAACAAAAGTGGCCTTGGGTTGCCTCCCAAGAAGCGCTTGTTTAAAGTCATTAGCTTGACTTTTTGATTTCATCCATCATTCGGCTGATTCCTGAAGGAATATGTCTCTTTATGCTCATCATTCGTTCCTGCGATGTAATGCTTCAGCCTTTGGCCATTCACTTTGAAATGCCCGGTTTCTTGACTCCATATTTGGACTGCTCCATAAGGGTACACATAAGTGACCTTGTATGGTCCCGTCCATCTGGATCTCAATTTTTCGGGGAATAGTTTGAGCCGTGAATTGAAGAGAAGCACCGTGTCTCCTTCCTTGAACTCCCTTTTTCTGATCTTTTTGTCATGGTAGAATTTCGCCATTTCCTTATACATCTTTGCATTGTCGTATGCATGTAGTCTCAGTTCGTCTAGTGCATTCAGATCTAGTAGCCTCTTTTTGCCCGCATCCCTAAGGTCATAATTGAACGTTTTAATTGCCCAATATGCTTTGTGTTCTAATTCCACCGGCAGATGACAAGTTTTTCCGTAGATTAGCTTGTAAGGTGTCATTCCGATTGGAGTTTTGAACGAGGTTATGTAGGTCCAAAGCGCCTCGTCTAGTTTGAGTGCCCAATTTTTCCTGGACCAAGACACCGTCTTTTGCAAGATGTTTTTGATTTCTCTGTTTGAAATTTCTACTTGCCCACTGGTTTGTGGATGGTAAGGAGTTGCCACCTTGTGTGAGACGCCATATTTCTTCAGAAGATTGTTGAATTGATTGTTGATGAAATGCGATCCTCCATCACTTATCACTACTCGAGGGATGCCAAACCTTGGAAATATGATCTTCTGAAACAGTCGCTTGACTACATTTGCATCTGCTGAGGGCGCTGGAATTGCTTCCACCCATTTTGAGACATAGTCAACTGCTACGAGGATATACTTGTTGTTACCTGAGCTTGGAAATGGTCCCATGAAATCAATTCCCCAGACATCAAAAATCTCTACTTCTAGGATCGAATTTTGTGGCATCTCATCACGTTTAGATATGTTTCCCGTCCGTTGGCATGCGTCACAGCGGGAGACATAATCTTTGACGTCTCTGAAGATGTCAGGCCAATAAAAACCTGCTTGAAGGATTTTCAATGCTGTCTTTTGGAATGATGCATGGCCACCATATGGTGAGGAGTGGCAGTCATGGATGATGCTTTTCGATTCTTCGTGTGTGACACATCTTCTGTGTATTCCATCTACACAAAGGCGGAAGAGGTAAGGATCATCCCAATAGAAATGTTTGGCATTTGCCAGGAATCTCTTCTTTTGCTGAAATGTCATGTCGGGTGGGATGGCCCCGCATGCAATGTAATTGGCCAGATCTACGTACCACGGCCGTTTGCTTATCTCTACAGAGTAGAGGTGTTCGTCAGCAAAAGAATCATTGATCGGTTGATCATTCTCGCTTGATTGTCTCAGTCTTGACAGGTGGTCGGCTACCGAATTCTCTGTGCCCTTCTTATCCCTAATTTCGATGTCGAACTCTTGTAGGAGGAGTACCCATCGGATGAGTCTAGGTTTTGCGTCCTTCTTGTTGATGAGGTACTTGATTGCTGCATGGTCTGTATAGATGATGACCTTTGAACCTACAAGGTAAGATCGAAATTTGTTAATTGCAAAGATTACTGCGAGTAGTTCTTTCTCAGTTATTGTGTAATTGCATTGGGCTTCATTTAGAACTTTGCTCGCGTAATAGATTGCGTAAGGCTTCTTATCCTTTCGCTGTCCCAGGACTGCTCCTACTGCGTAATCACTTGCATCGCACATGATCTCAAAAGAAAGGTCCCGATCAGGTGGTTGGAGAATTGGTGCTGAAATCAGAGCATTCCTGAGTGTGTTGAATGCTTCGATACATTTCCCATCGAAGATGAACTCGGCATCCTTCATGGTCAAGTTTGAGAGTGGCTTCACAATTTTTGAGAAGTCCTTGATAAATCTTCGATAAAAACCTGCATGACCAAGAAAACTGCGAATATCACGCACACATGTTGGTTGAGTTAGCTTTTCAATTACCTCGACTTTTGCCTTGTCAACCTCCAATCCCTTAGAGGAAATGGTGTGACCAAGCACAACTCCCTCTTGTACCATAAAATGACATTTTTCCCAATTTAATACGAGGTTTACTTCTTCACATCTTCTTAGAACTTTAGACAAGTTCTTCAAATATGAGTCGAAGGTATCCCCATAAACTGAAAAATCATCCATGAATACTTCCATTATTTATTCAACAAAATCTGAAAAGATAGACACCATGGCTCTTTGGAAGGTCGTTGGGGCGTTGCATAACCCGAAGGGCATGCGTCGGTATGCGAAAGTTCCGTAGGGGCATGTGAATGTGGTCTTTTCTTGATCTTGAGGATGAATTGGAATTTGGAAGAAGCCGGAGTATCCATCAAGGTAGCAGAAGTATGAATGTTTTGCTAGTCGCTCCAGCAATTGATCGATGAATGGAAGGGGGTAGTGGTCCTTTCTTGTCGCCACATTTAGCCGCCGATAATCAATGCACATTCGCCACCCTGTAACGACTCTTGTTTGGAGCATTTCGTCGTTATCTCCTTTCACAACTGCGGTGCTCCCTTCTTTGGAACGACCTGGACGGGACTCACCCAGTTGCTATCAGAGATGGGGTAAATAATGCCTGCATCTAGCAACTTCAGGACTTCTTTCTTGACCACTTCCTTCAAGTTCGGATTGAGCCTTCTTTGTGGTTCTCGTGCAGGTTTGTGATCTTCCTCTAGCAGAATTCGGTGCATGCAAATGGTAGGACTGAGGCCTTTG
The DNA here is from genome assembly GCA_028015225.1 of Carex myosuroides. Taxonomy (NCBI): domain Eukaryota; kingdom Viridiplantae; phylum Streptophyta; class Magnoliopsida; order Poales; family Cyperaceae; genus Carex; species Carex myosuroides. The sequence continues at coordinate 7,831,835 of CM051479.1, forward strand.
ATGTCATCGATCGTGTAGCCAATGGCTTTCTGGTGCTTCCTGAGTGTATTGACGAGTTTGCTAATTTGGGTCTTGTCAAGCTGAGAGCCGACAATTACCGGATGGGTTCGGTTTGGGCCTAGAAATTCGTATTGTAGGTTGGGTGGAAGAGGTTTAAGCTCGAGTTGTGGAGGAGAGGTTGCCTTTTCCTTCTTCTTCTCTTCGCTACTAACCGTATTAGGGAATACGGGTTATAGGACTTTGGACGCGGGAATTTCTTCTCCTTTTTCTGTGACAGTAGTGCAACTTGCGCAAGTTTCACTATAAACCTCGTCAGGTTCAATGGTGATGTCTTGTTCAGGTTGTACTTCGTCATCTTCCCTTCCAAGAAGGCTATCCAGATCCTCTATACCCATGAACTCTTCAAATTCATGAAATGGATATTCTTCCTCTTCAAATTCGTCATTGATGCACAAATTGAAGACACGATCAATGTCAGAAGGGTATTTTAGAGCTCTGTTTATGTCGTAAGTAACCTTGTCCTTTCCGACATTCAGTGAAATTTTCCCATTCTTGACATCAATCATTGCTCCACATGTGGCGAGGAATGGTCTTCCAAGGATTATTGGAATGTGTTCATCTTCTTCCATGTCGACCACAACAAAATCTCCAGGTATCCAAAAATCTCCAACTTTGATTGGTACATCTAGCAATACTCCCTCAGGATACCGAATTGACCGATCAGCTAGTTGTAATGCCATTCGAGTTGGTGATAGGTCTCCACAATTCAATTTATCAAATACTGCCTTTGGCATCAAACTAACACTTGCCCCCAGATCACATAAAGCTTTCTTAAAATCTGTTGTGCCAATTGTGCATGGTATTGAAAAGCTTCTCGGATCTTTCAACTTCGTCGGTAGTTTGCTTTGCACGAGCGCACTGCATTCTAGATTGAGCGGAATTGTTGAGAATTCTTGGAGTCTACTTCGATTTGAGAGAATCTCCTTCAGAAATTTAGCATACGAGGGTATGCTTGCAATTGCTTCAGTGAAGGGGATTGTGACTTGTAATTGCTTGAGTGTCTCCATGAATCTTGCAAATTGCTGCTCTACCTTGTGCTTGGCAGGCCTTGGAGGGAATGGCAGAGGTGGCTTGTAGGGTGGTGGTGAAATGTATTCAGGTTCGAGTTGTCGCTCGTCTCCACCTACGGTGTTATTCTGCTCCTCAATAGGGTCTGCCTGCGTTTCGAATACGGGCGGCTCTGGTGGTTACGGCTCGTACTCTTCAGAATGCGATGGCTCTGCATGCATCTCATCAGAAGTTTGATCGGGCATGGGAGGTCCCTTATAAGCTGTACCACTCCTTAATGTTATGCATTTGCAAGTCTCTCTCGGGTTTTCTTCCGGTTGACCCAGAAATTTGTCTTTTCCGCGTGTAATAGTCGAGAGTTCTTTTCCCATCTTAGAGACATTGTCTTCTAAGTCTTTGTTGCGGTTTGTTAAGGATTCGATTTTCTGTGCGATTTTGGCGTTAGCCTTATCTTGCTTCTCTAGGAATCTCTCCATTAAAGATGTGATGTCAGGTTGCTGTGGTTGATTGTATTGCCTTGGTTGATAATTCTGTTGAGGATTGTTGTATCTCGGTTGATAATTGGGCTGTGGTTGGTAGTTCTGTTGGAGTGCAGCAGGCCTTTGATTGTTTGCGTATGAGAGATTTGGATGGTTTCAGTTGTTTGGATGGTATGTATTGTAAGCGGGCTGAGGTCGAAAGCTATTGTCGATTGCGTTCGCTTGCTCTATCTCTTCCTCAGTTTCCATCACATTCACACATTCGGTCATCTCATGCGCTCCTCCACAATAGCCACAGGCTGTCGCGGCATTGACTGCTGCTACCGTTCGCTGCTTGGTTTGCTTGTTGAGTGCTATTTGCAAAGCATCAATCTTTGCGCTCAGCATGGATATATCATCTACTCGGTGCATGCCAGGTGTTGGAGTTGGCTTCTTTCGCTCAGGGATCCAGTAGTGTTGATTGATTGCAATCTCTTCAATTAGGTTGTAAGCCTCGTCAGGTTCCTTGTTCATGATTGCTCCTCCTGCAGAAGCATCAATAGACAACCTATCGGTAGGGTTTAGACCATTATAAAAAGTTTGGACAATCAGCCATCTTTCTAGACCATGATATGGACAACATCTTAGCATATCCTTATATCTATCCCATGCCTCACACAATGTTTCACCATCCCTTTGTTCAAAATTAGTAATTGCATTTCTAAACCTCGAAGTTTTGGATGGTGGAAAATATTTTGCAATAAACGCATTAAACAATTGGTCCCAAGTTTGAATGGAATTGGCCGGTAAGGAAAACAACCATGCTCTTGCTTTATCTTTTAATGAGAATTGAAATAGCCTTAGCCTGATTGCTTCATCGGTAACTCCGTTGATCTTTATCGTCTCGCATATCCCTAGGAAAATTGACAAATGAAGATGTGGATCTTCATGTGGAAATCCTCCAAATTACTGTTGCGAAACCATATTTATGAGAGCAGGTTTGATCTCAAAATTACGGTTTGTAACAGTTGGCGGGTTTATACTAGAATTAGGATCATTCGCGCACGGTACGCAATAGTCCCGTAGAAGTTTGGGTCTTGCTGCATCGTGAACTCCCTGATCACCATTATCTTGTCTTCCATTGTTGATCGGTTGGTTCGGTGGGATATCCATGTTGATCGAATCTGAGTCCTCTTCGCTTTCAGAATTACTTGATGAAGAACTATGATTGGTTCTTATCGGTGATGTGGAAGCAAATTGTCCTCTCCTACTAGCAATCCTCTCGGATCTTCGTACGGATGATTGATCACTCAAAAGAGAGCAATGTTTCTTTTAATATTTATAAACTCGGAAATGCTATCGGTTCGGACTGCAAGCGCACAATCCTATCGAGTAGTATATACGAGGTCGATCCACAGGAAATATTGGTTCAATGCTTTGAGCGATCGAATCACAATCTTTCGAAAGGCTAGACGAAATCTAAAAATTGAGAGATGTTTGTTGATCAATGTAAATTAGGAAACAATTAAAAGTAATTAAAATAAAGATAGAGATGAGGATTCCTAGGGTTTCGGCACACCATTGCCACTCAATCCGCCTTGACAATATATTCCTGTTGCGTCTGATTTCCTATTGTTGTTTTAATGAAAGATACCACATAGGTCACTGCGATTTATGTTACGCAAGAATGACAGATCTTTCACCGAGATTCTACACAGGACACTGCGATTTACCTTACGCAAATGTCAGATCTCTCAAATACCCCAAATTACTACACAGATCACTGCGATTTACTTTACGCATGTGATGGAATTTGGTACGCGTTTTGTTGGTCTGGTTTATGGTTTCCCCGCTAAGGTTTTCTTCACATAAACCTAATAGATCTCAACGAGGCTAACTCATACAAATAGTTTCTCTTACCATTAAAGTACTGTCACTACCCTAACGGACTCAAACTAGATCATTGAAATTAGATGAAGAGATAATAAATCACAAAAGCATTTTAGCACAACAACAAGAAATCATAATCAACAGAAATATATATATCAAAACATCAAGAGTAACAAGGTTCACTGTCTAGCCCTAAGAAAAGGAACTTAGCCGCGGAACGGCATGGTTACAAGCACTCCTCTCTTCTCACTTTAATCAAATCTAACCCTAATTACAAAGATGATGTATTCTTCTGCCCAGGGGCCTTATATAGGAGTGTAGGGACGTGTAGAGGTTGATTGGATGCTAAGAAATCAATCTGGAAACAGCTGTCGGCAGTTATTCCCCAAGGGATGCCTTCGGATACGGGCCGTATCAGGTGATACGGTCCGTATTAGGACCTTGGCAGTTAGGGTTTAAATGCTTCCAGTGCTATCTTCTGGTCTGTGCTAGGCCTGGTCCGTATTGGTCAATACTGGCCGTAACAGGGACTTAGTCGATGAGCGTCGCTGATCCGATTGACCCGATTCTAGCTCCATTTGATGTAAAATAGTCCCAAAACTTGTTTCCTGCAATAAAACATAAAGAAGGGTGACAGTGGCCTTTTTCTCTAAATAATTAAACATAAATGTGAGAAAATATGTAAAACCTAAGCGAAAACCCTACGTAAATCATCATTATTTTGACTCTGATCACGCCTCCCAACTTGAATTGTTGCTTGTCCTCAAGCAATGGCATCCCAGCTGGTCAAAGATGCGGTCCAGGTTAAACCATACAATCTCAAGGTCTTGTTTAAAAATTAAATTAGGGCTTAAGTTTGGTACAATTGGCATGACAATAAAAATCTAGAACTTTAAAAATATTCATAATCTCTCCCTTGAACAATTTATTCACCCCATGATTGATCTCATTGTGCTTACCCTAGAAAAATTATTATTGAACAATTTATTTCACAAATATCCTTAAAATTGAGATTATTAATTTCCCCTTTTGATTATAAATGGATCCCTTCCAATCAATAGGAATTCTAATGATATAAATTTTGATTTTCCTTCCCAATTGATTGGAGCAAAATATGACAACTAAGTGTGTTGGTACTTGTGACTATTTTTTGAAAAATTAAATATGTACAAGAATTTAAATTTGGGAGGTTTTCTCGAGCCTATTGGTAACCAGTCTTGCGTAGGCACCCGTACTCTTTTTATCCTCCATCTTTTATTCTATATTTTTTTTTTCTTTTTCTGAATTTTCTATTTTTTTGGATTTTTCTCTTTTCTGATTTTTTTGTATTTTTGTATTTTTCTGAAAAATAAAATAAAATATTTTTGTGTCACAAGCACCATGATTACACACAATTTCAAGTATTCATTCATACAAGAAATTATTGTATAGTTTCGCTAGGGGTCTATCTATAATAAATGGGTATTCTAAAACACTATCAAATTTAAAAGACTTTGCAAAAATAAATTACTCAATATAAAAATTCTAGGGTTTGCAATTTTGATCAACTCTCATGGTTAGCAATTAATTGTTCATTTTGAGACTACAAATAATTTTAAAAATTCTGAATTTTTGGTATCATGGCCAATTGTCTAAACCTTAGCCTAATTCAATTTAAAACAATTCCTATTTGATTAACCTACTCCTAAAATAAAAATAAAAATGCAAGCTAGCTAAAAAGCTCAATCTAATCATTCTAGGATTTTCGGTAAAGCCTCCAACCCTAGTCAAAAATTGAGTAAAACTACTAGCACCTAAGAATTTAAATTGCGAAATTTTTTAAAGATACATGGTCAATTTTACTTTCCTACCCCCCGAATAAAATTGAGCATTGTCCCCAATGCTCGAGAGATAAAAATAAAGGAAGTAATAAAGTAAAAAGACCGGGAAAAGATACAACTCACTGCACCTCAATCCTGAGGTGGTGGAGGTAGTGGTGGGTGCTGGATCTCCTTGTAGAATGATGGGTCGAAAAGTCTGTAGAGCAGTGGCTGGTATTGGAGTCCGGAGTCGAGGGCGAACTGGTAGTATTGTTGATTGAGGTAGCGCGCTTACTAGATCTCGCGCCTGCCCCCGTCAACGTTTCTCCGGATCTCCTCCACACTGTTGCGGGCTTGATCGACCTTTTGCTTAATCCGCTGGCTGCTCTCTCGCGAGCGTGTGGCGAGATCTTAAAATTCAGGTTCATCCATTGCATAGCTTGGGTGAACTGATCTTATTCACTTATAGGGGCATCGGATGGTGCAGAGAGGAAGGCAGCGGCGGCTCCAAGGAGAGGTAGTGATGAGTGCGGTGGCGATGGTGATCGGCGGCAAGCAGGTGGGCTTGGTCTTGGCAAGGAAGGAAGAGGGAGGAAGAGGAGAGATAGAGGGAGATTTAGGAGTTCAAACCAAAGGATTTAACAGTTATGAGATGTGATTCTCGCGGGATTTCAAATGTCTCTTTGTTAACGGGTTCGCATTTTCCAAATTAGCTGTCATTCGGACCGTATTGGGTGATACGGTCCGTATCCGATTTGTTATGCGTAATACCGATAACTGCCTTCAGTCTTAACTTCTTTGAATACATACCGTATTGGGAAATACGGGCCGTATTCACCACCTCTCTTTTTACTTTCCTTCTTTCACCCCGTATCCACTAATATGATCCGTATTGATTGATACGGACCGTACCAGAGGGTATTTTCCTGTCATTCGTGTTGTCTTTGATCGAGTCCTTCCTCTGATATGTTCACCTAATCATAGGAAAAAGGTGGATATGAGTTGTTTCTCTGTTAAGGTCTTAAATAAACTATAAATAAATATTATGAAAAATATAGAAATGGCCTTGGGTTGCCTCCCAAGAAGCACTTGTTTAAAGTCATTAGCTCGACCCCTTGCTTCATTGAGATTCCGAATGAACCATGAACTGTTTTATCTTCACCTTCCGACCATGGACCGCATCGTAGTTCTCCCAAGAACTTTTTGGTGCGATAATGTTGAGAACTGTTGGAAGAGGCCTTGATTCTATGATTGGAACTTTTGTTTCTTTCGGTTTGATAGAAATTAAAGTCAACAGAGGATCGAAAAACTTGTTTTCATGCGGTTGTGTGTGCCAACTCTTTTCTAATTCTTGTATTTCCTCCATTGTCTCATCTTCAAGTAAGATGTGGTACATGGGGATGGTCGGGCTAAGGCCTTTGATGTCATCTATTTTGTCGCCAATAGCCTTTCGGTGCATCTTGAGTATGTTGACGAGCTTGTTAGATTGAACATTATCGAGCAGAGAACTGACAATTACCGGGTAGGTTTGGTTGGGTCCTAGGAATTCGTAACGGAGGTTGGATGGAAGAGGTTTGAGCTCGAGTTGTGGATGAGAGATTGTCTTCTCCCTTTTCTTCACTTTGCTACTGACCGTGCTAGGCGACACGGACTACAGAATTTTAGATTTGGGGGATTCTTCCTCTTCTTTTGTTATGACAGTGACACAACTTACGCAAGTTTCAGCGTAGGCTTCATCAGGTTCAGCGGTGATGTATTTCTCGAGTTGCCTTTCGTCATCTTCCCCTCTAAAAAGGTTGTCTAATTCCTCCATACCCATGGATTCTCCCAATTCATCATATGGATATTCTTTCTCTTCAAATTCATCCGTGATACTCAAACTGAAGACACGATCAATGTCAGCGTCATCTTCCCCTCTAAAAAGGTTGTCCAGTTCCTCCATACCCATGGATTCTCCCAATTCATCATATGGATACTCTTCCTCTTCAAATTCATCCATGATACCCAAATTGAAGACACGATCAATGTCAGAAGGGTATTTCAAAGCCCTGTTTATGTCGTAGACCGCCTTGTCTTTTCCGACATTCAGTGAAATTTTTTCGTTCTTAACATCAATCATTGCTCCGTATGTGGCGAGGAATGGCCTTCCAAGGATGATTGGAATGTGTTCATCTTCTTCCATGTCAACCACAACAAAATCTCCAGGTATCCAAAAGTCTTCAACTTTGATCGGTACATCCAGCAACACTCCTTCAGGATATCGAATTGATCGATCAGCCAGTTGCAGTGCAATTTGTGTCGGTGAAAGTTCTCCAAATTCTAATTTGTCAAACACTGCCTTTGGCATTAGACTCACACTTGCTCCCAGATCACATAAAGCCCTCGTAAAATTTGTCGTGCCAATTGTGCACGGTATCGAGAAGCTTCCTGGATCTTTCAACTTTTATGGTAATTTGCTTTGCACGAGCGCACTTCATTTCCGATTGAGCGGAATTGTTGAGAATTCTTGGAGTTTGTTGTGATTTGAAAGGATCTCCTTCAGAAACTTAGCATACGAGGGGATGCTTGCAATTGCCTCGGTGAAGGGGATAGTGACTTGTAGTTGCTTGAGCGTCTCCATGAATCTCGCGAATTGTGGCTCCATCTTATGCTTGGATGGCCTTGGAGGGAATGGCAGAGGTGGCTTGTAGGGTGGTGGTGAAATGTATTCAGGTTCGGTTTGTCGCTCGTCCACACCTACGGTGTCATTCTGCTCCTCAATAAGATCAGCCTGCATTTTGAATACGGGCGGCTCTGGTTGTTGCGGCTCATATTCCTCGGAATGTGACGATTCTGCATGCATCTCATCGGAAGTTGGATCGGGCATAGGAGGTCCCTTGTAAGCTGTGCCGCTCCTTAGTGTGATGTTTTTGCAACTCTCTTTAGGATTGTCTTCCGGTTGGCCCAGAAATTTGCCTTTTTTGTGTGTGATGCTTGAGAGTTCTTTTGCCATCTTGGAGATGTGACCCTCCAAGTCCTTGACATGGCTTACTAAGGTTGTGATTGCGGCGTTTGTCTTGTCTTGCTTCTCTAGGAATCTCTCCATTAGTGATGTGATATTAGGTTGCTGTGGTTGGTTGCACTGCCTCGGTTGGTAGTTCGGTTGTGGTTGGTAGTTCTGTTGAGGTGCAGCAGGTCTTTGATTGTTTGCGTATGAGAGATTTGGATAGTTTTGGTTGTTCGGATGGTGTGAATTATAGGCGGGCTGAGGTTGAAAGCTGTTGTCGATGGCGTTTACTTGCTCTGTTTCTTCCTCAGTTTCCGTCACGTTCGTACATTCGGTCATCTCATGCGCTCCTCCACAACAGCCACATATTGTTGCGGCATTGACTGCTGCTACCGTTCGCTGCTTGGTCTGCTTGTTGAGTGCTAGTTGCAAAGCATCGATCTTTGCGCTTAGCATGGATATTTCATCTACTTTGTGTATGTCAGGTGCTGGAGTTAGCTTCTTGCGCTCAGGGATCCAGTAGTATTGGTTGATTGCAATATCTTCAATTATGTTGTAAGCCTCGTCAGGTTCCTTGTTCATGATTGCTCCTCCTGCAGAAGCATCAATAAACAACCTATCGGTAGGGTTTAGACCACTATAAAAAGTTTGAACAATCAACCATCTTTCTAGACCATGGTGTGGACAACACCTTAACATATCTTTGTATCTATCCCATGCTCCACACAATGATTCACCATCCCTTTGTTCAAAATTAGTAATTGCTTTTCTAAGTCTTGAAGTTTTAGATGGTGGAAAATATTTTGCAATAAACACATTAAACAATTTATCCCAAGTTTGAATGGAATTGGCCGGTAAGGAAAACAACCATGCTCTTGCTTTATCTTTTAATGAGAATTGAAATAGCCTTAGCCTGATTGCTTCATCGGTAACTCCGTTGATCTTTATCGTCTCGCATATCCCTAAGAAAATTGACAGATGAAGATGTGCATCTTCATGTGGAAATCCTCCAAATTGCTGTTGCGAAACCATATTTATGAGAGCAGGTTTGATCTCAAAATTACGGTTTGTAACAGTTGGCGGGTTTATACTGGAATTAGGATCATTCGCGCGCGGTACGCAATAGTCTCATAGAAGTTTGGGTCTTGCTGCATCGTGAACTCCTTGATCACCATTGTTAATCGGTTCGTTCGGTGGGATATCCATGTTGATCGAATCTGAGTCTTCTTCGCTTTCAGAATTACTTGATGAAGAACTATGATTGGTTCTTATCGGTGATGTGGAAGCGAATTGTCCTCTCCTACTAGCAATCCTCTCGGAAATTCGTACGGATGATTCGGCCAGCGTGCAGTTTCCTACAAAGAAAAGAAAATCTGAAAATTAAACTAAAAACTGAAAATAAAAGGAAAATAAAAATAAAAACGAAATTGAAAATAAAAGAAAAATAAAAATGCAAAAAATAAAAAGAAAGTTAGGCGTTTCTAGTTAATTGGATTCAATGGTCAAAGCAAGGACGTCTTTCGAGGCCTTGCACAATGAACCGTTATTCCCCGGCAACGGCGCCAAAAAGCTTGATCACTCAAAAGAGAGCAATGTTTCTTTTAATATTTCGGAAATGCTATCGGTTCGGACTGCAAGCGCACAATCCTATCGAGTAGTATATACGAGGTCGATCCACAGGAAATATTGGTTCAATGCTTTGAGCGATCGAATCACAATCTTTCGAAAGGCTAGACGAAATCTGAAAATTGAGAGATGTTTGTTGATCAATGTAAATTAGGAAACAATTAAAAGTAATTAAAATAAAGATAGAGATGTGGATTCCTAGGGTTTCGGCACACCATTGCCACTCAATCCGCCTTGACAATATATTCCTGTTGCGTCTGATTTCCTATTGTTGTTTTAATGAAAGATACCACATAGGTCACTGCGATTTATGTTCCGCAAGAATGACAGATCTTTCACCGAGATTCTACACAGGACACTGCGATTTACCTTACGCAAATGTCAGATCTCTCAAATACCCCAAATTACTACACAGATCACTGCGATTTACTTTACGCATGTGATGGAATTTGGTATGCGTTTTGTTGGTCTGGTTTATGGTTTCCCCGCTAAGGTTTTCTTTACATAAACCTAATAGATCTCAACGAGGCTAACTCATACAAATAGTTTCTCTTACCATTAAAGTACTGTCACTACCCTAACAGACTCAAACTAGATCATTGAAATTAGATGAAGAGATAATAAATCACAAAAGCATTTTAGCACAACAACAAGAAATCATAATCAACAGAAATATATATATCAAAACATCAAGAGTAACAAGGTTCACTGCCTAGCCCTAAGAAAAGGAACTTAGCCGCGGAACGGCATGGTTACAAGCACTCCTCTCTTCTCACTTTAATCAAATCTAACCCTAATTACAAAGATGATGTATTCTTCTGCCCAGGGGCCTTATATAGGAGTGTAGGGACGTGTAGAGGTTGATTGGATGCTAAGAAATCAATCTGGAAACAGCTGTCGGTAGTTATTCCCCAAGGGATGCCTTCGGATACGGGCCGTATCAGGTGATACGGTCCGTATTAGGACCTTGGCAGTTAGGGTTTAAATGCTTCCAGCGCTATCTTCTGGTATGTGCTAGGCCTGGTCCGTATTGGTCAATACTGGCCGTAACAGGGACTTAGTCGATGAGCGTCGCTGATCCGATTGACCCGATTCTTGCTCCATTTGATGTAAAATAGTCCCCAAACTTGTTTCCTGCAATAAAACATAAAAAAGGGTGACAGTGGCCTTTTTCTCTAATTAATTAAACATAAATGTGAGAAAATATGTAAAACCTAAGCCAAAACCCTACGTAAATGATCATTATTTTGACTCTGATCAATGATTCGGCCAGCGTGCAGTGTCCTAAAAAGAAAAGAAAATCTGAAAATTAAACTAAAAACTAAAAATAAAAGAGAAAATAAAAATAAAAACGAATTGAAACTAAAAGAAAAAGTAAAAATGCAGAAAATAAAAAGAAATCTAGGCGTTTCTAATTAATTGGATTCAATGGTCAAAGCAAGGGCGTCTCGCGAGGCCTTGCACAATGAACCGTTATTCCCCGGCAACGGCGCCAAAAAGCTTGATCACTCAAAAGAGAGCAATGTTTCTTTTAATATTTATAAATTCGGAAATGCTATCAGTTCGGACTGCAAGCGCACAATCCTTATTGAGTAGTATATACGAGGTCGATCCACAGGGAATATTGGTTCAATGCTTTGAGCGATCGAATCACAATCTTTCGAAAGGCTAGACGAAATCTGAAAATTGAGAGATGTTTGTTGATCAATGTAAATTAGGAAATAATTAAAAGTAATTAAAATAAAGATAGAGATGAGGATTCCTAGGGTTTCGGCACACCATTGCCACTCAATCCGCTTTGACAATATATTCCTGTTGCGTCCGATTTCCTGTTATTGTTTTAATGAAAGACACCACATAGGTCACTGCGATTTATGTTACGCAAGAATGACAGATCTTTCACCGAGATTCTACATAGGACACTGCGATTTACCTTACGCAAATAACTGATCTCTAAACACCCCAAATTACTACACAGATCACTGCGATTTTCTTTACGCAAGTGATAGAATTTGGTACGCATTTTGTTGGTCTGGTTTATGGTTTCCCCGCTAAGTTTAATTCACATAAACCTAATAAATCTCAACGAGGCTAATTCATACAAATAGTTTCTCTTGCCATTAAAGTACTGTCACTACTCTAATGAACTCAAACTAGATCATTGAAATTAGATGAAGAGATAATAAATCACAAAAGCATTTTAGTACAGGGGCCTTATATAGGAGTGTAGGGACGTGTAGAGGTTGAGTAGGGGCTAAGAAACTGATCTGGAAACAGCTGTCGGCAGTTATTCCCCAAGAGTCGCCTTCGGATACGGGCCGTATTAGGTGATACGGTCCGTATTAGGTCCTTGACGGTTAGGGTTTAGTGCTCCCAGCGCTATCTCCTGGTCTGTGCTAGGCCTGGTCCGAATTAGTCAATACTGGCCGTAATAGGGACTTAGTCGATGAGCGTCGCTGATCCGATTGACCCGATTCTAGGTTCATTTGGTGTAAAATAGTCCCAAAACCTGTTTTCTGTAATAAAACATAAAGAAGGGTGACAGTAGCCTTTTTCTCTAATTAATTAAACATAAGTGTGAGAAAATATGCAAAACCTAAGCCAAAACCCTACGTAAATCATCATTATTTTGACTCTGATCAAAGTGAGGGTGCTTGATTTCGGGCAAGAGTGGAAGAGGGAGAAAGAGAAGAAATAGAGGGAAAGAGAGTATAGAGAAAGAAAGAGGAAGGGTTTTAGGGATTAAAAAGAAAAAGGGTTAACGGTTATGAGACGTGATTTGTGCGAGATTTCAAACATCTCTTCTTAACGGGTTCTCATTTCCCGAATTGGCCTTCATTACGGACCGTATTAGCCAATACGGTCCGTATCCAATTCGTTATTCTCAGACCAATAACCGTTAAGTTTTAACTCCTTTGAATACAGTCCGTATCAGCCAATACGGGCCGTATTCACCACATGTCTCCTTGTCTTCTTACTCTGTTACCCCCGTATCCACTGGTATGGTCCGTATCAGCCAATACAGACCATACTAGAGAGTATTTTCCTATCTTCCGAGATGTCTTTAATCAAGCCTTTCCTCCGATATGCTTACCTGATCATAGGAAAAAGATGGGTATGAGTTGTTTCTTTGTTAAAGTCCTAAACAAACTAAAAATAAATAATTATAAGAAAATATAAAAGTGGTCTTGGGTTGCCTCGCAAGAAGCGCTTATTTAAAGTCGTTAGCTTGACTTTGTGTCTTGTTAGTTTCTTCCAGACGTCCTCCCGACAATGCAAGCGGGTTGCTTGTCGGGTGGTTCGCGTTCAGTGTCTTTTGTGGTCTTGTTATCACTGCCCATCTCAAAGAAGTCGGTGGGAGTTTGAGATCCGGGGTTGAATGCCAGATTCATGCCGAGTACTGATTCAACCTCATCCAGTCTTTGAGAAATTGCATCGAGTTCTTCACGGAGGTTCTTGATTAATGCAAGGGCTAAGAGAGAATAATTCTTGTTGTTTGCAATATTAGGACTCTTGTTCATATCATCGGTTTGTGTTGTCACGGAGGTTGGATGGGTCTGACCATCATCTTGTATGATGAACAATCTCTCTATTTCTGCTTCGCACGTCATTTCTCCGATGTCTTCTAGTTCATCCAGTCGCAATTCATCATCGCCATACTCATATATTGTTTCCAAATTGTAGACAAGATTTATGTCGGGGGAACTTTGATAGTCTCATTCATATTGAAGATCATCTTGTTTTCGCCAAGATTTATGTCAGGGGGAACTTTGATGGTCCCATTCCTAACATCAATCATTGCCCCACATGTGGCGAAGAATAGCCTTCCAAAAATGATTGGAATTTGATCGTCTTCTTCCATATCAACTACCACAAAATCTGCTGGTATCCAGAATTTACCAACTTTGATTGGGATATCAAGCAACATTCCTTCAGGATATCGAATTGATCAGTTAGCGAGTTGCAATGAGATCCGTGTTGGTGACAGGTCTCCACATTCTAATTTGTAAAATACCACCTTAGGCATTAGACTCACACTTGCTCCCAGATCACATAAAGCTCTTTTAAAATCTGTTGTGCCAATGGTGCATGGTATTGAGAAGCTTCCTGGATCTTTCAACTTTGTTGGTAATTTGCTTTGCACGAGCGCACTACATTCCAGATTGAGCGGAACTGTTGAGAATTCTTGGAGTCAACTTCGATTTGAAAGAATCTCCTTCAGAAATTTAGCATACGAGGGTATGCTTGCAATTGCTTCGGTGAAAGGGATTGTGACTTGTAATTGCTTAAGTGTCTCCATGAATCTCGCGAATTGTTGCTCCATCTTATGCTTGGCTGGCCTTGGAGGGAATGGCAGAGGTGGCTTGTAGGGTGGTGGTAAAATGTATTCAGGTTCGGTTTGTCGCTCGTCTCCACCTACCGTGTCATTCTGCTCCTCAATAGGGTCTGTCTGCAGTTCGAATACGGGCAGCTCCGGTGGTTATGGCTCGTATTCTTCGGAATGCGATGGTTATGCATGCATCTTATCAGAAGTTGGATCGGGCATAGGAGGTCCCTGATAAGTTGTACCGCTCCTTAATGTTATGCATTTGCAAGTCTCTCTCGGATTTTCTTCCGGCTGGCCCGGAAATTTGCCTTTTCCACGTGCGATACTTGAGAGTTATTTTGTCATCTTAGAGACATGGTCTTCTAAGTCTTTGTTGTGGTTTGTTAAGGATTCGATTTTTTGTGCGATTTTGGTGTTAGCCTTATCTTGCTTATCTAGGAATCTCTCCATTAATGATGTGATGTCAGGTTACTGCAGTTGGTTACTGTCTTGGTTGGTAGTTTGGTTGGGGATTGTTATATCTTGGCTGATAATTCTGTAGAGGTGCAGCAGGCCTTTGATTGTTTTCGTATGGGAGATTTGGATGGTTTCGGTTGTTCGGATGATATGAAATGTAGGCGGGCTGAGGTCGAAAGCTGTTGTCGATGGCATTTGCTTGCTCTATTTCTTCCTCAGATTCCGTCACATTCATTCATTCGGTCATCTCATGTGCCCCTCCGCAATAGCCACATGTTGTTGCGGCATTGACTGCTACTACTATTCACTGCTTGTCTGCTTGTTGAGTGCCATTTGCAAAGCATCAATCTTTGCGCTTAGCATGGATATATCATCTACTAGGTGCATGCCAGGTGTTGGAGTTTGCTTCTTTCGCTCAGTGATCAGAGTCAAAATAATGATGATTTACGTAGGGTTTTGGCTTAGGTTTTACATATTTTCTCACACTTATGTTTAATTTATTAGAGAAAAAGGCTACTGTCACCCTTCTTTATGTTTTATCGTAGAAAACAGGTTTTGGGACTATTTCACACCAAATGGAGCTAGAATCGGGTCAATCGGATCAGCGACGCTCATCGACTAAGTCCCTGTTACGGCCAGTATTGACCAATACGGACCAGGCCTAGCACAGACCAGAAGATAGCGTTGGAAGCACTTAAACCCTAACTGCCAAGGTCCTAATACGGACCGTATCACCTGATACGGCCCGTATCCGAAGGCATCTCTTGGGGAATAACTGCCGACAGCTGTTTCCAGATCAGTTTCTTAGCCCCTACTCAACCTCTACACGTCCCTACACTCCTATATAAGGCCCCTAGACAGAATGATTAGTTATCTTTGTAATTCGGGTTAGATTTGATTAAAGTAAGAAGAGAGGAGTGCTTGTAACCATGCCGTTTCGCGGCTAAGTTCCTTTTCTTAGGGCTAGGCAGTAAACCTTGTTACTCTTAATGTTTTGATATATATATTTCTGTTGATTATGATTTCTTGTTGTTGAAACAAAATGCTTTTGTGATTTACTATCTCTTCATCTAATTTCAATGATCTAGTTTGAGTCCGTTAGGGTAGTGACAGTACTTTAATGGTAAGAGAAACTATTTGTATGAGTTAGCCTCGTTGAGATCTATTAGGTTTATGTGAAGAAAACCTTAGCGGGGAAACCATAAACCAGACAAACAAAACGCGTACCAAATTCCATCATTTGCGTAAAGTAAATCGCAGTGATCCTTGTAGTAATTTGGGCTATTTGAGAGATCAGACATTTGCGTAAGGTAAATCGCAGTGTCCTATGTAGAATCTCGGTGAAAGATCTGTCATTCTCGCGTAACATAAATCGCAGTGACCTATGTAGTGTCTTTCATTAAACAACAACAGGAAATCAGACGCAACAGGAATATATTGTCAAAGCGGATTGAGTGGCAATGGTGTACCGAAACCCTAGGAATTCTCATCTCTATCTTTATTTTAATTACTTTTAATTGCTTCCTAATTTACATTGATCAAAACAACATCTCTCAATTTTCAGATTTCGTTTAGCCTTTCGAAAGATTGTGATTCGATCGCTCAAAGCATTGAACCAATATTCCCTGTGGATCGACCTCGAATATACTACTCGATAGGATTGTGCGCTTGTAGTCCGAACCGATAGCATTTCCGAGTTTATAAATATTAAAAGAAACATTGCTCTCTTTTGAGTGATCAAGCTTTTTGGCGCCGTTGCCGGGGAATAACGGTTCATTGTGCAAGGCCTCGCGAGACGCCCTTGCTTTGACCATTGAATCCAATTAATTAGAAACGCCTAGATTTCTTTTTATTTTCTTCATTTTTATTTTTCTTTTATTTTTCAATTTCGTTTTTATTTTATTTTCTTTTTATTTTCAGTTTTTTTTTGTTTGATTTTCAGATTTTCTTTTCTTTGTAGGAAACTGCACGCTGGCCGAATCATCCGTACGAAGATCCGAGAGGATTGCTAGTAGGAGAGGACAATTCGCTTCCACATCACCGATAAGAACCAATCATAGTTCTTCATCAAGTGATTCTGAAAGCGAAAAAGACTCAGATTCGATCAACATGGATATCCCACCGAACCAACCGATCAACAATGGAAGACAAAACAATGGTGATCAAGGAGTTCACGATGCAGCAAGACCCAAACTTCTACGAGACTATTGCGTACCGCGCGCGAATGATCCTAATTCTAGTATAAACCCGCCAACTGTTACAAACCGTAATTTTGAGATCAAACCTGCTCTCATAAATATGGTTTCGCAACAGCAATTTGGAGGATTTCCACATGAAGATCCACATCTTCATTTGTCAATCTTCCTAGGGATATGCGAGACGATAAAGATCAACGGAGTTACCGATGAAGCAATCAGGCTAAGGCTATTTCAATTCTCATTAAAAGATAAAGCAAGAGCATGGTTGTTTTCCTTACCGGCCAATTCCATTGAAACTTGGGACCAATTGTTTAATGTGTTTATTGCAAAATATTTTCCACCATCCAAAACTTCAAGGTTTAGAAATGCAATTACTAATTTTGAACAAAGGGATGGTGAAACATTGTGTGAGGCATGGGATAGATATAAGGATATGTTAAGGTGTTGTCCACATCATGGTCTAGAAAGATGGCTGATTGTCCAAACTTTTTATAATGGTCTAAACTCTACCGATAGGTTGTCTATTGATGCTTCCGCAGGAGGAGCAATCATGAACAAGGAACCTGACGAGGCTTACAACCTAATTGAAGAGATTGCAATCAACCAACACTACTGGATCCCTGAGCGAAAGAAGCCAAGTCCAACACCTGGCATGCACCGAGTAGATGATATATCCATGCTAAGCGCAAAGATTGATGCTTTGCAAATGGCACTCAACAAGCAAACCAAGCAGCGAACGGTGGCAGCAGTTAATGCCGCAACAGCATGTGGCTATTGTGGAGGAGCACATGAGATGACCGAATGTATGAATGTAACGCAAACTGAGGAAGAAATAGAGCAAGCAAACGCAATCGACAACAGCTTCCGACCTCAGCCCGCTTACAACACATACCATCCGAACAACCGAAACCATCCAAATCTCTCATACGCAAACAATCAAAGGCCTGCTGCACCCCGACAGAACTATCAACCACAGCCCAATTATCAACCGAGATACAACAATCCTCAACAGAATTATCAACCAAGGCAATACAACCAACCACCGCAACCTGATATCACATCCTTAATGGAGAGATTCTTAGAGAAGCAAGATAAGGCCAACGCCGAAATCGCACAGAAAATCGAATCCTTAACAAACCGCAACAAAGACTTAGAAGACAATGTCTCTAAGATGGCAAAAGAACTCTCGAGTATTACACGCGGAAAAGGCAAATTCCCGGGCCAACCGGAAGAAAACCCGAGAGAGACTTGCAAATGCATAACATTAAGGAGCGGTACAGCTTACAAGGGACCTCCCATGCCCGATCAAACTTCCGATGAGATGCATGCAGAGCCATCTCATTCCGAAGAATACGAGCCGCAACCACCGGAGCCGCCCGTATTCGAACTGCAGACAGACCCTATCAAGGAGCAGAATGACACCGTAGGTAGAGACGAGCGACAACCCGAACCTGAATACATTTCACCACCACCATACAAGCCACCTCTGCCATTCCCTCCAAGGCCTGCCAAGCACAAGGTAGAGCAGCAATTCGCGAGATTCATGGAGACACTGAAGCAATTACATGTCACAATCCCCTTCACCGAGGCAATTGCAAGCATACCCTCGTATGCTAAATTTCTGAAGTAGACTCCAAGAACTCTCAACAATTCCGCTCAATCTGGAATGTAGTGTGCTCGTGCAAAGCAAATTACCAACAAAGTTGAAAGATCCGGGAAGCTTCTCGATACCATGCACTATTGGCACAACCGACTTTAAGAGAGCTTTATGTGATCTAGGGGCAAGTGTGAGTCTGATGCCTAAGGTAGTATTTGATAAATTGGAATGTGGAGACCTATCACCAACACGGATCTCATTGCAACTAGCTGACCGATCAATTCGATATCCTGAAGGAATGTTGCTTGATATCCCAATCAAAGTTGGTAAATTCTGGATACCAGCAGATTTTGTGGTAGTCGATATGGAAGAAGATGAGCAGATTCTGATCATCCTTGGAAGGCCATTTCTCGCCACATGTGGGGCAATGATTGATGTTAGAAATGGGAAGATTTCACTCAACGTTGGCGAGAACAAAATGATCTTCAACACGAATGAAACCAAAGTCCCACCTGACATAAATCTTGTCTACAATTTGGAAACAACGGACGAGTATGGCAATGATGAATTGCGAATGGATGAATTCGAAGACATCGAAGAGATGACGCACGAAGCAGAAGTGGAGAGACTGTTCATTGTACAAGATGACGGTCAGATCCATCCAACCTCCGTGACAACAAAAACCGATGATCTGAACAAGAGCCCTAATATCGCAAACAATTGGAATTATTCTCTCTTAGCCCTAACACTATTCAAAAACCTACGCAAGAAACTCGATGCAATTTCTCAAAAACTGGACGAGTGATAGGTGTATTTTATATACACCGTCGATCTAGTTTTTATCATAAAATAACACCAAATATCTTGTATTTTGGATATAAAGCGAATATAATACACCAAGAATCAAGTTACTGCGTTCGCTCGATGTTTCAATGCAGGAAACAGTGCAAAATGATGAAAAACTGTCCAATGCGGACGCATTATCCACCAGTGCGGACGCACTGGGTACTTAGCCGATTTTCCAGCAGCGCAGACCTCACAGACGAAAAGTCCGAGCGTAATGCGGCCGCATTCACCTTCAGTGCGGACGCATTCACTACTTAGCCGATTTTTGCGACTTTCAGAATTTTCCAGAAAACAGAAGTTCAAGGCCAATGCGGACGCACTCACAGCCAGTGCGGACGCACTCAGTACTTGACTATTTTTGAAATCTTCGGATTCTTTGGAAAACAGAAAAACAACATGCCAGTGCGGACGCACTAAGATCCAGTGCGGACGCACTCAGGAAATTTTGCAGAAAATCCAGAAAAGGAAACTTGGAACCAAAGGGGATCTGGAGTCGGTGCGACCCAGACCACCCGCACTCAACTCCAGTGCGGACGCACTGGACTCGCAGACAGCCAGAAATTCGCATTTTCAAGAGGTTTTCTATTCTGGGCTTCCAAGGAACACGTTTTAGAAGGCCAAAAATAGCCATGGCAGTCTGAGGAGTGCACCCACTAACTCCACTTCTATCCTCTAAATTGGGCAAGGCCTTTGGCTATAAAAGAGGAAGAATTTCATCTCAGGATCCATTATTGTACATATCCATTATTATATCCATTTTCCACAATTTGAGAGAGAGAGATCCTGCATAAATTCTCGAAGTTCCAAGGAAGGAGAAGAAGAAGATTCAAGCAAGGAGTCGGCAAGATCGAGGTTTTAGATCTAAGAAAGGGTGTAATCATTTCTTTATCTTATTTCTTATTGTTTTTGCCAATCTTTGTTATGGATCTCTCCAAGAGAGAGTAGTTATCTTTCTAGGGGTTTAGGTCAATGCATGAACTTGTTTAATTCTAGATTATTCGGATATTTGTTTTTATTATGATTGTGTTATCGGATTTGATTGTTAATTTCTGTGATTTATTCTTTATGAATTTCATTAGTACTCGTTCCTTTGAGTTCACCTGGTTAGGGTTTATTGAATTGAAGTAGTTTTGAAATCGCGTTGATCGTGTTTTTCCGCTTTAAATTTATTAAATTCCGGCATTGGTCATGAGGAGACTACTAATTGAAACCATAAAGACACACCTTAGGGTTGGGTTAGAAGCGACCGTACTTTGATATCCAATCCGGAACTATAGAAATTAAGGTTAGGATTTTGGTGAAGGACCGAAAGGAGAAGGCAAATCCTAATTAGGACACCTTAGAACAAATATCGATATATGCTTTGAAGCATGAGATTAAATATCCCTCTAGGTTAGTGACAGCCCTAGAATTCGAGGCACATTAATCCATAAAGCGCAAAGTATTTGTATTAATATTTGTTCCAAAGGCTAACTAGGTTAGAAACCTCATCAAATCAAACATGAATTTAAACAAACCGAATAAATAGAATTAGCAAGGAATTGTAGACCGAATACCCCTAGATCCCCTTAAACTTGAAAACAAACCAATCTTTCTTTCCTTTATTTTATTTACATTTATTGTTTGAAACTCCTCTCTTTCGGGTATTGAACCCAACCTTAGGATTTTAGAACAAAACCCCCCTTTACTTTTATTGTTTAGTTTTAATAGTAGTTTTTCTTATTAAAAATTAGTGTTTCCCTCTCTCCCTGCGGATCGACACCTAAATACTACAATCGATAGGTTGTGCGCTTGCAACTAACCTATTCATTGAGTACGAAGGTTTATAAATATTAAAGGCAAAAGAGTACAAAATTCTTATATCTAAAATACTCAACAAGCTTTTTGGCGCCGTTGCCGGGGAGAATAGGATAGATACTAGTTTTTATTTTAGGAAAGTACTTTTAATTCTTAGTTTCCTTATTTACTTTTCAGAAAATTAAAAATCCAAAAATATTTTACTTTCCTTATTTAATTTTCTGCACTTTACTATTCTCTCTCTTTCACATCTTTTCTTCTCTCATAGATTTGAGCGCTGGCACCGGTCACAAGGAGCCAAACCGCGAAGATCAAAGCCGGCGAATCCTCGCTTTCTCAACCAATGGCAGGTCTAGATCCCGAACTAGGCATGCCACGCAACTTTAGAGAGGATGAATTTCCGGAAGGTCTCATCAACCCAAACTTTCACGATCTCAATAACAATCCACCACCTCTTCCTCCACACAACAACCTACCGCCACCACATCCAAACAATAACAATGATCCACCTATTCTCAATAATAATCCTTTGTTTGGTGTCAATCCAAACAACGGAAATGGCCGAAATCGCCAACAAGGCCACCGCTTCGGTTTCATTCCTCAAGGCCAAGATCCACGCGAAATCAAGCCATCTCTCATCCACTTGCTTGGCCAAAGTCAGTTTGGGGGAGCCCTAAACGAAGATCCACACGCCCACTTGGCGGTATTCGAAGAGTCTTGCGGCACTTTCGCTCGAGAAGGAGAAGAGCTCGACAACCTCAAGCTCAAATGCTTTCATCTATCCCTCCGTGACAATGCAAGGACATGGCTAAGAACCGTGAATCGTGACAACATAAGAAGATGGGACGACATGGAGAAGTTATTCTTAGGAAAATACTTTCCTCCATCCAAAACCCAGCACTTTCGAACGAAAATCACGACCTTCAAGCAAGCCGAGGGAGAATCTTTGACTGAGGCATGGGATAGATGGGCGGAGCTTCAACGCTTGTGCCCTAACCATGGTCTCGACATGTGGTTGCTCTTCCAATTCTTCTTTGCAGGTTGCACAATCGCCACAAAGACTCACTTGAATTCCGCCGCAGGGGGTAATATGTCCAAGATGGATCCCCAACAAGCCATGCTAATGATCGAGGACATGGCAATCAACCAAAGGGAATGGACGGCCGAAAGAAGTGGACGAACCCAAACCACACCGGGACTCCTAAAAACCGACGAAGTTACCGCCTTGAAAGCCCAAATAGATGCCTTGCAACATCAAATGGCACAAATGCAAAATGCCAAATCTGTGACAAAGAAGGCTTCATGCGGCATTTGTGGAGAGGCGACTCATATCACCGCCGATTGCCAAGTCCTCATAGAAGGAGAGGAAGTCGAGCAAGTCAATGCAATGTTCTACAATCAAGGTGATAAGAGGAATGACCCGATCTACAATAAGGTTAGGCCAAATGATAACTCAAATACATACAACCCTCACACAAGGTGGAACCATCCCAATTTCAAGTGGAAGACCGAGAATGACAACTCCAACCAATACCAAGGTAATTCCAATCAATATCAAAACCGGACGAACCAAAACTCGTATCAAGGACCTTCTCAAAACAGTAAATTAGAAAAAATGATAGAAGGACTTGTTCTCTCTCAAAACGAGTTCATGAACCAACAAAGGAACACCAACACCGAAATTTCGGATTCCTTGAGAAACTTCAACAATAGGTTCGAGTTCTTAGAGACTAAGACAAAGATGCTAGAAAACCAAATAGCACAACAAGCATCTTCGTCATTTCGTCAACAAGGCGCTCTACCGAGTAAAACCGATATCAATCCAAGGGAGCAAGCAAAAGCCATAACCTTGAGAAGCGGCACGGAATACGAAGGACCAAAGATGCCCAGCGGAGATGAGTCTCAACAACCACCGAATGAGGCACAGCCACCTCAAACTCCTCTCAGCGCAGACACAACCGTTCCTAATGCGGACGCACCGGCATCGGAAAAACCTCAAGAACCGGGTAAATCAAACCCGGCCAAGGTAAAACCAAATGAAACTCCTAAGTATATTCCACCACATAGGTTTATACCATTCCCTCAAAGGTTAGTTAAGAGCAAGCTTGACCAGCAATATGCCAAATTCATAGAACACCTCAAGAAATTGAATATTACCATCCCTTTTACCGAAGCAATTACTCACATGCCCACTTATGCGAAATTTTTGAAAGAAATTTTATCCAATAAAAGAACAATTGAGGAAGTGGGCACGGTATCCCTTAATGAGGAGTGTAGCGCTCTCTTCCTAAACAAGCTACCTCCAAAATTAAAGGATCCCGGAAGCTTCGTTATCCCATGCATGATTGGTGATACCGAATTCAAGAGGTGCCTATGTGATTTAGGCGCAAGTGTGAGCCTCATGCCAAAAACCGTTTATCAAAGGCTCAATCTTGTTGATTTGAAAGATACAAGGATGTCATTACAACTAGCCGATAAGACGGTAAGGTATCCCGAAGGAATTGCGGAGGATGTTATTGTAATGATTGGGAAGTACTTTGTCCCTGTGGACTTTGTAGTGGTCGAAATGGAGGAGGATACTCATACCCCTCTTCTATTGGGGCGTGATTTCCTTACCACAGCTGGTGCAAACATTGATGTCAAAGAGGGAAAGATATCCTTTGACATTGGGGGCGAAAAGGTAAATTTTCATATGTTTAATGCCATCAAATTTCCTTCTAATGATAATGATTCTATATGTAGAGTGGAAGTTTTAGATTCCATTATAGCTGCCCATATGGAGAAGGAGATGGTCAATGAACAACTAGACCAAATTCTGGAAGAAACCGGCTCAGAAAATGACACAATTGGTGAAAATGACCCTCAGTGCGTCCGCACTACCGCTCAGTGCGTCCGCACTCAGCATGGTGAAAACGAAGTTCCAGTCAACCGAGCGCAATGCGTCCGCACTGAAGTCTCAGTGCGGATGCCCCACTCGCACTCACCTGTTGAGCCACAGTTTGGAGCCAATGAGGAAAATGTCCGAGAGGAATGCGTCCGCACTGACCCTCAGTGCGTCCGCACTCAGCACAATTCCAACCAAGATGTATTGCAGATTTCAGAAAATTTACCCCAGTGCGTCCGCACTGACCACCAGTGCGTCCGCACTCATGCCGAAATAGCTCAAATCGAAGGAATTTCGCCCAACTCTGCACCACCGAAAGTCGAACTCAAACCTCTGCCACCTACCCTTCGCTATGAATACCTGGGAGAGGGCGAGACATATCCGGTGATTGTCAACTCCGAGCTCAACAAAGAACAAACCGAGAAGCTTTTACACGAGCTAAAGCTTCATCGGAAAGCGATCGGCTACACCATCGACGACCTAACCGGAATTAGCCCATCCCTTTGCATGCACAGAATCCTAATGGAGGACGACCACAAGCCCACAATTGAAGCTCAACGAAGACTCAATCCGAATCTAAAAGAAGTGGT
Source organism: Carex myosuroides (assembly GCA_028015225.1). Taxonomy (NCBI): domain Eukaryota; kingdom Viridiplantae; phylum Streptophyta; class Magnoliopsida; order Poales; family Cyperaceae; genus Carex; species Carex myosuroides. The sequence continues at coordinate 7,856,357 of CM051479.1, forward strand.
GAAAAAGGAGATCCTCAAGCTACTTGACGCCGGCATCATCTATCCAATCTCCGACTCCAAATGGGTAAGTCCGGTCCATGTAGTACCAAAGAAGGGAGGCACAACCGTGGTGAAGGGCGAAGGCGACAAATTGATATCCACAAGGGTGATCACCGGATGGAGGATGTGCATCGATTACCGCAAACTTAACAATGCAACAAGGAAGGATCACTTCCCTCTACCATTTGTGGATCAAATGCTAGAAAGGCTAGCTAATCACTCCCATTTTTGCTACCTAGATGGGTATAGCGGATTCTTTCAAATCCCTATTCACCCCGATGACCAAGAAAAAACGACCTTTACTTGCCCTTATGGTACGTTCGCGTATCGTAGGATGCCGTTTGGTTTATGCAATGCCCCAGCTACATTTCAAAGAGCCATGATGGCTATTTTTTCAGATTTATTAGAAAATTCCGTGGAAGTTTTCATGGATGACTTTTCAGTTTTTGGTACCTCTTTTGATGATTGCTTATCTAATTTGATCAAAGTTTTAGAACGTTGTGAGCAGGTTAATTTGGTGCTAAACTGGGAGAAATGCCATTTCATGGTACAAACGGGGGTAGTTCTAGGCCACGTGGTGTCTTCCAAAGGCCTAGAAGTCGACCAAGCAAAGGTGGAGGTGATCGAAAAATTGCCATATCCAACATGTGTGAAGGATGTGAGAAGTTTTTTGGGCCATGCGGGATTCTATCGGCGTTTCATCAAAGATTTTTCAAAAATCTGCAAACCACTTACTAATTTGACAATGAAAGATGTAGAATTTATATTTGATGAACCGTGTATTGTTGCTTTTGATAGGATCAAGAAGGCACTAATCTCAGCCCCAATTCTCCGACCTCCTAATTGGGATGTGCCCTTTGAAATCATGTGTGATGCGAGCGACTTCGCCGTTGGAGCCGTTCTAGGACAAAGGATCGACAACAAGCCACATGTGATCTATTACGCAAGCAAAGTCCTAGATGAGGCGCAAATGAACTACACAACCACCGAAAAGGAGTTTTTGGCCGTTATATTCTCCATCAACAAATTCCGATCCTACTTGGTCGGATCCAAGGTGATTGTGTACACCGATCACGCGGCAATTCGATACCTCCTCAACAAGAAGGATGCCAAACCACGCCTAATCCGGTGGATCCTCCTACTCCAAGAGTTTGATCTCGAAATCAAGGACAAGAAAGGCACTGAAAATTCAGTGGCGGACCATCTATCACGCATTACCAACGAATCGAAGGATGATGACATGCCCATAGACGATTCGTTCATAGACGAACAACTATACGCAGTCAACTACCAAGAGGCGCCGTGGTATGCGGATTTCGTCAACTACCTTGCATGCGGTATCATACGCCCAGATTTAACCTTCCAACAACGAAAGAAATTCCTGTGGGATGTCAAACAATATTTTTGGGATGAGCCGTTGCTATTCAAACTGGGGGTAGATGGAATTCATAGGCGATGTGTACCTCACGAAGAAACCGAACAGATTCTCAATTGTTGCCACTCATCTCCCTATGGAGGACACGCTTCAAGCCACAAAACCGCCGCCAAAGTTCTTCAAGCCGGGTTCTTTTGGCCCACGCTTTTTGAAGATGCGAAAGACTATGTGCTTAGGTGCGACAAATGCCAAAGAACCGGGAACATATCAAGGAAACATGAGATGCCTCTCAACGGAATTCTAGAGGTAGAGTTATTTGATGTTTGGGGGGTCGACTTCATGGGACCTTTTCCGAGTTCTTGCAACAACAAGTACATCCTTGTAGCGGTCGATTATGTGTCCAAATGGGTAGAAGCCGTAGCAAGCCCAACCGCCGACTCCGCCGTAGTAAGAAAGCTTTTTCTAAGAACTATTTTTCCTAGGTTTGGAGTACCTCGGGTGGTGATTAGCGATGGCGGCTCTCATTTCATCAACCGTCAATTCGATAGTCTCCTATTCAAATATGGAGTCAAGCACAAGGTAGCCACACCTTACCACCCTCAAACAAGCGGGCAAGTTGAGGTATCCAATCGCGAGATAAAAAGCATCCTACAAAAGGTGGTGAACACATCACGAAAAGATTGGTCACTCAAACTCGATGAAGCTCTGTGGGCATATCGGACCGCTTTCAAAACACCCATAGGTATGACTCCTTTCAAGCTAGTGTATGGAAAGCCATGCCATTTGCCGGTTGAACTCGAACACAAGGCATATTGGGCAATAAGGGCCCTAAATTTCGACATGAGGGCTGCCGGTGAAAAGAGGGTTCTTGACCTACATGAACTAGAAGAATTGCGCCTTAATTCCTATGAAAATGCTAAGCTATACAAAGAGAAGACAAAGAAATGGCACGACAAGCATATCATCAAGCGCAATTTTCAAGAAGGAGACACGGTTTTGTTGTACAACTCACGCCTCCGGCTATTTCCCGGGAAGTTAAGATCACGATGGAAGGGCCCATTCGAAATAACGAAGGTATTTAACCATGGCGCAATCGAGATTTGGAGCAAAGATACCGGGGCATTCAAAGTGAACGGACACCGCCTCAAACATTTCAACCATGCAACTCCTATAGGCGACAAGGAGATCATAGGCCTAAAAGATCCACACACTCAATAGTGAGCCCAAATCATGTCGAGCTCACGACGTAAAATTGAGCGCTTCTTGGGAGGCAACCCAAGTTTTTATTTTTTCTTTCTTTATACTTTTATTTTTACTTTCTCAAAAAATTTACATTTTTTTGACTCAGCCAATTTCTCAGGTCAAAAATTCATCAGTGCGTCCGCACTAAACATCAGTGCGTCCGCACCGACAGAAACCACAGGTCTGCGCAGTCTAAACAAGACCAGTGCGTCCGCACTGAGGTTCAGTGCGTCCGCACCCGAGGTACGCTAAATTTAATTTTCAATTTTTTCGAAATATCGGAAAAGTCGTATTTTTTGAGCGAGTGCGGATGACCACCCGCATTAAGGACCAATGCGTCCGCACGCGGCTTCTTCTCCTTCTTAAACCGACCCCTCTCTTCAATTTACTTCGCGCCTTTTCGATTTTAAAACCGAAAACCTTGATTTTTCTCTCCCAAAACCCGAAAACCTCGTTTTTCTTTCAAAATCTCCCTCTCCTCTCTCTTCTCTACCCCTTCTCTCTTCTTTTCTCTCTCTTTCCCTTTTCAAAAAGCGAAAACCCACTTTTCTCAAGTTTTTCAAGCGCCGTTTCGCTAAAATTCGGATTTCTTCGCATTTTTTTCGAAATTTTCGCGATCTACAACAAGGTTTGATGTCTCCTTACTCTAATCTTGTCAATTACTACTTAGATCTGTAAAAATGGTACCAAAATCGGGAAAATCGACCAAAAATGGTGAAATCGGTTCAAATTCTCACCCCAGTGCGGATGCTACCACCCGCACTGCCATTTAGTGCGTCCGCACTAAGCTTGGGGGAACGCCTAACCAGCCCAAATTTTCAATTTTTTGGTTAAGTCCTCAGTGCGACCAGACCAGTCGCACTGATAGCCAATGCGTCCGCATTACGCTCGGACTTTTCCAACCCAACCCAGAAATTCCAAAAATTTAGGTAAAGTCCCCAATGCGTCCGCACTGAGATCCAGTGCGTCCGCATTCAGCTCAGTTATTTCTGAATTGAACCAAATTAGCACTGTTTGTACACAGTGCGTCCGCACTGACCGCCAGTGCGTCCGCACACGGCCCATATTATATCAAAAATTTCGAAATTTTAATTCTTTCAAGTTTTTTTTAGAATGCCGAAGAAATCAGGTGCCAAGAAACCAAGGTTTGAGAAAGGACAAGGTAGTCGCCAACCACCTCCTTATCCTCCCGCCTTGCCACTCAACGAAGGTCAAGAATTGAGGCGTAACCTTCTACAGTCCCGCAGGACCCTCGAGCCATCCCGATGGATCTGCCGAGAGACACTCGAAACGCTCGGACTCCTTGAGTCGGTGCAAATGCTCACCGAGCGGCTTGGCTTGTGGGAGTTTCTATGTGACGAGGTCGACACTTATGAAGGCCTCACGATCGAATTCCTCTCCTCATACGAGTTCGACCGAGGTTCACGCACGATGACATTCAACCTTGGAGGCTTCTCACATATGTTGCACACCACCGAACTCATGGTCGCACTCGATCTATCCACCGCACATGTCAGCGAGATGCGCACCATTCTCGACTTCTACCATGACATGAGCGAGGCCCAATTCCGCATCCTAACATGCCACGACGGTCTCCTCGGCCAGCAGAGGGTTAAGAATGTTCTCCACCCGGCCCTCCGATATCTCCAGCGGGTACTTTCTCACACTCTCTTTGCCCGTGGGGAGAGCGCATCGGTCTTCAACCTCGGCGACATGGTGTATGTTTGCAGCATGCTTCGGCGCAATAATGGCGAGATGGAGTACATGCCGCACATTGGATACAACTTGGCCAAACACATGCAAAATGTGTCGCACAACATGCGATCGGGCGGAATGATTCGAATTGGCGGTATCATCACAAAGATTGCCCGACACTTGCTAATACCGACCGTTGGTGCGGTGGTGCCCGGTTACACGCTAGTGGACCTCGATGGTCTATTTCGGGCGAGGCTCATCCGTTGGGACGACATTGAAGAGGCTTGGATCAATTTGGGCCCAAAGGACAACATTCGACACCGGTTGCCTCTACAAACTCAAATCGATCCCTTAGATACCGACACTTGGAAAATTGTCGATGAGCCGCTCGAGCCACCGCTACCACCGCCGCCACAACCACAACAACCTCCACCCGAAGCCGCACAAGCACAAAGTATGCCATCCAACCAACAAATCTGGGATTTTATGCAGACCATGAACACCTCTATCAACAACTTGAGCATCAATATTGGAGGACGTTTGGATAGCATGGACGGCCGCATGAATGCCTTTGACCGCCGCTTTGATGAGGTAGAGGCCGAGGCCGCCCGAGCGACCTACTATTCCCGCCGAGGATGCATGCACGCAAACCCGCACTTTGAGGATGATCCACCTACACCTCCGTACCAAAGACGGGCCGCTCAAAGGAGAGAGTACGAGATGGCACAAGAGCGTGAAGCGGCGAGAGAAGAGCAAGAGGCGGCCAGTCAAGAACAAGAGGCCGACAACAATGAAGATGAGGAGGATGACGTCGACGAAATGGTTTTCGACGAGGATTGATTCCGCGCAATACATCACCAAATTACGCCAGTAAAGTAGTTCATGTTTCTTCTCTCTTTTTAGTTTATTTTTAGCACTGAGGACACTGCTTTATTTAAGCTTGGGGGATGGGAAGAAATTGTATCAGCATGCATATTTATTATTCAGTTTTTCGAAACTTTTTCGAAACTTTTTAGGATTTATAACCTTGCTTTTTACTTGACCATGAATAGGATTTGTGATTTTGAACTTAATTGCTTGCGATTACGAATTTGTCAAGACGTTTTACGAGGTTATGAAAAATAGAGTCTTGCATAATTGGACTTTATTGTCTAAAAATGCATAAAGTATAAAATCATGTTTAAAATTTGTGTTAAAAGTTGGCAAAAATTTTGATAAATTTGAGTGATTGACAAAACTTAAAAGTATTCTTGCACGATTTTTCAAATTTTCGGTAAAACCCTTAAAATAAATTTGAAATGACGACATAGTTCGGCGAAAAACTGTGGAAATAAAGGTATTTGGAAATGAGAAATTAGAAATTCAAATTTATTTGAAAAGCCATTTAAATTTGGAAATTTTAAAAATTGGCAAAAATTGAGATATCCGTGAGTATGATATGTGCATATATGTTGAGAAATTAGGTAAAATTGAAAAATTTTGAAAAATAAAAAAGAGATTCCAATGACCTATGATACGGCTTCATGACGTACTTATGGTTATGAGTCCTTAGCACTCTTGCTCCGCTAGTCTCCCGATAAAATTGACATTCGTGTTAGTGGAAGGGTTAGACTAAGAGCATGCAAAGCACCCTTGAATTAGAACGGTTGGGTACAGTTAACTACTTGTAACTAACCGGTGCTTAAATAAGGATGGGGAAAATAGTGCTAATTCAAAGTGAGAAAATCAAAAGCAACAAAACAAAAGGAATATGCATGTATCAACACACGAAGTCCGTAATTATTCTTACCCAAGTTTGACTCAAGCTTGGGGGTATTTTGAAAATTCTACATTTTAAATGGCATATCTTTTAAATTTGGGTATACGAAGTTCACAAATTCAAAGCCTTTAAGGAAATAAAAGTTAGAGTAATCGAATTGTGGGTTGATTCATAATTATTCGAGGGTTGAACTTGGGATTTGGGGAATATACATGAAGGTTTTTAAATTTTGGCAAGATCATACAAGTTTTTCATTTTGAGAAATATATACTTGATATAGGGTTAAATTGTAGATCGAATTGTAGTCCCAGTTTAGATGTTGCTTGGGGACAAGCAAGGTTCAAGCTTGGGGGTATTTGATAGGTGTATTTTATATACACCGTCGATCTAGTTTTTATCATAAAATAACACCAAATATCTTGTATTTTGGATATAAAGCGAATATAATACACCAAGAATCAAGTTACTGCGTTCGCTCGATGTTTCAATGCAGGAAACAGTGCAAAATGATGAAAAACTGTCCAATGCGGACGCATTATCCACCAGTGCGGACGCACTGGGTACTTAGCCGATTTTCCAGCAGCGCAGACCTCACAGACGAAAAGTCCGAGCGTAATGCGGCCGCATTCACCTTCAGTGCGGACGCATTCACTACTTAGCCGATTTTTGCGACTTTCAGAATTTTCCAGAAAACAGAAGTTCAAGGCCAATGCGGACGCACTCACAGCCAGTGCGGACGCACTCAGTACTTGACTATTTTTGAAATCTTCGGATTCTTTGGAAAACAGAAAAACAACATGCCAGTGCGGACGCACTAAGATCCAGTGCGGACGCACTCAGGAAATTTTGCAGAAAATCCAGAAAAGGAAACTTGGAACCAAAGGGGATCTGGAGTCGGTGCGACCCAGACCACCCGCACTCAACTCCAGTGCGGACGCACTGGACTCGCAGACAGCCAGAAATTCGCATTTTCAAGAGGTTTTCTATTCTGGGCTTCCAAGGAACACGTTTTAGAAGGCCAAAAATAGCCATGGCAGTCTGAGGAGTGCACCCACTAACTCCACTTCTATCCTCTAAATTGGGCAAGGCCTTTGGCTATAAAAGAGGAAGAATTTCATCTCAGGATCCATTATTGTACATATCCATTATTATATCCATTTTCCACAATTTGAGAGAGAGAGATCCTGCAGAAATTCTCGAAGTTCCAAGGAAGGAGAAGAAGAAGATTCAAGCAAGGAGTCGGCAAGATCGAGGTTTTAGATCTAAGAAAGGGTGTAATCATTTCTTTATCTTATTTCTTATTGTTTTTGCCAATCTTTGTTATGGATCTCTCCAAGAGAGAGTAGTTATCTTTCTAGGGGTTTAGGTCAATGCATGAACTTGTTTAATTCTAGATTATTCGGATATTTGTTTTTATTATGATTGTGTTATCGGATTTGATTGTTAATTTCTGTGATTTATTCTTTATGAATTTCATTAGTACTCGTTCCTTTGAGTTCACCTGGTTAGGGTTTATTGAATTGAAGTAGTTTTGAAATCGCGTTGATCGTGTTTTTCCGCTTTAAATTTATTAAATTCCGGCATTGGTCATGAGGAGACTACTAATTGAAACCATAAAGACACACCTTAGGGTTGGGTTAGAAGCGACCGTACTTTGATATCCAATCCGGAACTATAGAAATTAAGGTTAGGATTTTGGTGAAGGACCGAAAGGAGAAGGCAAATCCTAATTAGGACACCTTAGAACAAATATCGATATATGCTTTGAAGCATGAGATTAAATATCCCTCTAGGTTAGTGACAGCCCTAGAATTCGAGGCACATTAATCCATAAAGCGCAAAGTATTTGTATTAATATTTGTTCCAAAGGCTAACTAGGTTAGAAACCTCATCAAATCAAACATGAATTTAAACAAACCGAATAAATAGAATTAGCAAGGAATTGTAGACCGAATACCCCTAGATCCCCTTAAACTTGAAAACAAACCAATCTTTCTTTCCTTTATTTTATTTACATTTATTGTTTGAAACTCCTCTCTTTCGGGTATTGAACCCAACCTTAGGATTTTAGAACAAAACCCCCCTTTACTTTTATTGTTTAGTTTTAATAGTAGTTTTTCTTATTAAAAATTAGTGTTTCCCTCTCTCCCTGCGGATCGACACCTAAATACTACAATCGATAGGTTGTGCGCTTGCAACTAACCTATTCATTGAGTACGAAGGTTTATAAATATTAAAGGCAAAAGAGTACAAAATTCTTATATCTAAAATACTCAACAACGAGGTTGAAGTGGTACTCGGTGTGAATCTAGCATTCGACCCCGGACCTAAAATACCAACCGACTTCTTCGAGGACAGTGATGATGAAACCACAGAAAACGCTGAAGGCAAGCCACCCGACAAGCAACCCGTTTGCATTGACGGGAGGGTATCTGGAAGAAACTGATGCAACACAAAGTCAAGCTAACGACTTTTAACAAGCGCTTCTTGGGAGGCAACCCAAGGCCACTTTTTATATCTCCGTATATTTATTTAATTTTCAGTTTAATTAGGACTTTAACAAAGAAACAACTCATACCCACCTTTTTTCCATGATCAAGTAAGCATGCTGGAGGAATGCTTGATTAAAGACATATCGGAAGATGGAAAAATACTCTCTCGTACAGCCTGTATTGGCTGATACAGACCATACCAATGGATACTGGGGTAAAAGAGTTAGAAAGAAGGAAACAAGTGTTGAATACGACCCGTATTGGCTGATACGGCCCGTATTCACAGTGATTAAAACTTAGCGGTTATTGGGTTTGGTCATAACGGATTGGATACGGACCGTATTGGCTGATACGGTCCGTAATAAAGGCCAATCCGGGAGATGCGAACCCGTTAAGAAGAGGCGTTTGAAATCCCGCGCGAATCACGTCTCATAACCGTTAATTATTTTCGTTTTAATCCCTAAACCCTTTCTCTTCCTCTCTCTTTACTCTCTTCCCCTCTATCTCTTTTCTTTCACTCTCTTCCATTGGTGCCCAAAACCGAGCCCCTTCCGTGCCGCCGATCTTCATCACCACTCTCACATCCTTCGACATTGAAGTCGTCGCTCTCCTCCTCCACGCCTCAACCCTAATACGGACCGTACCGGGTCCGTATCCGACGGCTACTCGAATCAACTTCTCCAATTTTCGGTTTTTCTAAACCCCTCTTTAATTTCAAAGTTTAATTTCGTTTTTGCATTTGTTTTAATTTAATTTCTCTGTTACATTAGTTCATTATCAAGTTTTATTTTCACAAAATCACAAAAAATCACAAAAAAAAATTAGGTTTCTATCAAAATCCCAATTTTTACCAGTATAATACGGTCCGTAATCGTTTACCAGAAAACCAGTCCAGTACTTGGCAGATTTTTCTTCAACCCCTTTAATACGGTCCGTATTGACCCAATACGGTCCGTAATCAGTCCGGTACTTGGCTAAATCCACCAACTAACCAGTCCGTATTAAGACCGTATTGCCCAATACGGTCCGTAACAGAGGCGTTTTATTTTAACAAATGGCCCCAAAAATGAAAAATATTTTAGGGACAGTTACAAGGAGTGCTAAGAGAGCTCTCGGAAGTGCCGGCCCGAGTAGTTCACCACAGAGCTCCTCTAGCCGATCCTCTAGGTCCTCCGGTTCGCAACCACAATCCTCCAACCATTCATCCTCTCGTTCTGACACCCAGCAATCAATCAGAGACACACCAATCTCTGATGCAGACTATGAGCCAGAGGAGTCCCACCCTCGGGACTTTGGTCTTGAGCAAGAAGACTCTGATGAAACAATGGAGGAGGTTCGACCAACCGAATACCAACCTGTCTTCTCGCACACACAATTCAAACAAGCCTACGAGAAGATGACAGCAAGAGAGGTCATTTACCACAAATCGATCAACACGGAGACACTCGAGCGGCTAGGCCTCCTTGCACAAACCGAACAACTCGCCAACTGCATCCACCTCTGGCAATTCCTCCAATTGATCAAAGGAGTTAAAGTTTACAGGGTACTCACGAGAGAGTTCCTTGCGACTTTCAGATACAATGAAGACTCCATCACTTTCCAGATGATTGGCGAGCAGTACAAAGTCACCATGGATGATTTCTGCGCCATCTTCAACCTTACCAACAATGGCACTTCTGATTCTCCTGATTGCCGAGAGTTCTGGTACAACATCACTGAAGACAACCAAAACTCAACTCGACCGGCAAGCAGAATCATCCATCCCCAAGTCCGCCTCTTGCAAGTAATCCTTGCCAATTCCATTTTTGCGAGAGGCGAGAGTTCATCCAAGGTGACATTACCCGAACTCTATCTTCTCAAGTGCATGATCGAGCCAACACCGGTGCGTCCTCACCTCGGCCATCTCCTTTGCAATCAAATCCGTGAGGTCGCCCGTACAAAGAAAAGTAATGGAAGGATTTCCATTGGATTTGTGGCCACGATCTTAGCCAATCAACTCTCTCTGCCGATCGATCATCTCAAAGAGGCAAGTGGGCTCACATAAATCGACATGTCATGCCTCCAAGCCATGAAATTTGTCACCGGCCACTATCCAGGTCCCTACTTCTACAATTCGCCGAAGGGAATTCTCCAATTTCCCTTCCGACATCTCAATCTCCGTAGTAGGGCCTCATGGAAAATGGCACGCCTCGCGAGCCCGACTTATGAGCCTCCTCAAGATTACATGGATGTAATCGAACGCCAAGCCAAATTGAGAAATCAGGCTAACATCGATCGGCACAAAGAGAAGAGGAGGAGCCCCCTTTTGATACATATAGGGAGGCAGGTACATCGGCAGCCGGAGCCGGATCTTCAGGGGCGGCACCATCTGATGCCCCTACAGACGATTACGATCAGTTCATCCAAATGGTAAATTGGATGGACTCGAACCTCACTGCGCTCACCTTGACAACGGACGAAGCCACCCGGCAAATGGAACTGAACAGCTCTACAATCTACCAAGAGGTTGGTGAAATCCGAAACAGCATGGAAGAGGTTCGAAGGAGTGTAGACGAGGGCAGGCGCGAAATCCAGCAGACGCGCTACATGGCACAGCAGTATTATCAGTATGCTCTCGACTCCGGACTACCATACCGGCCACCACCATACGGACTCTTCGACCCGCCATTCTACGAGGAGATCCAGCGACCACCACCACCTCCACCACCTCAGGATTGAGGTGCAGTGAGTTGTTTTCTTTCCCCGGTCTTTTTACTTTACTACTTCCTTTATTTTTATCTCTCAAGCATTGGGGACAATGCTCAATTTTATTCGGGGGGTAGGCGGTAAATTGACCATGTATCTTTAAATTTTTCGCATTTTAAATTCTTAGGTGCTAGTAGTTTTACTCAATTTTTGACTAGGGTTAGAGGCTTTACCAAAAATCCTAGAATGATTAGATTGAGCTTTCTAGCTAGCTTGCATTTTTATTACCCTTAGGAGTAGGTTAATCAAATAGGAATTGTTTTAAATTTGAATTAGACTAAGGTTTAGACAATTGGCCATGATACCAAAAATTCAGAATTTAAAAATAATTAGTGATCTCAAAGTAAACAATTAATTGCTAACCATGAGTGTTGACCAAAAATCGCAAACCTTAGAATTTTTATTGTTGAGTAATTTATTTTTACAAAGTCTATTTAAACTTGATAGGGTTTTAGAATACTCATTTATTATAGATAGACCCCTAGCAAAACTATGCAATAATTTCTTGTATGAATGAATACTTGGAATTGTGTGTAATCATGGTGCTTGTGACACAAAAATATTTTATTTTTCAGAAAAATAGAAAAAAAGAAAATCAGAAATGAGAAAAATCCAAAAAAAAAGAAAAATTAGAAAAAGAAAAAAAAATAGAATAAAAGATGGAGGATAAAAAGAGTACGGGTGCCTACGCAAGACTGGTTACCAATAGGCTCGAGAAAACCTCCCAAATTTAAATTCTTGTATATATTTAATTTTTCAAAAATAGTCACAAGTACCAACACACTTAGTTGTCATACTTTGCTCCAATCAATTGGGAAGGAAAATTAAAATTTATATCATTAGAATTCCTATTGATTGGAAGGGATCCATTTATAATCGAAGGGGAAATTAATACTCTCAATTTTAAGGATATTTGTGAAGTAGATTATTGAATGATAATTTCTCTAGGGCCAGCATAATGAGGTCAATCATGGGGTGAATAAATTGTTCAAGGGAGAGGTCATGAATATTTTTAAGTTCTAAACTTTTATTGTCATGCCAATTGTACCAAACCTAAGCCCTAATTTGATTTTTAAACAAGACCTTGAGATTGTATGGTTTAACCTAGACTGAATCTTTGACCAGCTGGGATGTCATTGCTTGAGGACAAGCAACAATTCAAGTTGGGAGGCGTGATCAGAGTCAAAATAATGATGATTTACGTAGGGTTTTGGCTTAGGTTTTACATATTTTCTCACACTTATGTTTAATTTATTAGAGAAAAAGGCTACTGTCACCCTTCTTTATGTTTTATCGTAGAAAACAGGTTTTGGGACTATTTCACACCAAATGGAGCTAGAATCGGGTCAATCGGATCAGCGACACTCATCGACTAAGTCCCTGTTACGGCCAGTATTGACCAATACGGACCAGGCCTAGCACAGACCAGAAGATAGCGCTGGAAGCACTTAAACCCTAACTGCCAAGGTCCTAATACGGACCGTATCACCTGATACGGCCCGTATCCGAAGGCATCTCTTGGGGAATAACTGCCGACAGCTGTTTCCAGATCAGTTTCTTAGCCCCTACTCAACCTCTACACGTCCCTACACTCCTATATAAGGCCCCTGGACAGAATGATTAGTTATCTTTGTAATTAGGGTTAGATTTGATTAAAGTAAGAAGAGAAGAGTGCTTGTAACCATACCGTTCCGCGGCTAAGTTCCTTTTCTTAGGGCTAGGCAGTAAACCTTGTTACTCTTGATGTTTTGATATATATATTTCTGTTGATTATGATTTCTTGTTGTTGAAACAAAATGCTTTTGTGATTTACTATCTCTTCATCTAATTTCAATGATCTAGTTTGAGTCCGTTAGGGTAGTGACAGTACTTTAATGGTAAGAGAAACTATTTGTATGAGTTAGCCTCGTTGAGATCTATTAGGTTTATGTGAAGAAAACCTTAGCGGGGAAACCATAAACCAGACCAACAAAACGCGTACCAAATTTCATCATTTGCGTAAAGTAAATCGCAGTGATCCTTGTAGTAATTTGGGCTATTTGAGAGATCAGACATTTGCGTAAGGTAAATCGCAGTGTCCTATGTAGAATCTCGGTGAAAGATCTGTCATTCTCGCGTAACATAAATCGCAGTGACCTATGTAGTGTCTTTCATTAAACAACAACAGGAAATCAGACGCAACAGGAATATATTGTCAAAGCGGATTGAGTGGCAATGGTGTGCCGAAACCCTAGGAATTCTCATCTCTATCTTTATTTTAATTACTTTTAATTGCTTCCTAATTTACATTGATCAAAACAACATCTCTCAATTTTCAGATTTCGTTTAGCCTTTCGAAAGATTGTGATTCGATCGCTCAAAGCATTGAACCAATATTCCCTGTGGATCGACCTCGAATATACTACTCGATAGGATTGTGTGCTTGCAGTCCGAACCGATAGCATTTCCGAGTTTATAAATATTAAAAGAAACATTGCTCTCTTTTGAGTTATCACTCAGGGATCCAGTAGTGTTGGTTGATTGCAATCTCTTCAATTAGGTTGTAAGCCTCGTCAGGTTCCTTGTTCATGATTGCTCCTCCTGTAGAAGCATCAATAGACAACCTATCGGTAGGGTTTAGACCATTATAAAAAGTTTGAACAATCAGCCATCTTTCTAGACCATGATGTGGACAACTCCTTAACATATCCTTGTATCTATCCCATGCCTCACACAATGTTTCACCATTCCTTTGTTCAAAATTAGTAATTGCATTTCTGAATTTTGAAGTTTTAGATGGTGGAAAATATTTTGCAATAAACACATTAAACAATTGGTCCCAAGTTTGAATGGAATTGGCCGGTAAGGAAAACAACCATGCTCTTGCTTTATCTTTTAATGAGAACTGAAATAGCCTTAGCCTGTGATCACTCAAAAGAGAGCGATATTTCTTTTAATATTTATAAACTCAGAAATGCTATCGGTTCGGACTGCAAGCGCACAATCCTATCGAGTAGTATATTCGAGGTCAATCCACAGGGAATATTGGTTCAGAGTTTTGAGCGATCGAATCACAATCTTCCGAAAGGCTAGACGAAATCTGAAAATTGAGAGATGTTGTTGTGATCAATGTAAATTAGGAAACAATTAAAAGTAATTAAAATAAAGATAGAGATGAGAATTCCTAGGGTTTCGACACACCATTGCCACTCAATCCGCCTTGATAATATATTCCTGTTGCGTCTGATTTCCTGTTGTTGTTTTATGAAAGACACCACATAGGTCACTGCAATTTATGTTACGCAAGAATAACAGATCTTTCATCGAAATTCTACATAGGACACTACGAGTTTTCTTACGCAAATGACTGATCTCTTAAATACACAAGTTACTATACAGATCACTGTGAGTTTCCTTACGCAAGTGATGGAACTTGGTTTGCCTTTTGTTGTTCTGGTTTATGGTTTTCCCGCTAAGGTTTTCTTCACATAAACCTAATAGATCTCAACGAGGCTAATTCATACAAATAGTTTCCTTACCATTAAAGCACTGTCACTACCCTAATGGACTAAACTAGATCATTGAAGTTAGATGAAGAGATAGTAAATCACAAAAGCATTTCGATTCAACAACAAAAAATCATAATCAATAGAAAATATATATATCAACACATCAAGAGTAACAAGGTTTACTGCCTAGCCCTAAGAAAATGAACTTAGCCGTGGAACGGCATTGTTACAAGCACTCCTCTCTTCTCTCTTTAATCAAATCTAACCCTAATTACAAAGATAAGTTATTCTTCTGCCCAGGGGCCTTATATAGGAGTGGAGGGACGTCTGGAGATTGAGTAGGGGCTAAGGAACTGATCTTGATACAGCTGTCGGTAGTTATTTCCCAAGGGGCGCCTTCGATTACGGTCCGTATCAGGTGATACGGTCCGTATTAGGACCTTGTCGCTGAGGGTTTTTAGTGTCTCTCATGCTATCTCCTGGTCTGTGCTAGGCTTGGTCTGTATTAGGCAATACGGACCGTAACAGAGACTTCGTCGATAAGCATCGTTGATCCGATTGACCCGATTCTAGCTCCATTTGTTGTAAAATAGTCCCAAATCCTGTTTTCTGCAATAAAACATAAAGAAGGGTGATAATAGCCTTTTTCTCTAATAAATTAAACATAAGTGTGAGAAAATACGCAAAACCTAAGCCAAAATCGTACGTAAATCATCATTATTTTGACTCTGATTACGTCTCCCAACTTCAATTGTTGCTTGTCCTCAAGCAATGACATCCCAGCTGGTCAAAGGTCCGGTTTAGGTTAAACCATACAATCTCAAGGACTTGCTTAAAATTAAATTAGAACTTGGGTTTGGTACAATTGGTATGACAATAAAAATTTAGAAATCTAAAATATTCATGACCTCTCCCTTGAACAATTTATTCACCCCATGCTTGACCTCATTATGCATACCCTAGAAAAATTATTATCGAACAATTTATTTCACAAATATCCTTAAACTTGAGAGTATCAATTTCCCCTTCGATTATAAATGGATCCCTTCCAATCAATAGAAATTCTAATGATATAATTTTTTATTTTCTTTCCCAATTGATTGGAGCAAAGTATGACAACTAAGCGTGTTGGTACTTGTGACTTTTCTCGAATAATTGAATATGCACAAAATTTAAAATTTGGAAGGTTTTATCGAGCCTATTGGTAACCAGTCTTGTGTAGGCACCCGTACTCCTTTTTTATCCTCCATCTTTTATTCTATTTTTTTCTTTTTCTGAATTTTTCTATTTTTTTGGATTTTTCTCATTTCTGATTTTTTTTTTGTATTTTTGCATTTTTCTAAAAAATAAAATATTTTTGTGTCACAAGCACCATGATTACACACAATTCCAAGTATTCATTCATACAAGGAATTATTGCATAATTTTGCTAGGGGTCTATCTATAATAAATGGGTATTCTAAAACACTATCAAGCTTAAAAGACTTTGCAAAAATAAATCACGCAACAATAAAAATTCTAGGGTTTGCGATTTTGGTCAGCTTTCATGGTTAGCAATTAATTGTTCACTTTGAGGTCACTAATTATTTTAACAATTCCAAATTTTTGGTATCATGACCAATTGTCTAAACCTTAGCCTAACTCAATTCAAAACAATTCCTATTTGATTAACCTACTCCTAAAGAAAAAAATAAAAATGCAAGCTAGCTAAAAAGCTCAATTTAATCATCCTAGGATTTTTGGTAAAACCTCCAACCCTAGTCAAAAATTGAGTAAAACTACTAGCACCTAAGAAATTAAAATACAAAAATTTTAAAGATACATGGTCAATTTACCATTGTTGAAAGGTGGAATCGGTTCGTTCGATGGAATATTCATGTTGATCGAATCTGAGTCTTCTTCGCTTTCAGAATTACTCGAGGAAGGACTATAATTGGTCTTTATTGGTGATGTGGAAGCGAATTGTCCTCTCCTAGTTGCAATCCTTAGGGATCTCAGTATGGATGATTCGGTCAGCGTGCAGTGTCCTAAAAGAAAGAAAAATCTCAAAATTAAACTAACAACTGAAAAATAAAAGGAAAATAAAAATAAAAACGAAATTGAAAATAAAAGAAAAATAAAAATGCAGAAAATAAAAAGTCTCGGTGTCTCTAATTAATTGGATTCAATGGTCAAAGCAAGGGCGTCTTGCGAGGCCTTGCACAATGAACCGTTATTCCCCGGTAACGTCGCCAAAAAGCTTGATCACTCAAAAGAGAGCAATGTTTCTTTTAATATTTATAAACTCAGAAATGCTATCGGTTCGGACTGCAAGCGCACAATCCTATCGAGTAGTATATTCGAAGTGGATCCACAGGGAATATTAGTTCAGAGTTTTGAGCGATCGAATCACAATCTTTCGAAAGGCTAGACGAAATATGAAAATTGAGAGTTGTTGTTGTGATCAATGTAAATTAGGAAGTAATTAAAAGTAATTAAAATAAAGATAGAGATGAGAATTCCTAGGGTTTCGGCACACCATTGCTACTTATCCACTTTGATAATATATTCCTGTCGGGTCTGATTTCCTGTTGTTGTTTTATGAAAGACACCACATAGGTCACTGCGAGTTATGTTACGCAAGAATAACAGATCTTTCATTGAGATTCTACATAGGACACTGCGAGTTTCCTTACGCAAATGACTGATCTCTTAAATACACAAGTTACTACACAGATCACTGCGATTTTCCTTACACAAATGATGGAACTTGGTTCGCATTTTTTTGTTGTGGTTTATAGTTTCCCCGCTAAGATTTTCTTCACATAAACCTAATAGATCTCAACGAGACTAATTCGCACAAATAGTTTCTCTTACCATTAAAGCACTGTCACTACCCTAACGGATTAAACTAGATCATCGAAGTTAGATGAAGAGATAGTAAATCACAAAAGCATTTCGATTAAACAACAAGAAATCATAATCAACAAAAATATATATATCAAAACATCAATAGTAACAAGGTTTACTGCCTAGCCCTAAGAAAAGGAACTTAGCTGCGAAACGGCATCGTTACAAGCACTCCTCTCTTCTCACTTTAATCAAATCTAACCCTAATTACAAAGATAAGTTATTCTTCTGCCAAGGGGCCTTATATAGGAGTGGAGGGACGTCTGGAGGTTGAGTAGGGGCTAAGGAACTGATCTGGATACAGCTGTCGGCAGTTATTTCCCAAGGGACGCCTTCGGTTACGGTCCGTATCAAGTGATACGGTCCGTATTGAGACCTTGTTGCTGAGGGTTTTAGTGCTTCTCACTCTATCTCCTGGTCTGTATTAGGCTTGGTCCGTATTAGGCAAGACGGGCCGTAATAGTCCCAAAACTTATTTTCTGTAATAGTGGTCTGTATTAGGCAATACGGGCCGTAATAGTGGTCTGTATTAGACTTAGTCGATGAGCATCGCTGATCCGATTAAACCGATTCTTGCTCCATTTGGTGTAAAATAGTCCAAAACCTGTTTTCTGTAATAAAACATAAAGAATGGTGACAGTAGCCTTTTTCTCTAATTAATTAAACATAAGTGTGAGAAAATATGCAAAACCTAAGCCAAAATCCTACATAATTTATCATTATTTTGACTCTGATCACTACACAAAAAAACTCATTAAAAAAGATCTCCAATTTAGTAAAATATGCTAAACCTCCTCAGGGTCCGATTCCCATTCTTCATCTGAGTTCGAGTCTAGGTTGACACATTCATCACCAGAATTCTACTCTTGTGGTCATTCTCATCATTTTCTGTTTCAGCTGAGTCATGTGTTATTCTTCTTGCTTCATTATCCTCTTGAATTATGTCAGCTATATATGTATGCTTGACCCCTAGGCCCAGCGCCAGATCTGCAATTCTATCGTATTACACTTGAACTTCAAATAGGCCTTTATTTGGTTGTTGGATTGTAATGGGCCTAGAAGGACCCGTCTGGCCCCTGAAAGAATTTTTTTTAGGCGCTGTATTAGGCTTGGGAGGAACGCTGACCTGTACATCCAGCTTTCTCTTTAGCGTAGCGGATGAGCGAAGTACTCTGAATTGTGAGTGAGTGGGTGCCAGTTCTACAGTAGCACGTGCGTCAGGTAAAATTAATGCTGAGCAGATGTCTGAGTTGACCCTTTCCTCACCAGCCACTGAAAACGTACTAGGAGAGTTTGGCAGAAAGTTTGTTACCATTTTCGTAGGTTGTATATCTTGGTTTTTGTTCCCCTTAGAGTTAATCTTCTCTGCACTGTTCGGTTCCCCTGTATGCCCAGCCCGTGTATCCCCCTGTGTGGTATTGGACTCATCCTCTTTGTTCTGACTCGTTGCATCATGTTGCATGTTTTGTTCATCACCCTCCATCTATTTTTCAAAAGGATAAGTGCTAATGACATCACTTCTTGGAGACCGTTGGTTAAGGGCCTGATCTGTCTGTACTTGTGTAGTAGGTGAGGCCCCCTGGATTATCTGTGGCACACAAATAATTGATTTGAGCTTTTCCTGCCTAGTTGCATCCGCCTCACCAATTTGCATATCCATTTGCGAATCAAGGTTAATTGTGGCTGGTGGTTGTGTGTCTATCGGTGAGGTATCCCTTATTGTCTCTCCCAGGAGATTAGGGTTTCTCGACTCTTGGAACCACCATTGATGAACTCGCGTACAGGGGTTGGGAGTGAATCGATATTTATGCCTCCCACTAGCTCCCACAGGGTTCTCCTGGGAATAGGAATACAGTCCTCATCGTCAGTCATAGTCTGACCTTCTTCTTGAGCTGGTTCTGTTTGAGCCGGGCTAACAGGAACTGGCTTTGGGGGTGGTTTTTGGAATTTTTCTAGCCGTCTGGGCATCTCCTCCTCACTATAAATGTTACCTTCTATCCATTTTATATGTTTGATCAGCACCGGATGTTCATATCCGTTAGCAATCATGCCAACCCTATATGGCACCTCTAATTTTGTAGTAGCCACCACCGCCGTCCATACCGACACATCCTCCTTGTTGGCCGGAGCCACTGACCCCAAGTACATGTCGAATTGGCTAAGTGCTTTGGCCACTTCCCGCTCCCTGTATAGATGTGGCGGTATGCCATGCATCTCTAACAATACCCTGTAAGTTGGCATTCTAATCTTTGCCCCTTCCGTCTGGTCTCATTTTTGAAACGAGAAATCGTCTTCCCAATGCTCAGGCCGAGTAGCCAATATAAAGGTTTCAGCTGCCACCCCTGCCGGCAAGAAAATAACAAATTTTGTGTTTGTTATTTTTGCGATCGATATCTCCATCATCAAGACCAGGTTTGTTTGTTCGGTCATCTCAGCAATCTTGTCAATGGAAATTGCAAATAATAGGCTTAAGTGCATTTCCACCACTACTGCTTGCCTTAGTTTAGCAACTTCATGAAAGTGTTCTTCATCCCTGTCCACGTAAGACAGTAGAATTTCTGGTCGGTTGGTAGGCATAGGCATATGGTTAAGAGGTTTCGGCCCTCTGAAAAGCTCTTCAAACCCTGGTTCTTTGTTCTTGGGCTTAGTGGTAGTCTCTCTCTCAGTCGGCCAGAAAGGCAAGCAGCCGGGTTTAGTGCATTGGACCTACATCTGGTGCCGGTATGTCCATTTTGCCAGCAGCGGCCACACTTCTTTGGGTTATGACATCTCGCCACATTGTGGCCTTCTCTACAACAATTGAAACAACGTCCCTTCCACTCCGTGAATCGGTGAGATGGTGGGAAGTGAAGGCATGTGGGGCTATGCGGAGAGACATAGTAAGTAGGCTTCTGGGTTGGAGAGTTAGAGGTAGTGGGGGAAGATGTTGATGATGTGTCCGGCGAGGTGATCGGGGAGGTGTTGGTTGTTGCCACAACTTTAGCGTATGTGGGCTGAGTTTGGAAAGGTATATAGGGTTTGGTGCGAGTGGTCAGTACCGTCAGTGAAGCAATGAACGGGGGCCAATGAGTTGGATAAGGTCGCTTTCTACGAACCACCTGCCATTCGCCAGCTTTGGGCTGAGTTGCCGCGCAATTTCCAGCTGTCCCCGCCTTGTGACCGTACATGGTTTCCTTGCTGCCTCTTACCTTCTCTCCTCTTCTCTCTCTTTTTTTTTGAAAATTCAGTTATCGCTCTCTCTCTCTTTTCTTTTTTGAAAAAAAACTTGGCAGCGGCTGCCAAGGAGAATTTTTATTGAAATGGTAGAATTATCTTTACATCAGAAAACACAGCTAACTAAAACAAAACATTCATAGCCCGAATAGCAAAAACAACAACAATATAGCTGAAATATGACAGAGACATCATGAGCTATTAACCACACATTAACCACAGACTAACCCAAGGAATTAGAACCAAAACAACCTAGAAAAAAACCTTTAACAGTGCTTCATCCACATCTCCGCCTCTTGCCAGATCTTGTCTACCAGCATCTGCAGTGGCAACCTTCTAAAGGTGAAGATTTTTGCATTACGCTGCTTCCACGTCTCCCAACACGCACATACTATCAGAATAATCCCTTTCCTTTTCCATTCGACACCCTTTCTTTTTAAGCTGGTACGAGTACTGTCCCATGTGGATTGAAGATTTTGCCCCAGAGTGATCAAGTTGAAACCTACTCGACGACCCAAAAGGTACCAAACATGTACCACACACTGGCACAGGAAGAAAATATGAAATCCCGATTCAACCGGGAAGTTTTCACACAAGGCGCATGGCAACGCACAGTGCATGTTACAGTGCTGCATGTTATCATGAGTGAGGAGTCTGTTTTTCAACAGTAGATACCAGAAAATCTTACCGTGGTCGGTATTTTGTAATTCCAACTCTCAGCGTAGCGGTCCCATTCCCTATCTACTCCCAACACCTTTGCGTAGTACGACCGTGCCGTGTAGGAGCCAGTAGCCTCCCATTTCCAGACTATCGAGTCTCGATCAGAGTTAAAAACAATATGTGTTACCTTATCCACATGCTCAGGCGCCAGTAGGCCAACTATCGGTGTCGCATCCCTTAGTGAAACATAAGGATAGGGGGGCCAGACCTTGCATCCTGCCAGAAGGAGATACCAGCTTCATTGCCAATGCACTAGGAAGTGGACCAATGGAATTTTTCCCGAAGCTTTTGCAGCTGATTCCAAAAAAACGAGCCCTTGGCTGCCCAATATTTCGGACCATGCATGTAAACACTAGTGGATCGCAACTGGTTAACCGTAATACTCCATAATGCTTCGGGCTCTTTGTAAGGCCGCCACCAACAATGTAACAGCAGGGAGGTGTTTTGGACTCGGAGGTCAATTATACCCATTCCCCTATTTCTTGGGGAGACAGGCAGCCTTCCAGTTAATCAACGAGATACCCGCCTTGTCAGATTCATTCTTTCCCCAAAGAAACTGACGCCTGATTCGGTCGATCCTCTGAATGACCCAAACTGGGAGCATAAAGCAGCACATATAATATACCGAAATCGCAGACAAAACCGATTTGACTAATTGCAGCCTACCTCCGCGTGAAATCAGCTTCCTCTTATACCTCTCAAATCTCTTTTCGATTTTTTCTATTATTGGAAGGAACAGATCCTTATTCGGCCTCTTCACTGTCAATGGCATTCTAAGGTAGTTAACAGTGAGTTGTTGTTGTGGGCAGCCCAACACTGCCGCCACCTTAGTGAGCAAAGCCGGGGAAAGATTGAATGGCACAAAACAACTTTTACTGTAATTGATGCTCAGCCCAGAGATTTTTGTGAATAACCGCATTGTTAGCTTGAGGACAATTATGGTCTCTAGGTTGCTCGTGACATTTGCAATAAGTGCTGTGTCGTCTGCATATTGCAAGGCCATTACGGACTCTCAGATTTTTGGTGAAATGGACACCGGGAGTGTAGTGTTCACCGCTTGAATCATCCGTTGTAGTACATCAGCCGCGATTATGAAAAACATAGGTGAAAGGGGATCTCCTTGGCGAAGACCCTGTTTATGGGTAAAAAAATCAGACATTACACCGTTGACCACCGCTCTAGATTGGGATGTATGAAGTATCGTAGAGATCCATGCAATCCATCTAACCGGGAACCCCCTGGCATGCATAATCTTCATGAGAAATGCCCAATGAACTGTACCAAATGCTTTCGTGAAGTCTAGTTTTAAGAATACCGCCGTTGCCTTTGAGCTTGCTATTGCTTGTAGCAGTTCTCTGGTAGAATTAAAGGTCTCAGCTATGTGTCGGTTTTTGACAAATGTTGTTTGTTGGGGAGAAATAATGCCATCCAATTTCGGCTTTAGCCTGTTGGAGAGTACTTTGGAAATCAGCTTTGGGATAACATTTATTATGCTAATCGGCCGATATTGCCCAAATTCCCCCGGATTATCGTTCTTCGGCACAAATACAATATTTGCCTTGTTCACCTCCTCTAGCTCAGCCTTATTGTGATAAAAATCATCAAAAATCTGTAAAATCTCCGGTTTGATCAATTGCTAGAAATCTCTGATAAATTTGCTAGGGAGGCCGTCTGGCCCCGAGGCTTTGTTCAAGGCCAATTGCCGCACCGCACTCTCAATTTCAACTTCAGAGAAGGGGTCCTGCAGGTCCGGAAGGTCTTCGGTTTGGGGGTAGAGCTTGGTAGGGTCAAAGTCGAGTACCTGTCCCTCTTCGCCCAGAATTGTTCACATGTGTTCGCAAAAAATTTGGGCAATCTCCTGCTTGTCGGTACGCTCACTGTCGTCGTGATGAATAGAGGTCACTGAATTCTTCCTTGCTCTAGCAGACGCATAAGCATGGAAATATCTGGTGTTCTTGTCCCCGGATTGCAACCAAGTGACTCTGGACCTTTGTCTCCACCTTTGCTCTATAATATGCGCTAACTCATAAGCTCTTTCTCGAATCTTCAATCTGAATTTGAATTCTCGAGCATCTAGTGCCCGCTTTTCCTCGATCGTATCAAAAAATATAAGCCCCTTCCTACAGTTTTTTAGTTGCTCTTCGATCTTAGAGAAGCGGTTAAGATGCCAATGCCACAGGGCTTTATGTACCTCCTCTAATTTAAATTGGAACAACCTAGAAGCAACAGTAGCGCACCCATTGTTACCATTCCACACTCGCTGCACAATTTGTTGCGCCTCTTTGTACCCGAGCCAGAATAGTTCTAGCCTAGGTGGAGGTCTCGTTGTGGCCTGCATGCCACAGCTAAGGAGAAGGGGCACATGGTCTGATACAATCATCTCCAAGGCATTCAATTTGATTTCAGGAAACATCAGTGTCTAGTGCAGCGAAAGAAATACTCGGTATAGGCGAGAGAATATCGGCTACGGCCTTTTACTACTCCATGTGTAAGATCTGTTGTTGAGGTGGACATCCATCAAGCTAAAATCACAGATCATATCATTGAATGTACACATGAGGCTGTAACCCCGCAGGTCGGCCGATCGGTCCACATACCATCGGACCATGTTGAAATCCCCGAGCAATGCCCAATGCGAACAAACTAATTATTGAATTACCCTCATTTCTTGGATGAAGCCCAACTTGAGGTGATCTTGACTCAGCCCGTAAACATTCGTTACCAAAAATTCCCATCCCGTGGACTCCTGGATTAGGAGAGCTGAGATTGAATGCTTAGAGGCCCAGCTACTCACCAACCTGAAATTCCTCTTCCAAGCGATTAGCATGCCCCCTTTGGAGCCATCAGCAAACACCATTGCACAATTTCTTTCAAAAAAAGAAGGGAGGACTCTACTCACATATCCAAAATCAAATTCATTCCATTTTAATTCCTGCATACAACAGACGTCGCATCTGGAGTTTTTAATGACATTCCGCACTACATCTCATTTATTGACGTCGCCCAGCCCCCTCACGTTCCAGCAAAAAAATTTGAATTTATTCCGTTCATTGATAACTAGAGAAATACAACCAACAACAAACCATACTGGGGGATCTTCAGATTTCTTCCCCCTCTGAATCCTCTTCCAATTCGATCCCGTCCCGCCGCTGGCCAAGTTCCTCTGATTCAAACCCGCCCCCCTGTTGGCTGAGCTCTGGCTGCCTCGTAGCCCTTTCATGGTTATCCTCCTGAACTTTTCTAATTACCTCTACTGTATCAACTCCCATTAGTTGGGCCATATCAATACATAGAGCATATGGGACCCAAATCTCAAAGAAGCCAGATGGGTTTCGGTCACAGCTGGTGTGAACCGAAGGGCCCTGTTTTTGCCTTCTAATTTGGGGGGCCGAATTTTGGGCTACAAGTTGGTGCTTCTTCGAAGGCCCAGATGTTGCCAATTGGGCCTGATTCTTCCTTTTTACCCAGACTGACCTTCTAATCTCTGCCAAGGATGTAAACGGGCTAACTGATGCAGAACTACCCGCTGACCCGTTATGACTTGCAATTAATGGGGTACCCTCTCCCAGTGCATGCGCCGTGTCAGGCCCCTGCTTGGTAAGGTGCGCTGGACGAGGTAGTTGGGGTTGCAGGACCTGCTGTTCTGGGGTTCTCTCGCGTGGTTGCACTCCTCCCCATGAGTGATAATACTCATGTACTGTTGCGTGTCCAACCCTCTCAGTCAGTGTGTCTCTTGGTGATGCGCCAGCCTGCTCCCCTCTAGGGAGACTAGGGAAGTCTGTTGGATTCATTGTGACTCCCCCTTCTGACTACGTGTGTGGTTGATCCAGACCCCTATCCCTTCTGTGACCCGCCTCACTCCTTAACGATCGGACAAAAACGGGATTAATCCTGCGTAAAGGCCCTGCTTGATGTCTCCCAAGAGATATGGTGCCTTTTGGGTGATTTTGTGGGCCCTCCCACTTCGGATCTGGTGCGGGTCGGCCCACCTGTGTACCCTCTGTGTCCGTCGGATCTGATGCAATCCCTTTTCCCTTCAGATTTGGTGCGGCCGCTGATCGAGTACCATCGGGCTGGGATATCCTAACCGGAGTGACAGTGGGTCTCTGCCCCAGCACAATTCTCTGACTGTCTCGCATGTCAACTGAACCATCCCTGAATTTCCTTGATGTTCATATTCCCCGTCCGAGTCCGGGGGGGGAAGGGGAGGGCGACTGCACCAATGGCTCAGGGCCATTGTACTGTGTAGGTGCGAGCGGAAGATCCGCCGCTGTGTACAGTGTGACACGTTTCCATTTGACTGGGTAAATCGTTATCTCATGAAACAAACCACCATCGTGCATCTTTGCCATGTGAGGGATATAGAGCAGGTCATCTACTCCCACCACTGCCCACCAAGTTGCAAGATTTGACGGGCATTCCTGGCTCACCGTTCCTAAGAACACCCCAAATTTGGTAACCAAATTTCTCACCTCACTCTCACGGCTCAAGTGGGGCGGTATGCCGTGCAAACCCACTATCACCTTGTATTCTGAAATCACAATGGACACCTCAATATGGGGTGACCACTGTTGAAAACTAAAGCCTTCGTCCCAGGCCTCTGCCGGGGTGTCCCGAATGAAGGTTTCTGGGGCTAGCCCAGTTGGTAGAACGATTAGGAACCGAGAACCCGCAATAGAACTGACTTGAATCTCTTCCTTGGTCACGAGGTTTGTTTTGGCAGCAAGGGAGGCAATATTGTCGCAGCTCATTTCCTAAGGCATGCCATTAGGCCCAAACACCATTACTCCCTGACTTTGGAGCCTGTCGAGCTCTGTGAAGTATTCATCATCCCGGGTGACGAAGCAGTGGACAGTCTTTGCGCAGCCTTCAGGCATGGCCGGAGTGGCGTAGGGGTATGCCTTTGTCAAGAGCTTGTCAAAGCCCAGTTCTCCCCGCGTGTTCTGCATGACTGGGTCGGGAGTGGTATGGATGGCCTGATCTGGAGTTATGGGGTGCATTGCAAGCGTGGTATTGGCCGCCGGCTGCTTGCACTGGAGACCCACATGACCGAACCTCCAGCATTTGCCACACCGCTTGGGGTTACGACATGTAGCAAGGGTGTGTCCTTTCTTGCAGCAACAGAAACACCCCCGCCACTCAGGGAATTGTGTGGAAGGCAGAAAATGGAGGCGGGAGGGGCTGTGCGAGGACACATAGTAGAGAGTGCCAGGTGGGGTAGGAGAGGTAGGGGGTCGTGTGGTTGGAGGGGTGGTGCTGGGGGAAGGGTGGGTTGTGGTAGCATATGGTGTTTGCTGGCAGACCACCGCAGCATAGGTGGCCCGGTGGGTGAATGGGCGGTATGGGCGGACTGCAAGGGTGTTATCGGTGGAGGTTTTCTAGTTATCGGGAATCAGTGGCGCCTACGTACCTCTTGCCAAGCTCCTTCAGTCGCCATCCTTAATGGCTCACTCAATTATGTGTTCTCTCTCTCCACCCTCATTACTTTTCAAAGCATGATAGCCCATCTATATATATATAGAGAGAGAGAGAGAGAGAGAGAGTGGCTAAGATCAAAGTGGTATGACCAAGGCCTTTGGTGCTACCAATTAGTTTTTAGATTTTCAAAGTCCAAACGGTCGATCCGAGCCGTTAGATGTGATCTCTATATTAAAATCTGCTTGGAGACCAAATTTTATATTTTTTGGAATTTTTTTACTATTTATTAAGCCACTTTGAAAATTGCTGATCACATGGTCCAGAATTTGGTTACACTGTTTTTACTGTTCATCCGGATCTGCCATTTTCAAAGTGGCTTAAAAAATAGTAAAAAAATTCCAAAAAATGTAAAATTTGGTCTCCAAGCAGATTTTAATATAGATTGAACATCTAACGGTTTGAATCGAGTATTTGAACTTTAAAATTGCAAAAACTAATTGGTAGCACCAAGGCCTTGGTCATACCACTTTGACCTTAGCCACTCTCTCTATATATATATATATAGAGAGAGAGAGAGAGAGGTTGGCTAATATCAAAACGTTTGTTCCTAGGCCATGGAACAAACGCTTCAGTTTTTACATTTTCAAAGTTCAAACAGTCGATTCAAACCGTTCAGCATTCAATCTATAATAAATTGTACTTGGAGACCAAATTTTACATTTTTTTAGAATTTGTTTTACTATTTATTAAGCCAATTTTTAGTGATCCACAAAATTTTCACTGTTTATTAAAATTAGCAATTTTAAAACTCGCTTAATAAATAATAAAAAAATTCCAAAAAAATGTAAAATTTGGTCTCCAAACACATTTTAATATAGAGATCACATCTATTGGTTTGGATCAACCGTTTGTGCTTTGAAAATTAAAAAACCAATTGGTTGCACCATGGCTCCGAAACAAACATCTTGATATTAACCAACCCCTCTCTCTCTCTCTCTATATATATATATATATATCACCAATGACTCAAAATTTATAACAGATGGCAAAGCTAAAATAACTTAGACCTGTCAAATGCCAACTCAATCAAAATAGATAGTGTAAATGACTTTTACCATTGGTTGATTAAACTAACAAACGGTGTTAAGACCCCTTTCCCATCGGTTAAAGAACACAAGAGATATCATTGAATGTCCAACAGTGTCATTTTGTAACACACCATTTGTACGCAACGCCATCAGTTCATTATCTAGACCCGATGGCGTTACTCTAGTAAATGACTTATTTTAACGATCGAACAACTACTATTCCCATTTGTCCATCACTTAATTAATTAAAACCGACGGCGTTGGGTAATCAACACCATCTGTTGAATGATTTGAACTGATGTCATAGTTTGCTCAATGTCATTAGTTCTATGCCGATGGCATAGGTGTATACATTCACTATCGGGGTGATAGCCATCGGTTCGGAACTCGATAGCGACTTGAGATTTGAACTAACGGTGAAGTGTTTTTCTGTATTAGTGATTTTCATCTTCCCATTTATTTTTGAAATTAATGTAAAACTTTCCATTTATAAATTATGGTCTATAAAAAGAGACTTTGTAAGCTTGTATTATACGTGAAGCATTTATAAATAAAAAATAGTCATCATTTATGCATTCTCTCTATCTTGTTTATTTCCTTTATTTAATTTATAACATCTTCGAACTATCATTTTATTATAGAAAAATTACATGTATTGAAGGCGCTTCCTTTCCTTTTGTTTTAAGATACATGCATATTTACTATTTCTATTAATGAAATTAAATGTCAGCTACTATTAGCTAGCCTTAAATAACGATCTATCTTCTTATTTGAAGCTATTTGTAGTTGTTTATTTGTAGTTTATATATAGTAATTAAGCAAGTTAATAAGATATATAACAATTACAATATGCTTTTCTAAACCTGTAACTCATTAAAACTTGGCAAGTCTCGGAAACTGGAATATTATGTGTTTCTCTAAACCGTTGGATATTACTTCGAGATTTTTTTGCACTTCACAGATCTAACGACTCGGATATGTCCGAACTTTTGGTAAAAGAAAACCCTTTTTTTAAAGTTAATGATAATACAAAATCAGATGTTCTAACTATATATATTGAGCGGCCTATAATTAATTAACCACCTTGTTTTGTTTTTCCGTCCGATCTACGCCTCTCAATAACCCGGCAGCGGCTGCCTAGGTTTCTCTCTTTCTCTCTCTCTCTTTTTAAAGGTAAAGGTTTCTCTCTCTCTCTCTCTCTCTCTCTCTCTCTCTATCTCTCATTTGTGTGGCCGTGTTATTGAGAAATCTTATAGCATCTAAAGAAGTAACTTGAGGGCTTTTCATCATCAAGGTTTGAATGATGCTACACATGAGATTCTTATCTCTCTTTATTATTTAGGCAACTTGCCTCCTTAATTTATTCTGTTTTCTATTATCCTAAAATTATCCACTCCATTCTTCTGGCAATGAAAAAAATAATGCTTAAATATTAAGATATCTTTGCGAAAATAAAATTTTGAATCTGAATGGAACTCCTATAACAACATTGGTTTTTCTTAAATGAACTATAATAACATTGTTGAACATGTATTTCTTCATAAAATATTAGTAAAAGGGCAAATTTTTTTTTCATGTTCCTCTTAGTCTGCAACTTTTGTTTGAGGACAATTTACATAATTTAATATTTAATATCTTTCTTAATTTATAGGGTTATAATACTGAAATAAACCATAACATGATTTCCTACATAATTTTATTTGAAGTCCAAATACAGAATATGTTGTGACAAATGTTGTTGAAGTATTGAAAGATTATAATGAAAGATGAGAAAGAAAAAAGTTTTTACCGACCATTAAGTAACACGAAATTGATCACAGAAGACAATATTTCTCTTTATCTAGTTCATAAATGAGAAAACAAATGAAGAGTTTCACTATGATAATTGTTTTACTAGCTGGTTTTATAGGCCTGCCCAGTAGAAGATGCTAATATTACAAGATCCTATGCTGATTTATGTGCAGAAGCATTTTAAACTTCAGAGTCACGGTCAGTGCGTGTGTTGGAGTAGTAAAGATATGGAACTTTCTGATGCCCAGCTCCGAGTGTGGTACCTAAGTGAAATTCTTGTTAGACTTAGAACAAACGAAGTATTCTCGCCAACTGCTGCTCAGGAGAGCTCATACAAAGAAGTACTTGCGCATGTGGTTCGCATAATTTCAAACGAGAGCAATGCGTCGCTGTGTGGTATGAACGCGTGCACTAAATTTCAGAAGATAAAGCAGAGTCGAAAAGAGTGCTTAAAGGAAGTACTGGAAGTACTTCATGCCATGGAGCGCAAACGAATATACGATCCTCCAGGAGAAACTGAAATTGGATACTATCTCATTATCAGGAAGTACATAAGATCTCTCCTCACTTTCTTCGGATCAGAAATTCAGCCAGGTGAGGTGACCTTAATTTTCTATTTTAAAAATTATGTGCTTCCTTATTTTTGGCTTTTTTTTACCATTCAGGGTTGCTTTACTACTGAGTGTAAATTTTCTAATTTGTTCTTAATTAAAATTTCAGCTTTCCATAGACATACCAACTGCTTCCCGATGATTTCTGAATTGCATTATTTGGATGAGCTTGCAGAATCGTGTAGGCATTTTGCCAATTTCTCAGCATCTGTTTCACAGATGGACAGAAGGAACGGTAAGTGTTAAAACAAATTAATTGCTCCTTGGCACCGTAGGTAGAAGCAAAATTCAAATCAAAATCCAATCGCGATCAAAACAAACTGTAATTTTTAACCAGAAAAAATCAATTAATTCAGGCCTTTAAAAATATGCTACACATAATATTTAAATCTTTGTGGGGAATTGCATCAGAACATTTCTTGTAGGTGCAGCTTGTGAGTTGTGACAGTATGACTTGAAAAATTGCACTGTTATAGAGGCTGCATTTAGATCGTTAATAGATGTTATTGACAGAAAAGTATCCTTAAATTAAAAAAAAAACAGAGAGAAAGAGACATTTTACTTTGTGATTAGCAAATTAGTGAGCTTAATTTGTTGCAGGTTATACGCCATTGATGGGTATCAAGTACAGCCATGAGGCCCCACCTATCATTCCGGGTAGTAAAGAGAGGAACAGTGCATTTTACTACCATAAATTCGTTCTTGCTTTCTTTGATCTCAGATCACATTCCGCTCTTTTCTTCTCTCCTCCTTCAGCAGAAGAGCTGATCTCCTATTTAAAAGTGCTGCACTGCACACTACCACCTCCTGCTAAATCTGGTACAGTTCCCACTTTCCAGTAAATTACTTGTGTGCATCTGTGCTCCTATCTTTCGGCAGATTATTTATAATCTTGATATATTTTTATTTTTGGTGACAATTAAGAAGTCCACTTAGTGATGTTTTCGGAAGAAGCGGATGTGTACTCAGACTACCTACGGTACCTATTAATTGAGAGAATGAGAGTCGAAATCAATGACCTGGAGATCCACTGCATGAGCATCATCCATGCCATTGTGAGGAAATTATCCCCGAGTGAACCTTGGGATGCTTTGTTCAAAAGGTGCTATAAAGACAGAGAGACGGTGGAAGAGGGATCAATTGTCAGAGACTTGGTGGAGAAATGCAAAGTCTCGGTCACGGACATCCCGGATTATATCACTGATGTAGAGCGAAGCATTCGAGTTGCTTTTCAGATGGAATATTTCCTCTCCGGCTGCTGTATTGATAGTCTTAATATGTGCAGTGTTCTGGACTGCCTTGAACGACCCTTTAAAAAAGACGGATCAAATCTGTTCTCTCTCATCTGTGGCTGGGGGATTCTTCATGCGCTCACTTTATTAAATCCCAGTGAGTTAATTTCATGAAGACATACATGATTTTTATGGACTTGGCTTCAGATAGTGGTGTTCTATTAATTTAATGCTTAGAGATGCACTATTTATGGGCTGGGCTGTACCAAAAACCAGGCAGCAAGCAGAAGAATGACAATAAAACTTTCTGGTACTAGGAATAAAAAAATGAATAAAGGAAACTCCTGACCTTATGACATCGTTGGTCATTGAGATTCATGGATAATTCAGATTAATATTTAAAGATAGATCTTGACCTTTTTATTATCTGCTCAAACAAAAATGATTGAAGTTTTTCTATTTGGAATTGTCTTAGGCCTAATTCCTATCACTTTAGCAGGATTATTTGTGACTGCATATTTACAATACAGACGTGGTGATCAGTTGGACCTTTGATTTAATTAATTTTCTTAACTAAGAAATATCATTTGCTATTTCAGGAAGCCAAGATCAATTTGAAGAGCTTTCTATATTGAACAATCCGATGGTACAAGGTAGCTTCAAAACTAAATTTATTGAATCATTATATGTACAAAGTAATATGGGTTCTTGAATTTGTTGCTTTATTCTGCATATGCTTGCCGGCACAAATTCAGATCCCTCGGAAAGAAAGCATGCCACTGAAAGATTGGTGCAGGATGAAAATGTCAACAATTTGCAGGGCATCATAGATGATCTTGAATGCATTGGAGATTCCGATGTTGTACCAGATAAGGAGGAGACTCAGCTCTTACAAAAGATTTGGCAAAGCGTAGCATCTGCAGTCAAATTTTTCATCTGTGCGCTTGCGTATGAGCAGCAGCAATGCGTGATCAAGGGCAACTCATTATCAGCTGGTGAGTGCTCTCTTACCTGTCTACTTATCTTCTCTCATGCCTCATATCATTCCCATATTATTATGCTGAATTATGTTGCTCACACTCATGCATACAAAATGCATTGAATTGGGCCAAATAACCCCGACCCTGTATTTTCCTCAATTTATTATTTAAGATGTTAAAAAGGATCTAAAACCCCAATCCCTTTGGGGGGCCAAATACCCCCGATCTCTATTGTAGATGCCAAAGAAAATGAAAAATCCCAAAGAAAAGCCAAAAAGAACATCACCTCCGAGACTATGAACAGAATAAAACCATATCGAAGTCCTAATTGTACAGCTTTTGTACTTTTTTTGGTTTCTGCATAATTTTCTTTAATTCAATTTGATTTTCAATATGCTGCAACTACTATAATGGTGGATTATTATAATTAGAAAATAGGAAGGCCTCTCACTTGGGATTGATTGTTGCATTTTTATATCAGCATTCAAGCCCCGCTATTTTGTGACTTCTTTTCTCGAAATGACAGTAAACTCTTCTGTTTGCAATCAATACTGGCATTTATGCTAAAAGAGTGACAATTCCAAATTTCTCTTGGGGTCTGCATGTAAACATCTGATACGGTTACAAATGCTGATACAGATACAGTGGATTTTATCAACTCAGTTACGAGGCACGGGTTACGAACCGCAAACGAGAGGAAGAATGATTACATGTCATTGTTGAAATTGCAGAGTAAGATAATAGATCTAAGTGGCGACATTATGCAATTGCATGAAATCTTAAATGCCTATAAAGAAGGTCTGCTTGAAAAGCTTGAGATGACAGGAGAGTCGAGTCATGCATGCAACTGACGAGCGGATCTATCTGCCATGAACTTAGTATATTTGAGGTGTGGTGGAAGAGTAGAACAGAGGTCATTCTTCTAGGCAGTGTTCCAAATAGCTGGTATTACCCCGCTATATACGGTTCTCTAAAGTTTCCATAGACACTAAATGTTATTTCCTTGAAGAAAACATAGTTAAAAATTCTATAACGGACCGCTAAGGTTGTGATCCCACTATTGGCTATAATTATTTAGGGGTCAGCTATGCTTAGTGAGTCACTTTGTCAAACTATTTTCAAATTTTCTAAAGCAGGACCTACATTCTTTTACGTGTTTTTTTTTTTTACTTTTCAAATGTGTTATATACTTTTATTTAATTGAGTTTGGTTCATACGATAACAAAGATCGAGAATGTCTAAATAGACTCTCGCTTTTCTCTTCAATTTAAAAGGATCAAATTAGTTTATTTAAGAGGTAGAGAAAGTAAAAAAGGTTCATTTTTCTGCTCTTTATAAAGTTATGGAACAATTTAAGTTTTCCTTTCAATATGGGCCATAAAGCACCTATTGAACTAAATTTTGAATGGTTGAAATCACAAGTTCCGAGGAGAAAATAAATCTTGAACTACTTTTTTGGTTTTATATTGAGTCAATGGCCTATTTATAGTTACTATTTACTTATTTGGATTTTTTAAATAGAACCAATTTTAAATATTTATCATTTCTTTTCATGCATGTTCTTTGAAGTGAAGCTTTGTGAAGTCCACTTTCGAAACTCGTACTCTTAAGGAAAAAGGCTTTGCCATTTATTTAATATTGAAAGGATTTCTTTGCGTTATTTAGTACGAATCGGTGAAATGAGGGAATCCTTAAAAATGATACCAAAATGTCATCCTAATGTGATATAATTCAGAGATTGTAACTATGGAAGAAATAAGGCTTTAACTAAGTAAACTAAAACTAAAATGGAAAAATCAAAGACAAAATAAATGATCTACTTGACTTAGTACCAGGCAATGCCAATTATGCCTATAACTGGAGCCTGAAGCTGGGAGTTATTCTTCTTCGAACCTTGATTTCCGCAATTTCATCTTGGACTTGCAGTAGGGGCTTCCATTCTTCACTACTACAGAAAAAGAGATTGCACACGGACATTAATGAAAGAGCTACACGGATTTCCTGCCGTGTTTAAATCCAGGGTGTATGAATAGGTCAGAAACTACACACGGATATTTAACCGTGTGTGATTATAATGATTTCTACACAGATATCCCCTAATTAACCGTGTACAAAGATCTGCCGGTGTCGCTCTCCAAGTACCGAGCTACACGGATATTCCCTTTATTAACCGTGTACGATTACTCTTTCTACACGGCTTTTTATTAAAAGTCCGTGTAGCTCTCTTAGCTATTATACACGGACGTTTGGTAAATATCCGTGTACAAATAAGCTAACATTTTTTTGTATTTCGCCTCCAGCATGGCTATCATACACGGATTTTTCTAAAATATCCGTGTATGATTACTATTGCACACGGATTTGTATTAAATGTCCGTGTAGCTCTCTTAGCTATTATACACGGACATTTGTTAAATATCCGTGTGCAATAGATAATTTTTTTTTGTTTTTTATATCGTACACGGACGATTGTGAAATAGCCGTGTATAATAGCTATTTTTTTTTTGTATATTTTGTTTTTGGGCTAGCCTCCAGCTTTGCTAGCCAATTTTTTGCGACAGAAATTATACAAAATTCCATATAGCAATAAATTCATTCGAAACAGATTAATTAGCAAGAAATTCATATACTAAATTTATACAAAATTCATATAGCAATAAATTCATTCGAAACATATTTTTATTACAAATCTATGCAAATCCATATCGAGGATTACAAAATTACATGGTAAACCACCTTGCCCACATGCACCGCACATCGTCGATCTGATCCTTGGTGTAATGCGGTTGGTTTGTCACATTCTACAAAATTATAATTTGATAATAGTTAGTATTTCTATCAATAATCATTATGTCACTTATGCACTAAATGATTATTCTGATTTTGACCACTTTGGTGATTAACAAAATCATAAATCTCATGTGCATAAATGACTTATATAAGGGGACCTCCACTTTGGTGATTAACACATACTTTATGCAAAACAATCAGTCACAGAACAATTACTTTTATGCCCAAATTTCAAACAATTATTTTGTACCAGTAAACTTTAATCGCAAAGTCAAAACAGTAAATGATGCACGAAAAGACCCTAAAAACTCTGAGATTGTAAAGAAAGTTCGAAAACTCTCTATCCGACGGTCGGATCGGGCTGGAAAGTAAATTAGCTTGGTTTTGGGGCTGTGGAGCTCATGTCAAAATTTCAGCCCGATCCGACGGACGGATCAAAAGTTATGCCCTTTTTTGTGAAGCAGGCGCAGGACTTGATTAAACATCATGAGTAAAGCATAGAACAGATCAGTTGCAATCATAGGAAATTAATATGAAGTACATACCGCTTATTATCTCAGATCTCAGCTGCTGGCCTCGATCAATTCGCAGATCTGATAGGAAAAAGCTTAGTTCAGAGAGATGACAGACGGATCAAAAGTTATGCCCTTTTTTTGTGAAGCATGCGCAGGACTTGGTTAAACATCATGAGTAAAGCATAGAACAGATCAATTGCAATCATAGGAAATTAATATGAAGTACATACCGCTTATTATCTCAGATCTCAGCTGATGGTCTCGATCAATTCGCAGAAATCTGATAGGAAAAAGCTCAGTTCAGAGAGATGTACTAAAAGACTTGATCAAAACGGCGCTGGAAGGGGAAGACATTAAAACCCTACACTTTTATACACGGCTATTTAGTTATAAATCCGTGTAGCTCTCCAACTAAACATACACGGCTATTTAGTTATAAATCCGTGTACAATTCTACTATTTCTACACGGATATATTATCAAAAATCCGTGTGTATATTCCTACACGGCTTTGTATTAAAAGTCTGTGTAGCTCTCTCAATTATTTGCACACGGACCTCTTTACACACTGATTTTTGGTTTCTAATAAACCGTGTAGCTCTCTCTAATAATTCTACACTGATTATTAACTAATTATCCGTGTAGAAATCGTGCAGATATTTTGAACAAGTAAAAAATCATATTTGGTACACTGTTTTTAATAAAATTGCCAAATCCGTGTACAATGTGCAGTGTACAATGACTATTTTTGTAGTAGTGCTTCACTACACCCAATCTGTACCGACTTTGTTCCTACCCAGCGAGTGCTTTGAAATGTGCCAACAGAACAAGCACCATTGATTTAGTTTTTATAAAAGACTGCTCCACCGTCATTTGCTATTGATTTATGTGGTCAAATTGTATAAACGGGTCATAAAATAGCTCCACCGATCCAGCGTATTGGTGGAGCAAACATGTTTCTGCCTCCACCGATTCCTTGAATCAATGGAGTTGTTTTTTGTAGAATCCAAATCAATAATGCTTGTTTCGTTAAAAATATTAAATTTACTTCTATTTAAAAAAATCACTTATTTGATATGCATAGGTATTGATGCACCAACTCTCTATTCTTATTTCTAAATATTAATTACAAAGACCCCTATAGTCCCTTGATTAAATCCGAAATGAGATTGGCAAAGTTTAGAGCGTCTCTCCAAGTAGTTTGATTATTAGTTATTTCCTCGGGTTGTGCGGTCACATTAAAGTAGCCGCAAAGAAGCCATGGCATGCCATCTGTTGGTTTAATTGAGGTCAGTTCGTCAAAGAATTGAGTTCTATTGTTGTGAGTGGAGGGACCATATATGCCTATTGAAGTTGGAAATTGGAATTTTTATATATTTATCAATTAATAATTCTGTACGAATACATAGAGAAAAGGACAAAATCTAAAATAGAAAACAACTATAACCTAATTACATTCCTAATTATAGCTATGCTTTAATTACTATGATTTATTTCCTTTAACACACTAGTACAAAAAAACCCCTTCACCGACTGTTCAAATACCCCTATACCGACTGTTATAGAGGCGTCGGTGATGGCGCCGTCAGTATAGGTATACCTTTACTGACGGGTAAAAAACAGTCAGTGTAAGTCATCAACACTGACGGATTAAAAACAGCCGATGTTGGGTACCCAACACCGACGGTTTTGTTAAAAAACAGTCAGTATAGTTTCTAAAATTAGTAATTGTTGGTATACAAATTTTTGCATAATTCTATTTATATTAGGGCTAGCCTCCATATTTTTGCTAGTCATATATTACCATTCGACATTCATTAACATCAAACAAAATATCAAGCAAATAATTTAGACAATATAAAGAATAGACAACACAATATAAAACAACATAACATATTTATTCACAAAAAACCACACAATATAACAATATTTACATAACACAAATAAATAGAATATGCAACTGAATTACACAGAGACAAAGTAAACTTGAAGATGCAGGTTATTCCGTTGGTGCCAAAGTTCTTGAACTTCTGTCACAGAGACAAAGTAAACAATTATTTATCAGTGCTTATACAGTATTTTTTTGTGATTGTTTTCCACTGTTTTTTTTTTTTGAAAAAGAATAGTAAAGTATTGGAGCGATTTTATATGAAAAACAATTGATACAAGAATATTCCTACTATAGAGAATGCTGCAAGGGTGTACCTTCTTTTACACAGTCGGTGTAGGGTATGAGCAACACCGACTATTTTTTTTAAAAAAAGTCGGTGTTGGTTCACTGACGGTTTTTTGTAATTGAACGGCCGGTGTTGAGGTTCTTCTTATTTACGATTTACCATGCAGTCTCTACACCGACTGTTATATATTAAAACAGTCGGTGGTTGAGGGTCGGTGAAGGGGTTTTTTGTACTAGTGACATTCCTACTCAAGTTCTTTCCTTTAACACTTCTACTCAAGTTGGAACATATACATCTAACATGCCCAACTTATTATATATACTATCAATGTGTGTTTTTCGAAGTGGCTTAGTTAAGATATCTGCGAGTTGAAGATCTATTCTAATATGAATCAATTGGATGCATGGAGGGTGCGAATTGAAGTTTTGCCTATGATAAAATTCCAAACGAGGTGACAATCTACCTCGATGTGTTTTGTCCGCTCGTGAAAGACCTGATTCTTGGCAATGTGCATTGCTGCTTGGTTGTTGCAGTGTAGTGTCATCAAACCATCGTCGTGAACACCTAGTTCGTTGAACAAACACTTCGTCCATACTAGCTCACATGAAGTGTTTGCCATTGTACGGTATTCTGACTCTGCACTAGATTGAGCCACAATAGTCTATTTCTTGCTCTTCCAAGAAACAAGGTTCCCACCAAAGAAGACACAGACTCCAGTAGTAGACCTATGACTGGTAGGATAGCCGGTCCAATCAGCATCGGTGACGCCTGCTATCTGATCACTCAAAAGAGAGCGATGTTTCTTTTAATATTTATAAACTCGGAAATGCTATCGGTTCGGACTGCAAGCGCACAATTCTATCGAGTAGTATATTCGAGGTCGATCCACGGGAATATTGATTCAGAGTTTTGAACGATCGAATCACAATCTTTCGAAAGGCTAGACAAATCTGAAAATTGAGAGTTGTTGTTGTGATCAATGTAAATTAGGAAGCAATTAAAAGTAATTAAAATAAAGATAGAGATGAGAATTTTTAGGATTTCAGCACACCATTGCTACTCAATCCGCTTTGATAATATATTCATGTCGGGTCTGATTTTCTGTTGTTGTTTTATGAAAGACACTACATAGGTCACTGCGAGTTATTTTACGCAAGAATGACAGATTTTTCATCGAGATTCTACATAGGACACTGCGAGTTACCTTACACAAATGACTGATCTCTTAAATACACAAGTTACTACACATATCACTGTGATTTTTCTTACGCAAATGATGGAACTTGGTTTGCGTTTTGTTGTTCTGGTTTATGGTTTCTCCACTAAGGTTTTCTTCACATAAATCTAATAGATCTCAACGAGGCTAATTCGTACAAATAGTTTCTCTTACCATTAAAGTACTGTCACTACCCTAACGGATTAAACTAGATTATCGAAGTTAGATGAAGAGATAATAAATCACAAAAGTATTTCGATTAAACAACAAGAAATCATAATCAACAGAAAATATATATATCAAAACATCAAGAGTAACAAGGTTTACTGCCTAGCCCTAAGAAAAGGAACTTAGCGCGGAACGGCATGGTTACAATCACTCCTCTCTTCTCTCTTTAATCAAATCTAACCCTAATTACAAAGATAACTTCTTCTTCTGCCCAGGGGCCTTATATAGGAGTGGAGGGACATCTGGTGGTTGAGTAGGGGCTAAGAAACTGATCTGGATACAGCTGTCGATAGTTATTTTCCAAGAGGTGCCTTCAGTTACAGTCCGTATCAGGTGATACGGTCCGTATTGAGACCTTGTCGTGAGGTTTTTAATGCGTATCACACCATCTCCTGGTCCGTATTAGGCTTGGTCCGTATTAGGCAATACAGACCGTAACAGAGACTTAGTCGATGAGCGTTGCTGATCCGATTGACCCGATTCTTGCTCCATTTGGTGTAAAATAGTCTCAAAATCTGTTTTCTGTAATAAAACATAAAGAATGGTGACAGTAGCATTTTTCTCTAATAATTAAACATAAGTGTGAGAAAATATGCAAAACTTAAGCCAAAATTCTACGTAATTCATCATTATTTTGACTCTGATCATGCCTCCCAACTTGAATTGTTGCTTGTCCTCAAGCAATGACATCTCAGCTGGTCAAAGGTCCGGTCTAGTTTAAACCATACAATCTCAAGGGCTTGCTTAAAATTAAATTAAAACTCGGATTTGGTACAATTGACATGACAATAAAAATTTAGAACTCTAAAATATTCATGACATCTTCCTTGAACAATTTATTCACCCCATGATTGACCTCATTGTGCATCCCTTAGAAAAATTATTATCGAACAATTTATTTCACAAATATCCTTAAATTTGAGAGTATTAATTTCCTCTTTGATTATAAATAGATCCCTTCCAATCAATAGAAATTCTAATGATATAATTTTTTATTTTCTTTCCCAATTGATTGGAGCAAAGTATGACAACTAAGCGTGTTGGTACTTGTGACTTTTCTCGAATAATTGAATATGCACAAAATTTAAAATTTGGAAGGTTTTATCGAGCCTATTGGTAACCAGTCTTGTGTAGGCACCCGTACTCTTTTTTTATCCTCCATCTTTTATTCTATTTTTTTCTTTTTCTGAATTTTTCTATTTTTTTTATTTTTCTACTGAAAAATAAATTAGTGGTTATTGAGATATAGGAATCCATTTTGAAATTCATATCTGGTTAAAGAACGTTTCAAATTTATTCATTGTAGTGCAGGTATACACCAACACTCTGAAATTTTTATCAATCGAAAATAAATAAATAAAATATCGGTAAAGGATATCATTTTGACGGAATTTTGAAACATAGGTAGAACAGGTTGGTTTATCTCATCCCTGGCGGAAGGGACAATTTAATCCGTCCAGATAATTCGCTAATTAACTAAAACAGCTAATTAAGCAATGGAAAAAAAAATACCCAAGACCAACAAATAAAAATTTCCAAAATTCAAGACAGTATAGTCTGCCGACATTTTTATTCAATAGGAATTTCATAAATTAGCATTGAACCGACATGTCTTATCGATAATTTCAAATATTACACTATTTTTTTTAAATATTGAATTTCCCCGAGTCCAAGGCATTCTCCATAATGAATGATCCATTTAAAACTTAGTAGCCCGTACAAATTTCACCTGTTTTTTATTTTTTTTGCCTCTTCTAAAACTCCGATATTTTTATTAAAACCCCCAAAAAAAACAAATGATCAAATCTGCTCCCATCCCAAACTTATTTTTATTTCTACCCCAACCGCCCGTGCGCTGGGCGGTCCACTATTCCCACCTGACCGCCCAGCAGCCGGGCGGTCCACTCTTCAAACCTGACCGCCCAGGGGCTGGGCGGTCTGCTATTGTTTTTTTTTTCTATAAGAGTTTTATGTTTTAATTTGTTTGAATGTTTTATATTAAATTGTTGTAATGATTTGTTTGAATGTTTCATAGTAAATTGTATGATATATATTTATTATTTGTTGACGATTATATTTTTATATGTTATGTAATTGTCTAGCTTTAATATAATTGATTAGTTTTATATTAAGTTTTGTTAATGTTTAAATGTTTCTAATTGGTAATCGAAATGGTAAGTCTAAACAACAAAAGTAGTAATCGAAATGGTAAGTCTAAACAACAAAAGTAGTAATCTAAATGATAAATCTAAAAATGAAACATAACAGTCCAAACACGAAATATAATAATCCAAACTAAAATACTAGAAACCTATCAAACTAAAAAAAATATAAAAACCCTAACGGCGATGACGAGGGCGAGGTCCGGAGAGCTCCAACCTAGTAGGTGCATGGCGGTCCCTCTGCGACGGCGGACGCCTCTGGGGAACCTCATCCACCTGCATGTCATTGTGTATGGCCTCGCGCGCCCATGGGTCCGCCCCCAGGTGTAATGCATGCTCCCCATGGATCCCCGCCTGTGTACGCAACACCCACGGATCGACCTCCCAAGTAGGAGGATACGTGGCCGGAGGCGGTGTGCCAAATATAGCAGAGGCAAAGCCATCTGCAGTCTGTGCCCCGCTCCCACTGGAATACCGGTACTCCTCCTCCTCCTCCTCTCCTTTCTTCTTCTTCTTCTTCTGCAAGTCCGTCGGAGCGGCCCCCAGCAGCTCCGGTATCATGTCCGTCAGGTCCGGATGGTCTGAGACACCACCGATGGGGTCGCCATCTATCCGTAAACCCCATAAGGCGCTGACGTCACCTAGTGTGACTGTCATCTCCCCAACCGGAAGGTGAAATGTATGCGTCTCCGGTCGCCATCTCTCCACTAGACCGCAAACGAGAGCCTGGTCAATATCACAGTGAGTCATAGTGGCCGGCTGATACAA
Source organism: Carex myosuroides (assembly GCA_028015225.1). Classification (NCBI taxonomy): domain Eukaryota; kingdom Viridiplantae; phylum Streptophyta; class Magnoliopsida; order Poales; family Cyperaceae; genus Carex; species Carex myosuroides. Next base: position 7,898,989 of record CM051479.1, read on the forward strand.
CCCGAGATGCATGATGCACTGCTCCATCAACGGGTGACGGACGTATCGTATCTCGGGGGTGCGATGTCTCACTGTCATCATCGTCGTGTCCTGCATTTTACAATGATTTCAATATAAATGTCTAATTAAATAATGCTATTTAAATTAGGAATACAAAACCAACGTACCTCCATAGATGCAAGTGAGACACGGTGCCTGACGTGTGGGGTCCACAGAAGAGGACTAAATGTGTTAGGATGGTGAGGGGGATAATCTCCAAAGGGAGCATCTGCACCGGACGTCTCTGCACCGGATGCCGCTGCATCGGATGCCGCTGCACCGGATGCCTCTGCATCGTGATCATGTGAACTCTCCCCCGTCACCAGAGGGGCATCCCATGCACGTCCCCGTCTAGTTCTGACCATACTACATTTCAATAAATAGAAGATTTTATCTTATAAATCCTGATTTATAAACCCTACCTTATAAACTCCAATTTTGTCAACCCTAAACCCTAATTTAACAATTCAACCTAATTTAAACAATTTAACCTTAAACCCTAATTTAACCCCTAAACCCTAATTTAACCCCTAAACCATAAATTAACAATTCAACACTAAACCCTAATTTAACAATTAAACCCTAATTTAACAATTCAACCTAATTTAAACAATTTAACCCTAAACCCTAATTTAACCCCTAAACCCTAATTTAACCCCTAAACCCTAAATTAACAATTCAACACTAAACCCTAATTTAACAATTCAACCCTAATTTAACAATTCAACATAATTTAAACAATTCAACCCTAAATCCTAATTTAACAATTCAACCCTAATTTAAACAATTCAATCATAAACCCTAATTTAACAATTCAACCCTAATTTAACAATTAAATCGCGACCGGAAAATCAACAACCCGCACACGATAATTAACAATTCAACCATAATTTATAAACTTCAGTTTTGTCAACCCTAAACCCCTAAACTACAAACTCTAATTTTGGAAACCCTAATTTTGAACAATTCAATCGTGTCGGGAAAATCAACAACCCGCACAAGATAATTAACAATTCAATTCTACCAATCGTTCCAATGCCAATACAAGATACAAAATATAAATTCAAAAAATTATTTAAAAACTTACCCAAAAATAATCGGATTGTCGCCGAGATGGCCGAAAATTAGGGTTCTGGTGAGAGAGAGAGAGAGGGGAAGAGAGAGAGAGAGGAAGAGGGAGAGGAAGAGAGAGAGAATGGCAGATTTGAAGAGAGAGAGAGGAAGAGAGGGAGAGAGAGAGAGGAAGAGAGAGAGAGGAAGAGAGGGAGAGAGAGAGAGAGAGAGAGGAAGAGAGGGAAAGAGGGAGAGAGAGAAAAGAGTGGGGTTCGGCTGGGGTGTGGTTTCGGGCGGCGACGCGGGCGGCGGGGCGGCTGGGCTGGAGGCAGAGAAGAAAGAGAGACTCAGCGGTCTGCTGGGGGGCGGACCGCTTATAAAAAAAAATTAATAGTGGACCGCCCAGCCCCTGGGCGGTCAGGTTTGAAAAGTGGACCGCCCGGCTGCGGGGCGGTCAGGTGGGGAAATAGGACCGCCCAGCCCACGGGCGGTTGGGGTAGAAATAAAAATAAGTTTGGGGTGGGAGCAGATTTGATAATTTGTTTTTTTTGGGAGTTTTAATAAAAATATCGGTTTAAAACTCGTTGGATGAAAGTGTGAATATTTCACTGGAAACTTGTGCTATCTCAAACGACAATATCTTGGCATCGAGCCTTTAAATACAACCATATAATATGTGATTTAACGGTATATCGCATTTTCGGAACCCTACCATTAAAATGATATTAGATTTAGTGTAAAATTAAGAAAATATTTTGTTGATAGTTATACTCGTGTATAAATGTTAGCATATCCGGTTTAGGGTTAACATGCTAAATTTTACTCTCTTTCTTTCATTCTGACCATTCGATTTAAACGGTTCAACAAAATTGTCAGAGTAGAACTATAGGGTGTTCTTAAATTCATAAAAAAAAATTGTGAACTTAACTCTAAAATCTATTAAATTGATTTTAACGAATGATTCAAATTGTTAAAACTGATATACTTTACAAGTGATATGTCTACGTATGAAAATTTAAAATTTTAAAATTAATTTAGTATATAATCAAGTTGTCAAAATTAAAAGGTTTATAAATTAATTTTAATGCATTTATTTTTGAAACATTCTTTTATGACTTAATTCTATATAAAATTTGTATGTAAATTTGTATGTGTTGATGCATCACTCATAATTAAATACTTGGTCCCGGTGTATCATTTATTTCCTTCTTTCCAGGATCGGTGTAGAGTTGAGGCACTTTACCATTAATGCTTTTACAGAAATTCCATCAGTCCCCCAATCCTTTCCAACCACATAAATGGCCATTTATCAGATATAATTGAAGCTGTCGTACGGTAAATAATTAGCAACTTTTAAAACCCTGAGGCAATGTTTTCAGTTTTTTACACCTATAATATTAACCATTTCATGTGAAAATTAGACTTCAATTTAGTGGCCTAAAAAGGTGATTCGATGGGCCTGATATAAGATTAGTCATCCGCTCCATAAAAATTGACAAATAACTAACAGACTCAAGAAAAAAATACTAAGTATTCTGATCATAGAACAAAAAAGGGTCGGCATTAATTTTGTCAATTAGCTTTATACCTAATCTCACGATTTTCAAACTCTCTAACATCACCCCTCTAATATTATCTAGTTAAAATAATAAGTCTTGCTGGCTTTCTCTCACTAGAGAGGAGAGAGAGAAAAACAGAAAAGATAATTGAATCCTCAAAATTGCTCAACTGGCATCAGACCATGTAACATCCAACTCATTACTCTGCGATTGCGGCACACCGAGCTGATCCCACACGGCCGGTGAAGCCATCACCACGTTCTCCACACACAGCGGTGTGTTGCCTTGCGCCGCATCGCATCCATTCACTGAATCACACTCTCCTACCACTCGCGCGGTCATGCTATTCCCGTTGTTTGCATTGATCATTATATTTCTCATGCACCGGGACCCACCGTCATACCATCCGGTAGACAACACGACCACCACGTCATCATCGGTGTACGTCTTATTCTGGCACTTGGCTGTTGTGTTAGCAAAGCTAGTTTTGTACATGATTGCGGGGGTCGCGCTGGTGACAGGTGGCGAGCAGTGATATTGCAGATAAGTCTGACCGGCTTGACAACAGCTAGCAGCGTTTGGTACCGGGCAGTAACCGCCTTTGCTTTCGATGAAACCGGAGGCATGGCACGTCCCGACGATTATGCGAATGGTTGCTTGATTTAATTTGGGTTGCATGAGGATTGTAAGTATTGCTGCAAAAAGGAGATGGAGAAGAGGTAGAGAAATGGGCATGATAGATGGGAAAGGAATGGATGTAATTGTAAAAATGTGTGTTGATGGCGATTCAGGTATGAATAATTAATTTGGGATGGTTTGTGGATGAAAGCTCAGTTTGTATCACATTTTTTTTTTTAATGGTAGATTGGTAGGTAGGTCATTTTTATTATTAGTTTTATATGTAATGAATTAGTTTGTAATTCTGTAGGAATTTGTACAGTGTAGATCAGAGCAATATTTTATCTTCGTTTGTTTGTTTGGACGTCTTAATATAAATCTCTTGTCATATTTAGTAATAAATTTGACAAATTATTCGTTTTCAATGCTTCTTCAGAATAATAAATAAATTAATTTGCCCCTAGAAATCTTACAAGCAATTCCCAAATTGTTCATTAATTATGTATGATACGCGACCTATTCTCGTATTATTATTTAGGAAGCTGAAGTACCCGCGCTATAGTACCGCATTGTACCTGCACCATAACTATCTGGGAGCAAAAAAATTTCATTACTTAATTTTTTTCTTAAAATATTAATACATTTGCAAAGAAGTATTTATAACTATGCACAGAAATATTTATACCCATGAGGTGAACAATATTTACGTAAATAATTGTCTACCCAACCAAATCTCTCAAACGTACCCGCACCATAAATACATGTATGTGGACCACTCAAACTACATGAGGGGAACCATACATATTTTTAGAGGTGAGTTTTTTTTCCGTTCAATCTCGTCCATATTTCTGACGATCTGTGAGAAATTTTGCGAATCTAAAACCTCAAATGTTTTCTATGCAATTTTTTCTTTCAAATGAGATCCATGATGATGTACTTTCGAGCTCGTCATCACACAAGTATTTATACCTCGTCATGCAAGTATTTATACATATACTTGCAAATATTTTTTACATATGACACTGGATAATGTCCGAAAGTATTAATATCAAGTATTGCAAGTATTTATACTTATGCACTAAAGTACGTATTTATATCTATGTGGTCAACTATTTTTGTTAGAGGAAGATTGCCGCGGAGACGGTTGGGAAAGATTGATGCAATGATACGCGGTCCCCACTACATTAAAGTAGGATTGATGCGGAGACGATTAGAGGACTAAAAAAGAGATGATCATAACAAGTTACATATCAAAGTATTAATATCTTATTTTTCAAATGTTAATATCTTATTTTTCAAGTATTTATATCTATAAAGGTTGACGCGGGGACGAGTGCGGGAAAAGGGAGGACCATAGAAGAAGACTGTTGCAGAAATTTTATAATAATAATTAGTATGGACCATATAATATCTTTTTAGAATAATTATTAATGGAAACCATAATACATAATTTCTCTAAATTGGGTGCGGAAATTTTGAGGATACTGGAGTGAGGGTACTCAAATAATTATCCTATTATTTATACATAACTTCTTTTTTACTTTTTAAAATATCAAAATTTTGATATTTTTGATATATTAAAGATAATTTTCTTGAATTATATTCATATTAGTGCTACTAAATAACAGATTAAGCTGACAGAGAACTACCTCAAGCTAAACTACCTCAGGTGTAGCCGTGTAGCTAGGGAAGGTTGCTCTCAGGAAAAAATAAAAAAATAAAGTAATAAAAAAGGGGGAAAAGGTAGGCGACTAAATTGCTGACTTGTGTGAAATTGTTTCCTGCACAGCTGCACATGTTAGACTATTGAGTATTGACGAGATAAGTATGAGGTAGTGAGCATTTTGTCAGGTACTGGTGCACCATGTTTTACGAGACTGATTTAATTAATAGATTATTATATTAGTAGTTTAATTTATTTATTTTTACGTTCGTGGAATACAATTTACAGAACAAATCGACCCCTACCTTATTACAAAAAATTTAAGGAGAAAATAAACCATTATCTTATTACTAAAAAATTAAAAGAAAAATAATAGTAGCCCAACTATACCCAGAATTTTTTATTTTCAGAAATATAGAAAATATTTTGTCAGTGAGCCAGATTGGCTTGAATTTTGATCGGACGGTCCGAATCCAAACAGAAACTTTGGGTTACTTCAGAGGATCCGTACCCGAAAGACTAGGGAGTATGGATGTATGAATTTTTACACCATTCTATAAGGCGAGCCTACGGTCCTACAGTTAGAAAAAAAATAGTTCAAGGGGGATCCCGTAAATTTGTTCTTTGACGGTTTGACCAATAAAGTCGACAGTAATAAAGACTTCCCTTCCCCTTTCCTCCCCATTCACCGGTCTCCTTTTCTCCCCTGATTGTACGGCAATCAAATTAACCCTCGATCTGTACTAATACATGGCGTCGGCGAGCAAGTGGATACATTCTTTCAGTCGTGAGCTCAGTTGGATTCAAGTTTCCTCAATGATCGGACAGGGGGCCTAACCTAACCGGTAGCCTCGGCCGCTCTCCACTGCCTGGATCCGATTCATCTGATCAACAAGGTTGTGCGGTGCGGGGTTCTGCCTCTCATCCTTGAGGAAAGCCTGAATCCGACTGAGTTCACGATTTCTTACATTGATGCCATTTCGAAAAGCTTGAAAAGAAGATCTGAGGTAGCTTGTAATTGTCTTTCTCAGATTCAAAAAAGCATCTGAATCGGGGCCGTATCGGGAGCGTATCGATATCCGATACGTACCCGATACGGGTACGGAGCCTATGGAGTAGGAGTAGGAGTAGGAGTTTCGGAGTAACATAGATCGGAACCAATTCGTTCCGAAGGAAACGAGAAAAATAATTCTTGTTTTTGGAAATTTTATGATCGGAAGAAAAGATTTGCAGGGGTAAAGTTCAATTGACGCGATTTAAAGTGAGAAAAGAAGGCTATTCGAAATCTTGCCACAAAGGCAGTTACATTCTACGGTTTCAATGGCATACATAGTAAATAGGGAAAATTTCCACTGTACTCATCTAAATTTTTGAAATAGCCAATTTCCCCATCAAAATACCATAAAATCCAATATCCCCATGAAAATTTAACTTTGTTTCTCTTATCCCCTTTTAATTATTTAACATTTTATTTAACTGTTTTGAAAGCTGAACTGACCATTATGCCCCTCTAATTGTAAATGGACATGTCCATTAATGTTTTAAACAGGATTGAATTTACAAGTGGATTGAAGAAGAAAAGGAAAGACCCTTCGTCTTCACGCCTAATGTTTTCTTCTGTCTATCATAATCTTCCCTTTTTTTCTTCTTCGCTAGAAAATCTAATTTTGAAGATTTAGTTGAAATCGCTAGCAAATCGTATTTTGAGGATTTAGTTAAAATAGGTGAAATGGTGACCTTTCTCATTTGACTATTTAGTTGAAATCAGTGAATTGGTGACCGACCTTTCCAACTAAGTTGAGCCTGCAATTTTTAATTTGGAGGTTAGTTCTTTTGTTACTAGTAATTCAAATAATTCCAGCGATGCTCAAATGAATATCTGGTGACCTTTCTCATTATCAGCGAATATTACAAGATATGAGAAAACACATAGTACATGCGCATCTGTACTATGATAGCACAAGCGCATCAGCTAATGCACTAGAACTGAGCAACCCATAGTAACTCTGGATATATTTGTAATTAGTAGTGAAAACCAGGATTAGTTAGATTGGAATTAGTTGTAGTTGCTGTCTATATAAACCGCACTGTACCTGACATTTAGAATAGAATGAAATCATTTTAGCAAATTTCTCGTGAATGCTTAATTACTATGGCTATACAAATTTCTCGTGCAATCTCCAGTAAAATCTCGATTTTGCTGAGAGAGTGACACACATGAGGGCCGAGAGAACTAGGGCTGAGAGAGACGGGCCTAATACATTGCTACGACGTTCAATGCGTTAGACGAGAAGAAGGAAGAAATGGAGAAATATTTGGTCTAAAAAGGAGAGGGAGGAAGAAACAAAAAAAAACAATGGACACCTCAAGTTAAAATTCAGGAGTATATTGGTCAGTTCAGTTTTTAAAATAATTAAATAAAAAGAAAAATAAATACAAGGGGATAGAAGAAAGGATTTTAAGTTTTCATGGGGAAATTGGATATTATGATATTTTGATGGGGAAATTGGCTATTTCAGAATTTTGAATGGGTACACTGGAAATTTTCCCTAGTAAATAAGTGATAACTAAAGTCTTTTTTTTTCATGTATCCAAAATCAATCCTACTTTTATAATTAATAATTAATTGTTCCGATCACCCAAATTCAATTACAAATCATTTATTTTCAACTTTATTCTACTGAAATAAAATTGAATTTTTGTCGTACTTCCATTCCGATCAGACCCGGAGAGAATTTAAATCACAATAACATTTCAACAAAATGAATTAATAATCAATTATACAATTTAAACTTTAATATTTTAGAGTACAATAATTTTATTTTAATTTGGGAAGTAAATTGATGAATTAATTTGAAAATATTTAATAATAATAATAATAATAATAATGAGAACAATTCAAAATTGTGTAATATTATATTTGAATTTTTAATATGAAAAGTATTTGTACAATAACATAAAGGAATTTTATAGGAATATTTAATATAAAATATACGAGATTATATGAATCAGTGTGGCAGCCTAAGAGACCGATCCTTAAAATACCTATAAACGGACTAAATATTTGATTCAGAGCATCTACATCTCTTATACTATTAGAGTTCCTAATCTGATTTAGCAGTTTCTAATTCAGTTTTAGAGATGTGGGAGAATTTTTTATTTAGAAACTATGCAGTAAAGTTTTTTATTAAGAAACTTTTTTTAAATTTCATGCTAACTAAATGATTAGCTCAAATTATTTCTCCTTTGTAATTTGTTGCTAACGTGGCTTAATAGAAACTCTAAAATTAATTTCAGAAATGTAAGAGTTAGAAACTTTAGAGGTCTTAATTTTTAAAAAGTAGTTAACAGTTATTTACAAATTTATTTTGAATTGCTGGGATGTTGATGTTCTCAGTCTCTTCATGGGATTGAAGGAAAAAAAATCAATCTCTCATTCGTGACAAAATATTTTTCATATTTATTAAAAAAAAGAATCTGAATTATAGCATACTTCACATTCGGATTCTCCAAACTCAAAATTTGAGTTTGGATATAGACCGTTCGATCAAAATTTCCACAAATATTAAAGAGCTATAAGTGAATTCCAACTCGGATTTTAATCGGACCATCCGAATTCAAACTCAAAGTTTGAATTACTTTAGAGGATCGGGGCCCGAAAAGATTGGATGTTGAATTTTAGCCCCATTCTATAGAGAATTTGGATCGGTAGGGGTGCACAAAAAGCTCGTAGCTCATGACTTGATTGAATTCGATTTGAAAAAAAATTAGGTTCAAAGCGAATCAAACCATCTCGGTTCTGAAACGAATCAAACAGTTCGGTTTGAATCAAAGTCGAACTAAGTCTAACTCTTCTTTTAGTTAAATCCTGCTTCAATTTTGAACCAGTTCGGTTCGAAATTGGTTCGAATTGCACTGAATCAAACTCGAATTTTTCTTTTCAATTCGAAACCCTGCTTCAATTTCGAACCATCGGTTCGAAATTGGTTCAAACTCGAACTCGAACTCGAACTGGATTGAGTTCGATTCGGTTTGATTCGTTTGCATTTTTGACTCCCATGTAGCCCGAGGTGCAATTAGTAAATCTGAAAAGTTCTCTTAACTTGACACGAATATCAAAGCATACTTTCTACAGTTTCTACTTTCTATAGACACCGGATTAAGTTTGATCCGGTTGATATTAATCTAGACCGTCCGTTTATTTATTGCACCAGATACGTATCTGGGGATACGGACTCTATGGGTCTACGGGTTTATAATTGGAAAAAAAAATAATTAAGGGTGGACCCGCAAATTTGTTCTTTGACCAATGAAGTCGACGGTGTAGACTTCCCTTTCTCTTTCCTCCGCATTCATCCCTGCGTCTCCAATTCCCCCCTGCTTCTACGGCCATCCAATTACCAAATTAACCCTCAATCTGTCCCAATTTTTCTTATTAATTTCGACACTCCAAATCACATCATCAGCTGTGCATCAAACTATGCGAAACTCTAATTCCCTCATCCTTCTCTACTCTCTGCTCATCTTTCTCTCCCTTCCTAGCCTTAGCAGAGCAAGCATACGCATACTCGTCGGCACGTGCCACTCAAGCGGCTTCCTCACCGGCAAAGCCGGGTTCTGCACCACCCAGAACTACGCTGATTGCTGCCAGACCGACCAATTGTATAAGCAGTACCGCTGCTCTCCCCCTGTGACCAACACCACCAATGCCTTGTTAGATGTCGGGGGCTTCTCTCAAGGCAGCGATGGTGGTGCCCCGGCCGAGTGTGACGGTACGTTGCGTACCAATATTGTTTTCATTGCTTATTCAATCAGTTTTGTTAGTAAATGATTTAAATTGTTTGTTCTTACTTCATAGGTAATTATCACGAGGACACTGAATTGGTAGTTGCGTTACCTACCGGTTGGTACGACGGTGGAAGCCGGTGTCTAAAGAAGATAAGAATAAATGGCAACGGGAAGTCGGTGCTGGCAAAGGTGGTGGATGAGTGTGATTCGGTTAATGGTTGCACGGCTGATCAGAATTACGAACCGCCATGCCCCTACAATGTGATTAATGCTTCGCCCGCGGTTTGGAATGCGCTCGATATACCGACCAGTAAAATGGAAGTGCCTATTACTTGGTCTGATGCTTAACAAGGTTTCATGCTTCATGTAGATTTAGGATGACGCTAGGATTATTATTAATAAGTTTATTTTCTAAATTCATTCAATTGTATTAGGAGAATCTATACTAATAGCAGAGAGCAGTAAAGAGATTATAGAACAGTGAAAATATGTGGATTTGGTTTGCTTGTTTCCTTGATGTACTCCACAATCTACAATGAGACAACGAGGCGTCTCCTGAAAGTAAATAAGTGTTTTTTCAGGGTCTATGAGCGAGTAATATTTCTCTTTTCTGACTTATTGAGCAAAATAGAGTCGTAAAAAGTCACAAGTTTGCCCTTGGTCCCACCAGTGAGGCTGTGAGAATCCATACCGTGTGAAGTACCAATTTTTTTATAAATAGAAAAATAAATAAATAAATATTGAAATAGGAGTTGGTTTCTATGAAATTTTGAAATATAAGAAGAACGGGATGGATGGAATAAACCATCCCGTCTAACTAATTTCGTCACTCATCATGCAAAATCGTTAAAAAAAAAAAACAATGAACAGTGCTGAACGGGATGGATTATCCCGTCCAAGAATTTTTTTTTTAATTAGTGAGTTTGCGTGGTTAGAGACGAAATTAGCTGGACGTGATGATTTATCCCGTTCAGCCAACGGGATAGTTTATCCCGTTATTCCTATATTTCGAAATTTCACCAAATCTTACCCCTATTTTGATATTTTATTTATTTATTTTCTATTAATAAAAAAATCAGTGTGAAGTATGGCTGTATGGGTTCGGATCCTCTAAACTCTAAAGAAACTCAGAGTTTGAGTCTGAATCCGGACTGTCGGATTAAAATTCGAATTGATTCGGTTCAAGTTGAAATTCAAGCAGTCCTTTACTATTTGTGTAAATTTTAATTGAACAATTCTGATGACAAAAGTTAAGTGACTCAAATTAATTGCGGTCGCTGTGAGCTTATTTAAAAGCTGCTTGGGCATTACAAAATTAGAAATCACAAATCCATAGCTCATATGCTAAAATTGTTATATTTAAAAATTATTAAATTTCACAAATCCTCTACTACTAATAACGCGTATAATTTTGTTGACTTCAAACACCTATTTGGCCGGATAAAATATCTCAGTCATTCATTCAAAAGATCTCAGCCACTAATCAAAAGCATATTTCAATCTTAGCCATTAATTAATAATTTCGATTTTATACGTCTGTGCACTTGTGCCCTTGTTAAATATACGTAAACCTCAAGTATCATATATTCAAAAGGAGTGCTCTCTGGTAAATCATTTGTTTATGATTAAATATTAACTTTTGAATGAATTTGTATTTCTTGTCTGAACTGAAGACACTCTTTTCCTTTTATGACATCAAACCTAACAAGCATTGCTGCTAAGGATTCAACATCTTATTATGCCTGGTATCAGAATATTAGATCACAAGTTGCATTTTTGTTTGTGTGTGATGGTTGTCTCTTACACAATTGTTTGTAATGTAATCAGCAAACAAGCAAGAGGGTGCACTTTGTGAGGAACCTGATAAGGGAGGTTGCCGGTTTTGCCCCCTTATGAAAAGCGCATCACTGAGCTGCCGCTCTGTGCATTATCAAGTTCAATGAAAAAAGTTTGGTTATAAGTTGCATTTTTTGGTTTTGCAGCTGATGGAAACAAATGCGCAGCTTTGGTATATAATAAGAGAATACATATCTTTAGCTGAGGTATTTACAACACAAACTTTCTTCAAGTTGCATTACTTTTCAACCGTTGCAACTTCTATGAAGTTTTTCTCACAATGCTTCTATTATTTTAGGAGCGTGGAATGGATCCAACAGATTTGATATTGTTTCTCCTAGAGCTTACTTTTCATACACTGGGATATGTAGCATTGTTTTATTTTTTGTTAGGAATTTATTTAAGAAAACTTGACTTTTCTTTAATCCTGTTTATCTCTCTTTCTGTAGGCATACAGTGTAAATACACTAATGGAAGTGCAAAAACTTCCCTAAGGCTGTGCTCCAGTAATTGTATAAGAGAAGGAGGGGAAGGGAGGGGTTGGGAAGGAAGGATAAAACTTTAATGTGGTTACTTGCTCCAGTACGTACACGAAGGGAAGGAAGGGTGTGGTGTAACTTTTAATGTAACTTATATTTTATCAATTATGACTGTTTTACCCTTAGCATGATGCTTTCTTTTATAAAAAGCCAACAACAGAATAGTTATTTGGCCCTGCTGAAATATATCATTTTATTTTATGTGTCTAAATAATTTAATTTTGCATAGAGAGAATTAGTCCTGTTACACGAGTGCAATGGTTCTATACATTTTGATTTTTTTTTTAACTGTACCAAGTACCAACCCATTCTTTTTACCAGAACAATGATTACAAAGTTTTATGCTATTTTCTGATATCGTGGCTCTATCACAAGTATCCAAAAGTATGTTATTTTCTGACATAGTTTAAGTTTTAAGTACCAAATAGACACATAACAGGATAAGCATACACCACAAAACCATACCATACTAGTACAGTGGTACCATAAAAAAATTTTGCCAAATTGCATAACTACTACATATAAAACTTTGTTCAAGGAAAATTAGAAAAGATACCAAACTGTTAACAAAATTATATTTAAGTCAAAAATGCAAAAGTAAAACAACTAAAGTATACAAGAGTTACAAAAGGCTGCAAAAACAAGTCTTCAATCCACTAAGCTGCAAAAATACATGTTCTTATTAGAAATTTTTTCTAATTTCAAGCATAAACAAGAATAACCAAGTAAAGGAAAAACAAATGATTGAAGGTTCAAACCAGTAACAGAAAGACAACAATACACGTTGTACCTTCTTTCTACCTCCAACCACACCTACACATCGTACTTTCTTACAGCACATGCTTTCAATCAACCAAAAAAACAACTAGTTATTTTGCAATCAATTCTTAGTAATTTTGCAAATAACTAAGATGAAGCCCATCTAACAAGCTAACGTGAAAGAAAACAACCAATTATTTTGAAAATTACTTTTAATCAACCAAACAAAAGCAACCAGTTATCAATTCTTAGTAAACTGACAAGAGTCTAGAACAATTGATTATGACTTCACATCAAAAGTTTTCGATCACTGCTACATAAATAAAAGAAAACTAAGAGCAGTAACTCTACAAACAGCCTTGATGAGGTCAAACTATAATACCAGTCGGACTACATTATAACTCATCTTGGCTTGATTGCCACTGAATTTTGTACAGTAACCAACGAAATTATAATAAACTGTTGTTTTCTTGGAGAAAATTGGATTGCCATTAGGTATACATTTGTAGTTGAACTACAACATTTGGTCTCAACTGATTTTTTTTTCTTATACTTTTGACAAACCACAAACCAGACCGAAGAAATTTGAATCTTTATAAAGTAAGACATCTTTTGCAAACTTAAAATTACTAAAGGGACTCATTTGTAAATAGATAAAATATAGAGGTGAGAATGCAAGGACATCACCTATGGAGCATTCCAGGATCATCAATGTATAAATGAATGTTCACTCGTATGAAACAATATCAAGATAGGCACCTGTTACAATGCAGAAAAGAAGCCGGGGGTAAAAAAGGAATTTGATCAAAATATTTTGTGAACTGGTAAAGAAAACCATCATAGACCAAAACCTTGGTATGCCATATCCAAAAATGGGAAATGCCTTTTTGACCACATGCAAACAAAAGACCATTTAAGTAGCAAAAATGAAGAGAGGAAGATAGAATATACATGATTCAGGTCTGAACCATGTGTTGAACTGTACCTTGATTTGTTGAGATATTCCTCTCCATTGCTCTTCATAAGGATCCACTTCAGTTGGCTTATGTGCACATGCATGAAGCAAAAAAGAAGAAGATCCATTTGGAGAATTCTACAAACAAATTTCAAGTATATCAGGTAAGCTATGAAGCATAAGCCAGACAAAAAGAAACATAATCCATATTACCAACTAAAGACAGGAATTATAATTTGTGAATAATAATTGGGTTAATTTTTCAGGTACCCTTCAACTCTTCTTAATTTTCTTTTTTCTCCCTCTAGAGTTCAATATTTCATGTATGACCTCTAGCTCTTGAAATTCTTTCTTATTTATCCTTGAGATTATTACATGTGCATTAATCTCTTTTGAAAGTTACCAAACTAATAATTTATATTACTTTAAAATAAAATGAGGAAAATACCCTTAACAAAATTAAAAAAACAGACCAGTTCTTAACCTTTCATCTCCCCATCTCTTCTCTCTCTCTCTCTTTTTAAAGCTTTGCACAGGCTTCTTCTCTCTCTTTTTTAAAAAAAAAATCTTTGTCGGAGCTACCAAGTCATATATTAAAATGCAAAAATAATACATCATATTGTCTCATGAAACCAGTATACCTCACAACCTTAACAAAATACAAACAACAGCAAGCAATCCCAAGGCCAGCAAGCATACCTTCAAAAAACAAAATTACATCCAGCCCCTGACTAACTAAGAATTTACAACAATTTGATCTTTAAACCAAACTTAGCAGACCAATTCACATGTGAACTACCATACCAGTTGCATAAAAACGATCATTTCTCAAAACATTTATATCAAAATTATCATATAACATAACGATTTCTAGCCTAAAGAACAAATGAATTCACCAAAAATCAGAACAAGAACAAACCCCATCCTTAAAGCAATGAAAGCGATAGGGATCCTTCAACAAAATCTCCCTATTAAACACCCGACTAACAAGTTTAAATACCAAATGGCAATCCCCACAAACCCTAAGGTTCTTAAAAATCCTTATGACCACCCCTTTAGGTGCTCTTATAAGGCCGTAAGCCAATGCAATCTTCTCACTATGACACCACAAATTCTCTACATTCTGCTCTTCATCCATGTCGTGCAATGCAAAAGATGTATCGGCAACATAACCTGATTGCTTAACCATTTTCCGCAACTCATCGAGCTTCGCATATATCTCTTTAGACCTCTTATGACTCTTATCCCCTATCCCAAAAGAGCTAATGTCATTATTAAGTTTAATCCAGCTACATGCCGGCTCTTTCTCCAAATTAATTGCCTTCATGTGCCTCCTCAAACTAGCAACCTTGCCCCACTGTCTGTTAGAGGCATATAAGTTGGATAAAAGAACGTAAGCAGAGTCATCGGATGGCTCTAACTCAAGAAGCCTATCCGCAGCTCTTTTTCCAATTTCAACATTTTTGTGGATCCGACTGCAAGATAGCAAGCTACGCCAAATAAGACCATTAGGCTGTATCGGCATTTGTTCAATAAATTTCTCTGCTTCATTTAGTCTCCCCACCCGTCCGAGTAGATCAACTAAGCACACACAGTGTTTGATACCAGGTACAATACCAAACTCAGAAATCATAGAATTATAGTAATGCAAACCCTTATCTACTAATCCCGCATGAGTACATGCAGAGAGTATAGCTACAAAGGTGACAAAATCAGGCTTTGTACCTGTTATAACCATCTCTTTAAATGACTCTTCGGCTTTATTAAAATGACCGTGCCTTGCATAGGCAGATATCAGTATATTCCAGGATTGCCGAGGCCGTTTCAACTTTCCAGGCATTAAATGTAGCATTTCTTCCAAATTCCCACATTTACTATACATATCCATAGCAGTGTTCAGTACATGAATTTCAGATCCAAAACCGAGTTTTAGGCTTAGACCGTGAATTTGTTGGCCTTCCTCAAGTGATGCCAAGTCGGAACTAGCTGCCAATCCTTCTGAGAGACTGAACTGGTCTAACTTATTCCCACTACGTGTCATTTCTACAAACAATTTTAGTGCATCCTCACCCTGGCTGAGAAGGGTTTTTGCCGAGATAATAGCATTCCACGAAACTGTACTTCTTGTCTCCATATTTTCAAATATAAAACCACTCGATTTGAAATCACCACATTTTGCATACATAGTGATTAGAGAATTTTTCACATAATTATCAGACTCAAATCCAGCAGAAATTATATAGGCATGGAGGGGCATGCCATAATTAGTGAGATCTTGGGTGCATGAGAAGGCACCAAGAAGACTTATCATGGTAATATAATTTCCCTGAAAGTTATTTTCTCTCATCTGAATAAAAACCTCCATTGCCTCCTCTGTACTTTCATTATCTACATGGCTTCCTATTATTGCATTGCATGTGATGACATCATGCACAGGCATTGTTCGGAAAATAAACCGGGCTTCTCCCAAGCAATTACACTTTCCATACATGGTGATTAGAGCATTCCGCACTGACAAATTATTCTGTAAACCCAGCAGAGTAATCAATGCATGTACCATTCTTCCATGGAAGAGAGTTTCAGGGCCTATGCAAGCTGCCAATAAACTTGCAAATGCGGTATGATTAGGCCATTCTTTAGTTTTAATCAACTGAATCAATACCAGCAAAGCATCAACCCATCTACCATGCTGTGCAAAGGAAGAAATCATTGTGTTCCAAGAAATAGTATCCTTCACGGGCATTTCATGAAACAGAAACTGAGCATTGCCCAATTCTCCAGCCGCAGAGTACAAACTAACGAGTGTGTTATTCACAGAAGCAAAATTATCCAATCCGTTCTTTGTACAAAGTGAATGTAATCCTTTACCCCACTTAATTTGGTCTACAGAAGCACAAAGTGAAACCAAACTAGAGATTGTAGTAGCATCAGGTTTAAATCTATTACCCCGCATGTCAGAAAATAACTTGAATGCTTCAAGATATAAATTATTGTGAGAATAGAGAGAAATAATAGAGTTCCATGAGATGGTGTCACAGGTCTCCATTCGATGGAACACCTTCTCTGCATCCCAAACTCTTCCCAGAACACCAAACAGGCTAATAATAGAATTTGACACAGCCACATGTTTCTCGAACCCAGAAACAACTGCATGACCAATAATTTGTAGACTTAAAATCTCATTTTCAAGCGACCTACATGCACTGAACACAGTTGCAAAAGAATTGGGGTTGCATGCAACCCCTTCCCACCTCATCTTTCTATAGGCTTTCAACGCTTCTCGTGGGTGCCCATTTGAAGATAAACTTGCCATGAAGGTTGTCCAAGAAACTACATTTCTCTCGGGCATTTCGTCAAACAATTTTCTTGTATCAGACAGGGGCCCATAAATACCATACAAATGGAGAAGAGCAGTAGAGACATACACATTGCACATTAATCCAAGTTTTGTTACAAGTGCATGAATTGGGGTTCCTGCGGTACCACTACACCGCTTATCATAAAGGGTTACAAGGCTAGCAAGCACAAACCCATTCAGCTCAACGTTCTGTTCTCTCATGTTCTTAAACAGTTGAACTGTTTCATTGAATAGACCAAAATTGGCACAGCCAGAGATGACTGTGTTCCATGATGCTTTATTTCGTTCAGGCATTTCGTCGAACAGATAGAGAGCTGCTTTTGGGTTACCCAGCTTGAAGTAGAAATTGATGAGTGTGTTACAGTGGAAGGGGATGAGAGCAAGGCAATGTCGGAGAGAGAAGCCATGGATTGCTTTTCCAATTAATTGGTCGGTTATTTCAGAGAAACCTTTTTGACAGAAGAGGGAAATATGGGGATTTGAGTGGGTTATGAATTGAGGAGACGAGAAAAGAGATGAAATTTGGACGCCTGAAAGGGGAGATGAGAGAGTGGAGAAGGAAACCTTCAGGTGGGTTTTGTTAAACCACCTAGTAGCCAGCTTGAATTTATCGTAAAATTAACAGTTCACAAGCGGAGCAGTAACGAGCGGCTAAGCAAATTCAAAGAAGGTAGAGAAAAATGATACAGCTTTTAATTCTCTGAGGTAACAGAATACTTCTGTTAGATCCTGTCCGAGGTGGAATGCACAGAGCCCTTTATCACATGTGCTGATTTTGATCGGACGGCCTGGATCTAAACAGAAATATTCTGTTACCTCGGGTTATCAATTCTCCAAACTGAATTCTGAAATAGCATATAATGTGTTGGATAAACAACAATCGTAATTTCAAGAGAAAAGAGGGAAAAATACAACTACAAGCGTTCTTTGATTCGGTCTCACTTGCCTCCAGAGCATGAAGGCTCTCTGCCATTTTAGGCAAGAAGCTTGAATGGAACAATAGACATATCTGCTTGAAAAGACTTGAGCTATCATATCAATTCATTGGAAAGTATTGGTAAGATTTTGGTAAGATTTTTCTATACCTGATCAGTATTGGTTTGGTAATGTTTGCATATGCATCTGTATACATACATATTCTTTCTGAATGGTTTAGTACATGTTTTGCCATTATACCACTATGCTATTGTTATCAATCATGAGTCATGACCCGACCACAAGAGCAATGTCGTTTTGGTTTATTTATTCCTTTGATTTTTGTTTCTGTAACCGCCATTTGGTTTGCTGTCTAATTTGCTCTGCTCCGAATTATGTTTGCTTTTAACAGCTGTTCATTGCCTGGATAACCACATCAAATCGGCAGTGCTGTTTACATCTTTAATTATCTTAATAGATAAGTTATTCTGTAAGTAAATTATTCACAGACTGCTGTAGGAAAGATAAATTTACGTGATTATGTTACTCACTTATTGCTTCTTTGTAATGCTGTTCGTTTTGTCTTGTGTAGCAAATGCATTCATTGGGCTGTTTATAATTGATTGTTATATTAAACTGTATTCAACAAAATTTTCCATGAAAATGACACATACGAATCTAAAGGACGTGGGTTCAAATCCCACTGTGATCAGTTTGTTAAAATGTTATATTTCTTTTAATCTATAGTACGAAATTAATGATCATTCCTTGTAAATTTAACATGAAAAAATCGTACGGTATAACAATATGTAATTTTTTATATTAATCGTCAAGTTATGTTGTCCTAAAATTCTCAATCAAATTTAAGTTATTCATTTCTTAATAAAAAAATGTAAACGGGAATTAGATTGGGAGATGGGTGGTGACGATTTTGTCCCAAGGGATTTGGACAATGCTTTATCCAAAGCAGAACGAGAACCATTTGATCTGTGTCAAAATTTGTGCTGATAGTTTAGATTCGTTCTAAACTTGTTCGCAGGAATCTTAACTAAAATCAAATAGTTATAGTGTTTTTTTCCCGCCGCATACCCCTTATGGAGCAGACCCTAAAAGTTTCATATATATTTTTCTCAATCGTTCTCAATTTTCTACTCCCGTTGTTTTAAGCAGCGGCGTTGTTTTAAGCTCACCAAGTTTTTTTGTGAGTTTAACTCCAACACATTGTGTTAGTTTCAATTGATAAATTCAAATTGTTAAAACTGATCTACTTCATGAGCAATGCATTTACATGCAAAATTCAAAAAAATTCGAATTAATTTAGTATAAAGTCAAATAATCAAACAAAAACTTTATTAATTAATTTACATGCATTCATTTTTTATCAATTTTTTTAACTATTTGACTTTGTACTAATTAGATTTAAAAATGTTCCCATCCAGCTTCAAAAATCAATACTTCTAAATTGTACAGCTATCATCCTTCTCCACCTAAAGAAATCGTAACCATCTACTATTAATCCATGGATGCTTAATGCTCTGTTAAGCATCCGACCAAGTAATTGTCACTTGCCCCATGTTGGTTGGTATACCGAGCGCGTGCCAAACCCCCGGCGAGGCATTTATGACATTATTCGAACACGGCGGCTCGTAATTCTGATTAGTCGTGCAACCGTTAACCGAATCGCACTCATCCACCACCGTTGCCAGCACCGAGTTCTCGTTGCCATTTATCCTTATCTTCTTCAGACGCCGGCTTCCTCCATTGTACCAACCGGTGGACAGAGATACCAGCAGGTCCGTGTCATTGTGGTATTTATCTAATAACCAGAAAACCTAATTTATTAGGAAATAACCCTTGGTTGATTTAGATTGTTACAATAATTGTTTGACCTCTCATTATGCAACTGTTGAGCAAAAGAGTGCTCCGAATGACCATTTTTTTTTTAGAAAACAAATTAATTATTTTTTTCCTTCAAAATTAACAAGAAACGCAAGTTTGGTCTAGACATGGGATGACCGAAATTTTGGTTCGGTCTTTTATCTTTTGCACCAACACATGTTTTAAAGTTATGTGTACGTAGTTTGTAGTTCGATCCTTGCTAGTTTTGATATGAAAGGAGGTGGCCGAAGCAAAATTTTGGTCAAGTTCATGTCTTGACCGAAATTCTGATTCGGTCCTTGTTATTTCCGAAGAAGAAGAAAAATCAATCTCTTCGCTCAAAAATCAATTTATTATTATTATTTTTTAATTGCCGAATGACTGTCAAAACTTTTCAAAATGGTTATGGTGCTGTACAATTGAGACCTAATAGGACAATAACGAAAGGATTAACAAAATTTGTAATCAACATACAATCACACCCGGCAGGGCCACCGGCATCGTTGCCTTTGGAGAAGCCGCTTATATCCATAACAGCATCGGTGTTGTTGGTGACGGGAGGGGAACAGCGGTACTGCGGGTAGAGCTCGCCTTCGTGACAGCAGTCGGCATAATTTTGAGTGATACAGAAGCCCGACTTGCCGGTAAGGTAGCCGCTTGCGTGGCACGTGCCAATCATCATGCGGATAGCTGCTCTGTTGAGGTTTGGAAGGGATAGAATGATGAGTAGGCCGGGAAGGAGGAGGGATTGAAAGTTTGGCATATTTTGATTGATAGCTATGCTTGATTTGAAGAATGGTGTTGGATTTCTTCCAGAGAGGGTATTAATTTTTGAAACTGGTGGAGGTTGCTAGCATAATTTGGGGTTGACTTGTTATTTCTTATTTTTGTTACTCATGTCAGCCTTTGATGACAGCATTGAGACACATCTAGTTATAAAAATGTACATAAGATTATGCTTAGAATTCCAGAGTAGAACTAGGGTGTTCTTAAGCTCACCAAGTGTCTTTGTGAGCTTAATTCAAAAACTCATCGGATTGGTTTCAAGTGACGCATTCAAACCGTTAGAACCGATCTACTTCACGAGTGATGAGTTTACATTTCAAGTTCTAGACCCTAAACCCTAAACCCTAAACCCTAAACCCTAAACCCTAGTTCTACTCTATAATTCTTATCAACTGCATGCATGCGGTCAAATAGTATATATATATATGAGGAGGGATCTAGTTACAACAATTTTGAGTTACAACAAAGTTACAACAACCATTTTCTACATTTTCAAAGTCCAAATCGTCGATCCAAACCGTTCACCATGATCTCCACAATAAAATGTGCTTGCAGATCAAATTTTACATTTTTTTACTATTTATTAAGTATTTTACAAAAACTAGTCAAATGCAGACCATTGAATTTTGTACCCATCTTAATAAATAGTAAAAAAATTCAAAAAAATGTAAAATTTGATTTGAGAGCACATTTTATTGTGGAGATCTTGGTGAACGGTTTGGATCGACGATTTGGACTTTGAAAATGTAGAAAATAGTTGTTGTAACTTTGTTGTAACTCAAAATTGTTGTAACTAGATCCCTCCTCTATATATATATATATATATATATATATATATATATATATAAAGAGAGAGAGAGAGAGAGAGGTTGGCTAATATCAAAATGTTTCTTGCTAGACCGTGCAACAAACGCTTTGATTTTTTTATTTTCAAAGTTCAAACAGTCGATCCAAACCGTTCAATATTCAATTGTACTAAAATGTGCTTGGAGACCAAAATTTACATTTTTTTAATTTTTTACTATTTATTAAGTCAGTTTTAAAATCGTTGTTTTCAATGATCAAGAATGTTCACTGTTTATTAAAATCAGCGATTTTAAAACTGATTTGATAAATAGTAAAAAAAAATTGAAAACTGTAAAATTTGGTCTCCAAGCACATTTTAATAAACAGATCACATCTAACGGTTTGGATTTGACCTTTTGGACTTTGAAAATCGAAAAACTAATTGGTTGCACCACGACTCCGGAACAAACGTTTTGATATTAGCCAACCTCTCTGTATAAATAACTTTATCAAAATAAGTGTAATTAATATCGGAAACATTTTGATACTAGCCAATCTCTTATAAAAATTAACACACTTATGCGAAGAAGAATTTAGTTTATTAAAATAAGTATACTAAATAATGTAATTACTTTTAGTACAATAGTAATTATAATAAATAAAATAAGTGTTTTAATTGAGTTAATAAATTTGTAGTAATATATCATCCTTATATTTCTCAGATTAGATTCTTAATTTTCCATGTTGCCAAACGATTTATTGTGACTATAATTTAGGTATATTCCAATAAATACTTCTCATTTTCTGGTAATGTATAATTGACTCCTCTTCGGTCAAGAAATTGGTGGGGTCCACTTGCATAGGAGATCACTTGATCCTTGCAATGTAAATACCGATTTTTTTATTAATAGAAAATAAATAAATAGAATATTGAAATAGGAGTAGAATTTGGTGAAATTTCGAAATATAGGAAGAATGGAATGGTTTATCACGTCCAGCTAATTCTGTTTCTAACCACGAATACTTGCTAATTAAAAAAAAAATTCCTAGACGGGATAATCCACCTGTCCAGCACTGTTCATTGGTTTTTTTTTTGGGAGTTAGAAGAACAACAGAAGAAGAAAAAGAAAAAAAAAATATGAACAGTACTGGATGGGATGGACCATCCCGTTTATGATTTTTTATTTTTTTAACGATTTTGCGTAATTAGTGATGAAATTAACCAGACGGACGGGATAAACCATTATATTCTTCTTATATTACGAAATGTCATAGAAAACTACTCCTATTTTGATATTTATTTATTTTTCTATTAATAAAAAAATCGGATGTAAATGTACCAAAATTAAAGTAGATATATGATTGGATCCGGTTATACCTTCTTTTTAACAACTCTTTGTTTTCTTTTTAACATTGATGATTACTTATATTACTTCTCTATTAATATCGTCTCTTAAAAGTTAAAAATATATGTGTTAAAATGAACTAGAAAAAATATTAAAAGGAATTAGTTAAGTGTTTATAAAAATAATAGCTTTGTTAAAAGTAACTCAATTAATATTTTTAAAACACGCAGTGGACAAAGCCTCATCCAATCTCAAGCTTAAACGTCCGATTTGCATTGAGATTCGTTCAAACATATTTAAAACTTAATAAATTTAAATGACACATTGAATTTAAATGTTTGTACGAATTTTGATGCAGATCAGACGGTTTAGATCCGGCTTTGAATGAGACTTTGTCCAAAGCTGTTTGGACAAAACCCCCACCCTTTGGTTAAAAGTAACTAGCGTTGTGTTAAAACTTAAAACTAGTTATCAGAGTGTTAAAAAGTATAACAGTAATCACACATCTTACCACCAAAAAATATTTATTTGAGTTCAAAATTGACTGTATGTAAAATATTTTTATATAAATTATATATTTATAATCTAACGTGTTCTTCAATAAATTTATCCTTTCTTGGAGCGAAACACAACAAAAAAAAACAGCTTTTGTAGTAAAGAAATACTAAAAGAAGAGAAAGCTCGCAGTTTACAACAAATAAGAAAGCAAAACAAATTTGTCTCCTCTCTATTAATTAAATATTTTTGCTCATTCTAAACTTAAAATGTAGAGTCAGTATGGGAGGTCGTGAGTTTAAAATTCGGATTAAATATTTTTTTAAATAAATATTAGAAGAGAAGTTAGTAAGTTAAATCTATCTTTTTCATCATAAAAATATAAAATAAAATGTAGAGAAGTGAATTTTCTTTTTATCACTCATTCTCTCTACTTCGGCTCTGTTCTTATTTTTTTTTGCTTTTTCTCTAACATGTAAATTACGTTTGGTTTTTAGAAGGTGAAAAAAAAATGAAGAAATAAAGTGAATGGAAATCAATGAAAAAAATATTATCATATTTTTCACCTTTTATTTTCTTTTATCTTGTTTTCCTTCATAACACTTTAATTTTAAAAACAAAATATAAATTTTAGAATATTAGCTGAAGTCTGATTTTTTTTTTAAATCAAGAATCATTCTTCGATCTAATATCAAAAGGCTAGATAAGGGCAACAATAAAAAATTCATAATTCAATATGAAAGATCGTGAATTAAAAATTCGAATAGAATTTTTTATGAGCATTAAAAATTTAAAAAACTAGATATTCATCTTTCTCCTGCAAAAATATTCTCTTTTAAACCAATTAATTTTTTTTGTGGTCAAAGTCAACGATTATCGGTACCATCAAATTTGACGACAGTGGCAGATGCGAACTCGCTTGATACCAGTAACCAGACCAAGACACGGACACGGACACGGACACACCATCTCAAGTAATGATGTTCATGTAGTGATGTTCTTAATTCGTTCGTGTAGTGATGTTCTTAATTCGATCACCTCAGTTTTCCTTTTCCCTCTTTCTCACATGTCACCGCTGCTCTTCCCTCCATACCCCTTTCTCTAAAACCCTAAATTCCACCTCTTTCCCTCGTCTCACCCTCTCCTCCTCCCCGGCCGCCGCCATGTCCTCCTCCTCCTCAGGGAAGCGCTCCATCAATGATGTCCTCATGGGCAATGCCCGTGCCGCTGCCAAAAAGACCAACAAAGCAGCAGCGCCGCCTTCTTCATCCCAGCCCAAGAAGGTCAAAACCCTTGAACAGTGTTTTGGCGCCAAAGAGAAGGAGACTGAGAATGTAGAAAGAGAAGAGAAGAATTCGATTGTAGAGGCAGAGCTGAAGAGTACACTCAAACAGAAAGTTAAACCTGTAGAGAAAGGCACTTCTTCTTCCTCACCAAAGAAACCCAAAACCCTGGCTGCTTGCTCTAAACCAAACAATGCACTAGAGAAAACCTTGAAACCTTGCCAAGAAGAAGAAGAAAAACCACAAGACAAAGACCCAGAATCGGATCCTTCACAAGAGAAGAAAGCGAGTCTTGAGCTGAAGAAAAAAGGTGAAAACTTTGACCCAAAGAAAGCGGCATTCTGGAAACCAGGCGAACCGGTCCCATTTCGGTTCTTGGCATATGCTCTCGATCTCATCTCGAATGAATCGGGTCGAATTGTAATTACCGAAATTTTGTCGAATGTGTTCAGGACAGTCATGGCCACTACACCTGGAGACCTTCTCGCAACAGTGTACCTTGCGGCCAATAGGATTGCGCCACCTCATGAAGGGACAGAACTTGGGATTGGGGATGCGTCTTTAATAAAGGCACTTGGTGAGGCTTATGGGAGGAATGATGACCAGGTCAAGAAACAACTCAAGGTAATATATGAAAAGTATAGTTTTGTATCCAATAACATATTAGTTGCATCTATGCATTAAACTAATTTCCGGTTTTAATGGCATGGAAGGAACTTGGTGATTTGGGCCTTGTAGCTAAAATGAGCCGCTCATCCCAAGGAAGGATGCTTTCTTACTTTGGTAATTCTCAGAAAAAGAAATCTCAAAGTTTGACAATCACTAAGGTGCTGGATACCTTTCGTACAATTGCAAAGGTGAGATATCTCCTTGTTGTTCTTTCTATAGGCTGGTACATTACCTACCAGTATATCTGAGAGAGTACTGGTACAGCGTAAAGTGGCTTTTGTCCTCATTTTTTGTTTCTGAATATCAATCTGGTACAGCTGGGTTTTACTGGGGCAATGCCGGACAACTTTTTCTTGTTTTGTTTACCATGATCTATTGGCAATGCGGATTGACTGCCACTGGTACCCACTTAACTGGTACAGAGCCAAATTCTTGGTTTAGCTGCCCTCTTTGTTGAGTGTCAGCTGTTTTCGTAGTTTTCAGCTGTTTTCTCCAGTTTCGTTTCCTGGGATTTAGATATCTTGTAACCTATTTATTTGATATTTTTTTAATTAATTTATGGCCTTTGCTAATGCGGGTCTACTTTTAAAGATGAAACACTTTAGCAATAACAGTGTTTTTTTTTTCTTAATCCAAGTAGGAATCTGGAAAAGATAGTCAAAACAAGAAAAGAGAGCACATGAAAGCACTCCTAGTAGCAGCTACTGATTGTGAGCCCCAGTATATCATCCGTCTTCTTCAGGTAAATATTATCGACTGTCTCTTTTACTTTTCTCATCAATGTTTGTTATAATTTTACTATTTGCACGTGTTAATTTCATCTTTGCACTCTGCAGTCTAAAATGCGAATTGGGTTGGCTGAGAAAACAGTCCTGGTTGCCCTTGCACACGCCTCTGTTTACTCTGAAAATTCATCTTCAAAAAACCAAGCTTCTCTTGAGGAGGTAACAGCTTTATCTTGGTTTGCTGCAAGTAATAATAAATATTTAATTGGAAAAGACTAACTAATCAGGCCTTGTAATAATTTGCTAAAATTGTAATTACGTCATTTCTTTTTCTTTTTCTTTTTGAATTGTATTATATATCCTTGTTAACACAACTTAGTTGTATGAACTGTGAAGGCTGCTAGAATCATTAAGCAAGTATATTCGGTTCTACCAATCTATGACAAGATCGTGCCGGCACTTCTTGATGTTGGTGTGTGGAAGCTTCAAGAAACATGCAACTTCTCTCCAGGTGTGCCTGTGGGTCCCATGTTGGCAAAACCAACTAAAGCCGTGTCAGAAATCCTCGATAAGTTTCAGGGCACCGAATTTACATGTGAATACAAGTATGACGGTGA
This sequence comes from Carex myosuroides, assembly GCA_028015225.1. Classification (NCBI taxonomy): domain Eukaryota; kingdom Viridiplantae; phylum Streptophyta; class Magnoliopsida; order Poales; family Cyperaceae; genus Carex; species Carex myosuroides. Next base: position 7,925,656 of record CM051479.1, read on the forward strand.
ACGGGCTCAGGTATTGTGAATTTGGTTAATTTTATTTTGTAGTTCTGTCTATGTTGTAGTAATTTTGATTTCCTTAAAATGATTATGTTTTCATATATTTTTGAGAGAAGATACATTGCATGGAGGATGGTACAGTCGAGATTTACAGTCGCAATGCTGAAAGGAACACTGGAAAGTACCCAGATGTGGTGAATGCCGTATCGAGGTATCAATGGAGCCAATTTCATAATATATTATTGTGGTCCAAATATGTAATTTAAATTTTATTGCCAAAACCCGAAACAATTTTTTAGTGAAGTTGAATTATTTTACTGTTTTTATGGGTCTTATTGGATAAATAAGGTTCTAGGGGAGCAACCCAAATTGTTCCTAAAATTTAACCGCTTTGTGTTATTTATATTATAAGGCAGTTTCAATTTATTATTAGATTATTATTTCTGTGGAACAATTGTGATATTTTAAGCCTACACCTTGTACAGATTCAGGAAACCTACAGCAAAGACTTTTGTGCTAGATTGTGAAATTGTTGCGTATGATCAAGAAAAGCATAAGATCTTGCCTTTCCAGGTTACTATTCCTGTTTGCATTAACCAAACCCTAATTTTCTTTCTTCTATCCAACTCTATTAAATATTATGATCACCTTTTGTTCCTTTATTTTTCTGGTTTGCAGGTCCTTAGCACTAGAGCTCGTAAAGGAGTTGTTATAAGTGATATAAAAGTGTCAGTTTGTACCTATGGCTTTGACATTTTGTATTTAAACGGCCAACCTCTACTAGAAGAGCAACTCAAAGTTCGTCGTGAGGTAACATAAAATCAAAAGTCAATTTAGGATGTCTTATCTAAGTTTTATATAAACTTATATTTTCGATTATCTGAGAATTTTATACTTGCAAAAGAGTATCTGTCCTTTAGACTACTGACATATTCCTGGTGCTTTTGACAGCATCTTTACAACTCGTTTGAGGAAATACCCGGTTTATTTCAATTTGCCACTGCAATAACATCAAATGACTTAGAGGAGATACAAAAGTTTCTTGAGACAGCTGTTGATTCCAGGTATGTATGAAAACCTTATATTATAGTATGGCCTTGTTGATAATTTGATTATTTTTATTTGCAAATACTGTCTCTTGGTATTTATCACCCCAATTTATCTTAATAGACTCGACCTGCATTATGTACTTGTGCTGTTACCTCTCGTATATATTTTTACTTGTGATTTTATCTCTCACATATATTTTTTTTTTTCATTTTCAAAGTTGCGAAGGGTTGATTATTAAAACAATGGATAAGGATGCAACTTATGAACCTGCAAAGCGGTCAAATAATTGGTTGAAATTGAAGAAAGACTATATGGATAGGTACATTATATGCTCGCAAATTATTCGGTTGATATTCTTGCCAGTTTGGATATATCCCATTTTGTGTAGTTAGGAATTTTTTTTTGTAATGTACGGCGCAATACTTCACAATTTCTTATATGGGGAATTGATTATTCTTTCTGCAGTGTAGGGGACTCGTTGGATTTGGTGCCTATTGCCGCATTCCATGGGAGGGGAAAGCGCACTGGTAAATGCGGGATATTGTTCATAACTTCTACATGATAAATATTGCACTTTAGTTTGGTAGATGTACTGTGGTAACTTTTATGGTCTGAAGGTGCGCATACTTATTTATTTTTCTTGCAGGTGTATATGGTTCGTTTTTACTTGCTTGTTACGATGAGCAAAATGACGAATACCAGACGATATGTAACATAGGTAATATTTGAGCAACTTTTCATCTGCCCAGAAATAAAAATATATATTATTTGGTGCTCAGAGAAGAATTTTTTTTTCATTCTCTCTTTTAAAAATCAGGAACGGGGTTTTCTGAGGCACAATTAGAGGAGAGAACTGCAAGCCTTCGGAGTAAAGTGATTCCCAAGCCAAAGGTAATTTTAATTTGGTTCAAATTCATACTATAGCTTTTCATTGTGAGGCTATGGTAATATACATATTACACAGCGGCCCGCGCTATGGACTCATATCTTTGTTTTAAAAGTCCAAACAGTCAATCTAAACCGTTCAACATTATCTTCATATGAAAATGTACCTGCAGATCAAATTTTACATTTTTTTAAATTTTTTCTGTTTTGTTAGATAGGTAGAAATTCAGATTACCATTCAAAAGCAGTGATTTTCTACCTATCTAAAAAAATTAGTAAAAAATTCTAAAAAAGTGTAAAGTACATTTTCATATGGAGATCATGTTTAACGGTTAGGATTGACTGTTTGAATTTTGTAAATAGAGATATGGATCCATAGCATGGGTCGATCTGTAATATGCATATTACCATAGCCTCACTGTTTGATTGTTGTCTTTGTGTGTGTGTGTTTTTCTTTTTTTTTTGGTTAATATTCTCAATTCTTGTTTTTTTTTTCCGACTTTTCACCTACGCAGGCATACTACAGATATGCTGATACCATGAACCCTGATGTGTGGTTCGAGCCATCGGAGGTAAAGATGCCTTTTTAACTTATTTGACCATATAAAATTTATAACTGTTATTCTAAATCACCTCAGTAGTATGTTATGTACATGTGAAAACTGTAATAACCTTCAAGTTGGGAAAAATGTGGAAAAACATGAAGGATTCAAGTACCAATTAATTTCTTTTAATATAAAATATGGTCAAATAGACTTTCATTTATTACTAATATTCTTTGTTTTGTATGAGAATAGGTTTGGGAGGTTAAAGCGGCTGATTTGAGCATCAGTCCTGTTCACCGTGCTGCTAATGGTACAGTGGATCCCAATAAGGTTTGTAGAACTTTAAGCCTTCTGCATTGAGTGAGGCTATATGGTACTATGCATAGCGTGGATTGGTCCTTACTATGGATCAATATTTTCGTTTTCAAAGTTCAAATAGTCGATCTGAACTGTTCAACATGACATCCATATGAAAATGAACTTGCAGACTAAATTGTACATTTTTTTTTGAATTTTTTTAATATTTTTTTAGATAGGTAGAAAATCACTATTTTTGAATGATCTATGATTTTCTACCTATCTAAAAAAATAGTAAAAATGTAAAATCTGCATTTTCATATGGAGATCATGCTGAACAATTCAGATTGACAGTTTGGATTTTATAAATTGAGATATTGATCCGTGGTACTGACCAATCCACGCTATGCATAGCATAGCTTCACTCTTGTTTAATTGTTCTATAAAATAGAGATAACAAACTTGGACATTTTTTTAATTGCTCTTTGTAGGGAATTTCACTTCGGTTCCCTAGGCTATTGCGTATTCGAGATGACAAAAGCCCCGAGCAAGCAACAACATCAGACCAGGTACGTGAAGTATATCTATATTTTTTTTTTAGCATCATTTGTTTTTACTTAATGATTTCTTAAAAAATTTCACCTTTTCTCTTTTCAGGTCGCAGACATGTACCGTGCTCAAAAAATTTATCATGGCAATAATAATGACGACGAGGACGATGACTAAGCGAATTATGTATTTAGTCCTTGTTGTTTTCAAGGAGGTATGTTAAATTTATGATTTATTGGTATAATAATCCTTATAATTATACTTCTAGTGCTGCTCATTTATTAAACCGAACTGGTACACGCTATAATATTATTATATACCCATTAAAATATCGATATGAGAATTAAGAAGCTTATATTGGCTGGAGCTTGATGCCAAGACCTAGTTAAAACCAGTAGTTCATGCACTACACAAAAAGGAATAAAAATTATTACAAAGCTGAGATATGTGGAGTAGTCTGACTGATGCAGCAGCAAATTTTAGACTACAATCCTTGTTTTTGGAGCCATTCGTATGGATCTCAAGCACCAAAATTAGATGTCTTAACTTTTTCTTTGAATTTTTTTTTTTTGGTGGGGGGTGGGAGGTGCAAATTTCAAGTTGAAATGTCTAATACAATGGATATCTATGCGCCAGGTGTACAGGATATGTAATGGTGGAGGGCATCTGATTATGCAACATTGCTTGAGATTTTCCTAATTTTATTAATTTTTTCATTCTGGAGTTCGGGCCTGTGAATCTTTATTGCTTCTCAATCAACAAAGGTGAGAGGTATGGTTGGGGTGTTTTTCTTTGAGAGGGAATATTGTCATCTTAATTTTTTAAGCGCTGTAACTTCCAGCACCAAAAAGTTAAAATTTGGAGGAAAAAAAAAAACTATAAATTTGTTCTCCAACATTTAGATAGGTTGCGCATCAAAGTTGGTCTGAAACATAATTTGTTTTTTCACTAATCAGAATTCATTGTGTAAACAGTTGGTTAGGATTTCTAACAACATAATTGTTGTTTATTGATTATGATAGTTTGCAAAAAAAATGTTTCTTTTTCTGATTCAACTATTTTTGGTTACTTTTTCAGGGTCATTTTTAATGGTGACTCAGAGATCCTAGTTCATGGCTTAATTTTCCTTATATGTAGAATACGTTGTATATCTCTTGTAATGTGTTAATCTACAATTTTAGCTAGGAACAAGTTTGATGTTTTTGCTGTGTGCAGTGTGATGTGTTAATTGTTCGACGAGGCAAGCTTTTACAGAGCAAGCTAACTAGACAAATTTTAAGGGAGAGATCTAAAAAACTTTAGTGAATCGGTCTCAAAATGATCCAAAAACACTCTTTCTTCATTATGTCTCTTTTATAAAACTATAACAATTTAAAATGTAAATGTTAAAATAAAATTGTTAGATATGATTATGTTATTTTATCTGTGCACATGTAGAAGATGATGACATTATGATTTTATTTTTATTGGTATCATAAATTTGTAAAAATATACCGATACAAATAAATTATGAACGTTAATTTTTTAACTTATAAAATTCATATAAAATTAAAATTAAAAAGTGATAATATTTTATACGCATGTAGAGCAAATAATATAATTCACATCTAGCAATTTTATTTTGACATATAAATTCTTTAATTTTTATTATCGCAAAATAAAAGTGAAGGCCTCAATTATTCAGCAATGTTATAAAACCTGTACATGCGGCTGAACTGAAGCATTGAAATATCTCTTCATCCGTAAACAGTTGTTCAAATAATAATTTAACATACTTGTCTACTTCTGCAAACCTCGACTACTTACAAGCTAGTTTACAAGCAGTTCACTAGCCTAAAGGCCAAGTTGCAACAAACTGGAGTAAATTAATCAAAACATCGATTGTTACAACGGGTTGTTCCTAATTTTGAAGCCATGAATGCAATAATCGACGGTTCACGGTCAAGTCAGATCAATCAACACAAACGTAGCTAAGTCACATAGAACTAGGGTTTCTCTGTCATCGCATAGTAGACTGTTTAACGAAAGATCTACCTCCACAACTGTCATTAAGACACAAAAACAGGAGTTCAGCTAAGCACAATTAAAAATGTATCCATCTAAATCAATATGCAGGGGTTGTGTTACTCACCAGTATTGGATGTGGATGTTTAGAAACCGTACATTCTCGATGGATTGTGATAACGTAACCGAGCCTTCTATTATCTGATCTTTCTTTAGTTCCATTGGATCGAATAAATACAGGATCGTCTGACCTCAAGGAAGAAAACAGAAATCTGTTGGTTAAATCAAGGTACAAGAAGAGTGGGGCTATGGTACTATGCATAATGCAGATTGGTCCGTATTACGGATCAATATTTTTGTTTCCAAAGTCCAAATAGTCAATCTGAACCGTTCAATGTGATCTCCATATGAAATGTACTTGAAGACCAAATTTTACATTTTTTTAAATTTTTTTACTATTTTTTTAGATAGGTAAAATATCTAAAAAAAATAGTAAAAAAAATTCTAAAAAGTGTAAAATTTGATCTACAAGTCCATTTTTATATGGAGATCCCGTTGAACGGTTCAGATTGATTGTTTGGGCTTTGAAATAAAGATATTGATTCATAGTACCATAACCTCACTTGTCCAAGAAAATAGATAAGCATATTACACTATATGCACAAGGCGGCACAAAAAAAATACAATTCATCCAAAAAAGGTACTTAGAAATTATATGAATACGTTCCTTCAAGACTGCTAAATCGGTAGTATATAATTTTTTCTGAAAAAAATAAAAAAAAACGAAAACAATGAAACTATTAGATAACCTGTTGCCAGTGGGTAGGATAATCCTCTGGTGCAGTTGAAAGTACAACCGCAGCATCAGAATTTGCTTCAGTGCCTATGGGCCCATTAAACTCAACATCAAACCAAAATCCAAACCCATGAAGAGGAGCTAATGACAGAATAAATAAATAAAATATAAGAAAATATTAACCAATAATTTCGATAAGAAATGACTTTTCAATGATTAGCACTCACCTTGAAGCATTGACGAGAATTCGAAATTTGCAGTGATAGATTGAAGTTCTTCAACTCTGATGGTGTAACAATCAACTTGCATAATCTGTTTCAAAATTTCACCATGCAATTTTGGTAAATATCAAATCAGCCAATATACATTGTATTCACATAAAAATAAAATCAGTATTGGGGATTGAAAACATAGAGAGAGAATAGAAGAGAGAGAGAGAGAATAGAATTTGAGAAATGAATCTTTGTATTCTTGATTGACCGATTACAGGAGTAGTGTTTTATCTCTTATATAGACTACAGCTAAATCTCCTAGTTTACACTAATTACAAGCATGCCACTAACTGAATTAGTTATGGTCATGATTAGTCTGAGTACATTAGTCTAACAACACCTATATTCTATTATTCCCCCCTCAATCTGATGCTCGGACTGTCAACTTGGAGGAGAGAAGATTGAACCGAGGTGCAGCCAAGGGCTTAGTAAACACATCAGCTAGCTGATCCTTAGAGGAGAGAAACCGAATCATGAGAGATTTGTTAGCTACTCGTTCACGCACGAAATGGTAATCGACTTCAACATGCTTCGTACGAGCATTGACCATCGGGTTAGATGCCAAAAATGAGGCACCAATGTTGTCACACCACAACACAGGAGGAGTAGAAACAGAGGCAGAAAGTTCGGCCAGTAGGTACTGTAGCCAAACGATCTCAGAACTGGTGACCGCAAGTGCCTTGTACTCGGCCTCCGTGCTCGATCTAGCTACTGTCGGTTGTTTCTTCGAACCCCACGAGATAAGATTAGGGCCTAGATAGACACAAAACCCTGTGGTTGACTTCCGATCATCCAAAGATCCGGCCCAATCCGCGTCACTATAAGCGTGAAGAGTGAAGGTAGAGGCCGGTTTGAGAACAATGCCATGAGAGAGGGTACCGTTAAGGAAGCGAAGGATCCGTTTAACCGCAGCCCAATGAGAGGTAGTAGGAGCTTGCATGAATTGGGAAACTTTATTGACCGAAAAGGCAATATCAGGTCGGGTTAGTGTAGCGTATTGTAGAGCCCCGACAATAGACCGGTAAAGAGAAGGATCTTCAAACGGATCACCATCAAACTTAGATAGGTTTGTTTTAGGGCACATAGGAGAGGGAAGAGGATTAGCTTGGGTCATATTTGCTCGAGTGAGTACCTCCTTGAGATACTTAGCTTGGGACAAGTGTAAAGAATGAGAGGATCGGGTGACTTCTATGCTGAGGAAGTAATGTAGCTTGCCAAGATCTTTGAGTGAAAATTGTTGTTGAAGAGAGGCAATAAGAGAGTGAATGAGAGAGAGGCTAGACTCGGTAACGATAATATCGTCAACATAGATGAGCACAATGATCGTATTCCCTTTAGAAGAAGAGATAAAGAGAGATGGATCATAACGAGAGGCTTTGAAACCTTGAGTGAGAAGAGCCTTACTTAGAACATTGAACCATGCTCGAGGGCTTTGTTTCAAACCATAGATTGCTTTAGAAAGGCGACACACATAATCGGGTTTGGCCAAGTCAATGAAACCCGGCGGTTGTTGCATGAAGACGGTTTCTTGGAGCTCACCATGGAGGAATGCATTTTGCACGTCAAGTTGTTTAATATCCCAACCATAGGACAAGGCAATCGAAAGCACGAGTCGAATAGTTGTAGGACGAACCACGGGACTAAAGGTGTCGAAGAAATCAACCCCTTCTTCTTGGTGAAACCCCTTGGCCACAAGTCGGGCCTTGTACCGTTCAAGAGAGCCATCCGCATGTCGCTTGATTTTAAAAACCCATTTGCACCCGACTACGTTCTGGTCAGAAGATGGAGGAACGAGCTCCCACGTGTGATTGGCAATAAAAGCGGAGTATTCTTTGTTCATGGCCTCAAGCCAATGAGAATGGTGCTTAGCTTGATTGTAAGATTTTGTGACTGCCAGGACAGGTAATTATCCCGATCCAATTTTGTAGCGATAGGGATAGTCAGCATGACGATCGGTGTTTCTTGCTCGCCATGAGAAACAGCGGAAGTGGTAGGGGAAGGATTAGAGAATGGTGGAACAGTATCAGTTTCATTATCCATGGCTCTGATACCATGAAAACATAGAGAGAGAATAGAAGAGAGAGAGAGAGAATAGAATTTGAGAAATGAATCTTTGTATTCTTGATTGACCGATTACAGGAGTAGTGTTTTATCTCTTATATAGACTACAGCTAAATCTCCTAGTTTACACTAATTACAAGCATGCCACTAACTGAATTAGTTATGGTCATGATTAGTCTGAGTACATTAGTCTAACAACACCTATATTCTATTAGGGATAAAATAGTTGGAGCATCAAACCCATTAGTTTGATGCATTTAAGCACACCACTAAAAATGCAAATTCTTGTTTGAAATTTCTCTCACAAAGTAAACACATACCACACAGGGCCATGTCAGAACACTTTCTCCGGTAATCGTCTCAACAGAGGGCTCAATAAATGCACATTGTTTCGCCAGAGACTTCATTGAGGACACTAATAAGACAATAATAATAACCCAATCAAAATGCCCAAAAAAAAAAAAAAAAAAAATCTGTACTAAACGTAAAATAAGCATATGAGGAAGAGACCAGGATTGACAAAACTCAACTTACTTTTAATTCCATAAACATCTTGCCAAAAATCAATGCTATCGTGATACCTTTCAGGATTTGTGATCGGTGCCATGTAAAGCTGAAATTCATAAAAGATGCTGAAATTAATATATAGATGCCAATGGCTGATGTAAAAATTTGTAAGGTGCATGCAAATGCCTCAAGAGTAGAGTAAATGAACATTCAAAAACTTACTGTAGCATGAGAGGGAAGAATAAGCCCTCCTGGCTTAAGCCATTTATCTCTTGCAAAAATCACACTAGCCAGCATACTCTAATATAAATTCAAATGAAATTTTGAGAAATAATAAGAACAGTGGTATTTGGTTGAGGCCCAAGTTAGTTATTCCAACTTAGGACGGCCTAAGCTATTTATGTTTGGTTGAGGTCTAAAATTATGTCATGGCCTAAGCTATTAGGAAATAGTATCAACTAAAGAGAAGAGGGAAAAAATTGAAGTCTCCGACAGTGCGGCCGTAAGGGGACTAAATCTTAAGCAGCCTAGAGATGTGATTTAAATTTAGAGGCCTAATTTTAGAGTAACGCCTACGTTTTGTGTAATAACTGAGGCCTAAACCCCTTATTCCATGGTTTAGGCCTCAACCAAACACCACCACAAGAACATCTCATCTCTCAATAACAACAAATGTTCCTCATAAGTTATACCTCATAAAGGAGCATATAGCCCATCCATTCAGATATAATGACATCAACTTTCTCTTCTATGTCCACGTCCTGTCAGATTCAGGATTTGAAAATAATCAAAATATGTCGAACCGAGTAAGCTGCGTGTACAAAACTTGGTATATAAAGTACATTGCTGCTTATTTATTATGAACTTAAAAAAAGGATAAGGAAAAAGAAGCAGCAAAATGCACACCTCAATTCGTCCATGTAAGACAATGATCTTGTCAGACAAATTGTTTTCATTTACAATATCTGCAGCCTGAGATTATTTTTTTCAAAAAGGGAACATATTAGTTAATTTATCTACCAGAAGAAGGCAAATATCACACAAAATACTGAATTAAATTAGTAAGCACAAAGAATGTGAAAGCTCTACCTGAACGGCAATGTCGCTTGCCTCAACAGCATATACCTGACAAGACAGTATATCAAATTCTAGTTAGTAATAACTATAAATCCATGACTCCGAGCTAGATAGAAGGTAATCAATGATTGCAACCAAAATGCTTTAACTTTAAAGAAAAAGATAGAGCTGTGATTACCCGTCTAGCACCGGCAAGGGCACAAAATATAGAGAGTACACCGGTCCCACAGCCAACATCTAACACAACCTATGAACAGTGACTTCTTGTAAGAAACATAAAAGGAATTTAGTCAAAATGATTAATTACTACAGTAATACCTTGCCAGCAATGAAATCTTGGTGTTGTCTAATGGCATTTTGGTAACTCTCTGTTCTAACTCGATCCTGTTAAGAGTCCAATATATTAACCTGTTAGAAGGCTAGGTTAACATAATCTGCAAGTTAAATAGAAAAGTGAAAAGTAGCCGTTTCCTCCCTCTCTGTCTTCTATTTTTCAAGCACCAAAATGATCAACTAACTACATAATACACACAAATTGGATGCTTTCAGCAATTAATTTACAAGTATTAGATACTAATTTCAAAATAATTATCAATTTGGATGACGTATGTCACTAAATGTGGCACAAATTGATAATAAACAATAGAAGATGCACATAATATGCTGTATACACATGCTCACATAGTTCAATGCACAAAAATTAATATATCATTTAGAATTATCACAACTAAATTTTTGCGTGGTGATATTTTGAGAATTGTAAATTTTGATGATTTTTATGAGTTGAAATGAGATTTAAATTGACTTAAACATCAATCCATATTTGCAATGAGATGTAGACGCATTCAAGCAGTAGATAATTGTCAAAAAAATAATGTACTAAGAATTAGTTTAAATAAATTTTATTAGAGAAATCTAGCCGTAATTAGCCTACGGGCAGAGGAAAATTCATCTGACTGCTACCAACTTCTCATAAATCCCCAAAATGCAGTTGATGATCCAATTAAGGAGTTCATATTGCGTGTATGCAGGTGAGTGCATCTTATTTATAAAAGTTATCATAATTAACTAACCAGTGAAAGAAATCAATGAAACCAAACCTAATCATGCTTACTAACTGTCTAAGACCATTATAATTTCTAGGATGCAACGTAATTTCTAATTTAGAAAGTTATCTCTTAAAAAAATCACTTTCTAATTGTTTCTATGGTTCTCATTCTCTCTTCCACAGTAATAATTGCACAAGTACAAAAGTTTAGAAATTAAAATTAACTTAATTGCTTGACAGCTGTTTTCAATTTCTTCTTAATGTACTGATGGAGATGCTCTAATTAGCTAATTAAGTGGCTGATAATAGATACCTTGAGCATCTCTTCATGTACGCCCAAATGGGAGTACGCTTTGAAGTAGGCAATATCAAAATCCGTGCACGGTGGCGCCGTCGGCTGGCTTGCCGGAGCGAAACGTCCGGAACCGCTGCCGGAATGCCTCGGCCTTCCAGCACGCCCCCTTGACCGCCGTACCAGCTTCCCATTACCTAGCACTGAGTCACCTGGCCCCATTTGCCAGAGAAAGAGAGAAAGAGAGCGAGAGAATAGTAAGGGTTTTGGAGAAATCGGGGATTAGTGAGGGATCTATTTTACTATGGACAGTTCCTTTTCTTGTGTGGTGATTTTATATGTTGTTGTGTATGTAGTTGATTTGTTGAATGAATCTCGTACGGCCGTGTGTTTGATCTCTATAAGAAGTCAAGAGCTGTGACTGACACGTGAGACTGTTCCCTTGCGTACAGTCCAGAGCAGCCACTTGCCAGTAGGCAGCGAACGTGTATCCTCTCTCTCTATATCGTCAAGTGGGCCCCACAAGCCTTACAATTTTACGGTCAGATTTATCTCCAGCCGAATCAGAATAAGTATTCTCTCAAATATTGAACTGTAGAATCCACTACTTCACAGCTTGAGATTAAATAAAAAAAAAAACAGTGTCTATTCAGGATAGCGCAGGACGAGTATTAATTGTGCTTTGAGATTTGTGCAAAGTTAAAAAAACAGTCTAAATCCAGTAACTGTAAAAGATTCTCTTTTACGGTATCTGAGAAGATACGGATTCGCCGGGTCAAACTCAATACCAATACAGTGCCTATTTAGATGTAGGAGTCCTCTTTAAGATTCGTGTCAGGTGAAAAGAACGGTCTGAATCTACTAATTCTATCGAACAGTATTCTTGCTTGAGAGGATCAGAATTCGTAGGCAGGCTATTATTTTTTTTTGTCTATTTCAACTGTTGATCATCATTGAGATTTACATGTGAAAAACTTTTTCAGTGCGATTCGCACATGAAAAAAGTTAAACGGTTAAAATCAGAATAACAAAGAATAACAGGTTATTCCAAAGCAGATAAGGTCGTGAATTTAATGCTACAAGAAACTTCACGTCGAGACAATATCTTTTGACATTCATTTTAATAGATGCTCCTTCATTACTTCTCTTCCTAATTTCTAGCATGTTCTTTTTAATTTCTGAGTTTCCGTACAAATTTCCTTCAGAATCCAGACCGACATTTTTATTAATATCCAAAGTTTAATACAAATTATTAATTATGCCCAGATTTTCAAACTTTCGCTAAAAATACCCAAACCGGCCATTTTCTAGCCGGTTTACTCCCCCCCTAAACCGGCCAGAAAATGACCGGTTTACTCTTTTTTTTTTTTTAAACCCGCAAAAACCCTTATATATACCCCTTTTTCTCTCTCTCCTCTCACAATTCTCTCATCTCTCAACCGAATTCTCTCTTCTTTGAGGTAAATTTTTTTTTATCTAATTTAATTTTTAATTTATTTATTTTAGGGTTTAGGATTTAGGATTTAGGTGTTCAAATTTAAATTATATTGTTGTAATTTAGTGTAATTAGCTAAATTGACCAATATTTAGTGTATTTTGGTCCTTTTTACCAGAATTAGGCTGATTTAGCGTAATTTTACCGAAATTAGCACGGTTGACCAATATTTAGTGTGTTTTGGTCCTTTTTACCATAATTATGCTAATTAAGCTTAATTTTACCGAAATTAGCACAGTTGACCAATGTTTATGGTATTTTGGCATTTTTACCATAATTAGACTAATTAAGGTTAATTTAGTGTAATTAGCACGGTTGACCAATATTTAGGGTATTTTGGTCTTTTTTACCATAATTAGGCTAATTAAGCGTAATTTTACCGAAATTAGCACAATTGACCAATATTTAGGGTATTTTGGCCCTTTTTACCATAATTAGGCTAATTAAGCGTAATTTGACTAAAATTAGCACGGTTGACCAATATTTAGGTTATTTTGGCCTTTTTTACCATAATTAGGCTAATTAAGCGTAATTTAGTGTAATTAGCACAGTTGACCAATATTTAGGGTATTTTGGTCATTTTTACCATAATTAGGCTGATTAAGCGTAATTTAGGGTAATTAGCACAGTTGTCCAATATTTAGGGTATTTTGGCCTTTTTTACCATAATTAGGCTAATTAAGCATAATTTTACCGAAATTAGGTTATTTTAGACATCAGGATGCCTAGAGCACGGCCAGTAGTGGACGAGCTGATCAGTACCAGCAGCACGGAGCACATCAGTCCTCTCCTGTGGATTCCCCACAGCGAGCACCGAGTCTCACTGGCTTCTCGTGAGGTACGTTCTTTTTCTTAGATTTTCTTTAAATTTTGTTGGGTTTAAATTTTATTATGTTATCACCATGCGGATTACCTTTTTCAACGCAGGACACGGATCTGTTAGATGTGAAGTTGCGGTGCGTTCATATGCAGTATTACGATATGATGGCCCCGTACCTCATGAGCCTGGGTCTCTACCAGGTTGTGGACATCGTGCGGACAGAGAAAAGCATCATCAATGCTTCTCTCATCGCTGGACTGGTGGAGCGATGGCGTCCCGAGACGCACACGTTTCACATGCCATTCGGAGAGATGACGGTGACTCTCCAGGATGTGAGTGCTCTTTGGGGTTTGCCTATCCGTGGCACACCCTTCTGCGGCGTCTCTGACAGCACCAGATTCGTAGGTGATGTCGAGGAGTTGTTGGGAGCTGATCCGGACTATATCATTGGGGACAATGGGAGGTCCAAATTTCATTTGCGGATGACGAGGTTACGACAGCACTTCAGTCCGGTCTCTCGGTAGATTCCACCGCGCTGGAGATTCAGAGGTAAATTTTTTAACTTGTTTCTATTAATCAATTTATAATACGAGGATAATATACCAATATTTTATATGTTTTGTATTGCAGATATACACGGGGCTACGTGATGGACCTTTTTGGTTCTGTCATGTTTCCTGATTCCAGCGGTGACCATATGCCGATGATGTATCTACCGCTGCTGCGAGACCTTGAGCAGCCGGAGCGGTACAACTGGGGTGGAGCTGTCCTGGCCTATCTGTATTCCCACCTGTGCCGTAGTAGTGCGGTAAGTCACCAACTCTTAATTTAGTTTAAATTATTTAATCAATCAATCCATCAAGGTACACTGACGTCTAATGTTCTTGAAAATGCAGCCGAATGTGAAGCAGATGTACGGGCCGGTGCTCCTGCTTCAGCACTGGTCGTGGTCACAGCTACCGGTGGGCCGTCCTATCCCCAATGCGGCGCCGCAATGGGGAGAGCCGAGTATGTGGAGTTGCCCGGCATACGGCAAGAAGTGGCACGGTGGCCACAACTACCAGAATCGGACCCACGGTGCTACCGTTGGGATCAGGCCAGTCCGGTCAGAGATCCAGAGTTTGCAATCTGTTCTAGTTGAGTGGACGCCCTACGGGCAGTTCTACTTGGAGAACCTCTTGCCGGTCACGGTGATTGACCAGCAGGAGCAGGCGATGTGGTTCTACCGAGGTCCACTCATACACTTCTGGACAGTGGAGCACCACTGCCCAGATCGGGTGCTCCGCCAGTTTGATCGACCGACATTTATTCCCGCAAACCCATCTTTACCGATGCACACGCACAGAGACCTGCACAGGTAAGTCGTAGTCTATTGTCAAATTTCTCATTACTTGATAGCTTTGTATTGCAACTAACATCTTCCTTACAGGATGAACCACCGAGGGCGGCTGGATAAGGACTGGAGCACCCATTTTGATGCATACTACGGGACAGTCCAGGATCCTCAGTATCTGGACTTCTATCACGAGCCAGATCCGATTCAGCAGACCCAGGGAGATCCCCAGTTGAGGTACTATACTTGGTACATGCAGATCTGCATGGCCAGTGTCTATCTGCGGGGCGATTACGGTGCCCATCTCCGCGACATGATCCAGAGTGATGATGGTTACCATCCTAACGGCCGTTCATTCGCTCGCAACGTAAGTCACCTAAAACTACATAGTTTTTCTCTAACTTAATAGTTCATCAAGGTTTGATCTGACATGACAATTTTGTTTCAGCTTTTGGCGGGAATCAAGGAGTGCGCTCATGGAATCTCCACGATGGGCAAGAAGAACTGGCGATATCTTGGGTACCGCATCCTCAAGAAAAATGCAAATGCGGTTGAGGATGCCGGGCACGGTGGGAAGATCATCACGATGCTGCGAGACGCCGGAGAGAACATCAACTGGCGTGAGATAAATCCGATCGAGCCTGACCCGGAGCCGATTATTGGACAGGAGTTCCCATCTTCTCCTGATTCGCATCCAGAGTGGGACTACCATGAGTGGGTATTGTCCAACGTTGCATGGAAGGCATAGTACAACGAGCATGGACGTCCGGTGCAGCCTTATGTATGTCATACTTCAGTTTCTGTCAGGTTTTAATAAATTTCTTCATTCAGATCAAATTTAATAATTTATGTGTATGATTGCAGGGTCCGGTAGAGATGCCGTCACAGCCACCACCTGCGGGGTTCGATACTTCTGATATGGAGTCCCTCTCGTACAGTCTCCAGGACTACTACAGGATAGCCCGATATGGCACAGAGATGCCGCATGATGGAGAGGCGAGTGGTAGCGGGTCTCATACTCAGCCTGCCTTTGGGACTGAGTTCGCTGCATCTATCTTTAGTACACCTCCGCCAGTACCGACCGTCCCTACGGGTGATGCCATATGGGATACCGCCGATCAGATACTCGGGTCTGCCGATGAGCCCGAGAGAGACAGAGCCGGGCCGCGCTGGTGCCGGGCGAACGCTGGAGTACCGCCTCAGCGATATTCCCCCTCTCCGTTTTAGTTGTATTTTTGCTAGTTTTGTACTATTTATATTTGATATGCTATTTATGTTTGGTATATTTGGATTATCCTATATTTCGGTTCTTGTGTATGTGTGCTTTTATGGTACTATTTTTATATTTTACAGATAAAAAAATTATCATGATAATGCTAAACATAAAATATTACAACATTAAAATAGTAGCACAACATAAAAAATAAACATAAAAATATGTTAAACGGCAAAAATAAACTCATCAAGATTAAACCGACATTTTTATTAATATCCAAAGTTGAATAAAAAGTTTGAAAACCATCATCTGGGGTTTCAAAAGTTTGAGCTTAGTCAGAAAACCATCATCTGGGGTTTCAAAAGTTTGAATATGAAAATGTGATCACGCCTTGGTTGTAATTAACTAAAAAAAAAGGCTGAAATTTTGTAAAAATAAATAAAATATGAAAATAATGCAATTAAGTCAAAATTCACCCTTTATCTATCATTTTACTTTCGAAACGTATCATGTTATAAATTATTTTGAAAAAAAATTTGATTATAAATCGTAAGTCGTAAATTATAGAATGCCGTATATCATGTAGTTATAAGAGTATATGTGCTATATTGTTTTATGGCAAATTTTTCTGTGGACTAATACCCGACATTTTTATTAATATCTAGAAGTTGAATAATGCGGGTTAAAAAAAAAAAAAGAGAGTAAACCGGCCATTTTTCTGGCCTGTTTAGGGGGGGAGTAAACCGGCCAGAAAATAGCCGGTTTGGGTATTTTTAGCGAAAGTTTGGAAGTCTGGGCATAATTAATAATTTGTATTAAACTTTGGATATTAATAAAAATGTCGGGAATCCAGATTGAGAATTTTTTTTGGTTTTGTCCAAAAGACAATTAAGAAAAAAAATTACGTACTTCACAATGAATCTGGTTTTTTTTAGTCCAAAATTTTCAATTTAGCTTAGTTATTTTCTTCTAATAATTATAATTATGTTTACTAATTTTGTCTGGTCTCTAAATTTATCCTTTATCACAAATTTGATAACTCAAGTTTGATTTATCCCTCCGTTATCTGTGGTTTTTGAACTTTTTATTTGTTCTAATATCAACTTATCCTATATTTTTAAGCCATCACACTTACCGAACATGAGCTCTTTACCAGGACTTGAATTTTTAATCTTATGCTCCTTAAAGAGGGTTGCCCAACATCTTCAAAAAATTTAAACGAATGTGCAAAAAAATAAAAAAATAAAGTGAGAATACAAACTATGGTCTCTGGTCTGGTGTGTTTCAACACTATATGAACGCATATAAGTAAAATTCTTGCTCTCATTCACTATTTGTATAGCGCATACATTAAAAAAAAAAGTTTAAACTAAAACATAAAATAAAGATTTTTAATAAATAAAAATCTAAACGCATGAGTTTAAAAAGTAAACAAACTTAAATATTTAAAATAAAAAAATACTGTTGTATAATATTTAAAAATCTGGATAGGTAGGGAAATTAACAAATAAGGGTTCAATCTGCAAATAACAAAATAACAAATGAAAGGGTTGTTCAATTAAAAATAACAAAATAAAGGGTTGCTCAATTAAAAATTATTATTAGAAAATATAACCCGAGAATAATTATAATTTTGTCTGAGACTGATTTTGTTATTAGTAAGTATATTTTCTTTCAGTTAATCGCTCAAAATGTGAGGGTTAAATTTTTTCTCATTTTGATTGGCATGTTATTTAAAAAAAAATAATATATGCGTATAACTAAATCTGTTCAAAACTTCAAACTTCAAAGAATGAACAAATACCAACTTAACAAGTAATATATATTTGTGAGAGAAACAAATAATATACAAATAAATTGTGCGGCTCAAGGAATTCAAGTTTGATGCATCTCCTACGATAGATTGAGAGATGAATATCAAAATTGCAGATTGTGGCGAGAAAAACTGCAATTCAAGGGTAAAGATCAGTGCTAATGTCCAACGAACTCAAATTTGAGTTTAATGAGCTCTGTTGTTTAGCTTCAAGATTCATACACTGCTTTAATATTCGTGTAGATTAAGTATGCACAAATTTTGAAGTGGATCGGACGACAATGAAGATCATCAACCGAACCGAATTAGGCAAACCAAAGTAATTATTCGGTTTCTAAAATAGAACCGAACCGAACCGATTTAGCATTGCAACTGAACCGAACCGAACCAAAGTTTTATTTCGGTTTGTTCGGTTTGTTCAGTTCAAACCAAAATATATTAATTTTTTTATTTAAAACAATTGATTTATAATAAACCGAAGTATATTAAGAAATAACCGGGTATTAAGAAATAAACCGAAATATTTAAAGCAATTGATTAAGAAATAAACTAGAGTATTATGAAAAGCAAAATTATAATTCGGTTTTGAAAATTTTCAAACCGAACTGAACCGAAATTATAATTCGGTTTTAAAAAGCAAACCGAACCGAATCATTAAACCGAATAAACCAAACCTTTGGTCCGAACTAATTCGGTTCAGTTCAAAACCGACTACACCGGACCCAATGAACACCCTAGCAGGAAGAGTTTATCATACTCTTCACCTTTTTTGGATATTAGTGTATGTAAGTGGACTTTTGTTTTGTTTATCAATGAAATTGGGCTTCGGCCTTTTTAATCAAAAAATTAAAAAATATGTTTTACGATCTGTGAAAATTGATGCAGACACATACGAATTTTGAAGTAAATGACATATTTTAAAACAGATCCGATGGTGATTGAGCTCATCAGCCCTACTCTCAAGTCATCATAATTATCACTGACACCATTGGAGGAGAAAAAGTAGTTGAAGTCAAAAGTTTAAAGTTCGAAGACGAACTCGTCAAAGTTTATTAAAGCTTACCACCTCTCCATCCTCTCTCTCTCAACAGTTAAAGCTTACAACCTCTCCATCCTCTCCAATGGAGACTGAAATGGAGAAAACCGTCTCCCCTACCAACACGGATCAAATAATAGCGTTTGAATTGAAGGCCTCAGAGGTGCACAGCAAGACACCTCTCCTGCGCTCACTGGAGCTCTCCCGTCGTCTCCAAGAAAGAGGCATCTCTTTCCCAAATCCCAACCTCGCTGAAGTCCTCGTCTCCAATCTCTGTTTCTCGCAGCATACTCCTTCCCTATGGAAGCTTCTCGACCAAGCCATGGCCTCACGCCTCGTCGACCCTCTCCAGATCCTTGCTCTTCTCACCCAAAAGTATATTTCTCTTCTCCTTTGAAAATTCGAACTGGTCGTTTACTCGTTTTTTTATCTAATCCTCTGTTTTGAACAGGGTGGTACCGCAAAGGAAGGGGCAACCCGGTGCGTACCGACTATATCTCGAGTTGCTAAGGCGCTATGCGGTTACCTTACCACCTTCAGGAACCACCGTACCATTTCTTGACATGCAAGTCTCTCTCTCTCTCTCTCTAAGCTTTTGTTGGTTTCTTATTTTGAACAAGGACATTTACGACTTTGTACATTAGAGAACGGACAACAAATTGAGTTCACCTTGATTTTTCAGCGCTTGTATTATATAATAGGATTTATTATTCAGCGGTCTTGGTCAGTTTTTTATTCAATTCAATATTTTTTCTGAAATGACCACTATGCCCCCACCTTACAATCTAATTTGAGTGAAGCTATGGTACTATGCATAGCGCAGATTGGTTCGTACTACGAATATATATTTTTGTCTCCATATGAATATGTACTTGGAAACTAAATTTTACATTTTTTAGATCTTTTTAGATGGGTATAAAATCACTTGATCCGAACGAATATATATTTTTGTCTCCATATGAATATGTACTTGGAAACTAAATTTTACATTTTTTAGAATTTTTGTACTATCTTTTTAGATGGGTATAAAATCACTGTTTTTGGATGATCGAGAATTTTCGGATCAAGTGATTTTCTACCCATCTAAAAAGATAGTAAAAAAATTCTAAAAAATGTACAATTTAGTTTACAAGTACATATTCATACGGAGACCATGTTGAATGGTTCAGATCGACCATTAGGACTTTCATACTGAAAAATTGAATTCATAGCGCAGGCCAATATGCGCTATGCATAGTACCATAGCCTCACTCATCTAATTTTCTATAATCTTTATTAGTTATATCTTGACCAAATTGTATATTGTACAATTTTGATTTAATCTGGCTAGTTTCTCACTCTCAGTGCTGTAACAGTTAATACTTGCTGGTACCTATCTTAGATTTGTGTAACTATCAAATCTTAATTTACTAGTTAGCAACTAATTAAACAATTACTCTTGCAGGATAGTGAAGTCGATTGATGAAGCATTACAACTATCTCGTACCTATGGAGTTACACAGATGGATCTGGGTCATGCCATTGTTTTATTCATTTTCACTCTAGTTAAAACCCTAGTAGATAGTGTGCTTGAAGACTGTGGTTTTTCATATGCAAGAACAGAAATGCAGCACGATAACACTCTCTTGGCTTTAGAGATTGTAGAGAAGATAATTACTAATAAGAAGGCCCAAGTTTTACTGCGTCTCATCAGTATAAATATGTATATATATACACCCATCCTATTTATTTCTGTTTCATTTCTTTAGACCTTCAAACTGAACCTCTGCCTATGACAGTGGGCCCTACAAGCATAGTAAGTGTGCTATAAGTTAATCCAACTGGAGAGGTGGAGTATCTTACTACGGATTAACTCACCTGGTACTCCATCTTACCTATTTTACTCCTCGTTTGGCAGCTTAAGTGTGGAGTAAGGGATTTACTCCACAACCAAACATGGCCTCAACGATTGAATATATTTTTGCAGCCATGAAATTCATTGTTTTTCTTGTGTACCTAGGCCAGAAGAATTCAATAATTTAGTGGAGAGGTTACAGCTGGTTGAAGCGCATATATCAAAGATCACTTCTCCATCGACCATTAATGGTGCAAATAATTTGCTTGCTACCATACAAAAGGCGTTGACTTACGCAATGCACCGGTTGGAGAAGCACCCGCAACTTGGCGTGCTGTTCAACACTCGGCCCCAAAATTGTAGCTTTGCAAACAACTTCAGTTACGGTAACTCCACTTGCTGGATTCCCTTTGACGTGTTCATGGAGAATGCCATGGATGGTCGCCACCTCCATGTCGTCTCTGCCATTGAAGTTCTAACAGGTAAACTTTTGCTAATTTGTTCTTTATTGATGTCTAGGATATATATGCAAAAATATAGTGAAAAAATGTAGTCAACACGCTGTAGGGACTAGATACTTTGTTAAATCCTATTTGAGTGAGGCTATGGTACTTTGCAAAGTGCACATCAATCCGTACTATGGATCCATATCTTTGTTTTCGAAGTCTAACCAGTCGATCCGAATAGTTGAAAATGATCTTAATATGAAAATCTTGGAGATCACTATTGTTTAGAAATTTTATTACTATTTTTTAAAATAAGTAGAAAATCACCTAATTTAAAAATTCTGGACCATCCAAAAATAGTAAAAAAATTCTAAAAATAAAAAATAAAATCCTGTCTCCAGCTATATTTTCATATGGAGATCATGTTGAGCGGTTCAGATCGATTGTTTGAACTTTGAAAATAGAGATATGAATCCATAGTACGGGCCGATCTGTTCTTTGCAAAGTACTATTTTATGGTAATTGACTTTTCTTATTCGTAGACAGAGCTCATCAAGGGACTACAAGTGCTTAATCAGGCCACGTGGCAAGAAACATTTGAAGCTCTTTGGCTGTCAGGTCTTCGACATGTGCAACGAGTTGAGACTAACTCTTTCATCATTTTTTTTTTGGTATTTTGAAACCAGCTGCATAGAAACCACAATTTTGCAATTGCACTATTCTAGATTTGGTACTTGCATAGATTCTGGATAATCTTTCGTTTTCTGCTGGTACCAGACCTGACCAATATATAGTTTGGACAGAACAAGTTCAAGTTAAATTTGAGATCTAAAGGAGAACAATTGAGCTAATAAATTAGTAAAACCAATTAAAAATAATAGTGTCTTTGTTACTTGACTTGTAAACTTCCGGTCCTGACTGGCACATATGATATGCCTGACCCTGCTATGGTTCACGTGCTTTTTACATTAGATCCAGATACAGTACTATCCTTTAAGGAAAAAAAAAACCTAAGCTTTTATCTTTATATAGGATTTGTTTTTCTTAATCAATAAGACTCAAACTAGCTCAATTTGTAATTAATCAAGTACGGTTGATGATTAAATAAGTAAAATAATCTGTTATACTCTCATTGATTGAAAAAGGGAAGAGATCAAGTCGAAGGACCTATACCGCTCGTTGATGCACGGTTAAGTATCTTGTTAGCTATTGTGCCTTTATCAATTGTTCCACTTGTGAACAATGATCTTGGCAGAAGGCTCGGCTTGGTGACATCCCTGCAAGTACTCGGGCAGTTTTCAGCGCTTCTCACACCTCACCCGGCATTTGTCACTTTGGCATATGAGGCTGCAACAAAAGCTGCTGTTTTCATTTCCAATGCTAACCCTAATATCAAAGCAAGTAATATGTTTTGTTATCTTTCATAGAGCAAGTCTATGGTACTATGCATAGAACATATTAGTCCATATTATGGATCAATATCTTCATTTTCAATGCTCAAACAATAAATCTGAACCGTTCAACATGATCTCCATATGAAAATGTACTTGTAGATCGAATTTTACATTTTTTAAATTTTTTTTACTTTTTATTATGTAGGTAAAAAATTCACTTGATCTAAAGATTCTAGACCATTAAAAAATAGTGATTTTCTACCTATCTAAACAAATAGTAAAAAATTCTTAAAAAGTTACAAAATTTAGTATTCAAGTAGACTTTCATATGGAAATCATGTTGAATAGTTCAGATTGACTATTTGGACGTTCAAAATGGAGATATTGTTCCTTTGTACAGACCAATCTGCGCTATGCATAGTACCATAGCCTCACTCATCTTTCATGAACTTAATCTGTAGTTAATTGTTTGCCTTTAGTTTGTGCCAGTGGTAGAATAAATCACAATCTTTAACCGTCTTTGTTTGCTTTTTTTTTTTTTACCCAGGAGTTTTCACTAATCTAACCTATTTACCTTTTTTCTTTATTTGTTATTGTAGCTGGCAACATATTGCATCTCATAGTTGAGGCGTGTATTGCAAGAAACTTAATTGACACATCAGCGTACTTTTGGCCAGGCTATGTGGTCCCTACTACACAACTTCCAAAAGAACCCCATCTAACAAGGGATACTCCTTGGAGAGCATTCATGGGCGGAGCCCCTCTCACTGCTTCCCTTGAGAAGTTTCTAACTATAACCGCTGCTCCAAGGTATCAGAAAAAAAAGAAAAAAAAATCAAATTTGTCATTTTTTATCTTTTGTTTCTATACACTTTAGCACTCATTGTTTAATGTTCTTGATTCAGTGTTGCTGAACTGGAGAAATTGTACATTATTGCACTCAATGGATCTGAAGAGGAAAGACCAATGGCTTCAAGGATTTTATGTGGCGCGTCACTTACTCGGGGATGGAATTTTCAGGTACTATCTAACAAAAGAAATTAAAACCAGCTGTCAAGCATTAAATAGTAATTAATTTAATTTTAATTTCTAAATCTCTACACGTGCAATTAACTTTTAATTTCTTTTAGTTGCACATCAGCAATTATTACTATGGAAGAGAGAACGAGAGCCAATAGAAACAATTAGAAATTACGTTACATCCCAGAAATTAAAATAGGAAATGCCACGCGTGTTTTTAGAAATAAAAAAGAAATCCCAATGCAGATGCTGTAAAACTTCCAGAATTGCAGCATTTTCTGATACAGCATTACTGGGTTAAATTTTTTTAATACTTTTTGTTATTATTTGTATCAGGAACATGCGGTTGATATGGTGGTTAAGCTATTATCCCCGTCATCATCACTTGATTCCTCAGAGATTGAAATTGAAAATCCTTATATTAGCCACATGAGGATGCTTAACGCTTTACTATTGGGCATGAATTCTATTGATACAGTTCATATTCTTTCTTTATATGGTTTGGTAAGCAAAATATTCTCTAGTCTTATGTCAGAAGCCGCAACTCATATAACAAAAAACATATTCCACTAGGCCATTTCATCTGGTACTTAATTGCGAGCTGTTTTATGTGGATAATATGTTCGGGCAATCTTGGGAATATTGTACCAGATGTCGCTAGTGTTAAGTATCAGCACACATTGTTCTTATTAATTCATGAAATAAACAACAGAAAAATGTTATAATCTTTACAATTACTGGTGGAGTACCTTGGTTTAACAACTGTATTTCCTTACTAACCAACCCAAATCACCTTTATTTTTTTCTCTCTGTAAGCTCATGAAAATATTTTTCTCTGATACCTCACTTCTCTACCCTTGTAGATACCTGAAGTCGCAGCAGCACTAATGCCGATATGTGAGGCCTTTGGGTCACTACCCCCTCCATCCAATCACAAGTCATGCCTCCCAGAGGAGACCTCGGTCTACTCGGTCTTCTCTTACGCCTTCCATCTCCTCTTGCGCCTTTGGAAATTTTACCAGCCCCCTCAAGAGCATTGCATACCCACCCGTGGGGCTCAGGAACTCACTCTTGACTATCTTCTTCTCTTGCGAAACGGCTGTGTTTCCCTCCGGGACCCTAATGCAAAAGCCGTTTACATCGAATTCTTCCCGAAATTACGTGCATGGTAAGCAATTTCTTAATTGGATAAGTATGGAATTTTTCTTCATTTTCCATGGTTCTCAAATGAAAAATCATGTCTACTAAGGAGTTTATTTTTTTCTTTTTTATTACACTTTTTTTTTTATTATTCAGATTTTATTAATTTGACTCTTGTGATTCTTCAGATTCTGTTGATTTTTCTAAATTCTTCAAATTCTGTTGATTCTTATAATTCTTCAGGTACTTTCAGAACCAGGCATGCATATCATCAACTCTCTCAGGATTATGTAACAAGAATCCGGTGCACCAGGTTGCGAATATGATTTTAAATATGGTATGGAGAGGGTCAGGTTCTAGCGGACCGGTTAATTGTTTCTCGAATCCTAGTAGTAGCGGGAGCATAAATGGGATCCCGCTTGTAAGTGGGAGTGGTACTACAGAGGAGTCCTGCCAGAGGCCAACTCTTCCGGCTTGGGAGATTTTAGAGGCTATTCCAGTTGTTCTTGAGGCAGCTTTGACCGCTTGCGCTTATGGTCAACTTTCTTCAAGGGATCTGACTACAGGTTAGTAGCACTTCTGCACTATTTTACTTTTTGAGTGAGGCTATGCCGCTATGGTAATGTGCATATTACAGATCGTTCCGTGCTATGGATTCATATCTCTATTTTCAAACCGAACCATTAAAGATGATCTCCATATGAAAATGTACTTGGAGAGCAAATTTTACATTTTTTAGAATTTTCTTTAACTTTCTTTTTAGATTGGTAGAAAATCACTGCCTTTGGATGGTCCAGAATTTTCAAATCAAGTGATTTTCTACCTATCTACAAAAATAGTAAACAAATTATAAAAAATATAAAATTTGGTTTGCAAGTACATTTTCATGTGAAGATCATGTTGAACGGTTCAAATCGACTGTGTGGACTTTAAACACGGAGATATGAGTCCATATGTAATACCATAACCTCACTCCTATTTTGAGTGAATCTATATGGTAATAGACTGAAACTAAGATACTAGATAGCAGTATAAACCATAACCAATCCTATCAACACCTTAAGTAGTTTTTCTGGGAAGTATTTGATGTATATGCCAAACCCTCTCGAAGCATCAGTGCCTGAATTTGACTTAGTTTAACACTAGATTGTGTTAAAAGTAAGATCCAGTTAATAACCCTAGCATTCTTCATCAGTTATCAATTTGTAATTACCAGTATCTGACCTATCCAGTACAGGATCAAAATTCACTATGAAAATTGTCCCAAACATGAAAAAAAAAAATAATAAATTTGTTTCATCTCTCTACTAATGGTATGTTAATTAATAACCGTAAACTTTATAAATTAACTACATGCCGGTCTATTTTATTTTGTAGGACTCAGACACATCATCGACTTCTTGCCGGCTTCACTGGCAGTATTTGTTACCTATTTCTCAGCTGAAATGACCCGTGGAATTTGGAAGCCGGTTCACCTAAATGGAATCGACTGGCCTAGCCCGGCAGCAAACCTTTTCTCAGTTGATCTAGAGATAAAGGAAATCCTTGCTTCGGCCGGAGTTGATGTCCCCTGTAGTTACCCACGTAAACTTCCCAGCCATCACATTCTTCTTTTTATTTAAAACTCTTCAACTCATTGCCGACAAGAACAATCCTACACCTAGGGGTGGTCATTGGGTCGGTTCGGTTAAAACCAAATTAAAATAGTCAAACCAAAAATTCATTCGGTTTTCAAAAATATAACCAAACCATCCAAATTAAACTTGTCACCTGAATAACAACCGAACTAAAATAACCGAAGTAAATTGCAGTTTGTTTGGTTGAAACCGAAACAAAAGAGATTAAATTTTTAAAAGGTCAAAATTCAATACATACAGAAATACATTTAATACTCATAGAAATAAATATGAATTATATATATAAGTTGTTGAGTACATTGTTCAATTCCATACAAAATATGTAGATGTTCTAAAATATCCAAACCAAAATATAAGTTGTTGATATTACATACATTGGGTAGAACTAGGGTGCTCTTAAGTTCACCAAGCCCCTTGGTGAACTCAAGTCTAAAACCCATCGGATCGGCTTCAAACGATGAATTCGAACCTTTGAAATCCACCTACCTTACGAGTTAATTTAGGATACAGTCAAGTGGTCAAAATTAGAAGGTTAATAAATTAATTTTGCATTCATTTTTTGACGTTTTTTGACCCATTGACTCTATGCAAAATTAATTTCAAAATTTAAAATTTTTGCATGTAGACGCATCACTCGTAAGGTAGACGGGTTTCAACGGTTCGGATTCGTCGTTTGAAGCCGATCCGATGGGTTTTAGACTTGAGTTCACCAAGGACTTGGTGAACTCAAGAGCACCCTAGTTCTACCCTACATACATTATATATAAAGTGTGGATTTGAACCACATAGAGTTCAGTCGGTTCAGTCTTTTCGGTTTTGAAAAATCTAAACCAAACCATTTAAACTGAAAAACGTTTGAACCATTTAATCCAAACTTTTTATGTTTCAGTTGAAAACCAAATAAACAAGACCCAATGAACACCCCTACTAACACCGTTTAACTCTTTACAATGGTAATTTTTTCTTTCTGACAGGTGGGTCACTTCCAATGCTCCCCTTGCCAATTGCAGTGTTAGTGAGCCTGACAATCACATTTAAACTTGATAAAAACTCTGACCATATGCAAGGCATCATCGGGCATGCACTAGAGAAGTGCACAAGTAGCAGCTCCTGGCCGAGTATGCCAATTGTCGGCGCCTTGTGGATCCAGAAGGTGCGTAGGTGGCACAATTTTGTTGTCTTATCTTGCACCCGCTCCCCCTTCAGCCGAGACAAGGATGCAACGGCCCAACTCATCAAGAGCTGCTTCACTTGCTTCCTAGGCACCTCGTCACTTACTGACGGGTCCCACTTTGTTGAGAAGCGTGGGTCCAGTGGTCTCTTTGGTCTCATCCAAGTTGACCGTGTGCCTCGCATTCCAGTGGCCCCTGGTTATCTTTATGTTTACTCGTGCCGTAATTTTCACGACATTCATTATGTCAGTGAGGTGGTGTTCAGGCTGATCTTGGATTGGGCCCGCACGTTAGCTGATGAATGTGTAAAGAGTAATCATAATGGGATGGCGGGGCGGATCAGGTCTGACTCGTGCGCGGCCTCTCTTGCGTCTGCCTTGTCGAGGGTTCGTCAGTCAGTGTCACTTGGTGCAAGCTTGCTGGTCATAACTGGTGGGCCCAAGTTAGTGCAGGTATTGTATGAAGAGACCTTCCCAACTCTTCTCTTATTAGGTAAAGCAGATTCTAAAAGCCCCATGCATGGTATATTGAGTGGATATGCTGTAGCATATCTTTTATTTTATTCTGGAGTGTTTGTGTGGGGTGTCTCAGAGGCCCCACCGGCATACACATGGGTGTACTCATCGAAGCGGGCCCGGGTTTTTGGTCGACACATGGATTTAATAGCAAAGGGTGTTGAGGGAGACTTACAGCCCAATTGTCAGCCTGGTGCATGGAAGGCTTATGTGAAGTGCTTTGTTGGTTTGGTTGTTAGATTCACTCCAATGTGGGTCCCGATTTTAAGACTTGAGACGGTGACAAAGCTGGCGAGGGGGCTTAATCGGTGGAATGAGTCCGAGCTGGCACTTGCACTACTTGAGCAGGCGGGTCCTGCTGCCATGTCAGCTGTTGTCGAGGCTTTGTCATGGATTTAATTTTTACCAATTGTTGGTTGGCCCCTTCATGTAAATTTGTTGTTCTTGGAGTTTTAACTTTACGGTTTTACCAATAGAAGATAGAAAACATAAAATGGAGTACTGGTTTTCAATTCAAATGACAGCACAACCAAAAGTGAAAAATAGTTGTAGACTAGATAGCTAAACTTAGATTTACCAGAATTAACAGACCCGTTTCAGGAATACTGAGATCATTAACGTGCAATCTAAAAATCAATAATTGTAAACCTCTTGGCATGCCATTAAATATGTCATCAGAGTTATATAGATGAAAAATGATGAAACTTAATGCACGTGTAATTTACTGTTCAATGACAACGCTAGATGAGGGAATCTACGCTAATCTTGATGAACATAAATGTCACTGATTAAATAGCTGACGCGAACTGCCCTTGAGCTTCACCAAACATTCAGATTTAAGAATAAGTAATTAGTTAGATTGGAATTTTTCATTTTCCTTACACGGATTTAATTATATATAGTAGTAACAATATTATTATATATTGTCCAAGAAATCCCAAAAGTGTACATAATAATAATATCTAAACACGTCAATTTGGAGGTGTAATTATATGATCATATGCATGCAGTGACGTAAATCATAGAAAAAAAAAATGAATGTTTGCATCATGCATTTTAGCATTTAGACAATACTTTATGCTTGAAGTGCACTCAGATGACACGCCAAAATACAAATAACATGACTCCTCTTTTATTTTACAAATCATTAATATTCTAAAATTATTTTAAGTATTGAACTACAAAAGGCTGCATATTCTTTATTCTTTTTTTTAGTACATAATTAATCTGAAAATAATCAAATGTCGGCAAGCAAATGTTTGCAAAGGAAGCAATAGATGACTAAAATCATGACAACATTCAAATGCAAGCGATTATTAACAGTAATACTGCTGCTGGTAGAAGAATCATAGTCATCAGAAGTTGCACTGTCAGTAGAAGGAACAAGTTCGTCGATATTCGAACTTAAACTAGAGACATAAAGATCAACTTCCAATACTACATCACCGGTACTGACGTTAGCAGAATGTGTTTTAATCAGAGTGTACCCGCGTGCCATTCTAAACTTCCCGCTACCTCCGATCACTGGCAACTCCCTTACTGACTCAAAAATGTTGTCCCTTCCAAATACTGTCACAACACTCCCATTGAACTCGCCTCCCGTAAGTAAAATATTCATGGATAGTAACAACTCAGTACCTGATAGGCCTGACATGGAGTAAAAGCCTTGGGCCCGACCAATGGCATTGGTTGTGAGATTGGGGCCTTCTGTCAACACATCGTCTATGACAATTATAGTACCGAAACCGAGAAGACCGGTCGGACCCTTGTACCTTGTTGGACCTTGAACAACTGGGATAGCTGTCGGATTCGGGCCGCTCAACGTGTCATGTTGGTAAAAGTGTAGATGGGTTATTCTAGCTGAAGAGTGGGTTACATTATCGGCATGTAGCGGCGTTGCGGATGCTACTGAAACAACTAGAAAGATAAGGAAAGGAGACATGGAAAGCAAGGTTACGGTTTCAAAGATGCTAATCTTGAAGGTTTTAAAGCAAGGATGATATGCAAATGGATACTAAGTTGAAATGTTTTAAAGAAGGGATGGTGGGGAACAGGGGAAGTAATATATGGAAATATAATTAGCGTCGGTTCTACCACTGCAATTAGGTGCAACTCCTCTGTTTTGAAAATCATTGCTTCTGCCCTTGAGCAAAGAAACTGGTTGATAATTTCTCTCTTATAAATTAAACAAATTTTAATAATAATTACTTAGATATAAACTTGTAAGCCTAAGAAATAAAAAAAAATTATTATTTTGTGTTAGTTGGTACTGCTATTAGCCAAGTAATTAAAACACCAATGCCATAATAGTGACGTGGATTCTCTGGGGCAAGTATATGATGAGTCTGAATCCTCTGTGGAAATGCATTGTTTGAGTATCAATCCGGACCGTATGATCAGAATCCGGGTCAATCCGGCCCAAGCCAGTAATGCACGGTCTCCTTTAAAATTTGTGCTATTTATCTAACGAACAGACCGAATTCAAACTTAAAACTTGAGGTACCTTAGATGGTGTCAGGCACTGAGTTGTAGGAACCAAATTTTCAATCGGACGCTTCATGGGAGTTGCTACTGAGTTGTTCAATTGCTTTGTTGCTGCTGAGTTGTTAAGGGAGGTATCAGGTTCAGGTACTAAATGGGAGCTATCAGTACTATTAAGCTTCAATCGGAGTTCGTTTGGATAGTAACAATTCCCATTAATAGCACAGTTTTGGGTAACTTAATAGATATTGTTGACTGTAAATTAAATTGATTCATGCTAGAAATATTTGTTGGCTTGGCTATGTCAACTGGAACCTACAAGTTTTAAGACCATAAATAATGCTTTCTTAAAAAAAAAAAAAAAAACTAAGGAATTTTAGGAACCAAATTTTGGTTTTACATCTTACCCAAGTGACACTGCTGGCAACCACAGAGGATATAGACTAGATTATAGATACAGGGGTCCGTTTTGAGATTCATGCTAGAGTTAAAGAATGGTCTGAATTTTCTAATTGTACCCTTAGATAACTTGAGGGACACATATCCATCTTGAAAGGGATAATATAGTACATTTTCTTGAACTAAAACTCTGTATTGAGTGAGTTGGTAATGCACATACTTGCTAACTTGCAAATGTGGTTTCATAAATTGAGGAGGAGAATTTCTCGGTTGGTTCCATTTGTAGATTTTACCTTTTAAAGTTCTGTAAGGTTTATGGGCCTTCACGAAACATAAACATAAACTAGGCCCATATTAGACAAAAAGGATTTCCAGTAAAGAAGACCCTTGGGTTGTTGCTTCCTAATAATTATTTTTGTAAGGCCCATTTTCCTTAAAGACAAAAATGGAACTTTGTTTCCGATAGTACTTTGTTCACTGACCCCACCTTCTCTTCTCTTTTTTTCTTTTTTTTTTCCATTTTTCATTTTTCTTTTGGGACAAAATAAGTGCATCATTGAGGCTACGCCGCAACCGTTTTTTTTTTTATGTTAGTGTACATGGGTGACATTTTTTTTTCTGTATTGGGGCGCATAAATTGTTGTAGGAAATTATTGCAACAGTTATATGTCGATTAACTCGTACCAGGTGAACTTATTTCAAATTCCGATTCTGAATGGAATATGTGTTCGAGCAAATTTATTGCGGGAAGCCACGCTTTGCTTTGGCGATGATGATTGAGACAATGCAGGAAAAACATAATAAATTGTTGGTATAATGTGAGGAAAACAACACCAAAACAGTGTATATGCACATAGATTATGTTGGATATGATTTTAAATATTTGTATGAAATATACATATGAAACAAAAATAGTATATAAGCTTGATTAACAATTGAGCAAACTATTCAGTGTATACCTGTATATCAAACTTGGAAGTGATTTGCTTACATATTTGAGGCCCAAGCTGATCAAACTGAAAATGAATTCTTAAATTCAATTGCGGCTTAATCAAAGCAAGTGTGACTGTGTGACCCATGTCTAATGGCAATGTATCACAACCCTTTCAAATTTGAACCGGTACAATAATGAGCAGCCAATACAATAATGACAGCCAATTCAAATTTTTGTAGGATTGAAAGGGTTGTGATAAATTAGTGTACATGGGTGAAAGGGTTGTGATAAATTAGTGTACATGTGATAAATTAGTGTACATGGGCGCATAAAAAAAATTTGAATTGGCTGTCACCCATGTACACTAATTGTTGTATGAAATGTATGGATTGAATAGGCAATGTATCACAACCCTTTCAAATTTGAACCGGTACAATAATGAGCAGCCAATATGGATTGAATGCTGTGGTGTGTTTTCTTGAAGCCTTAATCGAAACGGACACCTCCATTCATACAACTTTTTTTTTTTTTAGGAAATACCCGTAGGTTGCTTGGATTAAATAAAAACTAATGTTTGTTACAAGGCTATGCTTATGACGGGGTAATTCAGATAAATGCCTCCATGTGTTCTAGTATTGCACGTCAGTTATCGTGCCCCCGCCGTTTCGGTTTTGGCCTTCCGCCATGACCTGGATTGACCGACTGAGCTCATTTGTAAGGTGCTGGTGTGTTTCGTTTGTATCCAAGTGTATGCACCCGATAGTGACTTGGTGTTCACAGAGAGGAAAAGCAACCATCTTGAGTTGGTGCCTTGGTGGTTTGGGTATTGTGTGTTCGTGTGGTAGTTGAGAGAATAGTGGTAGTAGGAGAGAATAGTGTTTGAAAGGTGGGATGCTAAGATTGTGAGAAAATAAGATAGTATGAGAGACTCGGCTAGGTAAGCAGGAATCCTAAAAGCAGGGTTGGTGAGGAGGTAGTTAATGGTAGCAATAAATTCTCAAAGATCTTATAA
The DNA here is from genome assembly GCA_028015225.1 of Carex myosuroides. Lineage (NCBI taxonomy): Eukaryota > Viridiplantae > Streptophyta > Magnoliopsida > Poales > Cyperaceae > Carex > Carex myosuroides. The sequence continues at coordinate 7,958,730 of CM051479.1, forward strand.
AAGGTTGTAGGGTGATAGGAAATGTAGAGTCTTTCCTAGTATGGTGACGTTTAGTGTTTGAGGGGAATAGCTTGATGAAAGGGAGCAGGTATTGGTAGGATGTATGTTAGCCGGTCTGAGCGAAGGGAGCTATGGATAATCTTGTCGGAGTATAGGAGGTTTTGCTACGTCTTGTCGGAGAAGACGTCTATCGCCATCGCCATCGTCAATCAGACAATTCACAGAGTTTTTTGTCCATAGCCATCGTCAATCAGACAATTCACATCGTCAATCGCCATCGCCATCGTCAATCAGATAATTTACTGATAGTTGTCAAAAGGATGACACAAGTTTCTTCCAAAGAGATGTCCCTCCATTCACACAACTGGAGCCTGGAGGGAGATGAAGGGTTAAGATTTTAACAGAGTAGTTTTGACTTCATGCAGTGCACAAATCATATGCATCACTGCTTAATTCTCTAGTCCATGAGCTGCATGAAGCCAAAATTGCTCTGTTAAATTCTTTACCCGGAGATGAATCCTTGTATTAACTTGATCAATTCCTCTCACACCAGTCTCGCTTCCTCTTACTGGACTATTATTTAGTACGTTTCTAAATTTCTTGCTTGTTTGCCCCATCCACTTTCATCTATTTTTTTTTTGTTGACATTATGGAACTGTTTTGGAAAATATAGTAGGCAGTAGCCACCTTTTGAGCAGTTCATTTTGATATTAAATGTAAATGTTTAATTATCTATAATTCTGAGCATATATAAACATTAATATTTTGATGAGTCGTGCATTCTATTGGTGCCATGCTCCCATACTGGTTCTCAGCCATGACAATGAAGAGTGTTGGCAGTGCTGCTCTCAAGATGGTTAAGGCATTCTGTTCAAGTATCTGTGAGTGCATCAAATAGCAAGAAACAGGAGACAATTTGAGAAAATAACATTCCTATGTCTTCACCATTTTGTTAGCAATTAGGTTTTGAAAGTTTTATGAAAGTTTTAGTTAGAGTTTGCCCTTTGGCCATGTGATTTTGAGGTCTGGCACTGGCAGTTCCTTTTCTTTTTTGATCAGATGATGATGAATTAGTGTAGTTAAACTGTTTTGGTTGGCTTTACTGACATACAGCAAGCACAACAAAATTATTTCAAACATGTACACAAATAAAATCAAAATATCAACAAAATCTCTCAACATATAAAACAACTATGGCTTCTGACAACAAGGGAAAGTAATATAAAAGCTTTGCAATAATATAACTATATAGATAATAAATAATTGATCTCTCCAACCATTAAATAGACTTAGAAACGGTACATCAAGCACCACACAATTAATAAACTAACAGAATTAGAATCTCTGGCAAATGCAACCACCATCTCTGTGCCAGTTAACAAACTCACTACTAACTAAATAATTACATTTTCACGCCTCGATGTGAGGGGCCCGCCTACCATAGGCTACATGAAAGACCCTAAATAAACTGGTCTTCTGATCATGTCACAAGCCCCCAACCTAACTCAATTTACTCTCTCACACATAAAATCAAAAATTAAAATTACAACATGTCTGATAGTTTAAATCACCCAAATTTGCTGCTATTCAACTTGCCCCACCACTTCTTCTTTGCCTTGTCGGGACTAATCTCATAAGTGCTGATTTTATTCAAAACCACCTTAGTTTCCCTTAACCTTAAAGAATAATCCTTCTTCCATGACTCAAAACTCTGTTTTAAACGCTTTAATTCTTTATCAGGGTTAACAGTAGCTTCGACATGACCCGATTTAACTTCAACCAAAAATTTTGCATCGTCAGCAAATACTTGTGTTCTTTGTTCAAACTCGTCAGCCAGTCGAGTAATCACACTTGCACCTGCACTCATGCTGGGGCGGGACCCAGTATCAGTATGCATACGGGCCCCACTGTCCCAGCTCTGGTCGACTGAGGCATCTGACGCGCGTGCCGGGTCATCCATTGCAAGACTCTTTTTTGCAATTGTGAGACTGGACTGGAGGGACCGCATCTGCTTCTGCCACATCTCCTCCATTGATTTCATCTTGTTTTCATATTCTGACCAGCGGTTCTCATACTGCTGTAGCCTTTGGTGTAGCATCTCATTTTGTTCGTCCCTTTCTTTTAGTGAAGCCTCAGATTTTATGGTTCTTCGTTGTAGTTCTAAAAGGAATGATGCCTTGACCAGTATTTCATCAGATCCAGTGGCCTGGAAATTTCGACAATGTACTTTTTGAATAAGAAAATCGCAGGACGATAAAAAAATCACTACAATAGTTTGGCTCAAAAAAAGTTTCTTTCCAAAAACAAGGGAATAATTACCATTTTTGCTTCAATTTCTTCTGTGAAATTCAGCAGAGGAACATCAGTGGAGCACCTTCTGACGAGCCCAGCGCGAATAACTGCCATAAACAAGGAAAATTTAAAAAAAAAATCATGATCCAAATGTAACCAAACCATAAATAGTGTTCAAAGGAATGAGATGAGAGAAATTATTACCAGATTGTAGCAAAACTGAGGCAGCACGAATTTTGACAAAGTTCTTCCTAGCAGCCCATCGTCTGTAATATTTCTGTATAATATAAGTTGCCCTTGTTTTCTTACGCAAGCTTGAAACCATGCGCCTAGCATTTGCACCTCTAATAACTATAATAAACAACACCGATATTAGAATGTGAGATGTAAAAATCAGCTGTAAGGACATATATAAAGTTTTGCTGTGATAATCATACCCCATGTTTTATTGACATGGCAAGAAGATCATGCATCATGACTATTGGGTTACTTTCAAATAATGTAAATACTAAAATTAGGGTTAAATAAAGCAAGAAGGGAATTTTGACAAATTTGGCTCTAACCCACTCTATTATATCAACTAAAAGGGTGTCATGTCAGCTTTGCCTACTAACTCAATTTTTGATAGATTAACTTAAACAAAATCAAACAAACACAAATGGCTGGTATAGTCTTGGTTTCATATTTAGTTTGATTTTAGCCATTTTAAACTTCAAAATAAGAAAGAATGAAAGAAAGCTAATATGAGGTGCGGTAAACTGGTCAACATTCAATGGAAATTGTTCTTTTATCATAGGAATTTGTATTGATTGGGCATCATTAAACATCTCAGCATATACTGGAGTTAGCATCGGTGAAATTTTCCAAAACAATATAAAAATGTATATAAATGATTACATGCTTGAATTGTCACAATTGCTCTTGACTGCTCCTTTGCATGTGTACGTGCCTTGTGCCCTCTGAAACAGCTTTGAACCCTTAAAATACCATGGAGGGTGCGATTTCTTGTATCCTCAAGTATACCAATCTATTTCCACAAAACACAAGAACAAAAGAAAGATATTATAAGCAAGGGAATCATATATATTAAGATTTGCACAACAAGATTAGCAATATTCTGTCTCACCTGACCCGTTCGGAAAAACAATTTTGTGTACCCAACTTGGTACATATCTGGCAAGATATTAAACTGTTGAAGTATTGCAACAGAGACGCTAAGTGGATCTTTTGAAGCGACACTCTCAAGGAGAAGGAATCCATACCTGGCAGTTTTACCAGAAGGTTAATATTACATGGAAAAATAAGATCTAACATGTCACTTTTCCATTTGGAAAATAAATCATCTCTTACCGTCGAGCAAACTTTTGGTGAGTCATTCGTGTAGGATACCCAGACCTTGATATACGTACCACTTCAAGCACGCCACAGCATTTGAGTTGTGAAAGAACTAAACCTTGCTCGTAAATTCCAGGCTGTTGTAGACTGTTTGGTTTTATGCACCTTATAAAGTGAGGAGTTGTACTCTCAAGCCTTTGCATCAGTTGGAACAGTTCCCCCTATGAAGAGAAGAATACAGAGCATAAAAGAAATTAATAAGACAATTATGGTGAACAATTTCAGTATGCAGTATCATTGTTGATTCATTTTTGGCATTACATTTATGGTTGTGAAATTTGAGTTCAACATGGTTTTTTTTATCCTTTCATCCTTTTATCCTTTCGCTTTGTTTTTTACTCAACTGTAATAGTACTACTGGATGCATCAAAGGGTACCATAAAGAATGAGTTGCTTATGCAATCCTTGATTTAACAAACATATAGAAAAAGAAGAGTGAGGCTATGGTAATATGCATTGTGTAGCCCGCGCTATGGGCTCATATCTCTGTATCTAAAGTCCAAACAGTCATCCGAACCGTTCAACATGATCTTCATATGAAAATGTACTTGCATATTTTACATTTTTTTTTTGTTTTTTTACTATTTTTTTAAATAGGTAGAAAATCACTTGATTTGAAAATTCTGGACCATCCAAAAGCAGTGGTTTTCTACTTATCTAAAAAATAGTAAAAATATCTAAAAAATGTAAAATTTGGTATGCAAGTATATTTTCATATGGAGATGAATCCATAGCACGGGTCGATTCGTAATATGCATAAAACCATAGCCTCACTCGAAAAAGAAAATGAACAAAAGAACAAAATGATAAAACACCTTGAACTTGGTTGCAACACTCAGCTTCTGTGAATCAGCTCCGCTTAATCTAAAAGGGCCTGATGTAGAATCATCTGACTGTACAAGCATCTTAGCAGCAAAGGCCTGGGGCAAGTTGCACGTGCAAGCGGCAAGAAGTTGAATCAAGTCCACGTGCAACAAATCCCGATTCTTTTCCAAGAAGCCCGACGTGTCATACATAACCTCTCCCGCATAATGACCAACAGTGAAAGCCTTGCCTCTCTCTCCTTTAAAACAGGGATTAGAATCAAGGTGTTGCTTCAGCTTAGTTGCGAATGTAAGATCAGTTGCATTTGGGAAGGTTGATTCTTCATCTAAAAGGGATAATAACCCTAGAGGTTTTTTCTCAAACAGGTTTAGACAGTCTTTGTTATCTTCAAAATCGACCTTTTTCCAATCTATGCCATCTTCAATATACTCTTCCTGTTCAAGCTTGAACAAGTGCCGGTTGAAATGTTGCTGGAGTCTTTCATTTGCATAGTTTATGCAGAATTGTTCAAAGCTGTTTTTAGTGAATGATTCGAAACCATATATGTCAAGTATACTTATAGATCTGCCAGTTCTTCTTTTCCCAGCTCCAAGTGAAATGTTTATTTGTTCTACAATCCAGTCAAATAAACTCGCATATATAGACTTGGCAAGTGCATCTCTGGTGTCAATTGCCTGATGGAAAGAAGAACAAGAACATGAACCATCAAGATTAAAAAGAGCTTTTGTTTTGTGACATATGTGCTTATTATATAACACCACAATATCTTGCATGTCCCAACAAAATAGGAAATGTATGAAATTCCCATTTAAATTGAGAAGTACCAGATCATAAATATTTCATTGTATTATTTTAAGTACGCAATATCCCTCTTTGCTTGCCCATTTATATCAAATTTGAGGCACTGGTTGTTTGGACACCTTAGAAAAAATTTTAGGAAGAGAGGATACAAGAACTTTTCCTCATGCTTTGGAGTTGAATGAATATATTTCCGACGTTTTGTAGGGATATAAGAGAGCATGTATGAAACTTTGACATTTGCAGGGTCAATGAAGTATGACATCAAATTCCTAACCACATGAAATAGGGTGTAATGAAATCTAAATGATTAAGAAAAGTATCAGACCTGCTCAAGTGTAAGTTTTTGGACTATTTTTTCATTTCTGACAGTCATTTTGCGGGTGGAAAGAGCCATGTTTAGACTGTCAAAAGAGCATCCAAGAAGCCTTGCAACAGTATTTGCACCTATAAACAACAACAACATCGATTATTAAGAGTACACAGTGTAGAGAATACTAATGAAATGGCTAAGAGGCTTAGGATGTTTAGTTAGATCAAATTTCCTGTTGAATATAATTAACAAAAACTAGTTCTGTTGCAAACAGATGATTGTTATATATAACTTAGAATAATGACAGTAATTTACCTTCATCAGAAACAAGTTTGATGTGATTTTCATTATCGATCACCTTAAATGAAATATTTCCAAGCCATAGAACAGCTGCAAGCATTGCGAATACTGTATCTTGGTCCTCCTTGCTTATGTGCACTACATTCATGGCTTCCTACACAATGAGAGGTCAATAAGATGTTAAGTAAAACACCTAGCACTGAACTTCATTTAATAAAACAAGTTGTGCAAGAATAAAGTCTCACCATTACAGTAAAGAACATTTCTGAATCATCTACTCCAGCAATCGAACAGCAAGAGCTCTGATTAAGGTACTTGTAATATTCTGCTTTTCTCAGATTCAATTTCTCTGTTTTGAAAAGAACATGAGATGCATAAATTAGAAAGAATGGATACATAAGTTGCTTAGAAAGAAACTACTTGAGACAACAATGTATCTACCTCGAAGTGACTTGGGAGCACCGGCACAAAATTGATAAAAAATATGGTATGATCGTTCACCATCTGCACATTGTACAACTCTTGACTGCATAAATTTAAAGAGAGATGAGTAACATCATTTACAAACGAAGCTTTTCTTCGAAAAAAGGGAAGAGTTTGTGGCAAACAACTTACTTTCTCTAGTAAAACTGCTCATTTGAAGAAGCACGAGCCATCAAACGATTCATAAGAGCATGAAAGAGAACAACAGAAATTAGAATATTGCCATTATTAGAAGGGCAGTAAAGTCAATTCACTATACCAAGGAGAACCATTTATCTTACACGTTTGTATTGTTGCGCCAGAAATCCGACCAGTGGCACCAAAATGGATCTCAATTAGCTTTCCCTGCAAAAATTGAAAAAAAAAAAAAAAAAATCAATCAGCAAATGTAAAAGCAACGTGAGTTAAATCTGGGGGTGGGAGGGAAGATGAGAGAGAGCTTACAAAACGACTAGAGTTGTTGTTTCTGGCTGTCTTTGCATTTCCAAAAGCTTCTAGTATTGGATTAGTCTGCAATATCTCATATTCTATGCCGCTACCACCACCAAGGGAAGCCAAATACTGCATTGCGATTTTAGCCGTTTCGGTTTTACCAGCTCCACTCTCACCACTACAACAGGAAAAAAAAAAAGTTCATGTTTAGAGTACAAAATTTATATTTGGTCCCGAATTCAGACTTATACCTAATTAATTTTTTCTTATTATGGAAGCTTAGTCATGAAACAAGGATAAGGGTTGGGAGAACTTATGGCCTCCAAATTTACCTTATTATGATGGATTGATTAACTTCATCTGCAGATCAAAAAGAAAAGTTTATTAGACATGCATTTACATACCTTAAAAAAATAAAAATGATGTCATATCGTATTTCCAACTCAATTCCAACTCAACAAACCTCTTTTCATCTCACGAATGGCTGCGTCAGCTATAGCATATACATGAGGCTTATCCATTTTTTGCCTTTTATACCCTTCTATAAAATCATATCCATACAGCTGAACTTTCTTAAAAGGGTTGATAGCAATTAATACTGGACCTGCTTTAGTCTGAACAACAAAGAAAGTAAGAATTAAAGATAGTAATGAAAGGGTAAGGATTACCAGTAACAATGAATTAACTTGGCATTTGGTAACCTTGACAATATTTCAACAATTTGGAGTGCAATCAGCATAATAAACCATGTATATGAAAAAGGATGAGAGTTGGTGCATGCTTTACTGCTCATTGAAATGAGAAACTTTTACAGTCTGGTTTTAATGGTCTTCATTGTATTATCATTTGATACTCGAGTGACATAAATTTTTAATTCTTTGACACTTGTTTTACTTGATTTGAAAAACATCATTAAAATAGTTCTACTAAATTCATTGTCAAGAATAGATATTAGAGGAGAAACATGGTAATGATGGGACACCAAAAACATGTCTATTGGATCCCTCCTCTAAATGTATTCCATTATGTAATAATTATTATCAAGAATATCAATACTGGCCTGTACATCTCAAATAAAAATGTGTTTAGTCAAACCAGTAGCAAGCTACCAGAATGTATGAAAGATACTGAGATTGTTATACTTATTAGTGATTACATTTTAAAGAGAGATCTAATGCATATGGGGATAATGCTCACATATATTATGTCTTGGTCGTATCTATATTGCAAGTTGTATAGTACTGAAGGTTCGTGTAGATAACTAAGTTGCATGAGGTCATCAACTCCGTTAAGAATTTCGGGATTTGCCAGTAAGAGACTTTCTGTGCGCAATTTCAATACCTGAATTAAAGAGAAAATGAAGTACCCAATATCAATCTTTGCCAGTAAAGGCATTACCAGCATGAACCATACAGTATATTACTCCTGTTGGTGTATCACCTCTAGCAAGCAAATGCAGATACAATCATGTACTAGTATGAACAGTGGTACCAAATTCTTAACAGAAGCAGTAACAAGCTTACTTTTCCTTGTGGAAGAGAAATAACAGTCTCTGATCCAGAGCTTGAAAGAACTTTGCCAAGTGCCCAATCACCATTTGACAGCTTACACCAAGCTTGTAGTGTCTGCATTAATCACAGAAAATCAATTAAACCCAAGTCATAGAAGCTTTAAGTAATTGTTGTCAAGTTAAAAAAAAATTGGAAGCACCTTTTTTGCACCATAGGAACTATGGTCATCCCATTTTGACTCATTCTGAAAAGAAAACCCAGAAGAAGCTGAATCAACACCATTTGCATCTTCTTCCAATTTCAATTCTCTAGTTTCCATAGAAGATGTTTTTGAGCTGTACGGAGACTCAGTCTCGTTTGATTCCAAGTTTTCTTCCTCCAAATCTCCCAATGGCGACATTGAAGAAGAAGAATTAGAGCTGGTAGTTAAGTTGAAATCGAGCGGGAGTGACCGTATCTGCTTAAGCACGCGAGGAGCACGTGCTGATGCCTTCACGGTTCTTCTCTTTGTCACCTCCGCCGACGCCATGGCCAGTCAGAAATCAAGCTCACACTTTATCCTCTCTGGTACCAAAATTTCAGAAGATTCGAAGTACCCAATATTTGGAACAAGATTTCGGATAATTAACCATGTGATCGTTGGATCTGAGGTCAATTCACTTCATGAAAAATCGAAAGTAGAGGTAGAAAGAACTTCAGTAGTCGTAAAGAAGCCAACTTATTCCGCTTGTAGATTAATTAAATCTTCACAGATAAATCGGGGGAAATTGAAAAATCAAGGAATGATGGCACGGACTGGGAGAAGAATTGATTGCTCTCCGCTGATTTCTTTTGTGCTTGCTTCTATTTGCAGTTTCTTTCGTTTGTTCCCCTCTTCAGACCTCTCTCTCTTCTTTGCTTCTAATATTTTAATGCTAACATTCCTGTTCTTTAATTTTTTTGGGGTACGATTCCCTAAATTAACACAAAATTTACTTTTAGACCTGGACCGTCCAATCAGAATCTGGGTCAACTGTCAGAGCAGATCGAACGGTTCAGATCGAAATCAACATTTGTGTTACTTGAGGGGAACCGAATTCTAATTTTTGAGGATGCTATTATTCAAACGGGTTGGTGGATATGATTACGTTTCGTTTTAGGGAAGTTTCTTTAAATTGTATAAATTTGCGCCGGTTTGGATTTATTGTACCAGAAAAATGTTTAATTTGTACATATTCAAATGACCTTTTTGACCCTGGTTTTGTTTCGAAAAAGGCAAATGAAAATTATACTTTGTTCGGTGTGGACCTGTTATTGATTGGCGCCTAATACATAGTCGCCACATTTATTGTAGCAAGTAGCAACTATTGACTGCACTGTGCTGTTAATTCGGGACCAAATCAAATTTGATCTGACGGTTCAGATCAGTTCAAATTATATCTTTCGGTCAACTCCTCATCGCTGAAGTTGGTACAGTTGACTAGGCCGTCCGATTTTGATCAGACGGTAATCCACCGATATAAACCATCTCCTTATAGCCATTGTGTAGTCGTTGAAAACAGTGATGGATCCAGAATTTTCGTCGGGAGTAAAAAATAGCGAATCGGATTTAAATAGTTAAGCAGATTCAAATCAATCAGAATTAAGAAATTTATTTTAATTTCAAATCTAAATTTAGCCTAAATTACAAATCAGAAGCCCAGAGGGGGCAAAATAAATTTTTTCAGAGAGAGCAAAGTTGGTCCGAAACTATAAATTTTCATAAAAATTCAAAATTCAGGAAGACAATCCCCCCCCCCCCCCCCAGCTCAATGTAGGTCAGCCCTGGTTTAAAATTTGAAGGAAGGAAACTTTTAAAAATTAGAGAGAACTAAATTTTGCTAAAATTAAGGTACATGTTGGATTTTTTAATAATGTGATATCATAACTCTAATTATTAGTTAAGGAATATAGATAATTGCAACTTGCAAGTAACTAAACGTAACATACCATTGATAACCAAATGCTATGAAAATGACATATATTTGATAATAATAAAAAAATTCAAAATAAATAAAAAATATAATATCGTGAAAAAATAAACGTGACTGAAAACCCAGGAAACGATATAAAATAGAAAACAAAAAGTTATTGGACATAGGATATTTTACATTGAACAATATAAAAGTTATTTGCCGATTAAGGTTATAATTAAGAAACTAAAGAAGCATAATTACATGTATGTCTTATAAACAGTTTGTCATATTTCAATTCAAGAGTTCATTTTTATAGTTTGTTAACAATACAAAATTCAAATAGTGATTGAAAAGAATTGAACTATCTATTTTGTCTGTGTTAGAAATAAGGAAATGATATGGCTCATCCAAAAGTAATTTGGCTTAAGTTGTTAAAATATCAAACCCTTAAATTATACAGTTGTTTGAATATAAACGTATAAAATAGCTTGTGCATACATGTATAATCCATATATTAACAAAAGTATCAACCAAATTTGCATAAAGTGTGAATCAAATAGTAATTCCAAGCTATGTAAAAAATTTACCAGTCAAAATTGGAGGGAGTTGCATGAGAATGGGTAATTTTTTTTAACAGAGCAGTTTTTATTTCATGCAGCGCACATATCATATGCAGTATTGTTTTGATTTTATATATGTGCGCTGCATGAAGTCAAAACTCCTTTCTTAAAATCTTACCCCTTATTTCTCCCGAAATTTGTTTAGCTACCACCACAATTAATCAAAATTAAACAATCACCACTCATATCTCCAAATTTCAATTCTTACCACCCACGCACCCCCATGACACGCACCAAAAAACTTTTTGGTGCCCCAGCTGGGGATGCGCACCAAATTAATTAATTTTTTTTTATTTTTGGTTTTTATTTTTTGGTGCGCACTCTAAGGAAGCGCACTAATTTTTTTTTTGTTCTGTTCTATTTTGTTTGAAATTTTTGGACTAAATTTTTTTTTGTTCAATTCTATTTTGTTTTGTGGTGTTTAGAATTATATGTACACATCAAATTTGACAGTGAAATTGTAGAAAATAAAATGCACTTGTTTAACAAATAAAATTTTGTACTAAATTTGAACTAAAAATTACTACAGCAAATTATACGCACAATCTAAGCAGTGTTTTGTACTAAGTAAGTTGGTGCGCAAATCATTACAAATTATACGCACAATCTGATCAACATTTTATACTACAAATTATACGCAGAACATAACAGAACAAAACTAAAAAAAATATTTAGTGCGCTTTCTGAGGGTGCGCACCAAAAAATAAAAAACCAAAAAAACTAAAAAAAAAGTTAATTTGGTGCGCATCTCCAGCTGGCGCACCAAAAAAATTGGTGTGCGCTCTTAGAGTGCGTGGGTGGTAAAATTTGAAATCTAGAGTTTTGAATGGTGGTTGTTTAATTTTGAATTATTGGAGTGGTAACTAAAAAAATTTCGATTATTTCTCATCCTATCAGCTAAAATTAGATTCGTAAATTTAATTCAAAATTATAATTTAGTTGATGTTTAATACCTCTGCGTTATCTAAGGCCGAGGGTAAAATTGGAATTCCACAATCAATATTTCTGAATTTTCAGCAATAAAAAAGAAGTGAATAATAAAGGGCGTTTAACAAGGAGACAAGCGCGTGGGGATAATGCCTGGGGCCCGCTTTAAAAAGTAACCGTCCGATTATGATCTGGCGGAAGTCCCGGGACCGTCGATTGCCTTTTTGGTGAAAAAGCTGGAAAAAAAGAAACAGCTTCTCTGCTTCTGTGCTCATGTTATTAAATAGGGCTGCAAGGCTGCCACATGGGGCATTGCCGTCGAGAGGACACTGGGTTTTCTGTTACAGATTCTATATAAAAGATCTGTAGCGAGTTATTTCTGAAAGAGTTTTTTTGCCGGTTTTTGTATTTTTACTTATTTTTTTATTAATTTTAAAAATTATGTAAATGAAAATATTATGTACTAATATTTATCGTTGTTAGTTGTTTAAAATAATCTATAATATGCAATAAAATTAAACAGTCGAAGATTAAAAACTTTAACTCAGTTTTTGAGAGTTCAGACGATAATTTTTACTCTACAAATGATAATTTTTAGGTTCTTTGGCTTAATTTTAGATAATTTGTTTTGAAAATTGAGACCCGGTCACCATGAATCCATATCCTCTGAGGTAACAGAATATTTCTGTTTGGATCACGGTCGTCTGATCAGAATTCAGATCAATCCGACCCAAAGCGGTACGCACGTGACTGCTTTAATAGTCATGCAGATTCTGATTAGATGGTCTCGATCCAAACAGAAATATAATGTTACCTTAGATGATACGAATTCCGGCCACCACTCATCAGAGATGTAGGACACGAACGAGACCAGGAAAGAAGTAACATAATTTTTTAGACGATCTTACATTTTTGTGCCATGGAAAAAGAAAGAATATTTGCATTTTGCATCACTATTTGTGAGCAAGATTTTAGAGAATCAGAATATTCTTTACATCCTTCATTTGTTAAAGTTGCTGTGTTAGCCCGTTTTTTTATTAATAGGAAAAACAAAAAAAAATATCGACAATGAGGAATAATTTTGCTAGATTATGAAAAATAAGAAGAACGTTATGGTTTATAACGTTCAAGGCACTGTAGCTGGATGTTATAAACCAAAACATTCAGTTAATCTGATTGCTAATGATCTCTAATTAAAAAAAACACTGTAGATGGACGTTATGGTCTATAACGTCCAACTACAGTGTTTTTTATTTTACGGTACCAACAATCCAACGTCATTTTTTTTTTCTTTTCTCCAATGGTCTGGACGTTATAGAGCTTGACGACCAGAGATTTTTTTTTACTGTTCAGTTAATTAGCGGACTAGATTAGGTTAAGGTTTTTGGATTATCTGGACGTTATAAACTATAACAATCTTTTTATATTTCGAGATTTCACGAATGTGTTCCCTTTTGTCGTTATTTTTGTTTTGTTTTTCCTATTAATACAAAAATCGGGTGTTAGCATAGGAATTTTTATACTTTGGTCCCTATTATCTTCGTGGTTTTTTTATTTCGTAAGATCATGAAAAAAGAAGAAGAAGTTGGTATTGATGTGAAAAATTGAACTAACTTGAAAGGAAGAAAAGTAAACCTAGATATATGAAATAAAAAAGACCCGCCAGCATTGTATTGAAATGATAATTGATAAGAACAAAATCAGCCTTGATTGTTTTTTTTTTTTTTCCTTTTTACATGTTTATAGGAATGCACACACATAAAATTACTCAAATATTGTCTAATATTCAATATGATAGATAATAATGGAGTTTGTATTTTTTTTTTAATTAACAGTATATCCTCACATGATTCCAAATAAGTAACTTAAATTAATTCAGTCATATATTTCATTTTAAATGCATATTATGGAAATGGCACTTGTATCTTTTATATAGAGAGGCAAACTCCATCACTATTAATAAGTATTAACCACCAAATATTTGAACTAATTCTTTACTTGATAGTTTTTTGAGTAAATATTGATGGTCAAGTCATCTAATTATTTAATAATTAGAAAAAAATATTTGAATTTTGAAACTACAATCTTTTACATAGAAAGTGTCTTTGTTATTAGAACAACTATTTCAAATTCTCATATCGACAAGAATTATTAGTATCCATTACCCATAGCTATCAAGCATGCAAGAGAGAAGAAAAAAAGAGCCATACATTAGGGGCAATTGTTACTTTCCAATAAATGAAAGTACGAAACAATTTCACCTTTTTCTGATTAGAAATTTTACAACAACACCTTTTTTATTTGTTTGTTTCAGAATGCAATTAGAAGTTGACGTGACTGGATCTGATCGGATCTGGTTACTTATTTGAAAACTGCAAATTTCAGAGAAAATCGAAGGGAAGAGAAAGGAAACAAAAGTGAACTCTGTGTATAAATTTAGCGATTTCTGTAATCTCGATTTGAAACATACAGAAGGATAAATTTGTTGTTTATCTCTTTCTTTTCTCCTCTTTCATTTTCGATATGAAATATTTATGGAGCATATTATAAGAGTGAGAATATGCTTTCGTTCTTTGTAAGTCATCTTATCCGTGACGAACTGACGATTAGCTAAGCCATTAGAATAGATTTCATTTACATGTTCGATTACTTATAAATTTTTTTTTTAGTACGCATATACTAGATACGCCCTGATAATTTCAATAATTCGTAATAATTAAAAAAAAAATAGTTACCATCTCAATATTTCAAAATTCTGATCTTATTATTGATTATGCAAAATTTATATGTTACCACGTGCACACCTTGATATTGCGCATGAGTTTCATAGGTCCTACCATATGAAAAACACCAATTTAGCTCAAATTAAATTGAAATAGAAGAAACTCATGCGCAGCTTGGAGGTGCGCATGACCAAGGAATTATGCGCAGTACCAATATGCGCACGTGGTAAGTTTTCAAATTTGCAGAAATCAATGGTAAGGTTAGAATTTTGAAATATTGAGATGGTAACTAAAATAATTTCGGTAATAAGTTTTGTAACTCTCGCTATTGTTTCAAAAGTAGAGTTCAAATGTCTCGTGTTTTTCATGATTCATTTGTATCTCACATCCTTAGCTCCGTTTTCATAGTCAATTTGAACCACTCAACATGATCTCCATACTTAAAAATATTTGGACACCAAATTTTATATATTTTTTAAATAGACACAAAATCATTGGTTCAGAATCTTCTGAAAAATACTAATTTTGTACCTATCTAAAAGTAGTAAAATATTTCTAAAAATACAAAATTTGATCTCCAACCATATTTTAATATAGAGATCATAGTTCAAATCGACTGTTTGGATCTTTAAAACATAAATAAAGATGTGAGATACGAATAAAATATGAAAGACATGAGATAATTGAACTATATTGTTGTTCCAAATATATTTGATACTTTTATTTAAAACATTCTTCTTTTCTCCTTGGTAAGTAAGGGATTTCTCCATTGCACTTAGAAATGGAGACTGTCTTATTCACTATTTGATCTAGTTCCGGGTTGA
Organism: Carex myosuroides; assembly: GCA_028015225.1. Lineage (NCBI taxonomy): Eukaryota > Viridiplantae > Streptophyta > Magnoliopsida > Poales > Cyperaceae > Carex > Carex myosuroides. The sequence continues at coordinate 7,974,107 of CM051479.1, forward strand.
TTGGAGCAGCAATCTAGAAAGGATTTCACCTTTAATATAAAATTGCAGATGAATTTGACCCTTTAATATTCAACACTAGAAAGGTAAGACATGCCAAATGGGACAGATAATGAGGCAATTACACAAGGCACATGGTGCACCTAGAATGTCTGTTGTTGACTAGGTAAGAGGCGTACAATTTAGAATTAATTAATTTATCAAAACACTACCTCACTTTGTCGGCAATTAATTAACTATTGCTTTAATTGTATCAGCAAAACAAAAAGAAAAACATTGCTTTAATTGATATTATCATGTTGGTTGTGGGGAGTATCAATTATTTTGAAGTAAATTTTTAAGTTAGTACGAATTTTAATGTGGATCTCTGTATTTTAAATAGGTTCGAATTTCTTTTTTACTCAGTTTTGACTTAACCCGATGAGGTCAGGTGCCGTAGAGAATATTCTTCTGCAGATGTTCAATGGTTACATTTGATTGTCAAGGGCGGATCTAAAGTTTAGCCAGAGAGTACTTAACCACTCTCATAATTTTAAATTATTTAATATTATATATTGAAACTTAATTGAATTTTTTTAAAGATTTTATCAGCATTGCTACTGTTTTAAAGTTCATTTAAATAACGTTCTAATTTTGTTTAGTGGCTTAAGGATTTACATTGTTTAAATAGGTCTTGACTCTTGATCAAATACTAAAAATATAAAAATTAATAATACAGAAATTAAAAACTAAAACAAACTTTAGCGAATGGCATTAAACCGATTCCGACCGAATGAAATAATATATGTACTTTATGATTCATTTTAATGACTTAAACAATTTAATTTATATAAATGATTTATAATGAACCAGTATGACTCAATAGTAAAGATGATAATAATAATGAAGATAAATCCTAAATATTTCTCTTAGTTTATTACGCTATATTGTATTTATATATAGGAGTCTCTTTGCATAGAAAACAATGAAACACAATGGCTAGTAAAATAATTATTTGGTGATTATAAAAATAAGAAAAGACCAATAAAACAGTAAGTTATAAGTAAAAAAAAAATGATATATTGACAATGATCACATAATGTAGGATAAAAGATATTGACAGAGTTATTTTGCCTTCATGCAGTGAAAAGTAATATATATTTTTTTTATTTTATCTCTATTGATTGTGCGTTGTGTGAAACCAAATTAGCTTTGTCCATATCTTTACTCCATAATGTTTTATTTTAATCTATTTTTCATTATTGAAATTGAGTGCTTTCTACTTTTGTTATTTTTATATGTGTAATTCAGTTAGATTTACATTGGTTTTGTACTGTATAAAATAGATTGATAGATAGCTATTTAATAATACTTTTTATAATTTTCTAAAGCCGTTTGTTATATTGAGTTAATTAGTTTACCCAGTGAAGTTCATTTTCTTCTGTTTTAGAAGCATTTTGTGACTTCTTTAAAGATGATTTTTTTTACTATTTTCTTCTGTTTTAGAAGCATTTTGTGACTTCATTGCTAGTATTGATAATTGGACATCAAGTATTTAATGTAAAGTGTTATCCTTGTGATAGAGTGATAATAAATATGAGCTAAAAGAATTCGAAATTAGTGATTGTCTATTGTCGTGTCTCAATTAGATTTTGGAATATTATTAAAAATGAAAAGTAATATGTCAAGTCATATGTCAAGAGAAAAATAAGAATTAAATATAAAAACTACAGAGAACCAACACTTCTATTATTTTACATTGTTCTTTACTTTTCTTTAATATATATATATATATATATATATATATATATATATATATATAGATGAGCTATGCTACTCCATGGAGTAAAACGCGTTGGTGCTCCACGCCGCTATATTTTTATTTTGAAAATCTAAACGACCGATCCGAACCGCTCAACATGATCTCCATATTGAAATGTGCTTGGAGACCAAATTTTACATTTTTTAGAATTTTTTTACTATTTATTAAGCCACTTTGAAAATCACTGATCCGGCAGTCCAGAATTTTTTACTGTTTTTTACTGTTCACCAGGATTTTCAGATTTTCAAAGTGGCTTAATAAATAGTAAAAAAATTCTAAAAAATGTAAAATTTGGTCTCCAAGCACATTTCAATATGGAGATCATGTTGAGCGGTTCGGATTGGTCGTTTGAACTTTCAAAATAAAAATACGGCGTGAAGTACAAACGCGTTTTACTCCATGGAGTAGTATAGCTCATCTCTATATATATATATATATAGAGTAGAACTAGGGTGCTCCTAAGCTCACCAAGCCCTTCCGTGAGCGCGACTCTAAAACCTATCAAATTGACTTCAAACGACATTTCCAAACCGTTAGATGTTCAATCTATATTAAAATGTGCTTGGAGACCAAATTTTACATTTTTTGGAATTTTTTTACTATTTATTAAGATGGTTTGAAAATCGCTGTTTTCCAATGGTGCAGAATTTTAATAAAAACAGCGATTTTCAAACCATCTTAATAAATAGTAAAAAAATTCCAAAAAATGTAAAATTTGGTCTCCAAGCACATTTTAATATAGATTGAACATCTAACGGTTTGAAAATATCGTTTGAAGTCAATTTGATAGGTTTTAGAGTCGCGCTCACGAAGGGCTTGGTGAGCTTAGGAGCACCCTAGTTCTACTCTATATATATATATATATATATATATATATATATATATATATAAGAATTTGAAACAAAAGCATAAATACAAAAAGGAAATACAAAAAATTAACTAACTCTTAACAGAATCTCTATTATATACTCTTTGTATACTAAAATCATCTTTAATTATCCATCTCAACTCAGACACATAATTTGCTTTCTGTCAATTTACTTTTTTTAGTTGAAAAAACTAAGTCTATTTTATTATTAAACTTACCAACTTTATAGTCTCCTAATAATACAATTCATGTTTTTATCTTATATGATTGATTTGTATTTAAATATTTGAATTTGTTATTATACTTTAAATTTTCAAATCAAACACAGTCCGTAATTAAATAAAAATTATAAAAATAAGTAAAAAGAAATACTAATACACATATATTTACTAAAACTGATACGGGTTATATAAATAAATATTGATTAATTAATATTTTTTTAAGAAAATATTATTGATTTTCTCTACTATCTCAATAATATTTACTGTGAAGAGCAAATATATTGTTCAAAATATGCACATAAATATTTTTTTTGCTCATATCACTATTTAAATTTTTTTATTAATAGACTATCAATGTTTTAAGTTTTAAAGTAACAGCTCAGGACATAAATATTTATGAAGTTAAAAGTCATGTAAGAAATGATTGGCAGTCACACTTTAATTATGAAGAAAGCAATACGTTTGTAATATCATGACTAGTTTACTTCTTTTTTTTTTTACCATAATTTAGTACGAAATTTACAATTATAATTTTGTTTACATTAATAAGAATAAAAATTCTAAAGGTTATAATTTACTTATTGGATTGAGTACTTAACTTGAAATATTTATTATTACTAAGAAATAAAAAGTAAGGAATCAGGGACTACAGACTGTGCGGCAAACTATAGATAAGATTAAAATTTTAAGATATATATATGAAATTCTCTCTGTCATTAGATAAAAAATTATAACATTTTGACCTCAATATGATGGCATTACAGGTAAGAAAAATAACATGCAAATATTGTAAGTGTCAATAGACAAAATACCTATAAATTTTTTTTAAATGAAAAAAATAAAACGGTTTGAATGCAAACTATTATTGTAGCAAGTGTAATGTATATTGCTTCTCAATTTTTAACGCGAAGTAGTTTTAATAAACTTACATATTTTCAAAATGATATTCACACAAAGGCTTACCAATGTCACGGAATTTGTAATCAAAGTTATCAAATTCTTTTAGTTGAAAAAATTCGGTTCTTTAATTACGAAACTTATAAAATTTGTAACACTCATCATAGGTGTTTGATTTAAATGAAATAGTAACGTGATTAAATTTGAATTTATTATTTAATTTTCAATTTTGAAACTAAACATAAATTATAACATTCAGGCCGATTAATTGATATTTTTTTAAAATGGTATTGTTGATTTTCTCTAATATCTCAATAATAATCATTATCGAGAGCAAGTATCTTATTCAAATATACACTTCAATTTTTTTTCTGTATGTATCATTATTTTTTATCAATAGACTACTATTTTTTTAAGTTCTAAAAATAAAAATGTAAGACGCAAATATTTATTAAGTTTCAAGTCATGCAAGTAGTGATTGGTAGTCACATTTTAATTATGAAGAAAGCAATACACTTGTAAATTGTAATATCATAGCTAGGTTATTTTTTTAACATAATTTAGTATGAAATACACAATCACAAATTTACTTTCTGATCAGAATAAAAATTCTGGAAAGTTATGTTTTACTTAACTGAAAAAGATAACCATTTGTAAATTTAGATATGAAATACTTACATGTTAAGTTTATTTTTTTTTAAATTTAAATAAGATGCAAAAAGTAGAATGCAAAAATAATTTCTCATAAATAATTAATATATTAAACAATTTAAATCAGTTTCGGTAAAATCTCTAGATTTGCATTTGAAAAAATCTACTAATAAATTTTAATAATGTGTAGTGTAGCTTTAAAAGATGATAATTTTTTTTAAGGTTAGTGGTTTTAAATGCACACTAACAATTTCATTGATAAAAAACGAACTTACAACAGGTCAAATGATCATCTTTCTTAGATCTAAATTCATTTATTCTCATGAAATCACATAAACTACTCTAATCAACTAATCATACTTATCTACTTTAAAAAACACCCTATTACCTCTTTCTCCATATCTATCTACAACCGGATCCGCTTTCGTCCGATAGCCGACGCGCTCTGACGGCCAGATTGCTGATAAGCCTCAAATATATATACTTTCGGTCGAGGTTTTACCTCCCAAACTATACCAAAACCCTTGTATTCTAGTCTAGTTCAGTATAGAATTCACCGTAGAACCAAGTTACTGCCTTCCCTTTATCTTATTTGCAGAAATCGAGCAAAAAGGAGCAAAACAGCATTTTGTGCGGGCCGCACAGATTTGTCCGAGAGTTTTGCGACCTCTCGTGCGGGCCGCAGGGAATTTGTGAAGGCCGCACGACCCTTCTTCCTTAGCCATTTTTTCAGACGAAAACCGACTTTTGTGCGGGCCGCACGGATTCTGTGCGGGCCGCATTGATTTGATCGAGTTCTGCGGGTGGCTGTGCGGGTCGCATGAAGGCCGCACGATTCCTCATGCCTTAGCTGATTTACAGCCGACTTTCAGTTTGTGCGGGCCGCACGGATTATGCGAAGGCCGCAGGAAGGCCGCACCAATGCCATTAATGCCTTAATTCATGATATCTTCTCAGATATGTTGCCAGATTTTGGGGGATTGTTTCCCAAGACACGAAATTGGCTATATATGGGCAGAGAGGCAACAGGAGAAGGCATTCTTCATTCTAGGTTTAATTTCCACATCTCTCTACACATTTTCTATCTTCTCCTCGTGATCAAAGGCGATTAAGAGCAAGGTTTGAAGGATTCTCGAGCAAGCAAAGTGAAGATCAAGGGCAGCGAGCGAAGAGATTGGTGTAGTCTATTCTCTTACTTGTTTTACTTAGTTTTCATTATGATTTCTCTTGTAACTTTCTTGGATGTTAACTCACCCATGAGAGGCTAGATTTCCTCTCTAGGGGCTTAGGCTAAAAACATGAATTTGTGTTGAATCTATGTTTACTTGGATTAATTTCTTTATGATGATTGTTTGCATGTTTGTTTATTCTTGTTGATTTTACAATTCATGTGCTTGTATGATTTGATTACTTGTTAATTTCCCGCTTGAGTCTAATCAACTTAAGATGCTAGGAGTTATAATTAATGGTACCAAATTGTATACATGAATTACCTTAGGATTAAGATTAGAAATGACCAAATCTATTTCTTAGTCCGGAACCACAAGAACAAAGGTTAAATTAAGGTGAATGACTTAATCGTGAAGCCTTATATTTGATTGGGACACCTAGAATTGAACCAAATATCGTGTGAAGGACTTAACCGTGAAGTATTGGTATTTAGGGATAAACTAGGCTAATCTGTGCTTATGGTCTAGATAGCTAGGGTGAAGAACTTAATCGTGAAGTCTGAATTATCTAGACACGTCATTAATTCACGAAAGTGACCCTTTTTGATATTTACGTTTAGAAACCCCATAATTGCAAACATGAGTTTAGAATACCAAGTAAATGTAGATTTTACCAAATGATTGTATGCCGATAGCCCCTAGACTCTTATCCATTTGAATCACAAACTCCTTTTTATTTGTTTGTTTAAAATTGTCTTGTTTTAATTTCAACTCTCAATCGGGTATTGAACCCAAAAAACCAATTTTACAACAAACCCCCCCCTTTTACTTTATTTGCACTATTTTAGAGTTAATTGATTTAGTAGAAAGTAATACCTCCCGTTATCTTTGGATCGATACCCATAATTACTACAAGGATAGATTGTGCGCTTGCAATTCAATCTAACTTTGCGTATTTAGGGTTTTATAAATTTAAAGCAGAAGTGTACAAAATAGACCAATTATTCCTATACCCAAAATACACAACAAGCTTTTGGCGCCGTTGCCGGGGATAACGGATAGATATTAATTTTTACTTTAAAAATTAATTCTAGAATTTTCTTTTCTTTTACTCTATTTTTGTTTCTTTGAGACTCACGTTTTTCTTCTCTCTCTTTTCACAGCTTGAACGCTGGCGCCTACCACTAGGAGCCAGAGTCAGAAGGATAAGGCGAGTTCGTCAAACATGGCCGAACATCCGATTTATGGAATGCCCTTGGATGGTGATGAAGAGAACGGATCTCACGCCAATGTTGACAATGATCCTCCTCCCGACAACCCATTCCATGGCGGATTTGGGAGAGGCAACCTTCCACCGCCTAATCCGAACGACCGCCGTCCTATGCGAGAATTCATGAACCATCAAGATCCGCACCAACGCTTCGGCTATGTGGCACATGGGGGAACCAACCCCGATCTCAAACCCACTCTAATTCACTTGTTAGGTCAAAACCAATTTGGTGGTGCATTAAATGAGGACCCTCACCAACACTTGGCAATGTTTGAAGAACATTGTGGTACTTTTGCACCAAGGGGACCCCAACTTGATGCATTGAAATTAAACTGTTTTCACCTTTCTCTTAGGGATGAGGCTAGGACTTGGTTAAGATTGTTAAACCCTAGGGTAACACAAACTTGGCCCGAAGTCCAAAAACTGTTTTTAGGTAAGTACTTCCCGCCTTCTAAAACCCAACATTTTAGAGCAAAAATCACCACTTTCAAACAAGGTGATGATGAATCGTTAAGCGAAGCTTGGGATAGATGGCAAGAACTCTTGCGTTTGTGTCCTAACCATGGTATTGATGTGTGGCTATTGTTTCAGTTTTTCTATGCAGGTTGCACATACGCGACTAAATCTCAACTAAATGCAGCTGCCGGTGGAAACCTAGCCAACAAAGATTCTGTAGAAGCCATGGAGATGATAGAGGACATGGCTATAAGTCAACGCGAATGGACTGCTGGAAGAGACGTGAAGAGGAGCAACACACCTGCTGGTATGCTGAAGGTCGATGAGGTGACAGCTTTGAACGCAAAGGTAGAATCTCTCCAAAACCAAATGAAGAAGATGCAGCAGGTAAAATCTGTAGTTCAAAACTCACCATGTGGTATTTGTGGAGGAATGGACCATCTCACGATTGGGTGTCAATACTCCACAGAAGGTAATGACACAGTTGAACAAGTTCATGGGTTGTTTTACAATGAAGGTGACAAAAGAAATAACTCATACAACCAAAACAACTCTAACACTTACAACCATGCCACAAGGTACAACCATCCTAATTTTAGGTGGAGAAATGACAATGAAAATCCAAACCCGAATGCGGTACCGAACCAAGGTAATGGTATCCAATATCAAAACCGCCAAGGTCAAGGTCCACCATTGTCTAGGTTAGAGAAAATGATGGAAGAGTTCATGCAATCTCAAAAGGAAACTAATCTTAACAACAACAAAAGGTTTGATGAAATTTCAGATTCTTTTAGAACCGTGAACAACAGGATAGACTTGATGCAAAATCAATCTAGGTTGCTTGAAGCCCAAGTGGCTCAACAAGCCGCTTCTGCCGCACGCACCCCAGGCATGCTTCCTGGAAAAACTGAGCACAATCCGAGAGAACATGCGAATGCGGTAACTCTCCAAAGTGGCACACAATACGACGGGCCAAAATTGCCAGAAGAGGAGCCACCCAAACAACCGACTGCCGCACCTCAAACAACAGAAGCGGGATCTTCTGCGGCCTCAACTCCACCTTCTGCGCCCTCTTCTGCGACCTCGAGTCCGACTCCCCAGATTTGCACAGATTTTCCTCTAGACCCACCAGTTTTCAAAGATCGCCAAAATTCGGGTAACTCTGATCCTAAAAAGGTAAAACCTTCTGATTATGTCCCTCCTCTCAGGTTTGTTCCCTTTCCTCAACGGTTAGTTAAGACCAAAATGGACCAACAATTTACCAAGTTCATGGATCATTTGAAGAAAATGAATATCACCATTCCTTTTACGGAAGCCATTACTCAAATGCCATCCTACGCGAAATTTTTGAAAGAACTGTTGTCCAACAAAAGGAAATTGGAAGAGGTAGAAACTGTGGCATTAAATATGGAATGTAGCGCACTTGTTTTGAACCAACAAATTAAATTGCCCCCTAAACTGAAAGATCCGGGCAGTTTTACCATTCCGTGTAAAATTGGCGATACCACATTTAATCGATGTTTGCTAGATCTTGGTGCTAGTGTCTGCTTGATGCCCAAGTCGGTCTATGATAGACTAGGTCTAGGGGAATTGAAGCAAACTCGAATGTCCCTCCAATTAGCGGACAGATCTGTAAGATACCCTTCCGGAATTGCCGAGGATGTCATTGTCCAAATTGGAAAGTTTTATGTGCCTGTTGACTTTGTTGTAGTAGAAATGGAAGAAGATCCTCACACCCCCCTCTTATTTGGGCGTGATTTTCTAAGTACGGCAGGTACAAATATAGATGTTACAGGTGGAAAGATTTCTTTCTCAATTGGTGATGAGAAGGTGGAATTTAATGTTTTCAAATCTATGCAATTCCCTTCTAATGACAATGATACAATTTGCAGGATTGATGTCCTAGATACCATAATTGCTGCTCAAATTGTTAAGGAAACAGATGGTGGACAGCTGGAAGAAAATCTGGACGAAATCCTAGAGAAAAAGGAAGCTGAGACAGCTAATAATGATGACAGCGAAGATTTGTGCGGGCCGCACGAAAATTTGTGCGGGCCGCACGAAAATTTGTGCGGGCCGCATGAACTCGTTCAGGTGCAACTAACCAATCCGTGCGGGCCGCACGAAATTCTGTGCGGGCCGCATCAAAATGTCCGAGAACAGACTCTACCTTTGTGCGGGCCGCACGAAATTCTGTGCGGGCCGCACCAACCCGCAGAAACCTCAAACACGATCGATTCGATCGCTTCTTCTCCCAAACCACCAAAACTTGAACTGAAACCTTTACCCCCCACTCTTCGATACGAATACCTTGGACCCGATGAGACATTTCCAGTTATTGTTAATTCTACCCTAAACAAAGATGAGACAGCCCGACTTCTCCACGAACTTCGACTACACAAGAAGGCAATAGGGTACACCATTGATGATCTAACCGGGATCAATCCAAACCTTTGCATGCACCGTATCTTGATGGAGGATGGCCACAAACCTTCGATCGAAGCCCAAAGAAGACTCAACCCTAATCTCAAAGAGGTGGTCAAGAAAGAAATCCTCAAACTCCTCGATGCCGGCATCATCTACCCGATTTCTGACTCAAAGTGGGTAAGTCCGGTTCATGTGGTCCCGAAAAAGAGTGGAACAACAGTGACTAAAGGTAAGAATGGTGAATTGATACCAACAAGGGTAGTCACCGGGTGGAGAATGTGCATAGATTATCGCAAGCTCAACAATGCAACACGAAAAGATCATTTTCCTTTACCATTCATCGATCAAATGCTTGAAAGACTTGCTAATCATTCTCATTTTTGTTATTTAGATGGTTACAGCGGTTTTTTCCAAATACCAATCCATCCTGATGACCAAGAGAAGACCACGTTTACTTGTCCCTTCGGTACTTTCGCGTATCGAAGGATGCCGTTCGGTTTGTGTAACGCTCCCGCTACTTTCCAAAGAGCCATGATGGCTATTTTTTCTGATTTGCTTGAAAATTCTATGGAAGTTTTTATGGACGATTTTTCTGTTTATGGCACTAATTTTGATGAATGTTTGTCTAACTTGACCAAAGTTTTAGAAAGATGCGAAAAGGTCAATTTGGTTCTAAATTGGGAGAAGTGCCACTTCATGGTGCAACAAGGAGTAGTGCTTGGACATGTTGTTTCATCACGAGGCCTAGAGGTTGACAAGGCCAAGGTGGAAGTAATTGAGAAATTGACAAATCCAACAACTGTGAAGGATGTGCGAAGCTTCTTGGGTCATGCGGGATTTTACCGCCGTTTCATTAAAGATTTTTCAAAAATTTGTAAACCTTTGACTAATTTGACTATGAAAGATGCGGAGTTTATTTTTGATGAAAATTGTGTTGATGCTTTTTGTAGGATCAAAAATGCGCTAATATCGGCTCCCATTCTTCAACCACCAAATTGGGATTTGCCGTTCGAGATCATGTGTGATGCTAGTGACTATGCGGTTGGAGCCGTGTTGGGTCAAAGAATCGACAACAAACCTCACGCCATATACTATGCAAGCAAGGTTTTGGACGAGGCGCAATTGAACTACACTACCACCGAAAAGGAATTCTTAGCCGTGATATTTGCCATCAACACATTTCGGCCCTATTTGGTGGGGTCAAAAGTGATAGTCTATACGGATCATGCCGCCATCCGCTATCTTATCTCCAAGAAGGATGCCAAGCCACGCCTTATTCGATGGATCCTACTTCTTCAAGAGTTTGACTTAGAAATCCGAGACAAAAAAGGGACCGAAAACTCCGTGGCGGATCACTTATCCCGACTCAAAACCATGCCTACCAAAGATGACCTTCCTATTGATGATTCACTTCAGGATGAAAGACTTTATGCCATTTCCACCTCCAAAATGCCATGGTATGCCGATTTTGTCAACTTTCTTGCATGTGGTGTCTCACCGCCGGACCTAACCTACCAACAAAGGAAAAAGTTCATGTCGGATGTGAAGCATTACTATTGGGATGACCCTTTGTTGTTCAAATTGGGGGTCGATGGGATTCATCGGCGATGTGTGCCGAAAGAAGAGTTTGAACCAATTCTCGCATGTTGCCATTCTTCCGCTTATGGTGGGCATGCATCCATGAATAAAACCGCGGCAAAGGTCCTACAAGCCGGATTTTATTGGCCCACCCTCTTCAAAGACGCAAAAGAGTTTGTTCTTCGATGTGACAAGTGCCAACGAACCGGCAACATTTCCCGAAAACATGAGATGCCTCTTAATGGGATACTCGAGGTTGAGTTGTTCGATGTTTGGGGAATCGATTTTATGGGACCCTTCCCTACCTCTTGCAACAACAAGTACATTCTTGTGGCCGTCGACTATGTCTCCAAATGGGTCGAAGCCATAGCAAGCCCAACCGCCGACTCCGCGGTGGTAAGAAAACTCTTTCAAAAAACTATCTTTCCAAGGTTTGGTGTGCCCCGAGTAGTGATCAGCGATGGCGGCTCTCATTTCATCAACCGCCAATTCGATAACCTCTTGTTCAAATATGGAGTCAAGCACAAGGTGGCCACACCTTATCACCCTCAAACAAGTGGCCAAGTCGAGGTTTCGAATCGGGAAATCAAAAGTATTTTGCAAAAGGTGGTGAATTCGACTCGCAAAGATTGGTCTCTCAAGCTTGATGAAGCGCTTTGGGCATATCGCACGGCCTACAAAACTCCCATAGGTATGACCCCTTTTAAGTTTGTTTATGGAAAACCGTGCCATTTGCCGGTTGAATTGGAACACAAAGCTTATTGGGCCATCAAGACGCTCAACTTGGACATGAAAGCCGCCGGCGAGAAACGAGTCCTTGATCTTCACGAATTGGAAGAGTTGCGCCTTAATGCTTATGAAAATGCAAAACTATACAAGGAGAAAACCAAGCGTTGGCATGACAAGCACATCGTGCGACGGCATTTTCAGGTAGGTAACTTTGTTCTCTTGTTTAATTCCCGACTTCGTCTTTTTCCCGGAAAATTGAAATCTAGGTGGAATGGCCCCTATCAAGTTCAACAAGTTTTTGATCATGGAGCTATCGAGATTTGGAGCGAGAAAACCGGCTCATTTAAGGTAAATGGACAGCGGCTCAAGCATTTCTACCAACATGAGGCCATTGGCGACAAGGAGGTCATGCACCTCACCGATCCACCTTCTACGAATTGAGAATGGAAGGAGTCGAGCTTTCGACTTAAAATTAAGCGCTTCTTGGGAGGCAACCCAAGTTTTTCTCACTTTTACCTTTAATTTTCACTTCTTCAATTTTGTTTTTACCTTGCAAAACTTGTTAAATTTTACTTGATTTTTAGGGAATTTTTCAGGCTTTTTGGAGAACATTTTTCACGGCACTCTGTGCGGGCCGCACGAATTTTGTGCGGGCCGCATCGATTTACCCGAGAGTTGTGCGGCCTACTGTGCGGGGTTCACTGACTTTTGTGCGGGTCGCACAAATTCAAGCTTGGGGGATCGATACCTGGCTTAAAAAAAAAATAAAAAAAAATAAAAAATAAAATAAAATTTTTTAGGACTTTTAATTTGTGCGGGCCGCACGACATTCTGTGCGGGCCGCACGAAGCGAACAGGTGCCTCATTAATTGGGCGCGATTTTTGGAAACCCTTTCTCTCCCACCCCTTCTATTTTTCTCCAAACCCTACCTCTCCCTCTCTCAAACCTCCATCTCTCTCTCTCTTTTGAAGATCCTTCGAGCACACCACCACGCCGACCTCCTCTTCCCTTCTCTCTGCCGCTACTCTCCTACTCTCAAAAGAGCGCCACCCCTTCTCCTCCTTCTCCTTGAACCGGTGTCTCTCCACCTCTACACCGTTTCTTCACGACTTCACATGGCTCTACCCCTCCAAATCAAGGTTAGATCTCCTCTTTTCTTGTTTTTCTAGTTCTTTTCTTTCTTTTGTGGATTTCTAGTTAATTTTTGCGAGATCCACTATAATTTGGGGCCAACTTGCCATTTTTAGCAAAAACAGAGGATTTTGGGTTTTAAACCTTTGTACGGGTTACTGTGCGAGCTTCTCAGGCCGTACCAATTTTTGTCGTTTTCTTTCAATTTCTGGGGATTTACTAAGTTTCAGATCTGACGTTTTCGCGGCCAACTTTTCTCTCACCTGTTTGTGCGGGCCGCACAAAATTTAACATAGGCCGCACAAAATCTTGAACAGGCCGCACAAACCTCTGTTGCATCCGAATCTTGAAATTTTCGTTTAAAATTTTATTTTCTTGTTAGTGTGACTGCACCTTGGTACCGTGTAGACCACACCATTCTCTCTTTTTCTCTAACTTCAACAGATGCCTCCTCGGAGAAACCCTAAAAGGCGCAAGGAGACTAGTGGGCCCGGCCAAACAAGCGCCCCCGCCGAAAAACCTCATCCTTTGGAAGCCTATTTCAATGGCTTCGAGTCCGATCCTCTCAACAACGAGCACCAAGAACGTCTCGACCATCTCGCCTTCCACCGCACCGTTGTCTCCTCTCGATGGATCGACATCCCCACTCTCCAAGAACTCGGCCTCTATGACTCCGTCCGCATGCTCACCGAGCGCATTGGCTTGTGGGACTTCCTTAGCACACCGTGCCCAACCTACAAAGGGATCACTCTCGAGTTCCTTGGCACAGTTGAGTTCAACCGTGCCACCAACATCATCAGCTTCCAACTCGGCGGGCAAAAATTTAGCCTAACCTCAACCGAACTTATGGAGCGTCTCAACCTCCCCACCACCAATGCCTCTCGCATGAATGACACTTGCACCTTCCAAGGAGACATGAATGAATCCCACTTCAAGGATTTCATCATCGACCCTAACACCGGTCTCAACCCTCAACGGGTCCGCCTCATCAAGCATCCCGTTCTCCGTTACATTCAGCGAGTTTTGGCGCTTACACTTTTTGGGCGAGGTGAGACAAGTTCCTGTTTTCGAAAAGCTGAAAATTTCTATCTTTATTGTATGTTGCGCAGGAACATGGAAGAGATGTCTTTTCAACCACACTTTGGCTACTATCTCGCCAAACACCTTCACGCTGTAGCCACCGAGCACCGCCCAAATGGCAACATCTCTTGTGGCGGGGTGATCACCAAGATTGCTCGGGCCCTCCGAGTCAATGTCCCTGACGACCCGGTGAGCCCCCAATACACCCTTGATATCCCAGGTCTCTCGCACATGCTGCTCATTGTGCGTTCTCCCAGCCAAGATTGTGCGTTCTCGCACATGCTGCTCATTGTGCGTTCACCACAGTCCTTGACCCTCGGCGGCGTGCCACATGGAGTCTCACCGACGAGCCCGTTCTCTTCCACGCCGGCGCTCCACCACCACCTGCCGTAGCCGAACAAGGTGAGCCCAACCAAGCCGCGCTGGCCGGTCCTTCTAATCAAGCCATCATGGACTATTTGGTAGGGATGAACGAAGACTGGTCCGCCTCCCTTAAATTGGTCAATGACAAACTCACCTCCCTTCAGTTCAGGGTGAACGAATTCGAGGATCCTCTCTACCAAGCCGAGGAGGATGCCCACATGGCAAGGTGGTATGCTCACCAAGCCTTTGAGCGTTCCGGCGGCGAACCTACTGAAGACCCACCCACACCACCACGCGAGCGTCGCCGCCGTCAAGCAGCGCAACAGGAAAGCTCTTTCCCACCCAAACATGCCTCCACACGTCGTCAATACCCGGCCGGTACCTTCTCACCATCCGGGCCATCTTCCACACCGCAATGAGGCGCTCCCGCCTTTTCCTTCGCCTTCGACTCGTCCACCATCTTGTGAGTTCCTTTTTCTTCCCTTTTTTCCTTTTTTTTTTGTGTGTGAATGATTGCATTAGGGACAATGCTTTGTTTAAGCTTGGGGGGATTGGAAGAAAATTTGTATCTGCATTTAAGTCATGTTTAAATGTCTCGTAATTTGCATTTTAGGTGATAAGTTTGTGTGATTGCTTGATTTAGGGACTTGTTCGAAAATTTTTGAAATGGTTTGGGATGACTTTGAACAATTCGAACTAACTTCATAATTGCTAAAAGAATTCCATAAGATGGGATGTTTTCGGATTTTGAAAAAATGAAAACTTGAGTTTTGTTGAAAAAGCATTTTGAAACCTAGGTATGCCTTTCTAATTGGGAAGTTGGGATTTTAATTATGGAAAGATTATAATATCCATATATATGAACGAATATTTTTGGATGTGTGTACTCATGGTATTATTGCAACAAAATATATATATATATATATATATATATATGTAGAAAATGTTTAAATTCACTTCGGATTCCGCTTGCCTATGTTACGGCGATATGACGTACTTAAGGTTATGAGTCCTTGACACTTTGTTCCGCTAGTTTGCCCGATAAAATGACCGAGTTTACATCACAAGTGTGAGTTCGTGTCATGGAAGGGTTAAACCAAGAACATGCAAAAGCACTTTTGAATCAAAACGGTTGGGTATGGTTAACTACTTATAACTAGCCGGTTTTGTCTTGAAGATAAAGATCATAGTGTCACACGTAGCAACGAAAAGAAAAAGAATAGTCAAAAATTATGCATGATACCAACACACGAAACTTTATAACTTTCTAGCCCAAGTTTGTTCCAAGCTTGGGGGGGGGGCAAAAAAGGAAAATCACCACAAAATGAGGGCATATTTTTGGTCGAAAAGTGAAATATTGATAACTCAATGATTAGTTTTTATAAATACAAAAGCGTCTTTGAATGTGAGATTCGATTTGTCGATTGGTGATGTGAATTAGAGTTGATCAAGGAAATTTCAAACTTATTGTCCAAAAAGATTCTCGGGTTTTTAATGATAGCAAGCTCATATAAATTTTTCGCATTTAGGAATATACTTGGAATTTGGTTAGTTTAGAAACCGGACATATACCTAAGTTTGGATTTTTGCTTGAGGACAAGCAAGGTTTAAGCTTGGGGGATTTTGATAAGCCTCAAATATATATACTTTCGGTCGAGGTTTTACCTCCCAAACTATACCAAAATCCTTGTATTCTAGTCTAGTTCAGTATAGAATGCACCGTAGAACCAAGTTACTGCCTTCCCTTTATCTTATTTGCAGAAATCGAGCAAAAAGGAGCAAAACAGCATTTTGTGCGGGCCGCACAGATTTGTCCGAGAGTTTTGCGACCTCTCGTGCGGGCCGCAGGGAATTTGTGAAGGCCGCACAACCCTTCTTCCTTAGCCATTTTTTCAGACGAAAACCGACTTTTGTGCGGGCCGCACGGATTCTGTGCGGGCCGCATTGATTTGACCGAGAGTTCTGGGGTGGCTGTGCGGGTCGCATGAAGGCCGCACGATTCCTCATGCCTTAGCCGATTTACAGCCGACTTTCAGTTTGTGCGGGCCGCACGGATTATGCGAAGGCCGCAGGAAGGCCGCACCAATGCCATTAATGCCTTAATTCATGATATCTTCTCAGATATGTTGCCAGATTTTGGGGGATTGTTTCCCAAGACACGAAATTGGCTATATATGGGCAGAGAGGCAACAGGAGAAGGCATTCTTCATTCTAGGTTTAATTTCCACATCTCTCTACACATTTTCTATCTTCTCCTCGTGATCAAAGGCGATTAAGAGCAAGGTTTGAAGGATTCTCGAGCAAGCAAAGTGAAGATCAAGGGCAGCGAGCGAAGAGATTGGTGTAGTCTATTCTCTTACTTGTTTTACTTAGTTTTCATTATGATTTCTCTTGTAACTTTCTTGGATGTTAACTCACCCATGAGAGGCTAGATTTTCTCTCTAGGGGCTTAGGCTAAAAACATGAATTTGTGTTGAATCTATGTTTACTTGGATTAATTTCTTTATGATGATTGTTTGCATGTTTGTTTATTCTTGTTGATTTTACAATTCATGTGCTTGTATGATTTGATTACTTGTTAATTTCCCGCTTGAGTCTAATCAACTTAAGATGCTAGGAGTTATAATTAATGGTACCAAATTGTATACATGAATTACCTTAGGATTAAGATTAGAAATGACCAAATCTATTTCTTAGTCCGGAACCACAAGAACAAAGGTTAAATTAAGGTGAAGGACTTAATCGTGAAGCCTTATATTTGATTGGGACACCTAGAATTGAACCAAATATCGTATGAAGGACTTAACCGTGAAGTATTGGTATTTAGGGATAAACTAGGCTAATCTGTGCTTATGGTCTAAATAGCTAGGGTGAAGAACTTAATCGTGAAGTCTGAATTATCTAGACACGTCATTAATTCACGAAAGTGACCCTTTTTGATATTTACGTTTAGAAACCCCATAATTGCAAACATGAGTTTAGAATACCAAGTAAATGTAGATTTTACCAAATGATTGTATGCCGATAGCCCCTAGACTCTTATCCATTTGAATCACAAACTCCTTTTTATTTGTTTGTTTAAAATTGTCTTGTTTTAATTTCAACTCTCAATCGGGTATTGAACCCAAAAAACCAATTTTACAACAACCCCCCCTTTTACTTTATTTGCACTATTTTAGAGTTAATTGATTTAGTAGAAAGTAATACCTCCCGTTATCTTTGGATCGATACCCATAATTACTTCAATCTAACTTTGCGTATTTAGGGTTTTATAAACTTAAAGCAGAAGTGTACGAAATAGACCAATTATTCCTATACCCAAAATACACAACAATTGCTCACTGCCGCGCTCCGATCAAGATGGGGATAAAGACTCTATACTTCGAGCTCCGACGATACCGCACTCTCGGCTCCACTCCCTCCCCTCTCCCTCATTCTCTTCTCCATGTGAGAAGACAGAGACGAGAGAGAGGGAAGAATATCGCTATGCAGGAGAAGAAAACTAGAAGGAGTGGGAGGAATAGAATAGAGAGAGGTGGAGGAGAAAAAAAGGAGTGGCGACGCCTAGGGTTTCTCCATTTTTTCTTCTTGAGCGAAAAAAGGCAAAAAAAAAAAAGAACCTGATAATCTTAAAACTATGAACAATATATCTTAGAGTAATCTAGAATCAGAAACTACAGACTGCTTTTAACAGATAACTCAAAATGCCCTTTTTTGTGTCTTTACTTCTAAAATTAAATAAATTAAAATTTTAAGATCTATGAAGTTCTTCCTATTATTAGATTTAAAATTATAGCATTTTGACCATGATTGTCACGTTAAGAAAATTTTATAATAAAATTTCAATCATTTATTTATTTAGAATGTTTAAAACGGAATCGAAATTTGATCGACGAGCGAGGAATGAGAAATTAAAACACGTTAAATGGGTTTATATTGAATTTTAGAATTTTTCGGACCATTGATTCATCCTAGCACGGATCGCAAAGCACCCTCTTTAATAAGCCCTAACCTTGATTCATCCTAGCACGGATCGCGAAGCACCCTCTTTGATAAACCCTAACCCCTCTCTCTTCTCCCTTGTGTGTGGCCGGCCAAAGAGAAAGAAAGAGAAAGAAAGAGAGAGAGAGAGAGAGAAGAAAAGAGAGGGAGAGCTCCGAAATCCCGTCGGATTGCGCCACCGTCCGGGAAATCGAGGTTGAAACCGAGAAGGCAACTGTAAATCTCTCCTAGCCATCCCGTCGGTAATTTCTCTTTTCCCTTCTTCGTTTGACAATCCGAGATTTCTCGAATCCACGGGTTGTTCGTTTTAAAACCGAGATTAGTGTTAGAATTGATTGAACTCTAACTCATTTGAGCTTCTTATCTCTCGTTTACCTATTTTCTACGTGATTTCGTCTTTCATTTTGGATTTCCCCATTCTAGGGTTTTGATGCCAAATCCCGAATTGAAACGCGGCATTGATTGATTAGGTTAGTCCGACCAACTAGACTTGTTCTCGGTAGGGTTATCTCTTGATCGGAAAAGGTTAGAACATGTAATGGTTCAATCGAGGTTTCGACCAAATTAGGGTTACACCAACCGGCCAATCGAATTGATGCGTAAACCAGAATAGCGAACCAGTACAGGAATGAGACCTAATTGAGATGGTGTACGTGGAATGTAGGTGTAGGCTCGGTTGAGCAAAGGTTTGCGGGACGCTCCGAGACGCCTGATCTGTAGTCGCGCGGTACGTCTATTGCCAGCAGGTGCGGGATTCTTGGACTTGTTTCATAATTTATATTCATGAATTAAACTGCTTCCAATTGTCATGTTGAACTGCTTGATTGATTGCATAATCATATTGTTTGAATCATATGCATAACCGTAGTAAATTAGAACTGATATGTACTGAAATCGCATTATTGCGGGCTGCAACAACTCCCATTACGGGCCGCAATCAACAGCGTAGCTCAAAACATGAACTGAAAAGAATTCTCTGACTGCTTGGCTGCGGGCCGCAATAACCTCATTGCGGGCCGCAATGAAGTCATTACGGGCCGCAATGAAGTCATTACGGGCCGCAATGAAGTCATTACGGGCCGCAATGAAGTCATTACGGGCCGCAATGAAGTCATTACGGGCCGCAATGAAGTCATTACGGGCCGCAATGAACATACCAGGAGAAATGCTCTCTGGCTGAATTGGGGTGCTTGGTTGCGGGCCGGAACTACAGTCACTGCGGGCCGCAATGAGAGCTTGGAAAAATGAAAATCAGAGTTGAAAACTTGTGGGTAGTTGAGTGCGAGCCGCAATAACCCCATTTTAGTCCGAAATGAATATCATAGTTGTATTTGCATGTTGAATGGTATATCGTTTGTTTGTGTTCTTTTGTTTTGAGAACTACGGTCGAAAGTCCCCAACCATTTATGACTATCTAGGATGGTCGGTAACGTTTCGAAATCAACGCTGGGCGATGACTCGAAACCATATGCGCATATGAGGATAATTAATCACTGCTGGGCAGTGATTGATTAAGATCAGTCAATGCTGGGCAATGACTGATCGTGACGGAGACTTTGGGTGACTGTGAGGAAATGATGAAATGGAGTCATATCCAGTCTGGGACAGGAATGACAGTTTGGTTTGACATGTTGCGAATGGACGATTCTGAGCTTATTGCATACGAATTTTTCTTTCTTTCTGATTATGAACCAGATCTTAGTTAATGGTTAAGCCAAAGCACTGCGGATGGGTGTCAGATAAAGGGTCCAGCTGGTGGGCCATCTGTAGGTGTCAGTGACACTGCAGATGTGGGTTGGATAAAGGGTCCAGCTCGGTGGGACATCCGTAGGTGTTACCAGCTGTAATAAACTGAGTTAAGCCAAAAACGCGCGTGTTTGAGATTCATCTTGGAAATTCCGTAACTTGTATTTCATTTGGTACATTGTTGTCGATCATATGTACTTGCTTTATTTACGAATATGCACATGTCTGAACTGCTTTCGTATGGTTTCATTTCTGAATATAGATTTTTATTGCAAGTCCAATAATCTAAACTGTGGAAAATTTCGCACTGAGAATTCGTTCTCACCCCCACTCTTGGGTTATTTTACAGGATTTGGGGCGTCGGGTTCTGGAGAGGCAAGCGAGTTGTAGACCCTTGGTAGTTACTTCTGTATGGCCTAATCTATCTTTTGTTGTATAGTTTAGGGTTAGGCCTGATGGTTAGTATCTGTATGAGATACTTTTATTGTATTATACTTTAACTAGACCGTGTACCCTTATATATGGATTGATATATATATATATATATATATATATATATATATATATATATACACGTAGGGATGTGCTTGATAGTAGTTAATGATGCATATTTAGATTTAACGGGTAATAGCCTTGTAAACATACACGGTTTGTATGTTTACGGCAGAGAACTGTTACGAGCCGTGGCTGCGGGGTGTGACAATGATGGTATTAAAGTTAAGGGAAAAAACATGCATATATTGTCAGTGTCAATAGACAATACATAGCCATAATTTTTTAAATGTAAAAATTAAAACATTTGAATGCAAATTATATTCAAGTGTAATGTGTATGGCTTCTTAATTTTTATCACGAAATAATTTCAATAAACTTACATATTTCCTTAAATGATATTGCTTGACAATGTCACATATTTCTCTTCGCACTCAAAATCAAGTTACATATCATCATTTTAATTTAAGCTAAAAATCGTTTTTGAATAAATCAGGTTTATTTTATAATAAGTAGACAGCTCTAGTTGTTTCATCTCTTTCCAAGGAGAGAGAACTAATTAAAGCAAAATCCAGATGAGATCCAGGAGACATGGTCTAGCCACCAAACTGAACACAGTAGAACAAACAATGACAAGAGAAAAGATGGTGGGGATACACAGAACAAAGGTTCTACTCTTTTTGGGACCGTGTTATTTTTTAAACAGAAGAAATTTTCATCAGCCTTTAAGTTTATTTGTTTATTTCTGGTAGAATAGGCCTGTCTAAAAAAAGTCACAAAATCATATTTAAATTTCTAATGTGAAGCGTATGGTTATTTACCTTGGTTTTGAATCAAGAATAATTTGAGAGCTTTTTTTTTAGAAAGCAAGAATAAACACAGTTTTATTCGCCTCATGATATGATACAACGAATTTGCGACAATCTCCTTTCAAGATATTATGATTTCTCTCTCTCTCTCTCTCTTTTTTGTTACACACCGTCATAAAAGAGCGAACTTTAATTTAATTGCAACGACAACTCAAAAAATTATAGAATTTTTTTTTAATATATTTTTTTTTTCAATAGAGATTGAATTGTGTAGAAAAAACAAATATCCATTATAGTAAAGGAAAATATCGCTTAGAACAAAAAGCAAACAGAAACTGTATTAATCAACATTCATACCTATATTCACTGATACCCATTATAGTATTAATTTTGTAAATCACCAATATTATCTTGTAGTAAAAACAAGTAAATTGATTAAAGAGAAAATAAAAGGTGGCCACTGGCCAGCCTTCTATTCTATTACTGCTATAATACACCAGAATTAGTGTTGTTATTGCTAAGATAATATTAGTACTGAAATCTTTAAACCAATGACATTAAATAATTTATAATATTTATTAAAATTTTGAACACTTCATAAGTAAGATAAGTAAGATTGGTTCAAGAAAACTCAAGTCCAAGCCAGTTGGAAAACGGGAAGAGAATGCGTCCAATGGCATTATTAGACTCACTTCTGAGTCCGATAGGTCCTCGGCTGTGTGATCTGCTTAAGATCCGTATGGTTGTTTCAATATTCGTACGACCTCGTTTCAATATTTGTGTAGATCAAGTGTGTACACATCTTAAAGTGAATTGAATAGCAGAAGAACCTCTAATACTCATCGGACACACTCTTTTCCCTTGGAACACAATGGACCTCACATAGAATTCAGATCCAGTGCATTAACCCAATTTTTGAGTTTTGATCCAAACCGTCCAAGATGCTCTAACACGAATCTTAAGAGCCTGGACCCCACAAATAATACTGGCCCCCTGCGCTACCACCGAATAGGCACCGTACACGTCTAAACTCAAAAATTGGGTTACTTTAGGGGATCCGGACTCCCTCACATATGCCCAAAAAGGCAATAATTCAACTGTTCAAGTACATGCCTTTTTTTTTCCTCTCATTATCTATTCCTTGTGGTGCCTGAGGCAAGGTTTCAAAAGTCTGAATTATAAAGTGTCTTTAATTTGTCCGGTTGGTTAATGATAAATTGGAGACCTATTAGCATAATCAAGTGAAGAAATATACCAATAATTTTATTTATTTTACTATCGAACTGTCAATAAAGTAATTTTAAAAATAAAAAAATAAACTTCGAGAAATATTCTCTGTTGTCTACATAGACAACATATTTAAATCTTATACAATTTGAGAATTACTTAATTATTAAATAAGTATTGATAAATGTAAATAATTATTTTTTCGAATCGCTCAATTCGTTCATAATAAATTAAGTTTTTCATTACACCCAATTTTATTTGCAAACTATCTGAATTATAGAAAATATTTATATATACCTTTTTACTTTAGTGATCATTTTATTAGTCGGAGTAAATTTGTTGGTAATATAATCTACCACTATCATTAACTTCTAAATTTGAAAATTTCCTAATAGAAGTCCTGAAACCAGGGTAAAGATTTTTACAAAATAATTTTGGCTTCATGCAGTGCACAAATCATATGCAGTCCTATTTTGATTCTACTCTGTGCGCTCAATAAAGCCGAAAATACTGTTAAAATATTTACCTGAAACTTTGGATTACTACCTATTTCAACAGTTTTTCCCCTGTGAAAATTTTGGAGAAAAACGGTCAAATTTTTTCATGATGAATTGCATTATAATTTGAGCTGAATTTTCCTATACACCCAAAAAAAGAAAAAAAAGAAAAAAGAAAAAGCCTTGCTACAATGGATCAAGTAAAAATTGGGCTCTAATAAGGCCTGTTCGAATTTCCCTTATTTTAATTCTACCATAATTTCGGCATCTTGTTCTGATACCAACAAAATTGGACCGAATTAACACCCCAGACAAGCAATCTGATTCTTTAGTTTAAGAGCCCAGAGGATCAATCAAGAATAATTTTCTAGGAAGCTGTTGTAATCTAAACTAGAGATTTAACTATATCCCTAAACTATGGTTACTAGTCTTGGTTAGGAGTTAGGAAATCTGCTCAGCAATTCTGGTAATCCAATTGTTCAAGGAATGGACGCCTCCAGTGATTCTGTAATACTATCTATTACTGGATTTATTGTTATCTAGAGTTGGAGTACCAAATTATCTTTTTTCTTTTTGTATTAATAATGATACATATTATTACGTTTCATTTTATTGAACAACAACAAGAATTCACAACCAGAATCGATACCAATCTGAACAGTGATACCGCCAAAACAAAAGTAAGATATATTGATCTAATCTCAATCTTAGCTTACATCAGCGACTTAATCTATTTCTCTTTTTATCATTTTTTTTCAGTCATCGTTTCATTCGGCCTCTGTTTCAACCATCATCGATTCATTCCACAAATCCTGGAAAAACAAAAGCACAAAAAGATGGGATTCCTTATTTTAACTAAAGATATTATACTAAGAAGAATATATATATTTTGGAGAGCAACGGAAAAAAAATAACAGATACCGTTAATCAGACCTGGACTAGATTTATATGCGAGAAATTTCAATTTAGTCCATATTTAATGAACTCGTAAAGAGGATGGTGCAAGTCAAATAGACAAAAATTCATATGATAAGTATACATTAATTCAAAGAGGCCTGATTACATCATGCATTCATAACATCATATATTGATCGTGCCATGCGGTTTTGACCCGTTCCCGCAGGATCCTATGTAGTCACAATTCTGTTGTTTCACCACATTATATTATTTTAGGAGGAATTTTGAATCGGAAAAATGGGAGCCAAATTGATGTATTATAAAGGGAAGCGGGGAGTGTCCGATGGGTATCAGATTCAAATCGGTTCAATATCTATTCGGAATTGTCTGATTTGCTTTATGATCCATGCACGCTTGATCAATATGAATATTTAAGCAGTACACACGAATACTAAAGCAGAACCATACAGATCTTGAAGCGAATTGGATGTTTCTAAATGAACATCAGACTGATTTGATTCTGATGCCCATCGGACATGCCCTGCTTCCGATATAAAGAGTTTAGATTGATGATTTTGTCAACGATCCCTTAAAGTTATTTGAGGGTTAGAGGTACAACGGGTATAACCAGTTGAAGCGGATGTAGGTAGAGATCAAAGGGTGCTAAGCATTCCCTATAAATTGAAACTTTTTATTTTAATTCTTCAAAATTTCTATTCTTTATTAAAATTAATATTAATATTTCTTATAAAATAAAATTACATAATACTTATTTATTCAGTCTTTCAATCACAATATTCTGGTTCCGCTCCTGAATATAACAATGCTAATTTATATAGATGGATAATGATTCCACCTCAAATGGAAGATGCAACAAAAATCCAAGTCAATGATATTCCTACTTAGCAATTAATTCTTTGGTGTGGAATTGTGGAGCCTTTTAAAATCTTACAGTTGATAATGAGGTTATTAAACTTTCCCTTTCGATTTCAAAATGAATTAAGAAAATATCTTACACAAAGATTTCGCTTGTCACCATAGCATCCTTCTCAACATTTAATACTGCTATTAGCAATATTAAATGTTGAGAAGGATTTTAAATAAATGGGCCCAAGGCAACCTCTCACTTATTTTTATTTCTACCCCAACCGCTGGTCCACTGGACGGTTCAATTTCCCTACCTGACCGCCCAGCAGCTGGGCGGTCCATTCTTCATAGCTGACCGCCCAGCTGCTGGGCGGTCCGGTATTATTTTTTTTTATGGCGGTTTTATGTTTTATATTAAATTGTTGTAATGATTTGTTTGATTGTTTACTATATTAAATTGTATGATATATATTTATTATTTGTTGACGATTATATTTTTATAATTGACGAATATTTTTATATGTTATGTAATTGTCTAGCTTTAATATAATTGATTAGTTTTATATTTAGTTTGTTAATGTTTAAATGTTTTTAAATGGTAATCTAAATGGTAAGTCTAAACATGAAACATAACAGTCCAAACATGAAATATAATAATCCAAACATAAAATACTAGAAACCTATCAAACTAAAAAAATATAAAAACCCTAACGGCGATGACGAGGGCGAGGTCCGGAGAGCTCCAACATAGTAGGTGCATGGCGATCCCTCTGCGACGGTGGACGCCTCTGGGGAACCTCATCCACCTGCATGTCATCGTGTACGGCCTCGCGCGCCCATGGGTCCTCCCCCAGGTGTAATGGATGCTCCCCATGGATCCCCGCCTGTGTACGCAACACCCACGGATCGGCCTCCCAAGTAGGAGGATACGTGGCCGGAGGCGGTGTGCCAAATATAGCAGAGGCAAAGCCATCTGCAGTCTATGCCCCACTCCCACTGGCCTCGCCGTCGTGCTGTCTGGCTCCATATACTGCGGTATGTGGGAGCTAGCTGGCTCTCATCCGCCCTAATCTCCATTTAGGTCATCCAATGAGAAAGCGGCAGCTTCATCCTGTATGTAAACAATGTTAAATTAGAGACATAGAAGTAACGAGTAAATTAATTAAATAATGAACTTTTGCTACCTCGGTTTGATGCACTGGAACTCCATGCTCGTTGTAGTACGCGTTCCACGCGTTGTTGTTCAACACCCATTGGTGGATCGCCCACCCCGAATCATCATCTGCAGAAATGAAAATAAATTAATAAGAATGATCTTTTAAAGAGACGCTTAATAATGATCATTTGTATGACATATTATTACCTGTAGGAGGTGGCGGCATCTCCTCAGCGTAGATAGGAGCTCTAGGCTGCTCCAGATCTGGTGGTGGGGCCTTTATCTCGTGCCAATTGATGTCCTCCCCAGCATCGTGCAACATACCAACCAGGCGCCCGTCCCACCCAGAGTCCTCCACGATCGGTGCACTGTGTTGGAGCATTTGACATCCTATCGCTCTCCAACTTTTTCTCGCCATGCACACCAAGCTGTGTGCCACTCCTCTAATAGCGGTCAAAATCTGCACACAATGTATTTTCATTATTCTTGTTAGAAGATGAATAAATATACCAATTTTTTAAGCATGTCAGTTTCATTTAAACATACCGCACGAGCATGGATCGGGCCAAAAGGCAAGTAAGTCCTAGATCCGTCACCCGTGAGTCTCCGTCAAAGAGCATCACTATAGTCCCCCTGTAGATAAACCGTAGGCATGCCCCATCTCTAGTACCAGACTAAGTATCGCAATCTCCAAGGCCCGACGGCATAGGGGCATCTGGAGCTGGAGGCGGGGTCCATAATTGAAACTGGGGTGATGCAGCACACTGGTAATGCTCCCAGAAACGCATGCTCCAGTCGACTTTGGGCTTGTTGTGTTTAGTGCTGCAATATAAATTAATTAGTAACGTGTATGGCTGAACAAGTAATAAAATAGACAAACAATAAGGCAGTGGGTAGTTACCTGTGCAGCTGGGTGGTCTGCTGCTCGCCCAACTCTGGAAAATCAGGGACATAGGCATCCAAGCCAAACTGACGGGGCACTCGATCAGGATAGTGATACTCAACTATCCAGAAGCATACGCACGGCCCCCGATAAAACGAGAGATATCTCTGCTTTAATGTCAGCTGGCACAGAAGGTCCTGATCGTAGAACAGACGATAGGGGTACCAGGTGATGCTCGCCTCGTGAAGCATCTGGAGCTGACCCCGGACATACGAAATCCCCACGGTCCTCCCCCTGCTCGTGTCCTCGTATGTGTGGGGAGTACCCCATATGGCACCGTACCCCGGACGTCTCTCGGGGTCATCTCCCATCCATAACCCCGCCTGAGCTGGAGGAACAGGCCGACACACCGGTATATGTGACCAGGACCACTGCTGGAGTAGAAGAAGCGGTCCGGCAATCTGCTTGTTCGTCGCCTAAATTTTGGACATGCGGTGCACTTCTGGTAAATATGGAACCCTAATATTTGTAATAAAAAAATTAAAATATTTGTACAAACATACCTGACAAGCATGACACAAGCCCCGGTATAAGTGGGTGAGCATGGCTCCACCCCAATTCCACTTCGACGGCCGCTGAATGTCCCTCAGCAGAGAGAGGAACATAATCGGGACTGCGTCACTGCTAGAATCGACAAACATGACGCTGCCACATAAATCCATGACAAACGCCCTCACGTACCTGCAATATAAATTAGAGACATAAATAACTACATTTTTTGTTTAATCCATAACATATTTTAATTTGCAACTGTTTGTGATTACCTCAGAACGGCCCGCTCGTCACGTGTATCGAGGGTGATCCTACGCCGGTGGAAGTAACTGCGGAGCGCCGCAAAACTAATGCAGTATTTAGAATACCGGCACTCCTCCTCCTCCTCTCCTTTCTTCTTCTTCTTCTTCTTCTTCTTTTGCAAGTCCGTCGGAGCGGCCCCTAGCAGCTCCGGTATCATGTGCATCAGGTCTGGATGGTCTGAGACACCACCGATGGGGTCGCCGTCTATCCGTAAACCCCACAAGATGCTGACATCACCTAGTGTGACTGTCATCTCCCCAACCGGAAGGTGAAATGTATGCGTCTCCGGTCGCCATCTCTCCACTAGACCACAAACGAGGGTCTGGTCAATATCACAGTGAGGCATGGTGGCCAACTGATACAACCCGAGATGAAGGATGCACTGCTCCATCAACGGGTGACGGACGTATGGTATCTCGGGGGTGCGATGCCTCACTGTCATCATCGTCGTGTCCTGCATTTTACAATTATTTCAATATAAACGTCTAATTAAATAATGTTATTTAAATTAGGAATACAAAACCAACGTACCTCCATAGATGCAAGTGAGACACGGTGCCTGACATGTGGGGTCCACAGAAGAGGACTAAATGTATCAGGATGGTGAGGGGGATAATCTCTAAAGGGAGCATCTGCACCGGACGTCTCTGCACCGGATGCCTCTACACCGGATGCCTCTGCACCGGAAGCCTCTGCACCGGATGCCTCTGCATCGGAATCCTCTGCATCACGTGAACTCTTCCCCGTCTCCATAGGGGCATCCCATGCACGTCCCCGTCTAGTTCTGACCATACTACATTTCAATAAACAGAAGATTCTATCTTATAAATTCTGATTTATAAACCATAACTTATAAACTCCAATTCTGTCAACCCTAAACCCTAATTTAACAATTCAACATAATTTAAACAATTCAACCCTAAACCCTAATTTAACAATTCAACCCTAATCTAACAATTCAACCCTAAACACTAATTTAACCCCTAAACCCTAAATTAACAATTCAACCATAAACCCTAATTTAACAATTCAACCCTAATTTAACAATTCAACATAATTTAAACAATTCAACCCTAAACCCTAATTTAACAATTCAACCCTAATCTAACAATTCAACCCTAAACCCTAATTTAACCCCTAAACCCTAAATTAACAATTCAAACCTGAACCTTAATTTAACAATTCAACCCTAATTTAACAATTCAACCTAATTTAAACAATTCAACCCTAAACCCTAATTTAACAATTCAACCCTAATTTAAACAATTCAATCCTAAACCCTAATTTAACAATTCAACCCTAAACAATTCTACCCTAATTTAACAATTAAATCGCGACGAGAAAATCAACAACCCGCACACGATAATTAACAATTCAAATCTAATTTATAAACTTCAGTTTTGTCAACCCTAAACCCCTAAACTAAAAACTCTAATTTTGGAAACCCTAATTTTGAACAATTCAATCGTGTCGGGAAAATCAACAACCCGCACAAGATAATTAACAATTCAATTCTACCAATCGTTCCAATGCCAATACAAGATACAAAATATAAATTAAAAAAATTATTTAGAAACTTACTCGAAAATAATCGGATTGTTGCCGAGATGGTCGAAAATTAGGGTTCGGGTGAGAGAGAGAGAGAGAGA
This sequence comes from Carex myosuroides, assembly GCA_028015225.1. NCBI lineage: Eukaryota > Viridiplantae > Streptophyta > Magnoliopsida > Poales > Cyperaceae > Carex > Carex myosuroides. The sequence goes on from CM051479.1 coordinate 8,003,826, forward strand.
GAGAGGAAGAGAGAGAGAGGAAGAGGGAGAGGAAGATAGAGAGAGTGGCATATTTGAAGAGAGAGAGGAAGAGAGGGAGAGAGAGAGGGAGAAAGAGAGAGAGGAAGAGAGGGAGAGAGAGAGAGAGAGAGAGAGGAAGAGAGGGAGAGAGAGACTTCAAGAGAGAGAGGGACTGGCTGGGGGTGGTGGTTTCGGGCGGCGGGGCGGCGGGGAGGCAGAGAAGAAAGAGAGAGAAGAGAGGGCGGTTCTGTGGGTGGGGGGGGACCGCTTATAAAAAAAATAAATAAATAATAGTAGACCGCCCAGCAGCTGGGCGGTCAGGTGTGAAGAGTGGACCGCCTGGCTGCTGGACGGTCAGGTGGGGAAATTGGACCGCCCAGCTGACGGGCGGTTGGGGTAGAAATAAAAATAAGTTTGGGGTGGGAGCAGATTTGATAATTTGTTTTTTTTTTTGGTATTAATAAAAATATAGGCCCTTTTCTCCCTGGCATGGGCTCAAAATTTCGAAATTTTTTTATCAATTGAAAATATTGAAAACGAATAGAAAATAGAAAGAATACTGCTAAAATTTTATATAGAAGGATAAGTAGAATTTTCACCGATTTAGACTATTCAAAGTTTGGATCGTAGACATTTCACTGATCGAAATTAGAAACTAATTTTTTTTGCACATGTTTATATGTATTTGGATTTTATGTGGTTCCATTATCTATAACTCATCGATTTATTCTATGCTTCTCATATGATGAAGCCACACAGAATCTAGATACATATATGTTTTTCTTAAAGAAAACATAATTTAAATCGGTAGAAATTCCTTCTAACTATAAAAATTCAACTGTACTCTTTATATTTCACTTTATTCTTTTTCAAATTTTTTATAGATAAAAAAATTCTCGAAAATTTCTATCAAAAAGATTTGCGCTTTGTCTCACATAGCTAACGACACGTGTCAAAGGGGACTATGGATAATAATAAAACAAGCTACCAGCAGAAAGGAGAAACCATTTATTACCAAGCAAGCTTGAGAAAATAAAAATTTGGGCCCATGGGATGGCCATTGCAAAATAAAAAAAAAATGAATACTTTACTGAATTTTTAAATTTTTTAACAATAATATTTTTGATTTAAATTTTTTGACACTTTTATCTTTATTTTTAGATTGAATGCGAACACGTCATATTGAACAAATGATTTTAGCTAATTCAAAAAACACTGAAAGAATATTTTTTTTTAGTACTAAATTAATCAATACACAAGCAACTTATTACTGATTTCTTTACAGTCTGCTTTCGTCCAGTACTTTGATTTCTTTTTATTTTTATTTATTTTTAAATCTGTAAGTTCAGCCGAATTTTTTTAGCTACCATCTTTAAAAAAAATAAAAAACTGAAATGGATTTTGGAAAAATTTAATTTTTACTAGAGACACAATAATAAGACGCAGTATTATCTGAATTAAAAAAAAAAAACAAATTGGGAGCGCAGATACTAGCTACGTGTGGACACAACTATTATGTGTCCCTGGTAGAATTGAATTTTTTTCAAAAGTCATGATAACTTCGTTTATTTTTTTCTATGAAATGGTAGCTAAAAAAATTCGGTAAGTTCAGTCAAAAGTCAAAACTACTGAATATATGCATTAAAAAAAGTAGAGTTGTTAAACCTTAAAAATTGAGAGATATTATTACAAATTTTAAAATGTTATCTAGATAGAGAAAAAATTCTCATCTCCTGGGGTCTATAGCTCCATTGCTTAGGTAATCAATTGCATCAATTGCTTAAGCAAGCAATTTATTGTTTGCTGAGCTCACGGGACCGTAATTTTTATTTTTAACATTTTAAAGAATTAAATTAATAAAATAACCACCGTTTCTGGTCAATTCCATATTTAACACGGCCGCAGAACACCGGAGCGGACCCATTTGGGGGCCGCCGCAGAATGCCGGAGCGGACCCCCATATGGGTCCGCAGAATGCCGGAGCGGACCCTTTTTTTTTTTTTTTTTTTTTTCTGATGAAGTTGATTATGATTTTGTTTTGGAAATTTTTATCAAAAATGTAAAGTTTGTACTAGAAGTTGTGTGTAATTACTTATGTTTGAAATGTCGTTTAATCTGAAATTGTTGTTCGTCGTTTGTTTGATCAAAAGAAACATTACAATAGAACAATGAGCCACGACACATGGAGCGCATGGAGCGCACAATGGCATGTCTATGGAAATCAGTCGGAATGGCCTCAATACGATGGCCCGGTCCTTGTTCCAGAGAAAAGAAATATTGCTGTGGGCAGAAGACAGCACGACAGAATTCCGATGTGGATTGACGTTCTACATAATAGGAGAAGAGGACACCAAGCTGGCCGAGATACACAAGAAAGACAAAACAGAGCTGCTCGAGCTGCACGAGATTGAGAGTTAATGTTGTTTTTTTTATTGTACTCGTAAAAATATTGTTTATTTTCGGTTAATTAGACGTATTTGTAATTTCCGATAACATTAACATTGTTCTATTGTATGCTTCTTTATATGGCTCATTGTTCTATTGTAATGTTTCTTTTGATCAAACAAACGACGAACAACAATTTCAGATTAAACGATATTTCAAGCATAAGTAATTACACACAACTTCCAGTACAAACTTTACATTTTTGATAAAAATTTCCAAAACAAAATCATAATCAACTTCATCAGAAAAAAAAAAAAAAAAAAAAGGGTCCGCTCCGGCATAGTGCGGACCCTGCGGACCCGGGTCCGCTCCGGCATTCTGCGGACCCATATGGGGGTCCGCTCCGGCATTCTGCGGCGGCCCCCAAATGGGTCCGCTCCGGTGTTCTGCGGCCGTGTTAAATATGGAATTGACCAGAAACGGTGGTTATTTTATTAATTTAATTCTTTAAAATGTTAAAAATAAAAATTTCGGCTCACGGGATATGTCACAGTTTATAGTATCATTTTGTTCCACCCGTTCTTAGAAAGGATATATACATAATTTTTTTCTTCAAAATATATAGCAACACCAATGTGGGGTTGTTGTACAGTCCATTTATTTGAAGAAATAATATCCCCTGCAATATCATGTTTCAATAATAGCGTTGAAATTTGACTTTTCAACATACATTAATTTGTCGAAATGAATTTCTCCAATTTTGTATATTTTTAGTCAAAATTAAACATGCATATAAATACTTATGTTTTCTAATAAAAACATCAAGTCAATTTAAATATCTATAAAAAGTCTTAAAGTGGTTTTCCATCTATAACCCTTCCACATGAAGTATTCTAATTCTGAAGTAAAAAACTTGTCTTGTCATGTAATAATTAAATTACAGATTTACATTAAACAAGTTAGCAGTGCTACTGCTAACCTCACCACTTATTTTTCTCGAATTGGATGATTCAATTGCTAAAATTTCAAGGACTCGATTGCTTAACACATGTTTTCCTGTAAATTTTCACCCAAAAATTATCTTTACATTGATAAGTTCTGATACATCCTATCTCGGAGAGAGTAAGCCGTATGTGGGAAAAATAATTGGGTTGGTCTCGTCCTGCCTCTAGCCTGTATGATATCTCGCTTGAGTAAGCAAAAGTTCGACTCCTGTTTAATGGAGCGTCTTGCCTCAAATAGGTCGTCCCCTAACCGTCATTCTGCATTGTCAGAGCAGTTAGGGGAGATCGCATAGGAGCGGTTATGCTCGCATAAAGTCGGTTATCCTCGCATAAGAGCGGTGACGTCCGCATAGTTCAGCGGTTATTCAATCTCACCCGCTCTGTACCGCTGCGAGGGCGGTGACCGTAAGCCGAGTCCGGGCTAATGATAGGGCCATGTTCCAAGGACTTTACTGGACTTAATTGCTAACGGATCCCGGGCTCTTCATATTGATCTCGGGTTGGTCCTTAAAGGGAGTCTGAATCCCGATCTTTTCATAGCCTGCGAGAAATCAGTGAGGGCCCTTGAAACATGGCGCTATTAAGTTCGAATCTAATCTGACGATATCAGTTACCTTTTCTAATCCGAATTGTTGAACAAAGAGGAGAAAAAGTTTAAAAAAAAAATATGATATAGATCTGCCAAGTCACTAAACAAAGAGGGGAAAAAGTTTCAAAGAAAGTTACCACAACTCATCAGCTGCCGAATTTTTTACTAATATTCACAATTAAATTAAAAAATACAAATTATCCCTGGTTTTTGGATATTTATAAAAATGCTCAAATTGTCAGAAATTTTGGCAGTTTGGGAATTTTTATAAATATCCAAAAACCATGAATTTTTTTATAATATTTTATTTAAGTGTGGATATTAATAAAAAATTCAACATCAGCATATCTCATGAGTCCACATCGTCTGCATTAACTTAAAGAGCATCTTTTGAATTAATACATCTCGACCGTTTGATTTTAAAGCTGATCGTTCGATCCACATGCATTAAATCAAAAGATTCTTTTTTGAGTTAACCCAGAGGATACGAATTCGTATCTCATTACCCAAAAAAAAAAAATATGTGAATTGAATTTAATATCTTAGCCCTCAGGTTATCCTCGAAATATAATAATGCATGCGTGTCTTGACTATAGCAAGACTGCAAGAGCATATTCTAGATTCCTATACTAACTAGTCTAAGCTGAAATGCTGAATGTTGTATATGGGCCCTACTGGAAAAGTGTTTTTGCTAATAAAAAAATGAGAAAAGTATACTTGTGAAGTTGTCATGTGGTCTCGTGGAAAAGTTAATAATTTTAAATTGAAGCTCTTGCTTTCAAGTGTAAATTTATGTTGTACTATATTTGATATGCAGCAAAATTGTGTACATCATACACCAGATATGATATCATAACTAGGCCCCATAATTGGTTTATTTCGGGTATATTATATATATGCCAGAAATTCTGAATTAAATTATGCCATTTCTTAATTGTCAATACGCTCGTACATCAAAAAAAATTTATCAACACACTCCTCATATCGTTGGATTCTCTATTTTCGGATCGGATCGATCGTCCGATCTGAAATAAATGTATCATATTTTTTTTGTGATGTCATACACTCCTAAATAATATCAATCATTAAATTAATGGATCAAAAATAATAATATCTACATATATTTATGATATGAGACAAGAAAACATCCAGGTAGCTAGCTTTCAATTTACTTAGTTGACTTGAGGTGATTGACTTCATATATAGACTTTGCCAGGTGTCAAGTAGGCATCTGAACCTAGCTATTGTTACCTATCAGACTGTTTGGTTAATTATTGGAGGGTCTTAAGCCTCGTGAGTTACTGTAATTTAATAAATATATCATTGTAGTTTTGAAAGGGAAAATAGGTCATTTTCTAATTTTTGAAGACAAGAAATTAATTGTGTATCTGTCTAATAATATTAAGACAAGAAAAATTCCAAGTACCGTAAGTGTTGTACATGCTCATATGATCCACTGCAGGAAGCTTACTCATATGTATCAAAACAATTTATTCTAAGAAACATAAAAAATAAATAATCTGAAAAGGAATAAATAACTTTTTTTGATACATAGAAGGATCGATTTGAACCAATAATTCTGTTTCTTTTAATTTCTGCAAATGTCTATGAATATAATAAAGCAAATGGAGGATCTTATTTGACCGTGTTGGTGTATATATTGTAGAAATTAATTAAAGGGACTGAAGTGGATATGAGCATGTACAACACTTACGGTACTTGGAATTTTTCTTGTCTTAATATTATTAGACAGATACACAATTTCTTGTCTTAAAAAATTAGAAAATGACCTATTTTCCTTTTCAAAAATACAATGATATATTTATTAAATTACAGAACTCACGTGTTTTACGCTTGAAAATTAAACCTCCAATAATTGAAAGCTAGAAATCTTGACATCGGGCAAAATCTATATATGAAGTCAAGTCCACGAATTGAAAGCTAGAAAGACCTTACAATTCAGTAAACGGACTATGATGAAGTATGATATCGACACATTACAAATTTCTTAGGAAAGTGCAAGTCAGGAGCTTTTACCTCTGTTTTATTCTTTTTAAAAAATAAAGAAACATAAACCATCTTTCTAGGAAAAGGTTAGGAACTAAGCTAAACCCTTTTCACCTTTTCCCTTAAAAATAGCAATGGAATATAATTGTCAAAGAGTTAATATTAATTCTTTCATCATCTAAGCTAGAAACTTTGTCTATCATGCACATATATATGTGGATCACAATTCTTTTTTTTGAGGAATAGTGGATCACAATTCTTATTTTATCTACTAATCATACACCATGGAATAGGTCACAAGCTCTTAATTATAAGATGACATAACTCAAAAAATATATTAACAGATATATATCACACAGCTTGAATTCGGTCAGGAGGCTTTTAAAAAGCCAGAGCCTGAACATTCTAAGTCTACAAGAATATAATAACAGTATGATGAATATATAACATATTTTGAGATTCTCTTTCTTATCAAAATTGTTAGCATGGACAGGGCGGACCAGGATTTGACTACAAGGAGTGATAAACGAGTGCGTATTCTCTGAGATATCTTACATTTTGCATGACCAATGTGTCCGGTGTCTATTCGGGGATAGAGCAGGGCCAATATTATTTGTACTTTGAGATTTGTGCAGAACATATTTGAACGATTAAGATTTTCCAAAAAACACGCAAAATATGAGATATCTCAGAGGATGCGAATTCGTGCTAAGCATCATTTTATTAATTAAAAACAAAATTTATAAAACACAAGATAATATATTTTTTCATCTTCAAATAAGAGTCTAATATTTTTTCTCTTAGACATAATTTTATGTATGTACAAATTATACATAAAAAAATTATTATTTTCATAACATGAAAGTGAAATTAACTTTTACCTCAAAGTTATAACGAATAATAATTAAAAAATTATAAACAAACACAAACCTCAATTAAAATAAATTTTGCTAAAAAATTGCATTGCTCTTACGCACACTTTGTTTTTTTATTTTTTGTTAATTTTGCGTAACTCTTATTTTCTAAAGATGGTCGAATTGTATAATGCTGTGATTTGAAGATTTCATTGGATGATTGGACACTTCCTTTTTAGTTTCTTTTGTATTGTTTGACAGCTTTTCAAAAACAAAAGGTTCATTTTTAATGTAAATGTTGCGGAAACCAAAGTCTATATGGAAATGAGAAAGTTATCACAAGTTTGTTTTTCAAACTTTCATTCAAGACTTTATAAGTTTGTAATGTTTTGTAGAGGGAGCTGCCACATAAGAAAAGTAAAATTTAATTGAACTTTTATATACTTGATAACAATTTTTTGAAATTATAGGGTGGCTTAGCATCCTCCAGTTTGTACTATGTTCCGTCCCTGAGCATGGAGGGAACATTTTCGCACGAATGATCGATTGGATTTGATGAGCTAGCTCAAAATAATTTTGTTATGTTAAAAACAGAGAAAAATTAGGAGATTATACATGACAAAAAAAATATAAAGTTATATATAGTGCAAAAGATAGGAAACGGTACCAGGCCGCGAGACGAATGCAGAATTTCAGACTAGAGAGAGCCAGTACAAAAACAGATATCTTGTTCTAGGGTAATCCATGCATCATTTACAATTAAACTTTAAAAGCATCTACACAGCTACTAGCTACCCAATAACTATATGTATAAACTATATATAAACACACAAACCGGACACTTAAATTAAATGAAGAAAACCAGGTTAAACGAATATGTACACATACTTCTTCAAAGCTAGCTAGTCTTCACAAAGAAATTTCATTTATAAAAAAGAAGTCGCTTGAATCTATTCCTGCTTGTTGTTATTTCATGCATCTCAAAAATATATATTATTTATCTACAAAAAACATGCATGAAATTACATCAACAAGACTAAAATCTGCACCTATACCTAAAGAACTTAACCAAATATATATACCTAAATAAACTTATATACAAGATATATAATACATGGCCCGAGCGATCATAAAGCATTATCACTATTGCGCAGCCTCTAGAGGAGGCGATGCTGGTTGGATTCCTCTCTTTGTAGCTTGAGATAGTCATGCTGCTTCTTAATGAACGCCTCAACGCGTTGAGATAGATCATCATACGGTATCACCAGTGCATCTCTCTTTCTCCACCCCTCCACTCTTTCTTCCACCTTTTCGACTCGCTTCTTCTTTTTGCTTCCCATGACTGATGAGTTTTTTACCTTTGCTTTAGGATCAACTCTCTCAAGAATTTTATCATGTTTCACACTTTTCTTAATTAACTTTACCGGTTTTGCACCGCCACTCGCCAGAATTGCATTCCATGTGTCATCAATTGACATGTTCCCTGTATAAAAAGAAGAGACAAATTGAGTACATTTTTTGGACAATTTCATCATAATTTGTGAGATTTGATCAGTATTTTCAGAAAAGCAGTAGTATGGTCCAACATCTTATAACAAAATATTGTATAGTATATAGCTAGTATTGCAAATTTAAATTAGAAACTTACAGCAATTTATAATTGTTTTCATCATAGGCCATGACATAATACTATATAAATGAGATGATGCTGATTTTAATTATATTTAATTTTATCAGAAAAGGAAGATAATTTAAATGATAGCCTTCAATCTACAAATGTTAGAACAAGTCCACAGCTTGGGAACATAAAATAACAAGGAAAATATGTTTGTTATAATTAAACCAAAGCATATATACCTTCCTCATCTGAAGCCTCCATGCCAGCAAATACATTTCCATTTTGATATGAAACACTTTCTATTATTACAACATCAGGATTTGGTTGCAGTGGTGGCGGCGAGGCGATATGTGTTTCTGGCAGTGCAAAACATTTTTTGGATGTTGGTGCACCAAATTTTTTTTGCAGAGATAAGCTGGGAAGAGAAAATAAAGGCTGAGAGAGACTACGAAAAGAGAATAGAGGTTGAGACAGAGAGATGCTAGCAAAGGAGACGAGAGGTTGAGAAAGGCTAGGGAAAGAAAAGAGAGGTGTTTGTATTGTATGTTTTGAGTTGTTCCGATGCAGTAAAAAGAGAACGATTACAACGAGATTTAATAGGATCCAGAGACAGCTGAAAGGAGAATAGATGAACTGTTTGCATGTTGTGTATAATAGAAGGATGAATCTGGCCATGGAGAGAATTACAGTGGCCATGGTTTTGGTTGGAGCTACTGATACCAGTGCCAGTGATTGTATCATCTCTTCTTAATTTAGTTGAAGTTAAGAGGGATGAAATGGGGAAGAAAATATATAGTAGGAGGATAAAGTGTAGTGTGTTTTATTCAAATTCTCTCCATTTGGTGCTACAAATTGAGAAGCACAAGCTTTTCATTAATTGGTGTTCATTCACAGGGTCGGACCCACACACAGTCAGAGGGGGGCAGCTGTCTTTCCTTGGATTTTAAAATTCAGTGGAAAAACACGGGGCCGGTACCACTTTGCCCCTCCCTGAAAATTGTTTTGTCCCTCTTTGAAACAGGAAAGCCCGCCAGACCAGTTCAAAAGCACTGTTAATAAGAAACTTGGTTGTTTTTATAGAAAATTTATAGAAATTTATGGATCCGGACCAACTATGTTATTTTTTAATTTGTAAAATGATTTTATTTTGTTGTTTTTATTATGTAAGACTACTATTTTTATTATTTCTTATTATGTTGATTGTTTTTTTTTTTATCTAGTACCCGATTAGTTAATGAGTTTGAATCCGATAAGCTATTTTAACCCGATTTCTGCTCCTTCCTAACAGAAATCCTGCGTCCACCCCCTGTTCATTCAGTCGGTTTTTCATTTTTGCTGAATAGAGAGGTGAAGACTTCACTAATTTAATAGTGGACAAAGAACAGTTGTGATCTATCTTTTCATTTAATAATACAATATTGATTCATTAGTTAGAGTCACAAAATATATATATATATATATATATATATACAAAGAATTTATCTAAATTGTTTTATTTGTACTCCTTGAAATGTAAAATGTTTCCAATTATTTTTATTATAAAAAAGGATATTATAAATACACTTTGTTAAGTTAAAATGTAATGCAATCATTTTTTTTAAATAAGAACACTTATTAACTTCAGTATTAATTTTTTTAGATGTCTCTCGTAAAATTTGAACGTGCGTCTCTTTATAGAGATTTAGACTTATAATCTTGAAATTAAATTAAAATTGTAAAATTCAGCTATTCCAAGAAAGTAAAGAGATATAAACACAACCCAATATCAGTTCTAAACATATCTACTTTTGTTTGCGCTAGTTATAAATTTTAGACTTTACATAAACTGCTCAATATATATATATATATATATATATAGAGTAAGGCTACGGTGCTTTGCAAAGCATAGAGGCCTCCGTGCTTCGGGGCTACTTTTTGGATTTTGAAAATCCAAACAACCCATCCGAACCGTTCAACATGTTCTAAATATTGAAATGTGCTTGGAGACCAAATTTTACATTTTTTGGAATTTGTTTACTATTTATTAAGCCACTTTGAAAATCCCAAAATCCAACGGTAAACAGTACAAAAATTTGGACCACCGGATTTGGAATTTTCAAAGTGGCTTAATAAATAGTAAACAAATTCCAAAAAATGTAAAATTTGGTCTCCAAGCACATTTCAATATTTAGAACATGTTGAACGGTTCGGATGGGTTGTTTGGATTTTCAAAATCCAAAAAGTAGCCCCGAAGCACGGAGGCCTCTATGCTTTGCAAAGCACCGTAGCCTTACTCTATATATATATATATATATATATTCTTCCAGTTGTCTAAAGAATGGAGAGGATATATGATAGCTGAGCACGACCAGACGAGATAGGTGTGCATGTAGTCAATGCGGATGTAAAAGGAAAAGTAAAGTGCAACTGATTTGGATAGATGGAATCCGGGTACTAGACTACCATGTACACAATTCCCACGAAAGATCGGAGAAAAGGAAGCTTGAATTGCTCGAGTTGGTTAAGAAACCGTGTCTAGAGAGATTACGTGTAGAAAACAATGCACACACACTGCAAGTTGGAGTCCGCATCATCTGCATTAACTCAAACGAACATCTTATGAGTTAATACATCTTAGCCGTCTAAACGAAGCCAATTTGATCACAGGAGCCTTTAATATTAGTGTAGATCTATTATGTACGAATCTTAAAGCGAATCAGACAATCTAAATACATTAATTCGAAAGATTCTTTTTTTGAGTTAACGCCGAGGATACGAATTCTGCAAGTTGCAACAACCTTTTTGTTCTAGATTCTCACAATCACAAATCCGGCACAAGATTGACCGACCATGGAGGCTCTTGTGTCGGCGTTGTCATGTTCACTCATATCATGCATGCTACCTCACTAGTTTTTCTTTTTTGACTTGTTACCGAGGAATTTTTTGGATTATTTCGTGAGAAGATAAGGGAATTAAATGTGTGACTCTTTTTTTTTAAGTGTGTATTTTATTATTTATTTCTGTGCTTAATTCAATATTGTACGATTAGAGTGTTCATTGGTTCGGTTCAGCTCAGTTAAAATAAAAATGAAATAGATAATTTAAAATTTTATTCGGTTTTCAAAAATACAACTAAACCGACCAAAATAAAGTTATCAACCGAACTAAATTTTGATTTGTTCAGTTGAACAAAAATAAGAAGATTAATTATAAAAATAAATATTTTTTTTGTTAATCTCTTGAATTTATTTTAAGATGGACTTAAAAGTGCTATTTAGTTCTGTCTAACAAAGTTTTGAACTGAACCAAGCATAGATTTATGTCGTAATTTTTGATTTTTTTTTAAATATTTAGTTCGAACAAGGAACGGGTTTAAAACTTTCGGTCGGTTTGGTCTAACCCAGTTTTAAAAATTCTCAACTGAAATGAACCAAAGAATTAAATCGGTTATAAAAAATAAACCAAACTAGTCTATTTAACCAGAAAAACCAAACTGTTCAATCTGAACTTTTACGGCTCGGTTTAAAACTGACAAAACTGGACTCGATGAACACACGTACGATATAGTTAGCCGTCTATGTTACTATGCATAACACGGATTGGTCCATACTATGGATCTATATTTCATTTTCAATTTACAAATAGTCGATCTGAAATGTTGAACATGATCTTCATATAAAAATGTACTCGTTAACTAAAATTTGCATTTTAAATTTTTTTTTTACTATTCTTTTAGATAGGTAGAAAATCAATATTTTTGAATAGTCTAGAATTTTTAGATCAAGTAATTTTCTGCATATCTAAAAGATAATAAAAAAATGTATTTTTTTTAATTTAATCTACAAGTACATTTTCATGTGAATATCATGTTGAACGGTTCAAATCGATTGTTTAATTTATCCATAGTACGGACCAATTTGTGTTATGCATTACTTAGTAACATAGCCTCACTCTTGTATATAAAAAATAATATATGTTTTTTTAACATTAAATTGGTTCTTTTTGATAAAATATAATTTTGTAATTACTTAGCTACTTTTTAACATTTTTTATTCTGTTTAACACATATTTACAATTCTCTAGAAGCATCTGATGATGATGATACAAAAGTATAATAATGTTTATTAATTCATGTGACTTATGTATTATTAGTACAAATTTTGAGAATTGTAATAAACGAACTAGAAAATGCTAAACTGAACTAGCCAAGTGTATACAAGAATAGTATTTAAAAAAAATACATTGTCACACGGTATTTTTTTTTTATTCTTCGTTCTGAACCATCATATTCAAATATAGTGTCCAGATCAAGCAAAGAAAACACAATCCGTGCGTTGAGCTTTTCTCCAATCCGTGAATGTTGCCCCCTAGGTTGGAGGAATAGTCAGTTTGATTGCAATTTTTCTAATTTTTAATTACAGAAACTTTATATATATATACAGAGAGAGAGGGGGGTTGGCTAATATCGAAACGTTTGTTCGGGAGTTGTGGAACAAATGTTTCGGTTTTTACATTTCCAAAGTCCAAATAGTCAATCTAAACCGTTCAACATTCAACCTATATTAAATTTGCTTGGAGACCAAATAATTCTACATTTTTTTGAATTTTTTACTATTATTAAGGCAGTTTAAAAATCACTGTTTTCAATGATTCAGAAATTTTTCACTGTTTATTAAAATCAGCGATTTTAAAACTGCCTCAATAAATAGTTGCATTTTTTTTTTCAAAAAATGCAACTCCAAACACATTTTGATATAGAGATCACATCTAACGGTTTGAATCGACCGTTTGGACTTTGAAAATCAGAAAACCAATTGATTGCACCACGGCTCCGGAACAAACGTTTTGATATTAGCTAACCTATATATATATCCAAATTTTCATTGTTATTGTATTTTTTTCCTTTTTTTAATATTTTGTGATAATATTTCCAATGAAACTAATATATATTAAAAAAAAAAAAACGGGATGACACGTGCCGACACGGTACGTTAGCACGTTAATTAGTTGACCCTTGTTACATAGTTTAAAGGATGGTTTGTTTTAAAATTAATCAGCCACCCGAGAGCGAGGGCATGCATAAGGGATCGATGGATAGGGAACCACAAAATAAGAAACTAAAATAAATTAATTGTCAATAAAAAATAGTGTTGTAAATAGGAAAAGGGTAATAATATTGTCAGTTCATTTCTCTAACTCCATATATATAAAGCACATGCTTGATGAATGTTAACTTGAGTTGACTGACTCTATTGATTAGGTGGATAATTAAATACGATAGATTAAAGGTTTTTACGGGGATATATGATATATTAATTAGGGGGTTGAGGAGTAAATATGAAATGACAAAAAGACTTGATGAATGTTAACTTCAGTTGACTGACTCTTTGTGTTAGAATTTATTGACAACAACTTAATAATCTTGATTAACACTTTCTCAAATAATACTAAAAAAATTAAAATAGAAAAACTAGTTATAGACATATTGGTTTTCTTATAATTGACAAACTGACTCATCACGACCTAGGTCCAGCTCAAGATCAGTAGCTAGCTGTACCGAGCGAGTCGAGTGAGCAGAGATTAAGAATCCGAACTAAAATCTTAGCTCAAGATCATCACGTTAGCTCAGAGCTGGACCGAGCTGGCTCATTAGCTCGCTAGACATTATTAAACCACAATCATACAAAATTCAAAAAATAATAAAAGTAAAACCCATCAAACAAAACATAGTTTACATCATAAATTAATAAATTGATTTTCAGAGCTTGAGCAATACTCTTAATTTAAGTGCAACTAAGCAAATCAATTACCATAAATTAAGTTTGCAACTAAATTCACACATATCAAAATATCAAATCTCCAAATTCATATACACATAGTTCACAAAATAAATTCATGCATACCTGCAAATCAAACAAATTCATACAAATTCACAAATTCATACCTAGACCGAGCTAGGTCATAGTTCAAACTCGTTAATTCTGGACTGAACTAGTGGAGTGTGGAGAGCAGCTGGCTCGTTAACAGCTTGGTTCACTAATGAGCGAGTTGTTAGCGAATGAGTCCGATGCGAGTCACACTCGATCCACGAGCTACGAGCTTTTTTGCCACCCTACTGTCCTCCCAACTATCCACCTCATTATTTATTAATCATAATTATTTATCTGTTAAGTGAAAGTATATAATTGCTAACTACTTAATTTTAGTTAGTTATATATGTAAATTTACATTATTGTATATAAAACTAAAACTCTAGGAATTAATAATTTTGTATCTTCACTTAATAGGTTGATTGTTGTGGCTAAAAAATAAGGATATGGACAATTAGGCGGATATATAACAGCCGAATTTTTTTAGTTAGCATTTAAAAAAGAAAAATCAAAATTAGTATGACATTTGAAAAATTGCGAATCTCAGAAAGAACGCAAATTTGGTTTGCGCATCACTGAGGGGAGGTATGCAGACTCGATTTACGCATTTTTCTCTCAACACCCTTTATGGTGAGTTCCAATCTTTTTTTTTATTAACAAATTGAAGTTTTAATACGAGTGTACAAAATATCATCACCATATTATTTTATACAATGATATATTAATACACAAACAAGATTAACCAGACTATAAAATTAACATGAGTGTGTCACCAATATTTTTACAATAATACATCGATACACTGTTTTAGAATGTCATACTACCTTGATTTTTTATTTTTCTTAATTTATTAACTAAAAAGAATTCGGATATAACATGTGGGTGGACTTTTTCTTCCTTTTACTAAAGAATAATATCACGTTTTTAATTAATCCAGATGACAAAAATAAAGGAACATGTATAAACAATTAAATAACTGGTAGAAAATGTTATAAAATAAAGATAATAAAAATAAACAAGATATTGAGAATATATAAGATAGTTATTTCTTATTTATATGTTTTTTTTATTATTAATATTGTTGTTAATCAAAATAATACTCATTCTTACTTAACTGGTATTAAAATAAAAAAAATCAAAGTTTATTTTAAATCTTCAACTAATAGAGCTCTCGGATAATATATTATAAAAGAAAAATAAAAAATAAACAAGAAATGATTATTCAACATTTTATTGAAGTATTGATTTGGAACTATAATTAACTACCAGCGTAGGGAAACCAATAAAATATTGTTTTAGGTAGGGACATAAACTAACTCTTTTAGTTGGAAACTTGTGATAAATTATGGATAAAGCAGCTTTCTTGTTTAGAAGGTAATCTTTCTTATTAGTGGGCTAGTGGAGATGTGATTTTATGAGATATAATAGGCTGGAGGTCCATTTGTAAACACTATAGCTTGAAAAGAGAATGACGCAACCACACATATTTAATTATTTATTTATTTTCTAACTTAAACTTTGTATACAACTAAAGCCTTTTCTTTTTGTTTAGTAGTGATATATATATATATATAGTAGTTCCAAATTCGCATTTGTAGTAATCGAAAAAAATAGAAACAAAAAAAAATGAAAATTAATGCATATATGACAAAAAAAAATTGGATAGAGAACATCAATTGTAAAATAAAGCGGATCTAGTCAGAAAACAATATAAAATGGAGTAATATTTTAAAATGATCGGATAAGATATTTTTATATTTTTTTTAAGCCGTAATTAAGTATATTTGTACAATTTTTGAGTTTAGATCTGGACTAATAGATTTGAATCGGACCGTTAGATTAAAGGGGCTCCGAGCGCTCCACCTCAACCCGGGTTGACCCGGATTCGAATCAGACGGTCCGGATCTAAACTAAAAAAATGGATTACTTTAGGGGATCCGGACCCCCTAAGCATTTTAAAAAATCTAGTGTAAATTTCAGTGTAAAAGTCCTCCAGTCCAAATTTTGAGTCTTTAAATTAATTATTGCCGAGGAAAGAAATTTGCATGCAAGTGATATGGTAAGTAAATAGTGATGCCCTGATTTTGATTGATCCTACTACCACTAGGTCTAGGAACTATGCATGTAGATAGCAAATTTGTGGTTATCATATCAATTGCAGCTAGCTGGAGAGCAGTATTAATTAGACAAGATAGATAGATAGTAGCCTGACAGATTAGTTAATTGACATTTTATGTTGGTGAATATATTGTCACGGAAGATATTGTCTACCTACACAATCATGTACTATAGTGCCTATTGCCTATTAGTCCAGTCAACTTAATTAATTAAATAATATGCAGTCAGTATTCATACCCTGAGACTCAGTCCATGAAAAAGAAATATACTGTAAACTTATTATCTTTTTTTCAATTTCTTGTACAACAAGATATTGGACAGGTACACGTTAGAATTTTAAAGCGCATTTCCTTTGTACTTTTTCAAAAGATATTTCCCCGTATGAATACTTAATTAGTAGCTATATGGTTACTGATTCAACAAGTTAATTACTCCCAAATGTTAGGTACGTAACCTGTATAAATATTTATTTTTAATATCTAACGAAGGAATTGGATTTTGACAAATTTTATCCAAAGGTTTTGGACAAATTTTATCTCATTAAAGCTGGGTTTAAAACGTTCAATTTGTGTTAAGATTCATGCAAAAAGATTTAAAACTTAATAAATTAAATGCCCCGTGAATCTAAACTGTTTATGCAAATTTTAACATAAATCAGACAGTTTAGGTCGAGTTTTGGATGAAGCTTTATCCAAAGGTTTTTTAGACAAAACCTCACCCAAAAATGAATATTAAAATCCTCAAATCACTCTATTAATACCTATTAAATTAAGTAAGGTGATTTTTTTAGTCTAATAATATATTTCTTCGGTTAATGATATTGACAAAGATAATTTAGATTCACGCAGCGCATGGCCAATAGAGACAAATAAAAAAAAACATAATTAGTGTGCTGTATGAAGCCAACCAAGCTCTGCCAATATCCTTACCCCTTCCTAACGTAGAAACTCATGATCAAAAACTAGCTAAAGGTATTTATTGTGGAAAAAACGAGAGAAAAAGAATTTTAAATTTGATGACATATATAAATGATCTCAGCCATCCAATTTAGATTGTCTAGTCTAGAGAACTAAATCTCCTGCCGACGTGTTGGTAGGGAAATCCTATCCACAGAGTCCATCCGTTTATTTATTTTATATTTGTTCTAATCTGGATGGTCAATATAAAAGTATGGAGATTGTTTTTTAAAATTCAAATACTTTTCATATTTTAATTATTACTGTCTAGATTGGAGCAAGCATTACATGGATGGACAGATGGACCTCTGGGCAAGATTTTCCTAAAAACAGGTCGGTAGGAGATTCGGTTCCGTAGATCGAAAGTTAAAAATCTGGTTGTTAAAAATCTAATTTACTATGAAATAGATCAAAAAGTTTTCTAATAATAAAAAAAAAATTCGGATTTAAATTTTTTAGAAATAAACAAATGAATTAATATTGAGATATAGAAGTGCGGTGATACGTCCTATTCCGAGGGAGTAGGCCGTACGGGTGAGGAGTTTAGGGAAATGGGCTCGTCCCGTCTCAGGTCGACGGGCCGAGATTAAAAAGAATGGTGAAGGTTTGAGAGTATTAGTGCTCTAACCTCTACCAATACCCTGTGTTACGGAAAAAATGTGATCCCTGTCATCGGGAATTCCCTGCCTTAAATAGGGGGGCTCCGGACCGTTAGGACGTCTTGTCAAAACAGTTAGGGAGTTCGCATAGGAGCAGTACGTACACTACTAGAATTTCCGGTAACCGCAAGGGGAGCAAGTGTTTGTTGCAAGCGTAAGAAGGGTCGTTGCAAAAGATTTTGGTTTTCTGATTAAATTAATATAACTGCAACGGGAGGCTCTTGCAAATAATCACGCTTGCAAATATGTGATGGATCCCCTTGCTAATGTCTCCTATTGGCCCTTGCAAATAATAATACCCACCCCAGACACGCCAAATATTATTTTATTGTGAATTGTGTTACTATTTGCAAGCGGCACCGTTGCAATTGTTTTTGGAGTTCTTTTTTATATTATTATATTCTAAAAGACATTATTATTTGCAAGAGGCACCGTTGCAAATGTTTTTATGATGTTGTTTATATTATTTTATTGTGAAGGCCCTAACTATTTGCATGAGCCACCGTTGCAAATGATTTTAAATTTATTTTTATATTATAAATCATAGCAACAAAAACTTTAATTATTTTTTTAGGGAAGGAAAATTATAATACAACTTTATATCATAAAAGATACACATTGATATTTTTTTACAAAGTTACAAACTCCATTAGTAACTATTAACCAAAAATAATTAGAATGAACAATCATATAAATGGTGCATGAGTGTGCTTTTTCCCATGTGCTCTCAAACTTCAAACATACAAGAAAATAAAATTGAGTTAAATTGTATAGAAAGTAATATTAATTTCAAAATAGTAAAGTTTTAATGTTACTAGAATAAATTTCTAATTTCCATTTAATAACTACCATATATATTTATTTCCATTTTTAGTGATAAGAAAACTATAAAGCAGAATGACTAATACCAAAAAATAACTAAAATACCACATGCATAAAAATCCTCTTGAACATCAAGCTCCTCTAATCCTCCAATCCCAAATACATGGCCTTAAGTCATCCCAGTTAGAATACAAGAAATTGACAATGCAAATATCTTCACTACGGATCTAAGTTCTAACTGCTGAGGACTAGTTTATGGAATAAACCTTTCACCTGCATATACTCCTAATCATGATTTACTCGTTATTTGAATCACAATTTACTGTATTCCATTAGACTGGTACATGTCCTTTGGTACCAATAGTAAAATATCACTTGAGGGCATTTTGATAGTCAAGTATGGGTATCCAATAGTCTTCCTTGTGTATAGATGACCTTGCTAGATTATCACGATAATCTCAGTGTCAATTGATGCGCCTTTGTCTGTCAGAGAAATATGTGTTAATCTTGATATTCATAAATAGAAGTTTTGGTATTCTGACAGCCTATTTTGTGAATTTTGCACAGGCCAATCTACAAGGCTAAAATTTGTGTTCTTGGTGTCTAAATTCTCAGGAGAGTGTTAGCTTTTACCCTGGAAAAATTCAAATTTTTCTGAGACCTCTAGCTATGTCAGATGTTTGATTTTGTGAGAGGCAGTCCGTGTACCAGCCTGGTACGGTACCATTTTTTTTTCAGAATCAGAATTTTAAAATGCTCTCAGAAATTGTACAAAAATCAGAAAAAATATGAAATTTGTTTCTGTTTGTCCATGAAAATGTCCTTTATTAGCTCATAAAACAGTTTGATCAAATTCAAAGTGTAGATATGGTTCTAATTTTGGTTTGTATAGAGTGATGTTTTGGGGCTGCACGGGTGAAGGTAGACATTTTTTATTACTAATTTTGGTTTGTATAGACTAATTTTGGTTTTTCAAAGCCGTGCAGCTGCACGGGTGAAGGTAGACATTTTTTATTACTAACTTCAATTTCTTTTTGGTTTGGATATTTTGTCGAACACTTTAAAGGCATGCATCCCTGTTTTGGTAATTATATCAGTTTACCAAACGAAGAAAATTATATCAGTTTACTAAAAGCTTGTGCACTTATGTCATTTCATCGAACACCTTGAGTGCACATAATCAAACACCGGTATACAACTTCAAAAACTAAAAATATGTACAACAAGGAACTAATTTTGAGAATTGGACCAGATAATCATAGTAGATCTTGAAAATTGGAACTAATTTTGTCAGACCAATTGATACAAGAGAGCCTTCGGTCATTATTCAAACAAATTTTAGAACATAAATTATGAATCCACCTAAAAGAAGAGAAGAAGAATGATACGTGTGAGAGTTACTTGAAAGGAGGCAAACATCTCTTCCTTTCGTGAATCTGAGCTTGCAAGCTTCGAATCTCACCTTGGAAGTTTTCGACGGGACTTAACAGGGTGGGGTGGGATCGGGACAGAGAACGCTGGAGAAGAAAGATCGGGGTTGGTGTTGGAGAAGGGCTCCGGTCACAGTGGGGAGTTTGAGAGAGAGATAGAGAGAGCGCAATATTTTGAGGTGACAGAGAGGAGAGGTTCTGATTTTGATTTTTCATTTTTGAGGGAAATGGAATTTCATTTGGAGAAGAGAGGAGGAACCAACCAGAGAAGGGGAAAAAAAAGATAAGGGAGAAACTTTCCAGAGAAGGAAGACGTAATGAAAAAATCAAAGTTGACTAGTGGGACCCATCTGTTAATGAGACATCTCCAATTTTAAAATTAATATAATAAGATAGATTGTCATTAAATGGAGTTGTCCATTGATAATCTAGGCTACACAATTTCAATCAGACGGTTCATATTTGCATATGTACAAATCGATTATTATCGTTTAGGTTAAGCCGTTATGGACTTTGACGCATATGGATTATTATTTGGCGGTAACCAAAATGATGTGTATTTTATATACACCGTCGATCTAGTTTTTATCATAAAATAACACCAAATATCTTGTATTTAGGATATAAAGCGAATATAATACACCAAGAATCAAGTTACTGCGTTCGCTCGATGTTTCAATGCAGGAAACAGTGCAAAATGAAGAAAAACTGCCCAGTGCGGACGCATTCTCCACCAGTGCGGACGCACTAGGTACTTAGCCGATTTTCCAGCAGCGCAGACCTCACAGACGAAAAGTCCGAGCGTAATGCAGACGCATTCACCTTCAGTGCGGACGCATTCACTACTTAGCCGATTTTTCCGACTTTCAGAATCTTCCAGAAAAACAGAAGTTCAAGGCCAGTGCGGACGCACTCACAGCCAGTGCGGACGCACTCAGGAAATTTTGCAGAAAATCCAGAAAAGGAAACTTGGAACCAAAGGGGATTTGGAGTCGGTGCGACCAAGACCACCCGCACTCAACTCCAGTGCGGACGCACTGGACTCGCAGACAGCCAGAAATTCGCATTTTCAGGAGGTTTTCTATTTTTGGCCAACAAGGAACACGATTTAGAATGCTAAAAATAGCCATAGCAGTCTGAGGAGTGCACCCACTAACCCCACTACTATCCTCTAAATTGGGCAAGGCCTTTGGCTATAAAAGGAGAAGAATTTCATCTCTCTAAGCATCCATTATTATATCCATTTTCCACAAATTGAGAGAGAGAGATCCTGCAGAAATTCTTGAAGGCCTTTCAAGCAAGGAGAAGAAGGGTTTCCTGAGCAAGATTCGGCAAGATAGAGGTTTTAGATTCAAAGGGTGTAATTATTCTTTTCATTTCCTTTTATTCTTTGCCAAACTTTGCGATGTTTCCCTCCAAGAGGGAGTAGTTCTCTCTCTAGGGGTTTAGGTCAATATGCATGAACTTGTTTAATTCTATTTTATTCGATTATTTGCTTTTATTATGATTGTTTTATCGGATTTGATTGTTAATTTCTGTGATTTAAATAATTTGTGTCAAATACATAATTAGTACTTGAATTGTAGCATCTCGTTTTGGTTTCAAAAGAACCAAAATTGACTAGGATCAATAGGATAGTACCAAATTATGAATGCAAATACCTTAGGTTTAGATTAAGATTCTAACCAATTTAATCTAAGCCGGAACTATAGAAATTAAGGTTAGGGATTTGGTGAAGAACCTAACCGTGAAGTCAAACCCTAATTAGGGCATCTCAAATCAAGTCGGATATTGGTATCATGGACTTAATTGTGAAATACCAATATTTGAGGAGAGGAGAGACTAACAAGAGCTTATGGTCTAGGTAGTTAGGATGAAGGACTTAAACGTGAAATCCGAATTACTTAGACACGTTATTAATTCATGAAAGTGACCCTTAATGACATATTAGGTTAGAAACCTCATCAAATCGAACATAAATTTAAGCAAATACCGAATAAATAGAGTTAACAAGGGATTGTAGACCAAAGACCCCTAGATTCTCTTAACCTTGAAAACAAACCGACTGGTCTTTCTTTTACTTTACATTGTTTAAAAACTCCTTTCTTCGGGTATTGAACCCAACCTTAGGATTTTTAGTACAAACCCCCCCAAATTTACTTTATTGCACTTTTCTTTCTTTCTCTTCTGAAATTTATCATCTTAAGTTGAAAATTAAGTATTTATCTTACTCCTTGTGGTTCGATACCCGATAATATACTACACGGTAGGATTGTATACTTGCAATCTAAATCGAAAGTGTATTTGAGGATAAAGCTTTTTATATATACCCTTTGGACGTATCAGATTTCTCTCACTAGATGAACAACAAGGTGAACCATAACATCGAAAAAAGATGGCGGAAAATACATCTCAAGTTGGCAAAGAGTAGCGACGACTTCCACCTCCAAAGAGTCCAGTATTAGAGGGTCTATCACTTTGGAATTTATTGTATTGAAGAAAAAACAAAGCTTCGTAATGGTTTGACGAACGGGCTTTGGTAAAACCCCCCTAATTGCAACAGGAATCATATGTGTCAATAAAACATGACAGTCGTGAGATTTCAGACCGACCAGTTTCAGGTCCTTCATCGACACCAGCTTCTTAATATTCGAAGAATACCCTGATGGGACCTTAATACTACGGAGGCATTCACAAAAGCTTGTTTTCTCTTTCTTCGACATTGTGCACATTGCGGGGGGTAGGTATGTGCGCTTCCCTTTCTCCTGCGGTGCAAGCTCGGGTCGTATTCCCATTTCTACCATGTCTTTTCGAACTTTGATACCATCTTTAGTCTTCCCCGGAATGTTCAATAATAAACCAGTCAAACTGTCGCAGATGTTTTTTTCAACATGCATGACATCTATGCAATGTCTCACTTCTAAATATTCCCAGTAAGGTAGGGCCCAAAATATGGACTTCTTTTTCCAAATATTCTTCGGCGGTTTTGTGGCACACTTTCCAAACACAACATCAAGGTTTTTAACACGCTCGAAGACACCCTTCCCATCTAATGGACGACGGGCCACTCCAAGCTCAACTTTCCCGTTGAATGCCTTCTTCTTCTTACGATATGGGTGATTAATTGGAAGAAACCTACGGTGCCCCATAAATACATTCTTTTGACAGTTCTTCAACCTTAGCACCTGCGTATCATCTTCACAAATAGGGAACGCTTTTGCTCCTTTACAAGTGTAACCCGACAAATTCCCTTACGCAGGGAAATCATTTACGGTGCAAAACACCATGACCCGCAAGTTAAAGGTCTCTTTCATGTACGCATCCCACACCGAGACGCCATCACGCCATAATTTTTGGAGGTCCTCAATTAATGGTGCGAGATATACATCTATGTCATTTCCGGATTGTCTGGGTCCTTGGATTAGTAATGACATCATTATATACCTGCGTTTCATGCACAACCAAGGAGGAAGATTGTAGATGGCTAACAGAACTGGCCAAGTACTGTGCCGACTGCTCATGCTTCCAAACGGACTCATTCCATCTGTGCTCACCACAATCTTGAGGTTTCTTACCTCGGAACTAAAATCTTTGAAATGTCTATCAAAATTTCTCCACTGAGGAGAATCAGCCGGGTGTCTTAGTTTACCATCCTTTTTGCGCCCTTCTTCATGCCAACGCAATAACTTCGCATCTTTGGGATTTGCAAATAACCGTTTGAATCTCGGTATTATCGGCAAATACCACAACACCTTAGCCGGAGGCCGGCCCTTTTTGCCGTCGTCACAATCAGTAGTGCCCTGGTCCTTACGTTTATACCGAGAAACACCGCACTTAGGACAAACATGCATGGCCTCGTACTCATTATGGTACAATACACAGTCATTCGGACATGCATGTATTCTTTCGATCTTCAAACCCACTGGACATATCAATTTTTTCGCCTTATATATTGTACGGGGTAACTCGTTGTTATCTGGGAGCATTTCTCCTAAAAGCTTTAATAAGGACGTGAAACTCTTATCGCTCCAACCATTTTCTGCTTTCAAGTTAAATAATTTCAACACAGCTGACAGTTTCGTAAATTTGGTACACCCGGGATACAACGGCTTTTTGGATTCATTAGACAAATATTGAAATTTATCATAATTTTTATCAGTAATTTCATCTTCCACATCATGTAACATGTCCTCCAGATTATCAATATACTCGTGTACTACATTTTCATCGATTTCCGTCTGCAGCTCATCATCGTCGTTGCGATCAAGTTCAACATTATCAAAATTTTCGACATTCAAATCATCATCGCTGAAATCAAGTTCAAAATTATCCAAAATTTCTACATTCTCATCTCTCTCTTCACAACGGTTAGAATTCTTATTGGTACAACTACTTTCCCCAAATTCCTCACCATGCATGAACCAACATGTATATCTTTTCTTAAATCCACGACAAATCAGATGAGCTCTAATTTCTTCGGAGTCCCCAAATCTTAAAAAAAATTTACAATCTCTACAAGGACACAAAATGTCGGCTTCCTTCTTCTTCACTCTATACCTCTCAGCGAATTTTATGAACTCATCAACGCGACCCAAATATTCTTCACTATCACGTCGCAATTCATACATCCAACTTCGATCCATCTGCAAATTAAATTAAAAAAATGATTTCAATTAATAATGGTCAACATGTAAATTGGTACCAAATTCTAGGCTTACAAAGGGCCGGTTTACAATCCTAACCCACTCTTTGAATATTAGGTCCCATATGTGAACACATATTAGCGAGATTTAATTAGTATTTGAGAAAAATTCGGCAGCATTTCCCCTTAACTCCCCAAGTATGCGTAAAAACCACATACTCGTAGGAGCATTAAGGGAAAATACCGTCGAACTTTCCTCAATTACTAATTAAATCCCGCTAATATGTGTTCACATCCTAAATGAGACCCAATATTCAAAGAGCAGTCCCAAAACGGGGACTATCCAAAATTAATCCCTATTGGATTAATTTTGGACGGGCAAGGACCTAAAAGCATCAGTAGGGGTCGGTTATTGGACAACAATACACTACTTACACATGATCGATCTAAATAAGTACAAATAAGTAACATAAAATTAGAGGAAGAAAAGGAAAATATATATATATATACACTAACCTTAGAAAGATAGAGAGGAGAAAATACAAACTTCAAAGATCTTAGTAAAATACCAGCTGCTGGCCTTTGCAGAAATCGGATCAGCGCATTCAATACAGAGAGAGAGACAGTATTAATTACTTGATAAAAAAAACGGCGCTGGAAGGAGAAGGCCTTTTATACCAAAACCCTACAAAGACTTTTCTACACGGATCTTATGTTAAGAAATCCGTGTAGCTCTCTCACAAATCATACACGGCTATTTGTATTTAAGAACCGTGTTTATAATGTTAGCCTCTTCTATGAAAATTTATAAAAATCCGGGTTATGTAAGATAGGAGAATGCGTTTCTACACGGATTTTCAAGAAACAACCGTATACATTTACTTTTTACACGGATCTTTCGTTAAGAAATCCGTGTAGCTCTCTAACAAATCATACACGGCTGTTTGTACTTAAGAACCGTGTATAATGGTAGCTAATTTCGTTTAGGTTATCTTTTAATTTTGCAAATTCGGGCAGCAAATCCCATTGTTTAGGGATGCTAAAAATTATTATGGAAATTTATAATTCATTGATGAATAGAATTAAAGTTTTCGTGTCCTATATATTTTTTGGGTTTTTTTTTATTTATGGGCTAGTCTTTTTCTACACGGATTTAAAAAAAAAATTCCTTGTAGCTATTTCGTACACGGATATTCAACTAATATCCGTGACAATTACTATTTGGACATGGTTTTAAGTTTAATATCCGTGTATGTTATCCTATATATTTTTCAATTAACAATTTTTTTCTGGGCTAGCCCTCCAGTTTTGCTAGCCAGTTTGCTACAAAATTCAATATTGAGTTTACCCCCAGTTTTTCAGATAATTTGACATCCAGTTTTCCAATTACAGCACAAAAATTATACTTAGCATTACAAAATTCATATTTAGCATTACAAATCCATGTTCAGCAATTACAAAATTCATAAATTCATCTCCTTATTTACAATTACAGCACAAAAAATTACTAAATTCTCTATATTTTATTTAATTACAAGAACATGCTTTATATTTGAAACACAAAATCGGTGGATGGCATACAAACCGGTCAATTAATAAGGGTAAACTAAAAATTCATGTACACTAAATTATACAAATCCATATTGAGTATTACAAAATTTAAATTGAAACATTATACAAATCCATATTGAGCATATATTACACAAATCCATACTGGGTAGACATATCCTTCTTCCTGAGACTCGATCCCATAGTGATTTCATATATAAACTTAAGGTTTACATTTGGTGCCAGTAGCCAGGGTTTACAGAGGGTAATATGAAGATATACATGTTTTAATAAAGAAAGAGTCAAGTAAAAAGTTGGATGAAGGACCTTGGAAAAAAAGGGAAGAGGTGGATGAAGGACCTTCTGAGCCGGATGAAGAGTCGAATGAGGAGTCGGACACAATCTTGTCAGTCTGACAAGATTGTGCCCGACTCCTCATTCGGCTCTTCATCCAGCTCTGAAGGTCCTTCATCCCACCTCTTCGATCCCTTTTTTTCCAAGGTCCTTCATCCAACTTTTTACTCAACTATTTCTTTATTAAAACATGTATATCTTCATATTACCCTCTGTAAACCCTGGCTACTGGCACCAAAAGCGAAGAGCCATCGTTGCTCACCTGAATGTGACATGGTTCTACAAAAAACAACATTATTAGAAACAAGCACAATTATACATGCATTAGTAAAATAATCACTAAAATAACTATTATACATCCATCACTGTATTATACATGCATTAGTTGATTATACATGCATTACTCTATTATTAGAAACAAGCACAATTATACATGCATCACTCTATTGTACATGCATTACTAAACAAGCACAATTATCAAGCTAATCATCACTAAACTAACAATTATACATGCATTACTCTATTATACATGCATTAGTTGATTATACATGCATTACTCTATTATTAGAAAAAAACACAATTATACATGCATCACTCTATTTAATATACTAATTATTTACATTATCTCAACAAATCAAGCATGCATGCATTAATTACTAATTGACCTAAATAAGCAATAACAAGTAACAGAAAATTAGAGTAAGAAAAGATAAATATATACACGACTAACCTTAGCAAGATAGAGAGGAGAAATACAAATTAACTTCAAAGATCTCAGATCCGGTCTCCTTGTGCGCAGAAATCAGACCAATTCGTATACAGAGAGAGAGATTATTAATTGATCAAAACGGCGCTGGAAGGAGAAGGCCTTTTATACCAAAACCCTACACTTTTTTCTACACGGATTTATACTTAACAAAACCGTGTACAATATGCAGTGTATAAAATTGGCAAAACCGTGTATCGATAATCAAAACCCTAGAATAACTTTCTCCACGGATAATTATGTAAACAGCCGTGTAGCTCTGTCAAAGATTTCTACACTGCTCTTTAAACAAACATCCGTGTGAATTTCGCATATTTCTACAATTACCGTTTGTACACGGTTTTTAGGTAAATATCCGTGTATGATTGCCCTATATATTTTTTTATATATTTTTTTTTTCTGGGCTAGCCTCCAGTTTTGCTAACTAGATTTGTTCAGTATTGAGATTACCCTCCAGTTTTTCAGATAATTTTGTCATCCAGTTTTCCAATTACAGCACAAAAATTATACTTAGCATTACAAAATTCATAAATTCAACTCCTTATTTACTATTACAGCACAAAAATTACTAAATTCACTAATAAAACATTACAAGAAAATGCTTACAAGAACATTACTAGAATTCACAAAAATTACTAAATTCACTAATAAAACATTACAAGAACATTACTAAATTCACTAATAAAACATTACTAATATGCATAAATTCATATTTTATTTAACACCTTACAAGAGCATGCTTTATCTTGGTTAGGTTCCAAAGAAATGAGGCACACTAACTTTCAACTAATAAAACATTTTCTGAAAATTAAATTATGTTTTAGTCCCAAGTTTTTGGCGATGTAGAAATGGACACGTTGCAGTGTTCTTACGTTGTTGTTTAAATTCTTTCGCAAACCACATCTTATTCAAAGGGAGTTTCTGTAAGAAATTAAACAACAATGCACTGCCACATGCCATTTCTACACCGCCAAAAACTTGGGATCAAAACATGATTTAATTTAAAGAACATGTTTTATTATTGAAAGTTAGTTTTACCCATTTCTTTGGAACCTAACCAATAAAAAACATGTTCTTGTCAAGTGTCAAATAAAATATAGTGAAAATAAAAAGAAAATGAAATTCATCACAT
Organism: Carex myosuroides; assembly: GCA_028015225.1. NCBI lineage: Eukaryota > Viridiplantae > Streptophyta > Magnoliopsida > Poales > Cyperaceae > Carex > Carex myosuroides. The sequence continues at coordinate 8,032,559 of CM051479.1, forward strand.
GCTGTCCATCGGAAAGTTCATCACAATCTGTAAATAAAAAAAAATAATGAGTAAGTAAGCAACAATAAGTAACAGAAAATTAGAGGAAGAAACGGAAAATACATGCCAGAGATGAAGGAGATATTCATGCCAGAAGTGAAGTCCAGATGTAGGTTATCAATTATATCACATCGCTCGTCTTGATAGATGAGCTCCAAAGATAGCGACTTATCTTGATAGATAAGCGATCTGACATAATTGATAAACCTAAATCAAAATTCCAATTATTAACCGTGAAATGATTGTCAAAGTTGATCATAAGCAATATGTAAAGTGACCGGTCTTTCTCTCTTCCTAAGGTACGTTATACAGGAGAACCTACAATTTACCTATAAATTGAAAAAACTCTAACCTTTCCGTTTGTTGAATTACTTGATCAAAACGGCGCTGGAAGGAGAAGGCATTTTATACGGCACGGGAAGGAGAAGGCCTTTTATACCAAAACCCTACACTTTTCTACACGGATTTATACTTAACAAAACCGTGTACAATGTGCAGTGTATAAAATTGGCAAAACCGTGCATCGATAATCAAAACCCTACAATAACCTTTCTCCACGGATTATTATGTGAACAGCCGTGTAGCTCTGTCAAAGGTTTCTACACTGTTATTTAAAACAAAATCCGTGTGCATTTTACATCTTTCTACACGGTTCTCTTCATAAATATCCGTGTAGCTCTGACATGGCTATCTACACTGTTAGTTAAACAATAATCCGTTTACAATTCCTGATAAACGTCCGTGTAGCTCTCTCAAGACTTTCTTCACTGATTTTTTAATAAATATCCGTGTAATAGATCCCACAGATATTTCGGGCTTCCAAAAAATTACAATAGCACACGATTTTTGTATAAAATTGTCAAATCCGTATACAATGTGCCGTGTACAATGACCATTTCTGTAGTAGTGATTAAATCCTTTTTTCTGTGAAATAGATGATAGGAATCTGCACTACTACTGCATGGGATAATTAATCCAATATTTGATATATACATGCTATGCATTGACTAGTGATCATGTTGATTCAAAGGCTAATAAAAGCTAAAAAGCTAGCTAGTTAAAAAAATAAGAGAGAAACACTGGCATCAGATGAGCTTAATTCCTACAAACAAACTGATTTACTTCACAAAACAAAAGTAACATATACTAATTACTGCCTATTAATTTCATGAAGCAATCAATTAGCCGGCACGGTGCAAAACTAAACTAATTTGCAGAGACGGCATTTCGGAAATCTCTGAACTGAAGCCTCTTCGCGAGGCGGCGCTGATCAGACTCTTGTCTCTCAATTTTGAGATCATTGTATCGTTTCTTTATGAACATGTCTGAGAGATGAGACAACTCGTCACGTGATATGCCAGTACCGTTCATCCTCGATCCCTCTGCTCTTGATCTCTCAGCAGAGTCGTAACTGGTGCTCCCGGTTACTTTGCTCCCGGTTGCTTTCTTCTTCTCGCTTCGTTTTTCTGATGATGATTTCTTCATCTGTGACTTTGGATTGCCTTCTCTCTGACTTTTCGGAATTAATCTAACTGGTTTTGCCTTGCCCCTTGCAACGATGGAATTCCATGTCTCATCCATATTACTTCCTGTTATAGTATTATGTAATTGTTCATTAAAATAAATAAACATAACAAGGAAGAAAACCTACACTTTTAATTATATTTCTCTTGTCTTTCTTTTCAAGAGAAATTAATTTGCTAATTGTTTCAATATGATGCAACTAATTAAGCTTTTGAGCGTTTCAACAAGGTACCTTTAAATCTTCATTATTCCAACACATGTTGACATAATATATGAAATAATTACTGAATTATAAGAATTAGCTCAAAGTTCAAGCAAACCTTGATCATCATTGACCCGATCATCCGGTAGACTAGATATTTCTTCTTCTTGATACTCAGTTGAAATTCTCTCCAACAGTTCCGCTCTTTCCCAAGCCAGACCATCAGTGCTCCTGCTATCATAAACCATATCGGGTTCTAGATTCCGTGGCACACCGGGTGACAAACTAACAACAGACTCCGGTAAATCAACGTTATATTCCCCCAAAGGCTTGTACCAAAGTGGTCGAGATAAACTCGGAAAGGAGAACAAAGGTGGATGCGTTATCTGTGGTATTTGATCGGGGTTGCGCCGGTGGTGAAAAACGAGAAAAAGAATTATGATATTGGCCGTGATCAAAAGTGAAATAGTGCTCGAGCGCTTGACAAGTATGTGTACAAGGAGGAGAGACATGGCCATGGCAAGAAATAGCAAGGTGGCCTTGGTTTTGCTCAGTGTTTCTGTTGATGTAGGTTGAGGAGGCATGGTTGGTTGGTTGGCCTGTTCCCTTTTCGCATGAGTTTCTGATTAGTTCTGTTTTAGGTGAGGAGACTGTGAGTGGGTGTGAGGTAATTATGCGCTTTTGATGTTTATATAATGCAAAAATAAATAAAAATCTTGCACGGCGCCGTGACGGCTTGGCCGCATTGTACCAATCATGCATAGTAAACTTGCAAAAAAAAAAAAAAATTGCTAGAAAAGCAATTTTTTTTTTATCTCATAGAACGGACCGAACTAATAGTTCCGTACATTAGGAAATAGGGACCGAATCAATTATTTGGTTCCTATAGCTTATGTAAATTGCTACGAATCATGTCACAATAAATTTGAAAAACTATAAGGTCTGAACTATTGATTCAGTCTTCATAGAGGTTGTCAAAATCAGACCTTTTCAAATTTGCAGAAATTAATGCCGAGTCTGGCTAGTATGACATCAGTGTCATTTCAGCCTATATAACACCAACTCCAAAATCTATCGAATTGACTTCAAACGGTGAATCCAAACCGTTCAAACCGATCTATTTCAATAGTTGTGCGTTTACATGCAAAATTTATAATTTTTCGAATTTATTTAGTATATCAAGTTGAGCGTCAAATGTGTGAGTTTTTAAGTTAATTTTAATGCATTCATTTTTCAACATTTTTTACTGCTTGATTTGATACTAAAATAACTAGAAAATATAATTTTGTTGCATGTAAACGCATCACTAATAAAGTAAATCGGTTTGAACGGTTTGGATTAATCGTTTGAAGTCTATCCAATCAATTTTGTAGTTGGTGTCGTATGACACTAATGTCATACTAGCCGAACTCATTAATGCCCCCCTGAGTTAACCTAGCTGAGCGGTTTTTTTTTCGAATCTGCCTTAGTTTTACAAGGGTCTTTAGTTCGTGTCAGATTAAAATAAAACGTTCTAATTTGGATGTGAATTTCCGAATCACTAGTCCGATTCTTTTAATTTTCTAAATTGTGTCATCGTTATTGTAAAATTGTGGAAATCAATGATTCAGCTCTTTGGCTTCTGTTCAATATTGATTCGGTCTCTTTAACCGCTGCCTAAAGGACCACCGTTGGTTTGGTCTCTTCTATATATCTAAAAAAAATATTTCTTTTCTTGATAATTTATTTATTATATTTCTAAAAACAAAAACAAATTGGTGAACTTGGATGGTGCGCAACTAGGGATTCTTATCATATATTAAAATCAATGATTACGATTAAATTACTCTAATAATTACTCCCATTTGTCTTTTTCCCACACGTGATTACCAGTGACAGGTTAATTTCGTCGCCCTGCCTGTTCTCTTCTCCTCACCCCACCTCAATTAATCTCCAATAATCCTAATTTTTACAATCTAATTACTTTTACTATATGAAACACTTTTATACCACCTTATTAAATTAAAATTTCCTTCTAAATTTATTTTAAATTTTAAGTGTTCAACATTTCAAAATAGTGGTATGATGGAGGCATTTGATGATTTGAATCATCCTCAACTATTAAATGCTATTAAGGAGAATGTAAGAATGACCTTATTGTCCTTTTTTTTTAATGGTGACATTGTTATTTTGAGAGTTGAATTGAATAAGTCAAGTCATTTTTGCATAAATTGAACAAAAATTAATAAGTAAACTTTAAAGAAACCTTAAGATTATATATGCATGTGATGACCGCTTGATATAAAAATATAAAGTTTTCTTTGAGTTTCACATTTAGTCCTCAAGGTAGCAGTGTCATCATAAAAAAATTAAAATTAAAAAGGCAATAAGTCAAGTAATTCCTTAGTCTCTTTTCAATAGAATTTAATAATTTCCTTTTACGTATTTAATTATCATAATTAGAATAATTTATAGAAGAATAAATTGAGTACGTGCGAAGAGGAAAAAAAAAATCTCTGTGGCCAATAATCTAATTATTGCTGTCAAAATAACACGACATATAGTAGCTCTTCGAACAGATGTTTTGTACATATAAATTCACTTCTTATACATAAGGTTTTAAATAACGAAAAAGGTGTTAAGCTCAGTAGAATTGAGACTTCCTTGAGATAAAAATGAAGATCAAGTTTTTAAATAAAATAGTGCATTAAATAAGTACAATTTTTTTATATTTTTACCGTTTAACTTGATAGTAAATAAATTTGAAAATAATTTTTTTTTATATGAAAACGAAGCTTTCATTAAGGAGATCGGTTTGAACAATTTGAATTTATCGTTTAAAACCGATTTGATAGATTTTGAAGGCCGGAAACATATTGTTTAAATACCAGAGGAAGCGTGTTAGCCTTATTCTCTCTATACTCAAAATATGATAATAATTGATACGTAATAAAGGTTTTGTACAGGTCCAGGACAGTTCATGCCAGTAACTGTCTTGTTGTATAAAGGCTATATGTTGAGGTCTAAAACTCAGATTGTGACTTTGTTTCCCTTCTGTTTTACCAAGTTGCCCTTACCAAACATCCATTTTGCACAAAATTGTATCCTGATTTTCAGAGATACAAATCTGCACAAGACTCTGTTATTCCAAATCCATCCATTCATCCGTTTGAAAATTCGTACATAAAAATAAGTGTTATTGAAATTCGTGCATTCCAAAAAATGAAGAGATAGATTTGGAATCATCCTGCGATTCTTTTAGAATCACAGCAGATTTATTTCCGATTTTCAGAGAAGCAATGAAAAAATGTATGGTATAATTGGCATATAATTTAAGCTAGCACCTCCAATTCAAGTATTCAACCATGCAAAATTAATTCAATCAAGCCGCCATAAAGAGAGTGCCATTATTATTGTATTTCCGAGTAATTCTATAAGGCATCCATTTTTCGAATTGAATTCAAATGAAGGAATCAAAACTCTTTCAATTCTAAGATATATCTCTGTTTTTTTTTTCATTCATATATTTTATCTATCTCAAGGAAAGATTAAGTAATCAAAATCGTATCAATTAAGACATATATCATTTTTTTTATTTCATTTATATATTGAATATATATATACACATGATATAATCTCCACACTAAAATAGGATTAGGCTGAATTCGTAGATTTTTTGTTTGTTTGTTTTTTTTTAATTCCAATGTACAGTGCACAAATGCATATATATAAAACTTTTTTTTTTTTGCCAAAGTTATAAAATCATCTAGATAAGATATTATCTTTTGAGTGAGGCTATGGTGCTATGCATAGCACGGATGGGGTCCGTGCTACGGCCAAAAATTTGACTTTTTAAAATCTTAATGGTCGATCCAACCGTTCAATGTGATAACCATATGAATATGTACTTGCAAACTAAATTTTATATTTTTTCGAATTTTTTTACTATTTTTTTAGATAGGTAGAATTTTGATGGTCCAGAATTTTCAGAAAACACTGATTTTTCTACCTATCTAAAAAAATAGTAAAAAAATTCGAAAAAATATAAAATTTAGTTTGCAAGTACATATTCATATAGTTATCACATTGAACGGTTGGATCGACCATTAGGATTTTAAAAAGTCAAATTTTTGGCCATAGCACGGACCCCATCCGTGCTATGCATAGCACCATAGGCTCACTCTTATCTTTTTATTAGACAAAATTTTATTGTTAATTACATAATCATTAATTCATAGAATCATTTGAATAAATTTCATGCATTAATGACTAAGATATTTCCCTCCATGAGAAAATTTGAATGTTTGAAATCCTAATTGTCGATCTAAACCGTTCAACATGGTCTCCATATGAATATGTACTTGTAAACTAAATTTTTTATTTTTTAGAATTGTTCTACTATTTTTTTAGATGGGTAGAAAATCACTGTTTTTGGATGGTCCAAAAATTTCATATCAGGTGATTTTCTTACCCATCTAAAAAATTCTAAAAAATGTAAAATTTAGTTTACAAGTAAATATTCATATGGAGATCATGTTAAACGGTTCGGATAAATCATTATAACTTTTAAGTCAAAAATTTGAATTCATAGCACGGACCAAATACACTATGCACAATACCACAGCCTCATTCCTGCTGCAAATAGATAAAACATATTAACTTTTACTCATATATAACTTCTGTTCTATAAATATCAAGTATCTCTTCTTAATTTATATCAAGCGGTGAAAAACACCAAACTCAGGCTTTACCAGCAGTAGTCAAAAGGTTGTTTTTTTTTTTTTTAGTACAGTACATAATTGTGACCAAAGCAAACGCACAATCAATAATGCATTTTAATTTGTAGTTGACATAAGCTGGGCGGCGCCTTCTATTCTTCTATTCGTCCACTGGTTGTTTCTTTGTCTTTAAGACAACTTCTCTATAAATGAATGTATATATTTAACTTTTTAGTCTAGTGACAGAAATATATTTAACTTTTTGGAATCTTTTGACGCCTTTAAATATATTTCTGTCTTTTTAAAAAAAATTAAACAAATAATTCAAAAAAAACTTGCAAGACTTTTTTTTTTTTGAAAGTTGGAGGCTAAAGCCTGCCAACAATTGTATTAATAAAAAAGTTATTAAAATGCAAGACTTGAAATTGTAGTAATATATAGCCTTGCCACCTTACCGTCAATATATATATATATATATATATATATATATATTTCTAACAGTGATAACAGTGCAGTATTTGGTCTCCAAGCACATTTTAAAATATGGATATCTTGAAGTATTTTAATAACAGTAATTTTGAAGTATTTTAGAAAAATAGTAAAAAATTTCAAAAAAAATGTAAAATTTGGTCTCCAAGCACATTTCAATATGGATATCTTGTTGAGTGGTTCGGATCAACTATTGGTCTTTAAAAACGGAGATATGAGCATGAAGTAAAACAAGATTCTTACTTCGCAACTCACCATAGCCCATCTCTATGTGTATATATATATAGCTATGAAATTGTATATGAATGTATCACACCCTCTTTCTTTTTGGGATTTTATGATGAATCTATAAATATTTGTGTTTATTTCAAAAAAAAATTAATTCAAAAAAATCTGAGAACTAAAATTTAGTCTAGTGATAAAGAATCGAGATCGCAGATTTGAAATCTGAATGAAAAATCTTGTGAATATTAATTAGTTGGATGATTTGACTTCCTACTTTTACTAGAAAAATAATCCAATATCCCTTGCTAGATTTGAAATTAATTGTAATAATTTATAGCTATGAATTACGGTGCTTACATCTAGTATAATTGATTAAAGTAATGTGTTATGTGTTAGAGAATATTACAATTGCAAAATTCACCACCGTTTATTATTTATGAAAAAGAAGGGATTAAGCATTCTTTTACTCTAAAAGAAAATTATGATTTCACGTAATAAAGTTGAGTGTCGACTTACTCCATTTATTTATCTTAAAAAGTTCCAATTGAACCAGTTATATTTTGATCCATTTCAAAAGAGCACCGATATAAATTTGAAAATTTTCTTCTCCAAAAACTAATCCGAAGTGGTAGGGACGTACCAGCACTGGTGCAGAGAAAATGCGAAGAATTAATGTGTGGTATTACTAGTGGGCAACCTTTTCAAAATTATCACAATAGGATTAGTCTTGTCAGTAAAGTAGCAAAGCAAAAGAAACGAGACAATAAGTGCATTTATTTTTAGAAGCTACGCAAAGATATCACCACTTTGTGTGTCGTGCTGAACCGAATTAAGTTTAACATATGGTATAGTGTCATAGTGGAGATCTTGATTCAAATCATTTACTGACTAATGCTCGTTCATGACTTCATTTTTAACGACAAATAGAGGTCACGCCAGATTACAAAGTGTGTAATAACAATTATTTCTCTAGTGGGGATAAGATCATAAGACCAACTAGGGCTTACAGAAAATTCGTAGCTTCGTAGCTTTTGGCTCGTTCGAGATCGGCTTAAAAAAAAGTTCGTAATTAGCACGTTCGATTTTGGTTCGGTTTGTTGTTAGCAAATCCAAGCTTAACTCAGCTCGATTTGTATTCATTAATCAGTTCGTTTCTCGACAGGGGCAGACCCAGTGTATTCCGGGGGGTGGGGGGCAGCTGCCCCCCCTGGATTTTGAGTTTTAGTGAAAATTTATCGGTTCCGACCGACTTTGCCCCTTCCTGAATTTTTTTTTGTCCCCCTCTGGACGTTTAATTTGTAATTCGAGTTAAATTTAGGGTTAAAATTGAAATAAATCTGTTGAATTTTGATCAATAATTAGAATTATAAGTCAAAGCATCAGAAATTACAAGTCAAAGTATTGGAAAGTATAAGTTAAAGCATTGTTTTTTGTCGAGTACCCAATTGGTTAATGGATTAAAACCCGATTCGATATTTTTTTGGCCCCCCCTGACGAAAATCCTGAATCCGCCCCTGTTTCTCGACTCATTGCAAGAAATTAAAAGATAAAGTTATTTACCAACTCTTTCTCACTATCTATCTTTGTGCTCATCATGAGAGGATAAACCTTGTTGCAAAAAAGAAAATGAGATTCATTCTTAGCCTTTGGTCTATGCGTAACTCACAACACCAAATCGATGAAAAAGTTTGGTCTATGCACCACGCAAAGTTCACAATACATACGAGCTAGCTCGGCTCGGTTCGAGATAAGCACGACTAAAATAAACTAGACACGACTCAGATCGTTCTGATATGAGCTGAGTTCAAACTTTGTCAAGCCCGATTCAACCAGACTTTCTCAATGGTTTAAATTTAATTGATTTTTTTAAGTTTTTATATAGTTTAATATTTCTCATAAAATACTATATTTGTGCTTCTAGTCTAATGATTAGAAGTTCACTGGAGACTTGAGTTCAAATCTTATTACTCATATTTTATATTTTACGTTTCAGCTCTCAATTTAAATTTTTTAGTTACACCCATGTGTATAGGCGAGAGGCATCCCGCTTTCAAAGAAGCTCAAATTTCATTACTCACACATATATATTTTTTATTTTACATTTCAATTTCCAATCTAATTTTTTTACTTGCGCCCATATATTTAGGCAAGAGGCATTCCGCTTCCAAAGGATATCATCCTCCATGCTTCGGAATGCATATCACCTACGGTAACAAAATATTTCTGTTTAGATTCGGACCGTTCGATTGTAATTTGCACGAATATTAAAGAGATCTCTTGCATTCCACCCTGGACCTGATTTTTACTGATTCTGATCGATCTAAATGGAAATATTCTGTTACCTCAGAGGATATGAATTCAGTGTGTTTTCAATCTACAGTTGTTAACACAGCGAATTGCTAAAAAGTGTCTATTAGCTCAGATTGCGCTTTCAATAATCTACAGTTGTAACACAGCAAATTGCTAAGAAAGGTCTATTATTTCACCCCAAAAAAAGGGGTCTATCAGCTCAAATTGCGCCTGAGATGAAATTGAGTAATTACCTGAATGCTGCAGCCCAATCATCTATTTGCCGCATTTTGGTGCAGTTTAATTTGACCTTACAGGGCAAATTAACAGTAAAGACAGGAGAATCTTGAGGATTAAAAAAAGCCTCGTCCATTACTTGATTTAGACACACTTTAATAAGATATTGACTATGGTATAAGAGAATGGTTCAGATCCGACTTTAAGTTGGAGCCAATAAAAATAAAACAAGTTTTGGTTATTACTTTTTACACAGAAGGAGGCTACGGTACTTTGTAATGCGAAATTCACACAGTCAATCAATTACCACTCAACATGATCTCTGTAGGAAAATGTATTTAAAAACTGAATTTTATATTTACTAAGATTTTTTTTTACTAATTTTTTGATAGGTAGACCACCAATTTCGGATGTTCAAGAATTTTTAAACCAGGTGACTTTTTACCTATATAAGAAATAGTAAAACACATCTAAAAAATATAAATTTGGTTTTCAAGTATATTTTTATATGAAAATCATGTTGAACAGTTCAAATCAACTACTTGAACTTTAAAACAAAGATATATACAAATCCAAAGCACAAACTATGTGTGAATTGCAAAATACCATAGTATCACTCTTGTTCAAATTCAATTATTATTATCAATATATAATTAGAAGTGTTAAATGCGTCATGTCTTTCATACCTCATTGTACCTCACATTATTTATCTTCGTTTTCTAAGTCTAAATAGTCAATCTGAACACTCAACATAATCTCGATATTAAAATATGCTTGGTGACAAAATTTTATATTTTTTTGAAATTACAAAATCACTGTTTATGAACTATCCAAAAATATTTTTTAGTTCTTGCTTAGGATTCACTTTTGTCATGGTTAGTTTCACCACAGTTTGAACATAATAGAGTACAAGGGGATCACTTGGACAATTTCTTATTTTCACAATCTTAACATTTATAAATATAAATATTAATCTTAAAATCTAACATTATAAGCATGATCTATATTATCCACATATATTATATCTATAAAATATAATGATATTTGATATATGTTTCAATGTATTTTGAATGTTGGATTATATTTAGTATTTTGAAAATGTATTGTTAAAATTGTCAAAATAATCAATGTACAGTGCTTCCTCATTTTAGATGTGTTAGAGGTTTACCATTAACTTTGAATGTGTTTGAGTTTAATTCTCATTGAACATTAACTTTGGATGTGTTAAGAGTTCAATTTTGGTCGATTGTGCATGCTACCTTTTACTGGTTTAAAATTTATTTTGAATGTTATCCGTACCTTCACGGTTTCGCCGACGATTGTTCCAACTCAGCCTAAGAATAATGTTTAGTTTGTTTCTTTGGAGTTATCGGGTTATAATTGAAATTTGACTAGTTCTTTGTCTGATGGTAAAGACACATAGTCTCTGACGTGAGATGTTATGAATTCGAAACTTAAATAGAGAAAATTCTTTTGTGGGTTGTTGTAGGTATTAAATAGTTGTATGACTTGATCTCCAATATTTATTAAAAAAATAAATAATTGAAATTTGACAGTGTATTTTATAGTTGACTATTTTATGTGAGATTGTTGGGGGCTTATTTGGGGTTATTTTGAATTGCTATTCTTGTATGGATGAATTCAGATTTCCAAAAGTAACTCAAATTTTGAGTTTGGAACCGAACCATTCAATTTGTTAGGCCTGAATATAAAAAGAATTATATGCATTCAATATCAAATCAGATTGGTCCGGATTTTAATCGGATGGTCTGGACTTAAATTCAAAATTTGAGTTACTTTAGGTGATCCAGATCCTGCGTGGATAGTGTGGACTTCTTCTTTGAGTTTGTATTCTAGACAATTAATGTACTAGATTTCTGTAAAAGAAATAAAAACGACGATTTCATTCTGCTTTTATAGAAAAAAGTTTATATTAGTTTATAGCAATAACAACAATAATGCATAGTAATGAATTTATCTACTTAATATTTCTTAATGTTATATGACTATAAAAATACTGAAATTCTTTCATTAGCACATAATGCCTACAACAACACCAAAAAAAAAAAAAAAAACAGAGAGAGAACAGAACTTTAGGCTGTCGGCAGGCGGCAGCCATGTCCCAGCTAAGATATTTCCACGGATAGTAAACAGTCCACTAGCTACTAGGATGCATCATATATAATGCATGTAGAGCACTTGTTTAATGATATAATATATTTCTCCCCTTCTAATTAATGATACATTTTCCTCTTTTTTCTCCTGATATAATTATCATCATGAATTCATGATAGGGCTGCACAAAAAATTCGTAGTTCGTAATTCGATTCGAGTTTGATTCGAAAAGTTCGTAAAAAGTTCGATTTGAAATTAAGTTCGTTCGAAATTAATTCAAACCAAACTCAAACTGGACCTAGTTCGTTCGAAATAGGTTCGCAAACCAAACTTAGTTCGAAATTAACTCAAACGTGAATTGTTGATTTTCGCTGATAATGAACTTTAATGTTTTATTTAGGATAATATTTGGGTTTGTAATAATTCTAAGACTTTGGTGATTGTTTTGTACTTCTATTGATATTTAAATTGTACTTTGAATACTTTCAATATTTGAAAACTTTGGTGATGTTGCTTCTGTTGGCTATTTGGAAAACTTTGGATACTGTGATTGTATTGAACTTTGATTTATTGTACTAAACTTTGGTGTTTGATATAAATTTTGGTATTTGTAATGAACTTTGATATAAACTTTGATGTACTGTGTTATTATAATTCAAAATGCCTGAGTTTTTATTGAAGTGTTGTAATTTCGAACTATGGCACAGCCATAAGTCATAACTCGTAAGTCGTAACAAAGTTCGTAAAAGTTTGAAATTGAGTTCGTAAAAAATTCGATTCGAAATTGAGCTCGTTCGAAATTGATTCAAACCAAACTTAGTTCAAAATTAATTCAAACCAAATTCAAACCAGAAGTAAGTTCGATATCGTTCGGTTCGTTTGCAGCCCTAATTCATGATAAAGAAAAGAGGCACGGGATAAGATTGAAAATTTGATATAGGTACGGAACAAGGACATCATCACATCAGTCCCATTTTGGGTTTAGCTTTTGATGGGAATTGGAATGTGATGTGAGAAAGTGATTGAATAGAGAGATTTGCGCTAAAAATGGTAAAAGGGTACAAGTTCTACAGATTTGTTTTGTTCTTTTGTATCCTTCTGTGATAGTAATCACCGTGTCGTGGTCTCAATTGAAGCTGTTAATCCAACATAACCATTAATGAGTTATCAACGATTACATGCATTTCAAATAAAATAAGAGTACAAATATCTTGATTTTTTTGGTCTCTATTATGTTCTTATTTTTTAAATTTTGATAACTCAAAATTTAGAACTTAAATATTAAAATAAAACTGTTAAATATGATATATATTATTTTTTATGTGTACATGTAAAAGTTATGATACTTCGACTTTCTTTTGATTTTTTTTGCAGTTAGTGGCCTTAAATACCTACTAACATTTCTTGATAAAAAAAAGTATTTATAATGAGTCAAATGACCATAATTTCTAAATCTATTATTTTATTCTCATAAAATCATCTAAACTACTCTAATATTCTAATCTTCTCTTAATCACTCTAATACCTTAATCCTCATCTCACTCCATGACTAGATCTACTTCTTCGACCGTCACCGTGCTCCGACGATGATCAGATCTACTCACCATTGCGCTCCAATCGAGATGTTGATCACTCTAATACTTTAATCGCCATCTCGCTCCACGAGCGGATCCGCTTCTTTGACCGATGTCACGCTCCGACGATGATCGGATCTACTCACCGCCGCTCTCCAATTGAAATGGGAACTCTACGTTCCGCACTCCGACGATACCACACTCTTGACTCCGATCGGCTCCGATCGGCTCCATTCGTCTCCTATTCCTCCCCTCTTCCTCATTCTCCTCTCTGGTCGAGATGGTAGAACCGAGAAAGGGGGAGGTGTTGTGTCGGAATGAGAACTACAAAGAGTGAAAAGATTAGAGTTGGATGGAGAGAGAAGTGGGAGGGGAGCGGCGACTGTCAAAACCTTAGATTTTGAATCACCTCTTGAATCTCTAAAATTCGCTCACCGGGAAGAGTGACATAGTGACTTTAATATTTTCTTAATGTCCGACTTTATTTTGATTGTTATCAAGAATTTGTAAAATACACTCATATAGATAATTTTTGAACATTAATTTTTCAATTTATTGATTCACATAAAAACAAAATAGAAAAATAACAATTTGTAATAAGCAAATAAAAAAATAACATAGATCACATCTAACGGTTTTATTTTGACATATAAATTTTATAATAATTATTATTAAAAATTTAAAAATAAGAGGCAAAATAAAGACAAAAAATAAAAATAAATCTCTTTTTCAAATAATCACCATGATAGTAATTCTTTTGACGGTCAGTATGCATTCAAAAAGAAATCCTTCTCATCTGAGACCTCACATTCCCACTAAATTCTGGATTACAGACCAAAAGCTCATGGTTACCGTACAAATTACAATATAAGTAGGACCCACGATGGCTTGGGCTATAACATAGGCCGGTCAGTGATGGTGGGGCCGACGATACGATAGTACCAATTTGGTTGGAGATTGATGTGGCTTGTTAGGGAAAGTATTTTCTTTTTCGTTTTTGATTTATTTGGTGAAATTTGTGGGTTGGGATTTTCTAAAGGCAAAATTTGTATTTTGATCTGGTAAGATTCCAAAAAGTTGGAATCCGTAAGAATTCTACTGATCTAAATCATTTTTTTTATTTTTTCTAGTAAAATATAAAAATATTTTATGAAAATAGATAGAGAATCTTTAAAGATAAAAAGAAACATTCCATCTATTTTTTAAAAAACTTTTTATATCTTACTAGAAATTGAATAGAAGAATTCTCTCCATCTATGTATCAGATTAAAAAAGAAAAAGATAACTAAGTTTGGATCGGTAGAATTCCTACCGATCCAAATTTTTTCAATTTTTAAAATTGGTAGAAATTCTTTTTACAATAAAAAACCTGTATTTTTTGTGTTTCTCTTCTTTTTCCATTAATTTCTACAGAAAACATAATTCTTTCATCTGGCCAACAACATATACATAAGTTGGATCAATTCAGTCCAAATTAAAACTTTACAGGTTTCTTTAATACTTGTTCGGATTCTGATTAAATAGTTCTGATTCAAACTCAAACTTTGAGTTACCTTAGGGGATCCGAATTCGGAAATTTATGGGCTCAGATCATCTGAAGTAATTTAAAATATGAGTTTGTACAAGGATTGTTCCACAGAATTCAGATCAATTCAATCCAAATTAGAAATTTACAGATTTTGTTAATATTTGTATTAAAACTGATTGGACGGTTCAGATTCAAACGCCAAAATCAGAGTGTAGATTTTAACAGCCAATTTTTTGCTCAAAGCAGCAAAGAGAAGAGAGAGAGAGAAAATATTTTAACCATTTTGTTCATATTTCATAAAGGAAACTAATAAATTAGTTGTTTACTCTTTTAATGGACACCTCATTAATTAGATATAATCCATTGATGATTCCTCTTTAATTGCTAGTCATTCCTAATTGGTTTTTTCTGCTAAAAAAATGTTGCTGCAAGATAAAAAAAATTCTTGCTTTGAATTTGGTGCGTCATTTCTATTTCTTCCACGAAGAATATTCTCAATTCTCAAATCTCAGATATGTACGAAAGATAATTTAAAATATTTAGTCAATTGTATTTTCAAAGGTAACATAGCTCATTTTCTCACCTCAGATATGTACGAAAGTTTTTAAGTAAATTTCATTAAGTTTTTCTGACCTCATATGCTTAACCGTCTATAAGTACTAGAAAAAAATTCTCAAAAATAAACTAGTTTAGCATTTTGATAGTAAAATTATAGTATGACATGATAAGGAACACAAAAAAAAATTATATTTGAAAATGGTTTATAAAATTTAACTATTTTTTATTTTTTTTGCTTTATTTATTACATATATTTTGTTTAATAGATGGATATTGATGAGTAGACAATTTCATTCGAACAAGAGGCCGAAAAACTTAAATTACTCAATTTCAAGTATGAAACTCACAAAGAACTACTCAATGGTGTTAGACTCGGCTAAAATACATGCATACTTTATTTGTGGTTCAAAGCCAGAGAAATATGTTGTTTTACAATGTGATAGAGATGGTTAGTATTTTGAAAAAAACTGACCGGTCCAGGACCGGACCGGACCAACCGTGGAACCGACCCGGACCGTGGTCAAAACCCGGACCGAGGATAAAGAGGGTCTTAGCACAGTTTTTGGTGTGTTTTTTCCACTAGACCCGGACTAACCCGGGCAGCTCTAAACCTGTGGACCGGATCGACCTTAACCGGACTAAATCCGGACCGGACCGTGCCTAAACCGTGATAAACCGTGCAAAACCGTGCTAAACCGTGCCTAAAATGTGGCTAAGAGAAAGACGTTCAACTCTCTTTTTTTACCCTATTTTTGGCAATAGATATAATTTAGTTCATGTTTTTTATGTTAATATTTTCTTTTAAAGAAGATTTTGGTGCCACAAATTTTTTATACCATTATTATGCTGTAATGTATCTTTTATATTTATATTTTAAAATTAAAATTCAGATGTTAAATTTAAAAAGTTAATTTATTCATTTTTATAAGACAAAGACGTATATGTAAAATTAATAATTTTAATATTATGTTATATAAATTAATACGAAAATATAAATAAACACGCTAAAAATTAATTTATTATATACAACTAAATTCGTGCATATTGTTTTTTTTTCTTTTTATGATATGACTGATTAGACTTTGAAAAATGACATTGGCGGTCTCGAACCAAATCATTTGCGCATCTTTATAATGAGACAAATGCAAAGAAGCTTGCTAAAAGCAAAAAATATAAACCTCATGTTTAACAGAATAAACGAAACAATTTTTTTTTTGGCGCATAAGTAACAATGAAACAATTGTCCGTGTTATTATCTTCTTCTTTTTTACCCTTAATTTGTACATAAACACAAAATTGACACCCATTTTATGTGTACTGACCTCCAACCAAAAAACTTCTGCCTCCATCTCTCTCAATAAAATATTTAGACTACCAGAACAACGTGTATAAAACAATGAATAAAAAGAAAAGGAAGAAAACAGGTAAAAATTCACCTCCAATACTCTTCCACTGAAATGAGAAAAAAAAAAGGTTTATACAGATACTTCATCTCCGCTCTTGTCCTCTTCCCTCTTCTATCTCCTCAAATGTTTTTTTTTATTCTGAAAAGTAAACTGAAAAAAGGCAGACATTTTTTTATTAGAGGACTGATATTTAATCTGAAATGTCAATCTTTAAATCTAAGCTATTGACAGCTCAGGACATATCAATGTACTTTTATTTTGGAACAAATGTAGCTAATAATTGTAGTTTTTTTTTTTTTGTAAAGATAAAGAATGAACTCAAAATGAAAAAAGAAGTATCTCATTTAATAGAAACAATTAAAATATTACTGTTCTTAAATTTTTGTAATCAGGAAAGTATTAATTTTTCACATATCTTAGTGAATATATAAAACTTGCTTAGAGACAAAACTGGTATAAAGAAAAAAATAACAAAAACAAAGTTGGGGTGTGCTCACCAAAGAGTTTCGTGAGCATAACTCTAAAATCTATCGGATTAACTTCAAATGAGATGAATCAAAACCGTTGAAACCGATCTACTTCACGAGTGATGTATGTCCATACAAACTTTTGAAATTTTTTAATCCATTTAGTGCAAAATCAAACGGTAAGAAAATGGATGAAAAATGAATGCATTAAAATAACTTGTAAAACTTCATTTTGTTTTTTTGCATGTACAAAGTCATATTTTTTTACTTATAAATTCAAAAAAATTAAAATTTTGTATGTACACGCATCACTCGTAAAGTATATCGATTTCAACGGTTTGAATCTGTCTCATTTGAAGTCAATATGATAAATTTTGGAATTTATGCTCACCAAACTCTTTGATGAGCACAACACACCCTAGCTCTGATAAAAAAAAAATTCTCTTAACGCTCAACATTATAAATTATGCTTCAACATTGTAAATTATGCTCTCAAAGCTTTTTTTTCCTTTGCGCATTACATTTCGTTTGCTAATGATTACTAATTTGGACACCACCACTACTATAAAGGAAATAGGTTTGTTGAGGTTCTGATATAGTCATATAGGTGCAGCGATTAGATGGTCATCTTTTATCACTTTGAATTTTCTTACTGAAGCGAATTTATTCGAAAGTATTTAAATAGAAGTTTCTACCAAAAATGGCAAGGACTTCAAAAGCTAGGATCTGATTTCTTTTTATAGCCTAAGAAGGATATATTCTGGAGTAAGAACGGGTGTTCTTAAGCTCACTAAACTCTTTTGTGAGCTTAACTTAAAAACCTATCGAGTTGGTTTCAAATGACAAATTTAAACCATTAAAATTGATCTAATTCATGAGTGATGCATTTACAAGTGAAATTTATAAAATTTCAAACTCATTAGTATATAGTCAAGTGGTAAAAAAAAAGATGGTTTATAAGTAAATTTTAATGCGTTCATTTTTTTTCATTTTTTGACCACTTAACTTTATACTAAAGTAATTCAAAAATTTATAAATTTGACATGTAAACGCATCACTTATGAAGTAAATCAATTTTAACTGTTTGGATTCGTCGTTTGAAATCAACCATGTAGGTTTTTGAGTTAAACTCACAAAGAAGCTCGGTGAGCTTAAGTACATCCTAGTTCTACTCTATATTCTAAACATAAATTATGAGTATATTTGAATGAGAGAGAATAGTCTTATTTCAGAATGACATCACTATTTCTATTCACTTGCAATTAATTTAGACATTTTTATGGAATAAACTGGATTAATACTATTTAGATAATCCAACATTTTTATGGAATAAACTGAATAACATTATTTTTTACATTACACCTTTAACTATCCAATCATGCCCTATAGCAACAATTTTTGTGATATAATCCAACATTTGTATTATTTTTAATAATACTAAGTTAGCACTATGTTTGGATGCATCAAGAATAGAGGTTATTCGGAATAGCAATGTGCACACAAACAACATTTTTTCTATTCGGAATAACTAGACTAGCTATTATCTATTCTTTGTAAATGTTGAAATAGCTAATATTCGAAAGTGTGAAGAGAGAGAAAAATATTTCCTTTTCATATTTCCGCCAACACAGTCCCGAAATGACAAAGTTGATGCCACTTCTGCCATCTTTATGTCGTGACAATTCATTTGAGACTCCACTTGCCTATCTTTTCTCTTAATTAGCACATTGTTAACACTATTTTTTTCTATTACAGCTATTCATTATTCCAAATGTATAATTCAAACGATGTTTTTACTAATCCGAATAACAACATTTTCACACTAATACGAAAATCAATATTTTTTCTCTATTCTCATCAACTAATTCCAAATTCCAAATTTCACTATTAAACATACTCTACTGTACTTCTTAAATTAACTATCATTTTAACTATTTTAATACATTAATCGTCTGAATAGCATTTTTTATATTATTTCTTGAGTAGAACTAGGGTGCTCCTAAGCTCACCAAGCCCTTCGTGAGCGCGACTCTAAAACCTATCAAATTGACTTCAAACGACATTTTCAAACCGTTAGATGTTCAATCTATATTAAAATGTGCTTGGAGACCAAATTTTACATTTTTTGGAATTTTTTTACTATTTATTAAGATGGTTTGAAAATCGCTGTTTTTATTAAAATTCTGCACCATTGGAAAACAGCGATTTTCAAACCATCTTAATAAATAGTAAAAAAATTCCAAAAAATGTAAAATTTGGTCTCCAAGCACATTTTAATATAGATTGAACATCTAACGGCTTGGAAATGTCGTTTGAAGTCAATTTGATAGGTTTTAGAGTCGCGCTCACGGAAGGACCTGGTGAGCTTAGGAGCACCCTAGTTCTACTCTTATTTCTTTACCTATCCAATGATTCCCTATATATAGCAACATTTTTTTCCGATTTTATTACTTCAAAAATGAGCATCCCTTTTTATATAGTTTATGCCATAAGATATCTATCGCGCGTTAGTCTATAAAATAGGCCGGTGAGTGAGTGATGATGAGGCTAGATTCTGATAGGGTCAATTTTGGTGAGAGATTGATGTGGGTTTATTTGGTGGGCCAAGAGACAAAACGCTTCTTTTGTGAGAAGGAAGCATAGGCAATAGGCCTAATCAAGCTTCAAATATCTTTCATTTGTCTTGTCCAAGCCTCTCAAGTTCTTTTTTTTATGCTTATTTTGTAAACACAAAATCGACACTCATTTTATATACAAGAGTTTTTTATGGATGGTTTTTCATACTTATAAAATAATAAATTTAAATAATATCTAAGTGAGGCTATGGTAGTATGCATAGCGCATATTGATCCGCACTATGGATCAATATTTTTATTTTCAAAATCCAAATAATCAATATGAACCATTTAACATGAATGGGAACAAAGTCAATTGACCCTCATTTGTTTTTTCTTTTTTAATTTTGGTATTTATGTATAATTGTATGTGTAATTTAGAGTAAAATGTCACAAGTACTGTGTAATTGACTTTCATTCTTAGTTTGAAAATAAATTTTATATGATTGATTTTTAATGTATGTTTGACCCTTATAGTTTGAAAGTCTGACTCTATTGAAAGAGTCTTTTATTATTTGAATTCCACATAACCTTTCAAGCTCTTTTTTAAGAAAAATTGAGAGGAAATCAATGATGTTGTGAAGTTCAAATTCGGGCCGAGTCAGATTCGTCATTTAGCTGATCCAAAAAGGTTTTTCAATTTACGTCTAAAACAACTTAGAACTTTATTGTGAATTGTTGAAAATATGAATTAGAATAGAGGAAATTGATCTCAGTCATCCATCATTGATCAAAGGCTAGGATTAAAAGTAGAAAAGGCAAATTAGGCAAAGTCTATTTTAGGCAAAGGTACCAACGGTACACTGTTCAGAGGTACCGAAAATAGATAATAGGCAACGGTATAATACCAACGGCTAAATTAGCCAATGTAATATATATGGCAGATACCACTGTACCGAAAACACACACTGTGAATGAAATACATTTTTATCTCCTCAGATTTTATACAATTCAACATGAATGTTCGAAGCAAAACTAATAATTAAATTTTACATTTTTTAAAATAGGTAGAAAATAATTTGATCTAAAGATTCTAGATCAATCAAAAGTAGTGATTTTCTATATATTTAAGAAAATAGTAAAATGATTTAAAAAAATGTAAATTTTAGTCTCCAAATACATTTTCATGTGAAAATCACGTTGAATGGTTCAGATTAATCCGCACTATGCATAGTACAATAACCATATGAATTAACAATTTATGGCATCTCTTCTATGAATTAATAATTTCCTCCTAATTTATAGTCACTAAATAAATCACCTAAAATGCCTGATAAACTACACCCGGGATGTGATGCAACCCTTCTCCTCCTGCTTGCCTTATCTCAAGTCTAACCTCAAATCACAAAAAAATCAACATTTTAAGCAAGTATAACAGGTATTATTTAATTTATCATGTATAAAACAATTCATATATATATTTTGAATTTCTTGAGTTTCGTCTTTTGGGGTGAAAATGCAGTCAAACTTGAATGTCTTCTTGGTGGCACCACCTGTCAGGATGCCAATTTTATCATCTCTGGCAGTGTGAAATTTTACTGAATTGAATTGATTTCAATATTCATTGATTAATTGTTGTTTCTATTCACACATATTACAAGGGTATTGATACGTCCTATCTCGGGAGATGAGGCCGTATGGAAATTTGGGCTAAGCTGGATTCGTCCTGTCAAGGAATGGCAGGCCGAGGTATAGATCGAGCTAAGAACTCGGGGTGGTTTATGAGATATTCGGACTCTGACCTGTATGATCTCTCTCTTAATGAAAAATTGCGTCCCCCGTCTCCTGGGGCTTATTGCCTTATATCGTCCAGCCATAACTGCCATCTCGGGCGTTTATGGGGAACGTAGGCAGTTATGTCGACCGTTACTAGGACGTGGGCATTAAGCCAGCCGTTTCTGGGACGTGGGCATTATGCTAGCCGTTTCTGCGGCTATCCCGTATGTCGGTTGGCCTGGGTCTATTTTAGGGCTCTAATTTGGGGCCGGCATATTGGGCCCCGGCTTAACGAGCTCTTGGGCTTTTTCATATGACGTCGGGTTGGCCTTGTAAAGGTCCGAATCCCAGTCTTTCATGGCCCAGTTTGGAACAAGTAAAAGGGCCTGTGGAACATGGCCCTATCATTAGCCCCCGAAGTCGGAATGCATCAGCGAGATGCTTTCGACTTGAGGGTGGATAACTCATCAAACACATTTTATTAATGTTACCTGTGTGTCAGTGATGTAACATCTTAGGTTTGGGTCACGTCGGGTACCTATCTCGGGTACGTATTCCGAAGTTAATGTGTTACCATACTGAATAACCTGAGACAACTAAGCGTGCTTAGTGTCGATGATGTTCAGGAAGGGGATCCGGAGGATCTTTCCAATTCACCTCGTGATGGTGGAGATGATGTTCACGAGATGGCTAAGTCTCCTACTTTAAAATGTAAGTAAAAAATTATATTATCGTGACCTCCGAGGTGTTTAGTTCATGCTTAACCTTACTATTTGTTGTTTCACTATAGGAAGGACCATGTCAGGCAATGGATGCAACGTCGGCCTCAGGAAGACATTTGTACCCCCGAGATGTGGGGGATTTTGAAGTTGTAATATGTACTGTTTTTATTTGTACTCCCGAGATGTGGAGGTTTTAACAGAATTGTGTTGTAACATGA
Source organism: Carex myosuroides (assembly GCA_028015225.1). NCBI lineage: Eukaryota > Viridiplantae > Streptophyta > Magnoliopsida > Poales > Cyperaceae > Carex > Carex myosuroides. The sequence goes on from CM051479.1 coordinate 8,055,180, forward strand.
TATTTTGCACCCCCTGGATGTGGGGGTTTAGCATAACATTTCAATGTAACTTGCTTCCTTTATTCGCATTTTGCTTTTTCCGAGTTGTTTCTTTCAAAATTTATCTCGGTTCATGCTTTGAATGCCTTTGTAAACGAGCAAAATGTGCTCGATGGTATATCATTTTCCCCCTATTTTTTTCTTTATTTTTGACAAAAATGGTCAACATCGGGGGAAAGGTATGTCGCGAAAACGTATGCGTTACCCCGAGGGGTTTTCGATAAATGTTTCCGACATAATAACAATGAAATCCATGTTACTGGTTTAACATTCGTCGTCCCTTAGGACTACATTAATTTATGTTGTGTATCTCGGGATTTTAACCAAGACATCTTTCGTTGCCTTAGATAGCTTTCGTTCATATATCTTGGACCCAATAATTTAAACACAGTCATAAGTAATATTATATATATATTGATAAAAGCTTAGAACCATACAAAAAATTTGTATCTTGGTCTAAGTGGATACATGAAATAGGAAACAAAGGCTTATCTCGCCCGGAGCACATCGAATCTATTTAAAACATAAACAAAAACGACATACATTAAGTGTAAAATTTCCTTAAGTGGCAAGTATTCCACGGGCGAGTGAGTATGAAACCACTCGGGTCTTCCAACTCGTAAGCGCCTTTACCTCGTGGGCGAATGATCTTAAAGGGACCTTCCCATTGAGGAGCAAGTTTGCTTACATGTTTGCCAGTTGCTTCCACAGTTTTGAGTACCAAGTCACCCGGCTGGAATGCCCGAGGTACCACGTGTTTGTCAAATGCACGTTTAATCCTGCGTTGATACTCCGTGGTCCGAATGCGAGCCCTCTCCCGACCTTCTGTGATGAGGTCGAGTTCAACGGCACGTGCATCGCGATTCTCGTCAGAGGAATATGTCAGAGTACGGAGAGATGGTTCCATCATCTCAATTGGCGTTACTGCTTCCATCCCGAACACCAAAGAGTAAGGTGTTTGTTGTGTGGCTTCGCGAGGTGTTGTGCGGTAGGCCTACAGGATTCCATCGAGAATGTCGGGCCAATTCTTCCTGTCAGCCGCCACGTTCTTTTTGAGACCGTCCAAGATGGTACGGTTAGTGACCTCGGCCAATCCATTGCTAGCAGGGTGACTGACCGAGGTGAAGTTGTTTTGGATACCCAAATTGGAGAGGAATGACATGGTGCTGGCTGCATTGAACTGTGTTCCATTGTCTGATATAAGTGCATGGGGTATGCCAAAACGACAGATGATGTTCCGCCAGATGAATTTTTCTGCTGCTGCGGCGGTGATATTGGCCAGTGCTTCGGCTTCAACCCATTTAGTAAAATACTCCACGGCTACGATAATCCAGCGGCGTTGCCAGACAGCTTTGAGGAACGGCCCGACGATGTCGATTCCCCATAAGTCGAACGGCCAAGCTCCCGAGATGGATATCTGATCGTATGCCGGGATGTTGCTCAGCTTGCTGTGGAATTGGCAGCGTTCGCATTTTCGGACCAAGTTTGCCGCATCTTGCTGCATGGTTGGCCAATAGAAACCAGCTCTGAGAATTCGTTTGGCGAGAGTTTTTGCTCCTTGATGACTTCCGCAGATGCCTTCATGCACCTCGGAAAGCATTCGTAAGGCCACCTCCTCATTGATGCACTTAAGCCAAGGTCGCACGTACCCCTGTTTGTATAGATGGTTGTTGAATATGGAGTACATCGGTGCGATCCTTTTCAAACGTCGGGCTTCCAGCTGGTCGGTGGGGAGGACCCCGGTGTTAAGGAAATTCCACATCGGGGTGAACCAGGACTCACCGGGTTCCCCGATGGCGAGTACAGCTGTGGTGTCAAGGGTGATGCTGGATTCTGGGACATCCATAACAATCACGGGCCGATCTTTGTCTAGGTTGCCCGCGGCGCCAAGTTTGGACAAAGCATCGGCTTGGCAGTTTTTGTTGCGGGAGACATGTTGGATATCAACCTCGTTGAAATGACTCTTGAGTATGTGGAACTGCTGTCGGTACTTGCGCAAGTTCTCGTCCATGACGCGGCATTCATCGTTTATTTGTTTTACCGCTAACTCGGAATCACTGCGCAGATGAACCTCGCGGGCGCCCAATTCTTTGGCTAGCTTAAGGCCTGCTATCATGGCTTCATATTCTGCGGTGTTGTTCGTTACCGGGAATTGAAAATGGAGAGCATAATTCAGGGTTTCCCCATGTGGACCAATGAGGGATACCCCGGCCCCCGCCCCCTGTAATGAAGTGTTGTGTATTTTGGGTATAGGAATAGTTGGTCTATTTCGTACACTTCTGCTTTAAATTTATAAAACCCTAAATACGCAAAGTTAGATTGATTTGCAAGCGCACAATCTATTCTTGTAGTAATTATGGGTATCGATCCAAAGACAACGGGAAATATTACTTTCTACTAAATCAATTAACTCTAAAATAGTGCAAATAAAGTAAAAAGGGGGGGTTTGTTGTAAAATTGGTTTTTGGGTTCAATACCCGATTGAGAGTTGAAACTAAAACAAGACAATTTAAAACAAACAAATAAAAAGGAGTTTGTGATTCAAATGGATAAGAGTCTAGGGGCTATCGGCATACAATCATTTGGTCAAATCTACATTTACTTGGTGTTCTAAACTCATGTTTGCAATTATAGGGTTTCTAAACGTAAATATCAAAAAGGGTCACTTTCGTGAATTAATGACGTGTCTAGATAATTCGGACTTCACGATTAAGTTCTTCACCCTAGCTATCTAGACCATAAGCACAGATTAGCCTAGTTTATCCCTAAATACCAATACTTCACGGTTAAGTCCTTCATACGATATTTGGTTCAATTCTAGGTGTCCCAATCAAATATAAGGCTTCACGATTAAGTCCTTCACCTTAATTTAACCTTTGTTCTTGTGGTTCCGGACTAAGAAATATATTTGGTCATTTCTAATCTTAATCCTAAGGTAATTCATGTATACAATTTGGTACCATTAATTATAACTCCTAGCATCTTAAGTTGATTAGACTCAAGCGGAAAATTAACAAGTAATCAAATCATACAAGCACATGAATTGTAAAATCAACAAGAATAAACAAACATGCAAACAATCATCATAAAGAAATTAATCCAAGTAAATATAGATTTAACACAAATTCATGTTTTTAGCCTAAGCCCCTAGAGAGGAAATCTAGCCTCTCATGGGTGAGTTAACATCCAAGAAAGTTACAAGAGAAATCATAATGAAAACAAAGTAAAACAAGTAAGAGAATAGACTACACCAATCTCTTCGCTCGCTGCCTTTGATCTTCACTTTTGCTTACTCGAGAATCCTTCAAACCTTGCTCTTAATCGCCTTTGATCACGAGGAGAAGATAGAAAATGTGTAGAGAGATGTGGAAATTAAACCTAGAATGAAGAATGCCTTCTCCTGCTGCCTCTCTGCCCATATATAGCTATTTTCGTGCATTGGGAAACAATCTCCCAAAATCAGGCAGCAAATCTGAGAAGATATCATGAATTAAGGCATTAATGGCATTGGTGCGGCCTTTCTGCGGCCTTCACAAATTCCGTGCGGGTCGCACGAACTGGAAGTCGGCTGGAAAATCGGCTAAGGAAAGAGGAATCATGCGGCCTTCATGCGGCTCGCACAGCCGCCCGCAGAACTTTCGGTCAAATCAATGCGGCCCGCACAAAAGTCGGTTTTCGTCTGAAAAAATGGCTAAGGAAGAAGGGTCATGCGGCCTTCACAAATTCCCTGCGGCCCGCACGAGAGCCCGCAAAACTCTCGGACAAATCCGTGCGGCCCGCACAAAATGCTGTTTTGCTCCTTTTTGCTCGATTTCTGCAAATAAGATAAAGGGAAGGCAGTAACTTGGTTCTACGGTGCATTCTATACTGAACTAGACTAGAATACAAGGGTTTTGGTATAATTTAGGAGGTAAAACCTCGACCGAAAGTATATATATTTGAGGCTTATCATGAAGAAGCACCATCGACATGGATTGTCCAACGTCCTTCAGACTCGGGAGGAGCGCCGGAATACTCGGCGATGAAATCAGCAAAGATCTGTGATTTCAGAGCATTTTGGGGATGGAAAGAAACATCGAACTCGGATAATTCGAGTGCCCAAGCTAGCAATCGCCCGGATGAGTCGAAATTTGCAAATGCCTTCTTGAGTGGGATCCCGGTGTAAACCTTTATGGAATGCGACTGGAAGTAAGGTCTCAATTTCCTGGCGGCTATGACGAGAGCATATGCTGCCTTTTCGATCTGGGAATATCTTGTTTCGGCATCCCGAAACACATGAGAGACGAAATAAATCGGCTTTTGATCTCGCCCCTCTTCCCGAACAAGGGCAGCACTTACCGCATGATTCGTTGTTGCCAAGTACAATACCAGGACATCGCCCGCGGTCGGCCTGCTAAGACATGGAGGATTAGCGAGGTAAGCTTTAACTTTTTCGAAGGCCACGGCACACTCTTCTGTCCACTCAAATTTGGCGGATTTACGCATGGCTTTGAAGAAGGGGAAACACACATCCCCGGATCTCGCAATGAACCTATTGAGGGCGGCCAACTTGCCTGTGAGAGATTGCAGTTCTTTAAGGTTCTGAGGCGGTTTCATATCGAGGATGGCTTGTGATTTGGAAGGATGAATCTCAATGCCTCGCATAGAAACCATGAAACCAAGGAACTTACCCCCGGTTAGGCCGAAAAAACTCTTCTTCGGGTTTAGTTTCATGTTGGCTGAATTCAGTGTCGCAAAGGTTTCTCGGAGATCTCGGACATGGTCAAGGTCCGACATGCTCTTGACGAGCAGGTCATCTACATATGCCTCTACATTTCGTCCGATCTGGTTGTGAAATACAGTGTTAACCATGCGCTGGAAAGTGGTTCCAGCATTGCGCAACCCGAAAGGCATGACTCGGTAGCAGTATAGCCCCAAGTTGGTGGTGAAAGCGGTCTTTTCTTCGTCGTCTTGATTCATCCGGATTTGATTGTACCCGGAGAACGCGTCCATAAAACTGAGGTAGGCATGTCCCGAGGTGGAGTCGACCAGTTGATCGATTTTTGGCAAGGGAAATGGATCCATGGGGCATGCCTTATTGAGATCGGTGTAATCGATACACATACGCCAGTCACCGTTGGACTTCTTGACAAGCACGGGGTTGGCTGTCCATTCTGGACACTCGACATTTCTGATGAAACCAGCGTTAAGTAGCTTCTGGACTTCACGCTTTACGGCCTGCTGCCGTTCTTCCCCCATATTACGTTTTCGTTGCCGAACCGGTTTTGAACCCGGTTTGATATGCAGTCGGTGTTCTGCTATTGACCTCGGAATCCCTGGCATGTCGGCGGCTGTCCAGGCAAAAACGGACTGATTTTCTCGGAGAAACTTGATGAGTTCGTCCTTCGCTTGTCCCTGGACTGCCTTTCCGATGTTGAGCGTTCTGCCTCCGCCCAAATCGAGTTGTTCGACTTCATCTGCCGGCTCGAGGGAAGCTGTAATTTCAACTTTATCAACTGGATCCAGCGCCAGGTTGGTGTTGGGCGGTAGATACGCGGTACTCGAGCGCAACCGCTGTTGGTTGGTTTTTGCTTCCGACTGTTCGACTTGGTGGACAGAGCCTCCTTGACCCTGAATGGAAGTCATGTAGCATTCACGCGCCACCTGTTGTTGGCCACTTTCTTCCCCTATCCCGTTATCTGTGTGAAATTTGATTTTTAGGTGGGAAGGGGAGATGATTGCGCCGATTTTGTTCAGAGTTCCTCTTCCCAGGATTGCGTTGTATGTCGAGGGGGCATTAACGATGAGGAAGTCTACCACGACTTCCACCGTGCGAGGGGACTTACCGAATGTCACCTTGAGTGGCATCATACCCCGAGGTCGAAGGGCATCTCCCGTAAAGCCTATCAAAGGTGAGATATGCTGTTGGAGGGCGCGGGTGTCGAGGCCCATTTGCGTGAAAGCCGACAAGTACAGGATGTCTGCTGAGCTTCCCGTGTCGACTAACACCCTCTTAACCCGGTGGGTGTTGATTTTGAGGTTCAACACCACGGGATCATCGTGTGGGCTGGAAATCTCTCCTAGATCCTTCTCGGAGAAAGATATCGCTTCTTCCGGGCGAGGTCGTTTTTTGTCGGTCTCAACCTGTAAAACGGTGGGAAATGGCTTTCGATTGTCGCGAGGCAAGATTTTTCGGATGGTACCGCGATGGCCTCCACTGATCACGTTAATGACAGGGCTGCCCTGCCTCTCCTGACGCCTTGTCTCGGGACCATCCCGAGTTTGAGGACTGGCCTCTCCAATCCGAGGTCCCGTATAATCCTGTCTGTAAGGAATAGGTTTCTTAAAAACCTTACCTTTGCCATTGTATTTCCTGGAGAACTTTCTGAAGAAATCGGGGTTGATGAATTCGATCAGCTTACCCTCGCGGGCTAGTCTCTCCAGGATGTCTTTGAGTTGAAGGCAATCCGCAGTGGAATGCCCATTGAATCCATGATACTCACACTTCTTGGAGTTATCTTGTACCGTGAAGATGCCTTCAGGCAATGGTGGGGGCAGGTCGAACATCTCCTCTACGATGTTGTACATCTCGTGTCGTTTCTTCGTGAGAGGCGCGTATCTCACGAAATGTTGTCGGTACCCCTCAGTGCCAGATTTGTGTTCTTACTCGGTTGATCGATTTGGTTGGTTTCTCCGAGGTTCCCTTTGGTTGCGAAACCTATCCGGAGCCGGCTGTCTGTTAGTTTGATGGCGGGGAGATCGAGATCTCGGTCTCGTGGGACTCCCGTTGTCATCTTCGGCACGGATGTAACCCTCTGCAAAGGTTACAAACTCCCTCAGGGTATTCATTTTCTTCATGTGGGCTTCGTAACGCAAGGTTCCTGGACCCCCTTTGCGGAGTCCTTTCTTGATTGCGGCTAGGGCGAGTTCCTCATTGAGGTTCTGAATTCGCCGAGATGCTTGTATGAAACGGTTGACGAACGCACCTGTTCTTTCGCGCTGTCCCTGGACTATGTCCAAAAGCATCTCGCACGTGGCTTGCGGTGGTTTGATTATTGTATATCTTTCCAAGAACAGTTTTGCGAAGTCTTCAAATTTGTTGATGGACCTCCGGGGTAGCGTCATGTACCAGTCCCATGCTTCTCCGGTTAAGCAAGTGGTGAAGACTCGGCATATGATGGCATCGGTGGCTCCAAGAAGGCGGAGCCGCTCAAGGAACCCGTACACAAAGTTGTGTGGATCCTGCGTATCCCCACTACCTCGGAAGCTGGGAAGGGTTGTTGGGTATTTGAAGTCCGTCATTGATTGGCGGTAGATGTCTCTGGACAGGGGGCCGTCCTCGATTCCCATAGGCCGAGAGTAAGTGCCTGCCTTCCGGGATTCGAGTTCGGCTAGTTTGGCCGCGAGTCTGGTCTGGATCAGCTCTTCGACTTGGGCCATGTTGATACCTCGGGTTGGGGTTGGTGATCGCCGGTTCCTTCTTCGGTCATCGCGGCGAGTTCTATCCTGACCTCGGGGTGGGCTTCGTTCGCGCTCTCTATGGGAGCGAGATTGATCTATGCGGGATGGTCTGGACCCTCTGCCGTGGTTAGCTGATTCTCGCTCGTTGTTAAGGTGGGCTCTGGGACTTTCGGTATGTGGTCCTTCCGCGGGGTGTGGCCCCCTATTCTCATCCTGACCTTCCGGGCGTCTTCCTACATCGGGATGTACCCCTGCAGGCAGGACATTTTGGTTCCTGCGTTCGGATTGGACTTGTTGGTCGGGTAGTGACGGGGTATCCGTCTCATTGCCTGTTCGGACCTGTACGAACTCTCGCTCCAGATTTCTTGGCGAAACATTTGCCGGTCGACTGTGGACACGGTTTGCAGACAAAGGTCGCGGTACAGCTACGGCGGGTGGTACGGTCTGGTGGACAGGTCGCAGTGTTATTTGCTGGGAACACTGTGTTGGACCTGTCATGGGATACGTCCCGTGAGCGCCTCCCGGGCCCCATTGCACAGGTGGTGCGGCATAAGGATACTGGGGGCCCGTGGGAGTGTAAGGTGTGTAAGGAGTCGCACCGTAGTGATACAGCGGCGTTTGCTGAGGGTAATACGGTATGTAGGGTATCTGATAAGCACCAGTTACCTGATTGTGATAGGTACCGGCTGTCTGATTGTGCTCGACGTAGAGTGGCCTGGTTGTGTTCCCTTCAGTGAATGAAGGTCGAGTAACGTCGAGGCGAGGTTGAGCAGGTTGAGGACCCTGAGGTCATACCATTGAGCTGCTAGGCCTCGCCCCCGGGAATTGACTGTGGGAAGGATTTGCTGTGGGTGATGTTACCACTGGAGGTGGTGTGATTGTTTCCCCGGGCGGGGTCGTCACCCCTGGTGGGAGCGGAGTTGATGTGGTCGGACGAGCCATCTAGTTCTGCGTTTGAGCTAGGCGTAGCCCCACGGTGGTTGATACGTCCTATCTCGGGAGATGAGGCCGTATGGAAATTTGGGCTAAGCTGGATTCGTCCTGCCAAGGAATGGCAGGCCGAGGTATAGATCGAGCTAAGAACTCGGGGTGGTTTATGAGAGATTCGGACTCTGACCTGTATGATCTCTCTCTTAATGAAAAATTGCGTCCCCCGTCTCCTGGGGCTTATTGCCTTATATCGTCCAGCCATAACTGCCATCTCGGGTGTTTATGGGGAACGTAGGCAGTTATGTCGACCGTTACTAGGACGTGGGCATTAAGCCAGCCGTTTTTGGGACGTGGGCATTATGCTAGCCGTTTCTGCGGCTATCCCGTATGTCGGTTGGCCTGGGTCTATTTTAGGGCTCTAATTTGGGGCCGGCATATTGGGCCCCGGCTTAACGAGCTCTTGGGCTTTTTCATATGACGTCGGGTTGGCCTTGTAAAGGTCCGAATCCCAGTCTTTCATGGCCCAGTTTGGAGCAAGTAAAAGGGCCTGTGGAACATGGCCCTATCAGGTATATATAGTTGGGCTAATTAATTAGCCGTTACTATTTCCTAATCAACTTCTAGCCGTTAGGCTTCCTAATTACAGAAGATACAATATTGTCTAATTGATTCTAATTGATTTCATATTTCCAACACTTTGTATCCAGATGACATTTCATCCTTGTTCTAAGGACGGCAGCAACAGAAAACCTTGATATTCCCTGTAATGCAAATTGAATGTAACATATATATGATGTGCAAATTGAATGAAACATATTTGGGAGAAATATACAAAGAGAGAATATCGGAAATGACAGTGATACCCTTTGCCTCTTGAAGTTCACTAAATAGTCTTCTACAGTTTGCTCTAAAACCAAAAAACAATTTAACATTATATCACAGTGCTTTTACCTGCAAAATATAAGAAATTCTTAACAACAACTTCAGATTTGTACCAAGAGTGCTGTTTTTCAAGTTTTTACTGTCCAGCTCCATCTCTATCGTCTTTCGTAGATTCTCACTTGTTGATTCCACACAGCACCAAGCATTGAAGCATTCTTCAGATTTTGCTGCACATTCACTAATCAAATCTTGAATTTTCTTCTCATACCTGGCAATTAGTGTGGCCCGTACTTTGTTCTATATTTAAGAAAATAGAATCAATTAATTAATGGACTTTCAACAACAAAATCAGAATAATATTTAAAGGTACATGGTTCCATATCCATATACAATTTCCTATAGTTTTTTAGTTAGAACTATTTCTGGATCCTTTTGCAGATCATAAATTTTTTAAGGATTTTGCATATGCTTAGCAAAACATTTTTTGTGGTTACGTTTTTTCTAAATATTTCAAATATGTGATAATGCTATTTATGTTAATTTTGATTAAGTAAGGCTATTACCGAAATTTTTGTTTCACCAATATTATTACCAAAAATCTGAAAATATTTTCCATAAAATATTTTCAGTAATATATGTTAATTTTTGTCTAAATAAGTCTTTAGTCCCCTCCAATGACTTAAGGTTTTGAAAGTAACATTTTTTTCAACATAAACATATGTAATATATATAGGTTGTTAAGATATCCGGTTGTTGTATGTATAAATTAGCATGTAATGGTCTTAATGTTTTTGTTCCAAATTTGATGAAATCCTTATAAAGATGTATTTTACATGGCTTCTAGCTAATTAAATGCATGGTAGATTAGAAAGAGCTTTCTCGTTTTAACATGCAACTAATGCATGACAAACATTATTATTACTTAGATGTTCTTATTTTCGGAAATTATTTTGGATTCCTTTTATATGCAAAAAAACAATCTGTACAGTTTAGTAATCTAAAACTTTTTTTTGAATAAAAACATGGGTCTAGCCCCCATTTGTATTAGAGGAGGGTTCAAATGCACCATTATTTGTGTGCTTCAATATGCTCCACATTCTTTATCTCCATTTTCAAAGTCTGAACAGTCGATCTGAACCGCTCAACATGATCTTCATAATAAAATATGCCTGGATACCAAATTTTATATTTTTTAGAATTTTTTTACTATTTTTTTAGATAGGTACAAAATCATTTTAAGGAGATTCTGGACTATCCGATAAAGTGATATTGTACCTATCTAAAAAAATAGTAAAAAAATTCTAAAAAATATAAAATTTGGTCTCCAAACATATTTTATTATGAAGATCATGTTGAACGTTTCATATCGACTGTTCGGACTTTGAAAATAGAGATAAAGGATGTGGAATATATTGGAGCACAAAAATTATGGTGCATTTGAACCCTCCTCTTCGTATTAATATCAAGGTTCCGTTACAAGAGAATGATAACCACCATTTGAAATAAAAAGAGAATGAGCTCAAACATTTGAGTTCTTTTAAATTATGAAAGGAAATGTTGAAAAGTAAATGAAAAACAAGATTATGCTAAAAAAACATATGAAACGTTGAATTGATGTTCTGGTGCCGTGCTACCTGAATTCCTTCAACTCCGTATATCTCAACTAGTCTTGAACTTTCTGTGCTAGTTCCCGCACCTCTTTGTTCAAATCTCTGAAAATTATTGTCCCTCTTTCTCGCCATAGCACGAATTGCGCAATCAATCATATTTCTCTCAACTTCGTACTGTAGCTTGCATTAGTGATGATGTCCGTGTGATTTTACCAGTATCTGACTGGTGTTGTTGGTGTGATTTGTTAGAACCGCTACGTCTTCATAGAGTGCTTTTGCAAAGGCACACTGATTAAACATGTGATGTACCGTTTTCAGCTTGCCTTTTGCACAGAACACATCTATTGGCCATATTCCAACCTCTCTTGATTAGGTTATCTAGCGTGAGTATTTTATTTGACTTCATCAACTATCCAAAGACCTTCATTCTTGGTGGCACTTTTAGTTTCCAAATTTTTCTAAGTTGTGATTCAACTCAAGGACCACGTATCATTGCTTGATATGCACTTCGTACCATGAACTTTCCTCCACTGTCCCAATTCCATTGTAGTTCATCCTCTATTGCCTCGTTCAACTGGTAACTTGTCAGAACTTGTAGTGCTCCTTCCAATTCTTCCTGTGCTTGAAGTGATTGAGTTTGCTTTGCCTCAAGCAGTGTAATGTCAGTATCCACAGCATAAGTAAAAAGAATTGGAAATTAACATTTGAGAATGCCTGCTCCCCAATTATTATCCCAAAATCTTATACTGGCGTCATTTCCTGGTATAACTTGAGCCTTAGAATCGAAAATACCCATTTTATATTTGCAAAAGCTCACAATTCTTTGGGCCAGAGAAGCTCAAACCAAATGATGTTGTGTATGTTTATCGTCTTCTAGAACACAATGCGCTCTGAGGCTAGATGTTATCTGGAACACAGTAGTTTAATTAGTCAGATTTCCTATTGTTAAATAATTTCTTTTTGTATTTTAGGTTTTCCTTTAGTTCAATTTCGTTCTTCCAAAAATTTTAATCTCCGAAAGCATTACTTTCACAGTTCTTTTTCAATGTTCCCAAATTATCATCCTTCATTTCTGTGATGGAATTACGAAATTATCATTTATGAACCCTGATATATCTCACTACCCATTTAGAAAGATACTAGGTTGTTGTTTTTGGAAATTAGCATATAAATTAATATTCATTTTATTGCATTTCATTTCATGGATTGTTGCTAATTAAATGGTTGATCAGAAATATCTTTCTTGTTTTAATGCATGGCTAACATTATTACTTGGATGCTCTTCTTTCCGGAAATTATTTTGGAACAATTTGTAGTTTAATAATCTAAAATTTGGGCCTTGGAATTGAAATATAAAATATGGGCCTTCGAATCAAAATACACATTTTATATTAGCAAAGTCTCGCAATTCGTTGGCCCGAAAAAGTCCAACGAAAATGGTGTTTCTCCCTTGGACGATGTCTAAATGGTGTTTATTAATTTCAATGACTACCTGCTAAGATAAGAGAACGTGAATAACATTGGCCCGTTTTGTTCGCTTACCAGTTAAGTAGTTGTCATATTGACCACAATTGTTGCATTGTCATTTCGACTTTTTCGAGTTTTCCATACGTACCTCAAAATCATGTTTGAAGTGTCCATTCTTTGACTCCCTAATATAAGAAAATTAGTAGGGAAAAGTAATGGTAAATTAGGGATTAGTATGCATAGAAATTAAATGATCTTTTTAAGTAGTATGCACGATAAACTTCTATCATTTGTAACTATTAATCTCTAATATTTCTATATGCTGATAGATCAATTGTCATGTAAATCTTGCATCTTGTTCAATTAATAAGAGTCTTAATTAGAATATCTCAACATGATGAGATATGAAGTTTTTGCTTCCATACCCAAATTGGGTACGTTTGGATGAACTCTACAATAGCTAGAATAGCTACTGTTTAGAATAGTAAATAAGAATAGCTACTGTTTAAGAACAGTGCTAACTCAAGCTATTCGGAATAGTGAAAAAGTTGTTTCGATTGCATATTTGGAATAGAGTTTGGAGGGAATAAATAAAGTAATAATTTATGTGTTAGATTAAATATAATATAATATAATATTAATTTAAATATTAAATGTAATATAATATTATTTTAAATATTAGATTAGTATGAAGTAAAATATTATATTAAATATAATATAATATTAGTTTAAATATTAAATATAATATATTATTAGGTTAAATGTTAAATGTAATATAATATTAATTTTAATATTAGATTAGTATTAATTAAAATATTAGATTAAATGTAATATAATATTAGTTTAAATATTAAATGTAATATAATATTATTTAAAATATTATATTAGTATTAAATAAAATATTAAATTAAATGTAATATAATATTAGTTTAAATATTAAATGTAATATAATATTATTTTAAATATTAGATTAGTATTAAATAAAATATTAGATTAAATATAATATAATATATTATTTTAAATATTAGATTAGTATTAAAAAATATTAGATTAAATATAATATAATACAATATAATATTAGATTAGATTAAATATAATATAATATAATATTAATTTAAATATTAAATGTAATATAATATTATTTTAAATATTAGATTAGTATTAAAAAAATATTAGATTAAATATAATATAATACAATATAATATTAATTTAAATATTAAATGTAATATAATATTAGTTTAAATATTAGATTAGTATTAATATTGAAAGCAACAAATGTTATTCCATGTTTTTGTAAGAATAGAGAATAGCCCTATTCTCTCTATTCCGAATAGCTCTATTTCTCGTTTGGATTGTCCTTGTTCCAAATAGCAATGCTATTCTAAGAATAGTGCTATTCTTAGTGCATCCAAACATAGCCTATAGGCTATGTTTGGATGAAACAAGAATAGAGACTATTCTAGAATAGTAGCTATTCGGAATAGCAATGTGTATCCAAACAATATTTTTGTTATTCGGAATAGCTAGAATAGCTGCTATTTTCTATTTCTTGTAAATGTTGGAATAACTACTATTCGAAAGTGTGAAGAGAGAAAAAAAATATTTTCTTTTTGGATTTCCGCCAACACAGTCCCGAAATGACAAATTTGACACAACTTTCGCTATCTCCACATCGTGACAATTCGTTTGAGATCCCACTTGCATATCTTTTCTCTTAATTAGCACATTGTTAACATCAGTGTTTTAAAATTCGGTTTATATGCGGTATTCGGAAGGCCACCGAATACCGAATATACAGTATGCGGTCGAATATACGGATTTTTATTCGGATGTATATATGAGGATTCTAAAATAAAAATTCATATTAATAAACAGCAGCATAGCAAAAAACAAGTAGCATAGCTAAAAAACAAGCAGCATAGCCACATAAATTCAGAACAGTATATATTCGGAACCGAATATTAGATCGAATACAAATTTTAGACCGAATATTCAAAACCAAATATTCAGAACCGAATATTAGACCGAATACAAATTTTCTATTCGGATTACAACCGAATACGAATATACGGCCGAATATTCGGCCAAATAAACCGAATTTTAATACACTGGTTAACACTATTATTTATTGGTTACAGCTATTAACTATTCCAGATGTACAATCCAAATAATATTTTTACTAATCCGAATAGCACCATTTTCAAACTAATCTGAAAATCATTATTTTTTCTCTATTCTCATTTATTATTCTCAAATTTTATTATTTTAGTTATTCTAACTCCTATCCAAACACGCATCAGGTATTGGAACAACTCTGCAACTCATCCCATCACAGGTAATTGTAACTCCCATCCAAACTTAGTATAAACTATAAAGCAAAGTATAAAGCAACCGGAACTTAGTATAATGGTACAAGTTCCGTCTCTCTACAGAGAGGTCGCGGATTCAATTCTGAAAATATTATTTAAAAAATACTAATATATAGCAGAACACTTCAATAAAAAAAAATACAAATGCATCATCTATTTCTCACGTTGGAGATAAATGCTCCTCCATTTTCTGGAAATTGTTTTTTGATACGCCACCGTTTAGCATTTTGCAAGGAATATTACAGAAAGATACCACGATCACAAATCAACCAAATCTGGCCCTCCAAACTAAAATGAAACAACATCACTTTATTTGCTCAAAATTTACAGGAAAAAAATTCATTAAAATGTAGTTTTCTTTTAAATAGATACTCATCTTTTAGAGAAAGTACAATAACATCTCTTGATTTGAGTGAGGCTATGGTACTATGTATAGCGCATATTTGGTTCGTGTTATGAACTCAAATTTTTAGTTTGAAAGTTCTAACAATCGATCTCAACCGTTCAACATGGTCTTCAAATGAATATGTTTGGTTTGATCGGACTCTTTTCTTAAGAGCAAATATTTAAGAGTGAGTCTATGGTACTATGCATATCACGATTTGGTCTGTAATACGGATCAATATTTTTGTTTTCCAAATCCTAACGGTTGATCAGAACCATTCAAAAATGATTTTCATATGAATATGTACTTGCAGACTGAATTTTATATTTTTTTAGAATTTTTTTACTATTTTTTAAGATAGGTAGAAAATCACTGTTTTTGGATGGTCCAGAATTTTCGGATCAAGTGATTTTCTACCTATCTTAAAAAAATAGTAAAAAAATTCTAAAAAATATAAAATTTGATCTGCAAGTACATATTCATATGGGGATCATATTGAATGGTTCAGATTCACCGTTAGAATTTTGAAAATAGAAATATTGATCCGTATTACAGACCAATCCGTGATATGCATAGTACCATAGACTCACTCAATATTTAAAAAAGAAAACGTAAAAAGTGCTATAATTTTTCAATGAATCCGAAAATAACTTTGGAATCCATCTTCTTTTATTGTTTGGAATAAATTTTTTTTTTTTTTCTGAAAGAGTCTGTTTTTTTAAACATAAATAGTGGCTGGGTTTTTTAAAATAGAAAAAATGTTAGGTTTTTCTTGAAATAGAACGAGTGGCTGGCTTATTTTTTTTGTTCTAAAGTAAAAAAACACTTTAGATCTGAAAAATAAATTTCGGCTTCAAAGTTGGAGTCCAAATTTTTTTTTTCGAAGTCAAACTTTGAATCCGAATTTTTTTTCCAGATCCGTTTATGCTTTAAAAAATCGGGTAAAATTTTAACAGAGCAGTTTTGACTTCATGCAGCACATACACTATAGAATCAAAACAGTGCTGCATATGGTTCGCTCGCTGCGTGAAGTCAAAACTCCTCTTTTAAAATCTTTACCCAAAAATCCCCAGTACTGTTTCTGTTTCCTTTTATCATTTAATAATAAAATTTCTATAAATAAAAATTGCTCTGATCGGAAAGGGTCTAAACCGACATTTTTATTAATATCCAAAGTTTAATAGAAATTAATATTTATGCACAGAATTCTGGGTTTTCACCAAAAATGTCCAAACCGGCCACAAAATGGCTGACTTACGCCCCCCCAAGCCGGCCATTTTGTAGCCGGCTTACTCTTTTTTTTTTTTTACACAAATTATTTTCTTCTTGTATATAGTGTAATTTTATTTTGTTATTGTATTGTAATATTATTTTCTTAACTATTTTTCTAGATACTTATGTTCACACCGACTCAATGTATTTCGGGATGTGCCAATTGGTGTGCCTTTAATCTTTAAAGCTTATTTTTGCTGTTTAACGCACTTATTTCATTGTTTTAAATATTTTTCTGTTTATTTTTTATGTTGTACTACTATTTTAATGTTGTAATATTTTCTGTTTAGCATTATCATGATAATTTATTTTATCTGAAAAATATAAAAATAGTACCATAAAAGTACACATACAAAAGAACCGAAATATAGGATAATCCAAATATACCAAACATAAATAGTAAACCAAATATAAATAGTACAAAACTAGCGACAATACAACTAAAACGGAGAGGGGGACCATCGCTGAGGCGGTACTCCGGTGTTCGCCCGGCGCTCGCTCGGCCAGGCTCGTCTCTCTCGGTTACCACACTAGCATCGGCGGACCTGAGTATCTGCTCGGCGGACCGGTAGCCGTGACCACGATCAGTGCTGAAGCAGGAGTACCGGCCCGTACATCTGCTTCGCATTCTTCTGCATTTTCAAGATCATTAGACGTCAGTGTATTTGGATGGATTGATTGATTAAATAATTTACTAAGAAAAGAGTTAGAGACTTACTTCACTACTACGGCACATGTGGGAGTATAGATGGGCTAGGACAGCCCCACCCCAGTTGTACGGCGACGACCGCTCAAGGTCTACCAGCAGCGGGAGATACATCATCAGCATCTGGTCACCGCTGGAATCATGAAACATGACAGAACCAAAAAGGTTCATCACGTAGCCCCGTGTATATCTGCAATACTAAACATATAAAAATTCTAATAGAAACAATTTATAGTAAATGTAATAGAATCCTCATATTGATTAATAAAAACAAATTATAGATTTTACCTCTGAATCTCCAGCTTAGTGGAATCTGCCGAGAGACCCGCGCTGAAGTGCTCCCGTAACCTCGTCATCCTCATATAGAATTTGGACTTCCCAATTTCCCCAATGAGATAGAGAGGATTAGCTCCCAACAACTCGTCGATATCACCTATGAATCTGGTGCTGTCAGATACATCGCCAACGGGTGTGCCACGGATAGGCAAATCCCAAAGGGCACTCACATCCTGGAGAGTCGCTGTCATCTCTCCGAATGGCATGTGAAACGTGTGCGTCTCGAGACGCCATCGTTCCACCAGTCCTGCGATGAGAGATGCATTGATGATGTTTCTCTCCGCCCGCACGATGTCCACAACCTGGTACAGACCCAGGTTGATGAGGTACTGGTCCATCACCTCTTAATACCGCATGTGAACACACCGCAACTTAATATCCAACAGAAACGTGTCATGCGTTCAAAAAATTAGTCCACAAGGTGTTATCATAACAAAATTTAAGAAAACCTAAAAAAAGATATGTACCTCACGAAAAGCCAGTGAGCCTCGGTGATCGTCGTGGCGAATCCACAGGAGAGGACTGATATGCTCGGTGCTAGTGGTACTGATCGGCTCTTCCAATACTGGACGACAGGTAGACCGTGCTCTACGCATCATAATGTCAAAAATAACCTAAAATAGGCCAATTGCCGTTAAAACATGCTAAATCAGGCTACAATAACCTAATTTCGGTAAAATATACTAAAAACGACCAAAATAGGCTTAATTATGCTTAAAAATGCTAAAATAGGTCAATTACGGTTACAATAACCTAAAATATGCTACAATAGTCTTCAATAACCTAATTTCAGTAAAATATGCTAAAAACAACCAAAATAGGCTTAATTCTGCTTAAACATGCTACAATAGGTCAATTGCAGTTACAATAATCTAAAACATGCTAAAACATGCTACAATAACCTAATTTCGGTAAAATATGCTAACAAGGGACAAAAAAGTCTTAACTCTGCTTAAAAAAATGCTAAAATGGATCAAATTGCACCTAAAATAACCTTAAATATGCTACAATAGCCTCATTTCGGTAAAATATGCTAAAATGGTCTAATTTAGTAATCATCCTAAATTCGGTTAAATTACACTTAATTAGCCTAATTATGTTAAGAAAGACAAAAATACCCTAAAATATGGTCAACTATGCTAATTACACTAAATTACAACAAATTACTCTAAATCCTAAACCCTAAACCCTAAACCCTAAACTCTAAATTAAATAAATTAAAATTTAAATTAGATAAAAAAAATACCTTAAAGAAGAGAGAAAATTCGGTTGAGAGATGAGGGAGTTGTGAGAAGGAGAGAGAAAAAAAGGGTATATATAGGGTAAAATATGGGTTTAAAAAAAAAAAGTAAGCCGGCCACAAAATGGCCGGCTTAGGGGGGCGTAAGCCGACCATTTTGTGGCCGGCTTGAACATTTTTGACGAAAATCCAGAATTCTGGACATAAATATTAATTTCTACTAAACTTTGGATATTAATAAAAATCTCGGTCTAACCGGCATAAAATCGAATCCATATACTCTGACGTAACATAATATTTACGTTTATATTTGGACCGTTCGATTGGAACCCGCCCGAGGGTGAACGCACCGAGTCCCTTCAATATTCGTGCAGATTCTGTTTGGACGGTTTAGATCCAAACAGAAATATTCTGTTACCTTAGGTGATACTAATTCCATAAAATCGCTGTAGTACCCCTGAGTCCTTCCTTTTCTTTCGTTTCTGAAGTTAAAGAAAAAAAAGAAAAGAGAGATCGACTCGAGTTCAGCGCATCTTCTATTCTTCTAATTCGAAGTAACACCGACGTTAGAGAGCTAAGGGAGGATTGATGGCAGGCGAAGGTATTTCTTTCCAGTTTCCAGGCGTACGTACACCTTTACCGCCCCCTCTTGTAATCTAACTCCGAAGTTGTTTCTTTTTCCTCTCAGGTGATCGCGCCCGTGCACCGAAGAGACACAAGAGCTCGTCGAAAGCGGCGGCTGTTGTAGAAGAAGAAGAATACGAATACCCAGATGATTTTGACGAAGACGCACGCGATGGTACTTTTTGTTTTCTCAAATTACAAAATGATTTTGATTAATGCAGTAGAGAATGTGTGTGACATGTATATGTTGTGATTAATTCGGTAGATAATGAAGCGAAGAATAGGGATTTCAGCAAGTTAGAGCTTAAATTGGACCATGAAAATCGACCCTTATGGGCATGCGCTGATGGCCGTATTTTCCTTGAGACATTTTCTCCACTTTATAAGCAAGCATATGATTTCCTCATTGCCATAGCAGAGCCTGTTTGTAGGTAAAAATGTAAAACATGTATTCACAGAAGAGTACTCTTTTTAATGGCTTAGGTTTCTGGAAAATTACACCAATTGTTTGCTCCAATTGCAAACAATAATCGCTATTTTTCCCTTTTTTTATTTGTCACTCTATGAAATATTTGCATGTTAGTTTGAAATGATTGAAATTCCGAGTTTTGAAATGCTATCTTAATTAACTTTAATCGGAGTATTAAACACATATTCTTGGAAGCCCAAATTATATTGGAGTAGAGCCTAGGGTATCTGAAACTAGGTCATAAGTTTGTATATTTGATACCGGAATTTTTGAGGCAATTTAGTTACCTTTGTTATAGCTGTTATTCACAAGTACCCATTCTAGTTGCAAGTTTGTGAAGTATTGGTCTAACTGGGGAAATTATCTAAATTATATTGTAAAATTGCAGTATCTTAGGATTTCGATTTCTTGCAGGCCTGAATCAATGCACGAGTACAATTTGACACCTCACTCTCTTTATGCCGCTGTTTCTGTTGGATTGGAGACTGAGACTATAATAAGTGTTCTCAATAAGCTATCCAAAACAAAATTACCCAAGGAGATTATAGACTTTATTCATGGCTCCACAGCCAATTATGGTAAAGTCAAGCTAGTGCTGAAGAAGAATCGGTATTTTGTTGAGTCTCCATTCCCCGAGGTATGTATTGTATAAGTTACTAAGCTAATAGAATATTTTTTTTGTATGTTTCATAAATCATGCCCATATAGTGTTTGCTCTTTCTGTTTTTGATATCAAATGTTTTACAAGGGGCATTTCATGTTTACCTTTGCAGCATGTCAAATTATCACATGTATCCTGCAAACGAGAAATTTATCTTATTGAACATAACGAAACATCATATGTTCCCCTACAAAGGGCGAAACTGAAAAGTATTCCGGTTGTTGGCCTTCCTCATCTCTAATTGCAATTGAGAAGGATAGAGGGGTAATTTTGGTAGTTTGGTAAAACTAGGATGAAATTGTATGGAGGAGTTGATGCTGTTTAATAAATGATGCACACGGGCTCACATGTTTATTGGGATAGATAGGAATGTGTTATGTAAAAGCTAGGTTTGAATTTATTTTTTGGTCCTTATATGCAACTTTTTGGCCCATCTGTCAGATTTAGCTTTAGTATATGATAATAAAATTTAGCTTCAGTATTTGATGATAAAATTCTTCTGTTGTACATTACATGTTTTCTCAATTGCACAGTGCTATATGCATTTTTTTCATCATAGTTTGGCTAAACAAAAGAATAAAATAGCTAAATCAATGATTATTTGAGGACTTTAAAATGATATTGTCCAAACTTGAGTGATTAGCAAACGAAATTGTGCAAAGATCATATAGGTCATTCGTTTGAAACTTGTTTTTCTTCTGTGTATGTGGTAATTACTGATGGTTTTATGTTCAGGTCCTCAAGACTTTGCTGAGCGATGAAGTTATTTCAAAAGCACGGTTATTTCCTGAGGTAAACTATTTCTTCCAATGTTCATATTACTATTAAATTCTTATATTTGCTATTAACTTTTTTTTTTTGTATTACTATTATCTGTCCATTAGATAACATATTCACAATTGCATCTTTACCTTTAATTAAATTCATCTCAATTTTAATTTGAAGTTTGCATGAACCAGGGGACATTGATAGTCATTTTCTGCTGGACATAACTTGAATATTCGATAGTTGTATGACTTTTGCAATTAACCCTGAAAGAGATTGGATTGATCTTATTTCTTGTACTACGTTCCTTCATCATTTCTTGTGTTTCATTTTAATCTGTTTCTTTTAGGAATCTCATGGAGGAGAAGGATTTACAATTAGCAAATCCCTGGGGGAAATTGAAACTGGACATGAGGAGCTGTTGAATGGAATGGAGTTGGCCGCTGCAGCAGAAGATAAGGAAACTCATTCTTTTGAAGTCGACCCTGCCCAAGTACTCTCTTTCTTCCAAATGTGCATCTAGATACCAAATATTTTGACACACTTGCAAGGCTTTTTTCTGTATTTGAAATCCCATCTAACTATTTGAATGTGCCCAATCTTGAATCAACAAGTTCATAATTGATTGGGGTGTATTGATTAACTGCCAATATCATCTAAATGTACTTACTATTCACAAATACTGTGTATTCTCATAAGTGAGATCTGCAGGTGGAGAATGTAAAACAAAGATGTTTGCCAAATGCTTTGAATTTCCCTATGCTGGAGGAGTATGATTTCAGGAATGACAATGTAAGCACTGTAGTTTGTATTTTTTTTAGGCTGATTTTATGCTGTCCTCTTCTCTACTCTATATTTCACTTTTATATTATTTAGATTTGTTATGGGAATCTGTAGGTGAATCCAGACTTGGACATGGAGTTAAAGCCGCAGGCAAGGCCAAGGCCTTATCAAGAGAAAAGTCTTAGCAAGATGTTTGGCAATGGGAGAGCAAGGTCTGGGATTATAGTTCTTCCTTGTGGTGCGGGGAAGTCATTGGTGGGTGTGTCAGCTGCTTGCCGCATCAAGAAGAGTTGTCTGTGTCTGGCGACGAATGCAGTGTCAGTGGACCAGTGGGCATTCCAGTTCAAGCTCTGGTCAACCATCAGGGATGAGCAGATCAGTCGCTTCACCAGCGACAACAAGGAGAAATTCAAGGGCATGGCCGGCGTTGTCGTTACTACCTATAACATGGTTGCCTTTGGTGGCAAGCGTTCTGAGGATTCTGAAAAGATCATTCAGGAGATTAGGAACAGAGAGTGGGGTCTGCTTCTCATGGACGAGGTAATCATCTTTTGCACCTATTCTCCAGATTTTGATAACAACCAGATGTCAAATATTAAGATTTAGTCAAGAAATAAATGACTGAACCTCTCTGGATAAAGGAAAAATGATCCTGTAGTTTGTTCGTCAAATTGACCTTCTCCCAGTTAACACACTGTTGACAAAAATATTGAGCACATTAGGATCAGGTACAAATTAACTTATTTGATCTCCCATGCCTTTCCTGTTATGCTGGTGTAATAATTGAGTGTTATTGGATTGGTCTGCAAAAGGTGCAAAAAAAGTCTTAAATTTTTTGTAAAGAAGTGTATGTTGTTGGATCATGTCAGTTCTTTCAGGTCTAATACTCGTAATAAAATGGACTGGAGTGCACTTTATGTGAATATTGTGTAGAATCTGGACTATAAGAATAATTTTTAAGTAATTTTCATTAATTTGATTTTTCAGGTGCACGTGGTCCCAGCTCACATGTTTCGTAAAGTTATTAGCATCACAAAGTCGCACTGCAAGCTTGGTCTCACAGGTACATTCTTTTAACTCTTATTACTTTTTAGTGTAGTACTTTTAAGCAATTTTAAGAGAAGCAATTTCAAAGTTGTGGACTCATTTGGTATACTTGGGTTTCTAGTTACTTCTTTGTTTATGCATGTTTGGCTACCTAAAGTCTTATTTTAGTAACATCATGATTCATGAAGAATTGTTGCAAAACCAATGACCCAGATTCTGAAGTACATTTCGGGTTAGCTAGTGATTACTGATCCAACCTGTGCCAGTTAAGGATGATCCAACAAGGAACTGGCCCAACTTCACTTTTGAATTAAAAATCTGTCCTGAGCTGACCAGCATTTCTTGGATCTGATTGTCCTTGTAAACCCATTGCACCTGGTGGTGGCAATCATGCTGGCTGAGTTGGGTCTGTTTGTTTTGGATCCAGATATTCTATTTCAGATCGTATACTTGAGTCCTGGTCATTGGCATGTTTGTATCGTCTTGTTTTCAGATTCTCATTTGCTCAGTTTCGGGTTGTCTCATGTTTCGATCTGTCTCAGGTTTGGGCCTTTTTGGCTAAAAGTTAGAAGGTTTTGGGGCTTTGGGCTCAGTTATTGGGGTACTCGAGAGGAGGTTCATCGTTTTAGATTATCATCTTGAGCAGTAGTATTGATCAAATAGGAACATAAATAACTGTTATGAACTAAGATTTAACTTTTAGTGGGTATAGAGTAATTTTGTGAAATTGAGAAGAATTTGGGTGATTTGGTAAAATAAGCAAAGATAAGATTTTCATTAATAAGTGGAAATTTTCAGAGTTCATACATCCTACTCTCGTCCTTGCGATCTGATACATATATAGATGTAAGAAAAACCCTAACTAATTTGCAAAGATAAAATAAATTCCCTAATTGGCTTAACAGCCTGCAACACATTCTGGGTCTGCAGAATCCTAATGACCCTTTATTCCTTTAACTCATCTCCAGTTCATTTCTCCAGTACTCTCTTATTCTAACTCTCCCTTCACCTCCATTTCTACTCCAATGGTGAGAAGGCATTGCCTAGTTGCGTGGTCCCCATCCACGTAACAAACTTCACCCTTCGGGCCTTCGGAGACACCTCTGACTATCTGGAACCCAGTTGGGGTTGAGGTCTAGTTGATTTGGGTCAGCCAGGGTTGAGTTCATTGGTTTGAATACTCTTTGGTTGCTAGTTGGGGTTCAGGTCGTTGACTTCTCTAGGAAGGTTGGATTGGGTTGGGTTCAGGTTTGGTTGATTTGCAGGTCCTTTGGGTAGGGTTAAATTTCCATATTACCACCACTAATTTTTAAATTAGTCTTTTGATTTGTCTTCAAAAGAATTATTCTTTTACTTTTTATTGAAATACTGCAAGTACTTGGCTAAACTGCTAACAATACAGCTACACTTGTAAGAGAGGACGAGCGTATAACGGATTTGAATTTCCTTATCGGGCCAAAGCTTTATGAGGCCAACTGGCTTGACTTGGTGAAAGGTGGCTTCATTGCCAATGTGCAGTGCGCTGAGGTCTGGTGTCCCATGACCAAGGAGTTCTTTGCCGAGTACCTCAAGAAAGAAAATTCCAAGAAAAAACAGGTATTTGGTGCCATTTAGTTAAATTCAGATTGTACTGACCCTGATTTGATTGAAAGATTCTGGTGCTTAGTTTCACTTCTAATTGTAGCTTTAGTCTAATTTAGGTTGACTTGAGGAGTTCTGCAGACTTACTTGAAATAAAGAGTCTGCAGACTTACTTGAAATAAAGAGTTGATTTAATATTTTTTGCTAAATTGAGGCTGATATGCACAGTTGAGGGTTCAGTTGGATTCATTTGTGGCTTAATTGTACAGTTGGGGGAACCAATCCAAACAAGTCAGGTCTAGTATTTTTCCCTTTATACTTTACTGTTTACATTATAATATCCTTACACATGAATTAATACTGCACAGGCACTTTATGTAATGAACCCCACCAAGTTTAGGGCTTGTGAGTTCTTGATCCGCTTCCACGAACAGCAACGCGGTGACAAAATTATCGTGTTTGCAGACAATCTCTTTGCACTTACTGCTTATGCCATGAAACTTCGGAAACCTATGATCTTTGGTGCCACAAGGTTGTTTCTTTTGTCTGAAGTTATTTTTTTCTTCTCTTGTTTTTGTTGATTAATTTTGAGAAAATTAGAAATTGCAACAATCCCCCGTGCTTTTTCTTGGAATGCCCTGAGAAAAAAAAATAATAATAAGGTAATGAAGCCCATTTTTTTGGAAAAATCCGGAGTACAAATACATTGTCATCTAAGTCCTCTTTCCTTAGGCACTAATTGATAATCTCAAATATAGTTTTTATAATTGTGCACTGTTTGTTCATTGTATTAGTATTCTGTTTAATATTCCAAAATCTTGGGCTGAGAATTTCATGGACAATGAATACTCGGGGGCTTTTGCCACTTCTCCAGAATGTTTGCAATTTTTTCAATATTTTGTTATTTAGTCTGTGTTTTTCTTTCTGATCCAGCCATAATGAGAGAACAAGGATTCTTCATGCATTTAAAAACAGCCCTGATGTCAACACCATTTTTCTTTCCAAGGTAAATCGTGAGCCTCGATTTAAAACAAATATGCTGAAAGTTGTCAATAATGAAGCCTATTACGGCATTAATTGAAGATTTCGTGCTTTGGGTTTTCAGGTAGGAGATAATTCAATCGATATACCAGAAGCAAATGTGATAATACAGATATCTTCACATGCTGGGTCGCGTCGTCAGGAGGCCCAGCGTCTTGGCCGTATTCTTAGGGCTAAGGTACCAACAAATTTATATTGGAGAGCTATTTCTAGTTGGTGCTTCACAAGTTGCAAATTCGAACTATATATAAGTAACTTTAATATCTCTTATATATGAAATTTGGACTAGTATATTTGTTTGTTTGCAGATCATACTCAACTGTGAAAACCAATATTACGCATAATGTGACAAAAACATCCCCATCTAGTTCATATTTACTGAATTGAAATTCGTCGTTGTTAGTTTTGAACCTGGAATAAACAGCAGTAATTACTCATTTGAGTTTTTTTACAAATCAACTAGCATGTAATACATTGTACATTTTTCACTATAAGACTTAAAGATGTCGTGTGCACAGTTGTAAAAATGATAAAATAATTATTGTTTGGATGAAAAACACCCTATATTTTGGAGATTTAGAAAGAAAGAACCGCAAATGATTGCTAGTCTTTTTTGCTTAGGGGAAACCGCAAGATAGGATGGCTGGCGGTAAGGAAGAATACAATGCATTTTTCTATTCCCTTGTATCGACTGACACACAGGTGTGACCCTCTTATTACTTTTATATAATAGCTTTCATATTATGGCTGTTTTGCTCGTCTCCCAGTGAGATACAGGGCTTGTACCACTAGACAAATTTGGTTTAGCAAATTACAGTGGGTAATTGAATACCCCTTCTTATGATGGCAGTATCCATTAGGTGCAAAGTAGCATATACTGGCCTACTAGCCTGCACAGCATTGCCAGAACTGTCTACTATAAATTTTTGGCACAGAAAAATTGTACTTAAAATGTCGTTTTTCCATTGTTGACAGGAGATGTATTACTCTACAAAAAGGCAACAATTTTTGATTGACCAAGGTTACAGCTTTAAGGTATGGATTAAGATTAAGAGGTCTAGAAATGAAATATTTTGGTTCATTGATTTTTCAATAATTTTTGACATCTTGGTTATTTTGGAATGTAAATGCTGGGCACGTCAAGTAGATAAAGATAAACACCTTTTGGATTCATTGTTTGAATCCGATTGATTGATTTTTGAGGTTATGCTCATGAAGCCCTTGGTGAGCTTAAGCTTATACTATGGAAGGGAACCTTGAACGGTATACTAAAGCAAAATATTCCTGGAACAATTGAAAGTAACATGTTTTATGTTTTCAGATAATTACAAGTTTGCCACCGCCTGATTCAGGGCCGGAGCTTGGCTTTCATTCTCTTGAGGAGCAACTGGACCTCCTTAGCAAGGTCTGCTCTATTTCTCCATCTACCATTTGTACATCAGAAATACAAAGAACAGTATGGTGACAATATCACAAACTTGATCATATTTTTAGAGTGCTAGAAGAACCTCTAAGCAGGTTAAGTCGATCTAATTTAAAAAAAAAATAGTAACAGTTTGAGGGCAGTCATAACACTGGTAAATTGGGAGAACAATTCCCCGTTAGCACCATAATGACAGAAGCAAATATTACAAGCCTTCTCCATTTTATCAGAAAATTAAAGAGAAGCAAAGATGAATATAACCTACAAAATTAATCAGAATATCATGGTGGGGCCCACACCCCCCCCCCCCCCCCCCCCCCCCCAAAAAAAAACAGGTATTAAGTGCTGGAGATGACATGGTGGGGTTGGAGCAGTTGGAAGAGGATTCTGACGGGAAGGCCCTCTTGAAGGCCCGTCGTTTGACTGGCTCCATGAGTGCTTTCTCTGGTGCTAATGGCATGGTCTACATGGAATATGGGTACTTTTTTTTTTTCTTACTAGTTTAACACTCAGTTGCCCAATTAAGCAAGTTTAACACTCAGTTGCCCAATTAAGCCTTGCTTTTCGGATTGAATTTCAATTATAATTTACTGTTCCTCCAATTAATTTTAATGTGTCTTATAAGAACAAACGAGTTTAGCATGAAGTGTGCCACTTGCCTGTAATGAAACTGGCCTTTTTAGCTCGAGCCAAAAAAATTATAAATGTCCAAATCAAATCCTTATACAATTGCTCTTTATAGAAACAGGAATTGCTTAGTTGGCTGGTTCTATGTCCAAATCAATCCCTATACATTTAACCCTGGTTCCAGTTTGTTGTTCAAACACTAATTGTCTCCATTTACTTTTGCAGCACCGGCAGAGGCAAAATGAAGGCTAAATCCAAGGATCCTGCGAAGCGGCACGTTCTTTTCAAGAAGCGATTTGGATGAGATGTATCTTTGTAAGAAAATAGAGGTGTTATTAACCGAGAACCTAAATATATTAATGCGTTGCTAATTGAAAAGTACAAGGGTTGTCATTGCATCACAGCCTCATTCAATAATATTCTATCAACAATAATAGTTGCTGTCGTTTCCCTGAAAATGAAGATATATCAAATATAGCCCTGAATTTATGAAAATGTCTAAATTTTTCACAAAAGACCTTGTAGTTTACGACGGTCATTTGATGTACATGTTTAGTTTTTGTTTTACATGTTAACACTTGAACAACATATATAAGATTGATTAATTTTATGTGGGTTAATACATGATTCTCACTGCATTTTAGGTAAATACATGTGAGTTAAGTATTATTTAAAGAACAAATAGTGCAAATATTTAAAAGCCTAAAATAAGAAAGGATATTTCAAAGCTAAAATAAAAAAGGCAAAAATGATGAAAACAAATATATAAAAAAATGGATATCTTAGGGATAAAAAATGATGAAAATGAACTCATTAAAATGAACTTATAAATCTTTTTTTATTGTTTGATTTTGTACTAAATTATGTCGAAAATTTATAAATTTGACTTTATACTAGATTAAGTCTAAAATTGATAAATTTGACATGTAAATGCATCATTCGTGAAGTATATTGATTTTAATGGTTTGAATTTGTTGTTTGATTGAATTTGTTGTTTGAAGTCACAACGATAGGTTTTGAAATAAAGGTTATCAAATGATTTGGTGAGCATAAGAGCACCTTAGTTCTTTTAACTTTAAATATATATAAAGAATTTTTCAGTCGAATTTTGAACATGCGATCTCATCATGAAAATCATATCTTAGCTACTAGAATGAACTTCTCACGTTCTACTTGTTGTCTTTCACGTTTATACTAGTTTTTCATTTACTACTTGTTGTATTTCATCTTCTTCTAGTTGTCTTTCATTCACTACAGGTTGTATTTCATCTTCTTCTAATTATCTTTCATTTTCTATTGGTTGGTTTTCATCTTCTTTTAGTTGTCATTCATCCTGCACTGGTTGTGTTTCATGTTCTATTAGTTGTCTTTCACGTTTCTACTAGTTGTCTTTCACGTTTTTATTGTTTGTCTTTCATCTACTACTAATTGTATTTCCTATTCTTCTAGTTGTCTTTCATCTATTAAATGTTGTATTACATCTTCTTCAACTTGTGGTTCATGTTATATAGGTTGTCATTAATCTTCTTTTAGTGGTCATTCATCTTGTACTAGTTGTCTTTCATGTTCTACTTATTGTCTTTCATTTTTTACTGATTGTCTTTCATGTTCTATTAGTTGTTTCTCATATACTAGTTGCATTTCTTCTACCTCTACTTGTATTTCATCTTCTTCTAGTTGTCTATTATCTTGTACTGCTTGTCTTTCATGTTCTACTGATTTTTTTAATCTTTTACTCGTTGTCTTTCATCTTGTATTAGTTATTTTTCATCTTCTTCAAATTGTCTTTCATGTACTATTGGTTATCTTTCATCTACTACTGGTTGAATTTCATCTTGTACTGGTTGTCGTTCATATACTACTGGTTGTCTTTCATCTTGTATTGGTTGTTTTTCATGTTCCAATGATTATCTTTCACGTTCTACTGGTTGTCTTTCACGTTTCTACTTGTTGTTTTTCATCTACTACTAGTTGAATTTCATCTTCTTCTAGTTGGCTTTCATCTACTACTGGTTGTATTTTATCTTCTTCTAGTTAGCTTTTATGTTCTACTTGTTGTCTTTCATCTTCTTTTAGTTGTCATTAATCTTGTACTGGTTATCTTTCATGTTCTACTAATTGTCTTTGATATTCTACTAGTTGTATTTCTTCTTCCTTTAGTTGTATTTCTTCTTCCTTTAGTTGTATTTCATCTTTTTGAGATTGTCTATCATCTTGTACTGCTTGTCTTTTATGTTATATTAGTTGTTTTTTATCTTCTACTAGTTGTTTTTCATCTTGTACTGGTTGTCTTGTTCTACTGGTTGTCTCTCGTCTACTACTTGTTGTATTTCATCTTCTACTAATTGTCTTTCATTTCTACTGGTTGTCTTTCATCTTCTTCTAGTTGTCATTCATCTTGAAGTGGTTGTCTTTCACGTTCTACTGGTTGTCTTTCATCTACTACTAGTTGTATTTCATCTTCTTTTCTTTCATCTAGTACTGGTTGTATTTCATCTTCTTCTAATTGTCTTTTATGTTCTACTAGTTGTCTTTCATCTTTTTTTATTTGTCATTCATCTTGTACTGGTTGTTTTTCATGTTCTATTTGTTGTCTTTCATTTTCTTTTAGTTGTCTTTCATATTTTACTGGTTGTCTTTCATGTTTTACTAGTTGTCTTTCATGTTCTACTGGTTGTCATTCATCTTCTTCTAGTTGTATTTCTTGTACATCTAGTTGTATTTTATTTTCTTCTAGTCATCTTTCATCTTGTACTAGTTGTTTTTCATCTTCTTCAAGTTGTCTTCATCTTCTACTAGTTGTCATGTTCTACTGGTTGTATTTTATGTTATACTAGTTGTCATTGATATTCTACTAGTTGTTTTTCATCTTGTACTGATTTTCTTTCATCTTCTAGTTGTTGTTTTTAATATTCTTCTAGTTTTCTTTCATATTGTACTCTCTTTCATGTTCTACTAGTTGTCTTCAATGTCATACTTCTTGTATTTCTTCTACCTCTAGCTATATTTCATCGTCTTCTAGTTGTCATTTATCTTGTACTGGTTGTCTTTCATGTTCTACTTAATGTCTTTCATTCTCTTATAATTGTCTTTCTTCTACCTCTAGTTGTATTTCACCTTTTTCTAGTTGTCTTTCTTCTAATAAATGTTGTATTTCATCTTCTTCTAATTGTCTTTCTTCTAATAAATGTTGTATTCCATCTTCTTCTAATTGTCTTTCATGTTTTACTGGTTATCATTCATCTTCTTTTAGCTTTCTTTCATAATGTATTGGTTGCCTTTCATCTTCTTGTAGTTGTTATTCATATTGTACTGGTTGTTTTTCATGTCTACATGTTGTCTTTCATCTTCTACTAGTTGTTAGACTGTGCAATAATCTACTTATCTGTTTGACTATATTTGCAAAACATATATTTATTGAATTTAACAAATTCAGTGAGTTGAGATATTTGCAGGTTCATAAGATTAAGAATTGCAACATGACTGTTGAATCTCTTTCCTTTGTCTTTGAGATAATTGACTGCACCATTGTTCCGATGAAGGCTAAGACTTCAAAATCAATATCTACTTTTCACAAACTTTTCGAAAAGTGGTCATATGCCGAAATCGGATACTCGAGCACCGAGATACGCCAGTTTGAAGATTACTGAAGGTTGCTGAAATTTCACAACGCTTGACAAACGTTGTAACGGTTGTCACAATGATTGGCTCTAAATTTTTTTGCAGAAAATTGGATTAAACGTTGCAACGCTTTTAATTGATTGGCTTACACACCATTCGTATTTTGGTCGCAATTTGGTGATACAAACTCCGATTTGAGTAAATCAAAGCTTGAAAGATCTAGAAAACCGAGATCTACAACTTTCATGTTGTAACTTTATTCAAATTATTAAGTGATGGGTCGCTATGGGCCGTGGAAGACTGACGTCAGTTATGGAAACGTTTATAAATTTAGATTTGTTTCTCTCCCTATGTATAGAAACAAATTAGGTTTTGAGGACAGCTCCTAGCCGCCAAACTCATCTTCATTTGCTGAAAAAGAGCCACCATGGTTACTTGTTCTTGAAATTTCAATACTCATTCAAACAACCTCGAATCTACTATAGTAAACCTCAATCTTGATTAGAATTAGAGTGATTTGTGAGAGATCTCTTATTTATTCAAACACTAGAGCCTTGAGTGCTCGCTTCTTGTATTAAGAGCCTTTAGTGCTTGGGAGCCAATTTCGTGCTCGGTCCGTGACTTCCCGGAGTTTATAATGGCTCACTGGTTCCACCTTGTACTCATTTCTCATTGGGTAAAGAAAGACGCGCCATCAAGAAGGTCACAAAGCCTCGGAGACGTAGGCGTTAGTGCCGAACTCCGTAAACAACTCTCATGTCAAGTGTCTCTTAACTCTTTTATTTACTTTACGTACACTTGCTTAGTTTAAAGTTTATTATTGTTTCCCGCCAAGAATAACTCACGCACACGTTAGTGGTGAATATTAATTTACTTAAGTATTAAAATTTAAAAGGCCCCATATTCACCCCCTTCTAGGTGCCGTTAGGGACCAACAAGTGGTATCAGAGCCAGGTAATTCAAATTAAGACACACTTAATTTGAATTTTTCTTAGATCCAAAATGGCACCAACTAGATATGTTGGAGAACTCCCAATATTAAGCAATAAAACCAAGATATTTAGTTATTGAAAAAGATTGATGATCAACTACCTAAAGTAATTAACGTTTGGAGTATTATTGAAAAAGGTTACACCCCGGTGTATAATAAAACTACCAATGAATTGACCACCGCCTCAAAATTAGAAAAGAGGGATAATGACTACGCGGTTAATGCAATATTAAGCGCGGTTAGTGAGTCGGTAGAATGATATTTGGAAACCTTGTAAGTGCTAAAGATATGTGGAATGCTCTCATAAATAAATTTGAAGGTAATGCTCAAATCAAAAGGACCAAACTCACCAGATTAGAAATCAAATTCGAAGCTTTTAAATTAGAAAATGGTGAATCAATTTAGGAAATGTATTATAGACTTTTACAAATTCAAAATTATTTTATCGAACTTGGAGAACCACTTTCTAACAATAAAATTATATGAAAGGTTTTGCGTGTGATGTTTAGGGAACCTAAGTGGGAAGGATTTGTGAGCGCTTTAGAAGTCATTTCAGGAATACAAACCTTCACACTTGATGAGTTATTTGCCCAACTTCAAAATTTCGAAGAAAAGCTTCGATAAGCCCATGAACTTGAACCCAAAACCAAAGTCATAGCCTTCACGACACAAAACCAAAAATATTCTAACCAAAGATCATATAACTCCTCAAACTCCCGTCTCTCAAATGACCTCTTCTTAAAGAAAGTAGGCCATGAATCCTCTAAAGATACCGTACTTCGAGGAATGCTAGAGTTAAAGCGAAAACACAACAAGGAGCGTGAAAAAGATAGTAAAAGGGTAGTATGCTTCACATGCAATAAAGAAGGACACACTATTCAAAAATGTTTCAAACTCTTTCTTAAGGACAAAGAGGAAGGGAGGCACCATGACCGCCGGTCTAGACTAAGAAATGATAGATACAAAGGTAAGAAAAAGGTAAAATCAATGCTGGATTTGTTGAGTGCAAGTTCCGATGAAAGTGGTGATGAAAGATTCGACTCGGAGTCGGACAATGAGCAAGAGATCAACCTAGCCTTGATGGCTAATGTCAATGATGACTCAGAGATAGATATGGATGCGATTATTGCTAATAAGAACATCGCCGATAAACTTTCCATTGAATTCCTTAGAGAGGTGGTGAAATCAAAAGGATTCAAGCGAGGGATCATCTAGCACCACTAATGAGGTACAATTAAATTTTAATCTAAATGGGTATGAATCCGAAATGAATCAACTAGTAACTCTTTAGGAACCAAAGAGACTCGGACCGATTTACCAGACAATTGTATATTTACAAATGAGCCAAGCATTTTTTTAAAGAGAGTCAAATTCGTGAAAATGAAACTATGTTGAGGAATCTCCTTAAATCCAATGAGTCCTTAGGAAAGAGGGAATTATACAAAATTTGAGGTTGAAGATTGCTGAACTTGAGTCCAAGGTAAATGAACTTGAGTCACACAATTGTAAATTACACTTAGACGAATTAGAATCCGTTCGAATAAAGGCAAACCACAAAATGAGAATAGAACCTTAAAAGCAACTAATGTTATAAATAAAATGTTAGAAAGTAAGATGAAAAGTTATGAATCCAAAGTTAAAGAGTTGGAAATGATTAGTAAAGTTAACAATTGTCGATCACACTTAGGTGAAATAGGGATTTTAAAAGTAAGAATACAAACTTTAGAGACCGAAAATAAGGCTTTAAAATCATATAAAGAGTTTAAGAATGTAGTTAATCTTGAACAAAATAAGGTAGGTAATTTGATTAGAAATTGTAAAAATACTGAAAGCGTAAAAGAAAAAAAGAAACATACATGAAACTTAAATGTTAATAATCAAAGGTCACATAACTATGCATTTAGGTATAGATATAATAATAAAAGTTATAAAGGTAAGAGTGCACACAACAATTCAAGAAGAACATTTAGCTCACAAGGATCAAACAAAATTTATTCTAAAAGACCGAATGAATGGTTCCATGATTTTAAAAGATAAAAAATATTTCACAAAATAAAATTCAAACTAATGGCTCACTAGAAGTGTTTCTCAACATCACAATAAATTTGAATCCTACCAAAATAAAAATGTTTTACCTAAAATGGTAAATTGGCGTCCAAATGAACATTGGAAACAAATTCAATAGTTGAAAGGTCACTTCCAACATTATTTCAAGCAAGGTCCAAATTTGAACACACCTCATATTCCAACATCTCGAAAACCCTCACTAACCTTTTATAATTATTGTTCCAATATAGGTTTAGGAAGGGATACAACATGTCGAATGTTGTTTGAGTTCCTAAATCTAAGTTAGAGTAAAGCTCTAGCTAGTATCTCCCCAAATTATTCAAATTCAAAAATATTAAAGGGGGAGATAAGATAAATGTATATATTAGTTATTATCCATTCTTTTATAACTATTATATACTCTTGTAAGTGTGTTTGATCATTACTCACAAAGAAATTAATTGGATCATAGACAATACATTTTTACATCACATTACAAATATTTTTATCAGGTTCATCAAATTCAAAAGAAACAATTATCTTAGGTATAAGTTAGGCATGCTTGAATTTCAAGACTGAATTATACCTCAAAATGCATCAATATATGTTAGTTATGGAGCATGGCAATTATCTTAGTTAAATTCCTGACGATATAATCTTCAGAATAAGCAAAATAACATTAAACGTTGCAACGGTTAATAAACCGTTGTAACAGAATAATTAAGATAAACTCAATACAGAAGAAAACTCGTGTTAAGAACAAAATCAGTATTTAAAGCGTTGTAAAGCTTAAATTAACGTCATAACGGAATAAATCGAGTTTGAGCAGCTTTTGAGTCAGAGACAAGAGTTGTGGAAAGCATTGCAACAGTTATAATCATTGTCGTTGTTTTAACAACATTAAATGCATTAAATGCTATGCAATCAAAATTTCTGACCAACCGTTGCAATGGTTGACCCACCGTTACAACAGCTGTCTGCGGAAAATGATAATCAGATCATTTATTTCCAAATTTCACTATTTCCAAAATTCATTGAATTTCGAATTCTGTCTTCTCGACCATTCTTTTGTTGTCCTTCCATATCGTTATACTTTCCCAATTAAATTATTAAAATATAATTTCAAGATTAAAAATTTATATTTCCTTTGCTTTCTTCATTCCATATTTGAGAATCATGAGTATCTATTTAATCTCATATTTGAGAATCATGTTGAATTATATGATGAGTGTGTAGGTTTTAAAACTGTTAGATGAATTGTTTTTCAAAATGCTATCTTTTAGAGTTAACTTGCATGTTTACTTGAATTCAATTGATTAAATGAATTGCCCAAAATTTAATACTAATATAGAACTTTGAATTGAAAGATTTCTCAATTAGAATTCATATAGATTAGTAAAATTATTAAGATGCAAAATTTTAATCAATTAAAATTCACTTGGATTTGGATATATGACTTTGTCTCATACGTAACAATACGTGAATTGTAAGAATCAAATTTAGTTGATCATGCTCAATGCTAACTTAATTAAATTGTCCATACTTGAATTGCAACAATTAAATTTCATTGATCTATTGAAATATTGGACTTAGTTAAAATTGTCAAGGTTTTAAATACAAAATTCATTCAATTGACAATTTATTTGATTAATACAATTTTACATAGTGAATTCTATGATTCTCAAAACTTAAATTGCTACATCTACTCATTTAGAGAATAAAATTGTCAAACTCACTTTAAAAATGCTAACTACAACTTTAATTGACAAATGTGAGCATTTTGAAATTAAAAATTGTATGGATTAAAATTTAAAATTATCTCAAATTTATTGAATTGGCAAAATTAAGAAATAACAATATTAACTCTTGAATTAATTTAATTGCCATAATAGAGACATAAAAATATAAATTGTTGTTGTAAATAATTGGCAATATTGAGATGTGGTAATATTAACTGCAAAAATCTATTTTACATGACTAAATTGCCATAACAAAAGATATGACACTATAGATTATTGGTGTTGTTCAATGATGAATTTCTTTGTTTGATAAATATGTATATTTGAGGTATGATGCTTTAATTGCTATATTATTCATGTTAATTGGTTTTGATTGGATAAAATTTCAAAATTATGACTTGATGCTTTAATTGCAATATTTTTTATTATTTATGCCTTAATTTACATTTTTATAAAATGAAGGGGGTGCATGAATTGGGGGGCCCTATCTTATTTTGTTGATATATTTGTTAATATTCCTCGCTTTTGACACTTTCTAAAAAAGAAGGAGATATTACAAGTTCGTTAAAATTGGTATTCGCTAAACACATGGGAAATTAAAAATTCAATTTTTGGGAAATATCCAATTTATGCACTCATTTGAGATATATGTTTTGCAAATCGTCAAAAGGGAGAGATTGTTGGAATGTGCAATAATCTACTTGTCTGTTTGACTAGATTTGCAAAACATATATTTATTGAATTTAACAATTTCCTTGAGTTGAGATATTTGCAGGTTCATAAGATTTATAATTGCAACATAACTGCTGAGTCTCTTTCCTTTGTCTTTGAGATAATTGACTGCACCATGGTTCCGATGAAGGCTAAGACTTCAAAATCAATATCAACTCTTCATAAGCTTTCCGAAAAGTAGTAATATGCCAAAATCGGATACTTGAGCGCCGAGATACTCCAGTTTGAAGATTGTTGAAGGTTGCTGAAATTCCACAACGCTTGACAAACGTTGTGACGGTTGTCACAACGATTGGCTCTGGAAGTTTTTGCAGAAAATTGGGTCTCGAAAATGAATTATTCCGTTGCAACAATTGATTAAACGTTGCAACGCTTTAAATCGATCAGCTTACACACCGCTCGTATTTTGGTCGCAGTTTGGTCGTATGAACTCCGATTTGAGTGAATCAAAGCTTTAAAATTCCAGGAAACCGAGATCTACAACTTTCATGTTGTAACTTTATTTAAATTATGAAGTGATGGGACACTATGGGCTGTGGAAGACCAACGTCAGTTATGGAAATGTTTATAAACCTAGATTTGTTTCTCTCCCTATATAAAGAAACAAATATTAGGTGTTGAGGACAGCTCCTAGACGCCAAACTCATCTTCCTTTGATGAAAAAGAGCCACCATGGTTGCTTGAAACTTCAATACTCATTCAAACAACCTCGAATCTACTCCACTAAACCTCAATCTTGATTAGAATTAGAGTGATTTGTGAGAGATCTCTTGTTTATTCAAACACTAGAGCCTTGAGTGCTCGCTTCTTGTATTAAGAGCCTTTAGTGCTCGTGAGTCAATTCCGTGCTCGGGCCATGTGACTTTCCGGAGTTTGTAAGATCTCACTGGTTCCACCATGTACTCCTTTCTCATTGGGAAAAGAAAGGTGCGCCATCAAGAAGGTCGCGAAGCCTCGAAGATGTAGGCGTTAGTGTCGAACTCCGTAAACAACTCTCATGTCAAGTGTCTCTTAACTCTTCTATTTACTTTATGTCCACTTGCTTAGTTTAATGTTTATTCTAGTTTCCGTAAAAAATAACTCACGCACATGTTACTTAAATTTATTAGTGGTGAATATTAATTTACTTAAGTATTAAAATTTTAAAGGCCCCATATTCACCCCCCCCCCCCTCCCTCTAGGTGCCGTTAGGGACCAACACTAGTTAGTTGTTTTTAATCTTTTTCTAATTGTCATTCATCCCGTAATGGCTGTCATTCATCTTTTGCTGGTAGTCTTTCATGTTCTACTAGTTGGCTTTCATATTCTACTAGTTGTCTTTCATCTTCTTCTAGTTGTCTTTCATCTACTACTGGTTGTATTTAAAGTTCCTGTATTTCATCTACTACTGGTTTTATTTCATCTTCTACTAATTGTATTCATGTTATATTGGTTGTCTTTCATCTTCTTCTAGTTGTCATTCATCTTTTACTAGTTGTCTTTCTCGTTCTACTCATTGTCTTTCACGTTTTACTGTTTGTTTTTCTTCTACTACTAGTTGTCTTTCATCTTCTTCTAGTTGTCTTTCATCTTCTACTGGTAGTGTTTCATGTTCTACTAGTTGTCTTTCATGTTCTACTTGTTGTATTTCACATTCTACTAGTTGTCTTTCATCTTCTACTGGATGTATTTCTATTCTACTAGTTGTCTTTCAACTTGTGCTGTCTTTCATCGTCTTTAAATTGCCATTCATCTTGTATTGGTTGTGTTTCATGTTGTACTTGTTGTCTTTCACGTTCTACTGGTTGTCATTTATCTTGTAATGATTGTCATTCATCGTCTACTGGTTGTATTTCATGCTCTACTAGTTGTCTTTCATATTCTACTAGTTTTCTTTCATCTTCTTCTAGTTGTATTTCTTCTACCTCTAGTTGTATTTTATCATCTTCTAGTTGTCTTTTATCTTTTACTCATTGTCTTTTATGTTCTTCTGGTAGTCTTTCATCCTCTACTAGTATTCTTCTTGTACTAGTTGTTTTTCATCTTCTTTAAATTATCTTTCATCATGTACTGGTTGTCATGTTCTACTAGTTGTATTTCATCTTTTACTAGTTGTCATTATTATTCTACTAGTTGTCTTTCAACTTGTAGTAGTTGTTTTTCATTTTCTTCTAGTTTTCTTTCATGTTGTATTTCATCTCTTTTTTCTATTATGAGTTATATTTCATCTTCTTCTAGTTGTCTTTCGTCTATTACTAGTTGTATTTCATCTTCTAGTTGTCTTTCATCTTGTACTGGTAGTGTTTCATGTTGTATTGGTTGTCTTCCGTCTTCATCTAGTTATCTTTCATCTTCTACTGGTTGTGTTTCATCATCTAATAGTTGTCTTTCATCTTGTGCTAGTTGTCTTTCAACTTCTTTTAGTTGTCCTTCATGTTCTACAGGTTGTCTTTCACGTTTTACTGATTGTCTTTCTTCTACGACTGGTAGTATTTGACATTCTTCTTGTTGTCTTTCCTCTTATTCTACTGGTTGTCTTTCATCTTCTTCTTGTTGTCTTTCATCTTCTACTGATTTTCTTTCATGTTCTACTTGTTGTCTTTCCTGTTTGAACTGGTTGTCTTTCATCTACAACTAATTGCATTTCATGTACTTCTAGCTTTCTTTCATCTACTACTGGTTGTCTTTCATCTACAACTAATTGCATTTCATCTACTTCTAGCTTTCTTTCATCTACTACTGGTTGTATTTCATCTTCTTCTAGTTGTCATTCATTTTCTAGTGGTTGTCTTTCATCTTGTTTCAGTTGTCATTCATCTTGTACAAGTTATTTTTTAATGTTCTACTTGTTGTGATCAGTTTCTTTTAGTTGTCTTTCATCTTCTACTAGTTGTCTTTCATGTCTACTAGTTGTCTTTCATATTCTACTAGTTGTCTTTCTTCTACCTCTAGTTGTATTTCATCTACTTTTAGTTGTCTATCATCTTGTACTGCTTGTCTTTCATGTTCTACTGGTTGTCATTCATCTTCTACTAGTTGTCATTCATCTTCTCCTGGTTGTCGTTCATTCATCTTCTTCTAGTTGTCGTTCATTTTGTCATCCTATATCCTAATCTTGTATTAGTTGTCTTTCATGCTCTACTGGTTGTCTTTCAACTTAGACTATTTGTCTTTCATCTTCTTCTAGTTGTCGTTCATCTTCTACTGATTGTCTTTCATCTTCTAGTAGTTGTCTTCCATCTTCTTCTAGCTGTCGTTCATCTTGTACTGGTTGTCATTCATGTTCTACAAGTTGTCTTTCACGTTCTACTGGTTGTATTTCATTTTCTTTAAATTGTCTTTCACCTTGTACAAGTAGTGTTTAATCTTCTTCTAATAGTCTTTGATCTTTTACTTTTTGTCTTTCATGTTCTACTTGTTGTCTTTCACGTTCTACTAGTTGTCATTCATCTACTACTGTTTGTATTTCATCTTCATCTAGATGTCTTTCAATTGCTACTAGTAGTATTTCATCATCTTCTAGTTATCATTCATCATGTATTGTTTGTCTTTCATTTTATTCTAGTTGTTTTTCATGTTCTAGTCTTTCATATTCTATTAGTTGTATTTATCTACCTCTAATTGTATTTCATCTTCTTCTAATTGTCTGTAATCTTGTACGGATTGTCTTTTATGCTGTACTAGTTGTCTTTCATGTTCAACTGATTGTCTTTCAGGTTTCTACTAGTTGTCTTTCATCTTCTTCTAGTTGTCTTTCATCTTCTTCTAGTTGTCTTTCATCTTGTCTTTCATCTTCTACTAGTTGTCTCATGTTCTACTGGTTGTATTTCATTTTCTAATAGTTGTCTTTCATCTAGTGCTAGTGGTTTTTCATCTTCTTTTAGTTGTCATTCATGTTGTACTTGTTGTCTTTCTCGTTCTACCGGTTGTCTTTCGCATTCTATTGGTTCTCTTTATTCTACTACTAGTTGTTATTCAACCTGTACTGGTAGTGTTTCATGATCTACTGGTTGTTTTTCGTCTTCATCTAGTTGTATTTCATGTTCTACTGGTTGTATTTCATCTTCTAATAGTTGTCATTTATCTTGTTTTAGTTGTCATTTATGTTGTCTTGGTTGTCTTTCACGTTCTATTGGCTGTTTTTCTTCTACTATTGGTTGTATTTGACATTCTTCTTGTTGTCTTTCCACTTGTTCAATTGGTTATCTTTCATCTACTAGTTTTTTTTCATGTTCTACTTGTTGTCTTTCACGTTTCTATTGGTTGTCTTTCCGGTTTCTACTGGTTGTCTTTCATCTACACCTAGTTGTATTTCATCTTCTTCTAGTTGTCTTTCAACTTGTACTGATAGTGTTTCATCTTTTACTAGTTGTCTTTCGTCTTCATCTAGTTGTCTCATGTTCTAATAGTTGTCTTTCATCTTTTACTAGTTGTCTTTCATCTTCTAATAGTTGTCTTTCATTTTGTGCTGGTTGTCATTCATCTTCTTTTAGTTGTCATTCATGTTGTACTGGTTGTCTTTCATGTTCTACAGGTTCTCTTTCTTCTACTACTAGTTGTACTTCATCTTCTTCTTGTTGTCTTTCATCTTGTACTGGTAGTGTTTCGTGTTGTGCTTGTTGTCTTTCGTCTTCATCTAGTTGTCTTTCATGTTCTACTGGTTGTATTTCATCTTCTAACAGTTGTCTTTCATCTTGTGCATCTTCTTTTAGTTGTCATTAATGTTGTACTGGTTATTTTTCACGTTCTACTGGTTGTCTTTCTTCTACTACTGGTTGTATTTGACATTCTTCTTGTTGTCTTTCCTATTGTTCTACTGGTTGTCTTTCAACTTCTTCTTCTTCTTG
This sequence comes from Carex myosuroides, assembly GCA_028015225.1. NCBI lineage: Eukaryota > Viridiplantae > Streptophyta > Magnoliopsida > Poales > Cyperaceae > Carex > Carex myosuroides. The sequence continues at coordinate 8,096,832 of CM051479.1, forward strand.
TTTTTCATCAACTAGTTTTTTTTCTTGTTCTACAAAAGTCTTTCAGGTTTCTACTGGTTGTCTTTCAGGTTTCTACTGGTTGTCTTTCATCTACAACTAGTTGTATTTCATTTTCTCTAGTTGTCTTTCATCTTGTACTGGTAGTGTTTCATCTTCTACTGGTTGTCTTTCGTTTTTATTTAGTTGTCTCATGTTCTACTGGTTGTATTTCATCTTCTAATAGTTGTCTTTCCATCTTGTGCATCTTTCATCTTATTTTAGTTATCATTCATGTTGTACTGGTTGTCTTTCTCGTTCTACTGGTTGTCTTTCACGTTCTACTGGTTCTATTTCTTCTACTACTAGTTGTATTTCATCTTCTTTTAGTTGTCTTTCATCCTATACTGGTAGTGTTTCATGTTGTACTGGTTGTCTTTCGTCTTCATTTAGTTGTCATTCATGTTGTACTAGTTGTCTTTCTCATTCTACTAGTTGCATTTCATCTTCTTCTAGTTGTCTTTCATCTTGTACTGGTAGTGTTTCATGTTCTACTGGTTGTCTTTCATTTTCTACTGGTTGTATTTCATAATCTAATAGTTGTCTTTCATCTTGTGCTAGTTGTCTGTCATCTTCTTTTAGTTGTCATTCATGTTGTACTGGTTGTTTTTCAGGTTCAACATGTTGTCTTTTACGTTCTACTGGTTGTATTGGTCATTCTTATTGTTTTACTGGTTTTCTTTCATCTTCTTCTTGTTCTACTGGTTTTCTTTCATCTTCTTCTTGTTGTTTTTCATCTTCTATTGGCTTCTTTCGTGTTCTACTTGTTGTCTTTCATGTTTCCACTGGTTGTCTTTCAGGTTTCTAGTGGTTGTCTTTCATCTACAACCGGTTGCATTTCATCTTCTTGTTGTCTTTCATTTTCTAGTGGTTGTCTTTCATCTTGTTTCAGATGTCATGCATCTTGTACTGGTTGTCTTTCATGTTCTACTTGTTGTCACTCATTTTCTTTTAGTTGTCTTTCATCTTCTACTGGTTGTCTTTCGTGTTCTACAGTTTGTCTTTCATCTTCTATTGGTTGTCTTTCATCTTCTTCTAGTTGTCGTTCAACTTGTACAAACGTCTTTCATTTTCCACTGGTAGTGTTTCATATTCTACTGGTAGTGTTTCATGTTCTACTGTATGTCATCTTCATCTAGTTGTTTTTCATCTTTTACTTGTTTCTACTGGTTGTCTTTCATCTACTACTGGTTCTATTTTATAATTTTCTAGATGTCTTTCATCTACTACTAATAGTATTCCATATTCTACTAGTTGTATTTCTTCAACTTCTAGTTGTATTTCATCTTCTTCTATTTGTCAATCATCTTGTACTGCTTGTTTTTCAAATTCTACTGATTGTCTTTCATCTTCTACTCGTTGTCTTTCATTTTCTTCTAGCTGTCGTTCATTTTGTAGTGGTTGTCATTCATGTTCTACTAGTGGTCTTTGACGTTCTACTGACTCTCTTTCTTCTACTAATGTTTGTATTTCATCTTCTTTAAGTTGTCTTTCATCTTATACTGGTAGTGTTTCATTTCTACTGGTTGTCTTTAATCTTCTTCTAATTGTCTTTCATATTTTACTGGTTGTCTTTCATTTTCTACTTGTTATCTTTCACGTTCTACTAGTTGTCTTTCATCTACTACTACTTGTATTTCATCATCTTCTATATGTCTTTCAATTGCTACTAGTGGTATTTCATCATCTTCTAGTTGTCATTCATCCTGTATTGGTTGTCTTTCATTTTATTCTAGTTGTTTTTTATGTTAGCCTTTCATATTCTATTAGTTGTATTTCTTCTACCTCTAGTTGTATTTCATCTTATTCGAGATGTCTATCATCTTGTACAAATTGTCTTTCATGTTCTACTGGTTGTCTTTCACGTTTCTACTGGTTGTCCTTCATCTACAACTAGTTGTATTTCATCTTCATCTACAACTAGTTGTATTTCATCTTCATCTACAACTAGTTGTATTTCATCTTGTACTTGTAGTGTTTCTTCTTCTACTGGTTGTATTTCGTTTTCATCTAGTTGTCTCATATTCTACTGGTTGTATTTCATCTTCTAATAGTTGTCTTTCATCTTGTGCTAGTTGTCTTTCATCTTCTTCTAGTTGTCTCATCATGTACTGCTTGTCTTTCATGTTCTACTGTTTGTCTTTCATCTTCTACTAGTTGTCTTTCATCTTCTTATAGTTGTCGTTCATGTTGTACTGCTTGTCTTTCTCGTTCTACTGGTTGTCTTTCACGTTCTACTGGTTCTCTTCCTTCTACTACAAGTTGTATTTGATCTTCTTCTAATTGCCTTTCATCTTGTACTAGTAGTTTTCATGTTCTACTGGTTGTCTTTCGTTTTCATCCAGTTGTCTTTCATGTTCAACAGGTTGTATTTCATCTTCTAATAGTTGTCTTTCATCTTCTTCTAGTTGTCTCTCATCTTGTATTGTTTGTCTTTCATGTTCTACTGTTTGTCTTTCATCTTCTACTAGTTGTCTTTCATCTTCTTATAGTTGTCGTTCATCTTGTACTAGTTGTCTTTTATGTTCCACCGGTAGTGTTTCATATTCTACTGGTAGTGTTTCATGTTCTACTGGTTGTCCTTCATGTTCCACTGGTAGTGTTTCATATTCTACTGGTAGTGTTTCATGTTCTACTGGTTGTCTTTCATCTTCTTCTAGTTGTCCTTCATCTTTTACTGGTTGTCTTTCATTTTCTACTTGTTGTCTTTCACGTTCTACTAGTTGTCTTTCATCTACTACTACCAGTATTTTATCATCTTCTAGATGTCTTTCAATTGCTACTAGTGGTATTTTATCATCTTCTAGTTGACATTCATCATGTATTGGTTGTCTTTCAATTTATTCTAGTTATTTTTTATGTAGAGTCTTTCATATTCTATTAGTTGTATTTCATCTACCTCTAATTGTATTTCATCTTCTTCTAAATGTCTGTCATCTTGTACGGATTGTCTTTTATGTTGTACTAGTTGTCTTTCACGTGTCTACTAGTTGTCCTTCATCTACAACTAGTTGTATTTCATCTTCTTCTAGTTGTCTTTCATCTTGTACTAGTAGTGTTTCATCTTCTACTGGTTGTATTTCGTCTTCATCTAGTTGTCTCATGTTCTACTGGTTGTATTTCATCTTCTAATAGTTGTCTTTCATCTTGTGCTAGTTGTCTTTCATCTTCTTCTAGTTGTCTATCATCTTGTACTTCTTGTCTTTCATGTTCTACTTTTTGTCTTTCATCTTCTACTAGTTGTCTTTCATCATGTATTGGTTGTCTTTCATTTTATTCTGGTTGTTTTTTATGTTATAGTCTTTCATATTCTATTAGTGTATTTCTTCTATCTCTAGTTGTATTTCATCTTCTTCTAGATGTCTATCATCTTGTACAAATTGTCTTTCATGTTCTACTGGTTGTCTTTCACGTTTCTACTGGTTGTCCTTCATCTACAACTAGTTGTATTTCATCTTCTTCTAGTTGTCTTTCATCTTGTACTAGTAGTGTTTCATCTTCTACTGGTTGTATTTCGTCTTCTTCTAGTTGTCTCGTGTTCTACTGGTTGTATTTCATCTTCTAATAGTTGTCTTTCATCTTGTGCTAGTTGTCTTTCATCTTCTTCTATTTGTCTATCATCTTGTACTGCTTGTCTTTCATGTTCTACTGTTTGTCTTTCATCTTCTACTAGTTGTCTTTCATCTTCTTATTGTTGTCGTTCATCTTGTACTGCTTGTCTATCTCGTTCTACTGGTTGTCTTTCACGTTCTACTAGTTCTCTTTCTTCTACTATAAGTTGTATTTGATCTTATTCTAATTGTCTTTCATCTTGTACTGGTAGTTTTCATGTTCTACTGGTTGTCTTTCGTCTTCATCTAGTTGTCTTTCATGTTCTACTGGTTGTAATCTTCTAATTGTTGTCTTTCATCTTGTGCTAGTTGTCTTTCATCTTCTTCTAGTTGTCTATCATCTTGTACTGCTTGTCTTTCATGTTCTACTGTTGTCTTTCATCTTGTTATAGTTGTCGTTCATCTTGTACTGGTTGTCTTTTATGTTCCACCGATAGTGTTTCATATTCTACTGGTAGTGTTTCTTGTTCTATTGGTTGTATTTCATGTTCCACTGGTAGTGTATCATATTCTACTGGTAGTGTTTCATGTTCTACTGGTTGTCTTTCATCTTTTTCTAGTTGTCTTTCATCTTTTACTGGTTGCCTTTCATTTTCTACTTGTTGTCTTTCACGTTCTTCTAGTTGTCTTTCATCAACTACTACCTGAATTTCGTCATCTTCTAGATGTCTTTCAATTGCTAGTAGTGGTATTTCATCATCTTCTTGTTGTCATTCATCATGTATTGGTTGTGTTTCATTTTATTCTAGTTGTTTTTTATGATCTAGTATTTCATATTCTACTACTTGTATTTCTTCTAACTCTAGTTGTATTTCATCTTCTACTAGATGTCTGTCTTTCATGTTCTACTGGTTGTTTTGCACGTTTCTACTAGTTGTCCTTCATCTACAACTAGTTGTATTTCATCTTCTTCTAGTTGTCTTTCATCTTGTACTAGTAATGTTTCATCTTCCACTAGTTGTATTTCGTCTTCTTCTAGTTGTCTCATGTTCTACTGGTTGTATTTCATCTTCTAATAGTTGTCTTTCATCTTGTGCTAGTTGTCTTTCATCTTCTTCTATTTGTCTATCATCTTGTACTGCTTGTTTTTCATGTTCTACTGTTTGTCTTTCATCTTCTACTAGTTGTCTTTCATCTTCTTATAGTTGTCGTTCATCTTGTACTACTCGTCTTTCTCGTTCTACTGGTTGTCTTCCACGTTCTACTGGTTCTCTTTCTTCTAATACAAGTTGTATTTGATCTTTTTCTAATTGTCTTTCATCTTGTACTGGTAGTTTTCATATTTTACTGGTTGTCTTTCGTCTTCATCTAGTTGTCTTTCATGTTCTACTGGTTGTATTTCATCTTCTAATAGTTGTCTTTCATCTTGTACAGCTTGTCTTTCATGTTCTACTGTTTGTCTTTCATCTTCTACTAGTTGTCTTTCATCTTCTTATAGTTGTCGTTCATCTTGTACTGGTTGTCTTTCATGTTCCACTGGTAGTGTTTCATATTCCACTGGTATTGTTTCATGTTCTACTGGTTGTCCTTCATGTTCAACTGGTAGTGTTTCATTATCTACTAGTAGTGTTTCATGTTCTACTGGTTGTCTTTCATCTTCTTCTAGTTTTTTTTAATCTTTTACTGGTTGTATTTCATGTTCTACTGTCCTTCACGTTTTACTGGTGGTCTTTCATCTACTACTGGTTCTATATCATATTTTTGTAGATGTCTTTCATCTACTACTAGTGGTATTTCATATTCTACTATTTGTATTTCTTCAACCTCTAGTTGTATTTCATCTTCTTTTAGTTGTCTATCATCTTGTACTGCTTGTATTTCAAGTTCTACTGATTGACTTTCATCTTCAACTAGTTGTCTTATGATCACTCAAAAGAGAGCAATGTTTCTTTTAATATTTATAAACTCGGAAATGCTATCGGTTCGGACTGCAAGCGCACAATCCTATCGAGTAGTATATTCGAGGTCGATCCACAGGGAATATTGGTTCAATACTTTGAGCTATCGAATCACAATCTTTCGAAAGGCTAGACGAAACCTGAAAATTGAGAGATGTTGTTTTGATCAATGTAAATTAGGAAGCAATTAAAAGTAATTAAAATAAAGATAGAGATGAGAATTCCTAGGGTTTCGGCACACCATTGCCACTCAATCTGCCTTGACAATATATTCCTGTTGCGTCTGATTTCCTGTTGTTGTTTAATGAAAGACACCACATAGGTCACTGCGATTTATGTTACGCAAGAATGACAGATCTTTCTACATAGGACACTGCGATTTACCTTACGCAAATGTCTGATCTCTCAAATACTCCAAATTACTACACAGATCACTGCGATTTACTTTACGCAAGTGATGGAATTTCGTACGCAAATGTCTGGTTTATGATTTCCCCGCTAAGGTTTTCTTCACATAAACCTAATAAATCTCAACGAGACTAATTCATACAAATAGTTTCTCTTACCATTAAAGTACCGTCACTACCCTAACGGACTCAAACTAGATCATTGAAATTAGATGAAGAGATAGTAAATCACAAAAGCATTTTGTTTCAACAACAAGAAATCATAATCAACAGAAATATATATATCAAAACATCAAGAGTAACAAGGTTTACTGCTTAGCCCTAAGAAAAGGAACTTAGCCGCGGAACGGCATTGTTACAAGCACTCCTCTCTTCTCACTTTAATCAAATCTAACCCTAATTACAAAGATAACTATTCCTTCTGCCCAGGGGCTTTATATAGGAGTGGAGGGACGTGTAGAGTTTGAGTAGGGGCTAAGAAACTGATCTGGAAACAGCTGTCGGCAGTTATTCCCCAAGAGACACCTTCGGATACGGACCGTATTAGGCAATACGGTCCGTATTAGGACCTTGACGGTTAGGGTTTAATGCTTCCAGCGCTATCTTCTGGTCTGTGCTAGGCCTGGTCCGATTAGGCAATACGGGCCGTAACAGAGACTTAGTCGATGAGCGTCGCTGATCCGATTGACCCGATTCTAGCTCCATTTGGTGTAAAATAGTCCCAAAACCTGTTTTCTGCAATAAAACATAAAGAAGGGTGACAATAGCCTTTTTCTCTCATTAATTAAACATAAGTGTGAGAAAATATGCAAAACCTAAGCCAAAACCCTACGTAAATCATCATTATTTTGACTCTGATCACGCCTCCCAACTTGAATTGTTGCTTGTCCTCAAGCAACGACATCCCAGCTGGTCAAAGATTCGGTCTAGGTTAAATCATACAATCTCAAGGTCTTGTTTAAAAATTAAATTAGGGCTTAGGTTAGGTACAATTGGCATGACAATAAAAATTTAGAACTTAAAAATATTCATGACCTCTCTCCCTTGAACAATTTATTCATCCCATGATTGACCTCATTATGCTTACCCTAGAAAAATTATCATCGAACAATTCATTTCACAAATATCCTTAAAATTGAGAGTATTAATTTCCCCTTCGATTATAAATGGATCCCTTCCAATCAATAGGAATTCTAATGATATAAATTTTGATTTTCCTTCCCAATTGATTGGAGCAAAGTATGACAACTGAGTGTGTTGGTACTTGTGACTATTTTTGAAAAATTAAATATGTACGAGAATTTAAATTTGGGAGGTTTTCTCGAGCCTATTGGTAACCAGTCTTGCGTAGGCACCCGTACTCTTTTTATCCTCCATCTTTTATTCTATTTTTTTTCTGATTTTATTCTTTTTTTTTGGATTTTTCTCATTTCTGATTTTTTTGTATTTTTGTATTTTTCTGAAAAATAAAATATTTTTGTGTCACAAGTACCATGATTACACACAATTCCAAGTATTCATTCATACAAGGAATTATTGCATAGTTTCGCTAGGGGTCTACCTATAATAAATGGGTATTCTAAAACACTGTCAAGTTTAAAAGACTTTGCAAAAATAAATTACCCAACAATAAAATTTCTAGGCTTTGCGATTTTTTTTGTCAACTCTCATGGTTAGCAATTAATTGTTGACTTTGAGATCACTAATTATTTTTAAAATTCTGAATTTTTGGTATCATGGCCAATTGTCTAAACCTTAGTCTAATTCAATTTAAAACAATTCCTATTTGATTATCCTAAATGCATTTTACTCATAAATTACATGCTCCTATCAATGCAAATGCCTACATGCGCGCTAGATAAAAACCTCAATCGTTCCTCCCAACTTATCTTGGTTAAGCCTTGAGAAGTGATCCCGATTGAGTAAAACTGCTAGCGAAAAAATGAAAAATAAGGGTCCTACATGCCATGATCCTAGATACAATGCAATTCCTAAACTAATTTCTTACCCCTACCCCCATGCTTAAATTTTGTATTGTCCTCAATGCAAGAAAATAAACAATTAAGAGAGGGATAAGAAAGATCTCACAAATTACTCGTCGCGAAGGGGTGGTGGTGGGGTGAATGGAATCGGTGGTGTGAATGGTATTCCCTTGGAAAGGCAATATTCATAGAAGTTCTCGTGGGCTTTGTTTACCTTGTCCAAGTAATCCTCCAAGTAGCGTGTGCGTTTCTTCAAATTCTCGAGTGTGTTGTTGGCGTAACGCGCGGTTGGACAGGGTTCGCGAGGTTGAGATATGGCTGGCTCTTGATCCCATCCGGTTGGTGCGGGCATGGAGTTTGCTTTGTTTGTGCTTTCGCGCGGCGGAATGAGGTGGCGTACGAAAGCCATGTCATGATGGTGGATGGTTGAGTGGTGTGATGCGCTATGTGTTTCCTCCATGGGCTCTTCGGTTGGTTCCTCCTCGATTGGTTCTTCCTCAATTGGTTCCTCCTCTATGGTTCTTCCTCGTCGCTTCGTGCATCATCTCCATGTTCAGATTCATATCCAAACTGAAATGACCCCTTATCCGTTCCGATATGGAGGGTCATTCCCTCACCTATTTTCAACGTGTACCTTATGTCACCTGTGTGTGCATTGAATACTGCTTGCACGTGATTGTTGTTCACCAGGTAGTTCATGTTGAGGCAGTTGTTGCCGAATACTTCATTATAGCCGTCGAGTTTTATGTTGTTGTGGTGTGCAAGGAGGGTTGCATAACAACTCACGGAAACCACGTGATTATTCTTTGTGTCGGCGGCCACTGATGGTGGTGCAAGATGTGGTGTCCAATGTGCGGTTGATGCTTGTGGCTCTTCATGCAACGCATGAAGTAAATGTCCCTCTCTCGCACTTCCGTTGTGTCCTCTCCTGTTGGGAATATAGAATTAGTCAAAATAATGTGAATATACCTTAATTCTATCGAAGAGATGAGGCGTGAGTCTTTGCGGTATATTTTGCGCTCATCAATTGCGATCATTTCCCAGTACTTCATGCGTTCCTCCCTTGTGCATAATTCAGTTTCGCCAATTATGGGGATGGACAGCGCCTTGCAAAATTCCTCCATTGTTATGGCAAATGGGCGGTTGATTAATCGGTACTTGATCATGTCGCCATCCCATTGTAGTGTTGATAAAAATTCGATGGAGGGCCTCAAATAGACTCTTGTGGTTCGTAGGCGGTCCGCCAAATCCCATAAATTGATATTATTAAGGGATACTCGCACATAATCATAGCATCCAAGGACTTTCATGGTATTGATGCACATCGCTTTGTTATCCGCGATGGTGCGATCAAGCAACGTTTGAGCACGGTTGAATTCTTGTTTGTCGCGGAATTTGATTCCCATGGCTGTTGCGTAGGTGCTTCCATCGTCGGATTGAGAGTTGGAGGAACGAGGGCTGTTGTGCGCCATTTTTCTCTGGTTTCGGTCTCTGTTACGGGCCGTATCCACTTGATACGGGGTTGATACGGGCCTGAGTTTGAGGATTTCTGTGGACAGGATGCGAATTTTGATCTGAATATTCTATGAAATGGTGCAGGGAAAAAGGAAAGTGGATGAAAGATTTATATGGCAGTGAAAGGGTGTGATGAATGTGCAGGAGGTGATAGTAGTGGGAAGTTAAATTTGGCTAAAATTTGAATTTTATTTCTTAAAGCGCCAGAATTAGAAAGTTGGTTATTTCTGCTCATTGAATACGGTCCGTATATATTGATACGGTCTGTAACCACTGTGCGGTTGTGGATTGGATTCTGCTTTCTCTGCGCCAAGTCTGAAATGGGCCCGTATTGGAGAACTACCCCGTATTGGGCTGATACATTCCGTAACAGAGAGTAAATCTTCATGACCGGCTTCGAATTTTTCGACCAAATTCTTTTGGCATCTCCTCCTGTAGGTAAAATTAGTAGCCTTGAGATCAGTGTAATAGTTTAGGATTAGATGAAATATTTTTTTTTATTTTTAAATTTTTATATGAAAAAGAAAACGAAAGTGGCCTTGGGTTGCCTCCCAAGAAGCGCTTGTTTAAAGTCATTAGCTCGACTTTTTGATTTCATCCATCGTTTGGCTGATTCCCGAAGGAATATGTCTCTTTATGCTCATCATTCGTTCCTGCGATGTAATGCTTCAGCCTCTGGCCATTCACTTTGAAATGCCTGGTTTCTTGACTCCATATTTGGACTGCTCCATAAGGGTATAAGTGACCTTGTATGGTCCCGTCCATCTGGATCTCAATTTTCCGGGGAATAGTTTGAGCCGTGAATTGAAGAGAAGCACCGTTTCTCCTTCCCGGAACTCCCTTTTTCTGATCTTTTTGTCATGGTAGAATTTCGCCCGTTCTTTATACATCTTTGCATTGTCGTATGCATGTAGTCTCAGTTCGTCTAGTGCATTCAGATCTAGTAGCCTCTTTTTGCCCGCATCCCTAAGGCCATAATTGAACGTTTTAATTGCCCAATATGCCTTGTGTTCTAATTCCACCGGCATATGACAAGCTTTTCCGTAGATCAGCTTGTAAGGTGTCATTCCGATTGGAGTTTTGAACGAGGTTCTGTAGGCCCAAAGTGCCTCGTCTAGTTTGAGTGCCCAATTTTTCCTGGACCAAGACACCGTCTTTTGCAAGATGTTCTTGATTTCTCTGTTTGAAATTTCTACTTGCCCACTGGTTTGTGGATGGTAAGGAGTTGCCATCTTGTGTGAGACGCCATATTTCTTCAGAAGATTGTTGAATTGATTGTTGATGAAATGCGATCCTCCATCACTTATCACTACTCGAGGGATGCCAAACCTGGGAAATATGATCTTCTGGAACAGTCGCTTGACTACATTTGCATCTGCTGAGGGCGCTAGAATTGCTTCCACCCATTTCGAGACATAGTCGACCGCTACGAGGATATACTTGTTGTTACCTGAGCTTGGGAATGGTCCCATGAAATCAATTCCCAAGACATCGAAAATCTCTACTTCTAGGATTGAATTTTGCGGCATCTCATCACGTTTAGATATGTTTCCCGTCCGTTGACATGCGTCACAGCGGGAGACATAATCCTTAACGTCTCTGAAGATGTCAGGCCAATAAAAACCTGCTTGAAGAATTTTCAATGCTGTCTTTTGGAATGATGCATGGCCACCATATGGCGAGGAGTGGCAGTCATGGATGATGCTTTTCGATTCTTCGTGTGTGACACATCTCCTGTGTATTCCGTCTACACAAAGGCGGAAGAGGTAAGGATCATCCCAGTAGAAATGTTTAGCATTTGCCAAGAATCTCTTCTTTTGCTGAAATGTCATGTCGGGTGGGATGACCCCACATGCAACGTAGTTGGCCAGATCTGCGTACCATGGCTGTTTGCTTATCTCTACAGAGTAGAGTTGTTCATCGGCAAAAGAATCATCGATCGGTTGATCATTCTCGCTTGGTTGTCTCAGTCTTGACAGGTGGTCGGCTACCGAATTCTCTGTGCCCTTCTTATCCCTAATTTCGATATCAAATTCTTGTAAGAGAAGTACCCATCGGATGAGTCTAGGTTTTGCGTCCTTCTTGTTGATGAGGTACTTGATTGCTGCATGATCTGTATAGATGATGACATTTGAACCTACAAGGTAAGATCGAAATTTGTTAATTGCGAAGATTACTGCGCGTAGTTCTTTCTCAGTTGTTGTGTAATTGCATTGGGCTTCATTTAGAACTTTGCTCGCGTAATAGATTGCATAGGGCTTCTTATCCTTCCGCTGTCCCAGGACTGCTCCCACTGCGTAATCACTTGCATCGCACATGATCTCAAAAGGAAGGTCCCAGTCCGGTGATTGGAGAATTGGTGCTAAATCAGAGCATTCCTGAGTGTGTTGAATGCTTCGATACATTTCCCATCGAAGATGAACTCGGCATCCTTCATGGTCAAGTTTGAGAGTGGCTTCGCGATTTTTGAGAAGTCCTTGATAAATCTTCGATAAAAACCTGCATGACCAAGAAAACTGCGAATGTCACGAACACATGTTGGTTGAGTTAATTTTTCAATTACCTCGACTTTTGCTTTGTCAACCTCCAATCCCTTAGAGGAAATGGTGTGACCAAGCACAACTCCCTCCTGTACCATAAAATGACATTTTTCCCAATTTAATACGAGGTTTACTTCTTCACATCTTTTTAGAACTTTAGACAAGTTCTTCAAACATGAGTCGAAAGTATCCCCATAAACTGAAAAATCATCCATGAATACTTCCATTATTTTCTCAACAAAATCTGAAAAGATAGACACCATGGCTCTTTGGAAGGTCGCTGGGGCGTTGCACAACCCGAAGGGCATGCGTCGGTACGCGAAAGTTCCGTAGGGGCATGTGAATGTGGTCTTTTCTTGATCTTGAGGATGAATTGGAATTTGGAAGAAGCCGGAGTATACATCAAGGTAGCAGAAGTATGAATGCTTTGCTAGTCGCTCCAACAGTTGATCGATGAACGGAAGAGGGTAGTGGTCCTTTCTTGTCGCCACGTTTAGCCGCCGATAATCAATGCACATTCGCCACCCTGTAACGACTCTTGTTTGGAGCATTTCGTCGTTATCTCCTTTCACAACTGTGGTGCCTCCCTTCTTTGGAACGACCTGGACGGGACTCACCCAGTTGCTATCAGAGATGGGGTAAATGATGCCTGCATCTAGCAACTTCAGGACTTCTTTCTTAACCACTTCCTTCAAGTTCGGATTGAGCCTTCTTTGCGGTTCTCGTGAAGGTTTGTGATCTTTCTCTAGCAGAATTCGGTGCATGCAAATGGTAGGACTGAGGCCTTTGATGTCATCGATCGTGTAGCCAATGGCTTTCTTGTGCTTCCTGAGTGTATTGACGAGTTTGCTGATTTGGGTCTTGTCAAGCTGAGAGCCGACAATTACCGAATAGGTTCGGTTTGGGCCTAGAAATTCGTATTGTAGGTTGGGTGGAAGAGGTTTAAGTTCGAGTTGCGGAGGAGAGGTTGCCTTTTCCTTTTTCTCTTCGCTACTAACTGTATTGGGGAATACAGGTTGTAGGATTTTGGACACAGGAATTTCTTCTCCCTTTTCTGTGACAGTGGTGCAACTTGCGCATGTTTCATTACAAACCTCGTCAGGTTTAGTGGTGAAATCTTGTTCAGGTTGCGCTTCGTCATCTTCCCTTCCGAGAAGGCTATCCAGATCCTCCAAACCCATGAACTCTTCAAATTCATCGAATGGGTATTCTTCCTCTTCAAATTCATCAGTGATGCCCAAATTGAAGACACGATCGATGTCAGAAGGATATTTTATAGCTCTGTTTATGTCGTAAGTAACCTTGTCCTTTCCGACATTCAGTGAAATTTTCCCATTCTTGACATCAATTATTGCTCCACATGTGGCGAGGAATGGTCTTCCAAGGATGATTGGAATGTGTTCGTCTTCTTCCATGTCAACTACAACAAAATCTCCAGGTATCCAAAAGTCTCCAACTTTGATCGATAGATCTAGCAATACTCCTTCAGGATATCGAATCGACCGATCAGCCAGTTGTAATGCCATTCGAGTTGGTGATAGATCTCCACAATTCAATTTATCAAATACTGCCTTTGGCATCAAACTTACACTTGCCCCCAGTCACATAAAGCTTTCTTAAAATCTGTTGTGCCGATTGTGCATGGTATTGAAAAGCTTCCCGGATCTTTCAACTTTCTCGGTAATTTGCTTTGCACGAGTGCACTGCATTCCAGATTGAGCGGAACTGTTGAGAATTTTGGAGTCTACTTCGGTTTGAGAGAATCTCCTTCAAAAATTTAGCATACGTGGGTATGCTTGCAATTGCTTCAGTGAAGGGGATCGTGACTTGTAATTGCTTGAGAGTCTCCATGAATCTCGCAAATTGCGGCTCTATCTTGTGCTTGGCAGGCCTTGGAGGGAATGACAGAGGTGGCTTGTAGGGTGGTGGTGTAGTATATTCAGGTTCGGGTTGTCGTTCATCTCCACCTACAGTGTCATTCTGCTCCTCGATAGGGTCTGCATGCGTTTCGAGTACGGGCGGCTCTGGTTGTTGCAGCTCGTATTCTTCGGAATGCGATGGCTCTGCATGCATCTCATCGGAAGTTTGATCGGGCATGGGAGGTCCCTTGTAAGCTGTACCGCTCCTTAATGTTATGCATTTGCAAGTCTCTCTCGGGTTTTCTTCCGGTTGGCCCGAAAATTTGCCTTTTCCGCGTGTAATACTCGAGAGTTCTTTTGCCATCTTAGAGACATTGTCTTCTAAGTCTTTGTTGCGGTTTGTTAAGGATTCGATCTTTTGCGCGATTTCGGCGTTAGCCTTGTCTTGCTTCTCTAGGAATCTCTCCATTAAAGATGTGATGTCAGGTAGCTGTGGTTGATTGTATTGCCTTGGTTGATAGTTCTGTTGAGGATTGTTGTATCTCGGCTGATAATTGGGCTGTGGTTGATAGTTCTGTTGGAGTGCAGCAGGCCTTTGATTGTTTGCGTATGAGAGATTTGGATGGTTTCGGTTGTTCGGATGGAATGTATTGTAAGCGGGCTGAGGTCGAAAGCTATTGTCGATTGCGTTTGCTTGCTCCATTTCTTCCTCAGTTTGCGTCACATTCATACATTCGGTCATCTCATGCGCTCCTCCACAATAGCCACATGCTGTTGCGGCATTGACTGCTGCTACCGTTTGCTGCTTGGTTTGCTTGTTGAGTGCCATCTGCAAAGCATCAATCTTTGCGCTCAGCATGGATATATCATCTACTCGGTGCATGCCAGGTGTTGGAATTGGCTTCTTTCGCTCAGGGATCCAGTAGTGTTGGTTGATTGCAATCTCTTCAATTAGGTTGTAAGCCTCGTCAGGTTCCTTGTTCATGATTGCTCCTCCTGCGGAAGCATCAATAAACAACCTATCGGTAGGGTTTAGACCATTATAAAAAGTTTGGACAATCAGCCATCTTTCCAGACCATGATGTGGACAACACCTTAACATATCCTTGTATCGATCCCATGCCTCACACAATGTTTCACCATCTCTTTGTTCAAAATTAGTAATTGCGTTTCTAAACCTCGAAGTTTTGGATGGTGGGAAATATTTTGCAATAAACACATTAAACAATTGGTCCCAAGTTTGAATGGAATTGGCCGGTAAGGAAAACAACCATGCTCTTGCTTTATCTTTTAATGAGAATTGAAATAGCCTTAGCCTGATTGCTTCATCGGCAACTCCGTTGATCTTTATCATCTCGCATATCCCTAGGAAAATTGACAAATGAAGATGTGGATCTTCATGTGGAAATCCTCCAAATTGCTGTTGCGAAACCATATTTATGAGAGCAGGTGTGATATCAAAATTACGGTTCGTAACAGTTGGCGGGTTTATACTAGAATTAGGATCATTCGCGCGCGGTAGGTAATAGTCTCGTAGAAGTTTGGGTCTTGCTGCATCGTGAACTTCATTATCACCATTGTTTTGTCTTCCATTGTTGATCGGTTCGTTCGGTGGGATATTCATGTTGATCGAATCTGAGTCTTCTTCACTTTCAGAATTACTCGATGAAGAACTATGATTGGTTCTTATCGGTGATGTGGAAGCGAATTGTCCTCTCCTACTAGCAATCCTCTCGGATCTTCGTACGGATGATTCGGCCAGCGTGCAGTTTCCTAAAAAAAAGAAAAGAAAATCTGAAAATTAAACTAAAAACTGAAAATAAAAACGAAATTAAAAATAAAAGAAAAATAAAAATGCAGAAAATAAAAAGAAATCTAGGCGTTTCTAATTAATTGGATTCAATGGTCAAAGCAAGGACATCTCGCGAGGCCTTGCACAATGAACCGTTATTCCCCGGCAACGGCCCCAAAAAGCTTGATCACTCAAAAGAGAGCAATGTTTCTTTTAATATTTATAAACTCGGAAATGCTTTGGGTTCGGACTACAAGCGCACAATCCTATCGAGTAGTATATTCGAGGTCGATCCACAGGGAATATTGGTTCAATGCTTTGAGCGATTGAATCACAATCTTTTGAAAGGCTAGACGAAACCTGAAAATTGAGAGATATTGTTTTGATCAATGTAAATTAGGAAGCAATTAAAAGTAATTAAAATAAAGATAGAGATGAGAATTCCTAGGGTTTCGGCACACCATTGCCACTCAATCTGCCTTGACAATATATTCCTGTTGCGTATGATTTCCTGTTGTTGTTTAATGAAAGACACCACATAGGTCACTGCGAGTTATGTTACGCAAGAATGACAGATCTTTCACCGAGATTCTACATAGGACACTGCGATTTACCTTACACAAATGTCTGATCTCTCAAATACCCCAAATTACTACACAGATCACTGCGATTTACTTTACGCAAGTGATGGAATTTGGTACGCATTTTGTTGGTTTGGTTTATGGTTTCCCCGCTAAGGTTTTCCTCACATAAACCTAATAAATCTCAACGAGGCTAATGATCAGAGTCAAAATAATGATGATTTACGTAGGGTTTTGGCTTAGGTTTTGCATATTTTCTCGCACTTATGTTTAATTAATTAGAGAAAAAGGCTACTGTCACCCTTCTTTATGTTTTATTGCAGAAAACATATTTTGGGACTATTTTACACCAAATGGAGCTAGAATCAGGTCAATCGGATCAGCGATGCAATCGACTAAGTCTTTGTTACGGTCCGTATTGCCTAATACGGACCAGGCCTAGCACAGACCAGAAGATAGCGCTGGAAGCATTAAACCCTAACCGTCAAGGTCCTAATACGGACCGTATTACCCAATACGGTCCGTATCCGAAGGCGTCTCTTGGGGAATAACTGCCGACAGCTGTTTCCAGATCAGTTTCTTAGCCCCTACTCAACCTCTACACGTCCCTCCACTCCTATATAAGGCCCCTGGGCAGAAGGAATAATCATCTTTGTAATTAGGGTTAGATTTGATTAAAGTGAGAAGAGAGGAGTGCTTGTAACCATGCCGTTCCGCGGCTAAGTTCCTTTTCTTAGGGCTAGGCAGTAAACCTTGTTACTCTTGATGTTTTGATATATATATTTCTGTTGTTTATGATTTCTTGTTGTTGAAACAAAATGCTTTTGTGATTTACTATCTCTTCATCTAATTTTAATGATCTAGTTTGAGTCCGTTAGGGTAGTGACAGTACTTTAATGGTAAGAGAAACTATTTGTATGAATTAGCCTCGTTGAGATTTATTAGGTTTATGTGAAGAAAACCTTAGCAGGGAAACCATAAACCAGACCAACAAAATGCGTACCAAATTCCATCACTTGCGTAAAGTAAATCGCAGTGATCTGTGTAGTAATTTGAGGTATTTGAGAGATCAGACATTTGCGTAAGGTAAATCACAGTGTCCTATGTAGAATCTCTGTGAAAGATCTGTCATTCTTGCGTAACATAAATCAAAGTGACTTATGTGCTGTCTTTCATTAAACAACAACAGGAAATCAGACGCAACAAGAATATATTGTCAAGACGGATTGAGTGGCAATGGTGTGCCGAAACCCTAGGAATTCTCATCTCTATCTTTATTTTAATTACTTTTAATTGCTTCCTAATTTACATTGATCAAAACAACATCTCTCAATTTTTAGATTTCGTCTAGCCTTTCAAAAGATTGTGATTCAATCGCTCAAAGCATTGAACCAATATTCCCTGTGGATCGACCTCGAATATACTACTCGATAGGATTGTGCGCTTGCAGTCCGAACCGATAGCATTTCCGAGTTTATAAATATTAAAAGAAACATTGCTCTCTTTTGAGTGATCAACTAATTCATACAAATAGTTTCTCTTACCATTAAAGTACTGTCACTACCCTAACGGACTCAAACTAGATCATTGAAATTAGATGAAGAGATAGTAAATCACAAAATCATTTTGTTTCAACAACAAGAAATCATAATCAACAGAAATATATATATCAAAACATCAAGAGTAACAAGGTTTACTGCCTAGCCCTAAGAAAAGGATCTTAGCCGCGGAACGGCATTGTTACAAGCACTCCTCTCTTCTCACTTTAATCAAATCTAACCCTAATTACAAAGATAACTATTCCTTCTGCCCAGGGGCTTTATATAGGAGTGGAGGGACGTGTAGAGGTTGAGTAGGGGCTAAGAAACTGATCTGGAAACAGCTGTCGGCAGTTATTCCCCAAGAGACGCCTTCGAATACGGACCGTATTAGGCAATACGGTCCGTATTAGGACCTTGACGGTTAGGGTTTAATGCTTCCAGCGCTATCTTCTGGTCAATGCTAGGCCTGGTCCGTATTAGGCAATACGGGCCGTAACAGAGACTTAGTCGATGAGCGTCGCTGATCCGATTGACCCGATTCTAGCTCCATTTGGTGTAAAATAGTCCCAAAACCTGTTTTCTACAATAAAACATAAAGAAGGGTGACAGTAGCCTTTTTCTCTGATTAATTAAATATAAGTGCGAGAAAATATGCAAAACCTAAGCCAAAACCCTACGTAAATCATCATTATTTTGACTCTGATCATCTTACATCTTCTTCTAGCTGTTTTTCATCTTGTACTAGTTGTCATTCATGTTCTACTAGTTTTTCTTTCACGTTCTACTGGCTGTCTTTCTTCTACTAATGGTTGTATTTCATCTTCTTTAAGTTTTCTTTCATCTTGTACTGGTAGTGTTTCATGTTCTACTGGTTGTCTTTAATCTTCTTCTAGATGTCTTTCATCTTTTATTGGTTGTCTTTCATGTTCTACTTGTTGTCTTTCACGTTCTACTAGTTGTCTTTCATCTACTACTGCTTGTATTTCATCTTCTTCTAGATGTACTTCATCTACAACTAGTTGTATTTTATCTTCTTCTAGTTGTCTTTCATCTTGTACTAGTAGTGTTTTATCTTCTACTGGTTGTATTTCGTCTTCATCTAGTTGTCATTCATGTTGTACTGGTTGCCTTTCACATTCTACTGGTTGTCTTTCTTCTACTACTAGTTGTATTTGTCATTCTTCTTGTTGTCTTTCCTCTTGTTCTACTGGTCGTGTTTCGTCTTCTTCTTCTTCTTCATCTTCTTCTTCTTATCTTTCGCCTTCTACTGCGATTTGAAAGAATCTCCTTTAGAAATTTAGCATACAAGGGTATGCTTGCAATTGCCTCAGTGAAGGGCATTGTGACTTGTAGTTGCTTGAGTGTCTCCATGAATCTCGCAAGTTGCTGCTCCATCTTATGCTTGGCAGGCCTTGGAGGGAATGACAGAGGTGGCTTGTAGGGTGGTGGTGAAATGTATTCAGTTTTGGGTTGTCGCTCGTCTCCACCTACGGTGTCATTCTGCTCCTTAATAGGGTCTGCCTGCAGTTCGAATACGGGCGGCTCCGGTTGTTGCGGCTCGTATTCTTCGAAATGTGATGGTTCTGCATGCATCTCATCGGAAGTCAGATCGGGCATGGGAGGTCCCTGATAAGTTGTACCGCTCCTTAATGTTATGTATTTGCAAGTCTCTCTCGGGTTTTCTTCTGGTTGCCCCGAAAATTTGCCTTTTTCACGTACGATACTCGAGAGTTCTTTTGCCATCTTAGAGACATGGTCTTCTAAGTCTTTGTTGCGGTTTGTTAAGGATTCGATTTTTTGTGCGATTTCGGCATTAGCCTTGTCTTGCTTCTCTAGGAATCTTTCCATTAATGATGTGATGTCAGGTTGCTGTGGTTGGTTGTATTGCCTTGGTTGGTAATTCGGTTGTGGGTTGTTGTATCTCAGTTGATAATTGGGCTGTGGTTGGTAGTTCTGTTGAGGTGCAGCAGGCCTTTGATTGTTTGCGTATGAAAGATTTAGATGGTTTCGGTTGTTCGGATGGTATGTATTGTAGGCGGGCTGAGGTCGAAAGCTGTTGTCGATGGCGTTTGCTTGCTCTATTTCTTCCTTAGTTTCCGTCACATTCATATATTTGGTCATCTCATGCCCTCCTCCACAATAGCCACATGCTGTTTCGGCACTGACTGCCGCTGCTGGTTTGCTTGTTGAGTGCCATTTGCAAAGCATCGATCTTTGCGCTCAGCATGGATATATCATCTACTCAGTGCATGCCAGGTGTTGGAGTTGGCTTCTTTCGCTCAGGGATCCAGTAGTGTTGGTTGATTGCAATCTCTTTAATTAGGTTGTAAGCCTCGTCAGGTTCCTTGTTCATGATTGCTCCTCCTGCGGAAGCATCAATAGACAACCTATCGATAGGGTTTAGACCATTATAAAAAGTTTGGACAATCAACCATCTTTCTAGACCATGATGTGGACAATACCTTAACATATCCTTATATCTATCCCATGCCTCACACAATGTTTCACCATCTCTTTGTTCAAAATTAGTAATTGCATTTCTAAACCTCGAAGTTTTGGATGGTGGAAAATATTTTGCAATAAACACATTAAACAATTGGTCCCAAGTTTGAATGGAATTGGCCGGTATGGAAAACAACCATGTTCTTGCTTTATCTTTTAATGAGAATTGAAATAGCCTTAGCCTGATTGCTTCATCGGTAATCCGTTGATCTTTATCGTCTCACATATCCCAAGGAAGATTGACAAGTGAAGATGTGGATCTTCATTTGGAAATCCTCTAAATTGCTTTTGCGAAACCATATTTATGAGAGTGGGTTTGATCTCAAAATTACGGTTCGTAACAGTTGGTGGGTTTATGCCAGAATTAGGATCATTCGCGCGCAGTACGCAATAGTCTCATAGAAGTTTGGGTCTTGCTGCATCGTGGACTTCATTATCACCATTGCCTTCTTGTCTTCCATTGTTGAAAGGTGGAACTGGTTCGTTCGGTGGAATATTCATGTTGATCGAATCTGAGTCTTCTTCGCTTTCAGAATTACTCGAGGAAGGACTATGATTGGTCCTTATCGGTGATGTGGAAGTGAATTATCCTCTCCTACTTGCAATCCTCTCGGATCTTCGTATGGATGATTCGGCCAGCGTGCAGTGTCCTAAAAAGAAAGGAAAATCTGAAAATTAAACTAAAAACTGAAAAATAAAAAGGAAAAATAAAAATAAAAACGAAATTGAAAATAAAAGAAAAAGAAAAATGCAGAAAATAAAAAGAAATCTAGGCGTCTCTAATTAATTGGATTCAATGGTCAAAGCAAGGGCGTCTCGCGAGGCCTTGCACAATGAACCGTTATTCCCCGGCAACGGCACCAAAAAGTTGATCACTCAAAAGAGAGCAATGTTTCTTTTAATATTTATAAACTCGGAGATGCTATCGGTTCAGACTGCAAGCGCACAATCCTATCGAGTAGTATATTTGAGGTCGATCTACAGGGAATATTGGTTCAGAGTTTTGAGCGATCGAATCACAATCTTTCGAAAGGCTAGACGAAATCTGAAAATTGAGAGATGTTGTTTTGATCAATGTAAATTAGGAAGCAATTAAAAGTAATTAAAACAAAGATAGAGATGAGGATTCCTAGGGTTTCGGCACACCATTACTACTCAATCCGCCTTGATAATATATTCCTGTTGTTGTTTTATGAAAGACACCACATAGGTCACTGCGATTTATGTTACGCAAGAATGACATATCTTTCATCGAGATTCTACATAGGACACTGCGAGTTTTCTTACGCAAATGACTGATCTCTTAAATACCGAAGTTACTATACAGATCACTGCGAGTTTCCTTACGCAAGTGATGGAACTTGGTTCGCGTTTTGTTGTTCTGGTTTATGGTTTCCCCGCTAAGGTTTTCTTCACATAAACCTAATAGATCTCAATGAGGCTAATTCATACAAATAGTTTCTCTTACCATTAAAGCACTGTCACTACCCTAATGGACTAAACTAGATCATTGAAGTTAGATGAAGAGATAGTAAATCACAAAAGCATTTCGATTCAACAACAAGAAATCGTAATCAACAGAAAATATATATATCAAAACATCAAGAGTAACAAGGTTTACTGCCTAGCCCTAAGAAAAGGAACTTAGCCGCGGAACGGCATTGTTACAAGCACTCCTCTCTTCTCACTTTAATCAAATCTAACCCTAATTACAAAGATAAGTTATTCTTCTGCCCATGAGCCTTATATAGGAGTGGAGGGACGTCTGGAGATTGAGTAGGGGCTAAGAAACTGATCTGGATACAGCTGTCGGCAGTTGTTTCGCAAGAGGCGCCTTCGGTTACGGTCCGTATCAGGTGATACGGTCCGTATTAGGACCTTGTCGCTGAGGGTTTTAGTGCTTCTCACGCTATCTCCTGGTCTGTGATAGGCTTGGTCCGTTTTAGGCAATACGGACCGTAACAGAGACTTCGTCGATAAGCGTCGCTGATCGGATTGACCCGATTCTAGCTCCATTTGGTGTAAAATAGTCCCAAAACATGTTTTCTGCAAAAAAAAATAAAGAAGGGTGACAGTAGCTTTTTTCTCTAATTAATTAAAAATAAGTGTGAGAAAATATGCAAAACCTAAGTCAAAACCCTACGTAAATCATTATTATTTTGACTCTGATCAGTTGTCTTTTCTCTTGTTCTACTAGTTGTATTTCATCTTCTTATTGTTATCTTTCATCTTCTACTGGTTTTCTTTCATATTCTACTTGTTGTCTTTCTTGTTTCTATAGGTTATCTTTCAGGTTTCTACTGGTTGTCTTTCATCTACAACTAATTGTATTTCATCTTGTTCTAGTTTTCTTTCATATACTGGTTGTATTTCATCTTCTTTAAGGTGTCAACGGAATAAAAAAAGTATGTATTGGAATGAAATTTTTCATGAATAAAAATTAGTAGGAATTGTCAACGGACTTCTCCTAAAAAGGGGCTGTCTAATGATCGGACCAAATTAATTCTGACCCGAAGTCGTGAAGAAGATGAAGGTCTGGGCTGTTCGGTCAGAACAAAAGGGAACGCGGGCAGTGAAATTTTAAAGGAAACAGCGGTGCAGATGGGACCCTCGGTTTTAATGTTGCCCCTGCCCGTTGATCAGAATGAGTTGCTGACAGCTGGGCACCGCAGTGCCAGGATAGGACCGAGGAGAGCGCTGAGAAGGAACTGGAGAGCACTGGAGGCGATCTCTTTTACGTCATCTCAGCCAGAGACGCTGATTTGTTAAGGACATCAATTAGAGCCAATTCTTGATTTCTGAATTGGTTAGGATCGCCTATAAGTAAAGAAGATGTCTGTAGTTTCAATGTAAAGTGTTGTAAAAAATGGTTCTTTAGACCGATTAAATGGCCGATTAGTCGTTAGTGGCACTAAACCGTTACAGATTTTTCCGACTAATTAATCACTTATTCTCGATTAATTACTTGACACTGTCCTTCCGACAAGTGTGCGTACCGTTATTTACAACACTTGTTGCAATTAGACTATCAGATTGTAATTGGTCACTTTTGAGCTAAGATTTTGGCCTAAGGTCGTGTATCCCCATTTTACTGTGCTAAGAACCTAAAATGGATAACATGCATCTAACCTAATTTTACTGTGCATTTTATTTTGTTATAGTTCTAGTTTTAGACTCAGATTAAAAAGAAAAACAATTTTTTTTTTGAAGGTAAAGGCTTAGCCTTTAACATTTTGTATTAAAAAAGGTATAAAAGTTTATTTACATCACCTCCTAAAAAAGAAAAACAATTTTGTTTTCTAGAGTATCAATAAACAAAGAATAATTATCATCTACTACAACAGAATTGCTCACATTGTACCAAATCTAAAGGTTTTTAGTCATTTCTCAATATCATTTCAAAAAAAAAATAAAAGAAAAAAATCCTATAAAGTCCTCGAATATTTACGTATTTCAAACGAAATAGAGCTGATGGAGACCAAGTTTTTGTTAAGCGTAGAACCGCTAGGTATCAGCTTGACACATTCAGAGAGCCTGTTATAGTAATTGAGAAGCTGTGCCATGGCTGCCTTCAGTATCTCCATTCCACACAAGAGGTTGCTACATGAGGTTATTACCTCCTTGTGCATCACCTCCAGTGCCGCTTTCCATTTTACCGCAAAGTCTTTAACTACTGTCTCCACATTTGATAACATCGGTTGGGTTTTGTATGAAATTAGGTCTTCAGCTGAACAACAAATAGTGTAATTGCTCAACCTTATGAAATTAAATTAACTCAATAAATCAGACATGTTTTGGGGTAAGATAAAGATGTTGAGCACTTACAAACATAGGATCTGACGAAATTGATCAGATCTCCAAAGTGATCCCTGAGCAACTCTTCCTGCATTAAAGGTAAAACAACACGATTGAATCTATTTTCATGCTTGTTTTAAAGAAGATTAAATTAAAATTGTAGTTTATTATTTTCCTACAGATTTGTGAAAAAGACGGATAGGTGAAAGGCTATTTAGAAGTCTACCACAAAAGAAATCATATTACACTCGAGCTTTTCTCCGAAGTATACGAGTTCTTCCCCTCCATTTTCTACACCAGCTTCCTATGTAATAAAATTAGGAAATTAATTTTTTTTAGTAATTTATCACATATGCCCCTACATATTTTCTAAAGCAGGGGCAAAATGGCTGGTTTTCTGATACCTTTAGGATTTTAGGAGACAGTTCACATCCTTTTTTTATTTTATTTTAAGTAAATGTATATCTCATCAAAATTCAAAAATAAAGTTATATATATATATATCTGATTTTTTGTTTGTATACATTGTTCATTTGAGGTTCTGCAATAATTAACATCAGTGTTTTGTATTAAGCAGGAGAGATAATAACCTTCAAAATTCCAATAATCATGTCATAGTTATTTAAAAGGAACAAGTTTTGCAACTTGAGCCTCCTAAACTTGATAGCCAATCTAACAAGTAGACCATCTAGAGCTAGTTGAAGCCTCTCCAAGTTTATTCCAAGCTTCATAAATTATACAAAGATTAAGGTACTTAATAAGATCAGAAAATAACAGCTATTTGCCTATTGTACCCACATTTTACTGTACTTGTAAGCAAGCCCATTGTTTCTCATACTTTTTACACCCAAAACTAGTTTGCCTTTATGCAAATTACATCTAATCGCTAAAAAAATAATTTTAGTTCACTAAATGTGTCGGTTGTCAAAATAACCACTAATTTTTTTTTCTCGACCCAAAACAAACCAACTCCTAACTGGTACATACAAACTTGAAACCCAGCACACAAATCCACTTTCATGTATGTTTACCTCGAATGAATACAGAGAAACAAGGTTTTGGAAGTAGGGGCAAAATTGTCAACATTTGATAGAAAGTACCTCCATCACATCAGTCTGAAGGATGAGTTATCTCCATACAAACATGTTGGGTAAATTTGTAAAAAGAAAAAAAGAAAATCAAAATGATTTTGGATGTGATAAACTAACCTGATTATCTCCATACTCACAATTAAGCTGCATAAGAGATGCTATTAGCTCAGCGTAGCATCTTATGATGTAGTGGGGATGAATATCATTTTCCCATATAGTTTTCACATCAAAATTTCTTAAACTTTGAAGATGCATGTCAAGGACTGTTTTGAAATGTGGCCACAGGCGTATAAAGATCTGATAGTCGTAAATAAATCAAATTAGCCTTCATTACAGTGGCGTAAACTATCAAAGCATAAACTTAATTAAACAAGCACAGTCTATATATATATTGAGATTAATATGGTACTATCATGGGTCCTCTCACTCCTTTTTCTTTTTGATTTATCTTCTTTACAAAAACTTTTAAATCATAATACCAGTAATCATATGGTATCAAAAGCTGTTTAAATGAAATTACTACAAACCTTGTCAAAATATGACTCAAGACAAGGGATCCTTCTGTTACATAATTTCACCTGAATGTGAAAAAAAAAAGAACCAAATATTATTGTTGTAAAAGCTAACAGCTAAAATAAAATTAGAATTGAGGAAATATACGATTGCTTCACTACCTGGTGATTTCTTGTTATGCAAATCATAAGCATCAAACATATAGCATCATAGCAATTAGGAAGAACATGATCTAAGTGTTCATTTATAATGGAAAACGAACCTGAAAATAATAAAATACAATTAATTAACAAAACACATATGTACTATAGTTTCAAATAGATGCACCAAAGTTGATGCTCTAGAAATACATACCAGAAAATACTTCATAAAATAGGGGACCATCTTCAAAAAAGGCCTCAACAAAGAGGTACCTAAAATATAGAACTTTTATAAAATTAAACTATGGTAGTCCTATGAAACGAAATTAAATAATTGAATATTGAAGGGATAAGTATAGTTTATACTCTGAGCTAGCTGTATCCATCATGAGCTTGTATAAGCTCCTAAAAAGAGCCTCATAAGGGTACTTAAGGGAATTTGCCTCAGATATATCTGGAATGAGTGTTGGCTGATCAATTTTCTACAAAGAAGGGAAAAATAATCAAATAGTCTATCATGTGAGTGCTTTGCCAAAAGTATTCAACTATTTTAATTGAAATGGACAATGATAATATTAGTTACATCGAGTGAGGTGATGGTGCTATGGATCCAAATCACTATTTTTAAAGTTTAAATTGTCAATCCGAACCGCTCCGCTCAACATGATATCCATATGAAAATGTACTTGGAGACAACTTTTGACATTTTTTAGAATTTTTTAATTAACTTTTAGATAGGTAGAAAATGATTACTTTCTGATTATCCAGAATCTTTGATCAAGTGATTTTCTATCTATCTAAAAAAATAGTAAAAAACTTAAAAAAAAATATTATATTTGGTCTCCAAGTACATTTTCATATGAAGATCATGTTGAGTGGTTTGGATCGACTATTTAGACTTTGATTACGAAGATGTGAATTCAGAGCATAGGCCAATCTGTATTATGCATATCACTATAGCCTCACTCTAGTTTATATCATATAATTAATTGAAATCCTTAATTGAGAATTTCAATTCCAACTCAATATACATAGTATACTCTTTTATAGAAGTCTTCTACAGCAAGAGGGAGGCCTACGATTAGAAATTGTATAGACACTAAAGATTTAATCTAAGGTTTGGATAAAGTACAGTATTTTTTTTTGAGAGAAAAATGAAGGTCACGCCTTCAAGTTCCATTGAAGGATAAAGTACAGTATTAATTTTGAAAATAATGGATTTCAAAGATTTGTCCCTTTCAAAAAGCCTCTCAAGAATCAACTAAGATAAAGAACGAGATCTAATTAACCTTTAAAATGTCTAGTCTATCCCCCAATGAAAAAATAGAAGACCGGCTTTTGAACTGCTCATTCGTTTTCAGAGAAAAATAGTTGCTCCTGGTGTCAAAATTGCAAAAATCACTTGATGTGGCTATCTGCAGTTGCAACCTCTCCAGTGCTTTAATATAAACACTAAAGTGTGTCCGTAACACCTGCTTGGCAGAGTAACAACAAAATCAAACAAGGAAACATGAATTATAAAATGAACATTTTAACTAGCAGTGGTCTACCTTGTTCATAGTATCAACATAGTTTTTACAAACATTTTTGTACGTCTCCGTGTCATGTTCCTTGAGGAAAGTAATTATATACCTGCAAAAGTATATCTCAACTGAGGTCAACTGTAAACTACTAGCAAATGAAATAAAGGAAATGCATGCAGAAAGAGAAGAAAAGTGTGAAATGATAGACTCACTTATATTTTAAAAGAACATTTTCTTGCATGATCTGGATATTTGTATTGGGATTTGTCAGGTCATTAAACATCTCTATTATAAACTGAGAAGCCTTCAAAAAGAGAAAGCATAAACAACCCCAAATCAGTAATTCCCTAGTCCTTAACAATCGACTAGGTTGAATTTGGTAGGAATGGAGACATCTTTTTTCCTTTAGATATTAACAAAGTTAAAAACAATCCGAAATAACATTGACATGGAAAACAATTAAAAACGAGTTATCTTCAGAAAGTTATCAAATATGTATATTTTGGCTTAGTATAAATGGATGTGTTATTTGTACAGTTGTATATTATGTAGTTACTATTATATAAGTGAATAGTGTAAATTAATTTGTGCATATCACTCAGTTAGGGTCTAGATGTTACCCAACCCAGCCCGTCTTGGGTCAGTTGGATCTTTTAAAAACCAACATCCCTTATAGAAACTTTATTTCACCAAACAAGCCAAGGAACCCAAAAATGCGCTAAAATATGGTCAATTGGTACAGGATCATACTGATATAAATAACCAATCAATTGGTACTTATTATTGAAATAAGTAAAAGCAACAAATATAGGAAAAAAAAAAAAAGATGATAGAAATACACCTTTTCTACAGCCTTTTGTTTGAGCCTTTCAAGCTCAGGTTTAACATCTTTCAGAGCCATCGAGGAATTAAGCATCAAATCAACCTCAACAAATTTCAATTTTTTACTCAATACCTCTAGATTTTTCAAGTAGTCTTCATTTACCTGTCAACAAAAATCGGATTGCCAAATTAATCAAGAAGAACCAATTCGTATCTTAAAAAAGAAGTTAAATCATTATGTCAACTCCGCATACACCTTTGCAAACGGCTGAAATATATGTATCCACAAAACAGGAAATGTTATGCAGAAAAGTCCACAAAAGGTAGAATATAATGTCCCACATGCAAAATATGACCAAATAACCTCTACAACCTTCATCATATACATTAACAAGATGAGAAGAAAAATATGTCATAGTGCTAAGGTTGTTTTTGAGGAGCAATTGAGATTTTTCTTTTTGTTTTATACTGGTCAACATTATATATCATGATCATCTGCAGAGGCATATGCTGCATAACAGAAGTTGCTTCTAAGTTCTAACTTAAGAACCTTATGCAAGTAAGCACTGACATGTTGCTTTTGACGAAATAAACAAAGTGCTCAAACCTGGTACAGATAGCTCCTATAAACTGTACCTCTCCATCATTAATGGTGTCAACCATTCTCGGAGAAGCTATTATATCTTCTATAAATTTTGCTAATTTTGCCTCTAAAAGCTGAAAACGAACACAATTCAAATCAAATAAAAAAACCCAAAAAGAGGCAAGCTGTAAAAAAAAAATTGACCGCAGGAGGCCATTTAATGGTTTAATCATTTAAATCGTTGTTTAATTGTTATTTAACGGGAAGACGTCTTTAGAGAATTTTGATGCCGGAGTGTCCAAAAACTGTTTAATAGGTTTAATCGCAAGTTTAATAGCGTTTTTTTAAAAAGCTTGCAAAGAGTATATCAATTGAGACACAACAAGTTAATTACGTGTGTGTCTGGTTCCTGGTTTCAATTAGTCAAAAGATTTGCAATGGCTGGAATTCAATATTTCACAAATATCTTAGGTTAAAACTTTAATAATATTTGAAAACAACCGCTGTACTGTTTACCTTTCGATTTCTAAGCTTCATCCCCATAGCTGTTGATTCCTCCCTTAGATTTGTAATTTCTGAACTCAACAATCCAATCTGTGCCTATTAAAGGAGTTAGCTTACAAATTAGAGTGGTCCATTCATGGTTTAATTTTTCAATGTATTCCCATTCAATCAGAACTTCCAACTGATAGAAACAACTTTTCTGAGAAGACAACCAAATTTTTCTGAGATACATTAAAAATAGCAGCAAAGCTTCCCTTCACTGTGATAGAAATGGCATGCTCCGTTAAATGTTAACCATAGGCCTCCTAAGCATTATTTTTAACAATTCAAACTGAGTTCATCAAATAAAGAGGGGGTGTGTGTGTCGGTTTCTAAGTTTGTTGTACTTATTACAGATCAAAGGCAACTCATTATTTACCTCAAAACTGCTTAAGATAGATGCTATTTCAGTGAAAACAAGATCGCAGTCTTCAATTTTCGCGTGCAATAGAAGAAAGTTGTCATTCTCTCCAATATAATCCTACACATAAAAAAACAGAGACACATATTGCCAAAAAGAAAAAGAAAAAAACCCAACTAATCCATGAATTAAGTAAATGAACGCCTAAATTTCAGCTTTTGCAAAATGCAACGTCTTTATTGGAATATTGGAAAAATCAAAACATCCCATATACTGACATAATCATCGGTATACTGCTTTGGATCTTTTTTGGTTAATATCTTAGACAACTTTTGGGCTATCTAGACTACAAATGCCTAGAAAACTCTATAGCCACCTTTTGCTTTTTATTCGACAACAAGAGGATCTCTTTGCAAATTTCTAAATAAAGGAAAGTTAATTGAGTATTGCAAGACAAAAGAATAGAGAAGTGAACTATAAGAAAAAAAACAATATAATAACTTCTCATACCTTAATGAAATTCTGTTCATTTTGGCGCAAACTATTCTCCACTCCTCTTATGTACTCCTTTTGTTTTATACCAGTGGCTAAAATATATGCCACTTCCTTCAGCATGAGCAAGAGAAATACTATCAAATTGGTAAAAAATAACAATAATAATAAAACCAGTTGAGTGAGGCTATGGTACTATGCATAGCGCAGATTAGTTCGTGCTATGGATCAATATTTTTTTTTTTAAAGTTCAAACAGTCGATCTAAATCGTTCAACATGATCTCCGTATGAAAATGTGCTTGTAGACTAAATTTTACACACTTTTAATTTTTTTACTATTTTTAGATAGGTTTTTAGATATTTTCTACCTATCTAAAAAAATAGTGATTTAAAAAAAAAAATGTAAAATCTGATCTACATGTATATTTTTTCATATAGAGATTATGTTGAATGGTTTAGATCAACTCTTTGAACTTTGAAAATAGAGATATTGATCCATAGTACGGATCAATATGCGCTGTGCATAGTACCATAGCCTCACTCTCACACTAAACTCACATATTCATTCTCTCCTCCATTTAGTTCTTCATCCAGTCCATCAAGCGAGAGATCATCGCTACAGAGGAAAAGTAGGCAGTTTCAAAATCTTTGATAAAATTCTCACAATTTTGAAGAAATACCAAATGATGTATTATAGATTTAACCTGGCAACATCGTCGCCTGAATCAGAATCTGCACCAAAAAGCTCTTCAAATCTCGTTCTCGTAATGGCATGCATCTTGCGATTACGAAAATAAAATTAATTAAATGGTTAAGAGCTTTTGCCACTTGAATTTGAAATATCCAAAAAAAAAATACCTAATTAAAGAGGCATGCGATCTGGCCTCTCCCCCGTTCATTTCTTCTTACCCCAGTGAGCGCGAGCCGCTGATGTTATTTAGCGGGTAAATTTGTTCGAAAATCGATCGACTTCGTCTCGTATTAGAAATGGGAGGTTCAACATTTCGCTGCGGTAACGCACCTCAGTCGCCCATCCGACTCCGATACACTTTAAGATTCGTACATGCTACTTCAATATTCGTGTACACGGATTTCAAAGCTGATTGAATGGACGTAGAACAGATCAGACTCAAATTTGAATTCGATAGATTGGACCAAATTTTTTCCCCTCTCTGAGCCTTTAAATAACGATATAAAATAGAAGAACGGGGCATCCGAAAGAATCCGTATCCCCCTCAGGTTAATAAATTTCTAAATTCGGATCATTATTTAACGTGGCACAAACAGGGGCGGATTCAGGATTTTTGTCGAGGGGGCAAAAAAATATTGAATCGGGTTTAAATTCATTAACCAATTGAGTACTCGATAAAAAAACAATTCTTTAACTTATACTTTCCAATGTTTTGACTTGTAATTTCTGATGCTCTGACTTATAATTCTAATTACCAATCAAAATTCAACAAATTTATTTCAATTTTAATCCTAAATTTAACTCGAATTATAAATTAAACGTCCAGAGGGGGTCAAAAAATTTTTCGGGGGGGCAAAGTCGGTCGAAACCGATAAATCTCCACTAAAACTCAAAGTCGGACGAATAACGATATAAATCTCCACTAAAACCCAATAATATTTAGACCTTTAAAACACGTATATATGCGTGAAATGAATGTGTTTTAATGTTTTATTTAGTAAATAATAAAAATAATTATTATATTTATATTATCTGTTATTTATCCGCTACCGTTTTGTTATCCGACAATCATAATGGATAAGGGTATGGTACGAGTAAGATAATTCGTAGCAGGTAAAGATAGAATAGGGGTAATGACAATTTGTAACGGGAACGTGTACGAAAATACTTTCATCCAACCATTATCGTACTCGTTGACAGGTAGTATAGTGCAAGGGTGGCTGAGGAAACTCCATAGTTTTCAAAATTTGTTATCAGATACATACAAATTTTACTAATTTTTTTTCCCTCTGTGATAATACAAGAAATTTGAAGGGATTATATATAAGAATAACATGTCTTTTGGATTTCCAACTTAACAGATTTGACCACGTGAAAAAGTAAATAAAACCATCTTTGACATGGAACGTTGTTGAATTATAGAAAGGTAAAAAGGATAATATGAAAAGAAAAAATAATTATAATTATTGTATTGATTTTTTCAATATTTGAAAATTTGATTTAATTACACAGGCCACATTACTTAACTTCTCACTAATTGATTTGTGATCAAGGTTAATTTTAGTATTTGACTTTCATATTACCGCTAATATGATATTTTTGTATTCACGATGTCTGTAAATTTTTTATTTTTTCCATAAAAATTAAAATTAT
Organism: Carex myosuroides; assembly: GCA_028015225.1. Classification (NCBI taxonomy): domain Eukaryota; kingdom Viridiplantae; phylum Streptophyta; class Magnoliopsida; order Poales; family Cyperaceae; genus Carex; species Carex myosuroides. Next base: position 8,129,304 of record CM051479.1, read on the forward strand.
GTCAAAAATGATTAGTGTATGTAATTATAGAAGAGATAATTTTCTTTTTGTTTATAATTTGTACACAGATAAAATCATGTCTAAAAGAATAATTATATGCTTGTTTATATTGAGAAGAAAATAGCTAATAAGATTAGCTCGAATAAAATTGTTGTAAAATTTCATATTCTTTGAAATTATAGGTCTAAATTTAAATAAAAATATATAAATATGAATATATTTTTTTATTTTGATAAACATGTCATTTACCGGTGTTAATTATTTATTGTAACTTCTATAAAATTAAATAGTGAAGAATCATATTATTTTGTATTATATAAATTTTAGTTTTTATTGAAATATTTTTTATATATATAATGTTTAGTCGGTTAACCTCTCCTACCGATATTTTTAAAGTTAGCATCTCCCAAAAATAATAAACCAAAAAACCACAGTTTTGGGAGAATTTTAAATCTACCACGACCGCACCGGTGTTCTGCGGTCTCATTTCCTGGAGACCGCAGAATACCGATGCGGACCCTGAAATGGGGCCGCATAATGCCGGAGCGGTCCCAGGGTCCGCATAATGCCGGAGTGGTGCCTCCAATTTAAAAAAAATTGGAATATGTTTATTTGTTTTCTTGTTATAGAAATGTTTTTATTTGTTTAAGTTTTAGTTTGAAATGTTGTTTAAATTGATATATTTTTTGTCGTATTGTATTTTAGAAATATCGTTCGTTTGAAATATTTTAGAAATGTCATTCGTTTGAAATATTTTAGAAATGTCGTTCGTTTGAAATATAGTTAATACTGTGATTATACATAGCCGTTCCTGATTGCTATATATCCGTATCGGCTCACATTTTAACTGTTTCTGATTGTATACTATTAGTATCGGCTCAACATTTAACCGTTCCTGATTGTATAATAATTAGTATCGGCTCAATATTTTAACCGTTCCTGATTGTATAATATCAGTATCGGCTCACATTTTAACCGTTCCTGATTGTATACAAATTAGTATCGGCCTAATATTTAACCGTTCCTGATTGTATAATATTAGTATCGGCTCTCTAATTTAACCGTTCCTGATTATATAATATTAGTATCGGCTCTATCAATTAACCGTTCCTGATTGTTCTATTAGCTAGTATCGGCTCATTAGTATTGAACTGTTCCTGATTGTTGTGATTAGTATCGTTTCTTTAATAATTGACCGTTCCTGATTTGTGAATCTGTATCAGCCCTTAACCGATCCTGATTAGTGGTGTACTATCAGTATCGCCTCCATTCCGTTCCTGATAGGTGATTTTTAACCGTTCCTGATAGGTGATTTTCCACTTAGTGTTGAGTGATAATATAACATATTTGAAGTAATTTGTTATATCCAATTTGATCTTAATTTATCAGAATTTAGAAAAAAAATGTGTTTTGGTCCCCAATTTGTCCCTTACAAAAGCTCCTGCATAGGGGTGCACAAAAAGTTCACGACTCGAAACTCAGTTCGGAATCAATTCGGATTCAACTCACTAATAACTCGAGTTAAAACTGACTCGAGTCAAAACTGACTCGAGTTTATTGACTCGGTTGATTTATGAGTCGATTCCAAATTACTCCTAACTCGGTTCGGAATCAACTCGGTTTGACTCACATCAAATTCTAATATTTACATTTGGTACAGTTTTTTTTTTTAATTGATACATTTGGTATAGAAGAAGTATAGAAGAAAGAGGAAGATAAGTAGAGAAGAGAACAGTGTATTTTTAATTATGTATTGGCTATTATATTTTGTATTGTCTTTAATTGTGTATTAATTGTGTATTATTTTGGTAAAAACTATGTAATATATCTTTTGTTATAATTAAATTAGATTGTCTCACTGTGTACTATGTTATGAGTCACGAGTCGACTCACCTCGACTCGAGTTACTCGCGAGTTGATTCCAAATTGGAGTTTCTGACTCGGAACTGGATTAGCGATTCGGACTCAACTCGGCTCATGAGTTCGCGAGTTGAATCCAAGTTGTCCTCGATTCGGACTCAACTCGGCTCATGAGCAGCCCTACTCCTGCACAAATGCTGGAGTTCTAATATTTCCACTAACGTCAAATCTATTTGAAAATTAAAAATGTTTGATCAAGATTTGGATCGGATGGTTTTGAGTTTTGACGGAACCAATATTGGTCCCATGGGCGTCGGACCTCCCCCGCTCCGCTATATTCTTTGCAGATATTTTAGGGATCCGGAATTTGTCCGATGCCCTTTGAACCAGAGCTCATCCAAAGGATTTTTTACACCGTCTGATTGAGTGATTAGGTAAAAATAGAAAATTATTCTTTCACCTCCGTCTAAATCAAATATGGTAACTTTTTGTTTCTTATTTGAATACTAAGCTGAACATAAAATAAATGGAGGTTTCCATTACTTCTCAAAGTCTCATTTCTTATTAAACGCTATTCATTAACAATTTTGTTTCAAATAAATAAATAAATAAAAAATATAAAGTTAGAGATAACAATTAGAAATATAAAGTTAGAGATAAACAATTGACTTGTACAATATTATATTTTTATTCTAATTCTAACCTATGTTCAATATTATCTCTAACTAAAGTGACACTCAATTATTGATGTAATTTCATTTTCTTTATTTATTTTATCTGAATAGATTGAAGAATGATTGATCAGTTAATAATTTTTTCTTTTGATTGAATAAAGATTAGAATTAGAAAATGTTGAAGTTGTTTGAATGAAAATATAGTTTTCAAGCAAACTAATTCAAAATATTATGAGCAAATATTGTTGTTATTCAGATATATTTTTTCTTTATCATAATTTGGGTTTTTAAGTTTTGTATGCTCATCTTAGTTTATGTATTAAAAAGAGCTAATGATAAAGTTTAGTGAATTTAAAAGAGTTAATGGAGGCACCATTTGTTTTGTTCTGTTATCAAATGGAGAAGGACAAAATATTCATATATTTCTTTCCAAAACAATTAAAGAACCATTTCCCAATTATAAATATCATCCTAATCCAACCAAGCAGGAAACCTTTGGACATAATCTGGTCCAAAGGCTATCGGATAGACTCCGGACCCATATTTTAGTTGCCTGATTTGTTGGCACACTGCATCTATCATCTCAACAGTTGTCCCTTTCAAGCATAGAATTGATTCAAGTATTTTCTTTGCCCAATTGATTTTATCTACCCTGTAAGATATTTACAAAACATTAATTGCAATTTGATTTTTCAGTTAGAATTAGTCGGTACTACTTTGATGGTAATTGAATGTGTTCAACTAAAAAAAAAAACAATAGTTTGGATATCTGTTCAACCTCACCAGTGGAATCAAATGCATATAGGTTGGGAAATATTTGCCAATGATAATTACATTATCAGTTTCTTCTTGTGAAATAAATTTTTTTTTCCTGATGCACTTAATTTCACCTAAATTGTTTTAAATTACTTTCTCTTTATGACGTTAGATATAATAGCTGAAAAATATTAAATTTTTTTTTTGCTTGGGCTATGTTGCTCTGCATTTACATGAGATGTTGTCTTTTTCGGATGACAAGGATTCTTTTTTACTTATTAAAAAAAAGGGAGGACAAAGATTTCTTAGTTGCATATATTTTCTTTAAAACTTTTTTGACATAGCAGACTTGCAGGTGTGATATTTTCCATATAAGGAAAAATCGGCTGTTCCGGAGCGGAATCGGACGGTATCGATCTGATTTCAGGCTGAGTAAAGCGGTTAGTGTAGATTTCATCAAATTTCAGACGTTCCGACCTGATTCCAGTCAAATTTCAGCCATTTCGGACAGAAATAGAACAAAATAGACCGATTCCAGTCAAATTTCTGACGTTCTGGACCAAATAGACCGATTCCACCAAAACGGCCGATTCCAGTTAAAGTTCGGCCGAAACGCGAATTAAATAACCTCCAAAACTTTTTTGAACTCCGCGTGAATCGAACCTATGCCCTCTAGCTAAGCAACCAAAAACAACTACCACCACACTATACAACCTTTATAGTTAGAAAATATAACTCGTTTATATATAAGAATTGTAATTTGTACTATATCCATAACATGTGCATATGGATATGAAGATGTTAACAATCCTTCATTTGAGTCTACAATATCTTCTTTTTTTGGTTCGGGGCAACAATACCCTCATTTCTATCATAATACAAACGATGATGAAGTGATCCAGCCAGCACGACATAGTTTCTGGGAGTGAAAGAGTGTGTTTTTAGTTGTAATGCTTGTATTATATTGTATTAGTGGATTATTTGATTGTAATAATTTTTCTAAATATTTTTATCAATTTTTTTCTATTTTTTAGTGTAAACAAGCTTCTGATAAAAAAGTCTGATTTTCCGATCCGATTCGGCCAATTCCGACCGATTTTTCTGATCCGAATCGGGATCGGACAGTGCCGATCCCGATCCCGATTCCGATTTTTCTTTCTATGATATTTGCTTTACAACTTAAAATTCTCTGTTCTTAACGTGACTGTGATCTTTTGCTGCACTTGTAATTTTTTCAGGATTGTCTGTGAAGTCGTGCTTTGGAGCTGAGTAGGAACTTTGCAAAGGACTACATATATTGACTGAAAACAGTGCTGGTACGTGCCAGAGAACAGGGACTATATTGATTTTTTTTTCTATTTAAAAAAAAACCAAATCAATCTCACCAGAAAAAACAATGCGTCGTTGGTATTTTAGAAAAGCATCTCCACCGTACCAATGGTATGGTGGGAGATGGGAGACATTTTTCCACCGTACCATTTCTCTCTATTTCTTCCTTCAAAAAGTCTTTTCAGTTTTCACCGTATACGGTGGAAACCCCTCCCATCTCGCACCGTTCCATTGGTACGGTGAAGATGCTTCTCCGAAAAACCAAACCTCTGGTTCTGTTTTCCATAAGAGCGAGAAGATTGATTCTAAATAAAATAAAAAATCCTCTATATTTAAAGAGCTTTTGTATTGTTTTGGGGAGGTTGGTAGCAAGCTTTGTAAAGTCAAAAGTGTGTCAATAAAAATTGGATTTTGATTTGCTTACTTTTTAGGAGTAGGGGTTTATAATGTTTCGAGGGCGAGAATTTAATGGGCATAATAATTTCTGGTAATTGAGATGTCATATAGATGAACTCTGAGGTGTTGGAGGTAAAAAAAAAATACAAGCTTCCATTTATAATAAATTAGCAGTACATCGGTACCGGTACCGCTTACGAAATTATTATCTCACACTTTTTTCCATTTATAAGAAATTGGGGTGGGTTGTTGGTCTCAGTCTCTCAGGCATCATCATTTTGTTATGAAAATTAAAATCTAAATAATACATAGAGAACAAAAGGATATAATATGAAACAAGTCTTGATTAAAACAATTGACTGGGATATGGGTAGTAGTTTGCGATGGTCGACCAATTTTGATCAAACTTCTCAGTATAATATGAAAAAAGTCTTGATAAAAAAAAAAAAGGTTGGGATCGTCAACCAATTTTGAACGCCCACTAAATATCCACAATTACATAATGTATAATTTTTGGTCATTTGGAAAAATTTGATCATCTGACTTCAACAAATTAGTTTCTTGAAATTACCACGGTGTAGTTGATAGTCAATGCTAATCGCTAAAGATTGAAAGAGACGGTTTGGGTAAAGATATTGCGAGAGTTATTTTGACTTTACGCAGTGCTACAAATGAAAAAAATATATAATTGATGCGCTGCATGAAGTTAAAAACTAGCTCTGTCAATATATTTATCCGACAGTTTGCTGATGGATAGTTGGATACCATTTGAGCAATTTGATGGTACCAGGCAGACAGGCAGAACTTATTTTTTTTATCAATTTCTACTTGTATTGAAATATAATTACAATTTAGCCGAATACTTTACATAATTTGCAAATAGCACTCAGTTTTTGCCTCCCGGTTTTGCCCAGTTTGCACAAGAGGGGCGGGAAGGGATGGTTTTATTATCTTATCCTATTTAATTTTTTTGTTGGAACTAAATAATAAAATACAAAGAACAGAAGGAAATAATAGGAGAAAACTCTTGACAGCAAATTTTTTTTTTTGGCAGAAAAACCCGTAGGCTCTATATATTTACAAAACCAGTGTTGTTTTATACATGATTACAAATGTTGGAAAAACACCGCTAAACCTGACTGCAACGCCTGTGCAGACTTTAAGATTCATATGACAACATCCAAAAATAGAGGGAAAGTATGTCCCGTATAACTAAATTGGGATACCCTAGCCAGATTTGCAAGGTTACGAGCCTTATAATTTAATAATTTTTATCAAAATTGTTAAATTAGAAATCAGGGTTTTGCTAATGTGTACTTTTGTTTTTTCTTTCTCCATATGTGAACCTGCACTTTGTACTATGTTGAGTATTAGACTAACTTCTATTATAAATGGAGAGAGTACAAAGAGTAATATATATATATGTTTCTCACACTAATTCATACATGTCTCTCATTCTATCTACGGACCTCTACAACTTATTTATACAAGGTTTATGTCGGTTTAGATATTTCTAGTTTTTTCTTTACCGACTTGATTGTATGTCGGTTTACAATATATTAACTACAATTATGTAGAACCATCTAGCATATTTCAATTGTACAGACTATATATGTCGGTTAGAACTTTCTTGAACATTGTAGTGGGTTTGGGCTTCGGTGCTACTATATTACTGTTTGAATAAAAACCAACGGACAACTTCGCCAAAAAAAAAAAAAAGTTGAAATATTTGTATGATTTCCTCTGTGTAGCCACCAATCAGGGGCAGTAGTCTCACCAATGATACAAGAAAGGAATAAATCTGCTGTTATTCCAATGGAATAACAAGAACCTGTTATTCCGATCCCAACTGTTGATTTTTATTGAGATTCGTGCATGAAAAAATTTGAACGATTGAGATCGGAATAACAGGTTCCTGTTATTCCATGAGAATAACAGCAGATTTATTTCCTACAAGAGACCCTACAGAAAGTTCATAAGTTCTACAATAAATAAATCAATTTATAAGCAGAACTAGAAGGTGAGAAATAATAGAACCAAACTTTTCTGAGATACATTCAAATAGCAGCAAAGCTTCCCTTCAATGTGATAGAAATGAGATGCTCTGTTAATTTTTCACTATTAGGCCCCCTAAGCATTTTTTTTTATAAATTCAAACTGAGTTCATCAAATATAGAGGGCGGACGTGTTTTAGTTTCTAAGTTTGTATGTACTTATTACAGATAGGTAACTTATTATTTACCTCAAAACTGCTCAAGATAGATGCTATTTCACTGAAAACAAGGTCGCAGTCTTCAACTTTCGCGTGGAGTAGAAGAAAGTTGTCATTCTCTCCAATATAATCCTGCACATTCAAAAAAAGAGAAATAAATCCCCAATAATCCATGAATTTAGTAATGAACACCTAAATTTAAGCTTTTGCAAAATGCAACGTCTTTATTGGAAACAAATCGAAACATCCCACACTGACATATTCATCGGTATACTTCTTTGGATTTTTTTTGTTAATATCTTAGACAACTTTCGAGCTGTCTACAAATGCCTAGAAAACTATATGGCCACTTTTTTGCTTTTAACTTGACAACAGGAGGATCTCTTTGCAAATTTCTAAAGAAAAATGCAAAGTTCATTTGAGTATTGCAAGGCAAAAGAATAGAGAAGTGAACTCAAAGAAAAAAAAAACAATATAAACTTCTCATACCTTAATGAAATTCTGTTCATTTTGGCGCAAACTATTCTCCACTCCTCTTATGTACTCCTTTTTTTTTATACCAGTGGCTAAAATATATGCCACTTCCTTCAGCATGAGCAAGAGAAATACTATCAAATTGATAAAAAATAACAATAATAATAAAACCAGTTGAGTGAGGCTATGGTACTATGCATAGCACAGATTAGTCCATGCTATGGATCAATATCTTCTTTTATAAAATTCGAACAGTCGATCTGAACCGTTCGACATGATCTACCTATCTAAAAGAATAGTGAAAATATTTTAAAAACATGTAGAATTTTATCTACATTTACATTTTCATACAAAAATTATGTTGAATGGTTCAGATCAACTGTTTGAACTTTCAAAATAGAGATATTGATTCATAGTACGGACCAATATGCGCTATGCATAGTACCAAGCTTCACTCAAACCTGTTCTGCAAAGTATGGGTATATCACGCTAAAGTCACATATTCATTATCTCCTCCATTTTAGTTATTCATCCAGTCCATCAAGCGATAGATCATCGCTACAGAGGAAAAGTATAAATTGAAGAAATACCAAATGATGTATTATAGTTTTAACTTTTAACCTGGGAAGTGGGAACATCGTGGCCTGAATCAGAATCTGCACCATGCATGGCATGCATCTTGTGATTACGAAAATAAAATTAATTAATTCAGGAAGAGAAAGAAAATGGTGCTTCGCTTAATGAAAAGCGTTTAAGAGCTTTTGCGATCTGGCCTCTCCACCGTCCACGTAGGATTCAATTAGCTCGTGCAAAAGTTGGTTCATTTCTTCTTACCCCAGTGAGCGCGAGCCGCTAATGTTATTTAGCGGGTAAATTTCTTCGAAAAATCATTCAAGCCACTAAAATCATTAAGGGGAATTTCATGTGTCCTTCGAAAACTTCAATATTACGTATTTTCTCCTAAAAAATGTCATATTTTCCATTCAAAATAGTAAAAACCTATGTTACCCCAATACTTCATATATAGTCTCGTACCCTGTATCTGATACGTATCGTATTGCCGTATCGATACCCGTATCGTATCGCCCGATACCCATATCATGTTGAAAATTGCCGTATCTCCGTATCCCGTATTTTGTATCATATCCGATAAGATACCCGTAGCCATATCCATGCAACATAAGTAAAAACTGACATATTTATATATCTATTATAAACCCTGCAATATATTAAGTATATCTAAAACTAATTAAATAATAGTATTTGAGAGTTGAGACTCTAAAATGCACTTAAGACTATTATAACTTTCTAGCATTCTCTTTCTCATTTTTTCTCTCATATACTTTTGTTCCGTCTGATGCCCCCCAAATTTTCTTCTCACCACACTCGCCCCTCTCTGATACGATATGACATTAAATGTTTCATTATCGGATCCGTCATCACATCCATTAATCAAAATTAAATCTGATAATCGGACGCCTGGGCTGCACTGAAAGCCTATTTTGTGTCTAAAGGCGCACCAAAAGCCCTATGCTACCATTTGTACTTTTCCTTAATTGGCATTGTGCGAAATATAACCTTTCCAACAAGATATGAAACCATCTTGAATTCAATCAAGCAGAATAGATCAGAGTGTTATCCCAAAATGACCTCTACTGCCAGTGCCATGCTATCTTTCTTTCTATAATTCTATGTAATAAATATTTATTTGAAAAGATTGCTACCTGGTCTGTGTGTGTGTGTGTGTGTGAGAGAGAGAGAGAGAGAGTAATTGATATGTCAAAGCCACGGTTTTGGATCTCGCGATACTCTTGGCACAGAGCACATGGTTGGCAGCATAAAGCTTTTGTAATTTTATGAGAGGGACAAGAATTGATTTCATTCATCTTTGTTATCTCATTCAGCGTTTCTACATTCTCTCTTTTTATAGAATGATTCTGTCTAACAAACTGATTAACAGAAAATAGTTACAAGCATTCTCTAAGTCTACTTTGCTGTCCATTTGCTTCTGTACTGGATTCGTCCAGTTCCTCAATTCTGATATCTTCTACACAGCACCAGTTTGAAAACCAGCTTGTTTCTCTTTGTCATGCTTGTACATTAGGTTTCTCAACTTGCAGTGGATTAATGATAAATCCATGGAGTCACTCTGCTTTAAGGCAGCCGAACATTTGCTAGTTGAACACTTAATACATTTTTTTTCTCTTGAAAGAATCACTCGAACTTTAATAATTTAAAGTTTCTCAAGGTTTCAATTGACTGCATGTCTCCAACACTTAATTAAATATCACACCAACCAATCCAAAGTTTAAGTTTAATTAAAAAATCGACCCATTACTATGCAAGCCTAGTTCTAATAAATAATAGATAATTAAAATCGGAACTTTATTGATGCAAAGTTTACAATAAAAGATCTGAATTTTATTGATGGGCACAATAACAGTGTGCACTCATAGCCAAACATCCAATGAGGATAATGATATTGACAACAAAGTTTTTGTTTAATGCAACACACAACACAAGTCATATATAGCGCTATTTTGATTTTATTAAGCAAAAACACCTTTGTCAATATCTATCCAAGAGACGATACTAAAACTTACTGAATAGATAACAAACACAAGTTTTATGCATTAATTGGTTTTTGCATTCCTTCTCTTCTTTTCATCCGAAAGTTTCTTTGCGAACCTTACTAAGGCATCTGCATTTGTTCCCTCATCGCAATGTTCATATACTCCAGTTTCGAGATTTATCCTTGAAACTGGTGTTTTCAGGAGATCCTTGCCAATATTAATCAAGTTTTCCATATTTTCCTTTGTTGTAACATCGACAGATGACAAGTCACCATTCAGAGAATCATCCTATTTTAAAATGTAAAAAAAAATTTAATCAGCTTGTTAAAATCAAGCATCCTTTACACTGAAAATTTGTCCCAGTTGAGTTAACTATGCTCAGTATATCTCTGGGTTGAGTGTGGAAACTATAATTAAGAATAAATTAATTACCTGAATACGAAGATATTGGTTCTCTGACTGGAGTGCTTTAAAAAGCACGCTGGCATGGATATCGACCAAATCAGCACTGGCATGAGAAAAGATATCGATCAAAGGGGTAAAACCGCCGTCATAAAGCCACCTAAGAACACCCCATTTGGCGCACTCGAATGCGGTATATTTATTTGCTTGTTTTGCTGTTCCTGTCCCTAGAGAGATGATTAGGAATCTCCCGTAATCTATCGGCTTAATTGGGAAGAAATCTGAGTTCTCTAGAATTATCTCCTTTGTGATGGTTGTCATTGCCAACATTGTCTGTAAACAAAGAACAGAAGTTACAACAAAAAAAATGCAAACAAGAAAATGAACCATACCTAGGAACACTGGACCCATACAAATCAGGTAAACATTTTGACAGAGCAGTTTTTAATTCATGCAACTCACCGGTCATATATATGCAGTGTTGTTTTGAATCTATTGTTTGTGCAATGCATGCATTAAAAGTTGCTCTGTCAAAATCTTCACCCTACAAATCAATTATCAGTATCCCAAAATTTTCTTTTTCTTAAAAGTATCTCAACAATTTCCTTTTTTTTTCTTTTTTTCTTTCACATGTTTGCTATTTATGGTATACATATTAAACTTTATTTTGATTGCCATAACTCTGTCAACTGATTTGTGTTCATCAATACTTGGTGCATGTCTTGATTATTTATTTTGCATTGAACCATGCATCTTTTTAAAAAATATTGCTCCATTACATACGGGATTGTTTGCAGCGACACCGCCATCAACAAGATGAAACTCCCGCTTAGTTCCTTTGTCGTCCTTTGTTTCAAAGTAGTGTGCTGGAAAGTACGTTGGAGCGGCAGATGTGCTAATGCATATGTCCGATATGAGAGCATCCTTCAACTTGTCGCTCTTTGCCTATAAAGGATTGAGCAAACACAATCTAGATATTGATTTCGAAATTTTTATTTTTGTTAGAATTGACTTAATTAGCTTAGAAATTCAATATATTCATGTACCTCATAAGATGAGAATATGGCTGGTTGGAGATATTTGACATCGAATGTCGGAATGACTATATTCGTTAGTGTTTGGCTGACTCTAGTTTCACGCGTGAGGCTCCGAATTTTCGATTGAAGAAATTTTCCGTCATATTTTGGTCCCATTGCCAATCCTGCCATAGTTGCTACTCGTGTCAAAGGTCCAGCTCTGTATCAGACAGGATATAAATCAAAATTTTCCTTAAATCTTTAGGCTTTATTCATTCGAAGAATAGCATATATTATTTTTATTTGCCTCGTCTCTGTTTTCAAGTACACATTCAGCCAAAAGAAGAAGAATTATGTACTGGCAGTCATGCATGCAAGGAATTTAAGATGAATGTGGTGCTAATGTTTGTGTTTGCTGTTAATAAGAATTATAGATAATTAACAAGAAATGTGGTGATCAGTCTATATTTTGTTTTGATTGCTAATACTTACTGCTTCTTTGGAAATATCTTAGGTCCATTTTCCAAATAAAATTCATTTAATTGATTAGCAGAGAAAACCGGCCGGTTATCCTTGTCAGGAGTGGTGAGCATGGCTGTGATCAAGCCACCGGTGCTTGTTCCTGCGATCATATCGAAGTAATCTGCAAGCCTAGCATCTGGTCCATCGAGTTCCTAGAGATGAAAAATTATAATTAAACTTTAATTATGAAACAGAAATCAATGAAAATGACTTTTTTTTTTCTTCAATTTTGACGTATACTATAAAAATATGTCACTATCTGTGAGAGTAAAAATATTTTTTGCCGACGGTATCTTCGCGGATACTCCTGTAGGTAATGCCTATACGCTAAAAAATAGCTATTTTTGTCAGTGTACCATCACGAATAGTCACTTTTTTATCCTCGCGGATAGTGATCTATTTTTGTAGGTTGTTTTCATTATAGAAATTAGACGAGACAGTTCATATTACGTACTTTGCAAAAAGTAAACATTTCATATTGTACACAGGATTAAATCAATTAATGTTAATTACACTTTTACACGCCTAAATGCTTCATTTAATGAAATTATCATCCTTATTCTGACCCATGCCATGCCGTCATCAATACTAGAATCTCTACCTACTACAGAGAACGCCACTTTTGTTACTTCGTACTCTTAGAAAAAAATAATATTTGTTTATCTAGTTTGACTTCTAAATAATTAAAGTGGTAATTGGCTAGCTAAGCAATTCATATATATATTTTGATGGACCAATCATGTGGAAATATCCTTCTTTTTGTTTCTCTAAACTGCGGGAAATGTCCTGAATACTGACTCTGAGTCAGCTTTGGATCTGTTTAATATGGGGAGATTCCATGAGGCTTTAATTAATTTGATTGGTAAAAAGAGGTACCCAAAAAAATGCACTCATGTTCTTATTGTATAACAACAATATTTGTATAGCATTCTTGAACCTTTTTTTTTTCTTTCAAATTCAGCACCAACTTTAATGGTACAATTTGATCCTATGATTCTAGACAGTTAGATATTTAAATATTTTGTAGGACCCAAAATATCTAGATAATTTAGAAAGTATATAAAAATATCTTTTAAAATATTTTATCCTAAAATCTTTAGATATTATTTTGTATTTCAAATATAGATAATTCATATCATTAAATATTATTTATAAACAGAGGTACCATTTTTCATTTTTTTTCTTTTCCCGATATTATTTTTTTCTCTTTACGTTTGCTAAGGTAAGACTTTTTAATAACAATATTTAATTGAGATCAATTTTACAATCACAAGCTCAGACCTAGCTTGACACTGCTACTGCAGGCAGTGCATTCAAAAAGAGATGAATAAACTATTTAGTTGATCTCTATTTGAAATAGCTGTGAATACTTGTGTGTGTGTTTTTTTTTTTATTTTGCGAGAAAGCGCTAACCTAAATGCTCGAGAGGTATATATGTTAAGTTTTTTACTGCACTATCTGCCTAATATTAAGAAAAATAAATGAAATATGAATGTAGCTAGTGAGACAACTAAATATATTAGGAGAAAAATAATATACTTGAAGTTTAGCTTCAAGGAAAGCGAGCAAAGTCGCCGGGATGAGTCCCCTAATGCCGCCTCCATCTATACTGAGAATGGTAATGAGTTTGCCCATTGACAGTGGTTGGATCGACCGATCTGAGGCTGCGGTGGAGGCATCAGCATCACCATTGGCAGCCATAAGTTTTAATCTAGAATTGAGTGAGTCAGAGAGATGAGAGAACTGAGTGAGCAACAGATTAAGTGTTGAATTGTTGTTCTTGGATCTGCGCCCATACATTCACTACTTAAATAAGAGCAGGGGTGGCAGATTGAGACTGGCGGTGATGGAGACTTAGAAAATCAATATTTTTCGTGGAAAATTAGTATTCATCTCCAATCTTGAACCCCGAAGTCAAGGTTAATTTCTGTGTTAGCAAAATTTTGTTGTTTTTTGTTTTTTGCTTTTTGTTTAGTTTAGTTTAGTTTTTTTTTTTTTTTTTTTTGTGGATTGAAATAAGACACTATATATCACTTTCATTTTATTTTTTCTATAGAAGTTTTGACATACAATACTTTTTAAATGCATGCATTCACAAGTCATACTGATATCACAGATTTGACCGCCAAAAATGCTAATAAGAAATTTTAAGTACAAAAACAAGCTAATTAAGCGTATGATTTCAGAACGCATGCATGCACTTACAATTCAGTCCAAACACATGCGTTCAAATTGAATTGTAAGTGTTCAGTATGCTGCATTTAGTCTGTCAGCTATTTTAGTACTTGGAAGAAAAGTTCATCATTTTCAGATCTGAAAGTATGATCATTCAGTCAAAATATATAATTGAACATGTATTCAAAATTAGGAATAAAATCATATTATTGTGAAATCAAGATATATAGGCAAAAAGAATTATGAATCCGTGTCCGCTTTTGTCACTTTGAACAAGTTCTTAAATGCACTTTTCTTCTACTTTGCTAAATTAATAGAACAACTTTTGCTGCTTGTGCAGATCTAGGAGAGAAAAGACGATATGTGAGAAGCTTTGTATCATTATTCTATTTTTATTTTATTAATGATGGCTAATTCGTGAGTATATGTAATATTTATGGGAAATTTATTTGATATTTTCAAAACTATTGCCTAAATTAGAAAAGTAAAGTCAAAAATGTATTATCAATATTAAATTTGAGTTGATTAAAAGTTTAATTGATTGGTCATTCATCACGACGCCATTAGAACTGTATTATTAATGTTAAATTATTTGAGAATGAATAATAAAAAGTGCAAATACTTTTACTATTAAATATAGAAACTATATATATATAAGGTTTTTTTAATAGAACTAAATAAAATAGTTTAAATGAAACCAACACAAAGGTCTTTGAAGTTACAAAAAACAGCTCTATCGTAGCACTAAAATAGTGGAGGGAGAATGAATGAATGAATGAATGATAGAGATTTATCAAAGGAGTCCGTAAACCACCCTCCACCCTCCACTGTAGTAGTGCTACGGTGAAGCTGTATGTTTTTTGTAATTCCAAACACTTTGTGCTTGTTCCCTTTAAACTCTTTTATTTAGTTCTTGTCAAGTTTTAGATAATCAAAGACAAATAACACCACACTCGATCCCTCAAACCTCCCTCCCTTTCTTTTATATCATTAAATTATTTTTTCTTACATAATTCTACTTGGCCTCTATGCCTCTATTTATCTACCTCATAGAGCCGCACAACCATATTCAATAGAAAAGAAAATACATCAATTTTAGAAGAAATAAATCACCATATAGGCCAACTATGGAAACCACTATTATACCATTTAAATATTGCCTATACAGAACAAGAAATAAACTTAGATTAGTAAATAAATCAAAGGTGCACCGCCTCTTTCATGACTTCCTTCATTACCCATGTTAGATTAGTAAACAAATCAAAGGTGCACCGCCTCCTTGATGACCTCCTTCATGACCAATGTGACACACATATTAGCTTGCAACTTCAACACTCTCCTTGAAGATCATATGCGTAGATATCTGTCATGCTTAACTTAGAAAGAGCTTCATTGAATGTCTTTCCTGATACTGCTTTTGTGAGTATATCTGGCAGATTGAGACTGGCAGTGATGGAGACTTAGAAAAATCAATATTTTTCATGGAAAATTAGTATTCATCTCCAATCTTGACCCCCTGATGTCGAGGTTAATTTCTGTGTTAGCAAAATTTTGTTAGTTTTTTTTTTGTTTTTTGTTTAGTTTAGTTTTTTTTTTTTTTTTTTTTGGGTGGATTGAAGTAAGACACTATATATATACCACTTTCATTTTATTTTTTCTATAGAAGTTTTGACATACAATACTTTTTAAATGCATGCATTCACAAGTCATACTGATCATCTCACAGATTTGACCGCTAAAAATGCTAACAAGAATTTTTAAGTACAAAAACAAGCTAATTAAGCGTATGATTTCAGAACGCATGCATGCACTTACAATTCAGTCCAAACACATGCGTTCAAATTGAATTGTAAGTGTTCAGTATAGTGCATTTAGTCTGTCAGCTATTTTAGTACTTGGAAAAAAAGTTCACCATTTTCAGATCTGAAAGTATGATCATTCAGTCAAAATATATAATTGAACATGTATTCAAAATTAGGAATAAAATCATATTATTGTGAAATCAAGATATATAGGTAAAAAGAATTGTGAATCCGTGTCCGCTTTTGTCACTTTGAACAAGTTCTTGAATGCACTTTTCTTCTACTTTGCTAAATTAAGGCTATGTTTGTATGCACTAAGAATAGCACTATTCTTAGAATAGCATTGCTATTCGGAACAAGGACAATCCAAACGAGAAATAGAGCTATTCGGAATAGAGAGAATAGGGCTATTCTCTGTTCTTACAAAAACATAGAATATAATATAATATTAGAATAAATATAATATTAATTTAAATATTAAATGTAATATAATATTATTTTAAATATTAGATTAGTATTATATAAAATATTAGATTAAATATAATATAATATTAGATTAAATATAATACAATATAATATTAATTTAAATATTAAATGTAATATAATATTAGTTTAAATATTAGATTAGTATTAATATTGAAAGCAACAAATGTTATTTAATCTAATATTTTATTTAATACTAATCTAATATTAAAATAATATTATATTACATTTAATCTAACATTTTATTTAATACTAATCTAATATTTAAAATAATATTATATTACATTTAATATTTAAACTAATAATATATTACATTTAATCTAATGTTTTATTTAATACTAATCTAATATTTAAAATAATATTATATTACATTTAATATTTCAATTAATATTATATTACATTTAATATTTAAACTAATATTATATTACATTTAATATTTAAACTAATATTATATTACATTTAATATTTAAACTAATATTATATTACATTTAATATTTAAACTAATATTATATTACATTTAATATTTAAACTAATATTATATTACATTTAATATTTAAACTAATATTATATTACATTTAATCTAATATTTTATTTAATACTAATCTAATATTTAAATTAATATTATATTACATTTAACATTTAACCTAATATTATATTATATTTAATATTTAAACTAATATTATATTATATTTAATATAATATTTTATTTAATACTTATCTAATATTTAAAATAATATTATATTACATTTAATATTTAAATTAATATTATATTGTATTATATTTAATCTAAAACATAAATTATTACTTTATTCATTCCCTCCAAACTCTATTCCAAATATGCAATCCAAACAACTTTTTCACTATTCTGAATAGCTTGAGTTAGCACTGTTCTTAAACAGTAGCTATTCTAGCTATTCTAGAGTTCATCCAAACGTACAGAACAACTTTTACTGCTTGTGCAGATCTAGGAGAGAAAAGAGGATATGTGGGAAGCTTTGTATCATTATTCTATTTTTATTTTATTAATGATGGCTAATTCGTTAGTATATGTAATATTGATGGGAAATTTATTTGATATTTTCAAAAATATTGTCTAAATTAGAAAAGTAAAGTCATAAATGTATTATCAATATTAAATTTGAGTTCATTAAAAGTTTGATTAGTCATTCATCACAACGCTATTAGAACTGTATTATTAATGTTAAATTATTTGAGAATGAATAATAAAAAGTGCAAATATTTTTACTATTAAATATAGAAACTATATAAGATTTTTTTAATAGAACTAAATAAAATAGTTTAAACGAAACCAACACAAAGGCCTTCGAAGTTACAAAAAAACAGCTCTATCGTAGCACTAAAATAGTGGAGGGAGATGAATGAATGAATGATAGAGATTTACCGAAGGAGTCCGTAAACCACCCTCCACCCTCCACCGTAGTAGTGCTACGGTGAAGCTACATGCATGTTTTTTGTAATTCCAAACACTTTCCGCTTGTTCCCTTTAAACTCTTTTATTTAGTTCTTGTCAAGTTTCAGATAATCAAAGACAAATAACACCACACTCTCTCAAACCTCACTCCCTTTCTTTTATGGGTGCGGAACTTGTCCAAAGGGCTTTGGACCATCTTCATCCAAAGGCCAATAGTCACCGTCTGATATCTGTTGCTGCTAATCATTATAAACTGTAATTTAATTGCCCTTTACTAAAGCAATAAAGTCTTTCCATATTCTCAAAGCATTATAAATCCAACGCGCAAAATGTTTTTTAAAATCTCCATTTACCCAAAAAGTGAAGATCTTCATTACCTTCTCAAATATTTCATTTCGTAGAAAGTAGAAACAAATGAAAGTAATTATTTTCATCATATATGCAAAATATAAGACAACATAGTTTAATATTAAGTAAATAACAGTTTTAATTATGTGAGTTGATGAATTTTCTATATAATATTAAAAATTTCTTCTATCATGAATAAATTTAATTATTCGTACTAATAATTACAAATTGTGAAACAAATAATTGTGTTTACTAGAAATTATTAATACTAATAATTAACAAAAAAATATTTAATATAGACACAATAGTTTATAAGAAATAGAACAATTGAAAAGGTAATGGAGACCTCCATTTTCTGAGTAATGGAGGTTGAATTAACAAAGTTTCGCAAAAAGAGAAAGACTTTACTACCAAAAAGGACCGTTCGATTCATTAGCAACGCTGTATATCAAACGGTGCATACTGCTCTTTGGACAATAACGGTCCAAAGGCCTTCGGACAAGTTCTGCACCCTTCTTTTATATCATTGAATTATTTTTTCTTACGTAATTCTACTTGGTCTCTGTGCTTCTATTTATCTACTTCATAGAGCCGCACAACCATATTCAATAGAATAGAAAATATATCAATTTTAGAATAAATAAATCACCATATAGGCCAACTATGGAAACCACTATTATACCATTCAAATATTGCCTATACAGAACAAGAAATAAACTTAAATTAGTAAATAGATCAAAGGTGCACCGCCTCCTTCATAACCTCCTCCATGACCCATGTTAGATTAGGAAACAAATTAAAGGTACACCACCTCCTTAATGACCTCCTTCATGACCCATGTGACACACCCGTATTAGCTTGCAACTTCAACAATTCTATTTAAAAAAGAAATCCTATATGCATTTAAAAAGAACAAGAAATAATTTTCCCCGTTTGATTTAAAAGAAAAAATTTCCCCCTTTTGACTCAGCCGCTTCTGTTCTTTTGTAATTTCAAACATTATCTGAAAAAAACAGGAACTAAAGATGGAGAGAACTTGTTAAATTTTAGAAGGATTATTACTTTCCCACTCGTACGTCTATATCAATATCCGACTAAGAATTAATATATATACAATTGTGATGCTTTTGAACAATGATCAAGGAACTGATCATGTGGATATGGAATTCCAGCTGGTAGGCTCCAGCAAGTTGATTGCATACTTTATTCAAAAAAATAAAAGTTGATTGCATACAGTTGACAAATGAGATATGCTAGCTTGTATATCACTATTTCTTCCTCTTTTTTTTTGCGAATTGTTACTGTTGAGTGGAAAAATATATATTCAACCAACACTTTGAGAAGAAGATAAAATAATTTATACACCACGTGCATGGTTGAGTACAAAGAGAGTCCTGGTTTATTTTTTTAAACAAAATTTTGATCTGTATATCACTACTACAAAAAAAGAAATTATACACGGACAATAAAGGAAGAGCTACACGGATTTCCTACCGTGTTTAAATCGAGGGTGTACGATTATAAAATAACTACACACGGACTTTTGGCCGTGTGCAATTTTAAAGATTCTACACGTATAACTTCACAAACAGCCGTGTACAAAGACCAGAATGTGTCGCGCTCCATTTACCGAGCTACACGGATATTACCTAAAAAACCGTGTACGATTCTTTTTGTACACGGACTTTTAACTAAAAAACCGTGTAGCTTGACTCTTTCTACACGGACATTTAGTTAAATGTCCGTGTAGCTCTCCTCTTTCTACACGGACATTTAACTAAATGACCGTGTAGCTATCTTTTTTCTACACGGACTTTAGTTAAATGTCCGTGTAGAAAGTACATTTTTTTTTTTTTTTATATTTTTTGTTTTTCGGCTAGCCTCCAGTTTTGCTAGCCATTTTTGTTACAGAACTATATATTCCAGATTTTCCAGATTTCATATAACAAGAAATCCATATTTTCCAGATTAGCAATAAATCCATATTAGCAAGAAATTCATATTTTTCAGATTAGCCAGAAATCCATATGCAATAAATTATACAATATTCATATACACCAAATTATACAAAATTATGCAAATCCATATCGAGGATTACAAAATTCCATGGCAAACCACCTTGCCCACATGCACCGCACATCGTCGATCTGATCCCAAGAGTAATGAGCTTGATTTGTTACATTCTACAAAATTATAATTTGATAATAGTTAGTATTTCAGAAAAGGTAGATATCAATTGCTTATTATATAGGAAATTCATATGAAGTACATACCGCTTTTGGGAATTGGAATTGTATTCTTTCGACAAAGTCAAACATGAATATCATCGTGTAATAAGCGCATTCCCAACCCTCCTTCTGTTGCGGGCTCTGAAATTTACATTTAGCGGCATTTGTTAGAATGACAATAATTTTTTTAACAAGATATGAAATTTCTAACTCAAGGCCGTGTGCTTACCTTCAAGTACTTCCAATTCAACTTGCTTTTCTTGCCCGGGCCCGTGCTATGTGATCCTCCCTCTTTAATATATTTCACAAAAGCCCTTACAAAAGTGAGTGAATGTAATTAGCAATTTTATAATTTGATATGATTGAAAGAAATGCAAACCTATAGAATTATTATTGCTTACTTATTCACAAAAGGCAAGATAACTTTGCAATTGGCAGCCGCGGTCCTTCCTCCTGGCTTACAAGAATCAATAATTATGCCCGTGCTTAAGTACGGCACAATGAGAATCGTGCACCAATGTTTGCTGTTGGATCGAGGAGAAGAATTATAGTACTTTAGCATATAAAAGTCACACGAGTATTTGCTATGATTGATGGTGTGATTTTATTTTTTTATGTTTAACTTTTAATTCCTTTATACAATTCTTTAATTAAAATATAAACAACACATAAGTTAAGATTAGAACTAACCCCTCGTGGTATGGCATGAGAATGAATTTCTTCTCCTCCGCCTTAGCACGATGCATCGCAGAACACATGTACTCGATAGCCATATCCGGATAATATGTCGCTGCCGTACCACTCACTTTCTCGGGGTCCAGAAACATGCACAAGTTCTTCCTTTCAACCATCTCATCACAGTTTCGGACTAGCTTCCTGAAAACTCATCATATTGTAATTAGAATATATATTTGAGTTCTATACAATAATAAAAATGTTTTAATATCACTAACATGAGGAAAATGGTGATGTGTGAAACATCGAGCCATTTGTCGGATGATGAGTGGTGGAAGAGGTCCTTGAAGTCTCTGAACGACAGCAGGAGCTCCCTGCCTTCGTGTAGAAACATCCCAGGTGGGACAGGGATGACGATAGCCTCCATGCCGTCGGGCGCCGTCATCAAGTAGTCGTGGAGAAGGCGCAAATCAGTGGGCAAACGGCTGTATTCTTCTTCTGTGACCATAGGACGGGGCGGTGATTGTGGCGCGTCAGCCGCGACGTCGCAAGCCACCTCCTAACGTACCGGTGAGAGAGCCGTACCGGCAACATCATCTCCTCGTGTCTGTATCAAGTTATAGATGTATTATTCTAGTATTTCAAAAAGAATGAGTTGAATGTAACATAATAAATGAGTTATTTTATGGATTACCTGATCCAAAACAATCTGACTCTTGGGCCATTGGACAAATGACATCCGTGCGTCATCAAGCACAACCGCTTCGTCGGTAGGGACAGGAAGGGGTACGCGCTGCCATCCATCCACGACTAACTCAACCTGCACGCATGCATGGTCGGGTCTTAGCTGAGTATGGTGTACACTTTTGGCGAGTGGATGTACAACGCCCTTAGCAATGATAATAGAAACACTGCCATTCCGCAGGATGAGGTCGCATGCTCTGGGGTCCTGCAAATTTATAGGAAAGTTGTTTATTTTAGTGATGCGATATTGTATAACAAGGTTGCAAACATGTTTTAAATACCTTTAGATTATGAAGAAGTATTGATTACCTTGAGATTATCCAAATCGTCGTTCGCGCCCCACGTGCCGGATGCTTGACTACTTCGCCGAATTCCCGGCGAAATGGGAGGTGGTTGCTCGGAAGGCTGCGTAGTTGCTGATCTAATTTGTGTCAACATTGCATGCATCTCAGCAAACCTTGCGTCGTACTCTGCGCTCACCTCCGCGCGTATCTGCGCAACTATCTCGTCTTTGTTTACCTTGGCACGAGATTTTCTTCGAGGTTTTTGTCCCTCCACTCGGAACACCTCCTTCCAGCCCCTGTAGACCCCTACACCTCTTACTCGACCCGGGTGTTCTGGATTCTCGAGCGCTGCGGACAAGGAATCATTTTGTCGTTCGACACTCCGGGCACCCGAGGTGACCTCCTCCTCCACTTCCAACTGTTCAAGTAGAAGAATTAGTTAAAGCAAAAGAACAATTGACGTACTTTCGGAGTTATAAATGACTCTTACCATTCTTTGAGCCACGCTTTGCAACTCCGTTGGGAGTACTATCCTCCCGTCAGCGGTTACCTCGGCTCTACCCATGACCCAATCTTTGCCCCTAGGATTTTGGATCCTAACCACGGGTGAGTCAGAATCCTTGTTCACATCCAGGACTTTCTTCCATTCTGCCGACTTACCCTCGTAACCACCTGACCCTAGATGGTGTGGATACTTGTTAAAGGCAACGGTCATCCTGCCTTTATTACTTTTTGCCTTCACAGAAACAAGACAATAACGATCAGTTAGTTTTAGAAAGATAAATACATATCGAGAAAGAATAAGCATAAATTTGGCACGAGTTAGATACCTGGAACTCTTCGGTAGACTTCAAAGCTTGAAACGCATCCCAGTCCTCTTGTTTTAGCCATTTGTAGTAGCCGACCGGATTTCTCCCTTTCTCCATGAAGTCCGTCTTCAACGTGCTCTTGTATTGCTTCCAACCATTGTTCATAATCTTCAAAGTCGTTGCCTTTGGAACATCATTCTTGATGTTCCAGTGAGCCTGATTGACACAAAAATTTAGTGTATTTAAGTATAGATCATACATAAGTGAAAATTCAAGAGAAGAGTTGTTAGGCACTTTACCTTCACCGTGTTCCACCACTCGTTCTTCACCTCATCCTCAAAATGATCCCATCTCTCAACAAGGATACTCGCATTTTGCTTCACGAAGCTCGTACACCAATTTGAGTATTTCTGCCGTTTTGGTCCCTGCGCACGCCCGTCTTCTGTGAACCAGATTTCTTGATGGGTCTGCTCAGAATGGCTCGTGCACATTGTAGGCCCTCTTCTCCTTCTTTCTGACGAGGCAGTAGCTTGCTGCTCCTCTTCTTCCATCATATTCTCGTACTCATTTTCATTCGACATGGTGCTGCATGAAATTAAAGATCAAATCATTTGACATATAACCTAGATTAATCAACCAACTTTTGACATATAACCTATATTCATCAAGAGATTAATCAATCACTTGTTGACATATATCCTAGATTATTTGAATTAACCTACAATAATTATGGTACAAGCACAATGTATTCAAGCACAAATTAACCTAAAATAACCTAGGTTATATGCTAAAATTATGGTACAAGTACAATGTCAACAAGTACAATGCTAAAATAACCTAGGTTATATGCTAAAATAACCTAGGTTATATTCAAGCACAATGTATTCAAGCACAATGCTGAAATTATGGTACAAGCATGTCTAACGGGTTCAATACTAATCTTGTCTAACGGGTTCAATACTAATCATACACGGTTGAGAGAGAGAGCTAACCAATAAGAAAAATAACAAATACCAACCATGTCTAACGGGTTCAAACCCAATAAGAAAAATAACGAGAGAGAGAGAGCTAACCACGGGTGAGAGAGACCACTGGTTAGAGAGAGAGAGACCGAGGTGGAGAGAGACCGAGGTGGTGAGGCGGCGAGGCGGCGAGGCGGGGAGGCGGTGAAGAGCTCGGAGAAGGCTCAGCAAAATCTTCTCTGTGAGGGTTTTTGAAACTGATGTTTATTCTCTTTTCGGACTTGTGAAAATTTTGGAAGAGAAGGATTTCGAATAATAGTGTTTTTCTCATTATACACGGACTTTTAACTTAAAAGACCGTGTACAAAGATCTTTATACACGGACTTTACTCTAAAGGCCGTGTGCAAATACCCTTTCTACACGGACATATAGCTAAAAGGCCGTGTAGCTCTCTACCCTTTCTACACGGACTATTAGCTAAATGTCCGTGTATAAATTGGTCCGACAGGTGGGTCCCAGGTTCAGTAAAGTTCTCTGAATGGTTGCGGGCCGCAATAGTTCATAAAGTTGTTTGACAATTTTAACTAATATTTATTTTAACTAATATTAAATGTTTGATAAAGTTGAACATAATATTTTAAACATAATATTTTCATTAAACATAATCCTTCCTTAAATATTTTAACTAATATTAAATATTTTAACTAAATATTTTAACTAATATTTAGTGAAAACTAATATTTTAACTAATATTTATTTTATTTTATTATTAAATGTTTTAACTAATATTTTCAAAAACTAATACTAATATTTGATAATATTATAAGCATTAAACATAATCCTTCATTATAAGCATTAAACTAATATTTGATAATATTTGATAATACTATTACTACATTATGCTTTTTTCTTTTTTTCCCTCTTTTTTTTATTTTTTTATTTGATATATTACAAGCTAAAGTTGCAATATTAAAAGCTACACGGTCTTAAACAAAATAAATATTACACATTATGCTTTTTTTTCCTTTTTCTCCTTTTTTCCACTATTTGAACGGTACCCTCGGCCCATAATCCTTCATTGTGGTCGGACCGCATGTAGTCAGCTTCGTCTACCCCTTCAAGTGTTGCTACCTCAGTTTGCACATCGGTACAAAATGGAGGTACTTCGTCGAACTGGTCGTACTCTTCTTCATCGACGACATTTTCTACCCCGACAATCCTTCTTTTTCCGGATAGGACGACGCTCAACCTGGCATCACTCGGGTCAGTGGCATAAAAGACTTGGGTGGCTTGCTTGGCGAGTATAAACGGATCATCAACATGCCCAACCCTGTTTAAATCAACGAGTGTGAACCCGTCGTTATCAACTTTAACACCTCGGTCTTCGACCCATTGACACCGAAACACGGGAATGCTCAGGCGAGGACTGTAAATGAGCTCCCAAATTTCTTGAATAACGCCATAATATGACTTTGATGCTATTACAGCCCGGCCATCTCCGGATCTACTGAATTCTTGAGAGGTCGCCACCAACGTCACCCCACTGTTTTGCATCGTGCTCTTATCACTCTGGGATTTAGTATAAAATGTATATCCGTTAATCTCGTATCCTTGGAATGTTCTAACAACAATTTGGGGTCCTGCGCCAAGTAGTTTAACAATTTCAGGTACGGGGTGTGACCCCACTCTTTCTTTCAGCCATCCTATAAAAGAACGATTATGCTCGTTAGTAAGCCACTTCTGACTCCTCGTGTAGTTTTGTTGTTGAAGGATTGTCATGTGCTCATCTATATAGGGAGCAACATCTGTCATGTGTTGTAGTACAATAAAATGTGCATTTTGTAGTTCATTTAGATCAGCAACTACGGCTCTCAACCCAATTGTCCCGACTCCTTGGAGCCTTCCCTCGTATCGAGATTTTGGAACGCCAATAGGATCCACACCGGTCAAGTAGTTGGTGCAAAAATCAATCACCTCCTCCGTAGAATATCCTTCTATAATGCTGCCTTCGGGTCGATGTCGGTTCCTTACGTATTTTTTCAAGATGCCCATGTATCTCTCGAATGGATACATATACCGAAGGAACACGGGACCACAAATCTTAATTTCTCTCACAAGATGAACAACAAGGTGAACCATGACATCGAAAAAAGATGGCGGAAAATACATCTCAAGTTGGCAAAGAGTAACGACGACCTCCTTTTGCAAAGAGTCCAATTTTAGAGGGTCTATCACTTTGGAATTTATTGCATTGAAGAAAGAACAAAGCTTCGTAATGGTTTGACGAACGTGCTTTGGTAAAATTCCCCGAATTGCAACCGGAATTATATGTGTCAGTAAAACATGACAGTCGTGAGATTTCAGACCGACCAGTTTCAAGTCCTTCATCGACACCAACTTCTTAATATTCGAAGAATATCCTGATGGGACTTTTATACCATTGAGGCATTCACAGAAGGTTGTTTTCTCTTTCTTTGACATTGTGCACAGTGCGGGGGGTAGGTATGTGCGCTTCCCTTTCTCCTGCGGTGCGAGCTCGGGTCGTATTCCCATCTCTACCATGTCTTTTCTCACTTTAATACCATCTTTCGTCTTCCCCGGAATGTTCAATAATAAACCAATTAAACTGTCACAGACATTTTTTTCGACATGCATGACATCTAGGCAATGCCTCACTTCTAAATATTTCCAGTACGGTAGCTCCCAAAATATGGACCTCTTTTTCCAAATATTCTTCGGTAGTGCTTTGGCGCATTTTCCAAAAACAACATCAATGTTTTTTACCCGTTCGAAGACACTCTCCCCGTCTAATGGATGACGAGCCACTCCAAGCTCAATTTTCCCGTTGAATGCCATCTTCTTCTTACGATATGGGTGATTAATAGGAAGAAACCTACGATGCCCCATGAATACATTCTTTTGACAATTTTTCAACCTCAGCACCTGCGTGTCATCTTCACAGATCGGGCACGCTTTTGCTCCTTTACAAGTGTAACCCGACAAATTCCCGTACGCGGGGAAATCATTTACGGTGCAAAACACCATGGCCCGCAAGTTAAAGGTCTCTTTCATATACGCATCCCACACCGGGACGCCATCACGCCACAATTTTTGGAGGTCCTCGATTAATGGTGCGAGATATACATCTATGTCATTTCCGGGTTGTCTGGGTCCTTGGATTAGTAATGACATCATTATATATCTGCGTTTCATGCACAACCAAGGAGGAAGATTGTAGATGCATAAAAGAACTGGCCAAGTACTGTGCCGACTGCTCATACTTCCAAACGGACTCATTCCATCTGAGCTCACCACAATCCTAAGGTTCCGCGGTTCAGAACCAAATTCTTTGAAATGTCTGTCAATGTTTCTCCATTGAGGAGAATCAGCCGGGTGCCTTAGTTTACCGTCATTTTTGCGCTCTTCTTCGTGCCAGCGAAATAATTTTGCATCTTTGGGATTCGCAAACAACCGTTTGAATCTCGGTATTATCGGCAAATACCACAACACCTTAGCCGGAGGTCGGCCACTTGTGTCCTCGTTACAATCATCAGTGTCCTGGTCCTTACGACGTTTATATCGTGAAACACCGCATTTAGGACAGACATGCATGGCCTCGTACTCGTTACGATACAATACACAGTCATTCGGACATGCATGTATTCTTTCGATCTTCAACCCCATTGGACATATCAACTTCTTTGCCTGATATGTTGTACCGGGTAACTCGTTGTTATCTGGGAGCATTTCTCCTAAAAGCTGTAATAAGGACGTGAAACTCTTATCGCTCCAACCATTGTCTGCTTTTAAGTTTAATAATTTCAACACAGCTGACAGTTTTGTAAATTTGGTACACCCGGGATACAACGGCTTCTTAGATTCATTAGACAAATTTTGAAATTTATCATAATTTTTATCACTAATTTCATCTTCCACATCACGTAACATATCCTCCAAATTTTCAGTAAACTCGTGTTCTACATTTTCATCAAAATTCCTCTCCATCTCATCATCGTCATTTTCGGGTTCGACGTTAATATCAGAATATTCGGCACTCTCATAATCCTCGTTCCAATCAAGTTCAAAATTATCAGAAATTCCAACATTCTCATCATTCAATTCACGATTACAATCTTTATTGGCACTACTACTTTCCCCAAATTTCTCACCATGCATGAACCAACATGTATATCTCTTCTTAAATCCCCGACAAATCAAATGAGCTCTAATTTCTTCGATGTCCAAAAATCTTAATAAATTTTTACAATCTTTACAAGGACATAAAATGTCTTCTTCTTTTTTATTCACTCTATAACTCTCAGCAAATTTTATAAACTCATCAACGCGAACCAAATATTCTTCACTGTCACGTCGCATTTCATACATCCAGCTTCGATCCATCTGTAAATTAAATTAAAAAAATGATTTGATCAATTAATCATGCATGGTCAACATTCTCCTTCGTGTACAAAATTTTGGGCTTACAAAGGGCCGGTTTACAATCCTAACCCACTCTTTGAATATTATGTCTCATATGTGAACACATATTAGCGAGATTTAATTAGTATTTGAGAAAAATTCGGCAGCATTTCCCCTTAACTCCCCAAGTATGCGTACGAACCACATACTCGTAGGAGCAATAAGGGAAAATACTGTCGAACTTTCCTCAAATACTAATTAAATCCCGCTAATATGTGTTCACATCCTAAATGAGACATAATATTCAAAGAGCAGTCCCAAAACGGGGACTATCCAAAATTAATCCCTATTGGATTAATTTTGAACGGGCATGGACCTAAAAGCATTTAAAGGTCGGTTATTGGACCACAATACACTAATTAATTACATCTAAAATTAAGAATTCAAGAATATATGCATGAAATTAATGACCTAATTAAATAAGCCTAAATAACAGAAAATTAGAGAAAAAAAATGATTTAAATACATATTACTAACCTTAGAAAGATGGAGAGGAGAAAATACAAACTTAATTCAAAGATCTCAGATCTCAGCTGCTGGCCTCGATCAATTCGCAGAAATTAAAAGCTCAGTTCGATATGTATGAACTAAAAACTTGATCAAAACGGCGCTCTGGAAGGGAAGATAATAAAACCCTACACTATTATACACGGCTATTTAGTTATATATCCGTGTAGCTCTCCACCTATTTCTACACGGCTTTTTAGTTATAAAGCCGTGTACAATTATAAGATTTATACACGGCTATTTAGTTATTATCCGTGTAGCTCTCCACCTATTTCTACACGGCGTTTTAGTTATAAAGCCGTGTACAATTATAAGATTTATACACGGCTATATATCAAAAAACCGTGTGTAATGTTCCTACACGGCTTTGTATTAAAAGTCCGTGTAACTCTCTCAATTATTTGCACACACACTTATTTACACACGGATTTGTGGTTTCTAATAAACCGTGTAGCTCTCTCTAATAATTCGACACTGATTGTTAACTAATTATCCGTGTAGAAATCGTTCAGATCTTTTCAACTCATCTTTGGTACACTGTTTTTAATATAATTGCCAAATCCGTGTACAATGTGCAGTGTACAAAACCAGTTTTTGTAGTAGTGTATGCTTGTTGCTGTTGCTGTTGCTGGTTAAATTAATTAGTTGTGTATTAATTAATGTTGAGCATTTCGGATGGAATTTTTAAATTTTTAAAAGTAGAAAATATAGGCGTGAAGAAAAACAAGACTTTTATTTCACAACTCATGATAGCCCAACTATATATATATAAGTAGAACTAGGGTGTTCTTAAGCTCACCAAGCTAGCCTCTTTGTGAGCTTAACTAAAAAATCTATCGGAGTGACTTCAAACAACACATCCAAACGGTTGAAACTGGTCTACTTCACGAGTGATGCATTTACATGTCAAATTTATAATTTTTCGAACTAGTTTAGTATAAAGTCAAGCGGTAAAAAAATGATGAAAAATGATGAAAAATTAAATCATTAAAATTAACTTATAAATCATATTTTTTTTACCGTTTGACTTCATACTAAAGTAGTTCAAAAATTTTAAATTTTGACATGTAAATGCATCACCCATGAAGTGGATCGGTTTGAACGGTATCGTTTGAAGTCAATCCGATAGGTTTTTTTAGTTAAGCTCACAAAAAATGGTGACACATCTTGACACATCTTGACACCATAAAAATGGTGACACATAAAAATTTTCGGGATCCAATTCTTTATATTTTTAAAAATGGTGACACAGAGGCCATATTAAAATGTGCTTGGAGACCACATTTTATATTTTTTGGAATTTTTCTAGTATTTATTAAGATGTGTACAAAATTGTTGTTTTGAGACAATTTTGGACCATTGAAAAACAACGATTTTCAAAAATTCTAAATAAATAGTAAGCAATTTCCAAACAATTTAAAATTTGGTCTCCAAGCACATTTTAAAATGGAGATCATATTAAACGGTTCAGATCGACTGTTTGAATTTTGAAATCACAAAAAAGACTTATAAACATATGGTGTCAGGATGTGTCACCATAAAATAGTATAATCGGATCCCTTCTCATATATATATAGAGGGAGAGTGGCTAATATCAAAACGTTTGCACCAAGGCTTGTTGAGTACTTTAGAGATAGGATTTTTGTACTCTTTTTGCCTTTAATATTTATAAACCTTCGTACTCAATGAATAGGTTAGTTGCAAGTGCACAACCTATCGGTTGTAGTATTTAGGTATCGATCCACAGGGAGATAGGGAAATACCAATTTTTAATAAAGAAAACTACTTTTAAAACTAAACAATAAAAGTAAAAAGGGGGGTTTTTGTAATTTCATTTTTGAAGGAAAATTAAAGTTTCGTAACAAAAAAAAGCAATAAAAGTCGGGTGAAAATCAAGTTTGAGAAGTCTAGGGGTATTCGGTCCACAATCCCTTGCTAATTCTATCTACTCGGTTTGTTTAAATTCATGTTTGATATGACGAGGTTTCTAACCTAAAATATTATCCAGGGTCACATCCGTGATTAAATAACGTGCCTAGATCACCTAGACCATGAAGCTTGATGTTAGCCTTTGGAACAAATATTGATACAAATACTTTGGGTGGATGGATTAATGTTCCTCAAATTCTAGGGCTGTCACTAACCTAGAGGGATATTTAAGTCACATGCTCCAAAGTATATATCAATATTTGTTCTAAGTTGTCCTAATTAGGTTTTGACTTCACGATTAAGTCCTTCACCAAACCCTAACCTTAATTTCTATAGTTCTGGTTTAGATATCAAATTGGTCCTAAGATAAACTAAATCCTAAGATATATGTTTATGATTTCAATTAGTACTTTTCTTACCTTGACCAATGCTAGAATTTAATAAACTAAAGCGGAAAGACATGATATAACATGATTTCAAGCTACTTCAATTCACTAAACCTAACCAGGTGAACTACAATTCAAGTACTAATGAAATTCATAAAGAATAAATCACAGAAATTAACATCAAATCAAACAATCATCATAAAAACTAAAATCTGAGTAAAATAGAATTAAACAAGTTCATGATACACGACCTACACCCCTAGAGAGGAAACTAGCCTCTCATGGAGATGCAAGCATTCATAAGAAAATACAAGATAAACATGGTAAAAAATGAGAAAATACGTAAGAGAAAAGAATACAACCAATTTCCTAGTTCCTGCCCAAGTTCTTCCCTTGTCGCTCAAGCAAAGCCTCGACTTCTTCCTTCTCTTTCTTTGAAATTTGTCGCAACCTTGATCACCGCCGGAAAGTGGAGTAGAACAACTTCAATTGAGCAATGACGAGCAGTGATGATTTCTCCTTTGGTCTTCTTAGCCTTATATAATATTTTCTGAACTTGGAGATCAAGTCGTTTTATTTTCGGCGCCCACTAACTTAGTCATTTTCTGAACTTGGGGATCAAGTTGTTATATTTTCAGCATCCACTAAACCTACTAACTTCTATATTTCTAATTCTGTGATTATGAACTTGGAGACCAAGTTATTCTAATTTTGGCGCCCACTAAGCCTACTAACTTTCCATATTTAGCAGTTTTTCAGGATGATGCGGCCATTGATGCGGCTGTACAGAATTATACATTCCGAATTTGGATTTGTTTCCTTCATGGAAGTTGTAGATCTCTTTGTCTTGGTTCCGTCAAGCTTTGAATCACCCAAATAGGAGTTCGTATGACTAAGATATGGCCAAAATACAAATTGTGTGTCGCTGAGTGCGGATCGAGTGCGGCCCGAGTGCGTCCGCACTGCACTCGGACTTTTCTGTCTGATGGCTG
This sequence comes from Carex myosuroides, assembly GCA_028015225.1. Classification (NCBI taxonomy): domain Eukaryota; kingdom Viridiplantae; phylum Streptophyta; class Magnoliopsida; order Poales; family Cyperaceae; genus Carex; species Carex myosuroides. The sequence continues at coordinate 8,161,754 of CM051479.1, forward strand.
AGTGCGTCCGCACTGGGCTCGGTTTTCTCTGTGTTGTGTTCTGAATTTCTGAATTTCAAACGGGCATAACTCATGATCCGTAACTCCGTTTTCAGTGTTCTACCACTTTTGGAAAGCTTGCGAGAAGATCTACAATTTGCTCCATTTCTTGTAACTTAAATAGACTTTGGCAGTAACTTGATTCTTGGATATACTAAAATACAAGATATTTGGTGTTATTATGTGGTGAAAATCATACCGAACATGTATATAATTTAGGCCTATCAAGGCTCTCGTGTAACCAAGTCGTTTTTGGATTTTCAAAGTCGAAACAGTCGATCCAAACCATTAGATGTTCAATCTATATTAAAATCTGCTTGGAGACCAAATTTTATATTTTTTGGAATTTTTTTACTATTTATTAAGCCACTTTGAAAATTGCTGATCCGGGTGAACAGTAAAAACTGTGCAACAAAATTCTGGACCACACAATCAGCAATTTCAAAGTGGCTTAATAAATAGTAAAACAAATTCCAAAAAATGTAAAATTTGGTCTCCAAGCAGATTTTAATATAGAGATCACATCTAACTATTTGGACTCTGAAAATCCGAAAACGACTTGGTTGCACGAGGGCCTTGGTGCAAACTTTTTGATATTAGCCACTCTATATATATATATATATATATGAAGTGTCTACGGTGCTATGCATAGCATAGAGGCCTCCGTGCTACGGCTCAATTTTTTAGTTTTCAAAATCCTAACGGTCTATCCGAACCGTTCAACATGATCTCTATATGAATATGTACTTGCAAACCAAATTTTACATTTTTTAGAATTTTTTTACTATTTATTAAGCCACTTTGAAAAAACAGTAATTTGTACACAACAGTAAAATCTTCTGGACCATTGGATCAGCAATTTCAAAGTGGCTTAATAAATAGTAAAAAAATTCTAAAAACTGTAAAATTTGGTTTACAAGTACATATTCATATGTAGATCATGTTGAATGGTTCAGATCGACCATTAGGATTTTGAAAACTCAAAAATTGAGCCGTAGCACGGAGGCCCTCTATGCTACGCGTAGCATATTAGCCAGATTATATATATATATATATATATATATATATATATGAGGAGGGATCGACTTACAACATCTGTATGTTACAATATCTTACAACAATTCGGTTTTGTGATTTTCAAAATCCAAACAGTCGATCCAAACCGTTCAACATGATATCTATATTAAAATGTGCTTGGAGATCAAATTTTATATTTTATATATTTTTTTTACTATTTATTAAGTATTTTACAAAACTGTTATTTTTCAGTGGTCTAGAATTGTTGAAAAACAACAGTTTTGTAAAATACTTAATAAATAGTATATAAATTAAAAAAAATGTAAAATTTTATCTCCAAGCAATTTTAATATAGAGATCATGTTGAACGGTTTGGATCGACTGTTTGGACTTTTAAAATTGCACAACCGAATTGTTGTAAGATGTTGTAACTTACAAATACTGTAAGTTGTAAGTGGATCCCTCCTCTATATATATATATATATATATATATATATATATAGGTTGGCTATTGTGCTTCCATAAGCATATGCCCACATATGCTTATAACTCATTTTTGCGTTTCCAATGTTCAAATGGTCGATCCGAACCGTGGACATATTCTCCATATTAATAAGTGCTTGGAGACCAAATTTTACATTTTTCTGAATTTTTTTACTATTTATTAAGCCACTTTGAAAATTGCTGATCATATGGTCCAGAATTTTGTTGCACTGTTTTTACTGTTCACCCGGATCAGCAATTTTCAAAGTGGCTTAATAAATAGTAAAAAAATTCAGAAAAATGTAAAATTTGGTCTCCAAGCACATATTAATATGGAGAATATGTCCACGGTTCGGATCGACCATTTGAACATTAGAAACGCAAAAATGAGTTATAAGCATATGTGGGCATATGCTTATGGAAGCACAATAGCCAACCTCTCTCTCTCTCTCTATATATATATATATATATATATAGAGCTGGGCTAAAATGAGATGTGGAGTAAAACACGTTTTTGCTCCATGGCACTATATTTCTATTTTGAAAATTCAAACAACCGATCTGAACCGCTCAACATGATCTCCATATTGAAATTGCTTGGAGATCAAATTCTACATTTTTTGGAATTGTTTTACTATTTATTAAGCCACTTTGAAAATCACTGATCCGGTGGTCCAGAGATTTTTACTATTTTTTACTGTTCACAGTGGATCAGCAATTTTCAAAGTGGCTTAATAAATAGTAAAAAAATTCCAAAAAATGTAAAATTTAGTCTCCAAGCACATTTCAATATAGAGAACATGTTGAAAGGTTCGAATCGGTTGTTTGGATTTTCAAAATAAAAATATGGCGTGGAGTATAAACATGTTTTACTCCACGTCTCACCCTAGTCCAGGGGCGGATCCAAGATTTCGGTCAGGGTAGGGCACTAATCGGATTCAAATAGTCAATCGGGTTCAAACCTATTAACTAATCGGGTACTAGATAAAAACTTGTTTTGTAATAGAAAGTTGGACAAAATTTATTTTTCAAAAAAATTTATTCCATATGCATCTATACTTTTGTTATTAGCTAAATTAGTCATTAATTAGTTTTTAATTTTCAAAATCTATATCCAAAAAATAATTAAAAATACTAATTGAAATAAAAAAAATTGCTTCACATCAATAAGGTAAAAATTGAAACAATAGTTACAATACTGTTAATCTTTAAAGAAATATATTGTTGAAAAAAAAAAGATTTAGAAATTATGAATAACAATTCAAAAACAAATACAAATATGCAAAAAAAAGAAATGTGCAAAATGAATGGTCCAATGAGTGAAGAAATTGAGAGGAGATAAAAAAAAGTTAGATACCTCAATTTTACAAGTGAGATCCGCGGTCCCATTTATCTCATATTTTATTATTTGGACCCAAGCCATAAAAATCCATGTATCCCATCTACAATAGTCTTTAATAGTGCACATACACCAAGTCAAAATGAACAAATCACTAGTGGAAAATGTGCAAACAGTATCGCCTCATCAGGATCGGTTAAATTAAAACACTGACACTAATACCTTTTGCATCGGGTAAACAAGATACCCGCTCTTGATTGTTACGTATCAAGATCGGTTACAGGTTTAACCGATCGAGATAACTAGTAATCAGGATCGGGATATATATCCACCGATCCAGATAATAAACAAGATCGGTCCAAAATACACCGATCTCGATTGTCAAGTATCATGAACGGTCTTTTTATTATCCGATCCTAAAGTTAACATTCAAGATCGGCTAAATAAATAACCGATCCTGGAAACATATGAATTTTTTGATTCCATAGAATAATATTCAAATTTTTTCGATTCCAGGATCGGTGAACAATTAAAAAACCGATCCTGATGAATATCTTTCTGCCATTTTTTTTTTCTTTTCAGGCAGATATAGATATATATGTATATTGAAAATCATATAATTTCTTATCCACACCAATTATTCAAGCAACTCATTTGTGATTGACACCCATTATTCACACATGACATACAAATATGCAATTAAAACAAATATGCCAAACAAATCATAATTTAATCAAGCATCACACAACCATAAATAAAAACAACCATAATATCAATAATAAGGTAACTTGCTTAGTTAGATCATATAGATCTCAAAATGACAAGTTCATATCCAAAAGAAGTAAATTAACAAATTCATACCATATATATAAGAAGTTAGATCATATAGCTAGATCTCAAAATAAACTTAATTAGTTGCAAAAAAAAATAAACTTAGTCTTCAAGAGGGCCGTCGATGCATGTTGGGCAACTCCATTCGACAAGTCGGAGGTCCTTGTTCTTCTCCTCCTCGCCAACACATTCCGGATGGAATGTGTTGCGACATGTCTCACAACGGAGCACGGCATCCACCTTGGCAAACAAGAGGCACTCGAAGCACTCCACCATCTCAGCAAAGGTTGGAAGAGCATTCACCTCGAGCTCAACTTCTTCACCCTCACTGTCCTCATCACCGTCACTATCCGGATCGAGGTAAGGATTTGAATCGAGAATGCACTCAGCTAGGAGTGCCAAGGCCGGGTCATCGCTATGGAAGAACTCCTTCAACTCTCGCTTGTTGAAGTGCTGTGCAAAGTCATCGCCCTTGCTGGTTATGAACCAACGGCGAGGAGGCATTTCTAATACGAGAAAATACACGTACAACGTAAAAAATAATGAAAACAAAGTGATCAAAGAAAGGAATAAGGACATTAAAACCTTGAAAAAGTGATCAATGAAAACCTACTGCAAGAAATGGCGAGTGTTGAAGGAGAGAAAATGGCAGATTTTTGAATTGAAGTTGAAAGGTTTGAGTGTGAAGAGGGGAAGAGGGGAAGAGGGGAAGGCGTCTCATTTTACGTGCCACCTTTACGTATCAGGATCGGTTATTAATAATACACCGATCCTGTATGTGCACTACCGGCGTCGGTTTCAAATAAAAGACCGATCGGGATAGTATCGGGATCGGTTCACCATAATTAACCGATCCTGAGATTAGTTTTGCATTTAATATCCATCTACCCGATATTTTTGGGATCCGTATCAGCTCTTGTCTCAAGACAATGGAAAGGGACGGTCCAGATTTACTCTCAAAGAGTCTAGTATTAATTGTGCTTTGAGATTCGTGTCAAGATCGGTTATAAAGTCTTTTTGTATTTTCAAGATTCGTGCTTTGAGATTCGTGTCATTAATATTTAATAATATAAAGTCTTTTTTTTAAATTTTCAGAGTGATTTAAAAAACGTCCTAGACGATTTGTAAAACGTCCTGACGATTTAATGTTAAAATCAAAATTCAAAACCAAAATTTTCATCTTCAAATGTCCAGAAGAAATCGTTGTGAGACGTTTTATAATCGTCCGAGACGTTTTCGGCGCCTCTTAGCCCCCTGTGAACCGACTCTTCCTCTCTTCTTCTTTTCTCTTCTTTTCTCTTCTTCTCTCCGCCACCCTAGCCCTTCAATCTCTACTACAACCACCACAAACCACCAAATCACTTATTTTAAAGTGATTTCTCCTCTCCTCTCAACCCTCCTTCCATTTCTCCTCTTAAAATCAAGGTTTTCTCCCTCCTTCTCTCTCTCCACCAAAACCCTAAATCTCGCCACCTTTTCAAATCCGGCAATCCGACCGTTCAATCGACGATCCGTCTTCATCATTGCACTTCTTGAGTCGTTCTCTTCACGGATTTGTACTTCAATATTCAATCGGTAATTTTCAATTTCTCTCTTCTATCAATGGCACCAAAACTCTCCAAATTGAATATCCTTCGAAAGAAGAGGTCTCGCAACGATGCGGGTCAATCTAGTGCCACTGAGATTGAACATGATACCAATATTTATCGATCCAACACCTATTTATTTAGAAATCCAATTGCTCACACCAATTTCACGGGTCAATTTTCGGATCGAAAATTATCGAATTGTTATTATTTCAACAAGGCCTCGGTTACCTTCTCATTTCCCGAGGATGACAAAATTATCGGGTTTATCCGTCATTGGCCTTGGGAAAATTTGATCACGTGTGATGAACCCTATAGTGAGATGATTACCAAAACCTTTTATTGCAATCTCACTTTCTCCGAAAACCCATTTCTTGTCAAGTCCTATGTTTGTGGCCGAGAAATCATTCTCTCTTTGGACAATGTCGCCAATTGGCTTGGGTTAGTCAATGAAGGTGAAGAAGCCTATCTTCTTCGGAATTGGCCCGAACTTGCTTTAGAATCATCCGATCACTACAAAACCTGGTTTGCTCGCCGTAACTTTGGCCTTAAATCCCTCTATGCCTCATCTCTTCCCTCTTTACATCGTTTGCTATTTCTTTTCGTTAACAATATTCTCATACCCAAAGCAACGATCAAATCTAACATTGAAAGAGGTCCAATGTACTATTTGAGGCACCTCATCTCCATGGATGAAAAACGGTTCAACATCCCTTTTATCATTCTTCGTCACATGATTGCTTGCTATTCTAGCTCTGTTGCCAATCTCCCCTATGGCCATTTAATTCATCGCATGATTCGCCTACATGGCATAACCGTCCCAAGTCATCTCATTCAAAATGAGCCTAATCATTTGCTTGATATTCTACCCAAACATGGTTGGGTCAAAAGTGTATCGGGTTCGGGTTTACCAATGATAAAACCTGACATCAGACCTATCAATGATTGGATAAATGCTCCAAATGCTCTACCTAACCAATATTGGGATCCGGATGTAGAAGAATCGCCGGCTCAACCTGAACAACCACCAATACCACCAATGGCTCAAGATGAACTTCCTGAAGGAGCGGAAAATCAATTGGCTTGGATTGTTGAACACATGCAAGAATACCAAATAGCCAATAACAACCAATTTACCGCGATCAACAACGATCTTAAAATCTTGAAGTCAAGATCACGCAAAATCCATATTCAAGGTCGCAAAAACGCCGAAGCAATTTATGATATTGATCTCACCACTTCGGAACTCGCTCGGCGCTTTGTGAAGCAATATGGTGCTTCTAGTGGTGCGTCCACTAGTGCCCCTCACATACCTTCCGAAGATGATGATGAAGATGATGAAGAGGGTGAAGAGGGTGACGAAGGAGATGATGACGATGATCCCGAAATTTAATCCTCTATGAACTTTTACAATTAGAATTTGCTAAGTGATTGCTATGCTATGTTATTTGTGTTGCATGAACTTTTATTATTTCTATGTTGTATGATTGCACTTTTATTATTTGACTTGAACTTTGTTAGGTATATGATTGCATGTTTAATCCTAAATTGATTATCTTTCGTATGGTTATATTTGTGATGATATGCATGTTCAAGACAATTGGAATTGCAATTTAGAGCACTTGGACTGAAGAAATCATCAAGTTATTTATCAAGCATTTACCCAGAGGAAACGTTCTGAGACGTTTTTTAATCGTCTCAGACGTTTTAAGAATTCTCACAGAAATTTGAATTTTTTGACCTAAGTTAAACTAAAACGTTGGGACATTTTATAAAAGAATATATCACCACGTTCTTGATACTCATCAAGATCGGTTAATAACAAACCGATGCTGGTGATTATCAGGATCGGCTAACAAATTAACCGGTGCTGATGATTATCAGGATCGGTATTATAACTTAACCGATCCAGATACCTTGTTAATTTCTTCTCCCTTTCCGCAATACGAGGTCTTTTAATTTGCTCCCTTTCCAGTGCGCGATCTGTCTCTGCCCTCTTTGAGGTGTTTTCGTTCTCTGAACTCTCTCTACCCGAAACAATTGTTTCTCTTCCTCATTTGTTGATCTATCTCGGTTGATGGTTGATTGAGGTAATATAAACCCGATTCCTTCATTTTTAATTTAAAATTCTAACTAATTTTAGGCACAATCCCATAGAGAATCAAGAAATTAGGAAATTCAAGTGTACGTTTTATATTTGATCTATAATTCTCGTTCTACAAGCACATATCAATCAAATTAACTTGGATTGATGAGACTCAAGAATGGTAAATTTGTTTTTATATTAGGGCTCATGTGGTGTATTTTGCTTCAAAAGCTCAACTCAATTCTCATTATTTTTGTAGATTGGCTATTATTGAGGAATCTGGTGCAACGATCTTCATCTCACTCGATTCGGCGTCGAAAAAAATTGTAAGTGCAACATGAACCTCGTGTTTGGCTTTGTGAATGAAACTTGATCATGTATTTTGATAATAGTATATATAGTTAATTAAAGGTATTTCCACCATTAGGTATCTAGCTAGAGTATTGTCTTACGAGCCACAACCCAATGAATAATGCCTTTAGGTCATAAAACCCGTTCAAAATTAATCCATTAGGGATTAATTTTGAATAGTCCCCGTTTTGGGACTGCTCTTTGAATACTTTGTCTCAATTAGGATGTGACCACTTGTTAGTCGTGTTTTAGTATTTAAGCGAATTTCGGCAGCATTTCCTCTTAGTTCCCCGAATATTTGGGGAACTAAGGGGAAATGCTGCCGAAATTCCCTTCTGCGTGATCGGTTCTTGAGCCAACCTAACAAAGCATTTCACGTCAACCAGCCACCTGACCTTTTCCATCATGAAGAACCCCTGGTAGTCAATGCAGAGGATTTTTTGACGTTGGTTAAACCAGAGGAGTGGCTCACCGGACCGATTATTCAGATCTTCATGATGTGAGTTAACATTCGTAATAATGGTAGAATGTAGTACTTTTAATCCAAAATGAAAAAATCGAGATCACATGTATGCCTTTTTTTGCAGGTATCTGCAAAAATACAACAAGGAGGAACATCGAGAAGATGAGCGTGTTGGTTTCATGGACCCCATGAAAACAAATGAATACTTGTTGGACAGTGATGCCCAATCAAAAGAATTCGTCGAGAAATACATAAAGGATTCACTGAGAGAAAACCGGAGGAAGAAATTGATATTCATACCGTATCATCAGTTGTTAGTGCTATATATACATTCTAATTTTATTAAGTTTCTCTCATTTCGTATAAATTATAGAATGTGAGATGATACAAAACCTAATTTGCAGAACACATTGGCTCTTGGTCGTGCTTATGCCAAGCGAGAGTGAGGTATACGTGTTCAATTCTCTCAGTGTTTATTGTTCCGGTAAGACCGTTGGTAAGAAATCGGTTCCACATCACCCGAAGATCATCGATGCGCTCAAAATGTATGCTTTTCAAACTTTTATTTGTCAAATCTATAGATTTCCATTAATATTTTTCTTAGAATTGGTACTATTTTTTTCAACAGGCCCTACCAATTGGACCAGATGATTGGAGGAATTGGAAAAGGCTCTAATTTGAAGATTAATTATTGCAGGGTAAGTACTTATTTTTAAACTTCTCTTATTGTTTGTAAATTGCTAAGTTGGTGATGTTAAACGAGGGACTTAGATGTAAAAAATGGTGAAATTTGGTTATGATATGATTATAGGGACCTAGCTGCAAATTAAAATTGGTCAAAATCTATATGTGCAAAAAATGTTTAATTTTTTTAACTCTCTTGATGTGTAATGTAGTGCCCACAACAAAATGGACGTTGGGAATGTGGATATTATGTCATGATGTTCATGCACGACATAATACATCGCTTCATCCGTGATTTTCCGAAAATGAAGGTATATATACATTTATATATTTTCCAAAAGTAAGCAGTTGCTTCAAATATAATTAAGTACATATTTAATTGTGCTCTTATATCATTTAAAAAATGCAGGACTTTCCCACTAAGTACCCGGTTTACAGAATGGACGAGATTCGCAACTCGTGGTGTAACTTTTTCTTAAAGGAGGTAATCGTTCAAAAAAGTAAAACAATTTAGGATGTGATAATTTGTAATAATTTGTAATAATTTAGGAGCTTAATAATTCTAAGAGATGGTGTATCGATTTAGGAGCTTAATAATTTAGGATGTGATACTTTTCTAATAATTTAGGATGTGTATCGATTTGTGGTGATTCCTGATGCATATATGATAGGTCTCTTGTGATAATTCCTGATGCATGTGATATCCTATATAGGCCAGCAAAATATACTGGAAGCTGGCCAAATATAAAATAATTTTTTTTAAAACACGGTAACATATCAGTATCGGTTATTAATTTATTAACCGATTCAGCTAACTATCCGTATCGGTTATTAATAAACAACCGATCGTGATAACAACCTTCTGGATCGGTTTGTATAAATAAACCGAACCTGCTAGTTATCTGAATTGGTTTTTAATAATTACACCGATCCAATTATAGCATCGGTTAGTTAACAACCGATCCAATTGTTTAATTAATTTGCCCAGATAATAAATATATGATCGGTTGATAATAAACCGATCCTGATACTTACATTTCACAATCGGTTGTAGTTTTAACCGATCCAAATACTAACAAGTCAGGATCGGTTAGAATAAAGAACCGATGCAGATTCTAGTTTGTTGGGATCGGGTAATTAATAAACCCGATGCTGATACCTACAAATCGGGATCGGTCTTCTATTAATTATCCGATCCAGATTGTGTCTATCTGGATCGGTTGTTTAACCGATACAGTTGAGATTGACTACTTGTATCGGCTGGAACAGGATCGGCTGTAGGTCCGATCCTGATGTGCGAATATACCCGATCCTGATTCGTGTTTTTCCACTAGTGAATGAGAGCTTTCTTCTCCAATAGGCTCCACTACAATTTGACAAAAAAAAAATAGATATCGTCTCCAATAGAGGAAAAAGGAAAATGGCGGAGAGAGAGTCAGTTGTTGTAAATTAGATTGTTGGGCTTATTACAGTTCCAGGGTAGGACAATTATATTTTCCAGGGTAGGACAAAAGTCTAAAACTCAGTTCTTGAGAATTAATTTTGGATTTTCAGGGTAGGGCACTTGCCCTACTCTGTACTTAACTGGATCCGCCCCTGCCCTAGTCCATCTATATATATATATATATATATATATATATATATAATTAAAAATATTAAAATTATTGAATGGCTAAGCATCCAAACTTGACTGGATATTTACCCTGATAGACCCATTGCGTTGGATTTTAACACATCATCACCTAACAAATTATTACATTTTAAACTAATTAAAGGCTTCAATTGATAAGTACAAAGCGTACAACATTAATTCCTGTAAATTCTATTACTCTTAAGGTACTTTGAGTTAATTGTCTGATCAACTTTCAGTCGCCAGCAATTATTATGAATCTAAGAGGATTTGGATTATGTAGAAAATGTATTCTTTATAATTAATTAGGTAGCAAGGAGCTGATCATCTGATATCATCAGATGGACGTCCCTACTTTCACTGACCAGTGCACATGGGGGCAAAAAAAAAATATATACATATATATATATATATGATCATTGAGCTGGATTGCTGGAAGGAATTGACTTTTTTATTTTTATATACTTGAGAGTGATTGGTACCATCCAATTCACATGGACGAATTAAAAAAAAAATATGATCATTGAGCTGGATTGCTGGAAGGAATTGACTTTTTATTTTTATATACTTGAGAGTGATTGGTACCACATATATAACATTATATCTTTGCATTTTTATGGAAAACTTTAGTAAGAAAATCGCATATATAACATTAAAAACACCACATATAAATTTATAATATGAAAAAAGGATTAGGACGTTAACCCTTAATAATTATATTTAGATCCACCCATATAACCTAAGAATATATATATATATATATATATATATATATATATATATATATATAGAGAGAGAGAGAGAGAGAGAGAGAGAGAGAGTGGCTAATATCAAAACGTTTGTTCCTAGCCCCCGGTGCAACCAAGTTGTTTTCGGATTTCCAAAGTCCAAACAGTCGATCTGAACCGTTCAACATGTTCTCTATATTGAAATGTGCTTGGAGACTAAGTTTTACATTTTTTGGAATTTTTTTACTATTTATTAAGCCACTTTGAAAATTGCTGATCACATGGTCCAGAATTTAGTTGCACTGTTTTTACTGTTCACCCGGATCAACAATTTTCAAAGTGGCTTAATAAATAGCAAAAAAATTCCAAAAAAATTTAAAATTTGGTCTCCAAGCAGATTTTAGTATAGATTAAACATCTAACGGTTCGTATCGACCGTTTGGACTTTGAAAATCCGAAAACAACTTGGTTGCACCGGGGGCTAGGAACAAACGTTTTGATATTAGCCACACTCTCTCTCTCTCTCTATATATATATATATATCTAATATCTAGCTTTCATTCCATGAGCCCCTTCTTTATTCTTCTCAAGTACATAATTTGTTCTTGACAGATTGGGAACATTTTTTTTGCACTACTTTTTTTTTTTTTTTATACATCACATTATAGCTGCAAAGAAACCCGATTTTATTATACATGTAATATAAGATTGATCTCAATATATATACATCCAGATTAAATGAATTTGATAGCAACTAGTCAGATAAAATTGACAATGCATAAATGCTTAGACCAATTTAATGTTTTTATAACTAAAATGGAGCAAACATCAACAATAATCATTACTTCTTAATTAAGTAGGGTAGTGTCTTGGATTTTTTTTCTTCTGAAAAAAATATATTTAGTGAAGACAAAAAATAGATTTTTGAAAAAGACAATTACTAAAACAAATTAATTTGAACACAACTAAATATGTTTTGCAAAACGTTGAAAACCTATCCAATAAAAATAACATTATTGTATTATTTTAGGGATTTCCTTACATCTTAATCATACTTTTTTTTATTAAAGGATCCGGTACACTCCAGTATCTTACGTACTATTTCGAAAATTAAACCTACAACCTCACCGCAGAGAGATGGAAGTAGTGCCACTGTATTAAACACATTTTATTTGAATGATGAAAGAAGAGTGAAAAGAAAAATCAGATCAGATCTTCTCCTGTTGATGGCACTGACAGCAACAATCCCGGCGTTTTTGAGACATGAAGCGGCAGTCGGAAAAGAAGAAGAATGGAGGGAAAGTGTAAGTATGGCGATGATGAAAAAAGAAGTATTTTATACTTACTATGGGTTTCTACTTTTTTCTACATTCTAGTCCAGATGGAGATATATGTTCAAGTTTAATTAGACTTCTGCTAACGGGTACCTCGGGCAGGGCAGACCCGTACCCGTCCCGGGCAGCGGGCAGGACGGGTACGGGTACAACGGGTAGGCGGGTACAACGGGCACGGGTAGGCGGGTTTTTTTTTGAAAAACTCCGCCCTGCCCGTCTCAAACCCGTGCCCGTTGCGGGTAGACGGGTACAACGGGCAAGGGTACAGCGGGCACGGGTAGGACGGGCACGGGTAGAATTTTTTTTTTTTTTTTTTGCTGTTTTCTGATTTGTTTTCTTATTTTTTTTACCGTGTCGTACGAATATTATTACGTGTTTACCGTGTCGTACGAATATTATTACGTGTCGTACGAAATATTATTTCTTTACACGAGTAATTTTATTTTATTTTCAAACTCTCATTCTAATTATATAGTTTCATAATTTATTTATATCTCGAAATTTGTAGTTTACATTTTAAATTGATAATATATTTTGTAAACGTTCAATTTAAATTGATAATATAAATCTAAATTAAATAAAAATTCAAATCTAAATTTAGATGCAAATTAAATTAAATCTAAATTGAATATAAATGTAAATCTAAATTAAAATTTAAATTGAATCCAAATCTAATTTAAATCTAAATTAAATTAAATAAAAGGAAAAAAAAAATAAGCTTCTACCGAATTTCAAAAGAAAAAAAACAATCTAAATATAAATTCAAATATAAATTAATAGGTTAAATAAAATATAAATCAAAAATATATTAAATCAATTAATTTAAAACAATAAACATTTTAAATTGATAATATATTTTGTAAACGTTCAATTTAAATTGATAATATAAATCTAAATCTAAATTAAATAAAAATTCAAATCTAAATTTAGATGCAAATAAAATTAAATCTAAATTGAATATAAATGTAAATCTAAATTAAAATTTAAATTGAATCGAAATATAATTTAAATCTAAACTAAATTAAATAAAAGGAAAAAAAAACTCAAAATAAGCCTCTGGATTCTGCCGAACTAAAAAAAAAAAAAATATAAGCCTCTGCCGAATTTCAAAAGAAAAAAAAACAAATCTAAATCTAAATTCAAATCTAAATTAAATCTAAATTCAAAAATAAAAGTTACCCTCCTCCTTTATTCCGGGCTTGGGACCGGCTATGTAAAATAACATAGGCGGAGTTCTCATTTTTTTTGTTAGTAATTTTTCTTTAAAATGAATAATTTAAGAATTAAATGAAACGTTTAGAAATTATAATTTAAAAAATAACCATAGAGATTAAAAGATGTTAGAAATGTATACCGACACTACCTATCTAGTAGTTTGGATTCATATACCATTGTTCGCTCTCTTCCGCACCGTCTGAATCCGAATTAGCCGCGTGCCGCGTATCGGTACCGCTTTCTTCAGTGTCGACTCCGGATGATGATTCTTGATGATCTCGATGTTGGTTGCGCTCATCAGCATCAATCCAATCTTTCAAGCACACAAGTCTCTCAAAAACATGTGCACCCAACTTACTGCGTTTGTCGGAGAGGATCCTGTTCGCCGAACTAAAACAACTTTCGGAAGGGACGGTTGACACGGGTACGGCAAATACGTCGCGGGCCATCATCGCCAGTGTTGGATAGTTTCTTTGATTCCTCTTCCACCACGTCATGATGTCAAGTCCATCTTCTCTTTCGTTTACTCCCGCAAAATAGCTCAGTAACTCATTTGTGGATGTCACATTATGATCCCTGGAAAAAAAAAAAAAAAAAAAAATTGTGCTGCTGGACCCTAAAACGTCCGAGACGTTTGTTAAAACGTTCCAGACGTTTTCAAAATTGAAACTTGATTTTCCAATTCCTGCGAGTTTAGTAAAATCGTTACCAACGATTATAAAACGTTCCCAACGTTTTAAAACGTTTCAAAACGATTGGCTCTGTAAAAATTTGATCAAAAACAGGATTTCTAAATCTTCGAACTTAATTAAAACGTTACAACGGTTTCGAAAACGTCCAAAACGTTTTATGATATTTTATGAACGATCAGGGTCTATTTTGCAAAATTCTCTCTCTCTCCCTTCATTTCTCCCTGTGTGGTCTGATCCCCTTGTGCTTGTGCGTGTATGTGTCCGCCAAAACAAAGAGAAAGGAGAGGGATCTCCCTTCTCCTTCCAAAAATCTATCAAAAGCTTTGAGAAATTGAAGAAAGAAGTGGAAAATCTTGATTATCTCTCTCTAATACTCCATTGGTATTTCCCTTTCCCTCCTCTCTTCTCAAAATTCGAATTTTTCTCCATTGTTAGGGTTTTGTCCTAAATCCAAAGTTGTGTATAAATTGTGAGTGATCCCTCCCCATTAAACTTCTATGTTGTTCATTTGGCAATTTATTTCCCAATTTGTGCTAAATTTCGATTTTCTATCTAGGGTTTGGTTCAAACCCGAAAATTGAGAAGAATTGTGATCAATCTAGTTTAACCCAACCAATAGAGGTGTTAATGGGTGTAGGCTCGGTTGAGCAAGATTTTGCGGGACCTTTCGAGACGTCCGAACCATAAGTGCGAGATACGCTCTTCGTAATCAGGTGCGGGGTTTCTGGACTTGTTTGATAGTTTATATTCAGAATTAAACTGTGTTTCGATTGACATGTTGATTATTGGTTGATTTGCATTATCGGATTGTGTTGCATATGCATTGCATTGCCCTAATTAATTGGAACTCGGATTGTTTATCTGATTGATCTGCATACTGGTATGGTATTCTTTGTGTATTGATCTGAATGATCTAATTTGGAATTAAAAGTCACCGTGATTTATATCACCATCGGTTGGTGGATATGGCATTACCGTCCCCCACCGTGGCGACGACACCCAGGGGGTGTGTTCGGATTTGTCAAAGTCTGTGCACGGACTTTGACGACCCAGTATTCTAAAGCTTTAGTTTGTCTGGCCCTCAGCAGTTCCCAGTACCGGTTGGGACGAGGGGTAAGTGACTCTGTACTATGAATTGTACTATATGTGACTTGTGTATCGGATGGCATTACCCAGGGGGTGAATGCGTTTGAATGGTCGATTGGTTTTAAATGTATCGGAGGCATTACCCAGGGGGTGAATGCGGTTGGACTGTCATTTGGTTTATATGAATTTTTCCGGATATGAAATGGAACCAGACTTATATTTACACGGTTAAACCTATAACTACCAGATCTTCTGAATCCGAGTTAAACCAAATATTGTGTGATTGAATTTCGATTTGGCAATTCCTGAGTTGGATTTCATTTGGCTTATTGATGTCGGTTTTATGCGTGCATGTTTATATATCATTATGAACTGTTCTGAGCTTTATTTGTGCTTTATTTTTGAATATAATCTGTGATTGCAAGTCCAGGAGCGAAACGTGGCAAATTTATCGCACTGAGAAATTTATTTCTCACCCCCTGTTGGATTATCTTTTCAGATCCGGGATCAGCAGATCCGAGAGAGACACGAGGTCGGTAGGCCTGGTCATTCCGCTGCTAGATTGTCTGGTATGGGGACATTAGAGATTATGTATATAGATATGTTTTGTTGATGTACATATATAGTCTCCATGTCATTTTTGGTGATGCGTATCCATCGAGATACGGGTTTGTATGACATTACCTGACCAGTTGGGATTTATGTTATTTGTTGTTGGTTGTTTGTTTATGTTTTCCTTTACTTTTATATCGTAATTGCCTTGTAGGCATACGGGAAACCGTATGTCTACGGCAGGAGAGCACCTGTCGCGCCTCGTTGGGCTGCGGGGTGTGACAGTGGATGTGTGCGGTTGGATCTCCGATTGGAAATCTGCTAACAATCCACCGCTGCTAGTGCTCCTGGAAGTGGAACTATTAAAAAAAATAAAAAAATTAGTAGACAAATAGTGTAGATATTATAAATAATAAAGATTAAAATAATGTAGATATTTAAATTGTTACCCAGGACCTGTTGTCCCTTATGGTACCACTAAATTCGAAATAAATAAATAATTGCAAATAAAATAAAGTAAAAGAGTTTAGAGAAATTTGACACAAGGAGTGATAACGGAGTTCGGCTTAAAATGCCTACGTCTCCGGGGCGTCGCAACCGCTTCTCGGTGCGCCTTTCTATTACCCAAAAGAGAAAGGTTACAACTTGTGAACCGGTGAGCCCTTACAACCAACGGGAAGTCACACGGCCAACTAGAGTCGAGAACGAAGTCTCTAAGTTCGAAGTCTCAAGAGAAACACTCAAGTAAACACTCTAATCTAATCTAACTCAAGATTAGTGAAGTGGATTTGAGGTTGTGTTGAGGGATATTGAATTTCGTGTTCTCACAACAATGGAGGAACTTGCTCTCACAGAAAAGTAGGTTTAAAAAGATTAGGGTCGGCTAGATTAATTTGAGGAGAACCCTAAGGTTCTATTTATAGTGGCAGCTTTCAAACGAGTATTCTGCCATAAAACGTCCCAACGTTTTGTAAAACGTAGAAAACGTTTTAACTCAAATTAGGTCAAAATTCAAATTTCTGTGAGATATCATAAAACGTTCCAAACGATTATAAAACGTTTCAAAACGTTTTATTCTGGAGATTTATCGATTGAAATGCAAATTTTAAGTCTGAAAAACAATTTAAATCGTCCAGACGATTTACAAAACGTCTGGGACGTTTTAACTTGTTTTTCCAGCTTTTAGATGATTTAATCTCCAGATTTTTACAAAGAAAACGTCTGAAACGTTTTATCAATCGTTCCAACGTTTTATCCCTGTTTTTCAACATCAAAGCTACTTTACCAATTATAAATTTACAGTTTAAATACTTGATAAATAACTTGATGATTTCTTCAGTCCAAGTGCTCTAAATTGCAATTCCAATTGTCTTGAACCTGCATTCTTTCTAATCATATGGAAAATCGTAAAATTCAATAATTATATGTTTTGCAAATTAGTCAAATAGACTATAAGAGAATTGCTTGAAACAACAATCTCCCCCTTTTGACGATTTGCAAAACATACAACGCAAGTAAGTGCATATATCGATTTTTCCCAAATTTCAATTTTTCAAATAATCGGTGTTTGCATGTCTTGCATTTTCTCCCCCTTTTTGTAAATCGACGAAAGGGAGACAAAAATACAATCAAATAGCACAATCAAGAGTGCTCCCCCTCAAAATATGCACTCCCCCTCAATTTGATAATATATGACATAAATTTAGAAGATTAAGCATGTCATCACAAATATACAATCATGGAAGATAATCAATTTAGAATGTAGCATGCAATTTCATACCTAGCAAAGTTCAAGTTGAAACATCATAATGATAAAAGTTCAAGTACACAACATAGAAACAATAAAAGTTCATGCAACACAGATAGCATAGCATAGCAATCACTTAGCAAATTCTAATTAGAAAAAGTTGAATGGATTTAAAATTCAGGATCATCATCATCATCTCCGTCGGCACCCTCTTCATCATCTTCCTCATACTCATCTTCGGAAGGGATGTAAGGAGCACTAGTGGACGCGCCACCAGAGGCACCATATTGCTTCACAAAGCGCTGAGCGAGTTCAGAAGTGGTGAGATCAATGTCATAAAGCTTTTGCGTTTTTGCGACAACGAATTTGGATTTTGCGTTGATTTGCCTTCAAGATTTTAATATCGTTGTTGATTGCGGTAAATTGATTGGTATTGGCTATTTGATATTCTTGCATGTGTTGAACAAGCCAAGCCAATTGGTTTTCCGCTCCTTGAGGAAGCTCACCTTGAGCCATTGGCGGTATTGGTGGTTGATCTTCTTCTGCCTGCCGTTCTGGTTCATACGGATCCCAATATTGGTTGGGTAGGGCATTGACAGCATTGATCCAATCATTGATAGGCCTATAATCAGGTTTAAGCAGTGGTAAACCCGAGACCGAGGTACCGTGCAACCAACCATGTTTGGGTAGGATATCAAGTAAGTGTTTAGGCTCATTTTGAATGAGATGACTGGGGACGGTTATGCCATTGAGGCGAATCATACGATGAATTAAATGACCATAGGGTAGAGAGGCAACGGAGCTAGAATAGCAAGTAATCATGTGACGAAGAATAATGAAAGGAATGTTGAGTCGTTTCTCATCCATAGATATGAGGTGCCTCAAATAGTACATTGGACCCCACTCAATGTTTGCTTTGATCGTTGCTTTGGGTATGAGAATATTATTTATGAGAAGAAATAGCAAACGATGTAAGGAAGGGAGAGAGGATGCATAGAGGGGTGCACCACCAAGGTTACGGCGAGCAAACCAGGTTTTGTAATGATCGGCATTTTCTAAGGCTTGAGCGGGCCAATTTCTAAGGATATAGGTTTCTTCACCTTCATTTACCAACCCAAGCCAATTGGCTACATTTTCCAAAGAGAGAATAATCTCTCGACCGCAAACATAGGATTTGACAAGAAAAGGGTTTTCGGTAAAAGTGAGATTACAATAAAATGTTTTGGTAATCATCTCACTATAAGGTTCATCACACGTAATCAAAGATTCCCAAGGCCAATGTCGAATAAACCCGATGACTTTGTCATCTTCGGGGTATTGAAAGGTAACCGAGGCTTTGTTAAAATAATAGCAATTGGATAGTTTTCGATCCGAAAATTGACCCGTGAAATTTGTATGAGCAATTGGGTTTTTAAACAAGTAGGTGTTGGATCGAAAGATATTGAAGTCGGGTTCAATTTCAGTGGCACTAGATTGACCCGAATCATTGCGAGCCCTCTTCTTGCGAAGGATAGCCATTTTCGAGGCTTTTGGTTTAGGGAGCGACATGAATTTAGAGAGAAATAAAAAAAATACCGATTGAAGAAGGAAGCACAAATCCTTGAAGAGAACGACTCTACGAGTGCGTTGGTGAAGACGGATCGTCGATTTAACGGTCGGATTGCCGGATTTCGAAAGGTGGCGAGATGTAGGGTTTTGGTGGAGAGAGCAAAGGAGGGAGAAAGACTTGGTTTTGAAAGGAGAAATGGAAGGGGGGTTGAGAGGAGAGGAGAAATCACTTTAAACGAAGTGATTTGGAGATTTGTAGAGGTGGGAATGGTGAAGAAGAGGTAAGGTGGCGGATAGGAGAAGAGAAGAAGAGAAGAAGAAGAAGAAGAGAGAAGGCGGCTTGAGAAGAAAAAAAATTGGCGTCGGTTCGCAGATTTATTGAAGGTGCTGCGCCGAAAACGTCTTGGACGTTTATAAAACGTCTCAGAACGTTTTAGTCTGGTCATTTTGAGACAAAAATTTCGATACTGAATATTGATTTTGCATTTAAATCGTCCTAGACGTTTTACAAAATGTTGAAAACGTTTTGTATTTTTAGGTCAGAGTTATTTGAAATTTATGAGAATTTAATATTGAGTAATAACCGTTTTGACGTTTGATAAAACGTTTGAAACGGTTTAAATGATGTTTGATGAGTAAAAAATTTCGCAGACAAACGTTCAGACGATTTACTAAACGTTTCAACGTTTCAAGGTAGTTGTCATGCAGGAAATTTGAAGAAAATTTGGAAGATCAAAAACAATGAACCGTCCAGACGTTTGGTAAAACGTTTTGGACGTTTTAGGTCAATTTTCAGATGAAATTTTTGAAGTATTTTGAATGAGCAAATCGTCCAGATGTTTTACAAAACGTCTGGGACGTTTTAGGTCAGGGAGATAGAATCTGGAATCAATTTTATAAATGTTCTGACGTTTCAGAAACGTTTTGAGACGTTTTTCTCTGGTGTTTTTGTCTTAAAATAAGCTAATTGATTGCTATGCTTCCAATAAAAATGCTCACTCCTTAAGTTCAAGCATGCCTAATTTAAACCGCAATTCATTGTGTTGTTGAGTGTTTAAGGGCTTGGTAAAAATATCGGCAATTTGATTTTTGGTATCAATATGAATGAGTTGGACCTGACCTTTCTCAACATGATCCCTAATAAAATGATGCCTTATTTCTATGTGCTTAGTTCTAGAATGGAGAACGGGATTTTTTGATATCATAATGGCACTGGTATTGTCACACATAATTGGTACGTTGCGGAAGCGAATTTCATAATCAGTTAAAGTTTGGATCATCCATAAAATTTGTGTGCAACAACTACCAGCCGCAACATACTCGGCTTCCGCGGTGGAAAGCGCAACCGAGGTTTGTTTGCGACTTGACCATGAGACAAGTGATCCGCCAAGGAATTGACACGTACCACTTGTACTCTTTCTATCCATTCTGTCTCCGGCAAAATCGGCATCGGTATATCCTATTAAATCTAATTCCGATTGTTTGCCATACCACAATCCCAAATTCAAAGTGCCTTTGATATATTTAACAATTCGTTTAACGGCTTTCAAATGCACTTCTTTAGGATTTGATTGAAACCTAGCACATAGACATACCGCAAACATAATATCGGGTCTACTAGCAGTTAAATAAAGGAGGCTACCTATTATAGCTCGGTATTGGGAGATGTCCACGGGTGTGCCGCTTGGATCCGAGTCAAGATTTGCATTTGCAGCCATTGGTGTTGGGCTTGTCTTGCTCTCAGTCATTCCAAACTTCTTTACCAGCTCCTTGGCATACTTGGTTTGGCTCACAAAGGTGCCATCCGAAAGTTGCTTGATTTGTAGCCCCAAGAAGAAGTTCAATTCACCCATCATGCTCATCTCAAATTCACTACTCATAAGAGAAGAAAATTCCTCGGCAAGTGCCGCATTAGGTGAACCAAAAATAATGTCATCGACATAAATTTGTACTATTAAAATTGAGTTGTTTTTCTTCTTTGTGAAAAGAGTTGTATCATTCTTTCCCCTTATGAATCCATTTTCAATTAGAAAGGAACTAAGTCGACCGTACCATGCTCTAGGAGCTTGTTTAAGACCATAAAGTGCTTTGGTGAGTCTATAAACATGGTTAGGAAATGCCGGGTCAACAAAACCGGGTGGTTGATTTACATATACTTCTTCATCTATAAATCCATTCAAAAATGCACTTTTAACATCCATTTGAAATAGAGTAAAGTTTTTATTTGAGGCAAATGCTAAAAGCATTCGAATGGATTCTAGACGAGCTACAGGTGCAAAGGTTTCTTCAAAGTCAATGCCCTCTTGTTGTTTATACCCTTGAGCTACTAACCTAGCCTTGTTCCGAACAACATTTCCATTTTCATCTTTCTTATTTCTAAAGACCCACTTAGTTCCAATAATCATTCGGTCATTTGGCTTAGGTACTAGTTCCCAAACTTTGTTCCTTTCAAATTGAGCAAGTTCTTCTTGCATGGCACTAATCCAATTTGAATCCCCATTGGCATCTTTGAAATTCTTTGGTTCAACATTTGATACAAATGCACAATGGGCAATCATTTGATTTAATCCCGATCTAGTCCTAACCCCTTCCCTAGGATCCCCAATCACATTAGAGAGAGGATGAGAGGAAACTTCCCTTAGGTCTTCGGGAGGTTGATATACATTTGGTGGAGATTGATCCTCCTCGATGTGCATGGACTCGTTCAATGGGTTTTCTTCGGGTTGTTCTTGCTCGAGTGATTGTTCAATGTTGTTGGTTGTATTCTCAACCTTATCATTCTCGAGCTTGGCATCTTCAACACCTACAATTTGAATACCTTTCTCGGCCTTTTGATTAGTATCTTCATCAAATTTGACATGTATGGATTCAATTACAATTTGATGAGATGCAATGTAAATTCTATAGGCTTTACTTGTCAAAGAGTACCCCACAAATATTCCCTCAATGGATTTAGAATCGAATTTTGTAATTTTAGGTGATTCATTAAGCACAAAGCATTTTGATCCAAATACTCTAAAATGAGATATTTTTGGCTTATACCCCTTCCATAACTCATAAGATGTTTTCTTCAATATCGACCTTATGCTAACGCGATTAATAACGTAGCAAGCCGTATTGACCGCTTCGGCCCAAAGGTGTTTGGGTAAAGGGTATTCATTTAGCATGGTTCGGGCAAGCTCTTGTAATGTTCGGTTTTTCCTCTCAACAACCCCATTTTGTTGAGGTGTGCGAGGAGCCGAATATTCATGTTTATATCCTCTTTTAGAGCATACTTCATCAAATTTTGCATTTTCAAATTCACCCCCATGATCACTTCGAATACGAATGATCTTTGTTCCCTTTTCATTTTCAACACGATTGCAAAATTTAATGAAGTTCTCAATTGCTTCATCCTTATGTTGCAAAAATATGACCCAAGTAAAGCGACTATAGTCATCTACAATCACATATGCATATCTTTTTCTAGCCAAACTTGGTATACTAATTGGTCCAAACAAGTCCATATGTAGTAATTGTAATGGTTGATTGGTTGAGACCATTTCTTTGGACTTAAAACTACTTTTGGTTTGTTTACCTTGTACACATGCATCACATAACCCTACAAATTCTAATTTGTGAGTTGGTAAACCACGCACTAGGTTTAATTTAACCAACTTTTTAATAGAATCAATTGCAATATGACCTAGTCTTCGGTGCCATAGTTTAGAACCAGTTGTTGTGGCATTCAAACATATTTCACCGGACTCGAAATGATCAAAATCTAGATAGTAAACATTTTTCTTTTTCTTACCGGTGTAGACTAAAGAGTCATCGGATTCTCTAAACAAGAAGCAAGCATTAGTGTTAAATTTAACATAATATCCGGCTTCACATAATTTACTTACACTAAGTAAATTATAATTCAAGCCGTCAACAAGGTAGACATCCGATATGGTCAAGTTTTGGTTACCTACCGAACCTAGTCCAATAATTGAACTTTTTCTTTGGTTACTACCGAAAGTAACCGACCCACCATCATATGGTTCTAAAGATTTGAAATTAGATTTGTCACCGGTCATGTGGTGTGAACATCCACTATCAATGATCCAAGCATTTTCTTGGTGTGTTGTAATCAAACATACCTACAAGAGTATATATATATTTTCAATTAATATATACCTTGTTTTAATCTCCCCCTTCCTTAGTGATTTTCGTTTTAGGTTGGGGAGATTTCAATTACAACTTTAAGTTAGTTTAGCTTTAGGAATCCAAACAACTTTTGATTTGTTGCTTCCTTTCCTAAAGCTACACTCTAATGAGGTGTGGCCAATCTTACAACAATAATTACAAAATGTGACCGATTGCTTGACATTAGTTGAACCATGCTTGAAGGTGGTTTGATAATTATCCTTCACCTCTTGAATTTGATTCCTATTGGTTGTCACTTTAGGTGCATAGGACTTATTTTTGTGTGAATCAAGTTTGTTGCGATGTTGGGGAACATCTCTATTCAAACCATTTCTTTGGTTTTTGTTTTGAAAAATCTTTTTGTTGTGAGTTTCATAAAACCATCCATCCGGTCCCTTGAAATAAGTTTTGTTTGACCTTTTTGGATTAAATGTGTTCCTATCACTATTTTGAGACTTGTTTTCATTTTTGTAATTTTTGTTAGAAAATTTGTACCTAAATGCATAATTTTGAGACTTTTTATTTTGTTTTGCATTTATGGTTTGAGGAGTGGTCCCTTTATTCGACTCCTTTGTCAAGGGTGTTTTACCATGTTTGAAATGAAATTGGTAATCAAAATACTCTTTGCTATTGAACTTAACTTTGTTTAAATTTTGAGTAAATTCCCCATTTTCTTTTGGGCCTTGTGAAAAATTTGATTCAAATGAGGATTGACCCTTCTTGTATCCAATGCCCATTTTACCGGATTTCCGATTCAAATTGGCATTGATCAAATTTTCTACATAGTAGGGATCAAGACTAGTGACATTTGAGAATTCACTAGGCGATCTTAAAGCCCTATTTTCGGTCTCTAGAGTTTGAACTTTCACTTTTAACATTTCTATATCTCCTATGTGTGATTGACAAGTGTGTGACTTAAGCAATTCTAACTCTAAGTTTTTGATTTTAGACTCAAATTCAAGAAGTTGAGATGTCAATTTTTGTATGATACCTTCCTTTTCAAGCATGGCCTTTTTAGATTCCTCAAGCAACCTAGGCGCATTGTAATTAATTAGAGCCTCATCCATGAACGTGCTTGTCTCATTTGTCTTTATATAGTTGTTGTTCATATCTATTTTGGATTCATCTTTCCTAACTTTGTAACCATTCAAATGGTAATCGAGATTGGTCAAATCAATGGTAGACATATACCGATTAGGAGAAGAGATAAGATGTACCTTATTTGGAGAGTTTGTTACATCTTCTATAGACGCATCCTCTACCTCGATAATGGTGTTAGTTGATGCTTTGACGGGATCAATTGCTACCTCAATGATGGATTGTGTGGTGGCCTTGGTAGAGTCCTCCAATTCCTTGTTGATAGGCGGATTGATGAGATTTTTGAGGAATTCAATGGTGATCTCATCGGTTATGTTCTTGCTTGCGATGATTGTATCCACATCAATAGTTGCCGATTCTTCATTCACTATTGCCATCAAGGCAAGGTTGATCTCTTGTTCATCGCCCGACTCCGAGTCGGATTCTTCTCTACCACTTTCATCGGAGTCGATGCAAAATAAGGCTTGCATTGCCTTGGCCTTCTTTTTGCTTTTATATCCTTCGTATTTTTGTTTAGATCTTCGGTCATTTTGCCCTTCATTATCCTTGTTCTTCAAGTTGGGAAATATTTTGAAGCAAGTTTGGATGGTATGGCCTTCTCTTTCACATGCAAAGCAAACTACCCGTTTGTTTCCATCTTCACGCTCCTTGTTGTATTTTCGTTCAAAGTTAAGCATGGATTGAAACATTTTGGTCATGGTGGCGGCATCAAGAGAGGTTTCATGTCCAAGTTGACTCATGAGTGAGTCATTTGATTGACGATTATTTGAGGAGCTTAGGTGGTTTCGGTGGTTTTGAGCCGGAAAAGCCACGGTTTTTGTTTTTGACTCTTGCTTGAGTTCACCGGCTTGTATGAGTTTTTCTTCAAAACTCCGGAAATGAGCATAGAGTTCATCCGGTGTGAAAGATTTTTGTGCCCCATGAAGTGCTTCTAGGGCGCTCACCAATCCATCCCACCTAGGTCTCCTTAGCATTACTCGAAGAAGCTTTCCTACAATTTTATCGTTAGAAAGCGGTTCTCCTAATTCAATGAATTCATTTTGAATATGCATAAGTCTATTATACATATCTTCTACATTTTCACCATTTTCAATTTTGAAGGTTTCAAATTTGGTGTCTAGACCGGCTATTTTGGTTCGTTTGATTTGGGTGTTACCCTCATATCGATCAATAAGAGTATCCCACATTTCTTTTGCATTTGTTGTGTTACCGAAAAGTAACGCAACCGATTCACTTACCGCATTATATATTGCATTAATGGCAAGGTTATTTAGTTTCTTTCTTTCGGTAGATGCATATACTTCAACTTTGGCCTCATTTCCAACAGAATTATCATATTCCGGTTTATAGGCTTTCTCAATAACACTCCAAAGGTCAAGAATATTTAGATAGTTTATCATGGTCCTTTTCCAATGACTGAAATTTTTGGTAGCACTACCAAAAACTGGAGGTTCTTTCACATATCTAGTGGTTGCCATTTTAAGATCGGTAAACTCGAATTAAGTGAGTCTTAATTTGAGTAACTTGCTCTGATACCACTTTGTTGTCCCTTATGGTACCACTAAATTCGAAATAAATAAATAATTGCAAATAAAATAAAGTAAAAGAGTTTAGAGAAATTTGACACAAGGAGTGATAACGGAGTTCGGCTTAAAATGCCTACGTCTCCGGGGCGTCGCAACCGCTTCTCGGTGCGCCTTTCTATTACCCAAAAGAGAAAGGTTACAACTTGTGAACCGGTGAGCCCTTACAACCAACGGGAAGTCACACGGCCAACTAGAGTCGAGAACGAAGTCTCTAAGTTCGAAGTCTCAAGAGAAACACTCAAGTAAACACTCTAATCTAATCTAACTCAAGATTAGTGAAGTGGATTTGAGGTTGTGTTGAGGGATATTGAATTTCGTGTTCTCACAACAATGGAGGAACTTGCTCTCACAGAAAAGTAGGTTTAAAAAGATTAGGGTCGGCTAGATTAATTTGAGGAGAACCCTAAGGTTCTATTTATAGTGGCAGCTTTCAAACGAGTATTCTGCCATAAAACGTCCCAACGTTTTGTAAAACGTAGAAAACGTTTTAACTCAAATTAGGTCAAAATTCAAATTTCTGTGAGATATCATAAAACGTTCCAAACGATTATAAAACGTTTCAAAACGTTTTATTCTGGAGATTTATCGATTGAAATGCAAATTTTAAGTCTGAAAAACAATTTAAATCGTCCAGACGATTTACAAAACGTCTGGGACGTTTTAACTTGTTTTTCCAGCTTTTAGATGATTTAATCTCCAGATTTTTACAAAGAAAACGTCTGAAACGTTTTATCAATCGTTCCAACGTTTTATCCCTGTTTTTCAACATCAAAGCTACTTTACCAATTATAAATTTACAGTTTAAATACTTGATAAATAACTTGATGATTTCTTCAGTCCAAGTGCTCTAAATTGCAATTCCAATTGTCTTGAACCTGCATTCTTTCTAATCATATGGAAAATCGTAAAATTCAATAATTATATGTTTTGCAAATTAGTCAAATAGACTATAAGAGAATTGCTTGAAACAACAGGACCGGCACGGGACGAAGACGGGTTTTGGTTGTCACCCATTCTTGAGTGGTATATGCTAAACATCTCATCGAACTTCGAAGTCACGAATGCCTCCACCCCGGTGTTGTCTAAATGTAGATTATCTTTGTACGCTGTAACTATTTTGATTGCCAGGAGGGGTACATCGTCCCAATATTTTAGAAAATTTTCTTTCATGGCATCTACGATCGGTGTGAGAGTGGTGTACTTGCTTTCAGCTTCTTCCAATTCACGGTACACCTTGGAGATGCTATAGAGATGTCTGATCAACTCAAATGCCGTCGGTGAGTACGAGCAGGATAATTGGACGGTTGCATTAAAAAAGGTTCGTAAGAAATTACTCAGGGTTTGTAGTTGCTCCCATTCTTCGAGGCTGGGCTCCAATGCCATTCCCTCGGGGGTGGAGCCTCTCAAAAACTCTCCTATGACGGCTTTGTAAGGAAGGCACCGGTTCAGAAACCTATAGGTAGAGTTCCAACGGGTATCTATATCCCAAGGAACTTTCAACTTACTCAATCCATAGTTGACACACATCAAACCAAACCGTTGTTTTCTTTCTTGGTTTGAAACAATGTGGGACAGACAATCCTTTAATTTAATGATCAAATCTTTTACTGCTTCTGTTTTAAGGCCCGCCTTCACGACGAGGTTAAGTATGTGGCAAGCACACTTTTGGTGAAACAGTGCCCCATTCATAATCGGGTTTAGTGACCGTTTAAAAATCTCAATGGAAGCTACATTGTTACTAGCATTATCGAATGAAATAGAGAAAACCTTGTTATCCCTATCTCTCTTAAGGTTATACTCTTCTAACACCTCAATAATGGATTTGAAAATTACATGTGCTGAGTGCGGGGAATCTAACACACGAAAACTTAATATCCTTTTTTGTAATACCCACTGATCATCGATCCAATGGCCGGTAACACACGAGTACCCAAGGCCATGTTTACCGGCAGTCCATATATCGGAGGTAATTGAGACATTATTTTGTTGGTATGCAAATATAGCTCGGAGCTCATCTTTTATTTTGGTAAACTGGTTTTTAATTTCACCAACCATCTTTCTATGATGGATCCTCTTGTACATTGGTTGAGCACACCCCTGAATGACTAACCGGGCAAAACTCATACAACCACCCATGCTTATTGGTTGTTCTTTGTGGGTAATGTACCGTGCCAATTCACTAAGCATTTTTGATTCATCGTATTTTGGGTTGGTTCTAGTACCATCCGCGTTCATAAGGGTTTGGATTTGTCTCGGTCCAACATTTTCAGATATAACCTCACCCTTCCTTTGGTGCATTTCGACATGTCTTTTAAAGCTGGTCATACCACTACTTTGTTTATACACAAAAACGGTTTCTTGCAATTTTGTACCTTACATTCGAGGGTGGTCATGTTGCCGTTCTCATCTGTGGAAATCTTGTACCATTTGGCCCACGGCTGATTGTATTCAGGAACTCTTTTAGTCTTCTTTACCACTTGTCCTTCTGGGGGGACACTTGTCGGAGGAAGGGTTGGTTCTTCTTCAATTCCAGTGACACTTCTCGACGGAGTACCTTCCATAGGGAGGGTGACTTGGCTCGATGCTACAGAAGAAGTGCCTCCATATGCATGTGTTTCTTGTGGAATATACATGTTTGGATCGTTTGAAGTATAATACGGTGCATACATTTGGGGGGGGGTTGTTGATAATTTAAATCTAGCGTTTGATCCCTTCTTTGATAATTAGGTGGATAATTTTGTGGATAATTTTGGGAATAATTAGGTGGATAATTTTGGAGATAATTAGGTGGTGGTTGCATAGGTGGAGGTGGGCCAAAAATGTCGAGTGACAATCTTTGGTCCAAAGGTAAATCCTCATCGTGATTAGGAGGAGATGCCATCTTTTAAACCTATTCAAATAAATAAATGAAAATTACTTCACATATTCAAAAAAACAATCTAAATCTAAATTAAATCTAAATTGAATATAAATGTAAATGTAAATGTAAATCTAAATTATATCTAAATTGAATATAAATGTAAATGTAAATCTAAATTATATCTAAATTGAATATAAATGTAAATGTAAATCTAAATTATATCTAAATTGAATATAAATGTAAATGTAAATCTAAATTACATCTAAATTGAATATAAATGTAAATGTAAATCTAAATTAAATCTAAATTGAATATAAATGTAAATTAAATCTAAATTATATCTAAATTGAATATAAATGTAAATGTAAATCTAAATTAAATCTAAATTGAATATAAATGTAAATTAAATCTAAATTATATCTAAATTGAATATAAATGTAAATGTAAATCTAAATTATATCTAAATTGAATATAAATGTAAATGTAAATCTCTAAATTGAATATAAATGTAAATGTAAATCTAAATTAAATCTAAATTGAATATAAATGTAAATGTAAATGTAAATTATATCTAAATTGAATATAAATGTAAATGTAAATGTAAATGTAAATCTAAATTGAATATAAATGTAAATGTAAATGTATATCTAAATTGAATATAAATGTAAATGTAAATGTAAATGTAAATCTAAATTATATTAAAGAAAAGAAAAAAACAGCCGAATTTCAATTGCAACAGCCCTCTGCCCTCTATCTCTGTGACAGAAAAAAAAAATTGCAACAGCCGAATTTCAAAAGAAAAAAAACTATATAAAAAAATAAATCTAAGTCTAATTCATAATAATCTAATTCAAATTTTGAAATTCTAAGTCTAATTCAAAATAAATACAACTTGTTCTAACTTATTCAAAATATAAATCTAAATCTAAATTGAATATAAATGTAAATGTAAATCTAAATTATATCTAAATTGAATATAAATGTAAATGTAAATGTAAACTATTTTAAAAAAATAAATACAATTTGTTCTAACTTATTTTAAAAAATATAAATCTAACATATTCAAAAATCTAACATATTTATAGATTCAAAACCAAAAAAAAAAATTGGTCCTCTGCCGGTCTGCCCTCTGCCCTCTGTGATCCGAACCAAAAAAAAAAAAAAATGTCCTCAGCCGAATTTCAAAAAAAAAAATAATATAAAAAAATAAATCTAAATTCAAATTTCTAAGTCTAATTCATAATAATCCAATTCAAATTTTAAAATTCTAAGTCTAATTCAAAATAAATACAATTTGTTCTAACTTATTCAAAAATATAAATCTAACATATTCAAAAATCTAACATATTTATAAATTCAAAAAATATAATTCTAACATATTAAAATCTAACTTATTTATCTAACATATTTAAAAATTAATCCGAAATTAAAAAATAAAATCTAACCTATATTAAAATAAATCTAACATATTCAAATGATCAAATAACATATTCAAAATTTAAAAAATAAAATATAACATATTAAAAAAAATCCAACATATTTATAGATCCAACATATTTATAGATCCAACATATTTATAGATCCAACATATTTATAAATCCAACATATTAAAAAATAACCTATTTGAAAAATCTAACATACTAAAAGAATCCAACATATTTATAGATAAACCTAAACATATTTCAAGAATATAAATCTAACATATTCAAAAATCTAACATATTTATAGATTCAAAAAATAAAAATCTAACATATTAAAATCTAACTTATTTATCTAACATATTTAAAAATTAATCCGAAATTAAAAAATAAAATCTAACCTATATTAAAATAAATCTAACATATTCAAATGATCAAATAACATATTCAAAATTTAAAAAATAAAATATAACATATTAAAAAAAAAATCCAACATATTTATAGATCCAACATATTTATAAATCCAACATATTAAAAAATAACCTATTTGAAAAATCTAACATACTAAAAAAATCCAACATATTTATAGATAAACCTAAACATATTTCAAAAATTAATCTAACCTATTCAAAAATAAAGCTAACATATTTTAAAATAAATCTAACCTATTCTAAAAATAAATAGAACTTATTTAAATCTAACTTACTTACAAATAAAATCTCACATATTTCAAAACTAAATCTCACATATTTTAAAAATAAATCTAACCAATTTTAAAATAAATTACCTATTCAAAAACCATTTTTAAAACAAATATAACTAATTTTAAAATGAATATAACCTATTTAGCACAAATAAAACTTATTTAAAATAAAATTTAACTTACTTAAAAATAAAAACCGAATTAAAAATTAAATCTAACCTATTTAAGCTATTTTGAAAATAAATCTAAGCTATTTATAAATAAATCTAACCTATTTCAAGAATAAATCTAACCTATTCAAAAGTAAATCTAATATATTTTGAAATAAATCAAACCAATTCTACTAACAATAAATCTAACATATTTAAGCTACTTTAAAAATTAGTCTAACCTATTTATAATAAAACTAACAAAAAATCTAACATGTTTAAGCTATTTAAAAATTAATCTAACCTATTTATAATAAAACTAACAAAAAATCTAACATGTTTAAGCTATTGAAAAATTAATCTAACCTATTTATCATAAAATTAACAATAAATCTAACTTATTTAATCTATTCAAAAAAATTAATCTAACCTTTGCGAGATGAAAACTTGCGCCTTTGCGGGATGAAATAATCTTGCTCAACCGTATCTCGCGCCTTTGCGGAATAAAATAAATTTCCAACTATATTTTTTTTTCTAATAATTAAATTAATTAAGGAAAAATAAAATGATAGAGAGTATGAGTGAGAGAGAGTATGAGAAGAGAAAATCAGAAATTTAGTGAGTGAGGGAGAGTGGGTTTGGGGGTTAATTTATGGGGAAATTCGGAACTGTGGGGGCCTGGCTGGGTGTGAAATTTGGTGATTTCAGTCAAAATTCGGAACTGTGGGGCACTGTGGGGCAGTGTACCAATAATACTGCTCCCTGCGTTAGGCCGAATCTCAAAGCGGTGAGAGTTAATCCCAAACCGTAAAGTGAAGGGAATCTTTTATAGTAATGGAGATTGGAGAGGATCTTGTTACTTGCATAGTTGCATCGTAAAGTGAAGGGAATCTTTTGTAATTAATCAACGTAAGTTAATGCAGAGGACCAGAGGGTCCAGAGGTAGTACGGCAGTGGCCAGTGGGGGGGGCCTGGCGCTGGCGCGGAATCCGCGGATCCGTAAAAGATTCCCTTTACAATTAGCTATTTACGGTTGAGATTAACTCTCAGCCTGTTTGGGATTCGGGCTGACTGAGGGGGCAGTATTATTGGGCTTTGCGATTCGTGCCAAGTTAAAAAGAACGGTCCAGATTAAGTAATTGTAAAAGCTGTACAACTTGCGCAATATTCACAATTTCACATGCAGCGCAAGTTAACAGAGCAGGTTTAGCTTCATGCAGCGCAATATTCACATGAAAAGCTGTACTCAGTGCGCTGCCTGTAGCCAAAACTGCTCTGTTAATATTGACAGAGGGGGGGGGGGGATTTTTTGAATTAAAGTGTTCGGCGGGCAGCGGGCAGCGGGCACGGGTACGGGTACGTGCACGGGTACGCGGGTGCGGGTACACCCGTGGCGGGTGCGGGCAGACGGGCAGCGGGCACGGGTCTGCCGGGTACGGGTACACCCGGGTTTGGCACCAAAACAGGCCACCCTGCCCATTTCAAGCCCATACCCGTGTACCCGTTTACCCGGGTATACCCGGGCACGGGTACGGGTAGCCCGGGTGCCGGACACGGGCGGACCGGGTTCGGGCAGCCCGCGGCGGGCAGTGTCAAATGTCTAAGTTTAATTGCGACTGCTAGCCCACTAGGATTTCTGACTTGGACCTGATATTTCTTTATTAATTTTTATAAAGAGATATATTTTATAATAAAATAAAATTTACTTGGACCTAATATTTCTCTATATTTTTGTAAAAGCCCATGAATTCTTATAAAGTGGTTAATGAAATAAGACAACAGGGGTTAGGATCTGCTGCAAGCCAGGTTCGGCCCATTAATTTTCCTATAAAATTTACTCAGTCAACTGTCGGATATGTCAAAAGTAAATAATGTTTTCATTTCTTTCTTTTATTTTAACAATAATACAAGAAATTAATCTTTACTTGCAGCCTTCCGATCCGAAGCCAATTTTCTGATTGGCAATTGGCAATATCATATATAACCTGGAGTGTCTTCTGCTGTGTATTGCCTATGATTCCTATGTCAGAATCATGGCTATTGCCAGCAATGCCAGACATACCTGAGACAACTTTGACACAAACAATATGCCGGTGAAATTAACATCAAGGGTAGTGCCATCGGAGAAGACAAAAGAAATTCTTGGTATTTGAACTCTCTGATATTTGGTGAAATCGTAGCATGTGTCAAGTAGTGAGAGACTCGGTGCTGGCGGATACCTTTTCATTAGCTGTCGGAACAGATATTGAAGTTTGACATAGGCTGTAGGTGGCAGTCTGGTTATCACCGTGCCAGAATCTATAACGGTACCAGCAGAAAATACAGTTGCAGATATGTTGAGCATCTGGCCAAGTAAAATTAAAATCAACCTAAAAATTAAAGATAAATCATTAATGTAATAATGTCTATGACCTGTGAAAGAAATAACTATTGCATAATTTAAAATAGAAATGCAGTTTTAAAGTAAGAATCTCTAAATAGATCATGTAGTTAGAATTTTTTTTTTTCCTTTACGAGTGTACTTCTTGTTTGAACCAGCACATATTGGAATATGAATTTCTTTAACTGTAAAATCAAACTGCTGCATAGGCCAAAACCGCACAAAATAATGAACTTGTAGCGTGCTCTGATTCTAATTAACATTTTTATCTTCTTAAACAATGCGTTTTTTTTTTTTTTGGAAATTTGCTTTTATGTATAAAATTGACAATTTTTTTTAAATTACGTTAGTAACTGAACTGTGAATTAGCTACTATTTATGTAAGCTACTATCAATGGAGAGATCAGGCAAGACTGTAATGTACCTATTGGTGAAGAGCAAACAGAGGTAGGCAAGAGTGATCTGACATCAACAACATGGCATGCATTGTCTCTGCTTCTTTCCTCAAGGGCTTGTGAAGAATGAGAATAAAGCAAGCATCCAAGAACCAGGATGCAACAATGCAAAAGAGAAATATTGAAAGCCATGCCATAAAAGATGATTTTGGGAATGAATCATGTGTAAGGTAGAGCAAGAGATGCATATATGATAGGGGGAATCTCATGTATACCCTTCAAAAACTTGGAAATTACGTATTTCCCCCTCTAAAATTCATAATATCATATATAACCTTCTAAACTTTAAAAACTCACAAATTTACCCATTTTATTGTTATTTATGTTAAAACTTATTTCTTAAGAAGAGTTTAAATGTCTCACATCTTTCATGTTTTATCATGTCTTATATTCTTTATCTTCATTTTCAAAGTTTAAACAGTCAATCTATACCGATGAACATGATCTCCATTTTAAAATGTGCTTGGACACCAAATTTTATATATTTAAAAAAAGTTGAACTTCTTTTGTAAATAGGTACAAAATAGTTGTTTTTGAATAGTACATAAATAATGATTTTGTAGTTATTTTACAAAAATAATAAAAAATTCCAAAAATATAAAATTTGGTTTCCATGTACATTTTAATATGGAATATGGAGGTTATGTTGATTAGTTCGGATCAACCGTTTGGAATTTAAAAATAAAGATAAAAAATATGAGATACGATGATGTATAAAAAACATGTGGCATTTTAACCCTCTATTTTAATTAGCCAACTATTAAACTATTATCATTCTTTTGGATATTAAACGCAACAATTCAAGTAAACTGAGAAAATACACATCAAGTTGCTTTCAAGTTATCTGTTATAGTCGTTTATAGCTATTCGATCCGCTGTGTTAGGATTTTTTTTTTAAATTAAAAACATTCTAATGTAAAAAAGTGAAAACAATTATCTTTCAAAAAATAGATAAAACTGTACTAATTATACTCGTTTATAGCTATCCACTTACACTTTTTTTTTGTGACACTGAATTACATCCTACATTTTCGAAGTTTTCAAAGTTCAAACAGTCGATCCAAACCGTTTAACATGATGGATATATTAAAATGTGCTTGCAGATCAAATTTTACATTTTTTAAAATTTTCTTACTATTTATTAAGTATTTTACAAAATTGTTGTTTTCAGACCATTGAATTTTTGGACCCATCTTAATAAATAGTAAAAAAATTCAAAAAAAATGTAAAATTTGATCTGCAAGCACATTTTAATATATCAATCATGTTGAACGGTTTGGATCGACTATTTGGACTTTGAAAATGTAGGGTGTTATTCGGTGTCACCAAAAAAGAGTGTAAGTGGATCCCTCCTCTAATGTAATTCCATCATTTATATATATTTTTTTTGAGTAAAAATTGGAAGTCAAACCATTCAATTATTCAATTTATTTACAAAAAATTCTTCTATCGGAATTTCGAACCTACGGTTTCTAATACGAAGAACAATGATTCTTATTATTTTTATATTATTACAAATCTCAAATTTGAGCAAAGCTAGGGTGTGATGTGCTCACCAAGAGAGTTTGGTGAGCACAACTTCAAAAGTATATTGGATCGGCTTCAAACGGTGAATCCAAACCGTTGAAATCCATGTACTTTATGAGTGATTCATTTACATGCAAAAATTTTAAAGTTTCGAATTTATTTGCTACTGTTGGAAAAATTTAATTAACAAACTATATTATATCTGAATTTTGATCACTAAATAAATAATAATTATATAAAAAATATAATCAATAATATAATTAAAAATTTATTACCTGGAGCTGCAAAATGTGGATCTAAGGCAACTTTCCGTCCTAAGCGCATAAATAATTGGTTAAGTTTGCCCAAAGTTACCCCGGTATTCCTCTACCTACGGGCGCAACCGTGGTAGATGTTGATGTAGCTTCTTTCAACAATGATAACAGAATAATATGTTTTCTATAAAATAAATATTTGTTTGTGGGAGAATATATAGGAATGAATTTATAAATTATAGAGCTAAGAGAATGAGCATGAGAGTATGTATTTATAGACAAATTTCATAGGCACCAATCAAGTCTGTACATTCATGACAATTAAAATGCTATTGATTATATTACCGTTCTCTTATATTCGTTAAAATAGCAATTAAAATGAATATAGCTATTCTGTGGCTCAAAATAATTAATTATCAACGGAACAAATAAATAGCAATTTATGATAATTGAAATGAATGTTATGATAACAGCTCAAATCAAATGGTGCAATTAATGAAATTATTTGCCTATAAATGTAGCATTAAGCCAACGGAACCAAGTTGGGTCCGATGTCCATCGGACTCAAAGTGAGTTCGATAGGTTCGATGACTGTCCGATCTGCTTTAAAATCCGCGCCCACAACTTTCGTGTATGCTTTAAAATTATGCGCACGAATTTTAAAGTGGATCGGACGATCCCTAAACCCATTGGACTCAAATTTGAGTCCGATGGGCATCAGCAGGGGCGAACCCATAAAGGCCCAGGGGTAGGCAAGTGCCTACCCCTGGATTTAAAAAAAAAATTAGGCCCAGTATAAATTTACCCAAGTGCCTACCCCTGATTCATTATTGTGCCTACCCCTAGGCCCAGAAAAATTTAAATAGCAAGGCCCATACTCCATTAAAATATTCCTAGGTCCATAAATTTTTTTTATTAGTATTGTGCATATCCCTGATCAAATTCCTGGGTCCACCCCTGGGCATCAGACCCAATCTGTTCTCTAAGCCAACACATCATATCTAATATATTTGTTGATTCGATCTTCTGTGACAAGAAACAGTAAGCTTCTATGTAGAAAACAGATCAATGAAATTGCTTCACAAATAGCTCCATAATTCATAAAATTAAAAAGTTAATATTAAAATAAGTATTTATTTATATAAATTGTGTTTTTAAAATATATTTCTAACAGCTACAAGGTCAAGCGGTCAAAGAAATGATGAAAAATGATTATATAAAACAACTTATAAAATAACTTATTAAAATGTTTATTTCTTCGACCGCTTACCTTGTAGCAAATGAATTCGAATTTTCAAAATTTTGCATGTACATGCATCACTTATGAAGTATATGGATTTCAACAGTTTGAATTTGTCGTTTGAATCCGATCCGATATATTATTGAAGTTGTGCTCACCAAACCTTCTTGATGAGCACATCAAACCCTAGCTTTGCTCCTCAAATTTTTTAACAAAAATCACATCATTAATACGGTCCCAGCATTTTGCATTTAATGTGAAAAGTCCCACGCACTCTCTCTTCTTCCCCGCTGCCCAATTTTCTATGCCTTTTTCAACTTTTTATCTACTTTGTAAACAGCACCTACTTCTCGTCCGGGACAAAGCAAACAATTAAAGAGGGCCCAAAGCAAAGTTTATCAATTAAACAAAGAAGTTGATTAATGAGATTAATCCAATGTACTTAACAAAGAAGTTGATTGCAATTCTCGTTTGTAATCAATTAATCCAAAGTACTCACTACTACAAAAATATTAATCATACATGACATATCATACACGGATGCGAAAACATTTCAAATTAATGGAAGGAGGCGTTCGCACAAAAATAAAATCCAACATACACACAGTCCGTTAGTATCGAACCGTTCCAGAAGTCACCAATATTTGTACACAGTATATTATTAATGAACCGTGTACAGGTGCAACTGGATCACTATGAATTAATGGCGCAGCTTCAGGACATAAGCATTGACACTCATGAAATGGATATGCCCCAATAAAGGTGAACACGGCATGGTAATTACACGGTCAAGTCTTACTATATAGCAATGGCAGAGGGACCTGAAGTCAGGGGCAAAATGGGTAAAATATGAAAAATTAAGGCACCACAAAGGGTGGATCATCCCGAATATATGTTAGTTGTGCCGAAGCGCAAATGAAACAATACACCACCTCTTCAACCAATGCCCAGTCATGGTGCACACTATACGGGAATTAAGAAATCACGGATTACAACTACCGGCACATGCCAGTATTTATGCAGAGGGGCTATAGTTCCGCAATCTTAAGATCACAGCATAGCCGGATTAGAAAATCAGTAACACTTTGTTTTGTAATTTGGAGAGAACAATGTACAGGAATTTAGCAACTGGTTTCAACGTTGAAAACTAATAAATTTTGTGATGTGATGAAAGAACAAAAATGATGAACTGAAACACAATTTTCTTATTGAAGTTATTTCTGTACAAAGGTATTACATGGCTCTATATAGCCTAAATTCTCTTGTAGCCGTTGGTGGCTTGCCTAAAATATGGATTCTGTATTTTGCCTAATTGAGGGAATTAAGCTAGGTGCCTAATTTGCCCTGACAGCTACAATTTTTATGCTAATTGGATTTCCTTCCTAAACAACCTATGATTCTATACAGAGTTTATTTTCTTATTTCTCAACACTCCCCTTCAAGTTGGGTTCGAATAAATTGATTGAACCCAACTTGTCCAAAATGTTTTGATGGCTAGCTTTGTCAAGCGCCTTTGTGAAGATATCTGCTAATTACTTTCGGCTTCTGACAAATGGTGTTTCTATTTCTCCTGACTGTACTTTTTCTCTGATAAAGTGGCAGTCAACTTCAATTTGCTTCGTCCTCTCATGAAAGACAGGATTAGATGCGATGTGTCGCGCTGCATGATTGTCACAGTACATCTTCATGGTTTCTCTATAATCTATCTTCATGTCGCGAAGTAGGTGCTTGATCCAAATGAGCTCACTTGCTGTGGATGCCATGGCCCGATACTCTGCTTCTGCACTCGATCTTGCCACAACATTCTGCTTCTTGCTTTTCCAAGTAACCAAATTGCCACCTACAAAAGTACAAAAGCCTGTGGTTGATTTTCTGTCGCAGCTCCCGGCCCAATCTGCATCCGAAAAACCAACCACATCATTAGAATTATTTTTCCTCATCCATATTCCTTGACCTGGAGTGCCTTTAAGATATCTCAATATCCTATCAATTGCACTCAAGTGACTGGTACGTGGAGCATGCATAAATTGACTAACTGCACTAACTGCATATGCAATATGAGGTCTGGTAACAGTAAGATAGATTAATTTGCCCACCAACCTTTGATATTGTCCTATATCAGTTAGTGGTTCACCATCTTCTAATCCAAGTTTAATATTGGTTTCCATTGGGGTGCCGGCTGGTTTAGCTCCTAACTTACCAGTCTCTTTCAATAGGTCAAGGGTATATTTTCTTTGAGATAAAAATAAGCCCTTGCTTGAGTGAGCTATTTCTATTCCAAGAAAATATGAAAGATTTCCAAGATCTTTGATATCAAATTCCCTTTTTAAATATTCCTTAACTCGTTTGATTTCCTCATTATTGTTTCCAGTGACAATAATATCATCTACATAAACAAGGATAATAGTGGTAGAATTTTGTGAATGTTTGACAAACATAGTAGAGTCTGCTGTGCTTTTGACAAAATTAATTTTTAAAAGAGAAAGACTTAGCCTGACATACCATGTTGTTTTAGACCATAAATTGCTTTTTTTAACTTACATACCGATGAAGGCTCTGATGTACTTTTGTAACCTGGAGGGAGAGTCATGTAGACTTCTTCTTTCAGAGTTCCTTGAAGGAATGCATTTTTTACATCAATTTGAAACATATTCCACCCTAAGTTGGTAGCCACCGATAACAGAATTCTAACAGTGTTCATTTTAGCCACTGGTGCAAAGGTCTCTTGGTAGTCAATACCATAGGTTTGTGTAAAGCCTTTGGCCACTAACCTTGCCTTATACCTTTCAACTGTGCCATCACTGTTGTATTTTATCTTATATACCCATTTGCAACCTACTGGTTTTTTATTTTTTGGTAAACAAACAATATCCCATGTGTCATTTTTTTCTAAGGCCTGAAGCTCCTCTTTCATAGCCTTACACCAAATCGGGTCCTTATTGGCTTCATCAAACTTGGTTGGTTCAGTTTGTTTGGTTATTTTACTTAAATAAACTTGGTATTTAGGAGATATATTGTTGTAAGAAATAAAATCTTGAATTGGATACAT
The DNA here is from genome assembly GCA_028015225.1 of Carex myosuroides. Classification (NCBI taxonomy): domain Eukaryota; kingdom Viridiplantae; phylum Streptophyta; class Magnoliopsida; order Poales; family Cyperaceae; genus Carex; species Carex myosuroides. The sequence continues at coordinate 8,202,054 of CM051479.1, forward strand.
CACCTGATGGGATACATAATCCCTTAACCGGATGGAAGGCTGAGTTTCTCGTATTGATCTCCTCAAGGCAATTCCTTCTTGAGCAGGTTCTTCACTTGACTCATTCTCTTCACTTGACTCATTTTCCTCGTCTTCTCCCCCTGAAGAACTTGCTATTGATTCACTTAAGTGTTCTTCTTCCACATGTTCAACCTGTTCTTGATCTGTTTCTTCAGGAAAAACAAAGCTATTTGGAAGTAATATGATTGGTTGACCTTGTTCATTGAGATGGTTTTCTTTTTGAAAATATGGTTCATTCTCAACAAACGACACATTTCTTGAGATATAAAGTTTATGATTTTTTGGATCATAACATTTATACCCTTTTTTTTCAGAAGAGTACCCTAGAAACATGGTTTTAACCGAATTTGTATCCAACTTGTCATGCCTTTTGATATGTACAAAACATGTACACCCAAATACTCGGATATGGTCAAGGTCTATTTTTCTATTTTTTAGAATTTCTAAAGGACTCATATTTTTTAACCTTGGGCTTGGCAACCTATTTATAATATACGTTGCAGTTAACACCGCATCTCACCAATAAATTTTTGGAACATTGCTTTGAAAAAGAAGTGATCTAGTGACTTCAAGAAGGTGTCGATTTTTTCTTTCTGAAATTCCATTTTGTTCTGGTGTATTAATACATGTGGTTTGATGTAAAATTCCTTTTTGTTTGAAAAATTCTAAAAAAATTTTGTTCACATATTCTGTACCATTATCTGATCTAAAAATCTTGATTTTGGCACTATATTGATTTTCAATAAAATTAATAAATTCTTGAAAACGAGAAAATACTTCACTTTTTGCTTTTAAAAGATAAATCCAAGTAGTGCGAGAATAATCATCAATAAATGTAACAAAATATTTAAAATTATTATAAGAATCAACTGGGGCTGGTCCCCAAACATCCGAGTGAATTAAATCGAAACATTTATCTGATACACTTGTAGATAAAGGGAAAGGTAACCTCGTTTGTTTTGCAAACTTACAAACATCACAATTACTTGAGTCTAAATTATGACAAAAAAGTTTATTTAAAACTTGATCAGACGGATGGCCAAATCTCCAATGCAACAACTTGTCACGGTTTATTGGACTTAATGATACAAAACACTTATTAATATTATCTTCAAGATAATATAAACCATTTTTTAACTTTCCCTCACCAATCTTCTTCCCTGATACTCGGTCCTGAAATATCACTTTATTTGGTGAGAATATTACATCGCAATTTAAATCTTGAGTTATTTTACCAACAGATAATAAATTTGAATGAAAGTCTGGTAAGCACAAAATATTTTTTACATCTTTTGTAAAAAATTTGGTAGTACCAAAACCGCAAATTTGAACTTTATTTCCATTTGCAACAGTTACATGTTGAGAGTCTTTCACCTTCTTGAAATTTTGTAATTTATTTTGGTCAAAGGTCATATGATCAGTGGCACCAGAATCTATAATCCAATTGTTTGAATTTTGACAAATATTGGCTCGGTTTGGTACATGATTTGCAAGTTTGTCATATTTACAAGTGTTATTATCTAATTTTGAACAGCTTTGATTGTCTCGGTTGAGTTTTTTATTTACTAAGCTATTCGGTTGTTTAATTTTTTGTACAATATGTGATAAATTTAAAATAAAGGAGTTTGTAGACAAACCTTTGCTACTGTTGGAATTACTCTGCAGCATATTATTCAATTGAGATAGTAGTTGAATTAGCTGTCCATTACTCGCCACAGAAAAACCAATGAATTGTTCTCCCTAGCGACTGGATCCGTCTCCTCTTCTGACCCCTTATCTCTTCCAGCGTTTCCTCCAAATTTTCTCTCTTTCTCCCACTTTCGCCCGCCGCCAGCGTTGTTCCCTTTCTCTCGGTTGGGTCTCAGATGGGGATGGAGGTTCTAACAAGCGTCGCGGGTGTGACCCTGCTTCTTGCAGTGGTCGCACTTGTCGGTGCTGGTGGGTGCTCCCCTCGGTTTTGTCCCTTCTCGGAGATTAAGGTTAGGGTTTCGAGCAGAATAAGCTTTGGTTTCTGCAGTGTCGGCCTCGTTTTGGGCATTCATGGTAGTGCGTCGTGTCTCTTCTCTCTGTATGGTGGCCATTACCGAGTCTATTGACGGCAACTCGGAGGAGTAGAGAATTTGAGATCTAATGGCTTCAAAACTCGGGTCGAGGCCTCCAAGATAAGTGTACACTAATTCTTGTTCTGCCCTTTTTTGGATTTCTTCAGGGTCTGTTGTAGGTGGGAGGTAGAGTTGGAGCTCCTCCCATCTCGTCAGTACCTCGGTTCCATATTGAGAACTATTTTTGCTTCCTTGCTTGATTTGTGATAGTTCCTGTTTAAGATTGAAAATATGAGCGAAATTTTGTTGTTGACCGTATAATTTTTTTACCTTATCCCACACTCCTTTGGATGAGTTCAGAAGCATGCATAGGCGTGCAATTTTTGGCTCCATGGTGTTGATGAGCCAGGACATGACCAAGTGGTCTGTTGTTTGCCATTCTGTTATTTTCGCCTGTTCTTCTTGAGTTGTCTCATTTGATTTTGCTGGTTTTGGTTTTTTTATGGTTCCATCAATGAACCCTAATTTGCCTCTGCCACTAAGGCCTATTATTACTGATCTTGACCATGGAACATAATCTGTGTTGCCGCTGAGTATGATTGAGGTAATTTTAGTGTTATCGGTTGATAGAGACATGATTTCTGGGGTTTTCTGGGTTTGCTGGTAAATGAATGTTTGAATCTTGGGTGTTTTGGCTCTGTCGGCTCTAAACCCTCTGTTAGTTTGATGCTTGATTTACAGGAGTTACTCCTGCTCTGATACCATAATAAATTTTGTGATGTGATGAAAGAACAAAAATGATGAACTGAAACACAATTTTCTTATTGAAGTTATTTCTGTACAAAGGTATTACATGGCTCTATATAGCCTAAATTCTCTTGTAGCCGTTGGTGGCTTGCCTAAAATATGGATTCTGTATTTTGCCTAATTGAGGGAATTAAGCTAGGTGCCTAATTTGCCCTGACAGCTACAATTTTTATGCTAATTGGATTTCCTTCCTAAACAACCTATGATTCTATACAGAGTTTATTTTCTTATTTCTCAACAAAAACCCCAAGCAGAATTGTAGCGTACCAGCAAAAATCAGGCTTCATAATTGATAGAGTGATGTACTGTGTGTTTTTATTTTCTTTACTTCCTTTACTACTTTCTTAACTTTGGTTTATTTTACAAAAACTTTGTAACCGAGACACAACTTGGGTCATCCATTAATGAAATCTGAGGGCTTGACCCTCACCTTTCTTTCAAAAAAAAAAAAATCATTTATCAGGAGAACTGAATTTTCCTCTTTTATGTAACCTACTATTAAGCCAATAAATTCCCATCCAATACCACTGTGTCGCCACCGATCATCGAAAATTAAGAAATTGGTTTTACCGGATAAAAAAGAGAAACAAGGGTAAAACAATTGTTTGGAAGCGAATTTTGCTTTGTAATGTGCAAAAACTCGGGTTTAATATATCAGGAAAACATATTACAAAATCCTTATATCGAAACCTAATTAGGACTGTGGACCAAAACCATAAGTAAATATCCTTGATGTGTCTTTTGATCTTGGACTGCGAATATATAGCTCTTTGCTCTCAAATTGGTGGAAGAATAAAAATGGCATCTGACATATTTTTAAACATCACATGATAGTTCTGTCATCTTCCAACAACTCTCAGATGTACATCCGATTTTCTTTATGTAGCATTACAAAAATAAAATAAACCTATAGGTTTTTGGAGATATTTGATCTACAGAGAAACGCTAGCATGCATTGCTAACGTTTCAGATTGAGGCAAAATGCATGCATTGCTAACATTTCGGACTTGACAAAATTCACGCCTTGCCTGTGAAACACCGGTGAAATTATATTTTAGAAATTTTAATATGGAGAAATGATCTCATTGCTAGCATTTCAAATCTATTGAAACACTAGCATCGTTCCGAAATATTTGGCTATGAATGGAAATATTTTTTTATTTGATGTCACAAGTACTGTATTTCTTTTTTTAAATGCTAGCATTCACTATCATCGTTCTGAAACATTTGGCTATGAATGGAAATATTTTTATTTGATGTCACAACTTCAATTTTTTTTTCATGATACGGATAAAAAATTGAGATGAAGACACTTTTTTTTTTTGAGGATAAGATGAACACACTTCTTGTTTGCCATAATTTTTTTTATTTTAAAAAAGCCATTTTTAAAAGGCTCGCCACCAAAAAATCAAACAATTGAACCGAACAGAAGTAGAAATCATTTTCAGAAAAGTCAATGGTACATCAGAAAACCTACACTTTAGCAGAAAACCTATTCTCTCTGCTCCTGTGTCATTAATTGCAAACCCCAGCAAATTCTAGCTTGAGTCAGGGTAGTATAATTCAATTTTCAGTTGTGTGAGGGCTCAGTTCAGACGTTCTTGCGCTTCGCAGTGGATTTGGGTAAATGCTTTCTTGCTCCTGGCACTTAAAGAGGGCAGTGGTGGAGCACAGCAGAGGATTCCAACCCCTTGCATTTTGGTTAATGCTTTATTTTTGGCATGACATTTAGTATGTTAAGGATAGTTGCTAATTCTTATCCAAGAGTATAAAAAGATGCTCTTGTAGTAAATGGTATTTAATGGTTTAGAATTTAACAGTAATTACACCTTTAAAAAAGAATTTAACAGTAATTATAATAAATGGGAGATAAAATGGGTGGTTTTAGGATAATTAGAGTGACAAGTAGAAGAAATTAGCTATAAATCGAGAGTAGTTAAATGGGTGGACCGATCGGCCGACCTGAGGGGTTACAGCCTTATGTGTACATTCAACGATATGATTCGTGATTTTAGCTTGATGGATGTCCACCTCAACAACAGATCTTACACATGGAGTAGTAAAAGGTCGCAGCCGGTTTTCTCTCTCCTAGACCGAGTATTTCTTTCGCCGCATTGGACATTGATGTTTCCGGTAATAAAATTGAATGCCTTGGAGATGATTGTATCGGACCATGTGCCTCTTCTCCTTAGCTGTGGCATGCAAACCGTAACGAGGCCTCCACCTAGGCTAGAACTGTTCTGGCTCGGGTACAAAGAGGCGCAGCAAATTGTGCAGAGAGTGTGGAATGGTAACAATGGGTGCGCTACTGTTGCTTCTCAGTTGTTCCAATCTAAATCAAAGGGGGTACATAAAGCCCTGCGGCATTGGCATCTTAACCTCTTCTCTAAGATAGAGGAGCAACTCAAGCTGCAGGAAGGGGCTTATATTTTTTGATACGATCGAGGAAAAGCGGGCACTAGATGCTCGAGAAGTCAAATTCAGATTGAAGATTCGAGAAAGGGCTTATGAGTTAGCGCATATTATAGAGCAAAGGTGGAGACAAAGGTCCAGAGTCACTTGGATGCAGTCCGGGGACAAGAACACGAGATATTTCCACGCTTATGTGTCTGCTAGAGCAAGGAAGAATTCCGTGACCTCTATTCAGCACGAAGGCAGCGAGTGTACCGACAAGCAGGAGATTGCCCAAATTTTTTGCGAATACATGCGAACAATTCTGGGTGAATAGGGACAGGTATCCGACTTTGATCCTACTAAGCTCTACCCCCAAACCGAAGACCTTTCGGATCTGCAAGACCCCTTCTCTAAAGTTGAAATTGAGAGTGCGGTGCGGCAGCTGGCCTTGAACAAAGCCTCGGGGCCGGACGACCTCCCTAGCAAATTTGTCAGAGATTTCTGGCCATTGATCAAACTGGAGATTTTGCAGATTTTTGATGACTTTTATCACAATAGGGCTGAACTAGAGGAGGTGAACAAGGCAAATATTGTATTTGTGCCGAAGAAGGATAATCCGGGGGAAGTTGGGGAATATCGGCCGATTAGCATAATAAATGTTGTCCCAAAGCTGATTTCCAAAGTACTCTCCAACAGGCTAAGGCCGAAATTGGATGGTATTATTTCTCCCCAACAAACAACATTTGTCAAAAACCGACACATAGCCGAGACCTTTAATTCTACAAGAGAACTGTTACAAGCAATAGCAAGTTCGAAGGTAACGACGGTATTCTTAAAACTAGACTTCACGAAAGCATTTGATACAGTTCATTGGGCATTTGTCATGAAGATTATGCATGCACGGGGGTTCCCAGTTAGATGGATTGCATGGATCTCTACGATACTTCGTACATCCCAATCTAGAGCGGTGGTCAACGGTGTAATGTCTGATTTTTTTACCCATAAACGGGGTCTTCGCCAAGGAGATCCCCTTTCACCTATGTTTTTCATAATCGCAGCCGATGTGCTGCAACGGATGATTCAAGCGGTGAACACTACACTCCCGGTGTCCATTTCACCAAAAATCCAAGAGTCTGTAATGGCCTTGCAATATGCGGACAACACGACACTAATTGCAAATGTCACAAGCAACCTAGAGACAATAATTGTCCTCAAGCTAACAATGCAGTTATTCACAAAAATCTCTGGGCTGAGCATAAATTACAGTAAAAGTTGTTTCGTGCCATTCAATCTTGCCCCAGCATTGCTCACTAAGGTGGTGGCAGTGTTGGGCTGCCCACAACAACAACTCCCTGTTAACTACCTTGGAATGCCATTGACAGTGAAGAGGCCGAATAAAGATATGTTCCTTCCAATAATAGAAAAAATTGAAAAAAGATTTGAGGGGTATAAGAGGAAGCTGATCTCACGTGGAGGTAGGCTGCAATTAGTCAAATTGGTTTTGTCTGCAATTCCGGTATACTATATGTGCTGCTTTATGCTCCTGGTTTGGGTGATTCAGAGGATCGACCGAATCCGGCGTCAGTTTCTTTGGGGAAAGAATGAATCTGACAAGGCAGGTATCTCGTTGATTAACTGGAAGGCGGCCTGTCTTCCCAAGAAATGGGGGGAATGGGTATAATTGACCTCCGAGTCCAAAAAACCTCCCTACTGTTACGTTGGTGGTGGCGCCCCTACAAAGAGCCCGATGCATTATGGAGTATTACGGTTAACCAGTTACGATCCACTAGTGTTTACATGCATGGTCCGAAATATTGGGCAGCCAAGGGCTCATTTTTTTGGAATCAACTGCAGAGGCTTCGGGAAAAATTCCATTGGTCCACTTCCTGGTGCATTGGCAACGGAGCCAGTATCTCTTTCTGGAAGGACGCATGGTCCGGCCCCCCACTGAGTGCCCAGGCGGCAGCAAGACCCCCCTATCCTTATGTTTCACTATGGGATGCGACACCAATAGTTGGCCTACTGGCGCCTGAGCATGCGGATAAGGTAACACACATTGTTTTTAACTCCGAACGGGACTCTATAGTCTGGAAATGGGAGACTGCTGGCTCCTACACAGCACGGTCGTACTACGCAAAGGTGTTGGGAGAAGATAGGGAATGTGACCGCTATGCTGATAGTTGGAATTACAAAATACCAGCCACGGTACAGATTTTCTGGTATCTACTGTTGAAAAACAGACTCCTCACTCATGATAACATGCAGCACCGTAACATGCACTACGCGTTGCCATGCGCCTTGTGTGAAAACTGCCCGGTTGAATCGGGGTTTCATATTTTCTTCCTGTGCCAATATGTGGTACATGTTTGGTACCTTTTGGGTCGTCGAGTAGGTTTCAACTTGATCACTCTGGGGCAAAATCTCCAATCCACATGGGACAGTACTCGTACCGGCTTAAAGAGAAGGAGTGTCGAATGGACAAGGAAAGGGATCATTTTGATAGTGTGTGCGTGTTGGGAGACGTGGCAGCAGCGTAATGCAAAAATCTTCACCTTTAGAAGGTTGCCACCGCAGATGCTAGTAGACAAGATCTGGCAAGAAGCGGAGATGTGGATGGCGCACTGCTAAAGGTTTCTCTGTGTTGATTGGATCTAATTCCTTGGGGTTAGTCTGTGGTTAGTTGGTGGTAAAAAGTTCATGATGTCTCTATCATATTTCAGCTTATGTTGTTTTTTGCTATTCAGGCTATGAATGTTGTGTTTCAGTTAGATGTGTTTTTGGATGTAAAGACAATTCTACCATTTCAATAAAATTTTTACTTGGCAGCCGCTGCCAAGTTTTTCAAAAAAAAAAAAAATAACCATGTAATTCTTGTAATCAACATGTTAAATTAAATGAATTGTTTTCTCTCTCTAGTGTCACTCTTCGCTTTTCTCTACACTCTTCTATCCATTTTATATTGAAATACCAAAAAGTTCCACAAAGATTCTCCAATTGCCCTCAAACTGACATGGCCTACTCATTTGGGTCATGACATGCTCTCAATGTCTGTTTTTTTTCAGTGTTCCTCAAGGGCTCTGGGGCATTAGAATTTATTTTCAAAGATCAATTGCTCCAAGAGATGTTAAAATCCTAGTCTACAATTAATAAATGGAAAAGTGGCAAGAATAATAATAAAAAGATAATTTGTAGAGTGTTTGAATTCATATTCCTATATTTTAGTACATAAATGAGTGCTTTGCTAAAAAAGTACATTAAAAATTTCAAAGTTTCTGTAAACTAGAAGATCACCTCGAAGCTTAATCTACTTTAGCTTTCCACAATGAAACAGCATATATTATGTTACCCTTCCAACCCCAAAGGAACCAATTGCAATCTTCTTCAGTAAAAAATGCCTCATTATAATCATTTCTAACAATTTCAAAGCATTCTTTCACTAAATGTGGATCTACTGGAAGCTGTTCAAATCCAGTCTGCAAATTTCGCATGTGCCACTGCTTGTAGGTCTTCGGTCTTATGATCAAATCTGATCCTTCACATGCTATCACATTAATTATAGAAGGACCCAACATTTCTTTTTCCACTACTTGCCTATGCTTGTAGTCTCGTGGGACCAACGTGTCAATCATGTCGAAGATCCTGGAGAACTCCAACAAAACATATCTAAACCGTGTGATGAAGAAGGGACTGAAGGATAAGTTGAATATTCCTTGAATGAAAACCTTCGGTTTGGTCTCTTGAATCAGATTGAGTAATTTATTCCTAGGATTATTCCTGTTTAATAAACGTTCGTCCCTTACTCTACCTAAGTTATACATACTATTAACTATAAGCACTTCATCATTATTGATACTAAGATCATCAATACAAATGGAGTCCCACTGTGAGGCGATCCCTTGATACTCAAAAGGAACTCCAAAACTTCTTTTTTTTGAAGGTTAGCGGCGAAATGCCGCCAACAGATAACTCCAAAACTTCGAGCATAATCTTCCAACCTCCTTCCTGTCTCGTTGATTCTTTCAGCAGGGTGAAAGCCCGGTTGAGGCAAATCTACCCCTGTAATTCGGAGTTTCGGGGCCCCACCTTTTCTTTTTGCAAGTGATTGGATTAGAGATGACCATTGGAATCCAAAAGTAATGCCAAAATCAACTACATGAATTTTTGTTGCATTGCTTGTGGCCCTGAGAATACTCTCATTAGCAAAATGATATGCAATTCTAGGAGCGGGAGATACCCTCGACAACATATAATATGCCTTGAGATAATCGATGGTGCGTACTTTGCTTGTGGCATATATATTGACGATAGGTTGCACTTCTTATACCAGCCAAGCGTGCCTCTAGTCCATCAACAAGAATGCATGCAAGCCTTTGGATCCCATCTCCAATAGGAGATGCTTCCTTCCTTATTTGTTTTATAAGTTCACTTGCAATTTTGTTATTATTCATAGATATCGGCGTATCGCCTCTGCACAGGAGATGAGGTGTTTTCTGAGATTGATATGGTCGTGTTGGTTTTGATTCTCACTATATGATTTCGCTTCGAGCTCCTTGATTTCTCTTAAGCTGGATATTTCCCCTTGGTATAGTAGTACTTCATCAAACATCTCATCTCTAATTGTTTCCTCTGTGGATACCATGGGTATTTTGTGATTTCGTCCCTCCAAAAGGTCCAAGTCTGCATTATTTGTATTCTTTTTCCCCTTAGACTTATTTAGCATATCACTTCCTTTCTCTTCCCCTGATCTGATCTCTAGTGAGTTGCTATCACATTTATTCATTGGATTAAGGGAAAGATTGCTCACTTGGAAATTAATCGACAATCTATTGTGATTAGGAAGGAACTTCAATCCTTCTTCTACCCCTCTCTGAAATTCAGTAGCCAGCAAGTTGTCCATACGCAGGTGGTGTTCTAAACTCTCACTAAAGGTTGAACCCACTTGATCTTTTAAAACGGAAGTTGTGAAATTCGGATTTACCTTTGATTGTTTTGATACCAATTGATTATCTTGTGGAGGTGGATACTTCTCCCCAAGGATATCATAAAAGGGTTTCTCCATGTCCGAGAGAGCTGCCTCTTCATAACCATTAATCTTTTCATCTATTTCTTCCTCCAATAAATACCGGCTGATGTAGTCTAGTGTTGGGTCTAAAAGTATCTCAGACTTCTCTTGTTGGTTCAGAGAAAGGTTGTTGTATGGGTCTTTATCGGGGATAATTTGTGAGAAGTTTGTGTGATTACAATTTTCAATGGAACCGTGCAATTCGTTCGACTTCAAAAACCATGAGTTGTTCTCTTTTGGCAAAGCCATGTTGCTTGCAGCTTCCAAAATTTGATTGACAGAAAATTGGATCTAGAAATTTCATAAATAAACCCAATTAGTGAAGTGAAACTGCTGAATAATATATTTTTCAGTGAATTTTTTTTTTTTTCAATTTCACCATTAATAGTTGGCTAGTTAAAATTTATTTGGTAATGAAGTATAAGAAGCATTAAAAAGAAAAGAAATAATCTAACTATTAGTTAGATCATGTATCTTATATCGTTAGCAAAACACACAAGTAACAAATCAACAAAAAATTTTGATTAAAAAACATCAATGCCAGTATCTATTTGTTCTTAAGTTCCTTATTTACCAGGGACAAAATGTACCAAGAAAGGAATTTTCTCTCCGCTCTTGATGTTGTCCCTTTAATGAAGTACTAAGGTAACTAAACAAACCAACAGCTGTCAACTGTTTTTAATTTATCTAACTATGCAGAAACTAACATGTAAAAAAATAGGAAGAAATTCATTAGTTTTAGCCAGAAACATAGCATTTTAAAAACTCAAAAATTCATTATTGTCTAAGAAAAAAAGTCCTTAATTACGCATTAATATTGTCCCTGCATTAACTTTCAGAAAAGAAAATGAAAGTTCTATAAATGAAACAAGAAAAATGAAAACTTGTTTTTTGTTTCTAAAATCCTGAAAAAAGGAAAAAAAGAAGAAGAAAGGGTGCCAAACACCCTATATTATTAATTCTCCTTTTTGCTCTAGTTGTGATGATTTTCAATGATTTCAGGCTACTTTTGTTAGAAAAAAAAATGTAAACTAATTCGGAGAGATAATTTTCCTGCGTACCCCAAAAGAGCATATATCACCAGTTAGCTAGAGCCTAAATGCTTGAAGAAGAAGCTCTCTAGATATTATATTGAGTAGTTTTGAATTTTTCTAGTGAGATAACCAATCTTTTTGGTTATGTAGCTTTCTAGACCGGCAACATAGTAAATTTTCTTCCTGGTATTGGTGAAATGTCTATTTCAACTGACATCATTGGGTTTCTGTCCGAAGGCATTTGGACAGGAATTCACTCCAAAGTTTCTAAGCCGCTAGATCATATCTCATCAGAAATGATTAAATTAATGCAAACAGCATTAGCCCCTCTCCGTTAATAAAAAAAAGAAACCATTCTTCTTTCTTCTCTCTCCAAAGAAGAAAATTATTTTTCTCAGTTTGGTGTCTCCATTGCAAAATCAGTCCCATCCTTTCTAGAAGGAGAGCACCGCCCTATCTCATTCCTCCCCATGAAATCAGTTGGGATCCTATTCGCCAGGCCGACTGGCGCCCCCACTAGAGAAACCCTTTACGATCCTACATGGATGGCTAGCAGAATGCGACGTAGAAGGCTCTGCTCGACATAGCTTCCACAGAGGCGGGTTAATGTCTTGGTTGAATCCGTTTTTTCTGAAAACTGCTCGGTCAAACCAGTTTTGACTGATCCAAATACTTAAACAGTCATATAAAGTAACCAAACCTGAGAGGATTCTGGTCCGATTTTTTTCAATTAAACTGTCGGTCCGGTCCAATAACACTGAAGGAAATGTTATGCAGGTTTACTATGATTTCAAGCACTTGAGATCCTCTGCCTTGGTGATTGATTAGCGTCAATTCTGGGCCAATTAGGAACCATGGAAAAAGAAAAATAAACTAACTTAACTCTTGGTAGAAGATTATCATATTGGGGCTATTCGGCAACAAGGGATTAAGAGTGGAGGATTAAGAGCTTAAGGAGCGCTAAGGAACCGATGTTCGGTTGTCTTAATCCGTGGGTGAAAGCTAAGGAAACTAAAGGAAGGGGTAGAGGTGCCTTAAGGTCCGGGCAGAGGATTAAGATCCTGGCAAAAAGAGGCTAAAGGAGGTGATCTTAATCTGCGATAAGGAATCGGTGTTTGCAAGATTAAACGACTAAGGAAGCTAAAGGAAGCGGATTAAGCCTTAAATAGGCTTAATCCCTTGTTGCCGAACACCCCCATTACCTCTAAGAAGCTTTAATACTGCAGAAATTCAGCAATGTTGAGCCTGATAATAGTGTCTATTTTGTCTTTGTCCAGAGAGAGAGGAAACTCATTATTCGCCAGCCATGGCATCTATTGAAATGGTCTCCTGGATTTAAGGATATAGCATTGGCTATTGCTTCAAAGCTTGATTGGAATTTTGATGCAGTGTAATTTTTAAGAACATATACGGATGATTTGCATAAAATTCTTGGAGAAAAAAATGATAATGGAACAAATATTCATAGTCATAAAGCTGATTCTTCGATTTTAATTTTAACCGTGGAAAAGAAAGTTTGTTTCCTTCCTTGACTAACAGAGAGAAAAAAGAAAGGAGGTCATTTCCATTTGTTTTGCTTAACGGAGATGATATAAACGGAAAAAGGTTAACATTGGTTAGGATTAATTTAATCAGTTATGATAAGATATGATCTACCGGCTTAGAAATGCTTTGGAGTGAACTGTTGTCCAAATGTCTTCGGACAGAAACCCAACCCATTGATAATACCATAGATTTTTCAAAGGTCTCTGTTGACTTCTAGTAGTAAAGTTTTCCAACTGACTCTAAGACAATATGGCATGTATTTTTGGATATTTTAGAGAACATCCTTCCATCAGGAAATGGTCACCGATCTCAAACTTCCACCACATCAATTGCAATCAACAATTTTCTCTTATTATTTCCTTTTGTTCTCTGTATTTTATTATTTAATTAGTTCCAACAAAAAAAATGAAACAGGATAGATGTAATTAAATAACCATCCCATCCTGCCCCTCTCTTGTGCAAATTGGTAAAACTGGAAGGCAAAAGCTGGGTGCTATATGCAAATTATGTAAATTATTGGGCTAAATTGCAATTTTATCTTGATAAAAGCATAAACTGATAAAAAATCTTTTTCAGGTCAGCATAACATATATAAAAAGGTTGTTGTTTTTTAACATAACAAATAGAAGTAATTTGTTACGGAAACGTTTATTGATTTGTCTAAAAAAATCAAAATAGAAAAAGATATGTACAAATTTTCAAAATAAGAAGGCATCCACCTGGTACGACATCCAGCCAGGACACCATATCAGATTGAGTCCTCTGGCTGAAAAGAAAAAGGAAAAAGCAGGAACGCCATATCAAACAGCGTCATGTTTCGACCTGCCGTGCAGTGCAAAATTAACAAGCAATTAAAATTAGAAATTATTACTAATATGATTCAACCAACAAAAAAAATAAACTAATATATACTTTTAATTAACCTATAAGATTCACTTCCCGCTCATTGAAAATTTTGATGTGTCTACCATTATTGAGCTTTAGGCTGGTACTAGGTTGAATCAATTTGTATCAATGGTTTGTGTACATGATTGCTCATAATAGGTAGTTTATGAATCAATTTGTATCAATCGTAAGACTTTGTCCCTTTATTTGGTAAACCTTGGATCTATTCACTGTTAACAAGTTTAATTTCTATTTTTTCTTCTTCATGGACGGACGCTGTTTGGTATGGCGTTTCTGTCTTTTTTTTTTCAGCCAGAGGACTTCATATGGTATCACGTTCCGGGTGGATGCTGTACCGGATGGATACCTTCCTATTCTTTTTCCTATTTACTATCAATAAAATTTTCAATTTATCAGAATTTTCAATTTTTTTCCTGTTTAGGTCCCTGATTTGTACCTTACAAATCTGATTTTTTTATTCATAGCATAAAAATCGAATCCAAATATAACATGACATATCCAAAATCTCAAATTATAACACCACCAGCGGTAGGATTTTGTTAGTACCGGATCATTTGTTACAGTCCTTATAGTGCATACAAATTCTAAAAGTAAAAAAAAAAAAAACTTGGGCGAAAATAGATGGACTATCTTAGAATGTGAATGTACTAGAATGACTCTGACAAATGATCCGGATTCAAAATTTGGACCGGGATCAATGATTCGGATCCAGATATTTTTATTTTTGTTTCCTGCAACTAAGCAACAATGTGATGAAAATGTTGACCACAAAAAATCTGGCCTGTAATATGTTTGGATCCGAGTCATTTATCATAGTCCAAACTTTGAATCGTCATAATTTATCACAGTCCTTTTAGTACCTCTAAATTCTAAAATAACTTATCGATTTTCAAGAATTATAATAACATTAATGCACAAAAACACTCCTCTCTCCGCAAAAGCACTGGAACAAATGTATCCGGTTGCGAGTCTCCTCCTACTGAGAACAGAGTTGCTGGGTTTATTCTGCTCTGATTCCTGAAAAAGGTTCGTATTCTTCAGTTTTGAAATGCTAGCATTGCTAACGTTTCAGAACTGAGGCAAAATGCTAGCATTTGGGACCTGATGAAATTCACGCCTTGCTTGTGAAACACCGGTGAAATTCTATTTTAGAAATTTTAATATGAAGAGAAGATCTCATTGCTAGCGTTTCAAATCTGTCGAAACACTAGCATCGTTCCGAAATATTTGGCTATGAATGGAAATATTTTTTATTTGATGTCACAACTGTATTTCTTTTTTTAAATGCTAGCCTTTACTATCATCGTTCCGAAACATTTGGCTATGAATGGAAATATATTTTATTTGATGTCACAACTTAATGTTTTTTTTCATGCTACAGATAAAAAATGGAGATGAACCCATATTCAACCCGACAGCTTCTTGTTTGCCGTACTTACTATTTTTTTTTATAAAAATCCATTTCAAAAAGGCTGGCCACAGAAAAATCAAAACATTTAACCGAACAGAAATAAAAATAATTTTCAGAAAAGTTAATGGTACATCAGAAAACCTACACTTTATCAGAAAACATATTCTCTCTGCTCCTGTGTCATTGCAAACCCCAGCAAATTCTAGCTTGAGTCAGGGTAGTATAATTCAATTTTCAGTTGTGTGAGGGCCCAGTTCAGACGTTCTCGCGCTTCGCAGTGGATTTGGGTAAATGCTTTCTTGTTGCTGGCACTTAAAGGGGGCAGTGGTGGAGCACAGCAGAGGATTCCAGCTCCTTGCATTTTGGTAAATGCTTTCTTTTTGACATGTCATTTAGTATGTTAAGGATAGTTGTTCATTCTTATCCAAGAGTATAAAAGCTGCTCTCGTAGCAAATGTTACGTGATGGTTTAGAATTAAATAGTAATTAGAATAAATGAGATATAAATAAAGAATAGTTAATTAGTTGTTTTTAGGATAATTAGAGTGACAAGTACTGGAAGAAATTAGAGTGACAAATACTGGAAGAAATTAGAATGACATGTTGAATGAAATGAGTGAGAGTCTTCCTCTTCCTCTACTCTATACACACTTTTCTACTGTCTCACTTCCCAACTCTACTGGTTCATGACATGCTCTCAGCGCCTGTTTGGTTAATTTGGGTGTTCCTCAAGGGCTCTGGTACATTAGCTTTCCCTTTCAAATGTCAGTTGCTCTTAAGGGGTGTTAAAATCCTAGTCTACTAATAATAAAAGGAAAAGTTGCGAGAAGAAAAATAAAAACATAATTGGTTCAGTGGTTGAATCCATAGTCATACATTTTGGTACATAAATGGGTGCTTTGCTAGAAAAAGTACATTAAATATTTCTAAGTTACTGTAAACTAGACGATCACCTCGAAGCTTATTCTACTTTAGGTTTCCACAATGAAACACCATATATTATGTTACCCTTCCAACCCCAAAGGAACCAATTGCAATCTTCTTCAATAAAAAATGCCTTGTTATAATCATTTCTAATCATTTCACGGCATTCTTTCACTACATGTGGATCTACCGGAAGCTGTTCAAAGCCGGTCTGCAAATTTCGCATGTGCCACTGCTTGTAGGACTCCAGTCTTACGACCAAATCTGATCCTTCACATGCTATCAGATTAATTATAGAAGGACCCAACATTTCTCTTTCCATTAGTTGCCTAAGCTTGTAGTCTCGTGGGATCAACGTGTCAAGCAGGTCGAAGAACCTGGAGAACTGCAACAAAACATTTCTAAACCGTGTGATGAAGAAGGGACTGAAGGGTACGTTGAATATTCCTTGAATGAAAATCTTCGGTTTGATCTCTTTAATCAGATCGAGGAGTTTAGTCCTAGGATTATTCCTGTCTAATAAAGGTTCATCCCTTAATCTACCTAAGTTATACATAGTATTAACTATAAGCACTTCATCATCATTGATACTAAGATCACCAATACAAACGGACTCCCACTGTGAGGCGATCCCTTGATACTCAAAAGGAACTCCAAAACTTCGAGCATAATCTTCCAACCTCCTTCCTGTCTCGTTGATTCTTTCAGCAGGGTGAAAACCAGGCTGAGGCAAATCTACCCCAGTAATTCGGAGTTTCGGGGGCCCACCTTTTCTTTTTGCAAGTGATTGAATTAGAGATGGCCATTGGAATCCAAAAGTAATGCCAAAATCAACTACATGGATTTTTGTTGCATTGCTAGTGGCACTGAGAATACTCTCATTAGCAAAATGATATCCAAGTTTGGGAGCGGGAGATACCCTTGAGCACATATAATTGGCCTTCAGATAGTCGATGGTGCGTACTTTCCTTGTGACATATTGACGATATGCTGCACTTCTTGTACCAGCCAAGCGTGCCTCTAGTCCATCAGCAAGAATGCATGCAAGCCTTTGGATCCCATCGCCAATAGGAGATGCTTCCTTCTTTATTTGTTTTATAAGTTCACTAGCAATCTTGTTATCATTCATAGATATCGCCTCTGCACAAGAGATAAGGTGTGTTTTAAGATCGATATGGTTGTGTTTGTTTTGATTCTCACTATATGAGTTTGCTTTGAGCTCCTTGATTTCTCTTAGACTGGCTATTTCTTCTCTTGGACAGTTTCCCCCCTGGTATAGTAGTGCTTTATCAAACATCTCATCTCTAATTATTTCCTCATTATGGACCATGGGTATTTTGCAATTTCGCCGCTCCAAAAGGTCCAAGTTTGCATTATTTGTATTCTTTTTACCCTTAGACTTAGATAGCACATCACTTTCTATCTCTTCTCCCGATTTGATCTCTAGTGAGATGCTATTACATTTCTTCGTTGGATTAAGTGAAAGCTTACTCACATGCAAATTAATCGACAATCTATTGTGATTTGGAAGGAACTTCAATCCTTCTTCTACACCTCTCTGAAATTCAGTAGCCAGCAAGTTCTCTATACGCAGGTGTTGTTCCAAACTCTCACTAAAGGTCAGAACTACTTGATCTTTTAAATCAGAAGTTGTAAAATCAGGATTTTCCTTTGATTGTTTTGATACCAATTGATTATCTTGTGGAGGTGGATACTTCTCCCCGAGGATATCATAAAAGGGTTTCTCCATGTCCCAGAGAGCTGCCTCTTGATAACCATTAAGATTTTCATCTATATCTTCCTCCAATAAATACCGGCTTATGTAGTCTAGTGTTGGGTCTATAAGTATCTCAGGCTTCTCTTGTTGGTTCAGAGAAAGGTTGTTATTGGGGTCTTTTTCGGGGATAATTTGTGAGAAGTTTGTGTGATTACAATTATCAATGGAACCGTGCAATTCGTTCGACTTGAAAGACCCTGAATTCTTCTCTTTCGGTAAAGCCATGTTGCTTGCAGCTTCCAAAATTTGATTGACAGAAAATTTGATCTAAAAATCCCATAAATGAATCCAATTAGTGAAGTGAAACTGTTGAATGATATTATTCAGTGGAAGTTTTGTAGGGAAAAAAGTGACAATTTACAGACTTTTCAATGATACAAGCTTTGCAAATTTTCAAAATGATGCTGAAACCTGAAAGCTTGAAACTATGAAATTTTAAAGATCCCCTTGTTAATAGCAGGATATTCCAGGAAATTAATTAGTAAGACCAGTGTGCAGAATTTTTCCAAAGAAACATTATAAATTCTTCAAGTTTTTCCTCTAAAGATTGTTCTTTTTCTTTTGTGTTGGAAATGCCCGTAGGCTTGCATTGAAAATAAGAGTCTTACAAACTACTTGCTGGTAGGTTCCAGCTGGAGAAAATTAAAATACATTGAAAGCTAAAAAGCAGAGAGAGCCTTTAAAACTACTGCTAGAGACTAATAAAAGAAAAATAGAAAAAAACTGCTTATCTAATAAAAAACCAAATTGCGATTTAATCTATTCTACCCCTAAAAAACAGTCTACTCTGCACTGTTTGAATGCTGGTTTTCCTGTTGTTCATCCTCTAAAGATTGTGAGTCACAAAGTAAAGCATACAATTGAGAAATAGCATTTTTCGAAAAAAAAAAATGTTAAATGGTTTTGCAGAGAGAATTTCCAGCATACCTCAAAAGAGCATCACCAGTTTGATAGAGCGGTAGAGCCTAGAGGCTTGAGGAAGAAGCTCCTTTAGATATTATATTGAGACGTTTGGGATTTTTTAATTAGTGAGCATCACATCTACTTACCAGTCTTAGACGTTATGCTTTCCAAAACGTCAAATCTAGTGAATTTTCTGCCCTGTTATTGATGAATTGTCTATTTGAACTGACATCATTGACAGCCCTGTAGAGTTTTCAGGGTTCTCTGTTGACCTCAGGTACGTGGTCACCGATCTCAAACTTCCACCACATGCCATTCAGTTGCAATCAAGAGTTTTCTCCTATTATTTCCTTTTGTTCTCTATATTTTATTATTTGGTTTTAACAAAAAAAAAATAATGAAATAGGATAGTTGTAACCATCCCATCCTGCCCCTCTTGAAGGTAAAAAATGAGTGCTATTTCCAAATTATGTAAATTATTGGGCTAAATTTCAATTATATCTTGATACAAATAATAGAAGTAATTTGTTATATCCAATATGATTTCAAATTATCAGAATTTGAAAAAATAAAAACAAAAAATATGCTTAGGACCCTGATTTGTACCTTACAAAAGATCTTCATAACTGCTGGAGTAATAATAATTTCACTAACGTCAAAATCTATTTGAAAATAAAAAATGTTTGGTCAAGGTTTGGATCGGATGGTTTTGACTGCCCTATCTTATTTGCAGATATTTTAGTTGCCTGATTTGTTGGCAGGGCCGCAGGGGCACTGCATCTATCATCTCAACAGTTATCCCTTTTAAGCATAGAATTGATTGAAGTGTTTTCTTTGCCCAATTGATTTTATCTACCCTGTTACAAAACATTAATTGCAGTCAGACTTTTCAGGTAGAATTAGTGGGTACTACTTTGATGGTAATTGGATATGTGTTCAACTAAAATAAAAATAAAAAATAAAAATAGATATCTGTTCAATTTCACCAGTGGTATCAAATGCTGATGGGTTGGGGAAAATATTTGCCAATGATAATTACATTATGAGTTTCTTCTTGTGAAATGATTTTTTTTTCCTTATGCACTTAATTTCACCTAAATTGTTTTAAATTACTTTCTCTTTATGGGATTAGATATGCTAGCTGACAAATATTAGATATGTTGTGACCTCATAATTAATTTGATTATACCGATTGGGATATTGAAAAAATTATGTTTCCAATTTCACCTTAATTGGAATTTTCATTGAAAAGTTATGATCAAAATGATCGTCAGAGGTCTGCAGCTTAGAACAGAGTGGTTCCTCGAAATTTAAAATTCTAGTGAAATTTTTACGTTTAGAATTTGGGGAAGGTCTCCACAGGAAAGTTGTAGATCCTGAGCTTTTCAGATACATTTGATTTATTCAAAACAGAATTACGATGTGTAAGTTATGACTAAAATACTAACAGCTGTTGATCTAAAGAGATAACTCAAATCTAGTTCTTAATTAGATATTTGATTAGTATTTTGTCCTAATTGCTGGGGCCAGCTAAGAAGACTTCTATTTCAGAAAATAAATGGATAATATTTGCTCCTTCTTGATTGACACTGTGCCATCGGAAACGCATCTGGTGAGATGTATGCTGCTTACAGGAGACCAAGCTAAATGAAATAGATTTTCATTATGTCTCGATGATTTTTCCTACTTATTTTGTGAGACCAATAGTGCAATTAGATGCGATCAATTCAGCGGGGGGATGTATTATAGCCTGGAGAAGAGACTACCAATTGCTCAATAGCTGGTCAACAGACCACACGACAACGGTGGTACTCAGGCAAACACGGTCGGGACAGATTTTTATGGTGACAAATGCATATGGGCCCAGTGTAGATAGCCGAAAGCTGGAATTCATTGAGGAACTCAAGAGATTACATAATATTATACAGGACCCGTGGGTCCTATGTGGGGACTTCAATCGAGTCCGTTGGCTTATTGATCGGTCGGCAGATATGCGAAGTTTCCCGTTGATGTCGGCATTCAACGACCTCATTAGGGACATGGGTGTGATTGACATAGACCTGCGGAATAGAGCTTACACCTGGACAAACAAGAGACCTATGCCGGTTTTCTCCAAAATTGACCCGTTTTCCTATCACCGCAATGGCAGCTATCATTGCCAAACATAACTCTTGACGCATTGGACATGGTCGTATCTGACCATGTGCCACTACTATTACATTGCGCGGGACACAGAACAAAGCCCACACAATTCCGAATAGAAAATTTTTGGCTTCAGCACGCCTACACATCGAATTTGGTGAAAGATATTTGGGGTCGCGCGCCGGCCTATCGGGCTATCTGGGGATGGTTCGGGACTGATGGAGACCTTTCACAAGAACACAACACACATGCATCACATGCTGCGGACATGGCACAAGGCAAACTTTGGGCAGCTACGGATGCAGCTTAAAAAGACCAGAGATGACATACTCGCTCTGGACCGAGTGGAGGAGACAAGGCAGCTGACGGCATCAGAATTTCTCGAGAGGCAGCGATTAAGGGGACTAGCGTATGACTGGGCAAACATTATTGAAAAAAGGTGGATGCAAAGATCGAGATGCTTGTGGCTCAGAAATGGAGACAAAAACACTGCATTCTTTCATGCCCATGCCTCCACGAGAATGAGAATCAACATGATCACACAAATTCAACATGAGGGAGAGACAATTACTGACCCACCTGCTATTATCTCTGCACTGCACAGGCATATGTCGGGTATCCTGGGAGTGAAAGGTCAAATTCTGCGCTTCCAACCATCTGGTCTATATGCCCCACTAGCAGAGTTACAGGAATTGCAGCAACCATTTTCCAGAGAAGAGGTTATGGCGGCTGTGATGCAATTGGCACCAAACAAATCATCAGGGCCGGATGGTCTCACTCATGAATTCATTAAAAAATATTGGGAGGTGTTAAGTGAGCATGTCATGATGATGTTCGAACAATTCTATGAGCAAAAGCTCGACTTACAGTCGCTAAACCGGGCAAACATAGTGATGGTGCCCAAGAAAGAATCTCCACAGATGACCTCGGACTATCGACCGATAAGCATAATAAACCTCTTGCCGAAATTGATATCGAAGGTCATGGAAAATAGATTGAGAAGATTCCTCCCACTTCTCATCTCCAAAAATCAAACGGCTTTCATACAAGACCGGCATATTGGTGAAACGTTTGCGGTGGCCAGAGAAATAATGCAACATATCAGTACAACAAAAAATCATGCGATCCTCGCCAAAATCGACTTCTCGAAAGCCTTTGATTCGATTCATTGGGAATTCCTGGAAACGGTTATGCAAGTCCGAGGTTTCCCACCTAGATGGATTTGTTGGATTCAGACCATGCTCCGAACTTCCTCCTCTAGAATTGTGGCAAATGGTGACCACTCTGCCTTTTTCCAGCACCGACGGGGACTGCGGCAGGGGGACCCGCTGTCCCCAATGCTGTTCATCCTGGCAGCAGATGTATTGCAGAGATTCATTGAAGCGGCAAATTCTACACTAACTGCAAATATATCAAACAGGTTAGAGCACCCAATCATGGCCCTCCAATATGCGGACGACACTGTTATAGTGGCAAATGGCACCCTGGAAACAGTAATCACGTTGAAAATTATACTCAATCTGTTTGCCAAGGTCTCGGGATTAACCATTAATTATGATAAAAGCTGTTTTTTTAACGATCAACATGGAGCCCCCCCAAACTTTCTTAGTACAACAGGTGCTATGCTGCAAAAGAACTGAATTTCCAATCATGTATTTGGTAATGCCGCTATCCATCAACATGCCTAGGAGGCAGGATTATTTGCCGTTAATTGAAAAATTGGATAGAAGAATGCAGGGATGGCAAGGTAAAATGCTGTCCAGGGGAGGTCGGCTGCAACTCGTTAAATCAGTACTGTCCTCTATACCCATATACTACATGACCTCCTTTTCCTTACCTGTGTGGGTGCTGAACAGAATAGATAGCATTAGGCGCCAATTCCTCTGGAGAAAAGGTATTGCCAACGATAGAGGGATACCACTACTGAATTGGCAAACAGTGACTCAACCAAAAAAATGGGGAGGAATGGGGCTGTCAAACTTACGGCTGCAGAACAGGGCATTGCTAATGAGATGGTGGTGGAGGTTGTACACCAACCCTGACTCATTATGGACTTCAGTTCTTAAAGATCTAAAAGCTACGGGTGCTTTATGCAAAAGCCCGGCACTGTGGATAAAAGGAGGATCGTACTTCTGGAGACAACTGTGGTCGCTGCATCTCATATTCCTTAGGAGCACTACATGGGACATAGGAAATGGACAGGATATCTCTTTCTGGTATGATAGATGGAGTGACAGTCCAATCAGTCAACTGGGGGCATTGAGGCCGATGCGATATAACATAACTTTGAAGGACGCTTTTACAATTTTACCTTTGCTGCCAGCGAGAGAGGTGGTCGCACTACACCAGGTCCGACTCACAGACTCGGAGGATACATTGAGATGGCGCTTACAAGCATCCGGGATTTACTCCACAAGTAGTGCTTACCAAACACTCATTGGACTAGGGAAAATCAGAGATCGGTATGCTAACGTATGGCGGTACAAGGTACCGGAAACAGTAAAGCTATTTGGATATCTAATGCTCAAGAAGAGATTGTTAACTCATGATCTGATGGCACGACGGAATATGCAATGTGCATTGCAGTGTGTAATGTGCGCAGGATGTCAGGTAGAGACAATAGTTCATCTACTGTTCCGATGCCCATATGCGGTACAGGTATGGAGGGGCATCAGCCTTAGAATTGGCAGAAATATTATCCCGACGCACGGTACAATCACAAATATTTGGGAACAACTGACTCGTGCGAAGGAACCAGAATGGAACAGAGAGGGCCCTACCTTAGTTCTTTGTGTCTGCTGGTACATATATGGAGACAGCGAAATGAGGTAATTTTTAGAAACAAATGGCAGCACCCAGAAGCCTTGATGGAACAGATTCTACAAGTGGCAAACTCATGGCTGAGAAACTGCTAGTGGTGAAAAGGTCTCAGGACGGCTGGACCTCTTTGAAGATTTATTTTTATTGATGCCTACGATGTAATTTTCTTTTTTTGTTCTTTCTCACAACTTGGCAGCAGCTGCCAAGCTCTCTCAAAAAAAAAAAAATGGATAATATTTGAATTTTTATGTGATTACTTGTGGCATGTTACATACGGACAATTGCACGTATAATTCTAACTCAAAAAAATATATGTATTAAATTGATTTCTTGTTTGGATTTTTCTTATATAATAAATATTAAACTTTCTAGTATTGATTAGTATAAAAATTGTCGCACTTAATTAGATTAAAAAATATAATTAATCGATGAAGTGTTACATTTTTTCTCCGTTCAAAAAGAAATATTTCCTAAAAATTCAAACATTAGTTGTAATTACTTTTACTAATTGTAACAAAATGTTACCTTATCTGTAAATAATTTTTTTATTAATGAATCATAAGATGACAGTCACCAACTTGCTCTAAAAAAATTAATATTTTATGAACTTTATCTGATAAAATAAATAACGGTAGCATCAATATAATAATAAAATCATTGGAGATATTAGGAATTGTTCTAAACAATTAATTCCCTTGAAGCCTAGCCTATATGTAATTTCCCAAAGGATTTCGGTCCCTTTAGGTGTCCGAATTTGATGTATGCTTTGACACAGCATTATTTTTGTATTTTTTTGACCCAATCAAATACTTCCAAGTTTAAATTTTTGTTCGAGAAAGTATGTAGGCTGGTTTTAAATTAAGTCATACCTCAAACTTTCAGATATTTGCTAAATTATTTTGAATCCGGACTCATCATTAAATTGTCTACTCAAACTGTAATTTTGTAACTTGAAGATTTTTGATAGAAAAATTTATATCCACCACAATTTGACCCAATTTGGGATATCTCAAGCAACCCATCTTAAATTACATGGAGAAAATATCATTAAAACTGAAAAATATCTATGTCACCGCTCGTTTATAAGCTAATCCCTTCTTTGACCAGACCTTAAAGTTGGGTCAAAGAAACTGACTGAGCGTGTTACTATTTTTATATGAATACAAACGAGAGATTATGCATTCAAATGTACCCAATAATTCTTTGGGCCATAGACCAAGCCGGGTGAGAAGACTGGCGAGCAGTTTCACTCATGTTTTCACATCCTCTTTATCTTCTTTTTTTTTCCCTCTTTTTCTAATTTTTTTGTATTTTTTCTGTTTTTCTAATATTTTTATACTTTTCTGAAATTTCTAATTTTTTGTATTTTCTTATTTTTAGAAAGAAAAAAAACTGAAAAAAGTAATTTTTTTAATTTTTGATTGCATATACTAAGAATACACACAATTTTCAGATATGTATACCTAAAAATTATCACAAGATTTTGTCAAATTATCAGAGTCAAGATTTAAAATGAGAGAATTTGAAAGATTCTCAATCCCAAAAAACTTTTGTTTATACATTACATAAGAAAAATTGCCCAAAACACCCTTTTTCAATCAAATTGCTATTAGTCTAAATTTATCCAATTCAAAAATCATTCAAGCATTTTGGAGCCTAAAAGTGCCCAATTTTGATGTATGCTTTGACACCAGAGATCCAAGGAACCGATTTTGTGTGACATTTAAAGTATCTTGTGTGGCATTTAAATTAGCTTAACATTCTGGTTTTTCTATTGGATCGAATAATAAAAATAATCCATTTAATACCTTATATTATTTTTTAGTTATTGGATCGAATAACATTCTGGTTTTTCACCAAAAGAATAAGTAAATATCCTCAACATTCTCAATGAGCTAACATTTAATTTGGTGTATATTCGAAATACACGGAACAGTATTGTTGTTGCTTTGAGATTCATGCGGAAAGAATTTGAACGGTTTGGATTTTCTCCAAATCAACTTAAAATTTTAGAAAAAGTGGAGGATATTTTAGACAATTCAGCTAAATTCAGCTATATAGATATATAAAAAGAATTGAGCATATATAGATGGACGCACAGTTTCTTTTACTCACCTTTTCTTATCACCTTGTATTATGCACTTTAAATAATGGATTATAATGGTGAGCATTTAACAAAGCAAAGCACTCATTTATGTACCAAAATGTAGACTATGAATTCATCCACTCTACAAATTATGTTTTTATTTTTCTTCTTGCAACTTTTCCTTTTATTAATTGCAGACTAGAATTTTAACATCCCTTAGAGCAATTGACATTTGAAATGGAAAGCTAATGTACCAGAGCCCTTGAGAACACCCAAACCAAACAGGCGCTGAGAGCATGTCATGGCCCAAATGAGTAGGCCATGATAAATTCAGGGCAACTGGAGAATTTTTAGTGAATTGTAGAATTTTTAGACATTTTGATATACAATGGATTGAAGAGTGTGTAGAGAGAAGGGAAGAGAGAGTAGAAAAAGACTCAATTAATTTCATTCAACATGTTGATTACAGGAATTACATAGATTTTATAGCCAATTATTTCTTCAAATTGTCACTCTAATTATCCTAAAACCACTCATTTACTACTCTGTATTTTATCTCCCATTTATTCTAATTGCTGTTAAATCCTAAAACATTAGATAGCATTTGCAACGAGAGGAACTTTTATACTCTTGAATAAGAATTAACTACTATCTTAACATACTAAATGTCATGCCAAAAAGAAAGCATTTCCCAAAATGTAATGGGTTGGAATACTCTGCTTTGCTCCACTGACCACCTCTGTCCCCTTAAGTGCCAGGGGCCAGAAAGCATTTACCCAAATGCACTGCAACACACGAGAACGTCTGAACTGTGCCCTCGCACATTTGAAAATTGAATTTTACATTTATACTACCCTGACTCAAGCTAGGATTTGCTAGGGTTTGCAATGACGCGGGAGAAGAGAAGAGATATCAGAAGTCGAAGGGCTGGAACCGGGACAGGGGATGCAATGATATTTAAAATTTTAGAGATTCTATTGGGTTATTTCAGCTTTTCGAAATTGCATAACAAAATTATCTTTCAATTAAAGCAAGAAAATAATTAAAAATAATACTTAAAACCA